>HG995353.1:4506794-5791794 GCA_905333045.1 Lysandra bellargus
CATGCATTAGAGAGCAAAAAATTATGTAAAAAAAAAAACAATTTAGCGGTAAGACCGCCTATTTTTTGTACGGATTCTTTTAGCGTGTTTCTTCTGTAGTTTAGTTTTTGTACAAATAAAAAAAATCTATTCTATTCTAAAACCCCAATTATTTTAAAAGTAAAGACTGGAGCCGTAAGAGTTAAGTTTTGCGTTAAATTTAATACAATAAATATTTTTCCTTATATTATAATTTATAAGCAAAATGGCAGATATTTGTTAAATTGGCAGCACTAAGCCCACGTGTCAAATTTGACGGTTTGCTGCGAACCGTCAAAACTGTCAAATTCACACGAAGTGAAGTAGCTGCATACGAGTTTGACAGCTGTCAAACTCGCCTACGCGGCAGGGCTTCAAATAACGTTATTTTTTCATAATGTTACTGCTTCAAGGGCATAGATAACGTTATGAAAATTTAACCGATATTAAAAATAACGTTAAAAATTGATATTAATAGCGGTTAATGTTATAACGTTATATAGGATTTATAACGGTAAATATATGTTCTGTCTGATTGGGACTCTTTATTTTATGATTAGAAAAATTATTATAATGTGATTATAATTATGAATTATTGTTAAAATGTGTAATACGTTGTTATTTAGAATGATTAATATGCGTTTTATGATTTATTGTAAGCCCGGAAGATATTTTAACTTCCGGGGTATTTATTAAAATTATTTAATGATGCTTTCATACTTGCCAGTATAGAATTATTCTAATGTAATTAAAACTAGTTTTTCCATGTTAATCAAACTTTTAAATAATTTATTTAAACATTCTCACTAAAATTGCGACGTATTTTGGTTGTGAATTAATTACTTCCGGTTTTACTTACTTCGTATTAATTCAATGTGAATTTTAGTAAATCACAAAATAAATAAACTAATTAATTTTAACGTTATTTAATAATTTTACAATTGTTTAATGTTTTGTTAACATGATTTTCAAGAGTGACGTAATTATTACTTGTGGTAGGGAAAACAAGTAGGGATGATGTTTATAAAAAGACGTGTTCTGAGCGTGGAGCTCATTCTACTGTGAATTTGCGGTGAATAAACATTGTAAGTACAATCTATGTCAGTTTGAATAAATGAAAATAATTTTATTACTTTGTTTTCTTTTTGATTTTAAGTTTTAGTTTCTTTTGCTCTTTTAAATTTTAATATTTTTAATTATTTGGAATTGTTTTGTTATTAATAAATGAAATTCATTGCTTTTAGTGAGAAATCAATAGCTTCGATTAAGTTAAACATTCAGTTCTCATAATAAGTGAATTTATTATTATTATTATTTTTGTAACGCCCTCTCTGATTTTCGATATATATGTTCTTTGATAACGTTATAGTCCGTCAAGAAAGTCATGACAAGGGAAAACTTTCTAAACGTAATCACGCTTATAAGGTGTATTTTTTCTTTGTATTTTCACACAAATCTCGCAAAAAAAGTGGGCTGCGAGTGAGATTTAGTGTACCGTGCACGATCGCATACCTGATACCAGAAAATAACGTTATATTTACCGTTATTATCATAACGATATTTTTTCGTTTATACTATCGAAAAAATATCGTTATAATAATAACGGTAAATATAACGTTATTTTACTAAATATCGTTAAAAAAATAACGTTATCTGGCTACCATTATGAAAATAACGGTACGTAACGATATTTTTTCTGTTATTCGATAACGTTATGAAGCCCTGCTGTGTATACCACAGTAATTATGAAGCCCTGCACAGTATACGTTCATACTTCACGTTGGAGTTTTGACTTACGAAGTAACTAGTTCTTGATCTGTGGTTTTGACCACAGGTTTTGACTTTTGAGTTTTGACAACTTAAGTCTTGAGTTTTGGCGGGCATGTGAAAGAGTGCTGTTGTGTTTTTGTATTATTTTCCTAAAAATTGTGTTAGCTGGATTTTTAATGTGTAATATTGGTAGGATATTAACCATTAGATATTCGTGTTCATGCACAAGTGTAGGAAAGTGATGTAATATCCAGAAACGTGCTATTTTGTGTTCCCTCCGAAACTCCATCGAAAGTTTCAGTAAAGCGTCTATCACTTTACTGAATCGACCGACTTGACTCCTTGACTGTATTGACTTTTACTTAGACTTTGACTAGACTTTAGACCTGACGATACATGAAAACGATGATGAAAATTATAATAGGAGGAATATGGTTTTCCCGCCATATTCCTTACCTTTTTACCTTGTCTGTGGCACAACATACACATCCTTTGTGTCAAGTTGCCAAAAAAGAAGAAAAAAAAAAAAAAAAAACTTAAGTCTTGAGTCTTGACATTGGCATTTCACATAATTTGACATAATTCACAAAAATTCTTGAACTTGTGTTTTGTGAACTTGTAGCAAAATTTATTACTTGTGCAATGATTGTGTAAATAATTTCATAATGACCCTATGTGAATCGTCTATCCAAGTTTTCACATTTACGTAAAAAATTCAGATTAAGTGAACACTTAGTAAAAATGTTAAGCAGAATTCCTAGAGTGGTGAGGTACGGTTTGTACGGTGGTGTAGCTATAGGTGGTACAGTGGTGACTTTAAAATATAATGGTACAGATTACAATTCATTAGCTATCGTGAGGCTCAGTAGGACTGGTTATACGGCAGTGGATATCGGTAGGATGTATAAGAAAATGTTGTACAGTCAAGAATGGGACAAATCATCTAAGGAGTACATGCAGGTCAAAAGAGAAGCTCATCAGATCGGGGCGAATAAGTTACTCGAACTGTGCATAGCTAATAAAGGAGTGTATATCAAGGTCGGGCAGCATGTAGGGGCCCTCGACTACCTGTTGCCCAGTGAATATGTACACACGATGAGAGTTTTACATAAGGATGCCCCAAAGAACACGGTTGAAGAGCTGTATAGAGTAATAAAAGATGACTTGAAGCAAGATGTAAGCATTTTTCTTTATTTTTGATATCAAATGATTACTAGCTGACCCTGATATATAGATTATTTCTAGTATCAAAAAAAAAAGTAGATAAAAACCTATTCTCAGGCCTAAAAAACGTACTTGCAAAATTTCATTATAATTGGTTGAGCCATTTTGGAGGAGGAGAATTTTATATAAGTATTAGATTATGCTCGTTGTATTTATCATTATCAATATTTTTTTTGTATTTTTAGCCAAAAGAATTATTTTCGGAATTTGACTCAGAACCATTGGGTACAGCTTCATTAGCACAGGTGCATAGAGCTAAGCTAAAGGATGGCACAGAAGTGGCTGTAAAAGTACAACATCACTTTGTCAAAAAGAACACAAAAATAGACCTAAAATGGATGGAGTTTATTATTTACACTATGTCAAAAGTGTTTCCCGACTTCGAAATGCAATGGCTGGTGGACGAGACGAAGAAAAATATTGCCAAAGAATTAGACTTTTTACAGGAGGGTAAGAACGCTGAGAAAGTGGCAGAACTGTTTAAAGATTACAAGTGGTTGAAAGTTCCAAGGATATTTTGGGACTACAGTACCTCAAGGGTTCTGGTCATGGAATATGTCAAGGGTGGTCAAGTCAACAATGTGAAGTATCTTGATGTAAGTATAAGCAACTGCTGAACACGTCATAACTATTTATAAGAATAAGAATGTTCATTTGCACAGCGCCCGATCCAGCTATTTTGCCGCTCCGGGCAAAATAATAATTGCCACCCCAAAAACCGGCCAAGTGTGAGTTGGACTCGCACACAAAGTGTTCCATACTAGTATGGAGCAAAAAATTGGGTAAACGTGTTTCTAAAAGTTATACAACTATATAAATTTATCAGACGTCCACGTCATGGAAGCGATATCGCGATGTAGACGACCAGCAGCGACATCTGTTATCAAAAGAAAGAAAAACACGATTCTTGTATGAGAATTTAAATATTTATTTTGTTTTTAGTATATTTATTGCTATAGCGGCAACAGAAATACATAGTCTATGAAAATTTCAACTGGAACAGACTTCGAATTCTTACTGAGGGCATCGAGACAGGATTTACCCGAAAATTGAAATCCCGGGAAAACCCGGGTTTTGGGCATCACGAAAAAACCGGGTTTCATAATTAATACCCGGGTTTTTCGAGCTTTTCGGGTTTTTTGTTTTTTGATAATTATTAAAGGCAAGATCTGATTTAAGGTATTGTATTTATAACACACTAACATACAAATTCTTCATCTTTATAATATATTAGTAAAAATTTAATTACTTCTATTATTCATAAATAAACAATAACATAAATAAAAAACAGAATACCGTTATCGTTTTTAGAGCATTAAAGACTAATTGTCACAAAAACATTTACTAATATTTTTTAAATCCCACCAAAACTATTCAATGTAAAAAAAAGCAAAGTCTCTTCAAGCAATCCATCCATCGCAAAAAATCTTACAGTAGTATAATAGTTTTCAATCAACATTCATTGACTGACCACAGTTTTCTTTATTTTGTGACCAAAGACTAATAAAATAAAGAAAAGTGTGGACAGCTTCAAAGGGTTCTAACTTCTAAGTTTGCTGAAAGTACCTTAGAGTTTTGATAATAGGCGAGTCAGCCACTAGTTAGTGTCAAACCGTTGCAACTTGAATCGACAGTTGCTGACAAAGTACATGCATTAACAAAGTCTAGGGATATTTGTATTTTTTTAAATATCTAAAACCTGTCAAGAATTTTTGAAGACAGTAAATGGAAGAATGATAGCTTATTTTTTGGTCTCTAATAAAACATATTAAAACACTTTTCCGAATTTCATGGTTTCTAAAACAATCACAGATTTTCCTATGGGCATAAAAACAATGGTATCTGGTCGATGTTTGGCAAACAGTATTCTTAACTAAAATATGAGACCCAGTCTTCTTTGCATTTTAAAATATATTTTTTCAGTCTTCCGACTTACTAAAAAAACCTTTTAAAGCTTTTTGTCGTTATTTGTTATATTGACAATATAAGTCATATTAATATCAGATAACTATGGACGCTCTAATTTTAAATAATCTGGTTAAATTAACCCAATAATAGGACATTGCAATCAGAAAGGCTCCAGGAGAGCAACCAGCTTATAGATATCGACAAAACTGAGACTGATGATAGTAACAAATAATTATGGCTTTCCATAGCCGGCCGTGGATGGCATACTCACTGCGGAATTATTAAAATACGTGATTTTAGTGAACCCAGATGAAATACAAGCCGGGATTTTATCAGCACCAGCGCCAAAGACAATTTCTTATGTGTTACACCATGACACCATGGTTTATCTTCCAAACTCCTGAAAAGCAACCTTCCGTATTTGCCACGTGGTCTGGTCTGGTCAATTACATGGTTATCTGTCATGAATTCTGTATATTGTAATTTGTGAGTAGAACAAATAACGACAAAAATTTTGAGGGATTTTCCAGAAAGCGAGACGACAGAGAAAAGATACCTTAAATTGCAAAGAACATTCGGTCTCATAATATAATAGCAAGGCAGAAAAAGGCAATTTTAGGTAAAAACTATGGTATAAAAATTTAATTACAGGTATAAAGTATGACAAACATCAATCAGGACTGAATAATTTTTATTATTACTAGATGACGCCCGCAACTCCGTTGCGCCAAAACTCGTTTATCCCGCGAGAACCGTACATTTTCGGGACAAAATCAAAGTATCCTATGTCCTTTCCCGGGACTCACAGTATCTCCATGCCAAATTTCAGCGAAATCGGTTCAGCGGTTTGGGCGTAAAGAGGTAACAGACATACAGACAGACACACTTTCACATTTATAATATTAGTATGGATGACCATCAGCAATAAAAATGTAAAATATTAAATAAAGATTTGTTGGCGTATGTTTTATATTAAAGGTTATTTTTCCATTTACTGTCTTCGAAAATTCCTGATACATTATTTTTATATATATTTCATAAAATACAAATACATTTTAATAGTACATGTAATTTGGGGGTGAAGCTTGTTCTAATACTTAATCTGGATCCGAAAATCTAAATCCTTAGCTTTGATAAGATCCAAAATATAGGAGAGGTAAAATAGTCGCTCCGATAAAAGTATTCAGATACGGCCGTGCCCGTTTATTCGAGACTTGGTTGGGGACTGCCGTAACCCCACCAGACTATGGCATTTAAATAGTATTTTACTGGATAGGTGCTGGTAATCGCAGAAAATCATATTATGTAGAGTATTTTCCCATTATTAATTTCTGAATTGTAAAAAACCCGACAAAACCCGAAAAACCCGGGTACTCGGTTTTTATTCAACAAAAACCCGAAAACCCGGGTTTCGATGCCCTATGTCTGTTATAATAGGGTCCCGTTTTTACCCTTTTCGTACGGAACTCTAAAAAGACAAATTTTTCCTGTCGATATTAATAAAATAAATTATATAAAAATAGTAAGTAATAAGTTCAAGAGTAATTGTTGAACATACATAAAAAATACATACAGTATAGCCGAACGTATTACTTCCTCGTTCTTGGAAGTCGGTCAAAAATAAAAACATACATTTTAATTCTTCGATCGGGGATTCTCGGAAATGCTATTGTATTCTATTGTTGTCGCGATCGCCGGTGCAGTGCTCGTACGGGGCTTGATGGGTTATTTCATAATATAATATATAATCACTTGACCAAAGTTTGTAAACAATTTTTTAGGGTTCCGTAGCCAAAATGGCAAAAAACGGAACCCTTATAGATTCGTCATTTCTGTCTGTCTGTCTGTCTGTCTGTCTGTTCGTCCGTATGTCACAGCCACTTTTCTCCGAAACTATAAGAGCTATACTATTGAAACTTGATAAGTAGATGTAGCCTGTGAACCGCATTAAGATTTTGATACAAAAATTGAAAAATTATTAAAAACTAGATGATGCCCGCAACTCCGTTGCGCCAAATTTCTTTTATCGCGTGGAAACCGTACATTTTTCCGGAATGAAAAGTATCCTATGTCCTTTCCCGGGATTCAAAGTATCTCCATACCAAATTTCAGCCAAATCGGTTCAGCGGTTCGGGCGTGAAGAGGTAACAGACAGACAGACAGACACACTTTCGCATTTATAATATTAGTATGGATTTTAGGGGTTCCCATAGGTACAAAAGAAACAAAAATTTTTTTTTTCATCTGGCCTATGCGTGTGGGGTATCTATGGATAGGTCTTCAAGAATCATATTGAGGTTTCTAATATTATTTTTTTTCAACTGGTCCAGTCAAATTAGGCTTAAATTAGGTAGGAACCTCGGAATTCGAGATACCCAGCTGTAAGTCTGTAAATATTTGTATATTGGCACCCTAAATGTTGTCTCAAAACCTACATATGGTAGGGTGTGCGCAACTATTAAATTTCAAGGTCAAAAGGTCACAAAAATCGGTTTTGCACTTTTTTTTTGTAAATATTTCATTTCCTATGGGTTTTTTGGTATTTGTATTTATAACCATGATGTAGAATACAAAATTCTCTACAACTTCTGTTCAAAAAAAATTTTATACGGTGAACCGTTTCCGATAAAGAGGGCGGAGAGCGCGCGGTCAAAGTATCACTTCAGGTTAACCGGTGCCTACGGTCGAAAACGCGCCATATTCAATGTGTCGCGACACCAGTGTCCGATCCTTTAATGTCGTGATGTATGGCATATTTCCTCAATAAATTGGCTCTCAAATTTTTTCTCTTTCTCACGGTTGTAAAATGGCAGCCATTTTAGTTTTTCCCGGGCTTTCACACTAATCTGACCAATACTTCTCATGTAAATATCCTATTAATATAAAAACGGTTTTATTTAATAGCTTAACTTATGGACTATGCTTACACAGGCAATACGTTATGATTTTCGTAGAATTAAACATAGAAAAACCAAAATTTAAGGAAAAAAAAAGTTCTGATAGGCTGCAGAGAATCGTTTCGCATTGCCCAACCGGGGTTCCAAATCATGCCCTATAACCATGTCCGATCCTTTAATGTTATGGTGTATGGCATATGTTATTGACAAATTGGCTCTCAAAAAATTTTTTTCTCTACCTTTTCAAAAAATTTTTTTCTCTGGCTCTCATACAAATCTGACCAAAACTTCTTAATAAAATCGTTATAACTTCTTAACTATCTGACTCAGGGCATAGAAGCAAAGGAATTTTTTTAAGATGAAAACCTCCTCTATCTTTTTAAAATAAAAAAAAAAAACAGTTTAATGCGCTGTATTTTTCACAAAAAGCCATTAATTAAAAAATACACAACATTTTTTCCTTAAATTTTGGTTTTTCTATGTTTAATTTTCGAAATTCATAACGTATTGCCTGTGTAAGCGTAGTCCATAAGTTTAGCTAGTAAATAAGACCTTTTTTATATTTATAGGATATTTACATGAGAAGTATTGGTCAGATTAGTGTGAAAGCCCGAGAAAATCTAAAATGGCTGCCATTTTACAACCGTGAGAGAGAGAAAAAATTTGAGAGCCAATTTATTGAGGAAATATGCCATACATTACGACATTAAAGGATCGGATACTGGTATCGCGACACATTGATTATGGCGAGTTTTCGACCAGAGGCACCAGTTAACCTGTTTATCGGAAACGGTTCACCGTATAAAAATTTTTTTTGAACAGAAGCTGTAGAGAATTTTGTATACTACATCATGGTTCTAATACAAATAGCAAAAAACCCATAGGAAATGAAATATTTTTAAAAAAAGCGCAAAACATCGCTTTTTGTGATCTTTTGACCTTGAAATTTAATAGTTGCGCACACCCTACCATATGTAGGTTTTAAGACAACATTTAGGGTGCCAATATACAAATGTTTACATACTTACAGCTGGGTTTCTCGAATTCCGAGGTGAACTTACTATACTAATTGGACTAAACCTGAATAGTTTGCGAGAGAGAGACTCTTCCAAAGTGGCAAAATGTGTGTCCCCCCGCCTCTAACTTCTAAAGTAATAATGATAATAAAGTAGTAATAATAATGATAATTCTAAAAAAAATATATGATGTACATTACTATAAAAACTACCAACGAAAATTGGTTTGAACGAGATCTAGCCAGTAGTTTTTTTTATACGTCATAAATTTAACCTTAATTTAACTTTCATTATATCAAAAATGAAATATTAAAATAAATCAAAAACCTTATAATTTCATAGAAATAATTCTTATTGCTGCTGCAGAACCCTTCATGGACGAGTCCAACTCGCACTTGGCCGATTTATTTTATAATGTTCACTGTCGCCCGTTTTACCAAAAGATGCGTAATCCTCGCGTAATTTAATAAAGAACCATCTAGTGGAACACTTGTGTACCTCTTGAACGCAGTTATACTAATAACTAATATTTATATTCTAACCACTTGTGTAGGGGGTGGTTATTATTTTTGTGTAACCAATTTTGAAATTTTCGCCACCGACGCCGCGCCGCTCTCAATTTGCCGCCCCTCACTTTTGCCGCCCCGGGCAATTGCCCGGTTTGCCCCCCCCTAGATCGGGCCCTGCATTTGCAAAAACATGGTATTGACAAAAAAGATGTTACAATGTGAAGCACTCATTTTTTGTCGGATACATCACATTACATTATTAATTCACTCAGACCAAAGAAAAAGTAATCTCCATCTGAACAAAACTTGCCTTACTTTTTGCTTTATGTGGTTTTACTTATTTTAGTCTATTTGTCTTCATGTTACCAAAAATTTTGTTTAACATTGGTTTTCATTTGAAAAAAAAAAAATATTTATATAAATATGCACTGTTTGAGTTGTAACATTAATTGCTTCTTTCCCTAGTCAATTATACAGGTTTCTTTTACATAAACAGGTTTCTTTTACATAAACAGGTTTCTTTTACATAAACAGGTTTCTTTTACATAAACAGGTTTCTTTTACATAAATAATGATGTATGTTTTATTTTAGGAGCACAAAATAAACAGACCTGACTTATGTAGAAAGTTAGGCGATCTGTACTCGCACATGATTTTCGTTACTGGTTTTGTACATAGTGACCCGCACCCAGGAAATATTTTAGTCAAGAAAGACCCAGAAGATAAAGATGTTACCGTTTATTTATTGGACCATGGATTGTATGCTGTAAGTCCTTTTTATTAGCTTGGGCTGTATTTACATAACGGAATCTTTGAGCACAATTTTCACCTATTTCCAGTAGTCTAATTAATTCGAAACTTTGCTTAAGAGCCAGTGACAATGCAATAATTTTAAAATTTTCGAAACAAAAGCAATAAAAAAGTGTGTTATTGAGGTTTTTTAAACTATTATTATTATGTTACCTTCTTTAATAGAAAAAATCCTGTCCATCTAGATGTTTTCCAAACCACAAATCAGTAATAAACTTTCTGTCTTTGCTAATGAAAATGATATTTTTCAGCAACTAACAGACAAATTTCGTTACCACTATTCAAAACTGTGGCTTTCAATAATAGCTCGAGACAAAGATCAAATTAAGGAACATGCAGAGCATCTGGGTATACAAAAGGATTTGTATGGACTATTCGCATGTATGGTAACCGGCCGACCTTGGGACGTTATAATGAAAGGGATTGACAGAACAAAACCATCAGATTCAGAGGTATGTCATAATATAACTAACATCTATGCATATTATAAAACAAAGTCGCTTTTTTTCCCTCATGTCCCTTTGTTCCCTTTAATCTTTAAAACTACGCAACGAATTTTGATGATTCTATCAGTTTAGATAGCTCATTTATCAAGGAAGGCTATAGGCTATATTTTATCACGCTAATACTAATAAGATCGAATAAATAGAGGAAAATGTGGAAAAAACGGGGAAAATTATTTGAAAGGGATAACTTGAACGCGCTAATCTCAGGAACTACTGGTCCGATTTGAAAAATTATTTCAGTGTTAGATAGCCCATTTATTGAGGAAGGCTATAGGCTATATTTTATCACGCTAAGACTAATATGAGAATGTGGAAAAAACGGGGGAAATTATTTGAAAGGGCTTATCTCGCGAACTACTGGAGCAATTTTTATGTTATTTGGCACATATAAGAAGTAGACCACGTGAAGGATCATAGGCTATCGATTTTAATCATTTTTTCAGTGGCTATATATTTTATACCCGTGCGACGCCGGGGCGGGTCGCTAGTAAAATTATAAACGAGAAAAATGTCTGAGATATTTCCATTAATTAACTCTTGAAAGAATGAAAAACAAACTAAATATGCATAATATTAAATTATAATAATTATGTAAAAATAACTTTTTAATTATTATACAATAAATAATAACTTATTGCAGCATGTTTAAATGACCTTTAACAAAATCATAGTATTATAGATCACTTAACTAAAGCTGGCACGTTCACAGTGCTTACACTTATGCAATTTCACTATACAGTATGTTTAAAAATAGAATATGTTTGCATCATGATAAAAATTATCGTATAATCTGCGTACGATAATAATATGTTATCGTACATCGTACGTACGCACAAAATTATCGTATGTGTACGATAATTATCGTACGGTTCCGAACGCTGGCCGCTCGCCGATCACACGTTACCGACTTGTAACATCACGCTGTATTTATAAACAGTAGCATAAGAAAAACAATAACTGTCCCCTTCACGCTCATAAGATAGACCGCGCGCGAGAGAGACGGGCAGATTTTTTATGATGCGTATGCAGTACGACGTCACGCCACGCGCTTATTCACAGACACTACACAAGCGCAATGTTTAAATGTGTTGATCGTGCCAGCTCTTGTTAACTGACCTGTAACTGGTATTAATTATTATTAGTATCTGTAATTGATGACGTTAGGGGGGCGACCCCCGAGGGCGCCGGATAAAAAGGGGCGCTGAAGGCAAACAAAAGAGTGACTTTTTTTTGCATTACCAGCAGGGTGCTGGTAGTGCTAAAACCGGCACTGATTGATGACATCAAACAGGTTTTCCGTTTTCTAATGAGAAAGTCCTGCATTATACATTATTCTAAACAGTATTTTCTATTACAGAAGTCGACGTTCCAAAGCGAATTACCCAATTTCTTACATCATGTAACACAATGCTTGGAGCATGTTGACCGACAGGCGCTACTGGTGTTGAAAACTAATGACTTGATACGTAGTATAGAATATGCGTTGGGTATGCAGGAACGCATGTGCGGATTCCTCGTCATGACTAAATGCTGCATGGAGAGCATATACCGACTTGAGTATAAGGTGTGTATATTTTAAAGTTTTTAACCCATCAACTCCCAAGGCACCGGAACAATTGAATATCTATTGTGTCTGCGATTCCCACGATCGAGGTAAAGAGCAAACTGCTGGATTGCTTTTGATGAATTTACCGCACTACAAATTGGGATAAACTTTTTATAACCGCCACAAAAGGTTTGCGATTTCTTTTGCGCGGCCCGCGCTGGGTCGGCGCGGATTCAGCGCGTGCCGCGCGCGTTTTCCCATACGCTATTATAGTAGAACACGCGCACGTCTGAACGTAGCCTTATTTTTGGATTACTGGATTTATTTTTATTATATTTTTTTATATTCGCGCGTCAGCGCGAGCTTTTCATAATATACTTGTGCAATTATTTTGCTTGTGGTCATGCGATTTGGAGGCCTACACTGCAAGACCACAAGCAAAATAATATGTATATAACGATTTAATTTTGAAATAGCGGCGCGGTCGCGCTTTCGTTTACAAACATTTACTTGTCATCTAGCGGTGTAGACGCAAAACCGCGCGTTCGCGCTGCCGCATATAAATACAGCCAAGTAGATGTTTTGTTTGAATAGAAATCAAATAATAAAGTGTATCATCTTAATCCATAGTCCATACTAATATTATAAATGCGAAAGTGTGTCTGTCTGCCTGTCTGTTACCTCTTCACGACCGAACCGTCGAACTTATTTTGCTGAAAGTATGGACATACTTTGAGTCCTGAGAAAGGACATAGAATACTTTTTATTCCGGAAAAAATGTTCGGTTACAGTGCGATAAACGAGTTTTGCCGCAACGGAGTTGCGGGCGTCATATATAATTTTATAAGTCCGTAATACTGAAGGTGATCTGTTGTTTCTTCTACTTAAAATTCAGATCATAGATGCTCGAAAAGGGAAGTCGATTCCTTTTAAATAACCAACACAGTCTATGTCTCAGTGAGCTTTTAAAGTCGTGAATAAAACATGACGCAAGGCTATTGATAGAATACGTAATTACTAACGATGACGTCACAATGCGTAGAATAATCAATGAAGCTGGTGGAAATTATTTAAATAGATGACATCCGCAACACCGTTGCGCCAAAATTCGTTTATCGCGCATTACCGTACATTTTTCCAGTATTAAAAGTGTCCTAAGTCCTTTCCCGGGACTCAAAGTATTACCAAACTATCGAATACCATAAACTACCAGATACAAATCGGTTCAGCGGTTTGGTCTTAAAGAGGTACCTAACATACAGACACACTTTCGCATTTATAATATTAATATGAATTGACGTTCTTTAGTTTTAGTGAGCGATCTTTAACTTGTGCGCAGCCTACACCACAAAACGATCCACAAGCCAGGGCTCGAAAAACGTTATATTTTTCGAAACGTTATCGCCTTAAATACCTAAAGAACGTTTCATTTCGGTTTCGTTCGGAACGGAACGCTATTCGGAACATTTTTTGAGAACGAAATGATTTTTTCGTTTTTGATCCTTAAAACGGTTTTAAACGGTTTTTCCCGTTTCCTCGGTCAAAAGTTAAATATATAACAAAAAATATTATTTTTCGGGCATTCGTTTGCAGTATCACGGCGAGGCAATAATCGGCCAAGTGCGAGTCGGACTCGCTCATGGAGGGTTCCGTACCGTTACAGAGCAAAATAAGGTCAATAATTGTGTTTTTAGTATGGGATTCATTTTATTAATTTTTTATTAGTTTTATTAATTAATAAAGAACTCATGTAGTCAAGGACTCTATGAAAATTTCAAGAGCCTACCTATTATCGTTATTGATATCGAGCAAAAAAGGCTACGAATAATAAACCTAAGGAAACGTAACTCCCATACTATTACCGTTTAAAAATTGGTTCCTTTCGAACTGTCATGTAACGTCATCCTTTATACCGCTCAAGGCCACCTAAATATTGCAAATGTATTGAAATGTATACCTAAGGTACACTTTTTTTACAAGTATTTTGGAGCATGTTTTTTGACGGAGTTACTCTTCCTTAGTTTTTATTATTCGTAGAAAAAAGGCCAAAAAAATACGGTTGTTGAATGGAAGCTCCCCTTAAATATGAAATATATCTTGTTTTTTAGTATTTGTTGTTATGTATATGTTACTCTTAAATTCACTTTCAATTTTTAACTTCCGTTTATTTTCTCAATTTTAAAAAGACACATACATGGCGTGTATTTACTATTCACTAAGGACTAGACTCGACTGCCCCTAAGTATACTGAGTCAACTAACAAATTTTCCAAATTACACTTTTTGGTATATTTACAGTAATTAGATCATATTCTACCTGCTGGCTTTAAAAAAAAAAATTGTATCTTTATTAATACCGGAAATAAAATGACGTATACAGAGTCAAGTGCATGACTTACTAATTTTTCACATGGGACACTGAGTCAAGTTGTATTCTACCAGTAAACGTGGGACGCGATCGCGGGCATTTTGGTTGAAATTGAAAGTTGACTCAGTATGCATTTGGTCACCACGGAGTGAAAAAACCAAATTACCACTTATTTAAGGTAACTACCTTAAATAAGTGGTATAATATAATATAAATATAATATAAATACTTCATAAATAGCACTTTGGGCTCCCTAACTAGGGAGCCCAAAGTGCTATTTAAGAAGTTAGTCAGCTGTTTTGTAGGCCTCGTAGGTTCTGTAGATTAGGTATAACGGATAAAAAAATAATATGAGCGTTTTTATTCTAGCGTTGAGTTCAGAGGCTACAGCCGATTTCAAGTTATGAAAATATTGAAAAAAAATATTTTTATAGGTAATTCATTATAAGATTTTAGTTGAAAAGGACTAAATCATTTAATTAAGTGCGATATAAACCATCTGTAAAGATTATTTTCTTAAAAAAATAAGTTTTGTGTTTTGAAATTTTAAAATGTCCCTGCAGGCTTACTTTACCTTTAAATCTTTATGAGCAGCTTCTTTAGACTATACTTAACATTCTTTATTTTAATCTTACAGTTTCACGACATTTCAATACTTTTAATCTGACTTCTCAAGCATGGCTCAAAATCTCCTCTTGGGCTCCTCTACTAAAGGATCCATACCCAAATCGTAAAACGAAACCTTATAACAGGAACTTCAGTATTTGTCTGTCTGACCATTTGTCTGTCAGCAAGCTGTATCTCGAGAATCACTGTAGCTAGACAGTTTAAATTTTCACAAATTATGTTTTTCTTTTGCCACTTGCTGCTACAACAACAAATATTAAAAACAAAATACCTAAATTAAATATTTAAGGGAGTCTTGGGAGACCATAAACATAATTTTTCCCCCTTTTGGTTCGGTTTCAATGTGCCCATGCCCAGATTAAGTAAAAATTAGACATGCTTAAGTAAATTTTCAAGACTGAGACTGTTCTAAAATGATTGCTATTTAGTAATTAATACATTTTTTTATACTTAGCAAGAAATATGCAATAGACAATAAAATATTTTCCGTTTTGCTACTTGAAACCTAAGTCTTAGCTACAAGGGCTTAACTTGGTTAATTTTATGAAAACAAAGAACTCTCAATAACAAATATATTTTAATCTATATGTAGTTGATTATTTTAATTCAAAATGTAAGAAATAAAATATTTTTTTAATTATTTAACTTACATTGTCACACTTGACTCACCAACATAAATAGGACGCTTCTTATTTTATATCCATGTATAACGAGTCAACTGCCAATATTTATACAAAAACGAACTATGAGAGCAAAATGGTGATACCTTATGATAGAAAACTCTAAATTAAAAATAGTTATATTTTAGATTTAGAACTGTCAAAATACGTAAATTCAATGATACGACGTATAAAAATATAAGTGGTAGTTGATCCAATTTCAACTTACAGATAGTCGACGTATACTAGTATATCTACATTATCTCAGTGAAATAATATATTTTTTATTTTGCTGGGTTGAAGGACCTTTTTATAGGTAATTATCCATGACAATTTATTTTTTCCTAATTTTCATGACATTAAAAATATAACGTTTCGTTCTTTCTGACGCTCTCCTGTAAAGTTTGCAATTTGTTAGTTGACTCAGTATCCATATCAGTCGTAGTGACGCCCCTACATTTTTTCAGGATAAAAAGTATCCTTATATGTTCTTTCCCGAGCCTCAAAAGTATCTTCATACTCAGTAAACCAGTTGAGTTGTTTGGGTGTGAAGAGGTAAGAGATAGACAAAAACACCTTCGCATTTATAATATTATAATATTAGAAAACGTATTGACACGTTTTGCTACAATATTTGCATCCCATATTTGAAGCAATATTTGAAGCAGAGAATGCTTCAAATTTAAAAAAAATCGTTTACATAACATCACTTTTGTGTGTCTATTGATTTCTAGGGCTTTTTTATTTAAAAAATTCACCCCCGAGACGGGGTTGCATTCACCCCCAGGGTAAAAGCGCAAGTAGGTAGTATGCCACTTTTATTTCTTAAGTTATCCCCTTATACTCACCAAAGAAAATCGATTGAGGTTCAACAAAATCGGCGGTGAAAACCTATGTCCCGCTTCGTGGATTTATCCGTTTTATCATAGTATAAGGAGGGGAAGTAAGTTATCTTCATACAAAGGCACCGCGCGCGGCTTGTATGTGTGCGCCATAGTATCAATGCGTCGCCGCACGCACACTTATTTAGATCTCGGACCGTTTTCGGACCATATCAATCGGGGCTAACACTTTACGCTGCACGCCCGCGTTGCGCCACGCCGCGCCAAATGAATCAAAAATGTCCGATCGCAGGAGTCGCAGGAGTAATAAATATTGCTGTGTGTTAATTGTAAATCAGATATTAATTATACACACAAAGCAAAGTTCGAATCATAACAACAGATTTGTTTATAGTAGGTACCGATAAGAGACAGGCGTTATTTTTAATGTTGTTTTAAAGGGTATATTTATAATTTTATTTAGACATCGCATTATATGCACGATCCAAGTGCCGAAATATGCATGCAAATATGCACAAACATTGACCGAAATATGGACAATCAAAAGTCACTTATTATTATTAAAAGTCGGAAGACCGCGACGTTGCCGCTGTTCATGCGGTTGCGAACGAAGCGCGGACAGCCGCTTGCCGCTCCCACATCACAACGCCACCGCGCCGCCGCCGCCGCCGCCGCCGCCGCCGCCTAAAATTGCCAACCCTAAGACAGTAGGTAATAGGGTTGTTGAGGAAGTGATTATGAGGAAGAGGAGGAGGAAGAGGAATTGTCACGCGCAAATTTAGAGGATGCGGATGAGGAAGAGGATATTTTTAGAGGAAGAGGATGCGGATGAGGAAGCGGATGAGGAATAGGATGATAGGAAATTATAAATACTAGCGGATTCAACCCAAAAGCCTTTGTCCTGTCTGTACATAACAATACACAAAAAAATAATTAAAAGGGCATTTTCCAGTGGACCAAACTATGAATCTAAATTCTAAACCATTCTCGAAACACACAAAAGAATCATCAAAATCGGTCCAGCAGTTAAGGAGGAGTTCGTGTACCTAGTGTGAATTTTTTGTTTCACATTCGGTCGTGAATGTGTAGGCATTTACTAAGATTTTGTATGGGATTTGTACCTACACTGCCACCTGCTCACGGGAGTGAGCCCAGCCCAGTGAGAACGCGTTCACGATCGAATGTGAAACAAAAAACTCGCACTCGGCACACAGTGACATACACACACACCCACACAAAAAAAAGATGAATGAATGATAGGCGTCCGCGTGTGCGTTGCCATGATCGGATACGCGACGCGCATGCGCGGTGAAATTCCTCATAAATTCCTCTTAGATTTTGAGGAAGCGATAGCGGAAGAGGATTTTTTATTTTTATTTATGAGGATGCGGTAACGGTTGAGGAACCCAAAATATTGCGGAACTTCCTCATTATGAGGAAGCGGAAGAGGAATCCTCAGCAACCCTAGTAGGTAATTAAATCGCAGATTGGGCCGGAGTTACCCTATTTCCCCTCCTTTACTATGGTTTTATTTCGGTTTTCAAAACGTTCTCAAATACGTTTTTGTTCCCAAAAATGTTATTGCAATGAACCGTTCCGAACGAATCAAAACCGTTATTAAAAATAACGTTTTCGAGCCCTGCCACAAGCAGAGTTAGATTTTTCGTATTATTCGAAGGTTCTATTGCCGAAATATATTCGTCAATATTTGTTATACCTACCAGTTTCACGTACCTAATGTGTTTATTATGTAAACAGTTTGCCGAAGTATTATACTTATGACGACGGCCTAACGTTTGAAGCAACCATAAAATTAGCAGTAACAGTTTAATATTTCATGGTACGTTTCTACGCTTGCCGAGGCTTGGCAAGCGTCCACAAGGCACACACGTCCACAAATCTCGCTTGGCATTTGGAAGTCGTTTCCACTTTCCACGCTTGTGAATGCGTCAGTGTATTACGTACATCCAAGCATGGCGGACACCGAAATTGTGTCGGCTATTAGCATCTTTGGGGTTCCAGATACATTTTTTCGGTTTGGTAATATTCCAAAAACGATAAACTCTCTTCGTTCGACCAGCTACTCATTTTTGAGTCAGAACTAGACGTGAGTTCGTCGCGAGATCACAACGGCTACTAAGCGCGCGCCAACGTGTGAACGCGTCGCAAGAGCCCTTTGATCTGTGTCCAAAAACCGACACTACGGATCGGATACAAGCGCAAGCTCATGCAAGCCAAGCCAGATACTCTGTTTACACGCTTGTGCTTGTGGACGCTTGTCAAGCCTCGGCAAGCGTAGAAACGTACCATCATAATATTGACATTGAATATTAGGATAAAGATGTATATAAGATGTTTAAAAATAATAATTATCATTTAAACATTTAAATCATTATAAATAATTCCAAATTCATTACAAATTCCCGTGTAAATATTTATGAATATTTATTTTTAATTTCAGAACACCAAATCGACAGCGAAGAAACAGTATCTAAACACAAAATACTGGTGGTCAGTATTCGTCCTGTATATCTACAGCTATTACCTGTCTCTACGCAACATGTTAGTGCTTAGCTAACACTAGTAATACCAACGATTTATTGTTCATAATATGTTTAAGGCATGAATGTAAAATTTTTATCACGGTTTATATTTTCTGAATCTACCTAAGGGCCAACCCACACGCACCACAATCACACGACAACCACACCACGTGGTCGGACGTATATTTCCTATTGTAAATGAACTAGACTATTCACACGTACCACATTTTGCAGTCGTTGTCGACCACAGTTGTGTGATACCCCCCCCCCCCCCCCCCCCCCTCCTTCTCTCCGTTTAATTGACTTTCGTACGCAACCACATCGCAACCACTGGCGACAACGCAATCACGTCGACATTTTGTAATATATATTTGGAGGCGATTAAAGCGTCAGTAGATAGTAAACCGTGATAAGATCAGTTATTAGTTTTATTCAGTAAGCACACCAATGTTATTGATAGCCAAAAATTAATTATATATTTTCTTATCATATTCCGACTATATTTTTTAGATGTTTTATGCTTAAGCCGACGACAAAAGTTGGTGTACATCAGAAATATGAATGTAATGTTTTAGAAGTAAATTTCAATTAATTTTTCAAAAGAAAACCTCAAACCGGCCAAGTGCGTGTCGGGCCACGCGCAATATAGGGTTCCGTAGTACCGCTAGTTTTTGATAATTTTTGTATGGTCAATGAATGTACATTTATAACGTATTTTACACTACTAACAACATCATCTCAGTTACGTTCAAAGGAGTTTGAACGAAAAGTTCCTTAAGTCGCCGGTTACACGGTCAAATTTTCATCAATCCGGTACGAAAGTTTGATCGTGTACGCCACGGATTGATCGTATTTTTAATATGAACTTTTTAAACCCATCAATCAGATTGATGAAAATTTGACCGTGTAACCTGTGACTTATACTTCGCCGAATACATTTTTTTTAATTGATCGACTATAACTCAAAAATTATGAAGCATTCTTAGTCGTGATAGTTTTCCTTTTAAATTCAGCATATTTCGCCTCCAAATATATGAATTTTTCTCATTTCCAGAAGCAACCGTTTAGCTGGATTCTAACGATTTTTTCTACTTTAAACTTTATATTTCACAAACGGATCCCTAAATCGGAAAATGATATTTAAAAAGAAACAAAATAAATCAGAAATGCCTTTATCGTTTTTTTTATATATGCTTCTGAAAACAATGAAGATACCTACTGTTCAAAAAAACAAAAAAAACTTCATAATATAGAAACAGTCTTTTCAAAGTTATCGTACTTTTAAGTTTTATCATAATGATCCTTATGCCGGTAGCATAAGGTCCTGAAAGAGTAACTAGAAATGGACTGTAAGGCCGTGTTCACACCAAACCGACTGTGAGCCGCCGAATGTGAGCGAACGTTACGCAGGTTATTTTATTTCCATACATATTCAGTATTCACCTTTTCGTTCACACCTAACCGACAATACGCCATTACGCTAGGCGTAGGCGCGGACATTCGATACCGTATATTTTCACGTTCACACTGGGGCTCACAGTGAGCCTGCTCACATTCGGCGGCTCACAGTCCGTTTGGTGTGAACACGCGCTAAAGATGTATACCAACTTTCTGTGTGCTAGTCACATGCATGTACCTCATTTACTCTGCGATCATACTGTACATTGTACAGGCTGTACATACATTTAATCAATGTAATCTTTATTTGTAAATATTGGGAATTTATTTTATAAACTTTTGTTATTGGCCTTTCTAAATTATTAGAAAAATGTTGAGTAATAAAAAAGAATTGAGAAAAATGTGCTTTATTGTAACATCCTCAATAAACGTTAATGAAAATAGATGTGACATTGAAAAAAAAAGAAAATAGAAGTAGTGAACGATAATAATATAACACATACAAACACACAAACTTTTTTTGACAATCGGTTAACCTAAACAGGTATGCGCTGCTCTAAATTCGACAACTTACTACTTAAAGTGGTAAGATCACTCTGTATTTTCAGTAGAAGATGGGCGAAATTATCCCTACTCTTTTTCCCGTGTATTTTAAAGAAGAGAGTAGAGGTTGACATTCGACAGGACAGATCGGATTTCTTGTATGACAAAGTATCGTAGCGAGTTGATTTATTGCCTGAAATAACAGTTTAATAATAATAATATCTATGGACGCTTCACACCACGTCAGTCTGGCTTCGTGCTAAGTACCTGAGGGCGCATTTTCATTAGTCGTTAACTCGTGCGGTATACAGCATACGTGCGGTATACAGCATACGTGCGGTATACAGCATACGGGGAGCCTATGACAACTAATGGCGCAATTTGATTGGTGGATGCATGCATTTTAGAAATCTCCCGCACCCCGCATGCAGGCCCTATCGAGTATCGACCAGTGAAAATGCGCCATGAAGGACTTGTGTTACGGCTACCAGACAACGGAAATATATTTAATACTTTTATACTTTACATATTATATAAAAGACTTTTATTTTATTTTTGATTCGTCGACGGGATTCAAACCCGCGACCCCCGGCTTGAGCTGCTACACACTCTTAACCATTGAGCCACAGGTCGCAGTGAAAAAGAAAATATGTAACATCGTAACATGCATACCAATATGAAAAGATACACTTTTGAAGAGAGAGAAGAACGGCGCTGAATATGCCGTCGGGTGTACCAGCATAATATGCCGAGCGTGGACCAATTTGCAAGTTTGCATTTGAAGTGACAAATAAACATTATTATTAGACTACCCCGCCGCCCCGCCTACCTACTTATGTTTATAATTTTCACCTTTATCATCTATATGTATATGTATATATATATATATATATATATATATATATATATATATATATATATATATATATATATATATATATATATAATTTCAGCCATCAATATATAAGATGTATATTTAACAGGGTAGGGCTTATTGAATATGCATAATAAAAATAATATGTCATAATTTATCTCGTGTGCAATACGATTTTCTATCGCTAAGATTGCAAGACCCGATATGCGTTCCTGGCTCATAGATGATCGCAAATAATTTTTAATCAGTTTTAGTTTCCTAAAACTTCGCTCGCAGCTTGCGGACGTAGTAGGAAAGTTGATATGGCCATGAAATTGCTGTAGGTACTTATGCTAAGTAGGTACTTATGCTAATATTATTTATTCCGTGGTCAAAGTTAAATAAATGATGACTTGTCCATTGGTCCGTGAAGTGTGAATTTGGTCGCCCCCTGAATTTGCCGCCCGGGCCATAGGCCCCGGCTTGCCCCTAACTAACTTGGCGCCCCTAACTAACTAACTGCCCGCTAACTTGGCGATCGTCCTTTTTCACCTGGCATATGAAAGACGGGTGTGAGTGTGAAGAGAGCAGTGGAAAAGAGAGGACGGGCTCTTAAGTCGCGAGTAGTGCGGCAGCAGCGCGACTTCTATACTAAAACGATCCGCGCGGCTTGTTGTTGTATAGAAATCGCGCTGGTGCCGCACTACTCGCGACTTAATGTGAAGGCAGCCTTGTTATTAGTTTTTGATTTAGGTCGCAATATTACTGCCATTTTTTCACGCTAGAAAGCAGCACCAGCATAGACAGTAAACAAAAAGTTTTTTCGACGTTTGACAACGTTTCTGTCAATTAGCTTAGACCAAAATCCAGCAAATGCTGGATTTTGGTCGTATTGTTTACTGTATGTGTTAGTAGCTCCCTCTGTTCCGACCTTTGCGTGATATTCCAAATTGTGGGGGTTTATCAATTATCTAGTATATTCTATTGCTAGTGTCTTAAATCAAATAAGTAATTAGATACTCACTCAAATAATCCTGACTAAGCTCACTGTTCTTTTGTGGTTCCCCCTTTCCATTTTCTAAAGTTATTGTTTTACATTCACTGTTTAGGGATCTCTTGTCTCCTAAAGTAAGCATTTGCAATCTTGAAGCTGCAAATTGAGCACTATGCTAATGAAAAAAAACTCCACACCAGTTTTGGTGACGGTGGCCGGTTTCATTGAAACAATGCCAGTTACGCAGGAATAATTTTATAGTGCCAAAGTGTGTGCGCAGTGCGTTATGTTATCATTTCAAGTGGCGCGTCGCTCTACTGCGGCGTATGACGCTGACTACTTATGGACAGCAGCTCCCGAGACAAAGCGGGAGGGGGTGTTGACGTAAAGACTGCTTCGTAATAGCGCTGCGATGACACAGCGCCCGTGGCCGACCATGCGTCAAACGGCAGCGCTGCGTCGACGCAACGCGCCGTGTGGACTGGCTCTTATGTTGTTTCAAAGCTTGCAGTAACGCGCTAAGTGTCGCTATCATTGCGAACACAAAAGTTGGACAAACGGGGCGGTGGTAGATTGTGGCTAGAGCTACCATTAGCCAGTACCGGTTTTAGCACCACCAGCGCCCTGTGCGAGATTTCTTCGGCGCCCAGCGCTGGTAGAGCTAAAATCGACACTGGTAACAAGCTGCGGCACCCCTTTTCATCCGGCGCCCTAGACGGTTGCCTAGCGTCGCCATTTACATGCAACACTGCTGCATGCAAACTGAGTAACCAGCTTAACAAAACTAGTTAACGACTCTGAATAAAAATATACAAAAATATTACGAGTATCCGCCTTTTCTGGAGGCCAAACTTCTAGTATAAATGGATGCTGCGGATCGTTGCCTTTACGGAAATACGTCAAGGGAATTTCCTCGTTGTGTTCAGTTTTGAGAGTTAGAATTTCTTCGCAGTAATCCGGTAAATCTAGTAGATACCACAGTTTCTGTCGGATATGCAGTAGAGACGCGTTTGGCCTGACGGCTAGGTAGCGAATCTTTTCGTCGACTACTGTAAATTCAATATCTTTTAATACACGACAATTATAAAGCTGGTTTATAGCTCATTATAGTATATAGCTCATAGCACAAGAATATCGCGCATCATACAATGTTATGGACACGTTCACAATGAACTGTACTATATTATATTATTGGCTTGCCAATAATATAATGCTATGTATGGTGCGCGATATTATTGTGCTATGAGCTATATACTAATATTATGCTATTATATTATAGCGTAGTCTGAAACCAACTTCATAGTAATATTATTCGCGTTAAGTTTCCAGTGATCAGAGCAATGTAAAAAAATATAGTGAATGTAAATAGGGCCTTAAAATACATTTGATCAACTTAAACATTTGTACATACTGATGATTTAGAGCAAACTTAACGTTAACGATAATGGACGGTTGTAACTTGTATGGTTTTTGAAAACTGTACAATGAATACATAGTTTAAAATTCAAACCATAGGTATAAAATGAGGAGCTGGCGAACAAAACGCGTTAATTACCATCTGGTCAAAATACTTTTTTTGTACATTCCGGAGGTTTTGGGCCCGCTGAATTCGAACCTCAACTCATTTTCAATCGAAACTGCCTCAAACAAAGGCTGAAACTTCATACGGATAAATTAAAAACCACGCCAAAAGCTCACTGTAAGTATGTCATTCAGTTTTTTACTGCTCCTGTAAAATTTGATTTTATGTACCTAATGTACGCGTTTTGTTTGCCAGCTCCTCAAATAGAAAACCTACTGCCCAAGTCATGTCGCCTTATTATTAGGAATGTCATCACATCTTTCTTGAAAAATTTTGCCGGAATTTGAAATAACTTAATAAGAGACATTGCTTGCATTCACATAATTATTTTCAGAATATAATAAGTAACCATTAAGTAACATAAATTTTGATAAAATATGAAACAAAATAAAGGACTCTTTGTCAAAATAGTATCAATCATAGACAATCATAGACAGCAAACATCAAAACAGCACCAAAAATTTGTAATGTTAATTTTTCTGATGTCTTTAGTATTTTAGGAAAAGTTAATTCAGATTAATTATTATGCAACAAGTCAAAAATTTCATTCGAATAATATAGTAGAGATCAACTATATCATGGCGCGCCCCTCCAAAATTCAAAACGTTTGAAGTGCGTTGTCAAAACCTTTGGAGTGCGTTGTCTTGCGTGGTAGGCTAGTTATGATTGTACTGTGATTGGTTGAATACTTACTACATATAATACAAACTCTATCATAAGGATGTGACTACACACATTGAAACAGTCATTTGGAGGGGCGCGCCAAGTTATCGTAGTTGATCTCTATTTCGAGTTGCGTTTATCTTTTTCTTGAAAGCAAGCTCAATTTTTTTTAGCAAAATATTGTAGTAACAACATGATCTAGACACGCGGTAGCGTGTCAAGCCAAGTTCAAGTATAACAGAACTGGCGAGCAGCACCGTGTGTAATAATTAAAATCACTCTAAAATAAACTTTTGTAACTACTAAAAAAAAATACATAGATAAATAAATAATTTATTCTGCTTTCTCTTCACATTTAACAGCCTGCAGTGCAAACATCATAATGGGTGAGTTGAACCATTCCCAACGATTCAGAAGAGGATAATACATAAGTCCAAACACGGCTTCCACATGACAGCTATCTGGAAAATATATTTTAAAATAGTAAATGAAATGATTTCAATTTTTTCTAAGACCAACCTAGAATTGTATAACAAAACAATCTAAATGCTACACACTAGTAAATAGGCCATCATATTATAGGGCTACTAGCTGTCCCAGCAAACGTTGCTTTGCCATAATATATTTGCCATATTATTTTATTGAAGTGACTAAATAAGTATGTCACCATGGCAACGTCGATCGTTATCCTGTCGCACAAACAATGGTCGCCGTCACTCTCAGGTTGTAATAATTTACTATTATTTATTCAACAAATGCACTTATCCATATATAAAGTACCGAGTAGCCGATTCTCAGACCTACTGAATCTGCATATAAAATTTGGTAAAAATCAGTAAAGCCGTTTCGGAGGAGTTTGTGGACTAACATTGTGACACGAGAATTTTATATATAAGATTATTTAATCATTGGAATTTAATTTAGACATACCGTATATCAGTATGTCTAAAATATTGTCGAATGATAAGAAATTACTGTCTTGGCCATCAAAGTTTCAATGAAATTAAGACAGCATAATACTTTATTTCTTTACTAAAAGAAACTAGCTTATTTATGTTTAAAATAAGTGTCCTATTATATTAATATGGTTAAAATTACTTACTTCTTTCTAAAAAGAAAGTTAGTTCAGTGGGTGTTGTTAATTTCTCATAGTCATGTGTTCCTTTTGGTACAAGCTTCATCACATATTCGGCTACACAAATGCCAAAGACTTGTGTTAATCTTGTCCTGTTTGGTGTGGTAAAGAAAATCCTTCCACCAGGTTTAAGTGTGTCTAAGCAGGACTTGATAAATAACTCCTTGTTGTTAACATGTTCAATGATTTCTGATGCAACCACACCGTCATAGCATTCCTTGTTGTCACAAGAATGTTCCTAGAAATAAAGTTTTAAATGTCTTGAATAAGAAAGAATACAATATTATAAAATATGTCTGAAGAGGTATATTATCTAAAAGTGTCATAAATTTATTGCAAGTCCACAATTACTCTTAGAAAAGAGGCATTTTCAGGGTTCCGTACCCAAAGGGTAAAAACGGGACCCTATTACTGAGACTTCGATGACTGTCCGTCTGTCCGTCCGTCCGTCTGTCTCCAGGCTACAGCCTTTAAGAGTTACAACTCAAGAACAGTAATAGCTAGAGACTTGAAATTTTCACAGATTATGTATTTCTGTTGCCGCTATAACAACAAATACTAAAAATAAAATAAATTAAATATTTAAGGGGGGCTCCTATACAACAAACGTGATTTTTCAAACATTTTTTGCTCAGTATCAATGATGACAATAGGTAGGCACTTAAAATTTTCACAAAAGCCTTAATTATATGTGTACTTTAATAATTAATAATAATATTTAAATAAAATTAAAATTTGAGGTTGGCTCCCATACAAAAAACACAATTTTTGGCCTATTTTTGCTCTATAACAGTACGGAACTCTTCGTGTGTGAGTCCGACTCGCACTTGGCCGATTTTTTTAGTAATATATTGTAAAAGTTCTCCGAGAAAATATGTTACCTCAATAGTGGTGCAAATATATGAGGGCTTGGTTGTAAGTTTGGCATTCTTCTGACTATGATCTGTGGCGAGATCTATCAGCTCTTGGCTAGCATCAATTCCCGTTACACTGGCACCTAGTCTTGCAAGAGGCTAGAAAAAAAATTGAACTAGTTTAAAAAACATTATAAAAAAGATTTAATTAATCAAAAAAGTTTGTAAAATGTTGAATATAATTCCAATGCCAGTAGGAGACAATGAACGACATGAGAACGGCTGTTCCCAATATTCAATCTATCTCTGGTTTGACATACGACCGATTGCAGCTAACATTGAATTGACATAAAATATATGTATCTAATGTTTAATGAGAGCTATTCCTATCTCTAGTAGGGCAAAACCAGAAAGCTCATAAGTTAAAAATTTTGTGTTCTTTATAGTTTTTCTGTAAATTCAAGAAGTGTGTCAACCTACAGGTAACATTTAATTTGAAACAGTAATTAATACAGAAATTCACTATACACAGTTGAATAATAAATAATTTAAAAATTTCTTACCTCTGATAGTATTCCACCACCGCAGCCAACATCTAATATAGATTTTCCTTCTAGAGGTCTTATAGGTCGCTTATTTTCTGGATAATAGACTAAACCATCTCTAACAAATGGAACTCTGAAAAAATATAACATTCTTCTTTAAATTATGCCTTGGCTTATAGATTAAAAAGCCATAATTATTCAGAACAGTGATAGTGAGTGTGGCAAGGCATACCTACCCGGCAAGTGTGCCATGTAGCTATAACTCTATTATACCTATTTTTATTGGAAATCTCCAATCAGCGGTATGGAAACTTCGATATCAAATTATAGCTAAATGGGGCGATTCCCACACTTACTATAATTATATTAGTACCTCAAAAATAGTGGCAAAATTTTACCTGATATTGTTAAGACTATGCAGCGCCTTCATACTCCCATTAACATTCCACCAATCTTTTGACATCAGTGTGTGTTTTCTTATCTCATCTTCATCAACTGTACTTTGATTCATATTCCCCAGCGCTTTGTGCACACTTGTGATCAAATTCGCCCTGAATCTAGGGGTTAATTTAATTTTAAAAGACAAGTAAAGTATTGCACAATAATATTAAGTTACAATATGTATTATAGAGAAGAAAACCACTGTAAATATAAAAGGATATTATTATTATACTTACAAGTTGGAGGACAGCAGCATTTTTACAAACGGTTTTTGTATTATTTTATTATTCATTTTGTTACAACCTACGAATAATATAGGTTACAACACAAAATTATTATTCAAAAAATTTGTACTTGTAGATAAGTAGTTAATAAATATACGAACTCTGTCAGCTGAAAATTATTTCCACAAATTATTTTATTTATTTCGTTTTAGATATTGATTTCAGTTACTCTATGATTGATTTTTAAACATTATATTATTTCGGATTTCAGCGGAATTTAATAATTATTTTATTGCAGAACATCAGCATTCAGCTGTTATTCTTTTACAAGCCCCAGTTCACGAAATTCCCGAACAAAAAAAAATTTGGGTTCCAAATTTAAACGTAGCAACTGTACCCAATCAGATAATCTGTGCAAGGTCGACTGTGATTGGCTGATAAAAAAGACCATAGAGAATATAAACTACATGAGAAAAAAGACGAAGAAGGAGTTTAAAATTCAAAGTTCGATTTTCATTTTGTGAAAATTATTTTGTAGCAACTCATACAAAAATTGTAAATTAAGTGGATTAATTAATGAAAAACGAAAGGTAAGCCATTGTAAAATGTAAATGTAACCGTAAATTGATAAATTGATGCAAAACATAACTATGTCATACCATGTTCTAATACAAAGTATGTCGTAGTATTATTTGCATATTTGTACAATAATTTACAACATAAACTATATTAATATGAAAAAGATAGATTATTATTTCATAGAAAATATTATAATGTATATCAGTATGCAGTTAATTTGGAAAATGTTAAAATGTGTATATTGTTTTATTGTAATAACTAATAATACATAAGGTTGATAAGTATACTTAATAATTTATGTAAACTGTATGGAAATGTAGTAAATGAAAAATGTTTCATTAATTTCAGATTTTTAGGTCCCTATACTAGTTTGCAACATTTAAGTCTGCAAGCAATAGCTGGAGAAGGAAGGTATGGGATTATGAGTGGTACGGCCACCAAGGAAAAATCCTCTGATCAAGACGTGAGGTGGTATGCAGCTGGCCTGAGCCCACGCGATAGATTTCAGCTGTCGTATACAGGGTGTAACAAAACAAAGTAATGATACTTAAGTGTGTTACATGTATAAAGGTGCGCGTCTACTGGATCGGGATCGGAGCATACTGCGTAGGTATGCAGCGGACGGATTTGTTGCTTTGTATGTATGGTACTGACTACTGTGAACTGCACTAGAAGTACTGGAACGTCATTCTGCGCCTAACAAAATATATATGACGACACGACGCGCAGTCCGCACTGTACGCCCCGATTCTGACCTGGTGGACGCGCAGCTTTAATCCCCTCCCTATATAGAGTTCACTGTGTAAGCTAATCAAGTAGTTAGTAGAGTAGCATAGACAGCTATTCTATTATATTTATAAATAAAATACATAAAACTGTACTGTAATATTATAATATTGAGTAATAGAAATCAACAAAAGCTTGTGGATTAAATCTGTTTTATTGTTTAATTTACCTTATTAGCATATTTATTTAGCTGTGTACAATAATTTTTATTGAAATAAAACATTTATTTGAGCTTATTTATTTTTTATTTTATTTTTTTTAATTTTTGGTATGTTTAGAGTGAAAGGTTTTGCACTTAAAAATTTTAACTTCAGTTTCAAATTAAAAAAATAACGGATGTTTATTTTTTTTCTTCTAAGTCCGACCTCTTGTTACGTAGTATATAGTTTACATCCTCTTTGTTTGTTACGTAGTATATAGTTTACATCCTCTTTGCCCCAGTTCATCTTCTAAGTAGTGTGTGCCCCAGTTGAAGAAAGAGTAGAATTAGATATAGGGTTGGCGATCTGAGATCGATTAATCGCAAAATCGATCTTTTGGACAGGGCTTCAAATAACGTTATTTTTTCATAACGTTATTGCTTCAAGGGCATAGATAACGTTATGAAAATTTAACCAATACTAGAAATAACGTTATAAATGTATTTAATAACGGTAAATGTTATAGCATTATATAGGATTTATAACGGTAAATATATGTTCTTTGATAACGTTATAGTCCGTCAAGAAAGTCATGACAGGCGGGAAAATTTTCTAAACGTAATCACGCTTTTAAGGTGTATTTTTTTCTTTGTATTTTCACAGAGAACGCTTATTACATTTTAAATATGAGTGAGATTTGGTGCACCGTGCACGATCGCATACCTGATACCAGAAAATAACGTTATATTTACCGTTATTATTATAACGTTATTTTTTTGTTATGCCATAACGAAAAAATAACGTTATAATAATAACGGTAAATATAACGTTATTTTACTAGAGATCGTTAAAAAAATAACGTTATCTGGCTACCATTATGAAAAAAACGGTACGTAACGATATTTTTTCTGTTATTCGATAACGTTATGAAGCCCTGCTTTTGGAGCAAAAAAATCGATCTTTTTAATCGATCCAACGCATTGAATCGATCTTTTTAATCGATCCAACGCATTGAATCGATCTCGCGAATCGATCCTAAACACCCTAAAATCGAGTTACGATTTTTCTGTTTGAAGGCCCGTATTACAAGAGTGAGCTGTATGTTTAGTATCCTTCGTTTCACTTCTCATCAATAAAAAAATACGTTTTTGACTTTTTAACCGACTTCCAAAAAGGAGGAAGTTATATTAAGGTAAATGACTAGTAGATTGGACAGTACCAGTCATTGGAAAAAGCACAAAAACACAATATTTATTAATGTTGCTTTAAAAAATCCTGTTTTTAGGGTTCCGTACCTCAAAAGGAAAAAACGGAACCCTTATAGGATCACTTTGTTGTCCGTCTGTCCGTCCGTCCCTCTGTCAAGACCCTTTTTCTCAGGAACGCGTGGAGGTATGAAGCTGAAATTTATATCAATTACTCAGGTCTACTGTCCCTTGAAGCTGTGAAAAAATCAAACTTCTAAGCCAACGCAATCAAAAGATACAGCCGCTTATGCCGCAAATTTTCGACACTTGCAAGGGAATCAAAACCTACAGGGTGCTTCCCGTGAACTCAGAATCTTGAAATTTGGTACGAAGCAACGTCTTATAGCATAGATAAAGGAAAAATTACGAAAACCATAAATTTTTAGTTACATCACATAATATATATTTTTTAAATAATTTTAAACTTACTACCCATTTCCTCATAAACGCGTAGAGGTATTAAATTGAAATTCATACCAAATACTCAGGTCTATAATACCTTTAAGCTGTAACAAAATCAAACTTCTATGTCAACGCAATCAAAAGAAACAGCAATTTAAGCTGCATATTTTGAAACTCGCAAGTACTCGCAAGGGAATCAAAACCTAAAGGGTACTTCCAGTCGACCTAGAATCTTGAAATTTGGCATGAAGCAACGTTTTATAGCACACATAAAGGAAAAATTCCGAAAACCTTAAATTTTTAGTTACATTACAAAATATATAAACGATAAAGAGATCTTTGTCTTAAATTTATGCTCCTCCATCTTTCCCCATTGTAATGTTATGAATTTCATTTTGCAATAAAAATACCATAGTTATGACTCGATTGTCGTAATGAACGAACTTTGTAAACCTTGCAGGTTTGTACGGAACCCTCGGTGCGCGAGTCCGACTCGCATTTGGCCGGTTTTTAAAGTAAAACAACGCCTGTTTTTAAAGAAAAACAATCAGCTTTTAAGGCAACATTAATAAATATGGTGCTTTTGTGCTTTTTCCAATGACTAGTACTGTCCAATCTACTAGTTATTTACCTATGTTCGTCTGTATATCTTTTTTTATATCTGTATTCTGTATCTGTGCTCAGAAATGTGATGCCGCGGGCCGCGATTCGTCTATCGTCACGAAGCTTCGTGCTATGAGACGATACCATTGGACGATACACGTAGATCGTCGAATGACCAATGGTATCGTCTCAAGCACGAATTAATACGCATGTGCGGCCGCAACATGATTGACATTGCAATTTTCAAATTGCAATTTTTTGAAGAAAATAAATAATCCTCGAGTCTTAAATCTGATTTTAAATTTCGTATTAAATTCCATAGTTTAATGTAGGGACCTTTAACTCGATTTAATTGATGTATAAAATGACGACGATCAAAAAACTCTAAAATTGGAGGTGCAAAGGCTCAGCTGGTGCTTTCATTCAACACACTTTGCGCCTGCAATTTTATAGTTTTTTGATCGTTGTTAATTTATACATCAATTAAATCGAGTCAAGTAAACGATAATCGCTAGATATATTGTTTGTCATTAAATCATTAAAAAAATTATCAAAAAATTCCAAATAATTTGGACACAGTATGGCAATTTCGTTAAAAGAAGAGGTGATTTTTATCTATCGAGTGTAGTTCATGATATTGTGTAATGGAATATGAATTCCAATAATATGTTAGATCCATAACTAACACATATTATATTTTTTTCAGAATTTAAATTACTATATTTTTATGTCTCCTGTTCCGTTTAAATCTTGAAAAACGTCCGTTTCTTGAACTAGCTCCCCTTAACTGATACTTTGATATGGTAAATAAAATAATTGTTATCATTGGATTCTCTGATTTTACTGATTCAAAGATCGTCATTTGTCTTGTTTTTTATAAATTTGATATGTACTTACACCGTAAAATCTAATTTGAGAAAAGATCGATTTTCGGAAATCGATCTTTTAGACCTCGATTTTTTTGTGGATCGATTCATCAGGTCACGATTCGAATCGATTTAAAAATCGATCTTTTTCGGTAAGAATCTCCATCCCTAATTAGATATATTAGTAACCAATCCAATCACTTCATATCATTTGACAAAAACCTCATCGTACTATTTAGTAGAGCTGTAGCAAACCGTATGTATTCGGTACTGAGTAACGGGTACGCCATCTAGTACCGAGTAACGAAACGTTACTCACGAATGCGTTTCGCATCTTTTGTAGTTGCCCTAATAAAGGTATATTTTATGTTTTTTTTTTTTATATCTACGCGACGAGCATATCGCATACCAGCTGATGATAAGGGTTAACACTTGCAGTATTCTAGGTTTAATTTAATTTTTTAGAAAAAATAGTTTATAGTCCGGGTTCCCTAGAACAATTTTTGTAAATTATTATCAAGCAAATTTTTCGTGAGTAGCTTCATTTTGATAAGACGAACAACAATTTCCTGTGCCAAAATTCTTGAAAGTGGTAGCTAACAGAGATTTAAATATGGATGGTTCTTTTTGTAGGACAATGTTACTCTTCAAATAAATGACTAACCTATCAAATATACAAAAAATCAGCCAAGTATGAGTCGGAATCGCGCACCAAGTGTTCGGTTGTGTTTTTTGTATGTAATAAAAATAAAATTAAATAAATAAGTGGGGCCCCTTAATAATTATTTAATTTTAATTTAAAATACTAAAGTGGATACTACTATAAGACTATTCAGGATTTTGCGAAAATTTAAAGTGTCTACATGTTGCCATTATGGATTACGACTTACGAGCAAAAAGGCCAAAAAATCACGTTTGTTCTATATTGGGAGCCTCATTTAAATATTAGCTTTATTTTGTTTTTAGTATTTTTTGTTATAGCGGTACCAGAAACACACAATCTGTAAAAAATTCAGAGGTCTAGCTATAGTGGTTCTTGAGATACAGCCTGGAGACAGAGACAGACAGACAGACAGACGGACAGACATCGAAGTCTTAGTAATGGCGTCCCGTTTTTAAGCTTTGGGCATGGAACCCAATAATCAACAAAACTTGGTTGATATGTTCATACTTACATAAAATCTTAAAAAGGTATCAAAATTCAAAAGTATCGGGTAATGAGTAACGATGCGATAGTAACGAGTACTAACAGTTAAAGTAACAAATACATACGGGTACGCTTTTTCTCGTTACTTTTACAGCTCTACTATTTAGTACAATATAGGAACACACCGATTGTCAAATGTCAAACCAAAAACGTCAATGTTAATTTTTTTTCTGAATATGGCTGTCGGCACTCGGCCACAGCATACATAATATTGGCTATTTAACCATTGCCAGTGTCAAGAAAAAAGGCGGGAAACAAAATTTGAGTAAAAAGTTTACAAATAAGTAACGTCGATTTTTCAGATTATCACCAAGTCGAAAGTCTAGTAAAAGTCGAAAAAAGTAGGTAGTAAAGTCAACAAGTCAATGAGAGGTTTTCTTATTTTTAATCTCCACCAGACGGCGCGACGATAGACACTTCTAGATTTTCTATTGGTTCCCCACCGATCTGAAATTATCTGCAGGTTGGCATCACGGATACATATTGGTTGTGTTTCTAAAAAATATCAGTGTACTGTCAAGTGTGGCATAAATCAAAATATCTTAAACCTAAGCGGTCATTGGCCTAAGCGATTAGGCCAGTATACTGGTAACAGTTTAGGAACACGCAAATTGTCAAACTGAAAACTGACAACTGAAAGAGTTTTGGCGGGCATGTCATGGGCATGTCACTTTCAAACTTCTTCTACTTTTTATTGTTGGTGTGGTTTTTATTATTATTTCCCAAATTGTGTTATTTGGGTCTTTGATGTTTTATTATTGGTAAAATATTAGCCATGAAATACCCGTTATCTCGCACAAGTGCAGGTAAGATGTTGTCAAAACCAAAATGTATAATTCGTGTGTCATTTGGTGTGAATATCGGTAAATAGGGCTATTTCTTCCGTGAGTTTTAACTAAAACATCGTTATAATAACTTTGTTATCCTACTCATTGGAATAATAAGGCGTCTTCTTCAAATTGAAATGTATCAAGTTTCACATTTTTTTGCCCAGTTTTGTAGCAATTATAAATGGTATTCCCTGGTATTACCGATAGTTGTCTACCCATACGCCATCTAGTTACTAAAATGGAAACTGTTTGACAATCAAATTAAAAAGATAAGAAAATCCCTCATTCATTCGTTATAATGTAGTGATTGACTGTTTACTAAAACTTTCGATTGAGTTTTGGAGGGAATACAATTTAACAGAATGTTAGGAAAACAAACCCGGCATAACTCCAACTTCCTCTAAAAATACTTTATACTTAATTAGTAATAATTATTATATTATCTTCTAAAAAAATACCCACTAAACATTGCATGGCAACGATCAGGGCGTCAGGTTTTTTCATTACGGAATTTCTTGATCCGGTCGCCGCGCTCGAAGCCCGCGATCAAAGCTATGCAATAATTGCAAAAAGTCGGTGAAAATAAAAACTGCCAAGTACCTAGTTTAATTATTATTACTTTATTTTAATTTTACAGCTTCTATTGCGAAATGAAGCTTTTTTGATTCGATCCACTCCCATTTGTTCGACCAGAAATGGTACGCCATACCTCGGATCGACTGTACTTCGCAATCATCTGCAATGAGTAAAAAAACCAGTAATTAATAATAATTAACTTTAATGATTCCCTTTAAAAATTGTACACCAAGCTGTTGACGACGTACTAAGACCGTACTTTATTATTCAAGTTTCATGACAAAACAAGCGTTGAACAGCAACAACGCCAGAGGCGCGGCGGTGTAATGCGTGGGCGACGTGGGCCACCGCCTACCGCCCACGGCCTCGTGGTCCAAGGGGCCAAGCACCCCTTGGGACCACGAGGATTTTTTAAAGGATTTTTTAAGGAAAATTCTTTCTCAACAAAATCCGTCTTCTTGCGTCATCCATCAAAATGTATCTTGCCCACATAAAATTTAAGTCTTGCTCCGCCACTGTACAACGCAATGCCAGAGACCAAAATTTCTTCCGACCTTCAATCTATGTAAACACTTTACTTATTGTTTAAATACACTTACTTATCTCTAAGGAATACTTGAGTTCATTAGGCGTCATGAATTTTTTATACTGATGCGTCCCTCTCGGTATAACTTTTACAATGTATTCGGCGAGGAATATTCCTAGAACTTGAGTGGTTCTCGATCGAGTCGGCGTCGTGAAGAATAGTTTCCCGCCAGGTTTCACGGCTCTGACGCAGGCTTCTAAGAATATGTCTTTGTTCAATACATGTTCCAGAACCTCTGATACTGCTATCGCGTCGTATTGCTCTGGGAACTCCTTTACGTGGTCCTGTGACAATCAAATATCAAATTTATATTTTTCTGTATATTCAGCACAATTGAACATCTTTTGAATACGTTTTCAGTTGCATAGTAAATGCATGGCTAAGTGCAAGTCGGACTCGCGCAGGATAAATTCCGCGAGAAGTCTAGTTATAGCAGTTCTTGAAATACACTATATAATCTGGAGACAGTCAGACAGACAGACGGACGGACATTGAAGTCTCAGTAATAGAGTTACGATTTTACCCTTTAGGAACGGAACCCTAAAAATGGCGTCGTCTATTTAAATTTCAATTTTTAGGCAAAATGTACAGTGTCCTGTTACTGTTGTGCGTATATTATAATAACGTAAGTCTTGTAAGTAAAATCTGCAGTTTCATTGTTACACTCACCTCAATAGAAGTACAGATGTATTGGGGCCGGTTCTTTTCAAGTCTTTTATTGTTCTGGCTATGTTGAATAGCCAGATTTATAAGATCTTTACCCGCATCTATGCCTGTCACTTTGGCTCCAAAGTATGCTAGATTCTGAAAATTTTAAAAACTATTATTCTTCTGTTAAGTTCTATCAGAGAAGTTGATTGTAGATAGGGGACCTATGATGTACCTGAGTATCTAAATTTTTAATGGAAGCCGAACAACCTAATAGACCGCCTGATGGGAAGTGATAATATACCTACTTTTGCCCAAGGAACCCAGCAATCGGAGGAATTGCTATGTTTTAAGGCCCCCGCGTTGATCGTAATTATTTAAAGATTAAATATAAATATTTATAAAAAAATATTGTAATTTGCTTATTATCTAGTAACTTTTAATCAAATATTAGACAGGCATTTTATTAAGTAGACGATTTTTCATGTTTTGTCTTAATAATACGATGTAATTTAAATTCCAGTAACATTTTTTGCTCCCTGGCATTTTCTCGAGAGGTGATCTCGTTATTTTTTAACCTTCATCGTGTTTTTAAGACAGTTGTATCACTGGAAATATTCGCATAAATAATGTTTATTTTTCTGTACTTTTAAAGTAAAAATTGCTGGAAACGTCTCAGTAGGGTGCGAGTACATTTTTTCGTAGTTTTCTGCTTTGCGCGGTAAAACCTTGAGATGAACGATGAATCTGCGGTATTTCCGAAATGCCAATAAAACACGGCAACAGTAGGTGCTTTCCATCAGCCTACTCAGTGCTGGTTTGTGTCAGTTGATCTACATCATAAAATATAATTGTATTAAATTTACCTCCGAAAATATGCCACCTCCACAGCCCACATCCAGGATTTTGAAATCTTTCAAACATTCTGAATACTTCATGGATGGCGTTCTCTTCACTAAGCCATCTCTTACATGTGGTACCCTGAAACAATATTATGTTCCTTTAGGTGTGTCAATAAATTATATAAGTAAGACTAGCGACCCGCCCCGGCGCGGCGTCGCACGGGTATAAAATATATAGCCACTGAAAATAAGATTAAAATCGATAGCCTATGATCCTTCACGTGGTCTACTTCTTATCTGTGCCAAATAACACAAAATTGCTCCAGTATTTCACGAGATAAGCCCTTTTAATACTTCAGTCGGAATTTCCAGGAATTGCTATTGTATTCTATTGTTGTCGCGATCACCGGTGCTCGCGAAGAAGAAGAAGAAGAAGGTGAAGGATTAAATAATTTCCCCCGTTTTTTCCACATTCTCCTATTAGTCTTAGCGTGATAAAATAAGCCTTCCTCAATAAATGGGCTAACACTGAAAGAATTTTTCGAATCGGACCAGTAGTTCCTGAGATTAGCGCGTTCAAGTTAGCCCTTTCAAATAATTTTCCCAGCTTTTTCCACATTTTCCTCTATTTCTTCGCTCCTATTAGTCTTACCGTGATAAAATATAGCCTATAGCCTTCCTCGATAAATGGGCTATCTAATACTGAAAGAATCATCAAATTCTGTTGCGTAGTTTTAAATATTAAAGGGAACAAAGGGGCATGAAGGAATAAAAAGACTTTGTTTTATAACATTACTAGCGACCCGCTCCGGCATCGCACGGGTATAAAATATATAGCCACTGAAAAAATGATTAAAATCGATAGCCTATGATCCTTACGTGGTCTACTTCTTATCTGTTCCAAATAACATAAAAATTGCTCCAGTAGTTCGCGAGATAAGCCCTTTCAAATAATTTCCCCCGTTCTTTCCACATTCTCCTATTAGTCTTAGCACGATAAAATGTAGCATATAGCCTTTCTCAATAAATGAGCTATCTAACACTGAAATAATTTTTCAAATCGGACCAGTAGTTCCTGAGATTAGCACGTTCAAGTTAGCCCTTTCCAATAATTTTTCCCGTTTTCTCCACATTTTCCTCTATTTCTTTGCTTCTATTAGTCTTAGCGTGATAAAATATAGCCTATAACCATCCTCGATAAATGGGCTATGTAACACTGAAAAAAATCATCGATATCAGTTTTAAAGATTAAGGGGAACAAAGGGACATGAGGGAAAAAAGGGACTTTTTTTTATAATAAGTATATAATAGATAATACATAGATATAGATGTATAGATGTTGTTTGAAAATTCTTTGAACTGTGTGTATTGCGATCAAGAACCTTATCTACAGTTTCTGAGTTAAAAACTGTCCTGTATCCTTTTCTACATACAGAATTTATTGAAAATCTTAGCAGTTCAGACTTTAGAGATTTAAGCCTAAAGAGGTAACATACAGACACACCACCCCACTACTCCCACACCCACCGCCCACGGCCTGCCAGCACGCAGATTATCAGAAAGGGTTGTTCAGGGAAGTAGCTAACGGAGTTTTTATACAGCTGAAGCTGCATGACGAATTTGGTCGTCAGCTCTTAGTCGAGTGTTCTCGTCTCACTTCTTCCTATACCTAATCATGACACTGATTTTGACGCCTCCGTGGTGGATAGAGCGCGGATATTGACTCGGAGGTCGTGGGTTCGATTCTCGCGTTGGAAACATGTTAAGTACCTATTTACAAGTTTGGTTAGGACAATGCAGGCTGATCACCTAATTCTCTGACAAGTAAGATGATCCATGCAGAGGCGGCGCAAGGCGTGGGCGGTGTGGGCGACCGCCCACGGCCTAGCGTTCTGAGGGGACTCGCGCCCCTTGAACCACGAGTTTTTTTAAAGGATTTACAAGTTTTGATACTCAAATATTCATAAAAAAGTTTTATAAATAAAAGTTTGAGTATCAAAAATTCTTTCTCTCCAAAAATCCGTCTTCTTGCGTCATCTATCAGGGGGCCTCGCAAAATATATTTCAGGGGGCCTCGCAAGATAAGTCGGTCCTGCGCCTGCAGATCTCTCGCCAATCGTGTCGGTCAACCGTCCCACTGGGTTATTAAGTAAAGGAATAGAGAGTGCTCTTGTGCACTGCGCACACACTTGGGCACTATAATATTACTCCTGCGTAACTGGCCCGGTTTCAATGAAACCGGCCACCGTCACCGAAACCGATGTGGAAGTTATTATTATTGATTATGATGAGGATGCTAATTAAATACGTAAGAAAGCCCAGACCTGAGTATGTTGAGTGAGTGGAGTGGCTGTATTATACCATTGGGGTTCCACCAATCCTTCAGGAGAGTAGAATGAAACTCCACATCTTTTGTGTCCACCGTAGACTTTAATCTTCGCGCGGCACGTGTATCCCTGAAATGTCACTTATTTTTAGACTCCAATGTTGACTTACATCACATCAAGGTAAGGTGTAACAGAAATAAGTGATAATACTTAAGGGTGTGTTTGGGTCCCCTATGTACTGTATAGAGTTTACTGTGAAAGTATAATCATTACTTAATCTTATAGACCTGGATCCTAAAAGGATAAGACATAACTTACTTTCTGATGGATGAAACCATAGGTTCTTGGTAGTGCCTCGTGTACTTAGAATACCTGCGAATTTGTGTAGCTCTAAGTCTGACACCTGGTCAGGTACCAGGTACCAAAGTGGACAAAAAATGACTCTTACTTTACTTATTTTCTGATGGCTAACATTTATATATAATTTGTAGATTATTGTTCTGAACTAGTATCATGTAGTGTAAGACACTTTTCAATGACCAAAACTATTATCAGACGTTTTGAAAATAACTTTGTTGCCATTTTTTTTCAAATGTGTTAATTTTTATTTTATAAATTAATATAACAACTTAGAAAACAATGCGATATTGCAAGAATTTATTTTTTACTAGCTGTTACCCGCGACTTTGTCCGTGTCAGCATACTGCATAGTGTACTAACACAGATGGATAATTTTCCCCTCTTTCCTTACCCAAAGGGTAAAAACGGGACCTGATATCAAATACATTTCAGTCTGTACGTCTGTCTGTCTGTCCATATCCAGACTGTACTGTGTAACATGTAGTGAATATTATTAAAGTATGGATACAATTGAGTGTTTTTTGATCATATACCTAGTCAAGTGCCTACCTGTTAGACCCAGATCCCAGAGCGATAACACCATAGATTATAGAAGTAAGATAACACATATTATGACATATTACAATGTGGATGAAACCTTAGGTTCTTTGTAGTTCCTTATATACTTACAATACCTTCGAATTTGTAAAGCTCTACTCAACTTCTACTTTTATAACACAGAATAATCAATCAAAAAGACCTCTGTAAAAAAAGGGATTCCTGTTTTGTGAACAGAGGAGAGTGATTTAAGCTTCCAAAATTTTTACATAATATATTGGTTCAAGCATACACTTTAATTTGCCCATAGCTTATATGAAATATATTTATATTTTTTAAATTACGCGACAAAAACCATTTTGTCCCTTACACACTTTCCATTTTTTGCTGTTCCATTGCTTGTTTACTATGAGAACTAGGGTTGCCAACTTTTATTTTTGCATTTAAAGTACATTGGTTACTCTAAGTATGAAAAATAAAGTACACAGTATAAAAATAAAGTACAATTAATTTTTCTTTATTATTATATCTATACTTAATATTATAAAGCGGAAGAGTTTGTTAGTTTGTTTGTTTGAACGCGCTAATCTCAGGAACTACTGGTGCGATTTGAAACATTCTTTCAGTCATGTTAGATAGTCCATTTATCGAGGAAGGCTATCGGCTATATTTTATCACGCGACTAATATGAGCGAAGTAATAGAGAAAAATGTGGAAAAAACGGGGGGAAATTATTTGAAAGGGCTTATTTGAATGCTCTAATCTCAAGAACTACTGGTCCCATTTGAAAAATTCTTTCAGTGTTAGAAAGCCCATTTAAGTACCGTATAGAAGAAGGCTATGAGCTATATATATATATATATATTATCACGCTAAAACTAACAGGAGCTAAGAAATTGTGGAAAATGTGTAAAAAAACGGGGAAAATTATTTGAAAGGTCTTATCTTTACGAATTATTAGAGCAATTTTTCTGTTTTGGGTCAGATAAGAAGTAGACCACGTAAAGGATCATAGGCTATTTTTTTGTGGACTAATTTGTCTGTATTTCTTGGAAATAAAGGATATGAATTATGAATTATGTAAAATATCTTATTTACGCGGGCGAAGCCGCGTGGAATGTTATCTATACATATTACATCTATACTAATATTATGATTGGGAAGAGTTTGTTTGTTTGTTTGAACGCGCTAATCTCAGGAACTACTGGTCCGATTTGAAAAACTCTTTTACTGTTGGATAGCCCATTTATAGAGGAAGGCTATATTTTATCACGTTTTATTTTATTTTATTAAGACTAATAGGAACGAAGAAATAGAGGAAAATGTGGAAAAAACGGGGGGAAATTATTTGAAAGGGCTTATTTGAACGCGCTAGTCTCAGGAACTACTGGTCCGATTTGAAAAATATTTTCAGTGTTAGATAGCCCATCAATTGAAAAAGGCTATAGGCTATATTTTATTACGCCAAGACTAATTAAAACGAAGAAATAGAGGAAAATGTGGAAAAAACGGGGGAAATTATATGAAAGGGCTTATTTGAGCGCACTAATCTCAGGAACTACTAGTCCGATTTGAAAAATTATTTTAGTGTTAGATAGCCCATTTATTGAGGAAGGCTATTTAGGCTATATTTTATCACGCTAAGACTAATAGGAGCAAAGAAATAGAGGAAAATGTGGAAAAAACGGGGGAAATTATATGAAATGGCTTATTCGAACGCGCTAATCTCAGGAACTACTGCTCCAATTTGAAAAGTTCTTTTGGTGTTAGATAGTCCATTTATCGAGAAAGGCTACAGGCTATATTTTATCACGCTAAAACTAATTGGAGTTAAGAAATAGAGAAAAACGGGGGAAATTATATGAAATTGCTTATTATGTTAAGAGCTACTGGAGCTATTTTTATGTTATTTGGCAAACATGAAGAATAGACCATGTGAAGGGACATACAATCTAAAAGTAATTGGAGAGAAGAAAGAGAAAAAAATGTGGAAAAACGGGGGAAATTATATGAAATTGCTTATTATCTTAAGAGCTACTGGAGCAATTTTTATGTTATTTGGCAAACATGAAGAATATATCACGTGATGGGACGTAGGCTATTTTTTGCGGAAAAATGTACGGTTGCGCGAAATTCCAAAATTACGCAAGCGAAGCCGCGCCGTACATCTAAATATAATAAAATCGTAGGAAAGCCAATTCTGTACATTGAATATTTTTGTACAATTATAAATAATTCTTGGGATGTGATCTACTATCCTAACGCGAACGAAGTCGCGGGCAACAGCTAGTATAATATTATAAAGACGAAGAGTTTGTGAGTATGTTTGTTTGAACGCGCTAATCTCAGGAACTACTGCTACAATTTAAAAAATTCTTTGAGTGTTAGATAGCCCATTTATCGAGGAAGGCTATTGGTTATATTTTATCACGCTAAGACTAATACGAGCGAAGAAATAGAGGAAAACGTGGAAAAAACGGGAGGAAATTATTTAAAAGGGGTTATTTGAACGCGCTAATCTCAGGAACTATTGGTCCGATTTGAAAAAAGTACAGTTGGCAACCCTAATGAGAACCGGCCCGGCCGCAATACAAAACAAGCAATCTCAAACGTATCCAGCACGGTTTTTTACTTTAACGTGGTGTTACCTCAGCTGATGACGACAAGGATGATGACTGAAACAGGCAGTATCGTGATTCAATGAACTATGAAAATTACAATGATTTTGTTGATAACGATGAATAAATAACAGACAAATCATCATATCAGCCTATATTCGTCCACTGCTGGACATCGGCCTCTCTCAATGAACGCCAAGATGACCGATCTCCTGCTACTCGCATCCAACATGGACCCGCAACTAAACGGAGATCGTCGTTCCACCTAGTTGGAGGTCGACCTACACCCCGATTACCCATCCTTGGTCTCCATTCCAGAGTAAGTTTACTCCAGCGATCGTCTGTTGTTCGAGCTACGTGACCAGCCCAGTTCCACTTCAGCGTACTGATTCTCTGCACTATGTCGGTGACTTTAGTTCTTTGACGAATTGTTTCATTTCGGAGCTTATCCGCCAAGGAAACTCCGATCATAGCGCGCTCCATAGCACGCTGAGCAACGGAAAACTTACGAGCTAGCCCTGCTGTAGAAGGCCAGGTTTCCGCCCCGTAGGTAAATAACAGACAAATACTTGCAGTTAATTATTACTATGATAGTAAAATATCCTTTCTACAAAAAATAAAATAAAATAAAATGCCTTATAAAACGAAATAGCTCCAAATAGCTTTACTTTTATATAAAACTTCAATATTTATTAATTACGAGATAACACGCGCAACTTCGTTTCGCAAAATTCCGGGATAAAAAGTACCATATTTCCTAAAAAGTAAAGTATATCCGTACCAAATTTCAGCAAAATTGGTTAAGCGGTTTGTGTGTGAAGAGGTTACAGACATACAGACAGACATTTTTACACATTATGAGTGAGTGAGTGAGAGTAAGTATAGCTCCATGTAGAGCTTCACAAATTTGAAGGTATTCTAAGTACATAAGGAACTACAGCTGAGAACCTAAGGTTTTATCCATATTAAGAAAGTAGTATTTTGTAGTAAATTTACTATTTATTAGTGTTTAAATATTTAGTAGTAAATTTAGTAAAAAAAAAATTATACACAAAAAAATAATTTTTTAGTGTTTAAATATTTTGAAGTTAATTTTTGTTCAGGAACCTAGGTAATTACTATTTTAAGCTGAAAAATAACTCAAACATGTTAAATACTTTCGTATGACAAAATGATTTTGGTATTACGTATGTATGAGAATTTCCAGGGTAACCCGGGCTCTTAAGGTATATATTGTATGGGCCTATGTAGCCTGAAATAAATAAATAAATAAATAAATAAATAAATAAATAAATAAATAAATAAATAAATAAATAAATAAATAAAAATAAATTCTTGCAATATCGTATTGTTTTCTAAGGTGTTATACATATTAATTTATAAAATAAAAATTAACGCCTTTGAAAAAAATAAAGCAACAAAGTTATTTTTAAAACGTCTGATAATCGTTTTGGTCATTGAAAAGTGTCTTACACTACATGATACTAGTTCAGAACAATAATCTACAAATCTTAATATATATAAATCTCGTGTCACAATGTTTGTCCTCAATGGACTCCTAAACCACTTAACCGATTATAATAAAATTCGCACACCATGTGCAGTTCGATCCAACTTGAGAGATAGGATAGTTTAAATCTCAAATTATAGTCGCAATTTTAATTTATTGCTAATTATTTGTCTATAAAGAGCGACCATTGTTTATGCGACGCATGATATTTTAGTCACTAATTCAATAAAATAATACGGGCGATATACTTAATATAATATGGCAAAGAAACGTTTGCCGGGACAGCTAGTTATATATAAATATTAGCCATCAGAAAATAAGTAAAGTAAGACTTATTTTTTGTCCACTTTGGTACCTGGTACCTGACCAGGTGTCAGACTTAGAGCTACACAAATTCGCAGGTATTCTAAGTTCACGAGGCACTACCAAGAACCTATGGTTTCATCCATCAGAAAGTAAGTTATGTCTTATCCTTTTGGGATCCAGGTCTATTAATTTAATGAAGATTTGACATAATCTCCATACATTTTTGTCAAACATTTTACGGGCTACTTTACGGGTAAATATTATCGTTATCTCTCTGAGTGCGTCTGTTACATTTAATCATTACTAAACTTAATTTAATAAAACCATCGACATAAGCGTCACTTTTTCAAACTCTTCATAAAATTAAAGTTAAATTATAAATAATTTAACTGTAATTATAATAAAACTGGATTAGGACGAGATAGAGACAATATCATAAAAATTATAGCATCGGTTTAGCCTATGCTTGGGTTCTTTGTTAGGGGGTTACAACTTACAAGTTACAACCCACAGGTTGAAAAACACTTATTTCTGTCTATAACTCTTTATGAAAAAAGTGACCAGGAGCAAAAACCGAGATAAGTAATAAAAACATGTTTACAAGTTTTTAAATAAACACTTCACAAGTTTCCATAGGCACTTTTTGAAAACAACATTTTATTGTATTTTGTTTTTTATTTTATTTTAAATATTAATAATTAAATAATTAAACTAACTCACTTTACAATAACACTGAACAGCCTTCTTGAAATCATTTTGAACGACTAAAGGTCGGTCTTTAAGCGAATGGGAACTTCAAATGAAAACTACATAACGATAATAATAATTTATTTTAATCAAGGACAGAAACCTGTTTTCTAGAGCTCAATTATCAATCCAGTTGGCCTGGTTAGGGTGTGCTCACACCGAGGCTGTCGGCTGCACTGGCATAACATAACCCGTTTGTGAACTGCCCTAAATGCCACCACGCAACGTGAGGAGGCTAAACGATGCATTTTTAAAACTGACTTTTATTTATTACATAATAAGATACACATTGAATTGACAGACTTCCCCGCGATGTTGAGCTGCCTATTCCAATTTTGAATGACTCATTAAAAAATGCATCGCATTGGCTCGTCATGTTGCATTGAGAGCAGACCCTTATGTGTCTAGAAACCTTCATAGCTGTATAGTAATTGGATCTTATATCATAACTAGTGACCCGCCCCGGCGTCGCACGGGTATAAAATATATAGCCACTGAAAAAAATGATTAAAATCGATAGCATAATATGATCCTTCACGTGGTCTGCTTCTTACCTGTGTCAAGTAACATAAAAATTGCTCCAGTAGTTCGCGAGATAAGCCCTTTCAAAAAATTCCCCCGCTTTTTCCACATTCTACTATTAGTCTTAGCGTGATTAAATATAGCCTATAGCCTTCCTCAATACATGGGCTATCTGACACTGAAAGAATTTTTCAAATCGGACCAGTAGTTCCTGATTAGTGCGTTCAAGTTAGCCCTTACAAATAATTTTTCCCGTTTTTTCCACATTTTCCTCTATTTCTTCGCTCCTATTAGTCTTAACGTGATAACCGTAGCCTGTAGCCTTTCTCGATAAATGGGCTATCTAACACTGAAAGAATCATCAAAATCCGTTGCGTAGTTTTAAAGATTAAAGGAAACAAAGGGACATGAGGGAAAAAAGCGACTTTGTTTTATAACATGTATAAATATCGGCTACAATTTGCATAATTATTGTATTGCATCGAATTACGTATAATCAAGTTAAGAAGAATGAGTAGGACTGTAGCAACTTTAAAGCCTCCTACGGAAACATTTGCAATTTACTAAGCAGGTATAATTTTATGTAGGCCATTCAACGTTTTAGGTATATAACATATTTATTAAAATCAAACGTCTTTCAATGTTGGCCAGTCATTACCTGGGGACTGGTGTCTGGGAATTTCAAGGCTAGCCATTCGACGTATCGAATGGCTAGCCTTGAAATTCCCAGAGTTTATTTAATTCGTAAATTAAAAACCCAGCATGTTGCATTGCAACGCATGTTGCATGCGTTCAGGACCCCGCTACCATATTATGTGCAATGTGTGCAATGCACACGGGCGCCATCTTCTAGGGGCGCCAAATCGCCATCTTTAGGGGCGCCAAAACCAGGGACCCAAAAAATTTGCCTAAAGGGGCGCCAAAATTCTTTTTTTGCACACAGGCGCCAGTAGCCTTCACGGGGGCCCTGCATGTGTTTAACGAACGCGGATTCTTGAAAATCTATTGTTATTCTATTGTTGTCGCGGTCACCGGTGTCCTTATGGGGCTTGATGGATTGATTAAGTATGTCAATCGCTCATAAGTCATAAGAGCACTATTAGACAGCGAAGGAAAATCATACGGTAGTTGAGTTATGTGTAGAAGAGTTTGATTTTTTTCGTGATTTGAAGTCTTAAATTGGGATAAAGTTACTAGTCAGGGAGCGATTGTGAGTATTATCTATACTAATATTATAAATACGAAAGTATCTCTGTCTGTCTGTCTGTCTCGCTTTCACGCCAAAACTACTGAACCGATTGTAATGAAATTTTGTACACAGATAGTCTAAAGTCTGAGAAAGGACATAGGCTACTTTTTAACTGGAAAAAGGGTTGTAAGGGGGTGAAAATGCGTAAATTTGTTCAAAATAAGTTAGTTCCAAAAATTCATAACAGATGGCGCCAAGAGTCTACTACATCGCGCTATCGCTTGCTCATACGTCTTTCTATAAGAGGTGGTACCACACGCTAAATTAAGTTTTCAGATTTTTTCGATTGTTATACACATTATTAAATAACTTACTATTCAGTAGGTACTTTATCTATGTAGTGACGTCACCTTAAACCTACCAATGGTAAATAGTTTATGGATAAAGATAAAGTTGTGTAATGGGGGGCTAAATAAGCTTTAAATTTGGTATAAATAAAGTTTAAATTAAAAATGAAATATTATGTGCACACTGCACAGCTGTTTATGGGTAGGTATTTTGATTTAAGGGGTACCAGTGTTTTAATTTAACACCAATTTTGCTGACACCGCGCGCTATAAACTGAAGACCACGCGGACGAAGTCGCGGGCAACAGCTAGTATTATTATAACACCGTATACCATGCTTCAGGTCATCATGATTCTTTATTTTGACGGATTTTGCCAAGTACTGATTTCAAGCTTCCTGGGCCTATTATTGAAGAAAAACCTTATGTCTATCTCATCATTTTAAACTTGTAATCATATCCTTAACTCTGCCTTAACTTATTACAGTATGAAGATGAATATTCAGTAAAATATCATCTTGGGAATTGGGAGTAGAGAAGAGCTGTTTGAATAGGTGAGAGAAATCGTGTTATCCTTCTCGTATGTTGCAACGAAGCCTACAGGGAAATAATTCTTTACAACACCTAACAGAACACGACCGGTTCAATTTATCGGAATATTTCAGTTGTAAAACATCTTTAAAATAGTTCCGAAGGGAATGAACTTGTTGGAACTCAGTGACGCTTGTACAAAGTTTGTTCGAAAGATCTGGAATATCATTTCAGAGTGATATATTATGTTCTAAAGTTTAAAAGCTTTGTGGTTCGCAAAATCAACTATTCTGATTTCAGATTGTGCTTTAAGGACTGTAGAAGTGACTTGAAAGTTGAATATCTACTTTTCTTCGCAGGCTTTGGCTGTTAAAATACATTTTATGTAAAGATACGTATTAAGACACATTTTATCCCTTTTCCGCCTTACAATTTGCACTCATATTGCTTATTAAAGTTATTACTGACTCGTATTGGGCTGGCTCCAGAAATAAAATTTATGTTCGCCCAATATTAAGGTGCCTTGGAGAACGCCGACAGTCTCAATTGCCAAGAATTTATTGCCAAGCCTTAGTACCTGGTCTGGCAACAATTAGGGACTATCTCTGGCATACATTTTTTATTAAATTTGATAAAATTTAACATAGCTATTTTTCCGGTCTTTTCATGTTCCGGTTAGAATGTTTTAAATAGAGTAAAAGGGAATTTAGAAGCTAAGGTCAGCGTACTTGTATAATGGAGGTCAGTATCAGCAACGGAGAGATCTTTGGAGAATTAGAAGTATATAGTCTGTAGTCTGTAGTTTATTGAATTCCTAGAGGGACCGTGCAGAAACTATAGAGGGCGTCGTAATTCGATAGCAGCGACACGATGCGAGTAAAAGAAGTAACTTGTGAAGTTGTGAGTGACTTTGGCTTTGCTTTGGCTTCGCATTCTCTTTGACCCCGGCTAGTTTATAAGTGATTTTTTTTGTTTTAGACTATAAAATGATTTAATACTTACACTTCCAAGTGGCCACATGCAGTTGCGAGAACAATAACATATTTCCGAGAATCCGCGATCGAAGGATTAATGTAAAAAACTAGATAAAGCCCGCAACTCCGCTGCGCCAAAAATCATTTATCGCGCGAGAACCGTAAATTTTCCCGGGATAAAAAGTATTCTATGTTCATTCCCGGGGTTCAAAGTAAATCCATACCTAATTTCAGCAAAATTGGTTCAGCAGTTTGGGCGTGAAGTGCTAACAGACAGACACACTTTCGCATTTATAATATTGAGTATGGATGAGTTTCTAACAGTAAACAAAGAACGAAAGCGTGAATAAAAATGTATTAAGCTTATCTAGTTATCTAAGAAAATATCTGAAAAAGTAATTAGTAGCATCCATCAGCATAGAAAGTAAAAACTTGATGGGTAGGTAAATATTGCAATAAAATAATGAAGGTGCAAAAATACTTATAATAATTACTGAAAATGCTTGTGGATTAATAAAATAAAACAAGTTCACTAAAATAAATGCTTTTATTTCATCAACCTTCTGATCTTCAGAACTTTTGTCTGTCACTATTTTTAACTAATTTCAGTCTGGACCTCATATTCAGTGCAAACACCATATAAGTATTCTTTAAATAACACACAAAGACTTCACTAAGTATTAATCTTTTTTTACTTGAAGAATCATCTTTTTGAGAACCAACACTTTGACAAGATGGTTAGGTTATACTATCCTCAGTGTTGAATTCCTGGCAGGACTTCTCCAAATTATCCTTACTTTTGATGCAAAATTATGTGTAATTGGCATATCAATTTAGATGGAAGCCAGTTTGGATGTTTACTGAAAGAAGCAACGGTTATAGGTTAGGTTCATATTGGGTTCATCAAAAATGAATTTACGGTTATAATCTACAAAATTCAGTGTTTTTACGAGTCTACACTTATCATTCATGGAACTCTTTAAATACTTACGTATGTTTTAACCGGCTTTTATCCATTTATTTCGTTTTTCAATAAGCCACAGCATTTGAATACTTTTGCCAGGAAAATAGTAAAATTTTACATCGTTCGATTTGCCTTTATTTTTCTTGTACGTATTAGAACATAAGGGCATACAACATTGCATTTAAATTCTTGAAAATACTCAAATTTCTCAAGAAATCTTATAATTTTTCGTAGCTTGATTTGGGCTTGACAATAAAATTTTCGCATAAGTTTCGGCTATGCGTCACTATATGGCAGTGTCATCGCTCTGCACGGTCCACTACGGTCCCTTCTAGGGACCGACACAACACGGGAAACATTTCTCGTTAAATTGACGTTAGTCGTTAAGTCAAAACGTTGTCCAAACGTATTCTAACATTGCATTGCATAACAAGGAAATAAAAATCAAAAATACTATAAAAATGAGTAAAAACAGAAATAACAAAAATGCAATTGGTACAGAAAATTATAGCAGTAGTAGTTTCACGTTATCATTTGTGATTGAAGTGCTGAATGTTGAGGAAACGGAGTGCAAAGAGGGCTGGTTTGACCTTGGACCATGCGTTCGAGAGATGAGGATGCACTACCAAATTTATCCAAACCAAAGCTTCGATGTTGATATTTCTATATGGCCAAATATTGCAAAGGTATGGCGATAAGGCTTTACCTTTTTCTTAAAAACTTGTAACTATAATTTACAATGTTAATATGTCCGCAACCCGCACCAAAGCAGTGTGAAAACTTGAACAATTTGACTCGGCCCTGACTTGGTATACAAGAGGTTTTCTCTGTGAAACCTAATGCGTCCGATGTGATCATAAATATGGATGCTCTGTGCATTATAGCAACTGATGCGCACAGTGGCTTTATTTTTCATATCTAGGTCACTTTTCAAGCTTAACGCGTAATATTTCTGCTTGGAGTGTGTTCAATCGGACATATTACTCATCCCTCATTGTCTTCTAATGGTAGGTATGGTGCGGCAATCAACAATGTTTTGTCCGGACGTGGCAGCACATGGAGCGGCGCTGGTTGGCGTTCACAATACGTCACGTTTTCCCCGTCAGAGTGCTTGACATGATTAATAATGTGGCCACAATCACTCCAGGCGTGGGAGTGGCTCAGAGTGCCAAGTAATCTCCTTTTATTCTCTACACACTGTAATTTTCTATAACTGTATTAATCCCGCACAGTATATTCATCAATCATAGATTTATTTTACGTGTTTTCTTACAACCTTTGCTACTTCACTCGTAAAAGATTATATCCTATTGTCGTTTATGATCGCTTTTGGATGAGTCCCAAACAATATTATCACAAAAATATTCGAATATCGGATATATCTGAATGGAATACAATATTTATCGTATTTTATTTCAAGTGCGAGGAACGATAAAAATACCGAAGCATGTTTAGCACCACTAAAGTTCCTGGAGGTGGCGTATTTCGGACGTGTTTTAGGTAAAGTCGAAAGTTTAGAGCAATACGTACGTGATTTTATTTGGGAGCGAATTGAGCCATACGTACCCTCATCACACTGGGACGGACCGTTCGATACGCCCTTATGTGTAACAGGTTCGTAATATTTTAGCGTGTCTGAATATTTTTCCTACATAATGAACGTGGCCTATGTCAGTACAGTTTACAGTCCCATCCAATAGCGTAGCAAAATGGTATTAGAATTTGTATATTTTACATATTTCTCTAATTACAATGTAGCAAAAGGCTAGTAAAATTTTTCGCTCGTGTGAATGCTGCTAATTAAAAAACTTTAACCTCTGAATGACCTTTGCATAATGTTAACGTCTCTACATAAAATAATTGTACTACTTAGAGATAATTGAATTTAATTATCATAAACGGAAACGAACACAATAATATACTTAATCTAAGGAGATCCTTGAAAACTAAAGTTAATGGATTATGTTTTGTTTTAATTTATAAACGTTTTTTAGACTTAAGACATCAGAATAAAATTTTGGAATTGATCAGAGAGATTGTTGAAAAAAAAGAGGCCGATGAAATATTTCAAGAGAATGATACATCCCGCGTCACTTTGAAGAGTGATACGAAGAAATTGAGCGGCAGAAAATCAAGATCTGGTAATAAATCGTCGAAATTAACTTCAAAATCGAAGAAATCACTGGACTTACTGAAGCAAAGATACGAGTTAAGACTCCCTGGAACTACAATATTGGCAGGTAATTCTTAAGGGGGCGACTAACCCAAAATTTTCGATTTATAATTCATTTTTATACTTGAAAATAAGCCCCGAATTGTTTCATTTTCTAAAATTAGATAAGTACTACATTATATTTCCAAGAATTAGATCTGAGCAAAAACACGATATCTTAAAATTTCCTCGATGAAAAAAATCACAAAGATGCATCTAATTTTCACGAATTTCTCATTTATTGCCATAACCGTGCATTGTACTAGGACCTAGGTTAATATTTTAACATATTATTACTTATATAAAATTCTATCATTGAGAAATCAACCTAGCGGATTTTTTAAATGTTGTATATTTATCGAGTTAATGAGAAAAAACTAAATTGCCGATTAATTCGCGTCATCATTTTTCATCTGGCATATGAAAGACGGGCGTGAGTGGGAAGAGAGAAGGACGGTGTTTGATTTTTTTGGTTAGTCGCCCTCTTAAGTAATGATAATATTTTAAAAGTTTATAAAAATAGTTTTCAATCAGTACCGTACAAACTTTTTATTCGTCATGCGTCTTTTTTAATAGACTAATCATCTTTTTTTTTCTGAAAAGCTACAGGAGTAGTTGTTATTAACAACAACCTTAAGGGTCCGTATACGAAATTTACTGATTTCGCTGATTTTACAGACGTGATTTAACAGTTAAAATACAGTATTTCTATAAGTTTTAATGCACAACATGTAAGATCATTTCAATTTTAATCTAATGTTGGAGCTAGATTTTTTATTTTTTTAAGTATTTTTAAATAATCCAACTCAAACCCGCGACAATTTTGTGATTTTTGCTGTAAAAGGTTTAGAATATCATCTTTTTATGGATTGTATTGACGTCTTAACGCTATGAAAAAAATACAATGTACTGTTGAGAAAGTCGTCTATAAAATGTTGGAATTACTTTTTACCACTTTAATATAATAAGTTGAGTAAAAAAATATGTAACTGGGCAAAATTTTAGAGAAAATGGGCTAAGAATTGCTGTTAATTTCGGCAACTTGGAGCTGTAATTCATAAAAATAAAACGACAGAAATAATCTATAGATAAAATTCTAGCCAATTCGAGAAAAAGGAAAAAATAAAAAAAAACAAGTTGTGACAAAAAACACGACTTAAAACAGCCTAAATCTCACATTATATTACTCGCCGCAAGTTCGAGTCGGCTTTCCGCGCTTAAATATATTTTAAATCTAATAATTAATATATATATATTTTTTAAGTCTAATAAGGGAAAAAACCTAATAATATTTCTGTAGCGACCCTTTGCAATTTCGACAAAATCGGCAAAATTTCGTCTACGGACTCTTAATAGCTTACAGAAAACAGTTTTATACAAAGCTATTAACTCAAAACTATTACTTAACAACGAGAAAATCAGTGTTGCCTGATATTTTTAAAATCTAGAGAGAAAATCCGTTTTCAGAAACGTCTCCTGAGTATGTTCCTACTTATGTTGGAAATATTAACCGTAAAACATGTTGTATAGGGTTCGATACTTGTGGGCTGCCATGTCCGCATCCGATTGGTCTCTCGAGCCCGAAATAAGTTTCCAACAAGTGCCCACTTCTGATATGTTGGAGATTCCGCAATTATTAAGATATTTTTAATAAATGTTGCATGTTTTATTAGTTGATATAAAGCCAGAATTTATTACTTCTTTGGGCATAGTAAATGCTAAGAGGTGTCAAACTCTATGTTGCACGGAATATAATATGGGGACATTCTGGGATTGGACCATAATTTGGGGTTTAAGAGTAGTATGATATTATATTCGTACTAGCTGTCCCAGCAAACGTTGCTTTGCCATAATATAAAATATTTCGCCCATATAATTTTATTGAAATGACTAAATAAGTATGTCGCCATGGCAACGTCGATCGCTATCCCGTCGCACAAACAATGGTCGCCCTCAGTCTCGAGTTGTAATAATTTACTATTATTTATTCAACAAATGCATTTATCAATATAAAAAGTAGATGTTGTCCGATTCTCAACTCTAGCCGATATGCTCGCTAAGATTCACGAAAATCGGTCGAGCCGTTTCAGAGGAGTTCAATTACGCACACCGTGACACGAGAATTTTATATATTAGATTAATATTATAGATTCAACTCACAACGGACATGAAATAGAACATGAAAGTTACGACTGAGGAAATATTTTATTTCAATGTAGCTATTAAACCTAGTATTGTTTGTAGTAAATGTCACGTTGCTTTATTATTTTTTCAGGCATTGGACAGGTAGTTCCGTTTGATTCTATTGGACCTAAAGGTTCTGATATGGGTGAAGTGCTTTGCGTCGTTAGTAGCAACGATTTGCCCGCAAACGAAGATATGCCTATCATATTCGTTGTCATAAAGAATCTAGTTGATATACCGTTGGAAGACCTACGTCGTTTAGGGTAAGTATTTGGAATGCAGAAAGTGAAGCTTTAAACTGCCACATATGTAGTTACAGTGCCTACTTGTATATAAAGGCCAATGTTATACAAAACTCATGCTCAAAATGCTTTACAGGATAACACACTTATTTCTCACGTATCGAATAAGTGACGAAATATATTGTACTGAAAAGAAAGAACTACAGAAATTGAACTATGTCAATTTTAATTATTACAACGCTGTACCTTTATCTGTGGAAGTAGCGTCAATGATTACTTCAAATTTCTTAGATAATCCATTCGAAGTTAAGGTAGTATTTATCGCTTTACAGATTTTGAAATGAAAACTTCTTTATCGGCGGCGTTGAGCACTTTTGTGGGATGGGTAAAAACTGTGAAACTCGCGTCAGATTCTCGTGCTGATCGAAAAACCGTACGACGGTTGGAGAGTGGTGTTTTGTGTCGATCTCGAACTCGAACTCGAATTGATTGTAAGGGTTTCGATTGAATAAAAAAATCGATTTTTTAATAATCGATATTCATAAAAAATGGGTTAAAAATGCACAACGTTAATAATCAAGTTTTCACTTCTGCCGGCACTCCCGGAGTGCAACCCGTCTTTTTTTTTAATTTTTACGTAATAGGATAGACTGCAATGCTTTCACGCTAGAGGCAGCACCAGTATCGGGCATAAACTGTAGACAAAAAGTTTTGTTAAGTACCTACCCCGCAAACGATCAAATTGTTTGTCCAATTTTACGTGTTTGTCAAACAGTTTGATAGTGTACAGCTTTGTTTTAAGCGTTTGTCAAACAAACTACGTGTTTGACCTGTTTGAAGAAAATTTGGATTTGCGGAGCGTTTGACAAACGTGTTTGAACGTGTTCCGCTGTATTTATTAAACAAGATCTCATGACGTCAAACCGATTCTAGCTAATTGTTTGACAAAGTTTGATGTACGTTTGATCGTCTGCGCTGCTGTTTGATGAAAACGTAAATTACATCAAACATGTTTGTCAAACGAATTTGATAGTTTGCGGGGTACTTTAGACGTTTGACAACGTTTCTGTTAATATTGTGATAGGACTATGCAACATCTCGGATTTGGTCGGATTATTTACTTAGTAGCGCCCTCTACTCCGGCATTTTCCTAATATTCCCTATTCGCAGATGAGAAATAATTTAAGAGAATCACTGTTTCAGATTCATGGTGTTTCTACTCCCAACTTATTTGAGACTATAGCAACAATAAAGTCTGAAGATATATCTATAGGTGTTACAAAGATAGATGCAAGCCAACTTGCAAAAGGTCCTAACTGTGCGACAAAAGGGGAATACTTCGTTAACCCATTCGTGGAGAAAATAGAATATAAACTAGAGTCAGAAGAAGAAATAAATCAGACTGATAACAAAGTGCCACGTATCGTTCCACATAATATGCCCCATGTTCCTTCTTATATTGTGCTAAAAGCAAATATGTCTTTGGACGTCACGATAGGCGTGGCTGGATGTAGACCAAAACCAAAAACAATTTATTCTAGATTGTACTGTCTCATCAGTGATTCAGATGTCACCAAATGTTTCACGAAAAGAGTATCAGCAACGAACGAAAACATCGCCTTAACAGGTTCTCAAGAAGAGTCCCTAACTGGTTTTTCAGTGGACGTCTGGGATCATGCTATTGTCTACGTTGAAGGACCACAAAAAGGTCCTATTGGTGATATTGTAAAATTTTCCTTTAATTTCCCTTTTAAAATGAAAGTACTGTTTTCAGTGGAAGATAAGTACTCCACTAGGCTGTATCCCGGTAAATATTTTTGTTCAAATATTAGGAACTTTTTTTGATTTTTCAATTTGTGCATTGAATTTGGTATCATTTTATTTTTAGAACTTTTGTCGAGTACACTTCCATTCGTCCGTTTAACAATGCGTTGTCCTATATATGTACTTTTGAAAAATTCTGACGTGTATGTGACGTCGGTAATATCGATACCTGCAAGGAAGGTAAATTTTATTTCATATTTTGTAGCTTGAATACATTTTTCCGGTTTTTACTTTGCTTCACTAGTTTACACTTATTGCACTACCAAAGCAGCTTAACGAATACAGGGTGCAATTAAAATTAAACGAAAAATCTTTTTTGTTTCATTATTTTTTCCTAAGCCATTGATTAAGCACTTCTTTAGTAGATAATCATTTGGTTCTATTGTTTGAAAGTGGCCAATTCGGTCAAATACTATTTTATTCATTTAAAACTGAGATTGTTTAACAAAACTTTAATAATTTTAGGCTCTGTTGAAAATAGGCTGCCTTGTATCATGTAACTTGAAGCTTGTACCCAACAAGAGCAATATGCCAACATTTGAAGAATTAGAGAACTTCAGGGATGAACTTTGTCACCTACAACAAGGGAAAATAATAGAGGAGTGATGATTTGAATGGTTCTTGAAAGGTCTATTTAATAATAAAGTGTCAATGTAGTTATCTAAATATTATAACGCATGTTTACTGTTGTTGCTGGAGTTTTTTAAACACTATAGGTGTATTAGGGCCGCGACACACCGGGATGGCAGCGGCGAGGCGACCACTTTCAGTTTTGTATCTGCATTATTGTAATACATAGTATCGCTTGAGAAATCGCCGGCGGCTGCCAGCGGCCACGAGCGGCCACGGGCGGCCGTAGACTTCTCAAGCGATACTATGTATTACAATAATGCAGATAAAGTTTTAAATCATAATATGACACTGAAAGTGCTCGCCTCGCCGCCGCGCTGACATTCCGGTGCAGGCTGCAGCACGGTCCATAGTATTTCCTGCAGATGTAGCAAGACTTGGTTACATAATATTAATTTCTGATAGCACCATTGCGTCGAGGAAACTGATTCATAGCCCATAGACAGTTGACAGACCCGCGTCATTTGATCAGATCATATTATCAATTCAATGTTAATTGTGATCTCTCGGCTGGGTTTGACATAACGCGACCAAAATATTACCAACTTCTCTGATAGTACAAAAATATAAGAGATTAGCAATTTTAGCTTCACAAATCACAATAATATTATATTATACCACAGATCTCTATTATACAAGTACGCTGGATCGATGACACCGACCTGCTTTTTGTGCCTATTTGAAGCGGAATCAGCGCCCCCATCATGGGGGCTGAGAACTAAATCTGACAAAACCACAACTAATAACAACAGTTATCATCACTTGTATTAGTTCCAAGTACTCTCACTACTGCTATCAGCGCCAATATGGCGGCTCTCAAACGTCATTTTTACGTCAGATGTAATTCTCAGCCCGCATAATAGGGGCGCTGATTCCGCTTCAAATATGCACAAGAAATAGCTGTCATTTCGAAGGGTATCATCGGTCCAGCGTGCTTATATAATGGAGGTCAGTGTGTTATACTCATCGAGTGCCACATAACTTCAATTAAAATTCAGACTGACCGTGTGTGGACTGTGGCCTAATTCAGCGGGGCTAAAATGGTCGTTTTGTTGAATCATGATATGAATCATAATATGATTCAATTCTTTAAAATCGCAAAATGCAACTCTGCTTGCAATTCATTTCTGTATTTTTGTACTGATTTGACATTTGTCAGTTTGACAGTTTTGACAATTCATTTGCTGAATTGATTGAGAGGATTTGCTAAATTTTACTATTTTAGCCCCGCAGCATCTCCATTTTTGAACGACTTCCAAAAAGGAGGAGGTAATACGTTCGGCTGTATGTATCTTTTTTTTTGTATGTTCAACGATTACTCAGCCGTTTGTGGTCCGATTTTTAAAATTCTATTTGTGTTGTATAGGGTTTAACTCGAATTTGGTACCATGTTCATAAAAGATGACCTGATGATGGGATCCAAAAGTAATCTAGGGAACTCCTCAAAATTGATATGAAAACATATGGTGATTTTGATTTCATTAGAAGTATACTAAGCATTTGCTACCAAAAAGTAAGATTTTGCATCAAGGTATATACCATGGTTACGAAAGTACTGAGAGAACTCATAACTCCTTATAGATACACGTTTGGAAGTTTCGGCGTTGTTTTAAGAACAGAAATCATAATATGTGCAATTTATATTCATCATCATCATCATCATCACTACCACTATACCATGCATCATCACATTATATGGCTCTATTATAAGTACTTTTCATAATCTTTTAGATCGAGACGAGTTTTTCGAGTGATTTTGGAAATTATTTTGTTCTTTTAAAATTTAAAGTATTTTGGTAGTACGGTTACCAAGTTGACAATTTGATAATGATATCCATGTAGTATATAAGGAGCTTCTCATCTATAAGGAATCATAAACATTATAATGCAGTCTTGTTCTAAATCATCTAAATACTGCATTCATAACTCAATACGTATTAATTTTTCGTGGGTTAGTACACGAATGTTTAACAGCGACCAATTATTTAGAATGCGAAAGTGTGTCGCGTGTCCATCGAACCGACATTGATAAAAGGTATAGATGTTACCGCTAATGTGCGTAAACCAGTTAGACTGCAGAATAACAAGGTATTCTGCAGATTATCTGGGTGAGTTAGTTAAAGTGCAAAAAGTTTATTCTATTCTTACATAAACGAGATAATCTACAGAATACCTAGGTAATCTGCGGACTAACGACCATACATGCAGTAAGTTGCATAAAACAGGTTCTGGTTTGAATAAATATTTAGTTGTATACAATTATTTTCGGCGCCGGTTGCCGAAATTGCTGCCGGCGCCTATTCGGCAAACATCGTTTGTCAAATGACAGAAAAATGATCAAAAACAGAAGTCTTACTTAAATACTTAGCCATCAGAATGGGGGCTCGGGGGGCGCAAAAAACAAACGCAATCCAGAAAGTCCAAAAGTAGGTTAGGTTAGGTTGGAACTTAGACCACAACTAGTCATTGGTCTCTAGGTATGACTGATGATGGATCTGAAGATCTGAGGTTGAACCTCTAGAGTGCAATTCCTAAGCGCAGCCCCCCACCAAAACAAAAACAAACACAATCCAGAAAGTCCAACAGGCTAGGTTAGAACTTAGTCCACAACACAGAGGGAGCCGAGCGAGCCGACCGTCATAAGTTGTCTTCCGCAATTTAACGATGTACTATTCGTTAATATGCAAACTAACTAGGTGAAGTGCGAATATAAGCTTTTTTGATTTAAATTTCACACTTTAACGCATGGTTTATGGCCATCTGCAGTTTACCTCGTTAATGTGCATATTATCGTATTCCGCATTCTAGCGGTAACATATATATATTTTCACTTCCCGGAAAAGACACCTCGCACTCGACACAGGATATATTTTGTTATAAGTTATAACGGATTATTGCAAGGCTTCCGCTAGATATACGTAAATTATATATTATTTTCTACGTAGGTATTAGGTAAATGCCATACTTACTAATATTATAAATGCGAAGGTGTGTCCGTCTGTCAGTCTTTCTGTCTGTCAGTTACCTCTTTACGGCCAAACCGCTGAACCAATTTTGCGGAAATTTGATATGGAGATATTTTGAGTCCCAGGAAAGGACATGGGATAAATAAATAAAAGTTTATTCAATAATTTGAACATAACACAAAGTACCATCGAGGAAACTGATTCAATTCTATGTTAGCTGTGATCTCAGAACAGGAAAATAAGGCTGTGATCGGTTGGATGGGTCATGGGTTTGACCAAATTAATTAGGTTCGCCATTCGCCACCAAGGAATCAACTTCTCTGACAGTACCTACATTTAAAATAAGAAACACGCCACAATACAACTATTCCGGAAAATGTACGGTTTCGGGCATCATCTAATACTTCATATTTGAGTGAGCACTTTTTACCTGGTCCCGGCGATACAGTTTATTATCACTATCCACTTTGTGCGGCCTCGATTCTCGAACACGTAAGAAGCTCATCTATTAAGACGTTTTTATGGTTACACAGTACTCAGGTTCTGTAAAACATTGTTTTTATAATTTACCTCTAGTTATAATGCCATTTGCCATTATATTATAGGCACAGGACTTTCTTCGGTGTGAAAGTAATAGCCTTTCTCGCCGACTCTTGAACTCTCGACTTTTGAAGTAAATCGCGTGCGACATATTATTATTACTATACAGTGTTTTTGCGCGAACTTCTCCAAAACGGCTCAACCGATTTTAATGAAATGTCTCGTTAGGCCCGAGAATAGTTTTTTTTAAATCTACTATTTGGCAAAATTGTTTTGCTTTTTTGCCGGGTCAGCTGGTTTCATATTTATATTTACCTACTGCGAAAAACCTGTGAGTAATTAGAGTGAACTATAAATACAGGAACAATTAATAGGTTGATGGTAATGGAGTCCCGTGATCTATCACGGGACTCTGAATACATACCCAAAAGAATTATAGTAGTTTTGTGACACTGTATAAAAAATTGGATTGCTCTTTCGTTGTACTTAAAAAAATTACTGATTTTTTGTTTACTTTATTGTGCCGCGCCGTGATGAATTTATAAAACTTTCAAAAGCTTTTAGTGATCCGTTACCATCAACCTATTAATTGTTCGTGTATTTATAGTTCACTCTAATTACTCACAGGTTTTTCGCAGTAGGTAAATATAAATATGAAGTCGAGTGCGAGGTGTCTTTTCCGGGAAGTGAAAATATATATATATATATATATATATATATATATATATATATATATATATATATATGTTACCGCTAGAATGCGGAATACGATATATGCTCATAATGTATTATTAAAAGAGTTCGCTGTAAAACTAGCAGCACTGAAAGATCAAATTGTTTCACTTTTGTATGGGAAAGCTCGTTCAGCAAAATCGGTTCAGCTGTTTGGGTGTGAAGAGGTAACAGACAAACAGACATACACACTTTCGCATTTATAATATTAGTATGGATTATTTTGTTGTCGCTATAAAGTCTCATCTCCTTTCTTGGGGTCCAAATTATACTGCTTTTCATGCGGTTCAGTGGTTTGTGCTTAAAATGGTAACATGATTATACCCTTTCGCATTTATAAAATCCTAGCGACCCGCCCCGACGTCGCACGGGTATAAAATATATAGCCACTGAAAAAATTATTAAATTCGATAGCCTATGATCCTTTTAAATGTGGTCTACTTCTTATCTGTGCCAAATAACATAAAGATTGCTCCAGTAGTTCGCCAGATAAGCCCTTTTAAATAATTCCCCCGTTTTTTCCACATTCTTCTATTAGTCTTAGCGTGATAAAATATAGCCTATAGCCTTCGTTAGTACATTTACTATATATATATATATATATATATATATATATACTATAGCCCATTGGCTATATAACACTGAAATAATTTTATATATATACTATAGCCCATTGGCTATATAACACTGAGATAATTTTTCAAATCGCACCAGTAGCTTCTGAGATTAGGGCGTTCAAGTTTGCCCTATCAAAAAAATTTCCCCGTTTTTTCCACATTTTCCTATATTTCTTCGTTCCTATTAGTATTAGCGTGATAAAATATAGCCTACAGTCTTCCTCGATAAATGGGCTATCTAACACTGAAAGAATCATCAAAATCCGTTGCGTGGTTTTAAAGATTAGAGGGAACAAAGGCACATGAGGGAAAAAAGCGACTTTGTTTTATAATAATAATATGTATAGATAGATATAGATAATTACCATTTACCAGTAAACTATCAATACACATTATAAAACAAAGTCGCTTTTTTCACTCATGTCCTTTTGTTCCCTTTAATCTTTAAAACTACGCAACGGATTTTAATAATTCTTAGATAGGAGCGAAGAATTAGAAGAAAATGTGGAAAAAACGGGGAAAATTATTTGAAAGGGCTAACTTGAACGCGCTAATCTCAGGAACTACTGGTCCGATTTGAAAAATTATTTCAGTGTTAGATAGCCCATTTATTGAGGAAGGCTATAGGCTATATTTTATCACGCTTAGACTAATAGGAGAAAATGGAAAAACGGGGGAAATTATTTGAAAGGGCTTATCTCGCGAACTACTGGAGCAATTTTTATGTTATTTGGCACATATAAGAAGCAGACCAAGTAAGGCTATCGATTTTAATATTTTTTTCAGTGGCTATAGGTAATATTTTATATCCGTGCGACGCCGGGGCGAGTCGCTAGTATAATATACTTTCCAATCGTTCTAGTAGTCTGAAAGAAGTTTTTTTAGACTGAGAAATACACTTTGTAGTATAGTTACAAAGCTACTTGGGTTGCCACATTCCAGTTCATAAACTGATTTCATTTAATAAATTTTTTTTCATGTGGCGCAAATCGCGATGGACTTGGTATTATTTTGGAACCTCTTCCGGAATAATAAACAAATAAACAATTTCCGATACCAAATTATCCGAATATGAAAACCGCTGAACCTTGAAAAGTTGAACTATTTATGAAATCCCCGTTGTAATATTCATTGGGTTAGGGCCTGCCCTGGGGCTGGAGATTGTTATTATTCATTACCCCAGGTAGACCGCCGACCAAAAAATATAAAAATGTTGTTACGGGGTAACGGGAATATTTGGAATTTAGTTACAGAAGAGTTTTTAAAGTGGGATTTTGTTTTTATCGGATGATACACTAAAGAGGCTTTGATGCGGACTTTCCAAGCAGACTTGAGTATTGTAAAGAGTGGAGACGCACAAAGTTTCTAGCCCTAACAATATTTTTCTCAACTGTGGTCTGTGATTCTTTTATAAGCAGTTAAGATTGGCTAACCAATATACGATCAGTCTGCTCGCTTCCTGTTCAAGTTTGTAACGAAACATGGACAACGATTTACTCACATATAAAGTCAATTTAATGAAGATTACTACAGTCTTACATGGATGTTTTCTTACGTATATATATCTAAACATATTATAAAACAAAGTCGCTTTTTTTCCTCGTGTCCCTTTGTTCCTTTTAATCTTTAAAACTACGCAACGGATTTTGATGATTCTTTCAGATCGAGAAATAGAAGAAAATAGAAATAGAGGACATTTTCCTCTATTTCTTTGCTGCTAAAAATGGGGAAAATTATTTGAAAGGGCTAACTTGAACGCGCTAATCTCAGGAACTACTGGTCCGATTTGAAAAATTCTTTCAGTATTAGATAGCCCATTTATTGAGGAAGGCTATAGGCTATATTTTATTACGCTAATACTAATAGGAGAATGTGGAAAAAACGAGGGAAATTATTTAAAAGGGCTTATCTCGCGAACTACTGGAGCAATTTTTATGTTATTTGGCACAGATAAAAAGTAGACCACGTGAAGGATCATAGGCTATCGATTTTAATCATTTTTTCAGTGGCTATATATTTTATACCCGTGCGACGCTGGGGCGTTGCTAGTTTAAATCATAAAAGTTAATATACCTAGCGGAATAGAGCAACAATTGCGAGCTGTTATTAACGAAACCGAAATTGATTTACATATCTGTGTAAAAATATTTGTACGCATACACATACATAAGCATCTTTCTATGAGATTAAATTGTCAACGTGCCGATAAGTGCCGATCGGACGTTAAAAAAAGAGTTCTTCGGTCACTGATATTGACATCTCGCTTGCTCAGATGGGGCCTTTCAAACTCAAACTCAAACTCAAAAATTTTTATTCAGAATAAATTTTTGCAAATATTTTCTGAAAGTCTACATGATGCCTACCACCGGTTCGGGAACTAACCCGGCGAGAAGAACCGGCGTAAGAAACTCGTAGGGGGCCTTTGTCTATTTCGCTTATGGCGCATTTTCACTGGTCGATAGGGCCCGCATGCGAGGTGCGGGAGATTATATTATTAACTTTATGGTTTAAAATTAGAATGACGCCATCTTGTGAAGTGTCAATAAATAAGAAATATATGTCACATGGGCACAATAATTATAGATATGCTCGTGGACATCAATGATGTTTTAATAAAGATGGCGTATGCTCATACAAATTGGTCCTCAGATTTTGTTCCTATACGACATACGTACTTACCTCTGTCATATCTATAGGTTACCATAGTGAACTTTAAACTACAGGAAGAGTAACTCCGTCAAAACAAGTGCACCAAAAGGCTACAAAATGTGACCCGAATACATGTAGGTATACTTTATGCATGTGTTCGGTACACATTTTTCGTGTATATATACACGAGTGACATTCAACCAGGTTGACATGATAATAATTGTCAAACTAGTTTTACAATTTGTTTACTTACTTTTTACGTAGCTTTTTACAAAATGTTCGTTGTTAAAATGCCTGAATGCCCTGTGAAATGGTGTAGAAGTCATACAGATACGAATTTTAATACAGGAATAACCTTTCAAGTTTCATCAGTAAGTGAATTTTTTAAAATTATGCTTAAGTTAAGTTCTTGTATTTTTTCTGACCCAAAAACATGCCCAAAAAGATGGTTTATTTAAGTTGGATGCCATGGTATTTGCGTAAAATTAAGCTGGTCTCTTTGTGTTTGTCTTATTAAGTTTACATGTTATTGTAAAAATGAAATAATCAAAAATTCTCAGGAGACCAAAATTTACGTGTCCTGGGCTTGTATACTCTGTAATATTATCTTATTCAAGTATGTAATATTTTTAAACGGTAGTTAGCATCAGTATCTAGCTACAAAGTTAATCACAGGCTTCTAATTTAAGTAATTCAGACTAAATTAATTGAATTCTTGTTCAAAAACCGTGTTTTTCTAACTACCGTAACGTGTCCCCACGCCAACTTGATCTCGAAAGTACTCGAAACTTGCTTGTAATTTTTATAACGTACCTATTTAATTCAATCTATTCGTGGTTTTAAACGCCTATGAACATTGGTTATCGCATTGCAAAATATCGACTCAATAGGCCCAGCCTATAAATAGTTATCATGAAATAATCGCTTGTCCGATCAAAAGTCCTAATTACCGTAACACCTGCTGTTTTTGGATGCCCATCCAAAAATATCAGGATTTGGCACATTACGAGTGCACGGGTTGCTTCTCCTTAGTGTGTGCCATGGCCCATCAGCGGTCCCACGTCGTTAATGTTAGTGTGCCGCCGATAAAGGACATTAGTATCTAATTACCGTAGCTTTGGTTACAAACTTGTCTAATTACCGTAATCGTTACTTTTCAATTATGTTTAAATTAGATTTTTATTATGTATATTATGTTTATGTTACATAATTAGGCCTATTTACGTTGCCCTAAGCTAGTTTTTATCAATTGTGTCGTTGTATCGTTACGTAAAACACTACATTTGTCTAATTACCGTACCCATACATTTTTAAGTCTCATTATCCAAAAAACTTTAACTAACTGTTTCACGCCACATTTATTATTGTGTTCGTATCTTTCATTTTTTTAATATTTCAATGTGTCTGAGTCAAATCGATGAAGAAAAAAAATGGTTACGGTAATGAGGCAAATAATGCCAAACCGGATAATGGCCGGACAGTGTTATGCAAGATGTAACAATTTAATCATAATTTATAAACGAGGGTCTGACTAACATCAGAATGGAGTATCGTATTTTTATAATGCCGTTCGTACTTCGTTTAGTAAGAAACGAACCGAATTGGATGCCGAGCCAGATTACTCGTTTATGTAGCATACACTTTAATAGTCATGATATAATTTGTATGAGTAATGACCGAAAATTAAAAAGATTACGAAAATCTGCATTTGCACCGTAAGTTTTCTATTTCAATTCTGTAATAATTCTGTAATAATTTAGCACATAGATTTTTGTAATCTGAAAACATCTTGTCTAGGTGCTCTGGACAGTTTTAAATTCGTCCGAGTCGTACAAGGTTTGTTCAAAATTATTATGTATTATTATTATCGATGACTTAAGGCGACGCCTTGATAATTTGGCTGTAGCGATGCCGATTTTTCTCAGCAATGACTAAAGCTAAGAAACTAAAGTTCATTGTCAGTATTCATCATGTCTTTGTCTTTGAATTGCCGATAGCATAACACGATTGGACAACTTTTATAACACAGAATTATCAATCGAAAAGACCTCTGTAAAAAAAGGGATTCCTATTTTTCCAACAGAGGAGAGTGATTTAAGGTTCCAAAATTTGTACATAAATTGGTTGAAGCATACACTTTAATATGTGCATAGCTTATATGAAATGTATTTATGGTTTTTAAATTACGCGACAAAAACCATTTTGTTGCTTATGCCCTTTCCATTTTTTGCTGTTCCATTGCTTGTTTTCTATGAGAGGCCGGCCCGGCCTCTCATAGAAAACAAGCAATCTAAAACATATCCAACACGGTTTCTTACTTTAACGCGGCGTCACCTTAAGCAGGGAATTCACTACCGGGCTGCCCGCGGGCCACCCGGTCTGGCACAAGTCTGCCGCTTGCCCCGATTGAACACACACAGAACAGGCAAGTCAGTCGAATAGATAGAGAGCTGCAGCTCGGTCGTGGACTCATGGACTCAATCTTCTTTGTAATAAATGATAGATCAGCATCGGCATTGATGGATGGAATTCTTTGGATTTTTCACTCGTTTATGAATTATGATTAAATTGTTACATTGCATAACACTGTCCATGCCGACTTTGTAAAAATTTTGTAACTATATTATCTTTTGATTATTGCATTTTTACAATAACACGTAAACTTAATAAGACAAACACAAAGAGACCAGCTTAATTTTACGCAAATACTCTGGCATCCAACTTAAATAAACCATCTTTTTCGGCACGTTTTTGGGTCGGAAAAAATACAAGAACTTTACCTAAGCATAATTTAAAAAAATTCACTTACTTAACTGATGTAACTTGAAAGGTTATTCCTGTATTAAAAGTCGTATCTGTATGACTTCTACACCATTTCACAGGGCATTTAAGCATTTTAACAACGACGTAAAAAGTAAGTAAACAAATTGTAAAACTAGTTTGACAATAATTATCATGTCAACCTGGTTGAATGTCACTCGTGTATATATACACGAAAAATGTGTACCGAACACATGCATAAAGTATACATGTATTCGGGTCACATTTTGTAGCCTTTTGGTGCACTTTTTTGACGGAGTTACTCTTTCTGTAGTTTAAAGTTCACTGTCCTAAACCAAATTTTACAAGTATTTTTTTCTTTAAAAACAGTCTATTGGGCAAAGATTTTATCAATTGAAAAGCAGTAAATATTTAATAGAGAGCCAGAAATGGTGAGTAATAGTGGCAGATTGCGAGAACAGATTGTACAGGGGGTACATAAATCGTGTAACAAATAGGTCGGCCCGCCCTCTTCGAGCTAATGGGCGATCGGACCGCACCCTCTATAACTATTTCCAAAGTTATGCTTAGGCTTTAGGGCTAGTTTACATTGGTACGTGACGAAGCCTTGTAAAGGCTCAAATTGCATTGCTGTGGAATGGAATCGAAGCGACTTTTTGCAACGAAACTGTACCTGTGTTTTGATTACGACTTGTATTAAATTCACATAGTCCGACCAAATGACGTAGGTCCGCCATCTGTCGAATCAACTTCTCTGATAGTACCATCGAGGAAATTGATTCCTAGGCAGTTGAAGAACCTACGTCATTTGGTTGGCTTAAGAAGGCGACTAACCCAAAATTGACGATTTTGTAAATCATTTTTGTACTAATCGACTGCTCCTAGGTAGACTATCGTAAGCCACAAAATTGCAAATTTCGTTTTATTGCGAAAATACATATAATTATGTTAGATCTTTTAGGATCTTCAAGAAAAAATATTAAATTCGAAGTATTAGTATTTAATGTGTTAACAGCTTTCGAAATATGCCTTTTTCGAAACGTAAACTGTAATATGTTTCAAACGCCTCCGATGTTATTTGTCGTAAGTCCTTTAGAGATAGTCTACGCGGAATAAAAGGGGAGCAGATGCCCGAAGTCACACATCGTATGTATCAGTTGCGATTGTCTACGTCGCATAAAGATTAACGTAAACTATAGTTTGTACTACTTACAATAGTTTACATTAAAACTTCTATTGAAAAATATATTGCAAGTGTAACTTATGATTTTGTTCGTTGGAATTTAAGTTATGATAAATATTGTATGTTAATTATACGACATTCTACTACGGAAACTATTATTTTTTATTTATTGTATCTATATCTTACTATGTTCTACGTCGTACTATTCATTAACATACGATACTTTACCGACTTATTTTTTTTTATTACAACTATTATTTATGAAATTAGGGGGCAAAAGAGCACCTGATGGGAAGCAAGTGGACAACCCATAGACGCTCGCAACATCAGAAGAGTTGAAATACGTTGCCAGCCTTTTTAAGAAGGTCGCTTTCTTCTTCAGGTTTTCAGATCGCATTGGACCGGAAATACTGCTGGCGGCAGTTTGATTCAGATTTGTTGTTTCAAATCAAATGTAATTTTTGCCTTATACACTAGTAAAGTATTACTAGTGTATAAGGCAAAAAGTACATTTGATTCTCAGAGTACAGATGGAAAATGTGACTCGAACTTCTCAAAATTTTATGTGATATATTTGGTTATACTACGTTCGTACAAAAAGTAGATACGAGATAATTAGACATCAACTATGATAACATGGCCCGCCCCTCCAAAATTCAAAACGTTTGAAGTGCGTTGTCAAAACGTTTGATGTGCGTTGTCTTGCGCGGTAGGCTAGTTATGATTAGTTGACCAACAAATCTTGGTAATAAGTGACATTAAGTGAAATATTACGTGTTCTGTGATTGGTTGAATACTTGCTACATACAAACTCTTTCATAAGGATGTGACTACACACATTGAAACAGTCATTTGGAGGGGCGTGCCATATTATCGTAGTTAATCTCTACACAAAAATATAGCCGCGGAGACATTTTGAATGCGTTGGGCGAGTGCGGGGGGTATGAAGTGCGCGGGTGAAAACCGATTTTTTTCTGTCATAGGTCGCCCTCTTACAGTGCGTCCACATTTGTATCATTTGCGCGATCAGATCACCGATCAGATCTCTCCGTCGCGATCATCGCGCCGTATCAAGTATGCGTATCATAGTGTGGACGCCAATTAGATCATTCTGCCGATCATGCGTGTATTTGATATGAAACGTATCAGATACGCGGTTAATAGCGATCGGGGCGTATCATGATACGCGTATCATTTTGACACGCTTCGATGATACGCGACGGAGATCTGATCGGGGATCTGATCGCGCAAATGATACAAATGTGGACGCACCCTTAAGTCAATTCAATGTTAGGTGTGATCGGTCGGATGGGTTTGACATAACGCGACCACCATCTGCCTAGGAATCAACTTCTCTGATAGTACATAGCATAATAAACTTTATATTGTAAACTGCTTAAAACAGAAAATACGTCCCGAAAGAATGAATAATTTTCGGGAATGCGCGAGAATTCCGCGGAAGACGAGCGTTGATTTTGTGGGTCGTATTCAATTTGTGTGTTATGTCATTAAAGTTTATTACGCTACGTACAGTTCCACGGCGGTGTGGATTGAGCCTAAATGAGCCATAATTATAAATTTAGAACAGGCAGCTCGACACCGCGAGCACCAATTCTGATTCTATTCATGTATACTTTAATTTGTATTGCATAAAGTTGAATTTTGAATGGCACACTTAAGGGCTACCCTCGAAATTCTCATACATACGTAATACCAAAATCATTTTCTCATACGAAAATATTTAACATGTTTGAGTTATTTTTCAGCTTAAAATAGTAATTACCCAGGTTCCTGTACAAAAATAAACATTATAAACACTAAAAAAAATTTTTTGTGTATAATTTTTTTTACTAAATTTACTACTAAATATTTAAACACTAAAAAAAAAGAGTAAAATACTAAAAAATATATAAAAGAATAGTAAATTTACTACAAAATATTTATACTCTAAGAAATATTTTTTAATATTTAAATATTTTGTAGTAAATTTACTATTTATTTTTATATTTTTTAGTGTTTTACTCTATTTTTTTGTGTATAAATATTTAGTAGTAAATTTAGTAAAAAAAATTTATACACAATTTTTTTTTGTGTTTATTATATTTTGATGTTTATTCTTTTACAGTACCGTAGGTAATTACTATTTTAAGCCGAAAAATAACTCAAACATGTTAAATATTTTCGTATGAGAAAATGATTTTGGTGATGAGAATTTCGAGGGTAGCCCGGGCGCGTATTGCCAAACTGTATACTGACCCAGACGCCCATAGTCTGTACTGAACTACGTCGCGCTCATTGAAAATTGGAGCAAAATATATACGAGCTCAGACCAATCTGAGTAGGTATGCACTTTGCTCGCTTGTATGTAAAGCAAACTGTGACATGCGAATATCTGTAACTACCTATACAATGTGTTTAATAATTTCCCGTATATTTTTGTTATTTGTTGTGTGTGGTTGTTATACCTATCCATGAAACTGAACAACTTTCCCTAAAACGTACCTATTGTGAATTATTTTGGGTTATTACGAAAGAAAACCCGTTGTACGAGTAAGTATTTTGAAAAATTTGAACTGTAACAATTATAGGTACAGGCTGTTAAAAAAAATGTAAGTGTTTCCAATGACAGTATTTATTAATTTTTCATAAGAAAGATGTACTGACTGACACAATAAATTGTACCTATTTGTAATCGATGTTCACTGAAAATAATAAAGGGTTCCTTCAATCAACAACAAACAAATAAATTAATGAATCAAGAACAGAAAAATGTCATAATTACTATTTTTGTTTTTTGCCTGTATTGTAACATCGAATTTTGGCTTTTACTACATTTCTTACTAAAGGGGTCACAGAAAGGGGTCGATATTGAAAAATAAAGTGTCTTTAATACATAAATTTGTGTAATCATGTATAATCATAATTAAAGTAAATGTAATCATTAATCAACTACAACTACCACATTAACCATCAATCTTTTTCAATGTTTCTTTGCATTCGGCTGATTTTTATTGACTGACAAAAAGGCGTCAAGGTCGCAAGCGGCGCAAGTTTTAGAAGACAAGGCAGGCATGATAGCGCGCCGCGCGGGAATAAAAGAGATAAGATATGTCTGCACTCGCATGCATTTTGCTCTAAATTATCGATGCCATATTACATACTACACCAGACACCGAAAAGTATGGACGTCTGGACTCGTATGTATTTTGCTCAAGTATTTTAAAGCAAAATGTATTTCGATTCAGACACGCTCTGAATAGGTATACAGTTTGCTCTTCAACTATAAAGGCAAACTGCGATCGAACTCAGAGCAACCCCGGTCTGGGTCAGTATACAGTTTGGCAATACGCAGCCCGGGCTCTTAAAGCACCGCATTGCATCGATTACACGCGTTACGTTCCGATATGCACTGACTTTTGGGTACAACTAGAAAGCGGACGATATGAAACTTCAGCAAACAACGATGGGGTTGTTCACGGCACTTGATGTTCAACATTCCCTCGCTGATTTCGTGTCTACTGCGGAGAAAATTTCATGGAAATTCATAGAAACCACTAGCTGCGACATGCCAACTTTAGCAAACTGAATTGGTGATCCGCTACCAACTTTCAGCTCTAGGGTTTGTTATCATGTCATAAAGGTAAGTCATTAGGGTCACTTACACTGCCATGTGATTCTGCATTTGCTTTTCAAGATTTAGTTGTATCATAGACTACTTACTGCGAGATTAAAAACTTACTACTCGCACTAATATTATAAATTTGAAGAACTAAGACCCAACCGTACTGGTTCGAATTAAAAAACTATTTTTATGATAGATAGTCTATTTATCGAGGATATCTATGCTATATGTGTAACATCAGTCACGTTGCACCCAATAGGAGCGAAGAACCAGTAGAAAATTTATAAAAAAACGGGGAAACCACGGTGAGTGGACGAAGAACCACGTACAAAAATTTGAATAAAATACTGACGACGACCTCCGTGGCGCAGTGGTGAGCACATTGAGCTCAAGCCGGAGGTCGCGGGTTCGAGTCCCGCCGACGGAACAAAAAGTTTATAAAGTTCCTGGGTCATGGATTAAATATGTGTATCATATAATAAAAATCTTAAATATATGTATAGTATAAAAGTACTAAATATATTTCCGTCGTCTGGTACCCGTAACACAAGTCCTTCAGGTACTTAGCACGCGGCCAGACTGACGTGGTGTGAAGTGTTAGCGGATGTATTGACGTCCATTGGGACAAGCTACATAATATTATATTTATTTTATTAATAAGTAAGGTAATTGATTTTGACAAATAGATAAATGGACGGGAGGATTATTTACTTCCGTTATAATTTCCTCTTCTCATATTTAAGTAAATAATTATCTTAAATATGAGAAGTACATTAATTAATATTTAGAATTATATACCTACTTTTAATGTTTTCTTTAATTATTTTACTATATTTGAATTGTCAACGGAAGTTCATTTCTTTTGTGTAAAATGTTATAAAAGCCAGCCATATTGCATTGATGGAGGCATTCTGTACGGTGGTTTGGTCCCGTACAGAGTAAAAGCCAAGTTAGGTTCAATAGGTTTATTGAATCCTTAACTTATGCCAAAATGGTTTAATGGTAAAATGGTAAAGAGAGCACGCGAACCGATTGGCGGCTTGACGCGAACTGGTTAAATAAAGTAAATTATAATACTGCGTGGCGGCGTATACGCTGACAGTGCGAAACGTGATGTACTGTCGACAAACTGTTGACCGTACATGCTGCCACCGCGAGAGAAGAAAGAGTGATGGTGAAAATGGTACAAAAAATAAATGGTTCGATGGTTAGTGAGTGACGTGAGACAAGGTGATAAACAATATTAGCTTATTCTAAAGGCACCCTAGTGTCTCTAATCACAATATTCACTAAATTATGCTTTTGCACTACGGGAGAAGTGGACTGGTCTTTCACTCTACCACTACACTTAACACTAGATTGCCCATGGTCAACTGCACTAACACACTGGTCACTAACACTATAAACAAACGCTGCGTTCGCCAGACCCCGCGGCTCGGGGCGCGGTGGGTCCGACGCGGCAGGCACAGACGCTGCGCCAGCTGCTGCCGGCGCGCTGCTGGAGTCCTGGCGGTGGCTGCGGCGCGGGCACCACCGCCGCACGGCGAATGCGGCTGCCCCACACACCAGCACACCCGCCACCACGTATATCGCGACGTAATGGTGAACGTCGTGATAAGATATACCACCCTTTAGAACACTCTCTGAATGCATTTGCTTTATCTTAACGCCTATATCGTCTAGATCCTGATCGTAACCATCCGCTACTGACGTGGGCTCCGGAATCAGCGATGCGGATGTCCCGTTCTGGTTGAAGATGTGGTTGATGGGGAGAATGTCTATCGCTGGTATATCAGTCTTCATGGTGAAAGTATTGTTTTGCTGTCTCTGAGCATAAATGGTAATTTCGTTTCCTTTCAGAACACAGTCTGGACCCAGCTAGCCAGCTATGATACCGCTACTATTTAGATGGTTGGAAAACATTTGCTCTTCACAGATGATGCGCACTGGACATGAGTCGCAGCAGAAGAAAAAGTAAGTATTTACATCATTCAACTGAGACCACCAGTCTTGACACCTCGCAGTTTTGGTTCTGCACCGCTTCGTCTCCTGGTCTTTGGAGCACAAGACGTCGTCATGACTCATGTGTGTGAAATTGGTTTCTGCAGTGGACAAAGTTGTATTTCTAAATCTAAGTGAATAGTGAATACACTTATGCAATTCTGATTGCGATATGCTCATAAATGAGTCTCTTCGTAAGTTGATCACGATGTAATCCGAAGCTGAAACTAGGGTGACCATGGTTTTGTCGTTCCGTCTTGGGATAGGATAAATTCTATATATTTGGTAATTATCTGTACTCACTAATGGTATTCTAATTTCAAAAATAAAATAATCTTTCATCATCTTAGTCTTAAGCACCTTAAGTAAATGGTAAATTTTGGTAAATTCCGTGTGAGGATTTTCAATTGGTAATTTTAATTCGTTGGACAGTTTTCCTGAAATTATATTTAACTCCTCTAAAAGCTGGTCCGGTTTTAAAAGATGTATGTTGAACTTCCCAAAGTACACCTCTGAAACTGTGTCTAGTAGAACATCCTGCATATTCTTTAAATTCGACTCCAAGCTGTTGGCTGCCATGGAGCATAACAAAAGCTCATTGGTCGCTTCCACGTCTTTCACTTGACTTTTTACATTGTTAGTAGTATTCTCTAAATGGTTAATGTAATGTGTAAATATCTTATGTTGTTTGTCAATAGAACCTTGCATCCTTTTCAGTACATTATATTCTGCCTCTACTACGGAAGTCTGGTTTTTCCATAGAGCAGCCAGATGGTTTTAGTTTTCTCTAATTAGATCGTTGTCCTTAATATACTGTTGAGCGAATTGGTCATCGAGTACACCGAACAGCGCGTGTGCAACATTACCCACGACGTTGATAAGGACGCGTTTGCGCCGCGCGTGCCCGTGTGGGAACTGCTGCGTCGACAGAATGCTATTGTAATGCATAAACTCTGTATAGCTGTGCCGTAATTGTATTAAAATGGATTCACAATGGTTTTTTACTGGTGATTGTTGACATAAATGTTCCATGTGATCTATATATTTTGATAATAGCTTACTTCCCTGCCAATATGGTCCTAAATCATAATAACCAGCTTCCATTCGTCTTGCACTAACCGCATGGTAGATATTTTATCAAAGTATAAACTTTGACTGTCGTTAAAGTTTATTACGTTGTATGCACACGAGGCTGGTGAAATTAAAAACGTAAATAACATAAGTGCCATAGTAAATAAATAATAAATGCCTTTTCTATCTCTCCTTGGTTTTGGTAAATTGTCATTCAACTGGTTGTTCAGCTGGTTATGGTCAGCAATTTGGTTACTGTCTTCGTCTTCACTGTTATGGTTAATCGGTAAAAGAGATAACTCAACTATTGGTCGTTTTATAACGCCATTTTTGGTTTTTACAGAGACTACTCTAGTTAGCCCGTCTTGCCCCGGATGTAGCTGCACGATTCGACCGAGATCCCACTTACCCGGTGGCAGGTTAGCGTCGTGTGTAATAACAATGTCTCCTATATTTAAATTAGGTTGTGAACGTTGCCACTTAGACCTAGTGTTCAACTGTGTAAGATACTCTGTTGACTGTTCTCAATCTTCTATACTAACTGCCATTTGGTTCGCAGATCGTGTTCAGACTCAACTATGGTTAATGTTGGTCCACTTGCTAGAAAATGAGATGGAGTGAGGAAATCTAGATCTTCTACTTCTTTGCTCAGTGGGCACAAAGGTCTAGAGTTGAGGCAGCCTTCTAGTTGAGCTAGGAGAGTGGAGAACTCTTCGTATGTGAGTTTTTGTTCTCCTATGACTCGCTTCAGATGATATTTCAAACTCTTCACTGCCGCCTCCCACAGACCGCCTGCACTAGGCCAAGACGGTGCGTTGAAATGCCATTCTATCGACATGTCAGCTATCTCAGCATAAAACTGGTCATTTAATATTGATTTTAAATTAACGATCTCTTCTTGCAGGACTCTATTTGCTTTTATAAAATTCGTCCCGTTGTCACTGTAAATTTGACCGGGCAATCCTCTCCTAGCCGAAAGTCTTCTTAGGGCTGCTAAAAATGCGGAGGCGGTGAGATCGGAGACCAACTCTAAGTGTACGGCCTTGGTCACCATACACACAAAGACGGCAATGTATCCTTTGGTACATCTCACTCCTCTACCCTTCGCAGACTTGACGTCAACAAAACCTGTGAAATCAGCCCCTGTATGGTAGAAAGGGCGGGTCCTGTTGACTCGGGCTGGTGGTAAATCAACTGGTCATGTTTCAGGGGGTCGTGCCTTCTGCACAGCACACATGTTCGAAGCTGCTTCTTTACAGCGCTATTTCCTCCTAAAATCCAATATTCTTGACGCAAACACGCGAGGGTCAATCGTGCGCCCCCGTGAAAGGTCATTTTATGTGCCTGGTCAATTATCATATTGGTAAGTACATGGTTATGTGGTAAAATACACGGATGCTTCATCTTATCTTCTATTTTGGCGTTGGTCAATCGCCCCCCAACCCTCAAAAGGTCATCAATAAATGGTTTTAATTTTAATAAATTACTCTTAGGGTTAGGTTGGTTATGGTTTTTAATATATTCTAAATCTTCTAAGAATTCTAATTGCTGTACATATTTTATAATTAAGTACCTATTTAGTTTTTCTCATTTCTAATATAGTTAAGTATTGTTGTTTATTTTTAGACTTAGGTGTAAAGCGTAATACCCACGCAAGCACTCTTGAAGCTCACGAAAATTCGCTGTATCTACTAATGATATTTTCTATAACTTCGTTTTCATATTTAATAGTTGTAACATTAATATTTAATAATGGTTTTTTCAGCTCTTCGTTTGTGGTATAAGATGAATTGGTTAATTTTGACTCCTCAAAAGATTGTAGCCAGTGGGGTCCAGTCCACCAGATGGAATGGTTAATCAGCTGCTCGGTGGAATGATGTCCGTCACCTGCTTCACCATGTTCGCGACGAATGGTTTCCACTTACTTGGGTCGCCGTTGAGCCAACCTAACACTGCTGTCGAGTCGGACCAACAGTATATTTTGATGTTGTAATCTGATAAGCAATTACAGGTGATCTTCATGACCTTGATAAGTAGAACAGCTGCACATAATTCTAATCTTGGTAATGATACATTTTTCTTTACAGGTACGAGACGGGACTTCGCTGCCACTAGTACTACAGAAGACTGGCTGTTGGTGGTATTGCTGACTCTGCAGTATACAACACAAGCGTAGGCATTTTGTGATGAATCACAAAATCCATGCAACTCGATGGTGTCGTTCTTCGAGGACTGTAGCCACCTTGGTATGGTTTTATGATTAATTTTGGTGATGTCAGCTTCTATGGTTTTCCATCTTGTGTTGTTATTAGCTGGAAACTCGTCGTCCCAATTAAGGCTTAGGAGCCAAACTTCTTGGAAGAGCAATTTCAACTTGGTGGTAACTGGTGAAAGCCATCCAAGCGGATCGAATATTTTCGATATATTCGACAACAAGCTTTTTTGGTAAGCTTACGAACTGGTTCAGATTTCAACTGAAATGTAAAATAATCCTGGTCTGGATACCACTTAAGTCCTAATGCCTTGGTTGATTCCTGGTATTTGAAAACATATGGTGACTGGTTATCTGGTAATACTTCTGGTATATTAGACGACCACTTCCTTAAATTAAATCCACCTAACTTAAGAAGATTTATAAGGTCAGAAATTAGTTTTCTTGCAGACTCTATGTCATTCTGTCCATGGAGAAGATCATCCATGTAAAACCTGGTAGCCAGAGCTTCTGCTGCTTCTGGATAACGGTGACCTTCATCCTTAGCCAGACATTTCAATGTCATCATAGCTAGGAAAGGTGCGGCCTTGGTGCCGTATATGACAGTGGTAAGTTGGTATTCTTCCAATGGTTGCTGTTCAGAATCTCTCCACATAATCTTCTGGAGTGGCTGGTCATCTTCATGGACATCTATGAAACGGAACATCTTCTCTATGTCGGCTGTAATGGCTATCTGGTATTGCCTCCACTTAAGGATGAGAGTAAACAAATCATCTTGAAAATTTGGTCCAGAGTACATAAGGTCATTCAACGAAAATTCAGTCGAAGTTTTCGCTGAGGCATTAAAAACAACTCGCGTGGCTGTGGTCGTGGAATCCGTTCGGATTATACAATGGTGCGGCAAATAGCATTGAAGTATCGGGTTACTATTGCACTTCTTCATAATATGGTTTAAATTAATATATTAATGTATAAATTGTTTGTAGTTCTGTTCGATAATATTATTCTTAGAAAATCTTTTTTCTAACTGACGAAATTGAGCCACAGCTTTGGTTTTCGAGTCACCCAATTTTTCAGTAATCTCTGGTTTGAGTGGTAAACTTCAGAATTCAGATTCGCGCCGATTTCTGCGAGGGTTGCATCCAACTTCTGATATCGGGGTAACGTGGGCTTCTACATTCTTCATCCATCTTAGATTCACGAAATAATAGGCCGAATTGAAAGTATTAATTTAGCGATGATTATTAAACTAAGAATCACTTTTAAACGTTCACACTGGGCATGGATGCAAACGGATTAAACATTAGGAACGCGGCGAAGTCAGACTCCAATTGGCCACCGTCCGTCCTCTACTGCGCTCACGTCAAGAGTGTTTGATCACTGATCGATGCCAGCCTGACAGATGACATCTCCCGTTTGTCAAGTTCAATTTGATAGCTGTCAATCATAATCTATAAGCCAATTGAGTAACTGAATACACCCAAAGCCGTTATGTTTTGATGTTCCAATATTATTCTCCGAAATGTATATGTAATTGATGTACTGTCGGTTTTTGGTGGAAATTCAACTAAATATTAATTTTAATTTTTAACATTAGTAGAAAATAGTCTTATTTGGAATAAAAATTCTACCAAATCGTAAAAAATACCATGATGCTGACAACCCTAATATTTGTTCTGATTATATTTAATTATTTAAAACTACCGACGTTAAACTTACACCTGATGATGATTTGTTTCGAAACCGGTCATGTAAATTGTTAAAAGTGTAAATTGTTAAAATTGTGTTTTATTAATGTCGAAAAGTCTGTGTGACCGGAGTTTGTGTGATCGGCGTCTGTGTGACCGGCGTCTGTGTGACCGGCGTAATGTCACCTGGCCGGCACAGGGACAATAAAAAGAAGAGATAAATAAAAAGAGAATTAACAAATAACAAATTTATTTAAATAAAAAAAAAAACTAGTTAGTCAGCGGGGAGCAGGGAACGCGGGTACGAAACCTAGCCTCGGTCTATTTCTCAGTCTTAGCTCTCGGGTTTAGGGACACGACACTTATCTGGGGACAGGCAGCGACTTGCGGGACTCCAGCTCCTCAAGCCTCCGCGATCCCGGCAACAGGTGCAGCGTCGATGGCCAGGTGTTGGTGGCAGTGTTCGGGATCCCGTATGTGGTGGCAAGTACGGTGTGTGGCGTCAGATGGCGCGTCAGCCAGACGGCATGGGCTGACACGTGGCGAGCCGGTGGGGTAGTAGAACCTCCAGGAGCGTAGCTCCCGTCGTAGCAAAGCACAAGGAGTTGCTCCGGAACGTAGCAGAAGAGTTGCTTCAGAACGTAGCAGAGTTCAAGGAGCTGCTCCGGAACGTAGCAGAGTTGCTCAGGACGTAGCAGAGGAGTTGCTCCAGACGGTGAACCCCTGGAATGTTCGAGGCAGGCCTTAGGAGAGTGTTCACGCTGTTGATGACCCCCCCTGCAAGCACGTGTTCTCCACCCGAAGACTTCGAGCACGTGGTTGCAGGGTCCATCACAAACATTAAAAAAACACTAATTAAAAAGGGAATTAAGAAAATCAAAATACGATTACTAAAGAGCAAAAGGTTATTGAACCTCTGACATTGACATTCAAAACTAGGTCAGGGCCAATTTTGTTATTACAACAAAGAAAACCAAGAAAATAATTTGACCACGGTGAAAGAATTAATATTAGAAAGTTAATATTACAAATAAGAATCCACTTTACAAAATAAAAGGTTGAAACAGGAAGCCTTCAAACACGTGGTCTATCACAAAGAGAAATTTTACAATTTAGACAAATATATAATGTGATTTTCGCCACAATAAAAACCAAATACAGAATTAAACTGAATTTACAATAAAAGGCATTAAAAGACAAGTAACTTGGAAAATCCTACAAACACAACACTAAACACGCACTCACCGATAACGGGGTTCAATGACTCCTACATTTTGATTTTTGATGGTGTCAAAAAGCACGCGTACGAGCAAATCGGCGGCTTTTATAGGCCGGCGGTTTTATTTTTTTTAACTGTCACGTTGACAGGGGTAAGGCGTATATCCGAAGGGCTTGTTTATGAAAAAAGGTACTTCATTATTATTAATCAAATAATATATTGAAAACTAGATAATACTACTTTATAAAATTTAAATAGCCAATTAAAATATATTAAAATAAAGTTATTTTAGCAAAGAGTATTAATCAAAACAAACAGATAGTGTCGTTTTAGTTCCGCACTACTATCAAAAGATGGCGCGCTATGTATCGATTTGTATAATTGATTTTAAGAAACAGCTGACAAATAAAGAAGGAGATATTAATTTATTTTGAGTAGCTACGCTACAGTATGTGTGACCGGCGTCTGTGTGACCGGCGTCTGTGTGACCGGCGTCTGTGTGACCAGAGTCTGTGTGACCGGCGTCTGTGTGACCGGCGTCTGTGTCAGCCCAAACCACTGGACGGATCGGGCTGAAATTTGGAATGCAGGTAGATGTTATGACTTAGGCATCCGCTAAGAAAGGATTTTGATAAATTTCAACCCCAAGGTGTTAAAATAGGGGATGAAATATTGTATATAATAATACTTCTTAACGCGAGCAAAGCCGCGGGCACAAACTCGATAACAATCAATACAACAAAAATCAAAAAGCATAAATTACATAAATGCATAATAAAATGGCTTCAGAAATGCCATGTGTTGGCTAGCGGAGATGAGATGTGAATTGTGATACTAGAAGATTTATCTAACATCAATGTATACCTATATTACTTTTTTTTTGTTTACAAAATACTGTTCCGATGTTTTCATCTGTTTCAGACCACTGGCAGTTCTGGCACTGGTACAGCACAGGGTAGCAAACCATGGGAACGTCGTGGGACACTCCTAATGCAGGATGGCCGACTGTTAGCGGATGTATTGACGTCCATTGGGACAAGCTACATAATATTATATTTATTTTATTAATAAGTAAGGTAATTGATTTTGACAAATAGATAAATGGACGGGAGGATTATTTACTTCCGTTATAATTTCCTCTTCTCATATTTAAGTAAATAATTATCTTAAATATGAGAAGTACATTAATTAATATTTAGAATTATATACCTACTTTTAATGTTTTCTTTAATGATTTTACTATATTTGAATTGTCAACGGAAGTTCATTTCTTTTGTGTAAAATGGTATAAAAGCCAGCCATATTGCATTGATGGAGGCATTCTGTAATTAACTTTGTGACGTGTAAGGTGAAACTCTGCTCGAATAAATATCACTCAATGTATAATTCAAGACTTTTACTACTCTCTAACAGAAGCGTCCATAGATATTATTATTATTATTATTATACTAATTTATGTACTAGGCTACATATTTCACTTTCTACCTACCTAGCGACCGAAAACGCAACTGATTTGAAGTGACGTAAAACAAAATGGAACCTATAGCCTAGTCCACAAAGTGGCATTTTATTTGAATTTTTATCTGTCGCGGTTGCATGCCGCGAAAGAAAGTCACTTTATTATAGAATAAGTGGAAGTAGAATTTACGGCGGGGCAAATGCATTGTCAAAACTGTAAATATGACGAATGTCAAATTAGTACGAATTACTATACTGTACTCGGCGAACTGTAGCGGTCATTGACTCCTTGTCAAAAACTTGTCATTTTCTATATATAAATCGCGATTGACAGTGAAGTGTCAGATGATGTCAATTGCGGCTTTGTATAGAAAATGTCAAGTTTTTGACAGGGAGTCAATGACCGCTATCACCAATTGCAAGCAGAGTGACCATTTTGCGATTTAAAAAAATGAAACGATGATTCATAATATGATTCTCCAAAGCGACTATTTTAGCCCCGCAGTACAGGGAAAGGAACTCCATTTTCTTGCAGAGCCGCTTCGCTGGCGTTATCTCTTTGGAAACTGTCGTAGCGGATGCCTACGAGTTACGGCGTAGCTGCCCTACACGCTCTTGCACTTTATAACTACGCTTCATATTTCAGGGACCCGTATTTCGCATTTCGAATATCGATTTTAGTTAAATAAAATAATTGAAAAACTTGTAGGCCCTGCCAATTGGTTTGGTAATTTGAGCTCTGGGTTGCCGTTTTTGTTTTTAAAGTCTGTGAAATGAGATATTGGTTTCTGGTGAAAATTTTATGTTTTAAAAGTTATAGAATGATACCACTATGTTAAAGTTTGAATAGCGACAATATTATTTGAAAACTGTGGTCAAAATTTTATTTTATTGCGGTATTTAATACTATGATTTTGAATGCTAGCTATGCTGCTTCTAATAAAATTTAAAGTAATATTTAATATTCAAGGAATAGCATTTACCATTGTTAATTTGAAATTTTATTAATCACTAATCAGTTACAATATTTCAGCATCACAGTTTACCGGAGGCCCAATCCCCTCCCCTATTCCCTTCCCTTCCCATCCCTACCCTCCCCTATTACCCTATTTCCTCTTAAAAGGCCGGCAACGCACCTGCAGCTCTTCTGATACTGCGAGTGTCCATGGGCGACGGAAGTTGATTTCCATCAGGTGACCCGTTTGCCCCCTTATTTCATAAAAAAACATTGAGTATTTCTTTTAATGATATTGTTTATCTTTATTTGTTTATAATAATAATAGCTCCCACACCGGTTTCGGTGACGGTAGCAGCTGGTTTAATTGAAACCGGGACAGTAACGCAAGAGTAATTTTATAGTGTCCAAGTGTGTGCGCAGTACACAAGAGCACACTCTATTCCTTTTACTCTCATAACCCAGTGGGACGGCAGACCGACACGACTGGCGAGAGATCAGGCGCAGGACCAGTGGCGAAGCGTCCATATAACCCGATTCCCATCGGCTTCCCTTAGGGCTTAGAAAAATCGAATATATGGGCCAACGACATATTTATCTAATAAATATTTTACATACCTACTTAAAAAACTTTGAATTCACAATGTTATATGCAATAAATTTTTCTCTCACTTGAAATACATAGTTTGAATTAATAACTATCGCCTACAAATTTTAAAAGGCAATGCAATGTGCGGGCGCAGAGAATCAAATAAGCCGCAGGATTAGCGGCTTATTTCTCCATACAACGACAGTTCATAGTAAGCATCTGTCCTTTTCATTCCTGTGAACTGGTCGTCATGTTCTGTCTCGTTCTAGCACGCGCGATATATACTTGGAAATAACTCGATGCCCGACGAGTTATTACGGAGAAAGGTTAATTAGCAACGCACAAGTGCAAGCGAGATAGATGAGTCATGAAGTAAAATTGTTATGATTCGAATTTAAGAATGAATGTAGCGACATTATACTTTTGCTGGCGCGTAATACATTTTATTTTGGTAGGATTTTTTGTAATACGACTTTATTAAGAATGCCTTTAGCGGTACTAAATATGACAGGCGCGTAATACATTTTTATTTTGCTGGTTTTTAGATTGACATATTAAAATGGCGGATAGTGTGTTTATAAACAACATGTCGTTTGTTTTGTTTTGTCGAATTTAAATTTTGTTTTAGCGTTAGAACTTAGAAGAGTGTCGTGAATTAAATTAATTTATATTGTGACTTGTGAATTGTGAGTCGTACGACGTAATCGTGTAGTTCGGAAAATATGGCATTAATTCAGAAAGACTGTTGTCTGACAGATTATATTTTGCTGTCGAAGGAAACTTTGTTTTCCAAACTTAGTTTTGAAAATTAAAAGCATGTCATTCAATTATAAATTACCAAAATTGGTAAGTAGATTTTTTACTCCGGCTTCCCTTCTCAAAATATTCACCCCTCGCCACTGCGCAGGACAGACTTTTTACATGCCCATTCGACACATGGATCATCTTACTTTTCAGACAATCAGGTGATCAGCCTGCATTGATCTAACCAAACTTGGAAATATGTTTCCAACGCGGGAATCGAACCCACGACCTCCGAGTCAAGAGCTCTTAACCACTGGACCACGGAGTCTTTATTTATTTATAACTAGCGACCCGCCCCGGCGTCGCACGGGTATAAAATATATAGGTACTGAAAAAATGATTAAAATAGATAGCCTATGGTCCTTCACGTGGTCTACTTCTTATCTGTGCCAAATAGCATAAAAATTGCTCCAGTAGTTCGCAAGATAAGCCCTTTCAAATAATTTCCCCCGTTTTTTTCACATTCTCCTATTAGTCTTAGCGTGATAAAATGTGAAAGCGTGTCTGTTTATTATATTCTGTGCCATGAACCATTAAAACCGATCAAAATGTAGAATGCTTAGATTACTAGGACTGAACTTTCCTTTGTCCTCAAAGGAAAATGTATCGAAATAGCATTTTCTCGCAAGAAACTGCGGGTAACTGGTTTTAGTACAATGCATAGAGATCGACTACGATAACTTGGCGCGCCCCTCCAAAATTCAAAACGTTTGAAGTGCGTTGTCAAAACGTTTGATATGCGTTATCTTGCGCGGTAGGCTAGTTATGATTAGTCGACCAACAAATCTTGGTAATAAGTGACATTAACTGAAATATTACGTGTACTGTGATTGGTTGAATAATTACTACATACAAACTCTTTCATACGGATGTGACTGCACACATTGAAACAGTCATTTGGAGGGGCGCGCCATATTATCGTAGTTGATCTCTACCTCAGATGTGTAGGTTCCGAAATTCAACACAGTATACTGACCAGTGCTCCTGACTCTAAGGCTCAATTTATACAGCCGCGAAGTGAAACGGAAGCGTCTTTTTGCAATTGTACATAGCATAATGAACTTTATATCAATAGTATAACATGCAAATTTCAAAGAATTCGCCGGTGTGGTCTATGGAATCCGCGGGAAATAGCGCGAACAGTCAAGTAAAACATACAGACCAAACAATGGGATGTCTCGCGTCATGAGGCAACAAAGGCTTTCATTACGTGGCAGTGTAAATTGAGTCTTAAATAGACGCCATTGATTCGTTTTGAAATGCGGGATGTCGTACGTCACACGTCTTGTCTCTCCATTGGTACACCACTACAAGATGGCGCGCTATTCAAGACGTCACGAGCACTGACCAGCGAACCTAAAATGCGGGACTAAAATGGTCACATTTAGCAATTCCCACGGATTAAAAAAATAAAATACGGATGTAACCTTGTCTAATTCTAAGTGAAGCATAGTAATGGCCAATAGTGTAGGATGTGTGCGTGTCATTGGCGCCGTCACTCTATGTACAATGACAGCGGGTTGTAGTACCTAGTTGCGTGTGTGAGTGTCGGTCACGTGTACAATAAACGAAATTGTTGTTGTTGTACCTTGTATGATTCACCTCTTTATAGTGTAATGCTCCATGATCCATCCGTATTTTTTTTAAATCCGTGGCAATTCCTCTCAATCAATTCAGCAAATGAATTGTCAAAACTATCAAACTGACGAATGTCAAATTAGTACGAATTACTAGACATGAATTGCAAGCAGAGTGCCCATTTTGAGATTTTAAATAAATGAATCATATTGTGTTTCATAATATGATTTAAAATTTTAAGCAACCATTTAAAATTTTAAGGTTAAAATTCGGAACATACGCACTATAATATTTATTCTATAACATATATATCCCATTAAGCAAGCCGTGATTAATCATCTGACATCAATTCAGTACCTGATTGGTGTTAATTACAAATCTGTCGGCTTGACATAGATCGAGATAATTTACCATTGAGGAGCAACCTGTTAGGCTGTTACTTTGGTTTAACAATCGATTATGCTACAACAATGAGAAGATTGAAGGCCTATTGGCTATTATTAATAAAAATAATTATAACATTGCGAATATCTGTGCACGAACTTTTCTCCCTTTCTGGCCCATTTAAAAAGTTACTTGACAGAAAAAGACAGCGACGGAAAAGATTCATAAATTTTTCATACATCGCCCGTTATTCGATATGTTCTAACTTTAATGCGATTTATGAAGATATGCATGACAAATTTTCCACTCTACACTATGACGCGATGTAGTACAAACTTACAAGTAACTAAACAAAAAGAGGAAACAAGATATTAAAATTTAGATTATTATGTTTTTTTCTCAAAAGTTTTTGTTCAGCAAAAGTGTATTGGTTAAATCATGTTAGTTGCACTATTCTGAACAATTTTCGTAGGGTGTATCATTCTTCATTTAAGTCTTCATAGAATCTTCTAGACTGTATAATTGCAATAAGATTTTCAATGCATGAATTTCCACAACAATTGATATTTCTAAGCACTATGAGTGAAAAAATTGTGGGATATGTGCGTGGCGGCCAAAGGAAGATCTTCCGACCGAGCGAGGTGTTATGCTCGGTCAGGCCGAAGCCCACGTGATACATTTCAGCTGTCGTATATATACCGCCGCGCTTAGAAAACTTCGATAGCGCGATGCAGGAATGTTAGGCGAATTGTGGGTACCGCCACATCACTCCCCCCCGAAGACCGGAGGTCGAATCTTGAAGTCTTGTCGCTTGAGTCGCCAGTGCCAGTGAGTTCCAGTGAGTCGGAACTGTTGCAGTGAGTCCCAGTGAGTCGGAACTGTAAGCTGCTGCACGGGATCCAGTGAGTCGGATAAGCTGCCGTGCGGGGCCGATGCTACGTGCTGATCAGGAGAGATGTGCTCTGCTTGCTGACCGGTCGGTGTAGTGAGAAAGCCCGATGATGCCGATGCGGAGTCGCCCAGGCCGCGGTACATTGCGGCTAGTGGACGATGTACCCGATGAGGCAATGCTGGCTGGCGCGGTGCGGAGGGGCGGGGAGTGATGATGATGAAGGAGGCGTGTTCTGTCGAGGGTCACCAATGTGGGATATATACGTGGAGGCCAAAGGAAGATCTTCCGACCGAGCGAGGTGGTATGCTCGGTCGGAAGATCTTCCTTTGGCCTCCACACACATATCCCACATTGGTGACTCCGACGTGATACATTTCAGCTGTCGTATATATACCGCCGCGCTTAGAAAACTTCGATAGCGCGATGCAGGAATGTTAGGCGAATTGTGGGTACCGCCACAAAATAATTCGTTAAAGTTTGTATAAATAAAAATTAAAATCTGGATACATTTTCCGCGAGGATCAAAGGAAAACTTTCGTTTGTTTTACAGACCATTAATCTTTCAAAGGCCTTTGTATTTTAAAAGGCCCCAGAATTTTAAAAGAATAAGTGACGTCACTTTTGAGACTGCCAACTTAAATTATTTGGCTTCAAATAAAAGTAAAGAGCTCTAAAAATATTTGATGTATAAAATTGTCTTGTCGTAGTGTTTATTGCCAAAATCCTCCGAAATAGACAATAGTTTGGAAATTTTATGTAAATTTTATCGGGTAGGTTTGAGAATCGGCCAGCATCTACGTCTAATGTATTAAGGCGACGCCTTGATAATTTGGCTGTAGCGATGCCGATTTTTCTCAGCAATGACTAAAGCTAAGAAACTAAAGTTCATTGTCAGTATTCATCATGTCTTTGTCTTTGAATTGCCCATAGCATAACACGATTGGACAACTTTTATAACACAGAATTACCAATCGAAAAGACCTCTGTAAAAAAAGGGATTCCTATTTTTCCAACAGAGGAGAGTGATTTAAGGTTCCAAAATTTGTACATAAATTGGTTGAAGCATACACTTTAATATGTGCATAGCTTATATGAAATGTATTTATGGTTTTTAAATTACGCGACAAAAACCATTTTGTTGCTTATGCCCTTTCCTTTTTTGCTGTTCCATTGCTTGTTTTCTATGAGAGGCCGGCCCGGCCTCTCATAGAAAACAAGCAATCTAAAACATATCCAACACGGTTTCTTACTTTAACGCGGCGTCACCTTAATGTGTAATATTATAGCAAAACAAAATCTGCCGGAGTAGATGGTTTTCTTAAATGTTTTGATGGCAGAATGGTAACTACAGTTCGCGTAAGCGTCACGGACTTAAAAAAAATACGGACGTATTCCTTGTCTAATCCCGAGTGAAGCATAGTAATAGCCGCCCGTGTAGGATGTGTGCGTGTCATTGGCGCCGTCACTCTATGTACAATGACAGCGGGTTGTAGTACCTAGTTGCGTGTGTGTCAGTCACGTGTACAATAAACGAATTTGTGACGAAATTGTCGTACCTTGCATGCTTCACCTCTTTATAGTGTAATGCTCCATCCGTATTTTTTTACATCCGTGGTAAGCGTATATTAGTATTTTCAGAGACTATTCAAAATTCACGGCGAAACCATAATTTATTTATTTTTAACCGACTAAGAAAGGAGGAATAAATTTCTCAATTCGACTGTAACTATAAGCTTTTTATAAGTTTCCTTGCGAAAATTTTCATCGTTATAATCCGATTTTTTTTCTTTTTTTTGTTGATAGTAGGAAAAAACTGTTCGAAGTTTTTTTTTCATTAAAATTTTATTCAAAATGTAAGGACTTATACTTGCTACTTAAAGCACCGATTCGAGGACTAATCCGGCAAGAGAAATAATCAATTTTTAACTTTTCAGTCAGCTTGGGTCAATCCAAGTTGAGGCTAGCTGTATGTACTGTGTTAAAGTATCATTCCTTTTCTTTCATAAATAGAAGGAAGGAAACCACATTTTCTTAAGCCTAGGTGTAACTTAAACCAAGTAGTTTAAATATTAGTAGTTTGTCAATTAAGGGTATATACAGATGGACCGCATTTCAACTGCAATCCAACCGCAAATTGCAGTTCAAGTGCAGTTTGAATGCAGTTGATAATGTTTTGCAGTTCTATTTCAGTCGTGTCACCTGCAATCAAACTGCACTTGAACTGCAATTTGCGGTTGGATTGCAGTTCGTCTCTATAGACATAACTGTATGAAATTACAGATATTTATTTTTAGCTTTCGTACTTACATATTTTTCTGTGTGAGTATTGACTGAAAAAAATTAAAAGATTTGACTATTCAAACCTTTGAAATAGTGTAAAAAGCACTTCATACAAAACGTGGTTCAGGATAGATAGTGGTAAAAATGCTCTTAAAAGCCGCGTTAAAAAAAGGAAGCAGATCTTTTTGTTCGGAAATTCGTGGCAAAATATTCTTTAATTTTTTTCGTTCTATACTTATTTTCTTGAGTCTTGGCAGTACTATTTCAATATATACTACTTAATACCTAATAACAATCACAGGGAACATAATATGAGGGGGCCATGTTCCTCCCTCATCCTCCAAAATGTAGGTAATTGCTTTAATATTGTGACTGTGTTTATTTCGACAGGGGTAATGGGTATTGTGCCTTTGTGCCACAATTACTGCCACAATCCTGCATCGCGCTATCGAAGTTTCTGAGCACGACATACAACGTCTGAAATGACGTCAGCAGGCTTCGGCCTGACCGAGTATACCACCTGACTCGGTGAGAAGATCTTCCTTTGCGGCCGCCACGCATATTCCTAAATGCCTTTTAATATTCGTGACCGTCTTAAAGCATTTTACAGCTTACACTGACATAATATTTTAATACTATAGTGTCAGTATTTTAACGTTTATGCATCATATGAATAAAATAGTTAAATAGCTTAAATCACCTTGCTTAAAAATATAAGAATAATCTACAGTCTTAAAAATAAGTATAAGTTAAATATGTCCAATTATGCAGCGGTGCAGTATTTCTTAATAGCCCATTGTGTCTCCGAGTACATGTTTTATGATTAAAAATAATCACAGTAGAGATAAACTACTATAACATGGCGCACCCCTCCAAAATTCAAAACGTTTGAAGTGCGTTGTCAAAACGTTTAAAGTGCGTTGTCTTGCGCGGTCGGCTAGTTATGATTAGTTGACCAACTAAATATAATATGTATCTTGGTAATAAGTGACATATTACGAGTACTGGCTGATTGGTTGAATACTACATACAAACTCTTTCATAAGGATGTGACTACACACATTGAAATAGTAATTTGGAGGGGCGCGCCATGTTATCGTTGTTTATCTCTAAGTTCTTGCTTCATATTTTATAGAATGAGCAGCAGGCAGTATGCGAAAGAATACAATAGTTTGACAGAATTTAGGGGAAAAAATGACAGATTTCGTGCTGTCTACTCTTTCGCAAAAAGTAATCGACTTCCAAAAAGGAGGAGGTTCCAAAATGTTTTTATGAACTACATACACACCGCCACAAAAATTTGGACTTTTTTACCACCAGGTAAAAATAAACTGAACCGATTTTGCTGCGTACGGAGATACTTTGAGTCCCGGGAAAAGACATATAATACTTTTATCCCGGAAAAATGCACAGTTCCCGCGCGATATACGAATTTTGGGGAAACGGTTGCGGGCATCATTTAGTATTATTGTACTGCGCTTTGTGTGAGTAGGGCTTGCCCTCAAGCCAGAAAATAAATATAATATAATATCTAATACCCTCATTCATACGTGCTTGATGGTTTCCGTCAGCGGATTCGCCTCAAACAATATTTACGGTAATATTACGACGAATTCTCCGCGTAAGCCGTATTTCACGGGATTACGGCCTGCCCGCAACAGGGACATTAATATTAATCAGTTTTTTAAGTCTAAAAGACACGAAATAGGGAAAATTTCGCTAACGTCGGAGCAGAGGGCGCTACTAGCACATACTAGTAAATAGTGCGAACAAAATCGGGCTTCAAAAATTACGTAGTTCTTTTTTGCCTTTGAACCAATTTCTCTTCTCTGTCAAGGAACGTTTTTTACTCAAATATTCTTTACAAGATAATCTATACATACAATAAAATCGCAGGAAAGTCGAAACTGTACATTGAATATTAAAAAAATATTATATATTGGGATGTGATCTACAATCGATATCCAAGCCATGGTTTTTAGATTTTTTGTCAGTTTGTCTGTATGTAAGTCCGGGCTGAACTCAAAAAGTACTACATGGATTTGCTTCAAATTTTGCATGTATCTAAGAGGTCGGGTTAAGAGCCCGGGTTACCCTCGAAATTCTCATACATACGTAATACCAAAATCATTTTGTCATACGAAAATATTTAACATGTTTGAGTTATTTTTCAGCTTAAAATAGTAATTACCTAGGTTCCTGAACAAAAATTAACTTCAAAATATTTAAACACTAAAAAAATTTTTTTTGTGTATAAATTTTTTTTACTAAATTTACTACTAAATATTTAAACACTAAAAAATAGAGTAAAACACTAAAAAATATATACATAAATATTAAATTTACTACAAAATATTTCAACTCTAAAAAATATTTTTTAGTATTTAAATATTTTGTAGTAAATTTACTATTTATTTACATATTTTTTAGTGTTTTACTCTATTTTTTAGTGTTTAAATATTTAGTAGTAAATTTAGTAAAAAAAATTTATACACAAAAAAAATTTTTTTAGTGTTTAAATATTTTGAAGTTAATTTTTGTTCAGGAACCTAGGTAATTACTATTTTAAGCTGAAAAATAACTCAAACATGTTAAATATTTTCGTATGACAAAATGATTTTGGTATTACGTATGTATGAGAATTTCGAGGGTAACCCGGGCTCTTAACAAATAGGTTACATATTATCACGTTATCACCTTTTACTTTTGGTGTTGTAGAGCCTTCACGGCACTTCACGCAGACGACGTCTCGGCCGCTGCTAGTATTATAATGTAATTCGATGATTGGCAATCTCTGTTCAAGTACCTGGGAAACTTGTTATCAATAAGCAATTAAATAAACCTTTGAAGATTTTGTGCTTAGCGCCAGAGTCAGATGAAACGTACCTACGTAGTTGAGAAGACAGGCATCAAATCAAAAACTTAAACGACCTAAAATATGAAATCTTTTTCTGAAAAAAAAAATCGTTGAGCTCTGGTATCTTAACTATTCCACGTCCTTAGTAAAATCACGTATATAATTTACTACACTAAACAATAACTCTATATAATATATTATCCATAACATATAAGCATGGATCCGTAATGCACATAATTTATATTTGCAATTAAGCGTTTTTAAAGTCTAAGCCCAGTTCCCAACCTTTTTTTGTCATGCGGGCCACAACATGTTTTTTTCTAGGAGTCGCGGGCCGCAACGCAACAATATTTTTTTGGGTTAAAGAACAACGTTCTCCAAAATTAACGATTTAAAAGTGAAAAAGAATTCACGACGACTTCACATTATTTTGCCGGTGGGCGTGAATTTCAAAATGCGGGCCACAAATAAAGTCCCGGCCGGCGCGGCGCGGCGGGCCGCAAGCGGCCCACGGGCCGCGGGTTGGGGATGGCTGGTCTAAGCGAATGATCTAAAGGTAGCTTTCGGATCATTGCCGCGACCGACAAAAATTAAGTAGTACCTACATTACGCACCTAGGGCAGGAAATTGGGCAAATTAAAGTGTATGCTTGAACCAATCTATGTACTTATAAATTTTGGAAGCTTAAATCACTCTCCTCTGTTGGCAAAATAAGAATCCCTTTTTTTACAGAGGTCTTTTTGATTGATTATTCTGTGTTATAAAAGTTAACCAATCGTGTTATGCTATGGGCAATTCAAAGACAAAGACAATATGATGAATACTGACAATGAACTTTAATTTCTTAGCTTTAGTCATTGCTGAGAAAAATTGATATCGCTACAGCCAATTTATCAAGGCGTCGCCTTGTTGGTCGCTTGCGGCAAGATCGGAAAACCACCTTTAGCTTTCATTTCGGCGGCGTGTACAATGAGCCAGAAGATCTCTGCTTGGCTTTCACAACTTTAAACAAAATGTACTCTTTATTAAAATTTAAAAAAGTTTTTAAACAAATACGAATACAAATCTTTATTGTCATAACTTAATTAACAAAATGATTTAAAAAGTGGCAGCCCCCAAACTAGGCGCAGCCTGTGCTATGGGGGAATTCTTAACGAATTACAGCAAAAAATAACAGAAAATTAAATTTAAATAGAAATTTACAAAAATGATTTGGGAATTCGTAAAAATAATAATAATACTTAATAAAATCTTAATACAGCAACAAAAACAAAAATAAAATTCTTGGGTTAAGTCATTATTTTATTTATATTTTAATAACCATAATGAAGTGTATGAAAGTGCGTGTGTAATTGTGTGTGTGTGTGTGTGTGTGTGTGTGTGTGTGTGTGTGCGCGTGTGTGTGTGTGTCATGTGTGTGTGAGTATGAAGTCTTAATATGATGTATGAGTTATTTGTACACGTTTCCATGTATGACCAGTTTAGTATGGATTTAGTTAATATTTTTTTAGCCTTTTGTACCGAATATTGCTTTAAACCAAATAAATTTATTACTTTATTGTAAATGAAGGGATATAAGAATGTTCCGACTTCCGAATCTATAGGCAAAGGATGTATTAAGTACTGGATATTCTGAAAAGTCGTCTGCTTAACATTTGTGTATAAGTATTTTTGGATTTGAGTTGCTGAAGAACACCCACCCCAAGCCAAGATGCAGTAATTGATAAGGGACTGACATAAGGAAAAATAGATGATTTTTAATATAACCGCATTGCGTATATTTCGCATTACACTCATGAGTGTAATGTAGAACTTTTTGGTCTGGCAATTCCACGGCACATTTTGTATTTTAAAGACCTCAAAGGTATTCCAAGTGAAGTCTTCTAGAAATTGTTGTAGAGATTGTTTTGCCAAACCTAGTGGTGAATAACAAAATGTATTTTGATAAGTTTTATTGTAAATTTCCACAACCAAAACTATTTTAATATGTCTCTGTCATATCATATGTCTCTGAAATAGTATGTATGTACATACATTACGCACCTAGGGCAGGAAAATAAGAAATGTCTCAGATCACAATATGTAATCAACAAACATATTGTGATCTGAGTCTTTCTTATTTACTGCCCATGGTGCGTATACTATTTTTATCATCGACGGAGGCGGAAAACGGCAACGTCGGTAAGTGCAGCGGGAAAAAGTTGACATTTTCCGCCCGGAGGTGAGACATAATAATCTTCATACCCAAATTTTGTCTAAATTGGTTCAGCCTTTTAACACACACATTCATTTTATCTGTGTGCATTTTTTTATACCAAAAATATGTGAAGGTCTGCCAAATTTTTGGGAGAGGTAACTTTAATTATATATTATTATTTATTATATAGTTTAACGAGCTTTTGCCCGCAGCTTCGCTCGCGTTAAGAAGTAATAATAATAATAATAATAATAATAATAATAATAATAATAATAATTTATTTATTTCAAATCATATACATTCAAAAAGCTTATAAATAGGCATATTTAAGATATTACATTGCGAAATCAGTAAAAACCGTTGGGAGCCGTACTAGTTAGAACTGTGACACAGCTCCTAGCGTCTTCCACTCTAGAATACCATATCAATCTACAAAGGTAAGTAATCATAATTATTAAATTTATAAAAACAAGATTACAGCTATAATAGGTTAAAGCACTAAATTAACATTTCTAGAATTCATAATTTTGTTAATTACTTAATCATATTTATTATTGAATTATCAGTATCAGACTCTCTTCAAGCACGTACTCTTTAAATTAATTAAACTCAGTTTAATAAATGCATTAAAGGTTCATCTCTAAGGTATGTGTGTAAGTAGGTGTGTGTATGTGTGTGTGTGTGTGTGTGTGTGTGTGTGTGTGTGTGTGTGTGTGTGTGTGTGTGCGCGTACGTGTGTGTGGGTGTTGTGTATGGCAGGTGTAGAGTTACAATGTGTATGAAATAATACTCTCAGAGTCTCTACAATTTAGATTTAGTAGCCATTTCTGCACTTCCCTTTTACAACTGTAGCTACTGTAGAAGTATTTATTGATCAAAATCCTTTCTTAGCGGATGCCCACGTCATAACATCTACCTGCATGCCAAATTTCAGCCAGATCGGTCCAGTGGTTTGGACTGTGCGTTGATAGATCACCATGTCAGTCCTTTGAGTTTTATATATGTATACAGATTTTATTACCTCGTGTCAAAATTATTGGATCCTGCATCCTTAATACAGGGTGTAACTACTTATCACTTAGTTTTGTTACGGATATGCCCAAACAAATCCTAAAATATTATAAATGATCAAACGAACTTACCAATTAGTGAAGTTCGTTAATTATTATATGAGTCGCTTCATTCGAAGATATATAATTATATTTCTTCGCTTCATTCTTCGATATATAATTATTAACTAGTAGTACCTCTGTATCTGCTAGGCAATCGCGTTTTTTCAAAGACGTATGTGGGTAGTTCAAAAATTACCCGCACGCTCGCTCACTGGACTTTCCGGCACGTCTCATTCTTTGTTAACGCGAGGCAACGCGAGCACGAATACTTAGTAACCATGCCAAAGCGCTGCAGCTGGTTATAATTATTATTAAAATGATTGAGTCAGTGTTGGAAGTAACTAAAGTCAGTGTTATTTTATCGTGTACTAAGAAAATACATGTAAGTACTATTAAATACTTAAATAAACGGCAGGCACTACCGAGGCCTAGACGAGTCAAGTATATTCAATACTAACCGGCTTGTACTGCGACCGCGAGTCAATAAACGTACAATGTGTTGGGACTGCGAGTATTTATACACGATCTATAATATTATGTATGCTTCATCTGTTCTATAAATAGAATTATAAAACTGTATGATTGCCGGATTGGGGGAAACATCTGCAGGTGATTACTGCAATTATTTTAACTAACCGGCACGTACTGTGACTGTGAGTCAATAAGTACAGTTGGACCGTGAGTCCTTTTACACAATCTATATTCTATAATATGCATCGGAATTGATTGCGGATCTCTGACGATGTTTTACCTATTCTATAAATAGAACTATATGTTTGTCCGATTGGGGGAAATAACTGCAAGTTAATTACTGCAAGTTTAATTATATATTAAGTTATTTTATAAACCGCCATAATGTGTGGATTGACTACGGGTCTCTAAGCACAATTTATATGCATCGGAATTGACTGCGAGTCTCTGTGATTCCTGACCCCCGCCGCGGAATGCAACTAGTTTTAAGCGACTAACATATTTAATACTAAATAAAATATGCAATGATAAATACGATAACAGAATCACACTTATTCTTGAATAATAATTGTTAAAATATTCAGCCTGGTGGACCGAGAACACAATATTCTCGACTTTTAATCGTATTAATATGCAATAATCACATTATCGACGACCACAGAGCTGGACCCAGTTAAAGCAGTAGACTCCTTAAAATTTATTCTAAAATACTTTACTTCGACTTAGATTTTAGATAAATACTCTGTTTAATCTTATTAACTAAATATACTTATTACAGAGATCTTCGTCCGCTGCATCGGAACCTTAGCCAAACAATTTGACAATGGCTGTAATACGAATCACGATATTATCTTCTACAGCCATCACTGTGCACTGTCATTGCTTATGAACAATGTTGATTTTATTGGTTGGTGACATTGGCTCAGATGAATGTGTGAAGACTGAAGCTTTCCTGTAAAAATACCTGTATAATAAATACATACCTGAGTAGTATAGTACCCGGGATCCACTTATAAATTATTTGTTTTTTCTTGCACTCTGTACCAACTGAATACTGGTCATTGACTTAAAACTTTCTGCCTAATAAAACTCGGCAAAATAAAAAATTACGGTTTTAAATTATTGCGGTATCGAAATTTATACATATTACAAAGACATCAACTCCCGGGCGTGATTGGATCGGTGATGTTATTAATTTATGTAATTCCTTTTTATTAAAAAAGAAGTTTCAAGTTATATTAAAGTTATTACGCCGTGCGATGGTTATTCAAGATTATATTAAATAGGATAAAGCAGGTACTGTGCGAGATCGGTGCAGCGTCGACACAAGCGTCGACACGAGCATCGACACGAGCGTCGACACGAGTGAAACTGGACACGATTAATGACGATTAGTAAGACGACAGTCGAAAGGCAGGACTAGCGACTCCAATACTTTCGATATTTTCCTTAGCCATAATTTTATCGACGAACAAAGTTTCGCTGAATCAGTTATAATATTATGTTTAATCACCATGATCCCAGTATGTTATCATTTAAATCACAAACCATAGAGGTCTCTTACGTTTCGTTTCTGACTATTATTATAATTTATTGTTAAATTCTTTCTCCAATATAATAAGGATTACTATTCATTATGAATATGGTATTTCGTAAAAAAAAAATCTTTCTTTCGTTATTCTGAAAATCTACTGGTTAGTAATTATATATCGAAGAATGAAGCGAAGAAATATAATAAATGATCAAACGAACTTACCAAGTGAAGTTCGATCATTATTATATGAGTCGCTTCATTCGAAGATATAATCTCCCTCCCACCCAGTCTGCACGAAATTATGTTTGCTGCAGTACCCAAAGAAAGAAAGAAAGAAAGATTTTTTGCATTACTTCTCTATAAACATAATGAGACATGCCGGAAAGTCCAGTGAGCGAGCGTGCGGGTAATATTTGAACTACCCACATACGTCTTTGAAAAAACGCGATTGCCTAGCAGATACAGAGGTACTACTGGTTAATAATTATATATCGAAGAATGAAGCAAAGAAATATAATCACTTAATTTTGTTACATTGTAATATTATGTATCCTTCTTATAACTAGTAATTCTAGGCGGTCTTTGAGAGCGACCTCAAGCATCTAATGTATTATTCATTGCCAGATAAAATATTTTGCTGTAAGTACTAAAATATAACGTCGGCTTAGGGTCACGAATCACGATACGTACAAAGTGCCGCGCCGCCGCCGCTTAGATCATATCATTCTTAAAATCATTCCTTTATTCATTTAGTGTAATGCTACGATAGAAATAACGTTATAATATTATATATAGCTTTTATCGCGTGCTTTGGACCTAAACACACTAGGCTGAATTACGCCGACGTAAATTCCGCCGCGTTTACGCCGCGTTTCAAATCCATACAAAATATGGGCGGAACGTGACAGACGACACACTATGCCGAAATTACGTCGTGAGCCGAATTTCCGTCGAGCCGAGTCGAGCGTAAAGTTCGGTAGCGATTCGGCGGTAATATTTTGTATAGCAACACACTATACGCGACGGAATTATCAAAACCGAACATAGTAAATCCAACCTTATCTCCAAAGCGTTAACGCACAGATTACATCTGGGAATTTTAAATGCTCACGCGCGCGTTCGGCAACGGAAATTACGCCGCGAAATTTCGGCTCTTCGCGTAATTTATAGTGTGTCGCATCAGACGTAAGCGGCTGAACGTAGTTTCGGCCACGTAAATTACGCCGGCGTAATTCAGCCTAGTGTGTTTAGACACTAATTTGAGCGCGAAAACCGATCACCGTTAACGAAACCGGTGTGGAGTAATTATTATTTGTATGAACTGTGCTTGGCGAAACATGGCGATAGCGGTCATTGACTCCCTGTCAAAAACTTGTCGTTTTCTATATTATAAACCGCAATTGACAGTGAAGTGTCAGATGTTGTCAATCGCGGCTTTGTATAGAAAATGACAAGTTTTTGACAGGGAGTCAATCACCGCTACCGCCATGTTTCGCCGAGTACAGTGTTTGAAGTATATAATATCACTTCATCAAAAAAAAACTGAGATTATCGGAGTTACCAATAGGTTTTCCCTTTCCGACGAATCTATAATATTCTGTTTCTTTATGCGTGTTAATTTTTTTCTCAAGTTAACTGAATAGTGAATACACTACGAGCATTTTTCATATTTTCATATAGCTCCTGGACCAAAAAAGTTAATGACCGTTGGTGCCATCCTACTTTATTTTAACTATACTTAGATACTTTATAATCAGCGCACGTGTTCCTCTCTAAAGAGAGAAACATATAATCTTCTTGTACCATATTTTCGCAAAAGAAAAATTGAATTGAATTGTATTGAATGTTTAGATTCTAGACCAATTATTCCGCTAAACTGATTTTAATGAAAATCGGTACGAAGATACTCAGAGATCTGAGACTTCTTTTAAAATATTTGAATTTTTTGATTACTTATCTATATTATTATTTATTCAGATGTAGCGAAGACAAGATCTTAGAATAGTTAATAAACATAGGCTCTTGTTAAAATGCAAATTTTCCTTTTGCGCCTCGATATTTACCTAATTGGGAGATAGATAACGTTCCTTTAATAAACTTGTTCAAATCCTCGGTATAATTCTTGTGATGCCGTAACCAGGCGGTAGCGGTCATTGACTCCCTGTCAAAAAACTTGTCATATTTCTTTTTTTTCTACAAACTGATACTTCCTGCGATTGATAATGAAGTGACAGATTTTTCTAGCTTAAGGGCGATATTGTAAATTGCATTCTCGGTTAAGGTGCAGTGGTTGTTGCAACTACGTAAAATGGGTTTTTTTAAATAATGTTTTTTGTAAAGTAAATGTCATTATTTAAGTAAAAAAAAGTACAGTTTTAAAATTGAGAAAATTTCCTATACGCAAAGGTATATCAGTACACAATTTGAAAAATTCTGCTCGATAGAAAAAAATCTCAAAGATGACTCTTATAACGCTGTTTTTCATAATTAAATCATTTTATGGCTAAACTACACACTTTCTAGAAAAAACAAAAGATGTAGCACATTTGTCATGACCTAACCTAAACGATTTGATATATTTGATTTGTGTAATACTAAAAACAAAAGGTTTTTTCTCCTATTTTCTATTATCAAGGCACGCGGCGAGCGCGTAAACGCCACTGTACAAGGCGCGCTGATATGAATGTTATTTTAATGTGCTTTACGTCGATATTCGTACTGACAGACATCGACCTGCTAATTTTAGGGACTACTGGGCCTTAAGAATGAATTCTGTCAAGCCATTTCATTTGATACTAATATACTAGCGACCCGCCCCGGCGTCGTACGGGTATAAAATATATAGCCACTGAAAAAATGATTAAAATCGATAGCCTGTGATCCTTCACGTCTACTTCTTATCTGTGCCAAATAATATAAAAATTGCTCTAGTAGTTCGCGAGATAAGCCCTTTCAAATAATTTCCCCCGTTTTCCACAATCGCCTATTAGTCTAAGCGTGATAAAATATAGCCTTCCTCGATAAATGGGCTATCTAACACTGAAATAATCATCAAAATCCGTTGCGTAGTTTTTAAGATTAAAAGGAATAAAGGGACATGAGGGAAAAAAGCGACTTTGTTTTATAATATGTATAGATATAGATGCGAGGATATGCGACAGCTTAGGTACGGGTCCAATTACATCCATACAAAATTGCCCCATGTCCTTTAAAACAACAGAAGATTCAAGATCCAACAGAAGTCGAGAACCGTTTCAACGTTACTATTAATTATTTATTCTGTATTATACTGTAATATTCAGATGCAAGGCAGTATGGTATAATGTTGTTCACATAAACCATTTTATCATGTAAACATTTGTGTTACACAATATTATAAACTTAAACAATTTCGACGATCGCTGAAACTTACCTGAGCTTACTTACTGTGAGCTTCCAATAACTGCAAGAGTCAAACGGTTCAGTTTCGTCGAATATGACAGGTTATTCTACTAATAATAATTTATAATATTAAGTTACATTAACAAAATAATTATGTTGCCCGCAACTCTTTTACACTGACTTAATATTTTAAGTGTCAGTATTTTAACGTTTACGCATCTTAAGAATATTATCTATTGTTAAAAAGCCGAAATCACCTTGTTAAAATATAAGAATGACTTACAATCTTAGAAATAAATATAAATAAAATATGTCCAATTATGCAGCGGTGCAGTATTTCTTAATAGCCCATTGTGTCTCCGAGTACATGTTTTATGACTGAAAATAATCACGGCAAGTTCTTATACTTTTAAATATTTTATAGAATGAGCAGCAGACAGTATGCGAAAGAATATCTACAATAGTTTGAGAGAATGTAGGGACAAAACGACAGATTTCTTATGAGTGTTTTCTTTTCTTCAGCAGAAAGTAACCCTTTTTAACCGACTTCCCAAAAGGAGGAGGTCATTTGTTTTGCTGTACATACCTAAATTATTGTGGTTTAAATAGTAGATACACGCCGCCACAAACATTTGAACTTTTTTACCATTAGTTAAAAAGTTTACATTTTTTGACAGTTTTCGGTACGGTACTTTGCACATATCATTCTATAGAGTAAACATATTGCTATACTCTGCTATTATTATGCATGCAAAAGCATGCCTGTTTGTCATATCATAGGAATTTTCTGAAAATACACCTTTAAAACATTACAAAAATTCGGTTACTATTATGGTAGACCCCTCCGGTCGAGGGGGCTATTTGTGTAGTAACTCGAGCGTCAACTCATGGACACCTAGTAGTTTTGTACATTAGGTAAAATAATAAAAAAAATAATAAGAGCGTTTTTAGGGTTACGTAGCCAAATTGGCAAAAAACGGAACCCTTATAGATTCGTCATATCTGTCTGTCTGTCTGTCTGTCTGGCCACTTTTCTCCGAAACTATAAGAGCTATACTATTGAAACTTGGTAAGTAGATGTAGTCTGTGAACCGCATTAAGATTTTGATACAAAAATGGAAAAAATATTTAAAATTCTAGGAAAAAATATCCCCATAGGTACAACTGAAACAAAAAAAAAAATTTTTTCGTCTAACCTATACGTATGGGGTATCTATGGGTAGGTCTTCAAAAATCAAATTGAGGTTTTTAATATCATTTTTTTCTAATCTGAATAGTTTGCGAGAGAGACTCTTCCAAAGTGATAAAATGTGTGTCCCCTCTAACTTCTAAAGTAGGGGCATGATAATTCTAAAAAAAATATATGATGTACATTATTATAAAAACTACCAACGAAAATTGGTTTGAACGAGATCTAACAAGTAGTTTTTTTTATACGTCATAAATGGTAAACCTTAATTTAACTTTCAATAAATCAGCTAAAATATAAAAATAAATCAAAAACCTTTTATTTTATAGAAATAAACCTTATTGCTGCTGCGGAACCCTTCATGGGCGAGTCCAACTCGCACTTAAAGTTTTGAAAAAAAAAATATATTCAGAAATTTGCTGATTTAGGTAAATTATAAATATATTTTAGACAACAAGGACTTTATCATTTAGTTTAGTGCAAAATAAAATATCTGAAAAGCACTGACGATTCATAAGTTAGGTAAGCCTGTAGGCTTACCTAACTTTTGAATAGTCAGTGCTTTATATGAAAGCTTCTTTGGGGTATACTAAACATCCCCTATCCCTTCTTATCTTAATCTTGATCTTAATCTGACAGATCCGATGACATTTCAATACTTATTTAAAAAACTCGAACTTGAACTCGAACTCGACTCGAACTCGACTCGAACTCGACTCGAACTCGACTCGAACTCGACTCGAACTCGACTCGAACTCGACTCGAACTCGACTCGAACTCGACTCGAACTCGGTTATCTGTAAAGTCGGCTTACTGACGATAGTTGAACGTGACAACGTGACAACAACGTGCCTTAAATGGAACGCCTCAGAGCGAGGTAACGCCGCATATTGCGCATGTTTTTTCGTGCGCGCTGCCCATATCGAATTATAAAACGTTGTCACTTGTCACGTCAAAAAAAATTAACCCACCACGTGAGAAAGCCGATTTCTATACCATGATAACTAGACACATGTCGGAAGCCTATACAAGCTTAATCTGACACGCTCGAGCTACTTCCGAAATCCTCTCTTCCCCTCCCCAACTATTATAGAGACGAGTTATTATTATAACGATTTTAAATCACGCTACAGCTATCGGACGAAACTTAGATTCAAATTAAATTCCTAGTTTATTCTTTAATACAAAGTAGATGATACATATCTGGCATTGAATCAAAAGGTTATTGAAAACGAAATATTGAACATAAAATACAATGCATGCACAAATCGGTACAATAAAATGCAGTTGTGTCGGAGTAAAGTCAAATATTTTCACTGTTACAGACAGTATTGTCGAAAGTTACAATTTATAATGTGCCGTAACATATTTTAATATACCATTACATTCAAACCTGTTGCAACAAAATAACATTTAAATATTAAAATTAAATTGTTAAAGTAAAAGCAAAACGTATAGGTAAGTATACTTGTTTGCTACTTATTTTAAAACTGAAATAATAAATTCTCTTCATGGAAATCAACCATTTCAACAAACCCCAGAGGGGTGATATCACAAAATAAAATCAGTGCACACTAGTTTTGAATGTACAAACGCGTTTATGACACCGAATTGCATTTCACCAACATAAACTAAACGCGTTCTAAGCATAACCGAGTTTATCTTCTAAACGCCCAATGTTTAAGGCTAAACTTCATTTAACCCGTTTAAGTCCTGTCAATGTAGTGTCATGGCGGAACGAAAAACATAGACGAAAGAAATGTCAAATGTTAGTAAAATATAAGTATCGTTTCTTGCTATTTTGTTGTTAACAAAATGATGAAATTATGTAGGACCGTCGCGTCACGTCATGTAAGAATTAGATTTCTTAATCGAGATTAATTTGTTTAGTAAAATCGCTAATCGCAATCTAAATAGAGGATCAAATTCTATGTGATTCGAGTGATGCCGCGGGCAAAAGCTAGCTAGAAATAATATTATATTAAAATATACAAACTTCTGTAAGTCACGTCATCACCTAATAAACGAATAATTTTTCAGGTCACATTGCTGAGGATCCTATCAATGTTTTGTGTTACATTGAAAATATTTTGTGTTAGGCTTCATTCAATTTACCCCAATGCGTGATGAATTGAAATGACACTTGCTTATCATTTGAAATTAGCAATAGTAGTAGTACAGCCTACAGGTTCCCTAGAACAATTTTTTTTATTACTATCAAGCTAATTTTTCGTGAGTAGCTTCATTTCGATATGACGAACAACTTTTTTATCTGCGAAAAATCTTGAAAGTGGTAGATAACAGAGATAGAAAGGATTTCATACTTTGATTTGATGATCCTAAAATATGGATTGTTCTATTTGTAGGACAATGTTTCTCTCAAATTATTTAACTAATAACCTATCAATATACAAAAATCAGCTGGTTAGAGTTCCGTAGTCAACCAAGTTTTGTTGATTACAGAATCCTATAACGGAACCAACACATAATTATTGTAATCCAGGTTTAATTTAATATTTAGCTTCAAATAATTTGCTCCTAGGTATTTGAGGCTAAACATTCTTTCCAATGTTTATAGCGCGGAAATCGTACATTTTTTCGCAACAAACACTATCCTTATCTAATATTATCTTTTCCAGTCTCTCGATATATCTCCTTACCGAATTTCATCCTAACCGGTTCAGCCGTTTAATCGTAAAGAGGAACAGACTCACAAACTTTCGCATATTATACTTCAGTAAGGATTGGTAACTCTACTTTCAATAAAATAAATAAAATATCCACAACCGAATAAAGAACCTCATTTTTTGAAAGTCAGTTAAAAATGGTGACAACAAAACACATGTTAAAAAATCAGTCTAGTTCGCTCTCACACAAAGACAAGTTAGTTCTAACGTAAAGTCAACTCTGGATGTTAATTGCCAGGTGAATACGCCCACATCTACAGTCACGCACACAACCACTTAGTAAAACAATATTCATACTTAAGTACTGTAACATTAATAATAATAATATCTATGGACGCTTCACACCACGTCAGTCTGGCCCCGTGCTAAGTACCTGAAGGACTTGTGTTACAGGTACCAGGCAACGGAAACGGATATTTAAGATTTTTATTATATCATACATATATTTAATACACATCCAGACCCGGATAATTGTTGTTCCGTCGGCGGGAATTCAACCCAACCAATTGAGCCACAGAGGTCGTCAAATAAAATGTAAATGTGCCTGTCTGTCTGTTACCCACGCCCAAATTGCTGAACCCAAATCTCTAACGAAATACATACGATATTAAGTTACTTTGTTTATCTACGAAGTTCAATGTTATTTTCAATAAATAATAGATAAAATTATTTTCTCTAATAAAAGCGTCCTGAGAAGCGCGAAAGTTTATCTGTCTGACTATCCGTATATAATACTAGCTGTCCCGGCAAACGTTGCTTTGCCATAATATATTTTCCATATTATTTTATTGAAGTGACTAAATAAGCATGTCACCACGGCAACGTCGATCGCTATCCCGTCGCACAAACAATGGTCGCCGTCAGTCTCAGGTTGTAATAATTTACTATTATTTATTCAACAAATGCACTTATCAATATATTATGAAGTACCGAGTAGCCGATTCTCAGACCTACTGAATATACATATAAAATTTGGTAAAAATCAATAAAGCCGTTTCGGAGGAGTTCGTGGACTAACATTGTGACACGAGAATTTTGTATATAAGAAGATGTCCAAATAAATAAAGCATTATTATTGTGTGGCACTCTGTATCCAACTGTACAGCATACAGGTTTAGGTCATAACACCCTGTCTATTAATATCATTAAGTCCCATGACCGGTAGGATCCAGCTTAGGAATCAGATGCCTGTTCCATCCAGGTATATAAAGAATTCATACAACACGTATGTATTAGTGTTTGCCCATCTTCCCTGGGCGAAAGATTTTTTCGCTTGTGAAGGAAACAAAGTAAGTAATTTCATGTGTTTAATTGATTCTAGTACTTTTTATGTAGAACAAATAAAGTTTTAATTGAAACATTTAGCCAGTAATAAAAACAATTTTAATAAAATAAACTGATGATACTTTAGAGTTTAGGGCGTGTATGAGTCAACTGTATAAAGTTCACTGTGAAAGTGCTGGAAGAATAACTTTTTTTATTTTTTTAACTCTTTACGCTAGGAGTTAGGACACATAAACACCCGTATAAAGTTCGTCACTTGTTGTTACACCCTGTATAAGAGCTAACGTATCTAAATACGGCGTAATAATTTTATTTAAAAAAAAATTAATAAGTACAATACATTTTTTGTGAGCCAAAAACAATAAATTTAAGTTTAATTTTAATACCATATTATTATGCTGCAGTTATAACATAACAATCTAAGTACAAAACTATTTTCATTCAAGAATATACATGTAATGAATCTGATATTCGACAAAATGTTAATTAAACAAGCAACAAATGATATATTAATAATTATTATGTGGTTAATGTGGTATGAATTATAATATTTATATTTTATTTATTTAATGACATATTTTGATATTATGTCCAAATGGGATAAAAATAAAGATGGGTCCCATGTTACTAGTGGTGCCGCAACACGCAAGACATTTTTATGTGGGCGTTGCCTCCGGCCTCCCGATCAAAAGCGTTTTTTTCAGAATTAACAGCCACAACACAGTCTGCTATTAAGAGGCGGGGCCATTTTCTCATACGAAAATATTTAACATGTTTGAGTTATTTTTCAGCTTAAAATAGTAATTACCTAGGTTCCTGCACAAAAATTTACTACAAAATATTTATATATAAAATATTTAAACAATAAAAAATATTATTTTGTGTTTAAACATTTTGTAATAAATTTATTGTACTACATATTTAAACACAACCCCCCTTACTAATAAACGCTATATAAGCTTTGAATAGTTATACAGTGTTTTGTCTTCTTCGATCCAATTAAAAATGTCATTTGTGTGACAGGAACAAAACACTGTATAACTATTTAAAGCTTATACAACGTTTATTAGTAAGGGGGTAAAAATATAGTAAAACACAAAAAAATATATAAATACGAGTAAATAGTAAATTTACTACAAAATATTTAAATAAGTACTTACTAAAAAATATTTTTTAGAGTTCAAATATTTTGTAGTAAATTTTTGTGCAGGAACCTAGCTAATTACTATTTTAAGCTGAAAAATAACTCAAACATGACGTTAAATATTTTCGTATGAGAAAATGATTTTGGTATTACGTATATGTATGAGAATTTCGATGGCATCCGGCCCCTTAAGGCGCTATATTGAAAAAAACTGTCCTTTTTGACGTAATACTATAGGACCCTCAGAAATGTTACAAATCTGGTAATGAGATATACATATCTTCATAGCCTTATCTAGATTTGAGAAGAACCAGAAACACGATTAATGTATTTTGCCTCGACACATTTCACGATCGTAATGACCTCTTAAAAATACGAAATTTGAAGATTATTTTTTAAAGAAAATAGATGTAGGAATCAGTCTAATTGATAGACACCTTTACAACTCAAAATTGTATAGAAGCATTTTGCTTAAATGCTCCTAGTTATTTTTTAAATAATTAAAATTACGTTTTTCGCATGTTTTCCGAGCGAGCCGATAGCTTCTGGCCGCAGCGTATTCACGACTTTATAGTCATACAAATTAAGTATAAAATTGCCCTTGCGGTAAAATTACTTTCAATATAGCGCCTTAAGTCATATAATACTATTTTTATAAATGCGAAAGTGTGTCTGTCTCTCTGTCTGTCTGACTGTTACCTCTTCACGCCCAAAACGATTTTGATACTTGGTACAGGGATACTTTAAATCCCGGGAAAGGACATAGCATGCTCTGGAAAAAATGTATTCTCCCGTGATAAACGAATGTTGGCGCAACAGAGTTCCCAGCGTCATCTAGTAGTAAAAATACAGGCACAACTCGAACAGAAAGGGGATCTAACTGGAAACATTTTAACTTAACAAGAAATAAATCACATTGCTAACAAACTAATTAAATTCGCTTTGATTGTAAAAAGACTAATAAGAATCACTTCCTGTCCTTTGCCGTTAAAGCACAATTTCAAGTTCTCGCTAAGTGATTGTTGTTACATGGTATGTAGTTATTTTCTAGAACTTACATTTATTTTATTTCCTTTATACAGTGTGTAACAAAAGTGGGGTACACTATACTGTAGGATTCGCTGTGAAAGTATCAGTGCTAAAAGAGTAACTTTTTTTACTTTTTTATGGGAAAATTCATAAGTCATAACTCATAACTAGAAACCGGATTATATGCAACATAAAAAGCATTATTAAATTACAAAGCACGATTAAATAGCTGGTACCGACTTCAAAGTAATGAAGACTGTAGTATGTACAGAAATAGTTGAGATTTAGACGAATTCTGAAATATAACTATTGTTTTTACCTTGGAAGTCGGTTTTCATTTTTTTGTTAAAAATAATAATTTCACTCTTTTTAGTTATCTACAAAATCAGGCTTTATGCGTAAATAACCAATACGAATGTTAACTATTCACATTTTGTTACTGTAAGCGAAATTGTAGTAAATGCTTGCAGTTATCTAAGCGATGCTGCAATTTCCAAACTTTTATCTTTAAAGTTCCAGGAGTTCTGTTCAGTGCCTTTGGACCAAGAGACACCTTCGTATGAAAGTTCTCTTATTCGTAACATAACCACTGTGAGTGTTTTGATAAATTTCAAGGATTTCCCTCGATTGCTTATAGATCCCATCATCAGCTCACCACTTTCATAATTGTTTTACAAAATTAAGATTATATCCTATACAACAACACGATAATTTTGAAAATCAGTCCACAAACAGCGAAATCATCATCAAAAACATCTGCTTCGATGCAAAATATCACGAAAAGTACCAATAATTGGGTCATAGTGTGATGACCTATGGTATAATTATGGTTGTGATGATGATGATCAATCAAATTGATGTGTTGGCTTATGCTTTCAGTTATTTAAACAACGCCGAAATCCCCGAACCTGTACCTATAAGCATTCAAAAGTTCTGTTCGGTACCTTCGGATCCAGGATATAACCTGGTGCGAAGTACCTTTTTGGTATACAAATTTCACGGAGTCCCCTCGATTTCTCAAGGATCCCATCATCAGATCACCACTTTTGTGAACATGGTACCAAATTTGAGTTAAACCCTATACATAACAAAAATAATTTTGAAAATCGGACCTCAAGCGGCTGAATAATCGTTGAACATACAAAAAAAAGATACATACAGCCGAACGTATTACCTCCTCCTTTTTGGAAGTCGGTCAAAAAGTAACGGCGCGTTCATCCGTTTTCAGCTGTGTTTAGGAAAACACGCGAGTTGAATCCGCGCGAAAAACGCGCATGTCTGTACGCAAAGTGTCTGTAAAGTAGTCGTTAAGGCGAGTTCAGACATGCGCGTCTACACACAACAGCTAGTGCTGTTGCCAGTGACTTTGTCCGTCAAGTGTTTCTTTCACAGTTTGTTCCACATTATCGACTAATTTTTCTTCAAAGCAAGCCTCGCCTAGAAGAGTATGTAAAATCACAAATACAAAGGTATATATATATATATATATATATATATATATATATATATATACCTTTGTATTTGAATAAACTAGGGGCTTAAAAACTGTTACTTACATAATTTAAATTGTGTTAAGATGGTGAATTCGGCCGGCCGTCATACTAATTATGTATCAAAATGTAAAACACATATTTAGTATTATTTAAAGCTATTGTATTATTATAAAAGCATTTTATATAAGCTGAAAGTTTTTCTATTTATGACACCTATGGAGGTAAGAAAAACCAGCAACTATGAAGTTTCGGTCGCAGTTACTTATATTACTTATATTCTTTAGGTACTTATAACTGTAGGAATTTCGTCACCCTCTGTTGGATAGGAAGCAACTGTCTATAATGCTGAGACCCGAAAAAGTACATCAGAGAGATTTTAGAACGGCAAATTGTACGATTTCCGCGTGATAAATGAAATTCTGTGCTACGGCAACATCTTGTACTATTATTATAATAAATAAATATAATATATAAGTAAGCATTACTCATAAAATATTTTTGTAATTTATTTTCCCTTTGCAAAGGATTCCCGCTACGAATTTACTTTTTAATCAGTCTGACGTTGGTTGTAGCATGCATATGCATAATTCAACGTAATTAATCAAAATTTAATTTTGTTTTTGTTTCAGGCAATATGAAATACATAACTGTAATTCTGTTGACGTTATTCGTATTGCAAAGTTATGGTGTAAGTAATATATTATTTCCAGATGCTAAAAAGTCTAGGAGTACTTCGTATTTAATTCTATCTATATTATCATGACTCATATATTCTGATGATTCTGATAACAATTTTACAAATTTTGAAGATGTTAAGTAGGTTCGGTGATAGTAATACATTTATCAATTTTATCTTTTAGCTTCCTCATCCGACTTTAACTCGTTCTGCTAGTGAAAATGTAGACTTGAATTCAAACGTGGAATCAAAAGATACAACAAAAGAGCCAAATAGTATTGCCACATACACAAAAACAGAACAAAAATCTGCAAGCGATATAGCAGAAATATCTGATAATGTAAGATTGGAATCTAAGAGCTTGACGAGTGATTCTAGCAGCACGAATGCAGTTAAAGATGAAAAATCAAGTGTGCTTTCAACCCAAGAAAATTCTGACACAAATAGTAAAAATAAAGAATTAACGAGGCCTAAAAATGTAAACGTAGAATATAAAGATCCAACGAGCGAATCTAAAAAAACAAAAGTGGACGACAAATCGAGCTTAACTCCTAAAGAAATCCCAACCTCGCGTTCTAATAAGGACAATGAAGAATCGTTAAGCGAGAATTTAATTACAGGCGCTAGTGGCTCAGACAGCATTCCAGAGCATACAAAAATAGAAACGATGCAGAGACCTCCATCATACTATTACGACATGTTTAATGTAATTATAAGTCTTTCTAATTAAAAATCAATTAAAGGATACTTTTTGAATATGAGATAATATACTTAGTCACAACACAATTTATACTAATATATAGTAGTACTAATATTATGATTGAGAAAGTGTCTGTCTGTCTGTCTATTACCTCTTCACGCCCAAACCACTAAAGCCATTTTGCTGAAAATTGGTATGGACATAGTTTGAGTCCCGGGAAAGGACATAGAATACTTTTATCCCGGAAAAATGTACGGTTCCAGCGCGATAAACGAATTTTGACGAAACGAAGTTTGGGGAGTCATCTAGTTTGTTATAATTATGATGATATCATTTTTTGTAGATTCCCATTGCTGCTCTTCAAGCAGTGAGCAATTTTCTCGGTGGTAGTCCGACAAACCCCACTTACATCAGACCAACGGCGACTTCAAGGCCTCCAGTAGCAAAAGAAAATTTACGATCACCACCAATCGAAACTCTGACTGGAACTTCTGGGGTAGAACCTGTCAGTAGCTCCAACACAAATAGTCCAAACATTTCAAGTCTACAAGGATTGATGGCCCAAATCAGTCAATTTGCTAGTAATAGACCAGGAGTGGTAGGATTACAAATATTCAGGATTCCAACTATTCAGGATATTATAAATGTAAGTAAACACATCTAAGTTAACTGAATAACCTATGAGAGCAGCAAGTTTGTTTTAAAATATTACACCTATTTACTTTTTCAAAAAATCATCGAAAAATTAGACTAAACTAACGCTAAATTTGAAATAATGTCATTTAAAAATGCAGATGCAGGACAAGGCGAGTTTTATTTGATTATGGAGCATTTTTAAACTAATAATACTTTTTCAGATCCCCATCTCAACTCTCAATGCTGTGAGTCATTTCCTCGCATCAAATTATGCGGCTCAATCAGCTCCAGTCGTCAGCTCTCCGCCAGAGGTAGCAGCCAGCAATGTGGTGCCGTCCAAAGTTCCAATTGGTAATACCTAACAAAAAATTCATTACAACAAAGCTACAAGTATTTCCAAAAAATAGAAAACACATCCTGGCGTATTCGATTCCGAAAGTTACAAAGAAAATAAGAGAAAATGTTTCTAGATCTTGTATCTCGGTTTAAACGTATTAAGTAGATAAATGGTTAACTAAATTTTAACTTAATTTTAAGTAACTTATTGCGTGTAAACACAAAATTTAGTAGCAAGTAGTAAGTTAAAATTTAGTTAAATACTAAACCATGGACGTATAAAAAAAGGAGGACGGAGTCCCACCATACACAAAACTGTGTCGTTCAGAGTCGGCCAGCTGGCAGCACACATTCTTGCGCATTACCATTTGACAGGCGTCAGAATGTGTGCATGGCCGACTCTGAAGAAAAGTGAAGACACAGTTTTGTATATAACAAGACTCCGTCCGCCTTTTTTTCTAAGTTCATGTACTAAACGAGGAAATTAGAATTTTGACTATTTTCTGTGAAGTTGACAGGCAGGGCTTGCCACTTGACAAATTTCGGGCAGGCACTTCAAATTAAGTTAAAATTTAGGTACTACTTATCTACTTAATACGTGTAAACCAGCCATAATGGTAGATATGGGAATATATTACTAATATTATAAATGTCAAAGTATATCTGTCTCTGACTGTCTGTCTGTAATCGATTCTGCTGAAATTTGGAATTGGAGATACTTTTAGCCCCGGAAAAGAACATAGGATACTTTTTATCTCGTAAAAATGTATGGGTCCCGCGCGATAAACCAATTTTGGCGCAAAGGAGTTGCGGGTGTCATCTGGTTATTAATATTTTCATTCTTTAAACTCCGAGAAAAGCTTTGACTCAATGAGAGACAACAGCAATGGTTTACAATATTAATATTAAAAGGGTTAGATTTTACAATTAGGGTTGAACTAAATTATCAGCATCTTTTATTTTTCATATTAATTATATCTAATATTATAATTTTTATATTACTGATAGTAGAAACATTCTTTGCAGACGCTAATGCTACGCCAAATAAGGAACTAGTGAAATCGGGACTACTACAAACGCTAGACAACATACCAGACCATTCCACCCTCATCGGAGTTACTCAAGTAGATGCTAAAGACGAACAAACCAAAAGTGTAGTTCAAGCAAAGCAGGATCTAATAGCCAAACCTGTATACTACCAGGCTATGATGAATGTAATACATGGTCTTATTTCTGTTTTCTTTATTATGTAATACTGGTTCTTTCTACGGTGCTAACATTTTTTACATCCACCACTTATATTTGGTGGCTGTTGTGCATTTGTGTACTAACCTATAATTTTTTTGTTGAATTTTGAATGGAGTCTCGTTCAAAATGATCTAAAGAACATAACTACATTCATAACTTAGTACGTTTTTTTGTGGGTTAGTACACTAATGCCTTACAGTGTCCATTTATACTAATTTTAATCCTATTTATATTTATGATAGTAATGCTAGATGTCGTATGTTTCAGATTCCGATTGTGACACTCAAGGCTGTTAATAACTTCTTGGCGACTGTTTCTGCAGATCCATCCTTGATCGCACTTCCAGCGGTCATACAAGGTATGTCAAAGATCTGAAAAGTCTTAGTCAAATTTCAATCGCCAGTTTCAATTGCGAATTTACCCTACGGGATTCGATGTACCATAGTCACAGGCTATACGGTCAATTTCTCATCAATCTGATCCATCAATCTGATTGACGGAATATTGATGGTTATAAAAAGTTCATATTAAAAATACGATCAATCCATCAATCCGAGTCGTACACGATCAAATTTTCGTCAATCAGTACCGGATTGGTGGATGAGATTGATGAAAAATTGACCGTGTAGCCGGTGACATAAACCTATTTTGAGATAAGTATTGGAAAGCATTAGGGCGTTTGTGCACTACACGGAATTTTACCATCCGGCGCGGCGCGGCGTACGTATGTAAAGCTAGCATGACAAAGTCAGCAAAATAACTCGGGATTGCGTTATTAATTAAGTGCTAATTGAGTGCTATTTTGGTGCAAAAACCAGGAATTTAGTGCTCTTCAAAACTCGCAATAATTGCGAATACTGCTAGCTTTACGTCAAGCTAGCAGTGTACATAACCAAAACCTTAATAATGACGATATACCTCCGTGATAAATACTTAGCTAATAAGTGCTCATTAAGTGCTCTTTCAGTGCACAAATTGCGAATTCAGTGCTCCTCAAAATTTGCGACAAATGCGAATACTGCTAGCTTTACGTCGAGCTAGCAGTGTACATAACCAAAACCTTAATAATGACGATAGAGCTCCGTGATAAATACTTAGCTAATAAGTGCTCATTAAGTGCTCTTTCAGTGCACAAATTGCGAATTCAGTGCTTCTCAAAATTTGCCACTAATGCGAATACTGCTAGCTTTACGTCAAGCTAGCAGTGTACATAACCAAAAACCTTAAAAATGATGATATAGCTCCATGATAAATACCTAGCTAATAAGTGCTAATTAAGTGCTCTTTAAGTGCACAAATTGCGAATTCAGTGCTCCTCAAAATTTGGGATAAATGCGAATACTGCTAACCTTACGTCAAGCTAGCAGTGTATATAACCGCATATTTTTTTCACGCCTCTCGCTAGCACTATTTCTAAGGGTCTACATAGACGGACCGCATTTCAACTGCAATTCAACCGCAAATTGCAGTTCAAGTGCTGTTTGAATGCAGTTGACACGACTGCAATACGACTGCAATAGAACTGCAAACCAAACAGTTCACACGACTGCACGCCGACTGCGACTGAACTGCAATCCGACTGCGCGTATGGTTTGCAGTTCTATTGCAGTCGTATTGCAGTCGAGTCAACTGCATTCAAACTGCTTTTGAACTGCAATTTGCAGTTGGATTGCAGTTGAAATGCGGTCCGTCTGTGTCTAGACCCTAAGACTTGTTTATGATTGTAGATTTCGTCAAACTACCTAAATCAAGAGGAGCATCTCGCTGTTACCGCCAAGCTATAAAAATGCATTAAGTATTTCATTTTTTCCCCCTTAGGGCCGGGACACAAAAACACGGCATGGCGTCGTACGGCGTCGTACGGCGCCGTACGGTGCCGCGCCGTGAGAATTCACGGCACGCGTCGTAAAAAACTACGGCACGGCGCCGTGCGGCGTCGTACGACGTCGTGCCGTAGAAACTCACATAGAAATTCAAGATGAGTTTCTACGGCATGACGTCGTACGACGCCGCACGGCGCCGTGCCGTAGTTTTTTCCGACGCGCGCCGTGAGTTCTCACGGCGCGGTACCGTGCGGCGTCGTACGACGTTGTGCCGTAGAAACTCACATAGAAATTCAAGATGAGTTTCTACGACGCGACGTCGTACGACGCCGTACGGCGCCGTGCAGTAGTTTTTTTTACGACGCGCGCCGTGAATTCTGATGGCGCGGCACCGTACTATGCCGTGTTTTTGTGTCCCGGCCCTTATTGCTAGCACTTAATGAGCACTTATTAGCTAAGTTTTCCGTTTATCACGGAGCTATATCATCATTATTGAGGTTTTTGGTCATGTAGACTGCTAGCTTGACGTAAAGCTAGCAGTATTCGCATTTGTGGCAAATTTTGAGGAGAACTGAATTCGCAATTTGTGCACTTAAAGAGCACTTAATGAGCACTTATAAGCTAAGTAATTATGACAGCTATATCGTCATCATTAGGGTTTTGGTTATGTACACTGCTAGCTTGACGTAAAGCTAGCAGTATTCGCATTTATTGCGAATTTTGAAGAGCACTAAATTCGCGGTTTTCGCACCAAAATAGCACTCAATTAGCACTTAATTAATAACGCTATCCCGAGTTATTTTGCTGACTTTGTTATGCTAGCTTTACATATGTGCGCGGCGTTCCGATTTCTTATGTTTTGATATCGCAAACGTGAAAGTTATGAACGCCGGACGGTAAAATGCCGTGTAGTGCACAAACGCCCTTAGAAGGTATTTGAAATAGCACATCACTAGACAACCTAATGCGTTATCCATTTCACACATTTACATAATAGACGAGGCGTAGCAACGCTGTCGGTTGCATCGAATAATAGCACCATAACCGTTAAAGATCCAGCACTAATTTATGCAGGAGCTATGTAGCAGTAGATGACGCCCACAACTCTGTTGCGCTGAAATTCGTTTATCGCGCGGGAACCGTACATTTTCCGGGATAAAAAGTATCCTATGTCCTTTCCCGGGACCCAAAGTATCTCCGTACCAAATTTCAGCAAAATCGGTTCAGCGGTTGTTAAGAGGTCTGTCTGTTAAGACAAACAGGCAGACGAACAGACAGACACACTTTCGCATTCATAGTATGGATAGATGAAGGTATGAATGTAGCAGCGAAGTAATAACATCCTTGAATTTTAACAATTATTCATTCATTCTTGAATAAAGAAATCAGGTAATGTCACTATCGTTTTCGTGTCGAATCACATTAAATAGCAATAACGCAGACTGGTGTGAGTGAGCCTTAGGTTAGCTGTTACCTTCACTACCAGAGTAAACAGAACTAACGAGTAGGGAGGTACTCCTTAGTTTTGTCTACTTGTCACTCATTACCGAAAATAAATTTAACATTTTTGGAAAAAATTCGTATAAGCTACAGAAATAAGATCTAGATAGAAGCGCCATGTCGCTCCATTTGTATGAACACGAGCGTGTCACTTTATTCATACCTACTGTGACGTTACAAGAGCGCTTTAGTGATGGGCATACCCGTACTCGCGGAATCGATTCAAAGGAATCGCCGCGCCCCGCCTCTTTTGCCATTTTAATAGGTATATCGATTTTTTAATCGATTATTATTCGAGTTAATAGACAGAGGAATGATAAATCTTAAGAGCCCGGGTTACCCTCGAAATTCTCATACATACGTAATACCAAAATCATTTTCTCATACGAAAATATTTAACATGTTTGAGTTATTTTTCAGCTTAAAATAGTAATTACCTAGGTTCCTGTACAAAAATTAATATCAAAATATTTAAACACTAAAAAAAAATTTTTGTGTATAATTTTTTTTTACTAAATTTACTAATAAATATTTAAACACTAAAAAATATATACATAAATATTAAATTTATATAGTATTTAAATATATAATATGGCAACGTCGATCGCTATTCCGTGACCCGCGTCGCACAAACTAATGGTCGCCGTCAGTCTCAGGTTGTAATAATTTACTATTATTTATTCAACAAATGCACTTATCAATATAAAGTACCCAGTAGCCGATTCTCAGACCTACTGAATATGCATATAAAATTTGGTAAAAATCAGTAAAGCCGTTTCGGAGGAGTTCGTGGACTAACATTGTGACACGAGAATTTTATATATAAGATATTACTTTGAAAATCGTTTAAAATACGTCAAGATAACAGAAGACGTGAGTGGAAGAATCGAACAAGTAACATTTCGTAACATACGGACAATAACTCATTTTTTCCCTAATTATTTTAATACTTCAGTCGGAATTTCCAGGAATTGCTATTGTATTCTATTGTTGTCGCGATCACCGGTGCTCGCGCGGGGCCTGAAGGATTAATAAAACTTGTAACTTATCTACTTCATAATCTAGCTAATATATCTGGCTACACATATAAACAATAGTTTTTCTATTTCAAACAGTTTTTCCGGTCCTAAAGCCTCCATTTAAGCAAAAAATCGGGAAATTTTTTCATGTTAGTTACCTTATTCTTCCACTCACGTCTTGAATTAGAAAATTACAACTCTATGATGCATTTTCAGAAAACAAGATAAAATATGCTCAAGAACTGTCGTTGCCAATGATAAAAACTGCACAAGTTTCTGCACAAGTGACGTCCGATGCAAGCGCTGCAAGTGCTTACAGAAAAGCAGGAGGAATTCCTCAGGTGGATTTAAACTTGTAATTCTACATTAACCTGTAGTTTATATTAATGTACAAAATAAAAAAAAATTAATGCCCGTAATTTCATTGCGCAAAAATTCGTGTATTGCACATCCTATATTCTTTCCTTGAACTCAAATTATTGTTCTTTCCCAGAACTCAATTTTGACCAAAATTGGTTCAGCGATAGCGCGGAAATGTACAGATATATAGACACAGTACATACTTTTGGGATTTATAATATTAGTAAACATTGACGCCATGTATTTATTATTCCTACTATCTGGCAATAACTTGTTTACTCTTTGAAGTCTTATGGAACTTGGCGAATGATTTCTTGAGGAGTTAAGATTTTATATAGATGATATTAGATAGCTCTACCACAATAGGCATAACTACATAATATTATGACTATAAATTGAGATTTAAGCTACCTTTCAACTTTCGAGTTAAATCAAATTGCACGCGGTGTACAAATAAAATTTTCAGGTCAGTTATTTAGGAGTCAATCGCGGACAAACAACGTGACACGTAATTTATATAAAGATAACTAGCTGTCCCGGCAAACGTTTCTTTGCCATATTATATTAAGTATATCGCCCGTTTTATTTTATTGAATTAGTGACTAAAATATAAGTATGTCACCATGGCTACGTCCATCGCTATCCCGTGACCCGCGTCGCATAAACAATGGTCGCTCTTTATAGACAAATAATTAGCAATAAATTAAAATTGCGACTATAATTTGAGATTTAAACTATCCTATCTCTCAAGTTGGATCGAACTGCACATGGTGTGCGAATTTTATTATAATCGGTTAAGTGGTTTAGGAGTCCATTGAGGACAAACATTGTGACACGAGATTTATATATATTAAGATATAATATACCTCTACTTATATTATGTACCTACCATGTAGTTCATGCTGTGCTTCATGGCGCTATGGTGCATGGTGCTATATTTTTTCTCGTAACTTTCGATAGAGTTACCGCTTTCAAGTAGTATGCTTTGCGCCATAAAGATAAGTCTTCCTTACTACAAAGTATACAGGCTGTAACAAAGTTGATAATACTTTAGGATGTGTATAAATCCCCTGTATAGATTTCACTGTGAAAGTAGCAGCGGAAGGACTAAGGAGAAACTTCTTAAAGCTTTTGTATCGTCAAATAATTCATGACGCTTGGGCCCTTGCCCATACAAATAAAAAAAAAATGCTCTTTCAGCGCTGATATTTTCAAAGTGAACTCTCTATAATTATCTATATCTTTAAACGAGCAATTCTTGTATTTATAATATATATATATATAAACGGGGGAAATTATTTGAAAGGGCTTATCTCGCGAACTACTGGAGTATTTTTTATGTTATTTGGCACAGATAAGAAGTAGACAACGTGAAGGATCATAGGCAATCGATTTTAATCATTTTTTCAGTGGTTATATATTTTATACCCGTGCGACGCTGGGGCGGGTCGCTAGTATTATTATAAATCAGTTAATTATTGTTACACCCTGTTTGTATATCCTATTATTTTGTTTAATGCGAAAGTGTGTTTGTACGTTGTCTATTTACGCCTAAACCCTTGAACAATTTTTTATGATGTTTACCAATACATAAACGGTATTTTTATCGCGGAAAATGTACGGTTTTCGTTTGACAAATAATTTTCTGCAAGGGCCCAATCAAAAGATTTTCCTCTGTTACTTCAAGCGTTTTTCATTTCATAAAGGTGCTCCCACACAGCAGATAAGTAACGTTATAAAACAATGTGTAACACGATAACATTTTATAACAGCGTGTAACATACGCTACAACATGTCAAGAAATAAACGTGTCTTTTGTTGTTATAATTTGTAAAAAATGTTAGACAACAATGTTATCTAACGTTATAATATTACTGCTGTCTGGGAGCACTTGTTGAAATTTTCTGTTACGCATATTTTGACTGACAATAATTGCTTTTTAGATAATTGATGGTAAAGCGTCGGAAAAAATCACAAATGGAAGATCCAATGAGAATCTGATGGTAGCCCAAGAAGTAAGAAAACGTTAATGCTTTAGAAATATAGGTTAATATATTGTATTGTAACTTTAAAATTCGGGAATACGAAATTTTATAATAAATACATTTTTTGTCATTTCATTTTTTAAACACCGAACATTTTCCTTCACCTGTTTATAATTCCTTATTGCGTTGAAATTTTTAAAGGGGTGGTAGTTGCCTAAGTACTGACAGCAAAAGTTTGTTGTCAGTACTTATAGGTACTCATTAAGTAATGAGGAGCTGGCGAACAAAACCGGACAAGTCCACCAGAGTGCGAAAGTATATTTTTTTCGTCTTCTCTTGACCCATTTGCGTCCACCTAACTGTTAATATTTTCAATCAAAACCGGTTAAAAAGGGCTTTAAAAAGTCCGTTTTCAAACAAAACCGGATTAGTTCAGTAGTAGTAGTAGATAGTTGATACTAGTTTTTTAGCCACTTTGTAATTTTTTTTCTCGTGGATCCAGTTCTGTTCGTCAGCTCTTTAACTGTCATACATGATACGACTATACGTATAAAAGTATAGTACGTATAAAAGTACAATATTCAACGAAATTATTGAAGCGGACATTTTGGTTTTTCATGTGATGTGGTGATTGTGGTGTGACGCAGGGGTACGATACCCATTCAACCGTTAAACCGCCCGACTCACTGGGATATTATAATTCTGTTACAAGTGACAAAGCACAAAACCTCATATAAAATTACGCACTACATAATATTATACAACGTGAGAGCCATGCTACACGTGACACGACGTGGTGCGGCGCCGCACCGCAGGTCATCTCGCCGGACTACCGGCCAAGCGGTGAGTGCGGCGCCGCAACGTTTTGCGGTACCATAGCAGCGACGGACTCGAGCTCCACCAATACATACACCCCTCCCCGCCTCGTCTCGATTCCGATGAGCGTGCGGTGCAGCGCCGGAGCGCATCGGACGGCACCGTGTGCCATTCCATACATTTTTATGCCGCCGTACCGCATCGTGTGGCATGGCTCTAAAGGATTACAAACAGCGTTGAAAAAGCAATTTTATAAGGGACTCATACTCACATACACACCCTAAAGTATCATCACTTTGTTTTGTTACACCCTGTATACGGTCGGACTGCGCTGGCCGAAGAACGGTCTTGTTTTGTTCTTCCCCATGTAAGTGTGTATAGTTGGTCAGCTCGGCCTGCGATCAGTTCGAACGGATCGATCGGCGTTCGGATGCAGACCTCTACATCGGTGTAGTGCAAACTGTATTTATTGTTCCTTCAAGATCCCCATATTATAGCAAAAAGTTTACAGGACAGATATGGTACATTTAAATATATTTAGGCTACCTACACACCCACCGATTTGATCCTTTAAGTAAGTACGTATGAATAGTTGCGTAAGTGAACTCGGAATCCCAGACTCTTAAAAATAAATACAAAATGGTAACCATATTATTACCATCGGCTTAATCTGCATTCTTGAATTTCCTTCGATCCCGGAAGTCCGGAATTTTTATTAAACCAAATGTATTCTAAGTATTTCCAAGAAATCGCTTCCAAAACTTGCTAGCCACAAATTAAATCTAATGTGAGGGAGTGAGACATCTAGATGAAATGAAAATTACAAACCACCCCCCCAAGCCTCTATAGAACGCCCTCATTTTTTCTGTGTCCCACACCTTTAGGCCTTCAGCGCCCACAAGGGGTTATCGCCCACTTTGAGAAAGGCTGATTTAAGATATTGTGCCTACATACTGTATATTTTATAGTTAGTGTTATAGGAAAATCAGTCTTTAAATAATTCCTATTACCTCCACACCGGTAGGTAAAATAAAAACTTTTATTATCATAGAACATAATTATGAATTCTTGAAATTAGATAACAAATATTGGATATGTTTTCGGAGAAAATTATGATAGTAATAGGAGTGAAAATGTATGCTAATTAAAGTACTCTGTACTAAAATAATAGGAGCAATTTTCGCTCAGTTCCACGTAGTTACGTCTTCGCCGATTTTAAGAGTATAGAAAGATTGCGCACACTAGGTCACCTTCTGCGTTGCCTAGATAAATAATCATTCATTCACGACCAAATATTTAGAGACCCCGCAGACTGCAGACTGTCTATCGGCCGATAGTTTGGTTTGGCTCTGAATCAGTATGAAGCAGTAAGGAAGTGCGCATACTACAACGATACTGAGTGGGCCGATAATTAAGTTTGATGGGCTATACGATTGCCTTCAAACTTAACCATCGGGAAACTGTCGGCCGATGCTTAATACGACGTTTTTCCATCGCGCGCACACGACGCCGATTGTTTGGTCGACCAACTCGGCAGACATCCGAGTCGTGTCAAATTTTCAATTCAAAAATCTATCGCTATGAATGGAATCATGCGAGAACAATCAGCCCACTGTAATTGTCTAGTCTGCGCACTCATCACCAACTTTACTGTTTAGTTGGCGTAGTGAGCGCGCTAACAGCACAACCCGACAAACTGTCGGCCGATAGGAAGTCTGCAGTCTGCGGGGGCAACGCGGTGAACATTGCAAGTAGTTACGCTGAAATAGTTAGGTTTGACGTCTGTATTTTTGTTTACTGACTTAAATAAGATAACAACCATTAAATAATATAGCTTTCATTTTGTTACACCTTCTTTATAAAAATTTCTCTTCTCTCCTTTTAGACTTAAGACTATCCATTTGAGACCGAAGTTAGTTGTTTCAGTTGTTTTTAGATTTAATGTATATCACGTACACTGCGCCTCTGCAACTGACAGTCAATTTATTTGCCTAGATACTGTACCTTTGGCTTATTTGATATTTTATCTCAACTTTGTTCCATCCATACATGATGTTCGCTGCGGCTTGCGACTTCGTGCGAGATAACTCTTTTCTTGACTTAAACCTCTTCCGACAAACTTACTCCTTTGATTATTTTTGCTTATTAATAGAAAAAGTGTTATTTCTGTCTTAATGTTCATTTACTAATAAAACTTTGCGCTTAATGATAGAGAGAGAGAGAGAGAAAAATAATCGGCCAAGTGTGAGTCGGACTCGCGCACGAAGGGTTCCGTACCGTTATAGAGCAAACATAGACTAAAAATTGTGTTTTTCGTATGGGAGCCCTCTTAATTTATTTATTATATTTAAATATTATTATGAATTATTAAATAACACATATATTTAAGGCCTTCGTGAAAGTTTCAAGTGCCTACCTCTTATCATTATTGATTACGAGTAATAAGGCCAAAAAAATCACGTTTGTTGTATGGGAGCCCCCCTTAAATATTAATTTTATTTTTATTTGTTGTTATAGCGGCACCGGAAATACACAATCTGTGAAAATTTCAGAACTCTAGCTATAGCTTTTCTTGAGATACAGCCTGGAGACAGACAGACAGACGGACAGACAGACGGACAGACATCGAAGTCTCATGAACAGGGTCCCGTTTTTACCCTTTGGGTACGGAACCCTAATGACTAGAACTTGCCCTTTGCTCTATATTTGGGCCATTGTCAAACACATTCAGTAATTACGGTGCAAACAAAATGTTTACCTTGTACAACACTGGAATAGATATAAATGAGTATGGGTAATCGAGGCGAATGTGCGGGCTTTTCTTGGGTAGTTTGTGGGAGCTCTAAGACATAGGTTATACGGTTAGGGTGCGTTTCCACTGACGCGGAGCGGGGCGGACAGGAGCTTAGCGGTGCCGAATTGACCAATCACCATGCTCGAAATCTCCACTCCACTGGAATAGCACGATTAGTCAATTCGGGCACCGCTAAGCTCCTCTCCGCCCCGCTACGCGTCAGTGGAAACACGCACCCTTAGTCTGGCATCAGCTCAGTCCATCAGTCTGAATGATCGTGTAACCGTTTGATTGACGGACTGATAATTTTTTATTATGTACTTTCCGGTCAACATTATGGCGGCATAGCAGTCTCAGACTGAAGGACTGAACTGATGCCAGACTGACTAAAGTAAGATCTTCCGACCAATATAGCTGTAGGGTTAGGTAATTTAAATGTATTTTGTACTAAACTCGGATTCGCCGGAAGAAAATTCCTGATAGGTGTGCGGCGAGGTGGTCCGGCGGACGTCCGAATTTTTCTGTACACCTATCAGAAATCTGTCGACTGGGTTTGACATCATACGACCGAATTAAGTACGTCCGCTATCTGCCTGAATCAACTTCTCCGATGGTCATGTCACGTCAATCTCAGAAACTTCGATAGCCCGATTGAGGAGCTGGCGAACAAAACGCATTAATTACGTAAAATCAAATTTTACAGGAGCAGTAAAAAACTGAATGACATACTTACAGTGAGCTTTTGGCGTGGTTTTTAATTTATCCGTATGAAGTTTCAGCCTTTGTTTGAGGCAGTTTCGATTGAAAATGAGTTGAAATTCGAATTCAGCGGGCCCAAAACCACCGGAGTGTACAAAAAAAAGTATTTTGACCAGATGGTAATTAACGCGTTTTGTTCGCCAGCTCCTCGATTCAGGATTGTGCGCTATTTGGTCAGCTCCTGGGATTTCAAACTTTTATTGCGTCCTCAACCGTTAGTTTTCACAAGTTCACGATTCCTTCATAATATTATGTAGATATAGTATCCTGTTGCCAGATGGATTGGCAGACCCGATTAGTCTTTATTATGCTGATAATTGCTATCCTTACCGTGGATAAATTTATTGTATTATTTAAGGCTTTGGAAAATAATTGTAGAACCATAAAAAAGTCTACATCAATTTTCTCGGCTAGTACGGGCTACGGCTAAAAATCCGTACAAACTTTGGAACTACCAATTTTGGCTAAGCGCTGTTATAAGTTTAGCCAACTCGCTACGCAAAAAGGGCAAAACAACGTAACATACATCTAAACTCTCACGCTTGTCCGACCGAATTCCGGAATTAATTGCATTAATTAAACTATGAACTTCCGGAATAAAGTTCGAACGAGTTACGGGTTATATTCGTATGAAAAATACCACAATTTTCATAATACGAAGCTTAACGCATGAACGAAATGTAGGGTTTGAAATGCTCATTAGTGCCAATTTTATCCGGTAGAAATAATTAGATGAATTTGCATTTTAAAGTTCTGTAATTCCGCTGAAATGCTAAGTAAGCTAAACGTTTTACTTATTCTGGATATATTTTAATTGTAATTGATTTTGAGAAATACTAATGTATAAAAAACATTCAATTTGAAATGTTTAACTTAAAGTGATTCATGTATGAAATAAAAACACTTTTGTTAATGTAATTTTCTCTAGTAATCTCTATGTTGTTAAAATAAAAATTATAAATACAATGTGTTACTTGAAAAATATTTTATCCCACCAGCGAGCACCGACAAGGATTAAATGATAATAACTTATTATTTTACATTTAGTTAACCGCGTGAAATACAAATATTTACTATTTTACATTCACCAGTCCAAGAAATTATAATTTGTGTAATTTCAGTTTTTTAGATTAATAATATCTTTGTTCTTAACGTAAGACTTTAATATAACAAATCTTAAATTCTTACTAGCTTGCCTTTTCGTACTTATTTATTCCAAAATTGAAATTCTACAGAATCGTAGCCATAGTAGGGTAAGCGCACTTAAATATTTAAACGCAATTTTCATGAATGTGTTGTTTGGATATTATTTGGTCCGCTCCCGCCAAAAAACTACATTCTGAGTTGTAGGAAAATTCACCCTTTGAGACCGATTACTTGGAAAAAAACTTTGAAAGTGATTACTTAGAGCTCTATTTTATTCATAAAGGCATTCCTCTAATAAAATCTAACCTCAACTTAAACCTAAAATTATGGGATTGAAAATTTATTATTAATGTAAGTACTTAAATGTTAAGCAAATCTTAGAACTTCAAAGTTCAACTATCTGCAAAGTTTTATTGCTTTCAAATAACTTATCACAAATAAACAAATTTCGTAACAAGTTGGGTTTACAATAATTAAAACGCCCTAATTTAAATATATAAAATATATTATTACTTTGTACTCCATAAATCTATATCTTAGTTAAGTATCAGTATCACACAAAGTTTAGTAATATACTCATTATTGTTTGCTAACCAATATTGGCACCTAATCTGCGGCATAAATTCGATGCCACATTGCTCCTGTACGATGCGTTATTAGAATGGCAAAACGCAGCGTATGTGGTATGCCTCATGGCTCCGTTGTACCCACGCACGTCAAGTGTCAACACAATACAAGATACGCGTCATTCCTTTCATTATGCGCGAGTTCCGAAATATATCCCAATATATTATTAGCTAGTGCTCATGACGTCATGACGTATCCGACGCCATAGCCCATATTGTACTGGTGAGACAAGTGTGACGTATTAGGAAAATTTACTAAACAATAATAATTTCATATACGTCAAATTACTAGCCAGTGGAATGAATCACTCGGAATACACCTCGTCCACGATATCGTCAAAACCCGCGTCCGATTAAGCAACGCATCAATTTGACTCGTCTTAAAGTTTGTATGTAAAAACGCAATGGAACAATGTGACTTCGCTCTTCCGCTAGTAACTGGATAGGTGCCAACGAGTTTATTGCTCATCACCCTCTGTGTGCTGTTGGTTGGTGATGATGATCCTCTTGGCAGCTCGTCTCCTGGCTGGTCCCCTGAGCCTTACTTCACCATCAGTCTGAAATTTTAAAATTATTTTCAACCTACACTCTTGTAAACATCGTTTAAAGTTTAGACCTTAGTAAGAGTATCCCCTTGATGATAAGACATACACAGGCTATACAGTATACATTTGAAAGGGCTAACTTGAACGCGCTAATCTCAGGAACTACTGGTCCGATTTGAAAAATTATTTCAGCGTTAGATAACCCATTTATTGAGGAAGGCTATAGGCCACGCTAAGACTAATAGGAGAATGTGGAAAAAACGAGAGCAATTATTTGAAAGGACTTATCTCGAAAACTACTGGAGCAATTTTTATGTTATTTGGCACAGATAAGAAGTAGACTATGTGAAGGATCATAGGATATCGATTTAAATCATTTTAGTGGCTATATATTTTATACGCGTGCGACGCCGGGGCGGGTCGCTAGTGTAACATAATATTAAAGTTTTACAATGTTTTTGTGTCCTACTTTTCAAAGTTTTCAGGTTTCAACCTGAATTTACAAAATTTATAGAATATTTTTGCCTTGATAGAAAGGACAAATTGTATAACTATGAAACATGTATACGCTTTTAATTTCATACTTATTAAAAATACTGTCAATAAAGACGTACCTACCTATAAATTTAAATGGGTGTTGTGTGGCCATTGTGTGATAAACACGATCATACAACGTCTATATACCTCTATAATCTATACGGATGCAATTAAACCTTCCTGCCAAATTTTTTCCAGGGCTTAGGTATCATTAGGAGAGTCCATTTAACAAAAAAAAAATTGTTTTTTTTTTCAATGACATTTTATCCCATTTAAAATCGTTGCAGAACGGTCATTCCGCGGCGCGGGCAAATGAGAGGGGGTGCGCGGGATGAGGCGCGCGCGCGGGGGCATGTCACGCGAGGCCGACGCATCGTGTCCATTAATTGTAGTGTTCTTTAGGATAACTTTCGGAAGCTATTTCTCAACATTTTAGTACTGAGTGACTATAAAAGAAAAAATACGTGTATTTTTATTTTTAACAAGGATTAATATATCAAAATTTGGCAGGAAGGTTTAATTGCACGCTAGTGTTCTTTATTTAGGGAAATTAATGTAAAAGTGTGTGAATAACAAATTAATTTAATGTAAATCTCACCTGAACTGTCTTCCTTGCTGGCACATTATTGTCTAGGAATTGGCCGACGGCATCCAAAGTGTTTATTGGTATCTGTGGATATATGAAATTTAATAGTAAAGACCTTGAAACTTGGTACCACCTTGGCACTTTATTTATTTATTTTTATTTAGTACTTAATATATTCAGTCATGTTTTGTACCTTTCTCCTTTATTCTACTTACTGCCGCAGAGAGACAATGATTAAACTTCAATTTCACGATGAATTTTGTAGACAACGTGTAAGGCTTATATCAAAATCTTCATTTAATAATTGAAGACGTGAAAGGAAGAACCAGGTAAGTCACAGTTTATAAATTGCCGTTTTTGTGCATAAACCGAGGCTTTAGGGCCGGAAAAATGAACAAAAGTCAAAACAAAAGATTTTATGTGTATAAATATTAGCCAGACGAAGAAGTAGATAACTCACAAGATTTGTTTAAATTTTAAGGAAAAAATTAGATATTGGCCTTAAAAATATTAGTTATCTGGTTCTTCCATTCATGTCTTCAATTATAGTTAACTAATTTGATATTCGTCTCTAAGTCCAGCAGTAAGGTAATATACTAATCCATCAGTGCATGGGCTAAAATTATATACACCTTTATACAAGAGCTGCATAGTAAATTATTGTTTTTAGGAATTATGGTTAAGTAAGCCAACGTAAATACTCACCCTCCCTCAATTATTCCACTTAAATAAACTGGACTACACAATTGTCTTGACTACTTGACTACACAAAAATCTAATAGTAATACAATAATGCTGCTCCACGGTTAAAATTATTAGGCTTCAGTATCGAAATCAGCGGGCAGTGGAGGCAATGTATCTGTGTAATGGCAATGTATTTATGTGGATAAACCACACGCCGCTCGTACTAGACGGCTTATATCCATATAAATCTATACATTGTCATGCGCCGCCGCCGCTCCCGCCCCGTTGCCCGCTGATTTCGAGACTGAAGACTTACTCTGATGCAATAAAACGCTTATTACCTAAGTTGTCCTTTACTAAGCTTTCTTTTATGTCACCAAATTAATCTGGCTAGCTAGGCTAGGCTGAAAAGCTGACAAAAGAAATTTTATACCGAAGACGACGACGAGACTGGGCACAGAATTTAATATTATGAAGTTTTGTGCCGCGATACGCCGTTTCGACTTGCCTCACATAACTTTAAGGTAGGTCGGCAAAATAGAGTGTAACCGTCTGATCGATACCCACCAATAACAACCGATAAGTACTGGAAAGGCTATCCACAATTTATCTAACAGATAATAATATAGTATATAGTATCAGATAAGTTGTGGATAGCCCTTCCGGCACCTATCAGGAAGTGGTGAAACATGCCCTTAAAGTAAGATTATAAATAATATTTAATTTCAACGTTCCTTTGTCAGCTCTCGGCAAGATATAAGGGGTTAAATAGATACCAAAAAGCTTAAAGCAAGGTAGATTAAACTACATTAAAATACATTGTATACGATCCGAACCCAACTACTTTACTGCTACTACTAATTAAAGATAATAAATAATATGATTTCATGACTAGCTTCGTTGTTTAGACCATAGTTTCGAGATGGACTTACAGCGAAAATGTCGTCTAAAAACTTAGAGGCAGACGGAGTCTCTACCGACACATGCCCCGATGATTGTGATGATTTGATGAATGAATGATCTTTGGCTGATGGCAAATCTGTTTCTGAAAAAACAAAAAGAAAACTTTACGAACACAAAAAAATACCTCGCTTAACATAAAAAATGTGACATGAAATAGAAAAAAAAACAGTGTTTTTAGCATGACGCATGAGTAATGAGTTATGACGGTACTTGATGATGGTTATGCATTTGGATTTTGGATGATTTGCGATTAAGATATTTTTACCTGTTACTACCCTAGGATAAAACTTTATAATATTTTGTCAGAAAACATTCATCCCTTCTGTGGAGCTTCCTCAATCCCAGCAGCTAGATGATGTCCGTAACTATATTTATCGTACATTTTTATAAAAAGCTAAAATCTCCATACCAAATTTCAGCGAAATTGGTCCAGCGGTTTGGGCGTGAAGAGTCAGACAGACAGACACACTTTCGCATTTATAATATTAGTATACAAATAAAATTCTTGGTAACAGACTTAACATTATACAGATTCTCTTTGAAAAAGTACAAAAGTACGCTCAAAGGTTTGTTAGAGGAGTCTAGTCGGCTAAACTTGAATACTTAAAACTTTACAAGAAAGTATTTCACATTGCCCTTCAACGAATACAGAGTTCCTTAGCTGGATTTAAGTTTGTCTCATATTAAATTACAGGCTATCTCATATAAAATTATTTGATTCTTTTTGCTAGGTTAGAAAATTTTTATTCAACAACACCGTTGAATTAAAAAACTCTCTCAGATTTAAATATTAATCTGAGTTGTAGTTTCAAATGTATCCAATAAGGCAATGGATGATCAAGATATTGCTGTGTAAACAATTAACAAAACCTCAATTTAATTGTGTTATAATGACATCTAATTATTATATTTACACGTACCAATGCAATTGCGTCTATTGATAATAATTAATATGATTATGTTAAGAGTAGGTAATATAATAATAACACAATCATTGTAAATTAATCGTTACAATATTAAATATAGATGTGACAATTAAATCATAAACAATGCGTAATATTATAAATTCCATTTATTTTACTGTTTTAAAAATGTTTGTAGTTATTTGCGTTATCTGTTTAAGTCGATATAAAAATATAAATATAGTCACCGGCTACACGGTCAATACCGGATTGACGAAAATTTGATCGTGTACGACTCGGATTGATGGATAGATCATATTTTTAATATGAACTTAATGGTTATAACCATCAATATTTCGTCAATCAGATTGATGGATCAGATTGATGAGAATTTGACCGTGTAGCCTGTGACTATAGTCTAGTGATCGACTTTAAAGCTAAAAAAATATCAAAATTAATAAATGACCAGTCTATTTATTTCACTCCACGTAAATAACAAAAATAAATCTGGACTGTATTTCGCGTAGTGTATATATTCTTTGACTGTATTAAAATTAATATAAAAAATCTTTTCATTATAATGTTTGTTTTAAATATATTTTTATATTAATGATTAACATAAGCACCTGCGTTCACTGATGCTGATTTTTGTATTGACACATTCGTGTTCTCTGCAGTGTTAGTTAAGAAATTCCTTACGGACGTCAAAGTAGAAATTGGTATCTAAAACAAAAAAATAAATAATAGAGATTATTTCTAAAGTAAGGGAAAAGACCTAATGGCAGACACTTTAAGGAAACATGAAACATTTGAATGTTATAAAATATATAATTTATGAAAATAAAGGATTGATAACTTCCTCCATGTCTTCAGTAACTCTTACAAAATAAAACTATTATAACTATTCTCTGACAAATCAATAAAAAATATATCATTGGTCTTCTTGTAAACTTAGTCATAAGAGCTAATAGATGACATCACAATAAGCGAACATCACTAATAGTAGACACCAATATGAACTAATAGTTGACATAGAACATTAAATTACATTTTACATTTTTCATATTATTATGTCTTTATTTTTCGTTTTTCAAAAGATTTCATTTACTTCATCATAGTAACTACATGCATCAGAAATATTATCCGCGTTGTCTCCAGATTCTACTCATTCTTCTTCCATGCTGAAACTATATTTCTTTTTATTTTTCATATTTTTTCCTAGCAAATTTATTTTCGGTCTTTAGTCTCCATGCTTCTCTTGCCTCTACTTTTTTCTTCTTTCTGTTCTCAGCTCTCCTTTTTCTTCTTTTTACTGCTACAAAACTAAAGCAATCGATTTTTAGATCAGTACAAGGTCTATTAGACACCATGTCCATTTTTAGGTACAGTAGAAAGTTCTTAGTTTGTTAATAGAATTATATTTTTAGAGAATTGTGATGATATTTGCAGTAGAATAAAGTACAAAATAACTTTAATATGTATTGCAAAACTAAAAGATGAGATCCATGTCATCTATTAGGTTTTTTACATTTTCAAGAACTAATAGTAGACACCCTTTTAAATATTGTTAGGGAAAATGGATAAAAGATCATAAATAAACATTAATTAGTGTAAACAACGTGACCATTAATCCAATGAAATCAATAGAAATTACAAAAAATCTAATAAGTATATTCAAAACTTACGTGCAAAAGTTCGCCTTCCTTAACTTATTTGCTAAGAAATTGCCGAGCGCGTGATGACGCGGTCAAATCATTTACGAAAACTGATCCTATTTTAAAATTTTGTTCCCGAAGGCGTCCCTAATATATTTTTTCATATCAACAGATAGCATAAGAAGCTTATAAAATTTACAGTGTTGAGAAATAATTAGAGTAATTCTTATTTTTATGGCATTTTTGTCGTAAGTGTCATCTATTAGTTCAGTGTCTAGCATTAGGTCTTTTCCCTTAATAATTAAAACAATCTAATGTCAAGCTCGGAACAGAAGTACTTTACTGAAAGTTTACTGATAAAATCTCTCTGTGATGTGATTGTTCTGCGTTTTCGTCACTCTCCACTAGATTTTAAATAATCGGCCAAGTGCGAGTCGGACTCGCGCACGAAGGGTTCCGTACCATTTTAGAGCAAAATTAGGCCAAAAATTGTGTTTGTTGCATGAGAGCCCCCCCTAATTATTTATTTTATTTTAATATTATTATTAAATATTAAAGTATACATATAACTAAGGATTTTTTGAAAAAGTCAAGTACCTACCTGTTGCCATTATTGATGTAGAGCAAAAAAGGCCAAAAAAATCACGTTTGTTGTATGGGAGCCCCCCTTAAATATTAACTTTATTTTGTTTTTAGTATTTGTTGTTATAGCGGCAACAGATATACACATTCTGTGAAATTTTCAACTCTCTAGCTATTACCGTTCTCGAGTTACAGCCTGGTGACAGACAGACGGACAGACGGACAGACAACGAAGTCTTAGTAATAGGGTCCCGTTTTTACCCTTTGGGTACGGAACCCTAAAAACGAACATTTGTTTCCATAATATTATTTTATACAGTTTTTCGAATTCCAGACAACCTTGTCTTTACTTTAAGAGTCCGTACCTATATGAAATTTTGCCGATTTAGCCGAAATTGCAAAGCTTCGCTACAGAAATATTATTAGGTTTTTTCCCCTTATTAGACTAAAAAAATATATATTAATTAATTATTAGATTTAAAATATATTTAAGCGCGGAAAGCCGACTCGAACTTGCGGCGAGAAATATAATGTGAGATTTAGGTTGTTTTGAATCGTGTTTTTTTGGCACAATTTGTTTTTGTTTTTTTTTCTTTTTTCTCGAATTGGATAGAATTTTGTCTATAGACTATTCCTGTCGTTTTCTTTTTATGAATTACAGCTCGAAGTTGCCGAAATTAACAGCAATTATTTGCCCATTTTCTCAAAAATTTTGCCGAGTTACATATTTTTTTACTCAACTATTTCGTATTAAAGTAGTAAAAAGTAATTCCAAAATTTTATAGACCGCTTTCTCAACAGTACATTGTATTTTTTTCATACCGTTAAGACGTCAATACAATCCATAAACAGGTGATATTCTAAACCTTTTACAGCAAAAATCACAAAACTGTCGCGGGTTTGAGTTGGATTATTTAAAAATACTTAAAAAAAATAAAAAATCTAGCTCCAACACTAGAATATAATTGAAATGATCTTACATGTTGTGCATTAAAACTCATAGAAATACTGTATTTTAACTGTTAAATCACGTCTGTAAAATCAGCGAAATCGGCAAATTTCGTATAAGGACCCTTAAGCGTCAAAATCTCACACTTCATCCTCTCTAATATTATGTTACTTTTAGCGATACTTACATTGAAGATATTCCCAAAGAAGTCTGGGTTTCTTTCAAAAGTTTTTGTATAGACGTGACCGGTGTTTGCTCCTGCTGCAGCATCAGCTTTAGCACCAATGTTGACAGAACTTTCTACGCCAGCGTCGATCCTCTTTTCGATCTGCAGAGACTTCGAAACTGGGACTTCACTTTCATCAATGTACGTCACGTAAGTCTTATGGGGCTTCTTGTGATGTTTTTTACGTTCAACGTAGACCTAAGAAAAATGTTGTATTAAAATTTTACCTTCCAACACAAGTTTAAACCACTATAAGCATAACACATACCTCTTTTATGAGGACAGCAGGTTGTTCATTATTTCCAACACCAGAATTAGCATTCGCTTGGAAATTTGCTGTAGCTTCTAATGGTTGGATGTCGTTGTGTTTTTCTTTAAGAAGTACATTATCATTTGAATATTTAAAGCCTGATGCGCCTTCCGCTGCAGATTGACCACCCTGAAACATTTTATATGTAATGTTAATAAAATAATACAGAATAGTGTAGTAATGATGATGAATTAAGTCTACCTAATGAATGATACATGCTTGACGCTAACTACTGACATGGTGTGGATGCATCGTGCACTCTACATAGTAAGTACATGCATGTATAATATCTACCATGAGATGCAAACTAATACGATCTAGATTATGCATGAAGATTCGTATTCCTAATATGAAAACTAACAATACCTTTTTGCTATGTCCAGTTCTGTTACGAGGACATAATAGGGAAAAAGAAAAATAATTAATTTGTACGACATTTTAGTAATATTTATTATAAACTAATCACCAACACAAGTAAAATCACTGCCAATTACCAAAATAATCTGAATGTAGTCTAATCTAAATTCTTAATCTAATCGCTATATTCTAAAAGACGCTTCGCTTCCTTGGCAGCTTTTCGCTGCTTCTTCTTTTCTTCCTTCCTCTTTCTTCTATTTTCTCTGTCACTTAGAATGTCACCTACCAGTCCTGATGTTGCAATGTGATGTCCGGCTTGGGCTCCGGCAAAGCCACCTCCTTGGGCGTTGTCCTCATTAACACCACCGGCAAGGCCAGCAGCTGCTCTGACGTTGCCACCGGCAGTGGCGCCAGCAAACAGACCACCTGAAAAAGGATATTGGCAATTTATACTGGGTATAAAGCTATGGGTCAGTTCAGTCCGCAACGCGACGCGTAAAAGCATTTCTAAAGTATCAAATCCATACTTTAGAAATGCTTCTACGCGTCGCAGATTTGCAAGATGACCCATGCAAATAATGCAATTGAAATCTGTCAATTCAGTACAAATTTATAATGCATCTACGCATCGCGTTGAGGTCTGAATTGACCATAAGCGATTGAATGAAGACTGTCGCAATGACTGTCGAACATACGCTGTTTATAATGTGTCCCTTGTATAAGACTTGCTGCAAAAATCGCAGCACTAGAATATGCAGAATAAATGGCGGACCTAACTATTTGGTCAAGGTACGTACGTTAAAAGCAGCCGACAGCAGATCATGACTTATATTGGACTAGATGACGCCGTTTCTCTCCGTTGCGCCAAAATTCGTTTATCGCGCGGGAACCGTAATTTTTCCGGCATAAAAACTATCCTATGTCCTTTCCCGGGACTCAAAGTATCTCCACGCCAAATTTCAGCAAAATCGGTTAAGCGGCTTGAGCGTGAAAAGGTAACAGACAGACAGACAGACAGACACACTTTCGCATTTATAATATTAGTATGGATGGATAAACATAACTCGACCAAACGATGTAGGTCCGTCATCTGCCGAAGTATCAATTTCTTCGATGGTACATTTGTATTCGTAAATATTACTGGTTATGCCTATGCAACTGTTGGTCGTAGCCTACAATAAAAGGGGGTAAGGATTACCTGATGCTCTTCCCCTGTCATCTACTTGTCCTCCAAGGCCTGCTCTAGCTAGCTGACCGGTTGGGGTCCCCGCTTCAGCAAAAAGTCTTCCCGCTGACCCGCCCCCACCTTAAATGTTGAATATAGCCATTAATTATAATAATTAAGAAAAAGCAAAAACACATGCTTTTTTCATTTTAACAAATTATTGAGTTGTCATTGGCTCTTAATATGTAAGCAAAGTTTTGAATTACTTAGACTACTGGAGATAGGTAAAAGTCGCGCTCAAAGATTCCGTTACATACATAAAGCCCAAGCTTATAAATGCGTGTTATAAACTCTTTGTGCTACATTTCACGTGAGCCTGCATATTGTTTAAAAATGATTAATCTAAATGTTTTGCAGCTCGTCATGTGTTTTTCCATGGTAAGGCTAGAAACAATAAAATTTTATGGAATTATACATAGAATCCTGTTTTGAAAATAAGTAAATGAATCATTTGCAAAATATCATGTAATGAATTAGTTAACAGCTGTGAATGGTAAAATCCAAATTGTATAATTAAAATGTAATCGAGTCAAACATGTATTTTATTTTCAAATTAAATTATTATTTTCATCGTTTATTTTTTTAACATTAAAAAAATATACTTAATATATTGTTATGTCACTTCCACTACTCGAATAAATGAAAAATATTTCTAGATATTCTCCAGCTGATTAAAATTTAGAACAAAAGTTTCTTGTCTTATTGCAGTTGTCTTTATAATCGTTTTAATTACTTTGTTGTTTCTTTTAGCGTGGGTGTAATTATCCTCTTTAACACCTTTGGTATAATTCCACGCGTATTTATGAGAGTTACGTGTGGAATTACAATATGATATTATAAATATTGTAATAATTGTTTACGCTGTTTATTGTAAGGGTCAGATCAGATCGCAACGTGGCCCTTAGTTGCATTTCTAAATTTTTACTGAACTGACAGATTTGCAAGATGTCTCTCTGGAATCTATCCAAAGGACAAGATCCAACGTCCATACAATTTTGGGCTAATTTTAAAAGTCCCGGTCAACGCAAATAAACCCACTATTTAAATAGAACATAATCTAAGGAATAATTTTTATTATTACACCAAAGTTCTAGGCCAAGTTACCGAGTTGTTATTCAAGGTCAAACTTTTTTTTATAACATGTAATAAAACTTATTTTATTAATTAAAAGCATTAAGTAATCGATCCCAACGTCCCTATCCGAGTCATAGAACAGATTGGAGGCCAAATACCTACAAATGGTTTGAAAAAACTCAAAGGAAAGGGGATACTCTACGTGCTTGAGGTACGCACGGCATTTGCCTAGTATTCCAAATAAGCAATGGTACGTAGAGGTCTTCCTTTGAATTTTTCCAAATCATTTGTAGGTATTTGGCCTCTAATCTGTTCTATGACTCGGATAGGCACGTTGGGATCGATTACTTATTGTTTTTAATTAATAAAATAAGTTTTATTACATGTTACAAAATAAGTTTGACCTTGAATAGCAACTCGGAGACTTGACTTAGAACTTTGGTGTAATAATAAAAATTATTCCTTAGATTATGTTCTATTAAAATTATGCATTTATTTGCGTTGGCCGGCACTTTTGAATTACTTAGCCCAATTTGGACCTTATCCTTTAGAAATGCATCTACGCGTCGCGTTGCGGTCTGATTTAACCCTAAGTGTACGTTATAACTTATATAACCTTGTTATTCCGGAACAGTTTTATATTACGTTGTTGTGATTGCTCTAGATCTTGCATAATTATTAAAGGTTTTGCTGGGTTTCTGAAGCTGAGAAAATTACTTAGACTAATTTAGTTCCATAAAGTCTTATACAGTATTTACTAATTACTTTACAATATAACTTTTTAGGAATTTCGATTTATTGAAAAGGAAGAAAGTATAGGTAAATCATTTAATAAATTAAAATGAAAATATCACTATAAAAACTCTTTTCAGCTGTTAAATGTAAAATTCATTACTAATATAAGGGTTATAAAAATCTCTCCATATCTGAAGTTACTATACTGTACTCGGCGAAACATAGCGGTGACTGTCATTGACTCCCTGTCAAAAACTTGTCATTTTCTAAACCTCGATTGACAATGAAGTGTCAGATGTTGTCAATCGCGGCTTTGTATAGAAAATGACAAGTTTTTGACAGGGAGTCAATGACCGCTACTGGCATGTTTCACCGAGTACAGTATAGCAAGTACCAAAATCTACTAACTGGTAGTCTCTACATTCACCATTGAGTCACGGCGTGTAGTGCAATCACAGTAGTGCAGTCTCGTGGATTAAGATCAGACATACTTGTTGAGTCATTGACGGTAATGCTAGGTGTGATATGACGAAACCATTGCACATCACATTTAATTGGAAGTTATCCGAGGCATGTTCTCAGAAGATAGAACCTGCACATATTGTTATTGTTGCCTCTTTAAAATGTGTGTCGCCAATTCTATTACTATTGCATAGCTTTTATCGCGGGCTTTGAGAAATTCCGTAACGAAAACACCTAACACACACGCAGTGCACGGTGTCGGCACGGTATTGCGTAAGTTTATAAAAATGCGGTGCCGTGCTTTATTGCGGTGCGGTGCTTTATTTCGGCAGTCCCCGAGTGCCACAGGTATTTTTATATTATTATGCAGGCACTTCACATGGCTATATTTTGTATTTGCGTATTTGATATATTTGCCAAGCAAATCACCATGTGCAGACGGTATGTTTGACAAATATTGGCCTTATTTGCCTATTTGACAAATATGACCAATACCAAATACACGTATCCCACCAAAAACATTTCATGTAAAAGTTACCTCGGCGACCACAAAAGGTTTGCCCTGTGAAAAAGACATAGAGCCAAGCTTCTGAATCGACGCGGCCTAATTCTATCGACCCATAACTCCAACAAATTCTAATCTAAGTATGTATGGCTTCGCTGTTTCGAATATTTAGTTTCTGGATTCTGATCTGAAACAAGTAACGAAACAGCCAAGCTATACTTACATACTTACTAATATTATGTAGAATTGTTGGAGTTATGGGTCGATAGAGTTAGGCCGCGTCGATTCAGAAGCTTGGCTCTACATTAAATTTAGATCTGATGTCTTTTTCACAGGGCAAACCTTTTGTGGTCGTCGAGGTAACTTTTACATGAAATGTTTTTGGTGGGATTTCAGTCCTTTTTGTAAGTTGCTACTTGCTAGGCAGTCTTTTTAGTGTTTTTAGTGTTTTTATTTTTGTTTTTTATTAAGACGTTTTTAGTTAATGTCCATCCCGTGGAAACTTTCATGTCCTTATAAAATTGGTGAAAGTCTCATTTAAACTTTCATTACCCCCCTACTAAACTTATTTTACGGCGTATGAGCTATAACCAAATTTCGGCGTATTTTAGATATCAATAAAATATAAAGTACTTATTAGAACTGTTCAATTGAGACTTTGTATGTTTAATAAGTTTACTATTAACATCATATTATCCTGAGAATATAAACTATCTGGCACATCGGAAATCAAGTTTATAAGGGTCAACTTCCACCCCCTAATTTTAGGGGATGGGGGACGAAAACTACAAGCTTATGATTTTTTTTGTTGGTTGTATACTAAACTTAGATTACATACAAATTTCAGCTTTTTAGCACTTCAGGAAGTAGCCAAACATTTTGATGACCATCAGTGTGTCAGTGACGAAATCAGCGTATTTTAGATATCAATGAAATCTAAAGTAGAGCTATTCAATTTAGACTTTGTATGCTTAATAAATCTATTGATCACATTATATCCTGAAAATATGAACTATCTGCTACAACGGAAACCAATTCTATGAAGGTTCAAAAAACGTCGAAACACTTCGAGAAAAGGTAGGTAGTGCCCTTCGCTTGGCTCGTCTCGGCGGGTGCACTGCCGTGCATCTAGATCCGTACCTTTGTCGGTTTTTGACGCACATCAAAGGAGTCAAATAGGCAAGTGAACAAAATCAAGTAAAAGTTTAGTATTTGACGTCCATGTGTGGAATGCGAAAAAAGTGTATTTGCCTTTATTTGCTTGTTTGTGTATACGTCAATAATTTTGCCAAATGCAACAAATAGCCAATAGCAAATACAAATAACCGTGTGAAGTGCCTGCATTAGATGACCCGGTGAACCTTGTAACACTTTCCTTCTAATACCTTCCATGGACTTCCAAGTTCCATGATTATTTCAAGACTAAAATTAGCCAAATCGGTTCAGCCGTCTCGAGTTAATTTGTTAAGCGAGACCATGCGAGACTAACAAAATTTTAAATTGATTTTTTATTTGTATGAACTTTATAGATTTATCTTTCTGTTTAAGTATGTGTTAAATGTTTCGTTTTTGTTTTAAATAATATGAACACGACTAGTGAGATTCTTCACAGGCACATCCGACATATTGATTTTTAGGCAAGATCCTCCCTTAGGCAATTAAAAATGGTATAATCAATATGCATTGGTCCTATTTATTTAAAAAAAACAACATTATTGTTGTTGCAACGTGAAATCAAATTCACGACCTCTAGAGATGAGAGCGAAGTTCTAAAGTCTAGAGTCAGACTTTAGAACGTTCCCAATTCTATAGTCTAGACTCTAGAGTCTAGACTTTAGGCCAGTGGTACTCAACCATTCTTTTAATCGGACAACAAATGCATTTTGGTCAATGGTATCGCAGGCCGCCGCCAAAAATTTTTAGGGTTAAAAATAACGTTCTTTAAAATTAGCGATTTAAAAGTGGAAGAATTTTCGCGATTATCACGACCACTGCACTACGCGGGCAACTGATAAAGTCCCGGCGGGCCGCAGGTTGAGTATAGCTGTTCTAGACCATAGAATTTGGACACTTTAGAATTTAGACTTACCAGCGAGTCCACCGATGCCGACGCCGGCGTGATATCCCATGAAGTTTACACCTAACTTTCCATCTTTGAAAGTTATGAACTGGGGTGCCTGCAACCAAAACATAATATTAAGGACTTGTATCATTTTCTAACAAGTGACGGTTAACTTTTTTAGAAATATTTATTTGCATTAAGGTCAATTTAGACCACAACGCGATGTGTAGATAGATCTATTTCTAAATTTGTATGGATTTGACAGACTGCAATTACGTGAGACGTCATGTAAATCTGTCAATTCAATACCTCAATACAATATCAAATCAAAGTTGCGGTCTGAATTGAACCTTTGCCCTTATCACATAAAACATATACAAGTTTAACAACCCTTACTGGGGTCTGGGTACAGTTTAGTCGCATTTAATTGTATTGGTCATCCTAATCCGACCTATGTGAGTCATGAATTGATGATCTTTCTACTCATCGAAATTTGATATTACATAATATTAGAAGACGTTTTATATATAACTATACATACTAGGGATTAAAATAATTATTTTACTATCGTGAAGTTTCAATTTCATCATCAATGATTAAACCTAAAACTAATGAATAAAATGATTCATAAATCATAAAAATGTTAAAAATTAAATTACTTTTAATTTCATAAAGTGGAAGAACTGGGTAACTCACATCATACAACATAGGCGCAGTAATCATTAATTTACCTCTTTTAATTTGAACAAACCTTGTAACTTACCTACTTCAAAATCTAGCTAATATTATAATATCTAGCTAATACATAGAATCGTATTTTTTGATTAAGAATATTTTTACGGTCCTAACTATTGTTTGCTGTCTCACTTCATCCACTCATTTTTGGCAAGTGCACAAAGAATTCATTTTTAACATATTATCGTAAATGAACTGTCGTCATAATAATTCTAATAAAATATTTGCTCGCATCCGGCATACCTAATACCGACAAAAACATTGCAAGACTGTGTTATTCCATATTTAAAACTGCTTCCCGTACAATGGCCGCAAGGCCGGTATGTGTCGTTGTTGAGTAATAACTAATAAGTATAACTATTAACATTACCACAATATTACGAAGTAAGTGAACATTTTCAGATACTTAGGACGTAAGAAATTTTGAGAAATATTTTAGAGATGCAAACATTTTTACAAACGTGAAACAGTCGCCAAATGACAATTTACATCATATTGAACAATGAACATGTTTATTGTTGAACAGAGGGGTTAGTGCGAGTTTTATTCGATCATACGCATCGAGCGCGTAAACGCGAATTTATATGGGATCAAAGCAGCGCCATCTACTGGCTAACGTGGATACTGCTTTGATCCCATATAAATTCGCGTTTACGCGCTCGATGCGTATGATCAAATAAAACTCGCACTAATGGCCCGTATTCACTTTCATTAGTAATAAGTGCAAGTGATTAGGGCAAGTGATTAGTTATTAGGAAAAAGTAAGTGTGGACAGCGACTGTTTAGTGCAAGTGATTAGCCGGCTGCGTAGTAACGTGATTAGTTCTGTATTCACTTTGATTAGTGATTAAGTGCAGGTGACTAGTACAGGTGATGAGTGATTAGTAGAAAGTAATGTGGACAGCGACTGATTAGTGCAAGTGACTAGTCGGCTGCGTAGTAACGTGATTAAAAGCGTGTTCTATTTTTTGCGAGTGCAAGTGCGTGACAGATGAAAACCAATGTTGGTTTCGTTTGACAGCTCGAGATTGTTACTATTATTCCGCTAGGTATATTAACTTTATGGGCCAGACTGACGTGGTGTGCCGTGTGAAGCGTCTATAGATATAGTATATCATTATTAAATAATATACCTATTAAAAGTACAAAAGGACACCCTTTCAATTACTTCCATACTAATCCATACTTATTACTTACTAATATACTAATAATATTATAAATGCGAATGTGTGTCTGTCTGTCTATTACCTCTTCACGTTTATACCTCAGAAGTCAGAACCGATTTTGCTGAAATTTGGCATGGAGATACTTTGAGTCCTAGGAAAGGACATATAAAAATACTTCGTGGTCTTTATATATAAAACTCAAAGGTAACTGACTGACATGTTGATCTATCAACGCACAGCCCAAACCACTGGACCGATCGGGCTGAAATTTGGCATGCAGGTAGATGTTATGACGTAGGCATCCGCTAAGAAAGGATTTTGATCAATTCTACCTCCAAGGGGTGAAAATAGGGGATCAAAGTTTGTATATAACAATACTTCTTAACGCGAGCGAAGCCGCGGGCAAAAGCTCGTTTTTAATAAAACCAATATTAAAAATGAAGGACATGTCAAAATGGCAGTTTTATTTTTGAAACTTGGACGCTCGTGTTGACAGCTACTACTGAATTTACTAAATTAAATTACTAAAGAGCCACTAAACAAGAATTGGACACTACTTGCACTACACACCTGCACTCCACTGCCTCAATTACTAGTCACTTGCACTTGCACTAATCAAAGTGAATACAGGCCTTAACCCCTCTGCTATTATTGTTTCCACAGAGAATATCCATTGTCGTCTATCCATCCAATTTTGACATTTCACCGTCGTTGTAGTTGTGGCGAAATGCTACACTAAAATGGATGGATAACATTAAATTTCAATGCTAGTCAGGAGCGTGCTTACGACGTTTGTAAAACGCACACCCTGAATGTGACTTTCCGCAGGGCTATCACGTAAAAATAGCGATCAACAATCCACTAGCAACAGTATAAAAACAATGGTGTCATGTATAGCGAGCGATTGCAATCGTATTGTTTTGGCTGATACGTGATACGAAATTGCGATTTTGGAGCAATTATCGCGCTATAATCGCTATCGCATTGCTCTCGCAAGATACGTGATACGGGGGCCGATTCTCGCGGCATGCGTCCGCAACCGACAGAAATTTAAATAAAATAATATGATGGTATACTTTATGGACTTGGCTAATGGCTATTTGGATTCATTTTGTTCTGCACCACTATGAAACAGCGGCGCCAAGGGTCGCTAGACCAATATCGGCAGAAACGAGATATGACGTTTAACACTCCAAAAATGTGAGACTAGGCTTACACGATCAGTCTGGCATCAGTTCAGTCCATCAGTCTCAGACTGACGCCAGAATAATAGCCAGAAAGTACATAACAATTCAGTACAAATTTAGAAATGCATCTACGCATCGTGTTGCGGTCTGAATTGACCCTTATTTAGCTAATGAATTGTTACTACATTGTTGTTTTTACTAATTATTGTTACTAAGCTATACTTTCTAATTACCCAAAGTCGCTATAGTAACGGGTTGTAATAATTTTATTTCTGACGGATTTGTAACTTGTTTTGCTATCACTTTCGTCGAATTAATTAAAAATGTAGTCAAACATAATATTGTTTTCTTCTATATTTCCAATTCCCAAGGCCAAAAATCGGATTACTACTTAATTGGTAGTTGGGCTTGTCTGAAATAAAGTCATTAGGGTCTCCAAATATTTACTAATAATTGTTTAAAAATATTTTTAAGCTATTGCGTAGCTTAAAAAGAAGATAAAAAAATGAGCAGGGTTTGTGAGACCGAATGAAAATATTCCGTAACGAAAATAAACCTAACACCCCCAGCACCACTGTGCCGGTCGATGCGGCGTTTCCAGACTTCGGCACGGTATTTGTATGCGTAGGACTATACGACGTAAGCGAATTATAATTGCATAAGTTGATAAAAAATACTATTCAATAGCTTTACCGCGGCAGTCTTCGAGTGCCACAACTTTTTTTATTTCAAGTGCATTCCTAACTGTGGGCATGAATAGATATTTTGATTTGATCCCTTCTATTCAATATAAAGCTCGTACTTGCGAAGCGTCACGAGCCGATAAGCCGAACATCAGCTTCTATAGAGTCACCCATTTTCAGTTTTGTGTAAATATTCACAGAGTTTTGTAGAGGTAAAATTTTGTTGTTGGCGCAAAAGTCAGCGATAGCCAGACTTTCGCCATTTTATGAAAGCTGAAAGTTTTGCTGCTTATGATCCCTATAGAGGTAAGAACGCAGCAACTATGGAATTTCCGTCGCGGTTATTTTAGCAGTACGAATTTACTTTAATAATTTGTAAAAGTTTCCGTCAAATGTCCATATTATTATTATTATTAAGAATGGGAAAGTGTGTTTATTTGTTATGTAAGGCTTTCAATTTTAATAGCTATGAACATGGGCGTGCATACCTTGAAGGCATAAAAGCAGTGCATACCTCATGATAAATACTTGCCATACACATATTTTAATTTAACTTTCGTACGTTTTAGAAGACGTTAATTATTATACAAAGTAAAAAATGAATACACTTAAAACGCCTAAATTTATAAAATAGCAAAAACTAATTTGCAAAACTTCATAAAAACATTATTATTTAATCGTAACGGCGCGGCGGAGATAATATATGCATTTGAGGCCTCGCAGACCTCGGGCATATGTGTGCGATGAGATTTTTGTATCGGTGCACAGATTGCAAACGCACACAGACATAAATATCTCATTTGCCTAGTACGGGCAAGTAGCTTGAAGAGCTGCGGCAGATCTTCCGATTTCCGAATTTATCCGAGCGCCTCCGGCGCGGCCGCGGCGTTCGGTTCGGGAATAATCGGATATTGTTCGTTGCACTTCACACTTCGTTGCCTATAATCCGAGTAAAAATAATGGACGGAAATCTAATTAATCGCGTATGCATGTATAATGCATTTTTGTTTAGTAAGGGTTATATTATTTGTTTACATTACATAAATGTTTAGTATTGTGATGAGCACTGATACGATTATTTTTGTTTGCGCAAGTTTATAGTTTTCTAAGACGACTTTTTTGTTTTAACATTTTGCACATTTTAACAGTTTAATAGTTATTACTGAGTTTCTATATTAAGTGCGTTTTTGATATCTTAAAAATGTTATTTGACTGTGAGGTCTGTGTTGGGAATGTGTGTTTATTAAAAATTAAAAATAATAAGTTTTCACAATTGTCATTCAGTGAAAAGATTCAAATTGTGTCTAAAGGTAGGTGTGTACCCGAGTTACAACAATTAAACCAGCAAAAAGGCAATGTAACTCGGAAGTTTCATGTTAAAAGTTATGAATCATATAACTGGCTGTGTGGTTGTGTGCACACGATTAAATTATATTATTTTCCTTGCATATTGTTTAATAATTGTAGTTCAGTGTGGACTGATTCAGGATATTCAGATTTAAATAATTTCTATAATTCATTGTGACTATCCCAGCAAGCAGCGCATCGGCAGAGTGTTCATTTTCGAGTTTAAAACGTATCCACACATATTTGAGAAACACACAAAATCAACAACGACTCACAGATCTTTCTATGATTTCTATAGAAAAGGCATTAATGATAGAATTAAAACGAAATCCAACTTTCTATGACGATATCCTAAAATCATATTTAAAAAAGGATAGGCGCATAGATTTAATCTATAAATGAATGAGTAGTTTGTTTTTTACGAACCCATAGTTTATTATTAAGTTTATTTATATATTTTGCGAATCACATGAAAATCAGCCTTTTTAACGGCCACATCGGATATCTTGCGAGGGACGTGTTCTGTAACTATCACTCACTTGCATAAGATATTTGAGGTGGCCGAAATCTTGCATCTATAATATTTACATCAGAATATAGTAAATCTCAAGTAACCGGAGTCCGGAATCATGAATATGTGAAAATTGAAGCCGATTAGGTGAGTACTTAAAATAGTTCTCGATGTTCTCGATAGATGGCGCTAGCAATATTGCTGTCGCTGGCTACATTGCGCTATTAAGATTTTTTCCGACCATATAATAAAGGCCATCCGACTACTCCGCTGGGCCCCGCATACCCTGTGTCATATTGCTCTGCACGCCACTGGCTATGAAGATACTTTGAGTTCGGAAAATAATAGTTTTTTGCTGTAAAACACGGCTGTAGCGCATCAAACGAACTTCAGAAGTGGAGCAATATTAACTTTATATTCACATATTTTATATTCTTCAGCCACAGCCCTAACATTTGTCATAAAACGTACATAACAATTAAGCGCAAAAGTGTAATTTAGACGTATTATAGTTGCTTTGTTAAGTCATATCGTAGCTTAATCTGTTGTATGTAATTAGAGTTGGCTTCCGTGACCGGACTTTTAATAACCACACGTCAAATTGCGTGCCCGCATAAACCCGATTTGATGGAGTTCTTAAGCAAAGTTATTATTTGCTTAATACATTTATTTCGTATATTATTATTTTGTGAGCTTTAAGTGTCCATAAGCACGCATGGTGCTGATAACTATACTTACATAATTAAAAAAAAATCTGAATGAGCTATTAATAAAATAATGTTAATTAATTTAAGTATTTATTAAGTAAATATACCAATGTAACAACTGACGAACTTGATATTTTAAACCGTGAGCTAAACTTTTGCATGAATTATTTTTGGCATGATTGGAGTAACTGCGTAGCGTTTGGGAAAACACACGAGCACCTAGACAGAATTCGCGCGCACAGAAAACGTGCACGTCTGAACGCGCCTTTATAGTAACCTATAATTATGTATAAAATATAGTAAGTAAATAATTAATGACAAGCACGGAAGCTATTACGTCTATAGAACAATTTATATTATTGTCAAATTCAGTATATTAAAAAAGATTTTGCGTGATGTAGATGAACACTGGCAGAGGAGGTTCTTGCTGTAGGTTCTATTAACTACTATTGTAAGTAGTTTTCCTAGTGACCAACACGTTTGATTGCCGTTGACAACGGGTTAGTTCACATCATAATAATATTATCGTGGCAAGGAGATGCCTTGCATGTAAATTATTGATCACTCATAATAGTCTGTCAATTTAATGTGTGTCTTGTTATGAGAGTAAATAAAGTTTATTTTATTTGTTTAAAAATGCATTGCATGAAGTCGCCATTTCACTTGCAATATGAACATACCTTTTTGTATAAGATAGAGAGAGTAGAGTTAGAGTGATAGAGAGACTACAAAATTATAACTATTATTATGATTTATGTGTATCGTAAAGTATAAAATTTTGGCTAGTCAATATTCTTAGCCCAAATATGTACAGTATTTTCCCACGAAAATGAATCAAAAATCAAATGCAATAGTTTCATATTGCTTGCATAACAAAGCTTGTTCAGAAGTATTTTTCCTCTAACATTACTTTTATGGCAATGCCATAAGGATCATTTCATAAACTGCAAGGTAATATAAGTATGAACGGTCTGTTATTGCGCTGCGAATTGCGATAGTGGTTTATCGCAATTAAAATTCAATAAAACTCTACCAACAGCATCAAAGACTCAAAGACTCAAAGAGTCAATTATTTACCAAGGATTTATTAGGTTTTTCAGTTAGGTTATCTATCAAGGATCTTATCTTGGATCCGATAAAATTTCTGTTGACTTCAAAATAAAATTGAAAAAAGCGTCGTAGATCGAATAAAACCAAACAGGAGAAAATATTAAGATGATTCCCGCAACTCAATTACACCAACAGTTTTACGCGCGGAAATCGAAAATTTTTCTACGATAAAAAATACCTATTCGGTATCCTTTCCCAGGACTCAAAGTATCTCCAATCTCCATACCAAAATTCAACGAAATCTGTTCAGCGCTTACGACGCGTCGTAAAGAGGTAACAGACAGACAAACAGGCGAACTAACAAATGCACTTTCACATTTATGAAATAATATGGATGAACAGTCGCAATTTTGCAATTATATTTCGTGACAATAAGCAATGGCGGGGTAACCAAATTTACGATAGTTAAAAACAATTTTGTGACAACAGATTTGTTATTTGCGTCATACTAAATTACATCCGAAACACATGTAAAAAAAACATGAGCTCTAAACAACAAATATATGTTTAACAAAACATATATTTATATGCAATACAAGTTGTATGTTATGGTAATAAAGTCACTCAAGGTTACAAATGTTCTGACAAGACGTTAAGCTTCATATAAAATTTAAAAATGTACGGGAGTCATAGTTTTGAATCTTGTTCATTTGATAATTTTGGATGGATTTTAAAATATCGATTTATCAACGATAGGTAACCATGACTGTTAAGGGGCCGGGCTACCCTCGAAATTCTCATACATACGTAATACCAAAATCATTTTGTCATACGAAAATAGTTAACATGTTTGAGTTATTTTTCAGCTTAAAATAGTAATTACCTAGGTTCCTGAACAAAAATTAACTTCAAAATATTTAAACACTAAAAATTTTTTTTTGTGTATAAATTTTTTTTTTACTAAATTTACTACTAAATATTTAAACACTAAAAAATGGAGTAAAACACTAAACAATATATAAATAAATAGTAAATTTACTACAAAATATTTTAATACTAAAAAATATTTTTCGAGTTCAGTTGAGTTATGAGAATTTCGAGGGTAACCCGGGCTCTTAAGGCGCTATCGAAAGTAATTTTACCGCAAGGGCAATTTTATACTTAATTTGTATGACTATAAAGTCGTGAATACGCTGCAGCCAGAAGCTATCAGCTTGCTCGGAAAACATGCGAAAAAACGTATTTATAATCATTTAAAAATAACTAGGAGCATTTAAGCAAAATGCTTCTATACGATTTTGAGTTGCAAAGGTGTCTATCAATTAGACTACTATTACTACAATACATCTATTTTCGTTTAAAAATAATCTTCAAATTTCGTATTTTAAGAGGTCATATTTTCAAAAATTAAATGTATCGAGGCAAAATACATTAATCGTAAAAATATTTATGCTATTGAACATAAAATTAACATGTAATAAGAACATAATTAAGTTTATTTCAGAAAATAATATTATCTATGAATATTCTACATCTTAAATGATATATATAAATCAGTTTTTAGTCTAACTAATGAGTAAACGACCATTCATCGTCGCCGTTGACTATGTTTTAGACGTTATTTTGCCTAAAGACATGAAAATGAAGATATAAACTCCTTTCAGCCATGGATTTCAGTATCGTCAGTAATGGTCGCTCACGATCTGTATCCATTGGCTTCTTTTAAGCTTTCTCAATTTTTGTCTACCGTGATATATCGCGGGCTTTAACCCTAATATATATATATATATATATATATATATATATATATATATATATATATATATATATATATATATCAGATTTGTAACATTTCTAATGGTCCAATAGTATTACGTCATAAAGGACAGTTTTTTCAATATAGCGCCTTAACTGATAATTCTAAAAGCAAAATAAGTAATTTTATATTAAACTTTTTAGCTACAAAAGCGAAAAACTCCACGATGGTTCTGCTTAAACGTTCCAAGCGGAATTTTAAAACGGGTCTTTAGAACTTATGAGAGTTGACTTTGATAATGGACTTCGATTCAATTCTACAATCTAGTTTTTGTGTTTAAATTACTGACACTACTAATGAACTTTCTATCTTATCTCCTATCTGTATTCTGTTTATATAAAGATGGATTTTTAATTTTGTTAGTCTCGCTTAAACTCGAAAATGCCTGAGACGATTTGGCTTATTTTGGTCTTGAAATATTGGGAGAAGACCAGGAAGTTTGTATTGTGGCTTATATTAGGAGCTTTTTATATAATTTTATAAATTATCTTGTTGGAAAGGTCTCTAAGACATCGATCAATGATCATACAATATGTATGGTGATTTCAAGATGAGTGACAATATTTTTCTTAACACAAAATTTGTATGAATGAATAAATGTTATAGCTATAGGTTGGCTAATATTTAATACTAGATGCCACCCGCAACTGGCCGAACTTCGGCCGCGTATTTTCGGCCTAGTGTGTTTAGACACTTACAATGCTGCTTTTACAGTGAACTCGATACAAGAGAGTGAATAGACACAATATGAACACTGTACAGTGCACACCCTAAAGTCTTATATTTTTTTTATTATAGATATTGCATAATAGTAATATATTATTAACCCATATATTTAGCCATATAACGTATCCGCACACTTTTTCAAAATCCAATTCGTTTGGCTTATGTTTATCTGTTTTCCAATTTATTTCCATCTCCCATACGTGACGGACTACAATGAGTCGTATCCAGGGATTAGTTGCGAAGTTTGAATTGGATCAGACATAGAAAAAATTGGGTTACATTTTGTTATTGTTTACGTGACATATTTTACCATTGTTTGGGTGTTACCGGAACAGGAATAGCTGATCCGCAGTAAATCACGGTTATAAGAAAACGAGGGAGTATAGGACTAATAAAAAGGAGGAGTAGGTATAAACTCCTCCTGTACAGGGTGGTACAAAGTGATAATAATTTAGGGTATGTAAGTGTCCCTTATAATATTATAGAGTTCACTGTGAAAGTAGCAGCGCTAAAAGAGATTTTTTTTGTGATTTGTACTTATGGGCAAGCGCCCGTTTTTCAGGAATTTTCTTAAAAAATGTTTTAAAAAAAACGGCCAAGTGCAACTCGCGCACGGAGGGTTTCGTACTCGTGTTATAGAGCAAAAATAGCCCAAAAATTGCGTTTCTTGTATGGGATTGGGAGCCCCACTAAATTATTTAGTTCAATTTAATTTTATTATTAATTGTTAAAGTACAACTGAGTATATTGTGAACTATTCAAGTGCCTATGTTTGGCCATTATTGATGTCGAGCAAAAAATAGCTAAAAAATCGCGTTTCTTGTATGGGAGCCCCCCTTAAATATTTAATTTATTTTGTTTTAGTATTTTTTGTTATAGCGGCAACAGAACAGATAAGCCGAGGTCAACAAACATGTGATCTGAGGCTTTCTTATTTCGCCCATGGTGCGTATACTATTTTTCTCATCGACAGAGGCGGAAAACGGCAACATCGGTAAGCGCAGCGGGAAGAAAGTTGACGTTTTCCGCCTGGAGGTGAGAAAATAACATTTCATGGAAACTTTTCCAGACAAACACAATCTTTTGAGGCCAGAGTCCATTATAATAAATCAGACTGGTGGTCATTGGACATTTTTGTGGACGTGGTTATGTAGGCGGTGTCTTGTTCAGTCAAACATAATATTCCAAGTCCTGCATTTCGTCCAAACGGTTGGATACATTAATTATATTATTTTGTCTATTTAATTACCTTTATATTTCTTGCGTTTCTATCGTGGGCCCTGATTCTGATGCCTTTTCGAGTGGTTTGTATTTTGTCGTAATAGAGTTACCCTGACCTTCTGAAACGCGTAATGGATGTCGTAAAAACGTGGAGTTTTGACTTAGAACCCTTGAGAATTCCGACGTTCATATAAAATTCATGAGTAAGGTTGAGGTTTAAAGAGCTTCATAGGACCTAAGATGGATTTTGGTGTTTACTTTGCAAAATCATATTGTTGCGGGTTTTTTTATTTAAGTAGTTAATTTTTTTTCATAATATAGATATATATTGATATTTCATAATAATTATTAATTAATATTACAATCTAGCCTACCTAAGACTAATAAGTAATTTTACATTAAGTTAATCTGCTAAATAAAGTTCTTTAATTTACATAATGAAAGTTAGACCAGCACGAGTGGGCGCATGAGTACCGGAAACTATTCCACCTCAATTTTTTTATGCGATCCTCTTCAAATTGCCCTCCTGATGATATAGATGCATGTTGCCATGGTGCAACCCGGTCTTATATTGTTTAAACAAACATCGTTTAAACAATTGCAAGGAATTGTTGTTCAAAACATGAAACCGGACAATTTTTTTTATATTTTTTATTGAAATACCAATAAAAAAGGTCCTATGACTTTTTACGATAAAGTTAATATTTTTAAAAATATGAATTTTTAAATGTTCGAAAAATCTCAAATTTGGGTACATTCGACCCCTGAAAAATATATTTAAAAAATAATTATGTCTAAGTAATATATATTTTTTGATTCTCTATACAATCTTAGAAGATCTAATCTAAAAACGTGATTTTTTTGGCCTTTTTTGCTCGTAGTCAATAATGGTTTTAGCTGGGCACTTGAAAATTTCACAAAATCCTTAATTATATTTGTACTTTAATAATTAATAACAAAATTAAAATAAAGTAAATGTTTAGTATTAAATGGCTCCCATACAAAAAACACAATTTTTTGTCTACTTTTGCTAAGATAAAAAAGATATAAACAATGAATTTTTTCTAAATATCTATTAACGATATTATTAACTATTGTATAGACAATTTAAAAAAATATATAACTTAGACATCATTTTTTTTATATATTTTTCATGGGTCAAAAGTACTTACCCAAATTTGAGATTTTTCGAACGTTTAAAAATTCATATCTTTAAAAATATTAACTTTATCGTAAAAAGTCATAGGACTTTTTTTATTTATATTTTGATAAAGAATATGAAAAAAAAAATTCGGTTTAAAAATAACGATTCCTTGCAATTGTTTAAACAATGTTTGTTTAAACAATATGGCACCGGGTTGCACCATGGCAACATGCATTTATATCATCAGGAGGGCAATTTGAAGAGGATCGCATAAAAAAATTGAGGTGGAATAGTTTTCGGTACTCATGCGCCGACTCGTGCTGGTCTAAGTTACTGTAAGACTAAAAGAATTGATGTGTCCTTTGAGATCACTATGAAAGTAGCAGCGTTGAAATACTTAATTTTGAGTTTAATATTATTATTATTATTAGAAACCTAACGTCCTGAATTAGTCCATACAAAAAGTATTTCTGTACAGTCAGTCAGTGCTATAACTGTCACAGTAAACTCTACAAGGTAAATTTTGTTACACCGCGTACATCTTGGGGCCGCCTTAAAACTATTGTTGACGATAGCACTTAAAAAGAAGAAAAATATTAAAATAACTTACAGCATATGTCTGCAGGATTAACGTCCCTAAAACAAGTATTGTCATCTGCTGCATTTCGCCTGAAACAAAAAAAAATAATACTTAAACTCACCACCTTTATTACTACAACGAGATTAATAATGTATAAGCCAGGGGTTCCCAATCTTTTTCAGCCTGCGAAGCAGTGACACGTTCAATATTTTGTCACGGCGCGGCGCGGCGCCCTTCTTTACCTAGCTATTACAAAAAATACATAAATAAACACCTTTAATGATCATTATAGTTGGGTTAGGTTAGGCAGGTAAATAATAACAAACAAATATTTAATCATCTGCCTGATTTGTATAATTCATATTATAATTTTATTTTGTAATATTTGTGGTTTCGGATAATGATGGAGGATCGACTCACGGCGCCCCTCTTGCCTTTCCACGGCGCGGCGCACAGCTTGGGAACCCCTGGTATAAGGATTATGAAAACGTGCTCTTTCAGAATTGGTGTGAGAAGAACATGGAGAATAATCTTTAATTCCCAAAGCCGATAAACAGATTTTAATTTTCACTTAAGATTAGAAGTTGCCCGAAATTTCGTTGTTCTGAAATTCCTTTATCGCCAAAGAACTGCATGTTTTTCCGCTATGAAACTATCCTGTGCCTTTCTCGGGGCTTAAAGTATTTCCAGACATTTTCATCTAAGTCGGTTTGTGAGTTGAGACTTGAGAGTGAATAACAGAGGGACTAAATATATACTTTCACGTTTACAACACAAAGTTTTGTGATATATTCCGGGATAAAAAGTATCCTATGTCCTTTCCCGGGACTCAACGTCCCTCAACGTATCTCCATACCGAATTTCAGCAAAATTAAAAAAAAAAAAACGGAGGTAACAGACACACATACAGATAGACAGACAATAACACTTTCACATTCATAATCTTAGTACGGATTGCAAGATGTACTTACTCGTATTCTATAGGATAATAAAAAATAATATAAATACTCGACTCATTAGAAGCACGACAAAGTCTCAACAAATCCTACTTATTCTTGGAATAATAAGGAGCCATTGTTTAGCATTATCAGTTAAGCAAATGCCTAATTACCTACATTTGAAAGGCACAACCTTCACAACATACCTGTTGCAACTTTACAACGTGAACTATGACCCCCGAAGAACCCATTATTCTTAGAAGTTATTATTGTCATAATAATTACAGTCTTTAAAATCGCACATACCCACGAAAGAACATTAAAAACGGTTAAACCTTCGCGTTGGACAATTTGGAAAACCATACTAATATTATAAATGCGAAAGTGTGTCTGTCTGTCTGTCTGTTACCTCTTCACGCCCAAACCGCTGAACCAATTTTGCTGAAATTTGGCATGGAGATACTTTGAGTCCCGGGAAAGGACATAGGATACTTTTATTCCCGGAAAAATGTACGGTTCCGCCGCGATAAACGAGTTTTGGCGCAACGAAGTTGCGGGCGTCATCTAGTTTATTATAAGACTAAGGACCTGTTTCATTACTTTCTGATAAAGTGCCGAACAAGTTATTCACAACTTTTTGACAGATTCTCCATACTTCATCTGTCAAGTTAAGTGGTGGATAGCCTATCCGGCATTTTATCAGGAAGTGGTGAAACAGGCCCTAATTTTAATTTCTTCCATTGAGGCACAGGAGATAATAAGAGAGCTTGGGCTTGTGATGATGAGTATTATAATGATGTACCTAGGTCACAGGTTACACGGTCAAATTTTCAACAATTTGATCTATCTGATTGACGGAATATTGATGGTTATAAAAAGTTCATATTAAAAATCTATCAATCCTTGGATTAGACGATCAAATTTTCGTCAATCCTTACCGGATTGATGGATCAGATTGATGAAAATTTGACCGTGTAACCTGCGACTAAGCATACGTTGATAAGAAGGGATTTTTCAGAATTGAATTCCTAAGACAGTTAAGAAGAGTGTCAAATTTTTTTGTCCAAGAATTCTTAAAATACATCAAGAATTCTTAAAATACATATTTTTTCTTGTTTTTAATGAGGTGATATCGAAGACAAGCATATAAAATAATATCATGATTGTCGGTACTTTATAAATATGTGGCAACTGGTAACAATATAACATTAATAGAGGTTAGTCGCTGGAAGCAATATATAGGAAGTTGGCACAATTTCAAAGCGTGCTAGTAATTGGTTTGTGCATTCGAAATAACAATTAAAATGATTTGATCAACGGTTTTGTATTAGTTAACGCAGAATGGAATCAACTATGCTTAGAATTGGTATGAAATTACTTTAGATGATGTAAAAATATTTTATAAGGTTTCGTTTCTTAGACTTCCTCCGTGCATGTTCTACTTTGTATTTCATGAATATTAATATTTAGAATATAGTTTCTCCGGGAAATTAATGGCGCATTTTCACTGGTCGATAGGGCCCGCATGTGGGGTGCGGGAAATTCATAAAATGCATGCCACGACCAATAAAAATGCGCCATTAGTTGTTATAGACTCCCCGTATGCTGTATACCGCACGAGTTAACGACTAATGAAAATGCGCCCTTAAACTCAGAAATGTACTATCAGAGAATTTGATTCATAGGCAGTTGGCGGACCTTACGACGATCACGAGTTATGAAGTGACATAGTAAATTGACGTAGTTTATGTCCATCAACTGCCTATGAATCAATTTCTTCGAGGGTACTAATAATAATATGTTATGAAAAAATATATATTGGCTAAAGAATAGCTAATATTGGATTAACGCCTCCGTGGTCCAGTGATTCATAGCTCGCGTGACTCGGAGGTCGTGGGTTCGATTCCCGCGTTGGAAACATGTTATTTTCCAAGTTTAGTTAGGATAATGCAGGCTGATCACCTGATTGTCTGATAAGTAAGATGATCCATGCGTCGGATGGGCATATAAAAAGTCGGTCCTGCTCCTGATCTCTCGACAGTCGTGTCGGTCGTCCGTCCTCTGGGTTATGAGAGTAAAAGGAATATAGAGTGCTCTTGTGTACTGCGCACACACTTGGGCACTACAAAATAATTACTCCTGCGTAACTGGCCTTGGTTTCAATGTAGACGGCCACCGTCATCGAAACCGGTGTGGGAGTTATTATTATTACTAATATTGGATTAAATACTTTCCGAAACTGTAATAACTAAGCGTGGCCACTCGAACCAGTGCGTTACGGTACGTTGCGACGTCGGAACCAATAACGGTCAATTCAGATCGCAACGTGACGCGTAGATGCATTTGTACTGAATTGACAGATTTCAATTGCGTGAGACGTCTTGCAAATCTGTCAAAGCCATACTTTAGAAATGCATCTACTCGTCACGTTGCGGTCTGAATTCACCCTAAGGGTCTAAACACACTAGGCTGAATTACGCCGACGTAAATTCCGCCGCGCTTACGCCGCGTTTCAAATCCATACAAAATATGGGCGGAATGCGACAGACGACACACTATGCCGAAATTCCGTCGTAAGCCGAATTCCGTCGAGCCAAGTCGAGCGTTCGACAGCGATTCGGCGGTAATGTTTTTTATAGCAATTAGCAACACACTATACGCGACGGAATTATCAAAACCGAACATAGGAAATTCAACCTTATCTCCAAAGCGTTAACGCACACATCGCTGGCCCCGGGCAATAAAGGCGTAATATCGTTAATAATCGTTTTGTTCAGGAGAGACAAAATAAGCTAATTTGTTTATAGTACAGTGGTCCAAAACAAGCGTTTGAAGTGTCATATGAAAGTAATTTTTTTTATCTATTTAACCATATCAAAATAATTGTAACAGTGTAAAAATTTATTGAAATAATTGAAAAAATGTATAATACAACTAATAAGTGATACTGTTTTAATTGCAACATTGTTTATTGACTTTATAAAAACACCAAACCACTTGAGATTTACGACTGTAAGAATTACTGTAAGAATACGACGTATTTTTCGCTTTAAATTTCGAGCGTACCAGCCGATTACTCCCTTCTTCTGGGGAATCTTACAGCGAAAACTTAGATGTATCGTATCTTCACCGGTTTTTTAGTTATGTTTCATAGAGTAATGCAAGAATACAGTTTTAGTCGTAAGAGAATTTTCCATTCCATAAAGCTGTTGTCATTTATTATATCCAAAATGTTATTTTAAAAACATGAAATAAATAGGGGTGATAGACTAGTACTCAGAAAAGCCAAAAATCAAATAACATTAAAAAGGGCGTAACCGGCGCTTACCACTTTGTTGCCCGGGGCCAGCGACATTACATCTGATAATTTTAAATATTCACTTACGCGCGCGTTTCGCAATGGAAATTGCGCCGCGAAATTTCGGCTCTTCGCGTAATTTATAGTGTGTCGCAACTCGCATCAGACGTAAGCGGCTGAACGTAATTTCGGCCACGTAAATTACGCCGGCGTAATAATTCACACACTAACGTATGAGGCATTGCGTTGCGGCAACGAACGTCAAAACAACATTAACGATATATTGACGATTCGATCGGACTGGTTAGTGCATTGTGGGCGACTTTGTTGGGATGTCATTTAAATATTTTTGAATATAATATTGTTGTGTATGACCTGTGGCCAGACAGACCAAAATAGCGATTGTCAAGTCTGTCAATTCAATGTGTCTACATCAAAGTCTACCTGTGTAGCAAAAATGATCGGTTTTGAAGGTTTATTTTAGAATGTATCACAATTCGCAACGTGACGTCGCAATGTCCCCGGCCCCAAAACGTTGGAGCGCCGCTGCGACAACGCAACGGAACGTTATGGCTTTTTACACAGTCCATTAATATTAGTGAGGCACATAAACGGGCTTTTTGGCTTAGCAAAGCGTAATGTGTTTGGGAGGCATTATCGTTGGCCGATCAGACCCTCCCTTAGTTGAATATTAAATTCCCTTATCTAGATAACAATTCCTTAATCCAGAGAACCAACGCGGTTGCTTGGAATTGCGATAATATACTTGTAATTAAAATATTGTAGTAAAATGTATTATAGTAATTACAAGCTTTCTATTAACACATAGGCTACTTATTATCTCGAAAAAAATAACTGTATTTTAAAAAGATAAAACCGACTTCAAAATTGTACGTAATTGAGAATTAAAATTCTCTATCTCAAATATTACTGAACCGATTTTTCCCGTTATCAATAGTCGAATTATAATTATTATTATTGTTAGCGATAAGAGAGAGAATGAATTCATACATACATACATACATACACTTTTGAAATTTGGCACATTTGTTCAGAAGCTGTTAAAATAGATTAACATATACAAAAACTGGGTAGTTCTGGAAATATTACATACATACACGTCGAATTGATAACCTCCTTTTTTTGAAGTCGGTTAAAAAAAACAGTGTACATATTATGATATAGAATTTACGGGGATGAAGTCGCAGGCAAAAACAATATTCCGATTGAACCTATTTGAATAGACTTAATTTTACCGAATGTTATGGTAGCGATTGTTTGCTGAGTAAACAGTTCAAATGCTCAAATATTAATTTTAGTTAAGAGTAAATAAATTTTAGATTAATCAAATAGATTATACTATTCAAACAACTACCTAATGTAATATCTTCGAGAGGCATTAGGAGTGGATTAAAATATTACGAAGATATTATTTCGCGATGATTCCTTTCGTTGCATATAGATACATCATACATGTATACAGTTAAAACAACCATACTAATATATCCCACCAAAAACATTTCACGGAAAAGTTACCTCGACAACCACAAAAGGTTTGCCCTGTGAAAAAGACATCAGCGGGGGCTAAAATGGTAACGTTTTGCAATTCCTCTAGAAAATGAATTGTCAAAACTGTCAAACTGACAAATGTCATATTAGTACAAATTGTGCAAATTACTAGACATATGAATTGCAAACAGAGTGATTATTAAAAATAAATCAAATTTAAGATTCGTTTTATAAAAATTACTCTGCTTGCAATTCATATTTCTAGTAATTTGCACAATTTGTATTAATTTGACATTTGTCAGTTTGACAGTTTGACAATTCATTTTCTGGAGGAATTGCAAAACGTTACCATTTTAGCCCCGCGGATCTAATGTAGAGCCAAGCTTCTGAATCGACGCGGCCTAACTCTATCGACCCTAACTCCAACAAAATCTACATCTCAGTAAGTACTAAGTATGTATGGCTTCGCTATTAATTCGCTACCGTCATCGTGGAGATGAGGCGAATATTTAATTTCTGATCTAGTAGATAAGTAACAAAACAGCCAAGCCATACATACTTACTGATATGTAGATTGTAGAATTTGTTTGAGTTAGGATCGATAGAGTTAGGCCGCGTCGATTCAGAAGCTTGGCTCTACATTAGATCTGATGTATTTTGCACAGGGCAAACCTTTTGTGGTCGTCGAGGATATTTTACATGAAATGTTTTTGGTGGGATTTCAGTCCTTTTTGTAAGTTGCTACTTGCTAGGCAGTCTTTTTAGTGTGTTTTTTTTTTAATTTTTTATTAAGAGGTTTTTAGTTAATGTCCATCCCGTCTAAATTTTCATGTCCATATTCATAAAATTGGTAAAAGTCTAATTTAAACTTCCATTACCCCCCTACTAAACTTATTTTACCGCGTAACTAAATTTCGGCGTATTTTAGATATCAATAAAATATAAAATATTAGACCTATTCTATTGAGACTTTGTATGTTCAATAAGTCTATTATTGACATTATATCCTGAGAATATAAACTATCTGGCACATCGGGAACCAACTTTATGAGGGTCAACTTCCACTCCCCCCATTTTAGGAAATGGGGGACGAAAATTACAAGTTTATGAATTTTTTTGTTGATTGTATACTAAACTTATATTACATACCAAATTTCAGCTTTCTAGCACTTCAGGAAGTAGCCAAACATTTTGATGACCATCAGTGTGTCAGTGACGAAATTGGTGTATTTTAAATATCAATAAAATCTAAAGTATATGAGCTATTCAATTGAGATTTTGTATGCTTAATAAATCTATTGATGACATCATATCCTGAAAATATAAATTATCTGCTACAACGGAAACCAATTCTATGAAGGTTAAAAAAAACGGCGAAACACTTCGAGAAAAGGTAGGTAGTGCCCTTGCGCTTCGCTTGGCTCGTCTCGGCCAGATTTTTACTTAATATTATAAATAAGGAAGTGTGTCTGTCTGTCTGTCTATTACCTCTTCACACCCAAAACGCTGAATCGATTTTTCTGAAAGGTATGGAGATTTATGTCTCGGGACCATTCCAGACATTGTATATGTTACCGCTAATGTGCGTAAACCAGTTAGAGTGCAGATTAACAAGGTATTCTGCTTGTTAATCTGCAGACTAAGAAGGGGGGGGGAGGGGGGGCGCAAAACAAAAACAAACACAATCCAGAAAGTCCAAAAATAGGTTAGGTTTGGTTGGACATCTGCAGTTTACCTCGTTAATGTGCACTTAATACTACTAGATGACGTGACGATATTATCGTATGCCGCATTTTAGTGGTAACATATATAATATTATATACTTTTTATCCCGGAAAAATATTGTACGGTTCTCGCGCGAAAAACTATAATTTTGCTACCTATTTTGGCACAACGGAGTTTCGAGTTTTTTTTTATAAAAAACTAGCGACCTGCCCCGGCGTGTCGCACGGGTATAAAATAAAATATATAGCCACTGAAAAAATGATTAAAATCGATAGCCTATGATCCTTGACGTGGTCTACTTATTATCTGTGCCAAATAACATAAAAATTGCTCCAGTAGTTCGCGAGATAAGCCCTTTCAAATAATTGTCGCCGTTTTTTCCACATTCTCCTATTAGTCTTAGCGTAGTAAAATATAGCCTATAGCCTTTCTCAATAAATGGGCTATCTAACACTGAAAAAAAATTTCATTTCGGACTAGTAGTTCCTGAGATTAGTGCGTTCAAGTTAGCCCCTTCAAATAATTTTCCCCGTTTTTTCCACATTTTCCTCTATTTCTTCGCTCCTATTAGTCTTAGCGTGATAAAATATAGCCTATAACCTTCCTCGATAAATGGGCTATCTAACATTGAAAGAATCATCAAAATCCATTGCGTAGTTTTAAAGATTAAAGGGAACAAAAGGACGTAAGGGAATATAAGTATAATGTATATGTCACCGTAAGATTGTAAGCACCGCGAGATTGTAATATGACGGAGTGATGGATTGTAAACAAACAGTTTTCCGGTGATTTTAAATTAATTATTTCATATTCAAAATAACTTCAATGCCCAATGGTATGAGATGTATAACATAAAATAAAATTTAGATATATTTAAAGTGCTGTTTGAATGTTCGGTTATTAAAATTAACCTAATTTATAATTCAAACTACACTTTAAATATATCTAAATTTTATTCAATGTTACACATCAAATATTCAGGCAATTGAAGTTATTTTAAACACGAAATAATTAATTTAAAATCACCGGAAAACTGTTTGTTTACAATCCATCACTTCGTCATATTACAATCTCACGGTGTTTACAATCTTACGGTGACATATATATATATATAGAAGTTAAGATCTACGACTACGATTACGTGAACAAGAAAATCTATTTAAACTCTTGTGCTGAAACTGAAGCTTGGGCGATGTAATGTGCTACAAGTTAGCGAAACTTGCCATGTTCAATTTCATTACTGTAATATACAAGGTGTAAGAAAACAAAGTGTTACAATATTCTCGAATGGTATATTATATCCCTTATACAAGGTGTAACAAAACTAAGTGATAATTAAGTACTTTAGTGTAAGTGTATGACGTGTTAAGTTAACTGTCAAAGTAGCTGAAAGAGTAATTTTTTTAAAACTTTTGTGTCAAGGGCAAATTTCTGACACTGAGGCGTTTGCCTATACAAATAAAAAAATGCTCTTTCACAGTAAACTCAATACAGGGGATTCACACCCTAAAGTAAAACTTTATTTTGTTACACCATATACATGATGTAACAAAACTAAGTGATAACACTTTAGGGTATGTACGTGTTCCTTGTAGAGAGTCCACTGTGAAAGTAGCAGTGTTGAAAGAGTTACTTTTGATCTCTATGCTACTAACATGTTTTGCTTCATTGGGCTATGACTTGTGACTTGTGAGTTGTGACAAAATATCTTACAATAGTGACAACATAATAATAATAATGTTCTCATTAGCAACTTTCACTTGTGCAATGAAATTATTCTCGATAAATGAGATGTTCTATCAATCGATGACAATAGCATACAGAAAAATATATATTTTCACAAGCATTATATAAAAAAGAAACCGTACATTTTGATGTCATAAAAATAGCTTACGTCTACTCTATTATTTGTGGAGTCTAGCAGGTTTAGCTGTATATTTCAATGCGATAAAAGTTTTTTCTTATGTTCTGTTTCTTATATTCTGTTTTAAGCTAAATTTCGTCAAAATTTGTGGAGCCTATATTATTTTTTTAAATTCTTTTACCTTTTTTTAAAAAAGCAATAATTATATACTTATTGTGTATCTTAACTTTCTACAGGGTGTAACAAAACTAAGCGATAGTACTTAAGAGGGTGTATATAATTATGTTCCTGACATAGAGTTTTTTAATTTGTATTTGCAAGCGCCCGCTACGTCATGAATATATTTTCCATACAAAAGAAAAAAAAAAACTCTTTCAGCCCTGCCACTTTCACAATGAACTTTATGTCACGAACATATATACAACCCGTAAAGTATTATTACTTACTTTGTTTTTTACATGATGTATATTTATCGCAATAAACGGTAACATTATTGCTATTGTGTGAATTGTTTGCTGTCGTAATATTTCAAAAACAAAATTGTTGTAGCCATGACACGGCAAATTACCATGTAATTGTGAAGTACTACTAACAGGCTGGACACATCTGGATGTTATACTGTATGTACGTTTTAACCCATCAACTCCCAAGCGGCACCCGGGTGGCGCATAACAATTGAATATCTATTGTGTCTGCGATTCCTACGATCGAGGTATACGTTTCTGAAAAATGTAACAGTTCATTTAAAGTCTGCTGTCTGTACTTACATAAAAACGAATTAACTACAAACTACTAGATGACGTGACAATTTCCATACCAAATTACAGTAAGATCGGTTCAGCAGTTTGGGCGTGAAGAGGTAACAGACAGACACACTTTCGCATTAACAATATTAGTATGATTTATAATAAAAATCCATATCCATATACTTACTATACTTAATATTATAAATGCGAAAGTGTGTCTGTCTGTCTGTCTGTCTGTCTGTTATCTCTTCACGCTCAAGCCGCTGTACCGATTTTGCTGAAAATTGGCATGGAGATACTTTGAGTCCCGGGAGAGGACATAATATTATGATACTTTTTGTTCCGGAAAAATGTACGGTTCCCGCGCGATAAACGAGTTTTGCCGCAACCTTTATAATTAAAAAAACCTTGCAACTTTCCCACTTCATCATCTGGCTAATGTATCTGGATATACATAAAATTATTGTCTTTTTTATTTCGAATCATTTTTCCGGTTCTAAAGCCTCCATTTATGCAAAAAACGAACATTTTAAATTATAAGTTACCCACTTCATCTACGAATCTTTTAAAATATAAAAGATCTTCGTCCTGTATCAAAGATGAATAACATGTAATAATAATAACAAAATGTATCTTTGGGTTAGTTAACTTTTAAACGCGCGTGATTTTGTAAATTGCTTTGTAATGTTTTTGTAATTTTTTGTTGCTAAAGGTCTAGACGGGTTATTTTTTGTTCATTTTCGTCTTTAATTTTGCATCATTTAAACTTTAAAGCGTCTCCCAGACAGACGCGGCCTGCGGTGGCGGTGGCGGTGGCGGTGGCGGTCAGTTGAATGGCTTGGCCGCGTGGCCGCGTGTGTTTGTGTCGTTCCTAGAACTCTCAAGTCATCCAACTGACCGCCACCGCCACCGCCACCGCCACCGCAGGCCGCGTCTGTCTGGGAGACGCTTTAAACCAGTGGTCCCCAAACTTTTTTAAGCCAAGTGATGTGTTTTTAAAAAAAATAATTAGAACTCGATATGATCTGAATAAATGACCAAAAAAATCTCCTAATGAACACCGAGAGAACATCAATTGAGTCCTAAACAACAAAATAATACTAGTTTTTTGATAAAGTTGCATACAAAGTATTAGGAAAATCCACAATAACAATAATATATAAAAGAACATCTACAATACATTAATTGTAAAGTGTGAAAATGAAACGAAAGAAAAATAAACCTGAGAATTCACTAGAGTCAATATTTTCTTAAATGAAGCATCCCCTATGGTCGATAGTCAAAACTTTACAGACAAGAAATCTCCGACGTACCTTAATCTCAAGGAAAACAGATGCTCAAACTCAAACTTTTCCGCTTTTTACCTTTCATCAGTCTCTTTCATTACTTTTTTTATGAAACAAGTGGGCAAACGAGCAAACGGGTCACCCGATGGAAAGCAACTTCCGTCGCCCATGGACACTCGCAGCATCAGAAGAGCAGAGAGGGGAGGGTAGGTAAGGGAATAGGGTAGGGGATTGGGCCTCCGGTAAACTCACTCACTCGGCGAAACACAGCGCAAGCGCTGTTTCGCGCCGGTTTTCTGTGAGAACGTGGTATTAAGGGAAGATTTTAATATAGATTTACTAACAATTTTTTCAAATAAAATGTATAATTATCCTAGTTAATACTTATATTTCGATGAATTAGATTTTTGTCGGAGGTGAGTTTGTAAATTAATTACAGCCAAAGTATTAAGTTTTATAAAAATGTTTATGGTTTAAAGTCTTTTAAATATTGTGCTTTATATCTCATATTTTTTACATTTCGTTATTTATTGGCACTAGGTAAACCGGGAGTCACGGGATAACAAATTGGGGTTTATCCCCGCCTTAAGTGGTTTGAGCGTGAAGAGGCAATAGAAAGACACACTTTCGCTTTTATAATGTTTGTACGGATAGCAAATTTTTATTTTTGGTATTTTTACTGGTTTATCCTACATTCCAGTATTCCTTTGTCCGCAATATGAAGATAATATTTAGACGATCGAAGTATTGTTTGTGATCAGAATTGCGTTGGCGTGACTGACGTCTGGAATACAAATTATTCCATTGTTTTGTAACATGGAACCCAAGGCTTATAAAAAATAGGGAAGTTGCCACTCAACTATTAAAAACGAATTATGTTGCAATGTATGTTTATATTATCTTTATAAATAATATTTAATAATAATTTAAAATTTTGTTTGTCTCGCTAAAACTTGAGAACGGCTGCACCGATTTTGCTTATTTTAGTATTGAAATATTCGTGAAAGCTCACGGAGGGTTTATATAAGGAGCGAAGTGGTAAAAGTTCGGCGGGTCATTTAGTAGTATATAAAATATCAATCATAATAATTCCTAGTAATATCAAATTTGAAGGTATAACTTGGAATATATTAAAGAACACTTTAAAGTAGGTATGTATAATATATTTTAAACATCGCTATGTCAAGTAAAGATGAAAATAGCTTCATAAAATGAAGATTACTTTTTTCTTTACCGGATTAATAACGTACTCGTATAATATAAAAATAATATTTCTTACTGGATCTATAATAAATAAGATTGTACAAAGAAAATACGGACAGTTATTTTCCACTTCAAATATAATAACGACTAAGTAGTACCTACTGATATAAAACTGCATAATATTATACCTCTATGCACCTTTAACAAAAGAAAGGCAACGCAAAACTACAAATTATTTTTTTGTTTCTTTTGTTCTTAATTTCTGTAAAAAAAGACGAATAAATAAAGCAAAGTTACGATAAAAACAGATATACTATAAAAATTAATATATTTCTATTCGATTTTACCACTTTTATTCTTTTTTATTCTGCAGCAACTTCGGAAAACTTTGAAAGCTACTATGAAATGCAAAATGCAGTAAATTAGAACGAATGATGTTATCATACTTAAACATTTAATAAAAAGTTAAATTCGATAGAGAAATAATTTCCCCCAACTGTCTTTTACAGTTTATACTTACTTTTTTAAGTTCACACACAATGATAAATTGATCAATGATTTACACAACCGCGTGCGCCTATGGAGGCTCTACGTTCGACACTACATTCATATAACATGCCATTCTCTCAGCCGGTTAAACTGGCCTTAGGGTACAGTTGTCGGCGGAAAGTTCTTATAAAATGTACCATCTAGGAAATTGATTCCTAGGCAATTCACAGACCAACGTCATTTGCTCGGATCGTGTCAATTCAATGTTAGTTGTGATCTGTCGGCTGGGTTTGACGTAACGCGACCAAACTACGTAGGTCCGTCAACTGCCTAGGAATCAACTTCTCTGATAGTACCTACATAAATCAAAACCTAATAAAACAACTACGAAGTGATCAACTAGGAAATAATTTGCTTTATAAAAAGTTTTAGAAAAGAAAACTTTTCTGATGTGGCTTTATTCTTAGCGTAGAGTAAGGTAAAAAACGCGTAGCAAAAGGTAAATGACAAAGTGTGTCTATCTGTCTATCTGTCTGTTTGTTACCTCTTCACGACTAAGCCGAACCGATTTTGCTAAAATTCGGTTTGGAGATACATTAAGTCCCGGGAACGGACATAGGATATTTTCCATTCCGGAGAAAAGTGCGTCCCCCCGCGAAAACCTAATTTTGGCTAAACGGAGTTGCGGGCGTCATCTAGTATTATATATTTTGATACTATCTTGTTATATTTTATTGGCAAAACAACATCTGACTCAACGCTATATGACGAGAGAGGAAAAACCGACCTCACAGAGTATGTTAGAATGGATACTTTCGACCTACGGATTCGATGAACTTACTAATACTGGTTCTATATAGTTGGAAATAGCATATTATTATAATATTATGGTGACTGGCAAGTTGATAGACCCGTTCAAGGTATAAGTACCCAGAACGTAAGTTGGGTATATTGCGAGAGATCAAGTTAACTGGCTTGCCAGTGGTAGGCACCAGTGAAAACGTTCAGAGAATATTTGAAAAAAAAATTCTGAATGAAAAATTTTGAGTTTGAGTTTTAGCTTTTGTCAGATTACTTAGCCAACTTGCTCGCTTATGCTTAGTCAATTCTCGTACATCCTTATTTCATCCAATTTGACTTTCATCCAATTTTGCATAAGTAGTCCGGTATTTACTGCACCTATCTAACTTCCACCCATTATGAAATCTGACAAAAAGAAATACAGAAGACTTTTTTATTTTATACTATTAGAGATAAACTACGATAACATGCCCCTCCAAAATTCACGTTTGAAGTGCGTTGTCTTGCGCGGTCGGCTAGTTATGATTAGTTGACAATGACATAAGAAACTGTGAAATATTAGGAGTACTGGTTGATTGGTTGAATACTTACAACTACATACAAACTCTTTCATAAGGATGTGACTGCACACATTAAAACAGTAATTTTGAGGGGCGTGCCATGTTATCGTAGTTCATCCTTACTTGACGTCCGCGACTCCGTTGCGCCAAACCCATTAACCCGTCAAGCCCCATACGAGCATCGGTGATAGCGACAACAATAGAATACAATAGCATTTCCAAGAATCCCCGATCGAAGGAATAATATCACGCAGGAACCGTACATTTTTCAGGGATAAAATGTATACTATGTCCTTTCCCGGGACTGAAACTATCTCCATGCCAAAAGTAAAATCAGTTGAGCGGTTTGGGCGTGAAGAGGTAGCAGACAGACAGACACACTTTCGCATTTATAATATTAGTATGAAAATTAGTAAATATAAAAGTATAAGTTTAGCGTGACTTTTCTTGAGTAAAACGATTTTGCCGTGGTAACAGTAATATATCCACTATTTCTATCTTAGATCATAAGGTACTAAATATATATTCTATGCTTAGATATACTATTTCTATATTTATCAAAATCAACATAGTACTTTCAGAACTTAAATACAATACAAAGAAACAATATTTTCTTCTTTTCTTTTTTAAACACACAGATAATAATTATTATACCATGTACTATATTATTATGTAGATGTAAAAACTATGTAGTTAAAATTTTTAATATTTAAATACATAGTTTATGGTATCAAAGTTCATATACGTGGGAGAGCCATGCTTTGGCACGAATGGGCCGGCTCGACCGGAGAAATACCACGTTCTCACAGAAAACCGGCGTGAAACAGCGCTTGCGCTGTGTTTCGACGAGTGAGTGAGTTTACCGGAGGCCCAATCCCCTAGCCTATTCCCTTCCCTTCCCATCCCTACACTCCCCTATTACCCTATTCCCTCTTAAAAGGCCGACAACGCACCTGCAGCTCTTCTGATGCTGCGAGTGTCCATGGGCGACGGAAGTTGCTTTCCATCAGGTGACCCGTTTGCTCGTTTGCCACCTTATTTCATAAAAAGAAGTTCATTTTTCGTTCCCGATTCGTACAATATTGACCACAACATTATAAAACAGGAATATTATTAATTAATAGTCGTATTAAACCACAATCAGGTTTAAATTAAAAACCCATTTTGCGGTTTTTATGTGATGTGGCTTTCTTTTATTTGTCAAGGTTTACCGTAATATATTGATTAATATTTAGTAAAAAAAAAACACAGTTAAAATCTACATTTTAACCGTGTTATACACTAACCCCCTTATTAAAAAAATATTACTCAGGGAACATACCCATACTACGTGACCCATTTAGGGGGGGAGGGGGGTCTTCAAAATGCTACGCTCGGTCACAAGAGGGGGGGAGGGGCTATAGAGTTTTGTCACGTAGTCAATTTCGCCGAGAGAAACGTCATACGATTTTTTTTTTCGCCATTTAATACTTGACACTGGCATTTATTATGGTTATTTTATTATTTATAGCCAACAGCCATTAAAAAAACAGGCACTGTTGTCACTACTCACTTGTCAGTTGTCAGGCATTTTGAAGTTTGGTGTAGCTGTCAAGCTTGGTGATCATTTACTAGAGTTGGTGTTCGGTTACAATTTGAACTACAGTCGTGACTAAAATAGTAAGTCTGTACCATCAAGGAAATTGATTCCTAGGTAGTTGACAGACCAACGTCATGTAGTCAGGTCATGTCAATTCAATGTTAATTGTGATCTGTCGGTTGGGTTTAACTTTAAACCATAAAGCTTTAAACGCTACCAAATTACTTAGGTCCACCATCTGCCTAGAAATTAATTTCTATGATTGTTCTATTGTAATTTTAGACTATTATTATAATATATTATATTATAAATAAATCTATGTGATAATACTTTAGAGTGTGTATGTGTTCCTTACATAGAGTTCACTGTGAAAGTAGCAGCGCTGAAAGATCATTTTTTCAACACGTTACATTGGGCCTGATTACTCAAGCAAGCAAATTTTTCGATAAACAATAGTCAGGGAGCCCTAGAACATTTTTTTGACCTGATTATTATCAAGCTAATTTTTTGTGGGTAGCTTCATTTTGATAAGACAAACAACATTTTTATTTGCGAAAAATCTTGAAAGTGGTAGCTAACAAAGATAGAAAGGATTTCATACTTTGATTTGATGGTCCTAAAATATGGATTGTTCTATATTTTGTACGACAATATTAAATTCACTATTAACCTATCAATATACAAAAAATCGTAACCAGCTATGGTTCCGTTTTAGGGTACCGCAGTCAACAAAGTTTTGTTGATTACAGAATCCTACTTTGATTTTAATAGATCCAGATAATTATATTATGCATATAATACCTATCTGGATTTTTTAAAACCAAAATATTAATTTAACGATTATCAAGATTATTATTAATAAGGTGTATAAAATAATATAAATTGTTGTTAACAACAGAATATAACGTTTAACAATGTTATCTGCACTGAGATAAGATTATTATGATCACACCTGACGCAGCCAACTAAGTATTCTCTACATCACGCAAAATTGATCTTAATAACTGAAGGATAAGTTACAATTTCCTTTAGCCCAATACTTATGCATGTGGTACAGTATTATTAAAAAGGAAAAACCCTGCTGGCGCTATCACGGTTCGCTGAGCCCCAATCGCCGGATCAACATCCGTGAGTATCTGGGCCATAGATCCTATATGCAATACATGTGCTAATTGACGAATCGGATATATGATTGCCAGCAACTCCTTTGCGCCAAAATTCGTTTAGCACGCGAGAACCGTACATTTTCCGGGATAAAAAGTATCCTATGTCCTTTCCCGGGAATCAAAGTTTGGCAGTTTGGGCGTACCTTAGAGACAGACGGAGAGACAGACACACTTTCACATTTATAATATTACTAGCTTTTGCCCGCGGCTTCGCTTGCGTTAAGAAGTGTTATGATATGCAAACTTTCATCCCCTATTTTATCCCCTTAGGAGTGGAATTAATCAAAATCCTTTCTTAAGGGATGCCTACGTCATATTAGCTTTATGCTTGCTTTATTCAGCCCGATCGGTTTAAAATTGTCAAAGTTTCATACAAACTTTCATACCCTATTTTAATCCCTTGGGGGTGAAATTGAGTCAGTCAGTCATCTTTGAGTTATCTTATATATAAAATTCTCGTGTCACAATGTTAGTCACCGAACTGCTCCGAAACGGTAAAGCCGATTTTTACTAAATTTTATATGTATATTCAGTAGGTCTGAGAATCGGCTACTCGGTACTTTATATATTGATAAGTGCATTTGTTGAATAAATAATAGTAAATTATTACAACCTGAGACTGACGGCGACCATTGTTTGTGCGACGGGATAGCGATGGACGTTGCCATGGCGACAAACTTATTTAGTCACTTCAATAAAATAATACGGGCGATATACTTTATAATTATGGTAAAGAAACGTTTGCCGGGACAGCTATATATTTAGAAGTATGGATTGGGACGTTTAGATTCAACCACTGCCGCTGCTCCTCGCGCTGCCGGCAATGTTACCTTGAATACTTTTGCGACAGTAACGATGCGAGTGAGCGTTCATACTAAGGGCCTGTTTCACCACTCCCTGATAAGTTCCGGATAGGCTATCCACCACTTAACTTGACAGATAGAGTATGGAGAATCAGTCAAAAAAGTTGCATTTAACTTTAGTAACAGTTCTATGCAAACGAATTTCTAATTTGCTGACTTATGCTACTAAGGCTAGGGCCTACGAAGTTTGTTGCCTTACTTAAGTTACAGTGTATTAAATAATATTTATATCTTTATGGTGACGCCGCGTTAAAGTTTAAAACCGTGTTGGATACGTTTTGGATTGCTTGTTTTCTATGAGAGGTCGGCCCGACCTCTCATAGAAAACAAACAATGGAATAGCAAAAATGGAAAGTGCGTAAGCGACAAAATGGTTTTTGTCGCGTTATTTAAAAACCATAAATACATTTCATATTATTAGCTATGGGCAAATTAAAGTGTATGCTTGAACCAATCTATGTACAAATTTTGGAAGCTTAAATCACTCTCCTCTGTTGGCAAAATAAGAATCCCTTTTTTTACAGAGGTCTTTTTGATTAATTATTCTGTGTTATAAAAGTTGACCAATCGTGTTATGCTATGGGTAATTCAAAGACAAATACATGATGAATACTGACAGTGAACTTTAATTTCTTAGCTTTAGTCATTGCTGAGAAAAATGGATATCGCTACAGCCAAATTATCAAGTCGTCGCCTTAATTGAAAGCAACGAAACTAAGAAATTTCGCTAAGCAATTAACACTTCATCAGATTAAATACTGTCAGTTTTTTTCGAAAGGACTGAGCATCCGACGCCTTTTTTATTAACTGTGATCCAATTATACTTTTACTCCCCCAAGCCCTTAATTACAAGACAATTAAAATAATGATGACTAAGTGAACAGCTTGTTAAAAGTTTCACATTATAGTAGATCTATATGAATCTTTTTTGCTATAGTTTACAATACTATTTGTCTGTTGACTTTATATTATTACTCACATAGTTTTGAGGATCTCAAACTGAAATGTTACTTAGGAATATAAAAAATATTTTATAATAATTATTATTCTAAAAGAGGATGTGCGCATTTTCCTCGGAAACATGAAAAATATGTGAAGCCTATTTTATAGGAAATGCGAGAATACTTTTCTTAAAAAAATATTCCATAATAACCCATAAATTTCCTTGCTATTTCAAGCATATTTATGTAAATTAGATAACCAAATTATTAAATAAATCATGATATACTCACTAAAACGGGCCGAGGGTCGAAACCGCAGCTTGCCTCGCCGAGCACCGAACCCGAACTTTAATTTTTTATACCTATACCCTCATAATCAATATTTACGGCCCTATATAAAAATAAGTGTAACATAATAATAATATTATGACGCTTTGAAAAATGGATATAATACATAATATGCGGAAGGGTACATAATATACAAGGGTAAATAAAAAGTTTGTTTAAATTCTGAAAGATCTTTTGACTGATTGAAAGTCTGTAAAGCGTTATATAAACATAAAATTTTACTTACTTCTACTAGTTGCTATTACAAGCCATATTTCTGGAACTACTATTACTGAAAATTCATCTGTTATTGGCCTGCTTATAAATATAAAAAGGTTAGAATATTCGACTGAACAAAGTTGTCCCCGGTTTGGACTCCAATGTATTATGGAGTAGGTAGTTGGAATTACAACTTTATTGCTTTACAGATTATGTATACTAGTTATTTGACCAAGCTTTCCTCGGTATTCGATAAAACACGAATAAAATGACATTTTCTAAAATGATTCCTAGCTAGATCGATTTATTGCCCCCGAAACCCCTATCCTAAATACTAAATTTCCTGAAAATCGTTTGAGCCGATTCCGAGATTTCAATTATATATATTATATAATACATATATACAATAATAATTGCTCGTTTAAAGATATAAGATACACGTGCCCTACAAGTTGGTAACAAAGAACTTGGAGTCCAGTTTTTAAAACAAAGATAACTTTTAAACTCAAATTCAAATTAGGTAGCGTTAGTTTAATTAATCAGGGGAACATAATTACAGCCTTTCAAGTTTCAACACAGATGATAATATAATGCATCCTTACTTTAGGGCCGGGACACAAAAACACGGCACGACGTCGTGCCGTGCCTCCCATATGAAATAGCCAGTGTCAGTAATTTAACTTTAAGCTGCGCGTCCACCGGGTAAGAATCGGAGCGTACGGTGCGGAGGGAGCGTTTTCATTAATTAAAATAATTTGTTAGGAACAGAAATGACGTTCCAGTGAAATCTAGTGCACCATTGAAATCAATACAAAGCAACAATAATAATTAAACTGTCCGCTGTGTACGCTCCGATTTTGATCCGGTGGACTCGCAGTTTTAGTCTTCACTCTGAGGTGTTGCCATTTTTAGGGTTCCGTACTCAAAGGGTAAAAACGGGACCCTATTACTAAGACTTCTTTGTCTGTCCGTCTATCGACAGGCTGTATCTCAAGAACCGCTATAGGTAAACTTCTGAAATTTTCACAGATTGTGTATATGTGTTGCCGCTATAACAACAAATACTGAAAACAAAATAAAATTGATATTTAAGGGCGGCTCCCATACAACAAACGTGATTTTTCCGGCCTTTTTCGCTCTATACCAATAATGGCAAGAGGTAGGACCGGGACACCTTTGTGTCCCGGCCCGTAGGCACTTGAATTTTTCACACATTCTTTTGTTATATGTGTACTTTCATATTTAATAATAACTAGCTATATGACCGAGCTTCGCTCGGTATTCAAAAAATTCAAAAAACACACATAAAATGACATTTTATGAAAATGATTCCTAGCTAGATCGATTTATCGCCCCCGAAACCCCCTTTATACAAAATTTTATAAAAATTGTTGGAGCCGACTCCGAGATTCCAATTATATATTTGTATATATACAAGAATTGCTCGTTTAAATATATAAGATATTAAAATAAATAAAAATTTAAGGGGGACTTCCATACAAAAAACACAATTTTTAGCCTTTTCTGCTCTGTATCGGTACGGAACGTCCGATTTTTTTAGTAGAGCTATTAGCTAGAGTAACATACCCAATTGGCCAACTGTAGGCACCTCGTGTCACCGCGCAATCCTTGGAGTAGAGCCAATGGCATTTACTCCATGTAGAGATTATCTCTGGCCCTCATTAGCACGTTCTGAATTTTTGACCCCACGATCAAATCACAAACTGTGCTCCTAATTCTTATATGTACTAATATTATAAAGCTAAAGAATTTGTTTGTTTAAATGCCCTAAACTCACGAACTACTGTACCGATTTTGATGTATGTTGGCATGGATTCAGAGTAGAATAAAAGAAAATGCATGGTTTTCGAGTGATTTATTATTTGCGCGGGTGGAGCCGCCTGAAATGTCTAGTCTCACAAACTAATAAATTACAAATTTCGAATTTTGATCCCCTATTACCCCTCAAGGACAGAATTTTGAAAATATACTTTCTTTACGGATATCCATAAAGAAAGTACCTATATTTGTCGTACATAAGATGTAGGGTACAGTATATAATGTACCCTACATCATGAAAGGTATACGTATTACGTAGGCGTTTCTGGCTCTGAAAGTTTACACAGGCAAAGAGTTGGGTTGGCATCGAGTCGGTGTAGTGTGCCATGACCTTTATATTCAGTCTATTAGCTTAAGAAAGTTAAGCCTTAAACAAACTCGTTAAAACAAATTTTAATTGAATTGTGATATATTTTATCAGTTTTGAAATAAACTACTAAAATTAAAATGGAAGAGAGTTAAAGTTTATAGAACTACTAGCTGTCCCCGCAAACGTTGCTTTGCCATAATATATTTGCCATATTATTTTATTGAAGTGACTAAATAAGTATGTCACCATGGCAACGTCGATCGCTATCCCGTCGCACAAACAATGGTCACCGTCAGTCTCAGGTTGAAATAATTTACTATTATTACTTATTATTATTATTATTAAATAAGGGGCAAACGAGCAAACGGGTCACCTGATGGTAAGCAACTACCGTCGCCCATGGACACTCGCAACATCAGAAGAGCTGCAGATGCGTTGCCGGCCTTTCAAGAGGGAATACGCTCTTTTCTTGAAGGTTTGCAGGTCGTATAGGTCCGGAAAAACTGCTGGTGACAGTTCATTCCAGAGTTTTACAGTGCGCGGCAGAAAGTTACGCGAAAAACGCACTGTGGAAGACTGCCACTCATCAAGGTGATGAGGATGGTATGTTTTTCGCGTGGGACGATGGCGAAAAGTTGCAGGTGGTATGATTCCGAACAATTCCTCAGAGCACTCCACGTGATACAACCGATAGAGGATGCAGAGTGAAGCTACATCTCGGCGTAATTCCAAGGGGTCCAAGCTGTTTGAAACACTATGGCAGTCAACAATTCGAGCGGCCCTTCGTTGGATACGATCCAGAGGGAGCAGTTGGTATTTTGGCGCCCCTGCCCAGAGATGAGAACAATATTCCATATGAGGCCGAACCTGCGCCTTGTAGAGTTGTAGACGTTGGTCCCGACTGAAGCACTGTCTCGCTCTGTTAAGAACACCAAGCTTCTTCGAGGCTAATTTGGCCTTACCCTCTAGATAATATCGGAACTGAACTTCGCTCGATATTTTGACGCCAAGTATCTCAATGCTAGGGGAGATGGTTAAAGATGTGCCCTCAAAACGAGGACATACGACCATTGGTGACTTTTTAGTGGTGAACGCGCAGACTTGTGTTTTGGCGGGGTTGAATTAGACCAAGTTACGTCTACCCCATTCAGAGACCTTCTCCAATGAATTCTCCACCTTAGAAACAAGTTCGTTTCGACTCTCAGTGACATTTTGCCGAGAAATATTGGGGGAGCCGGTATATACAGCATCACCTGTACTGTCATCCGCATAGTAATGAATGCCGCTGGTCTGCAACATGTCATTGATATGCAGTAAGAATAGAGTAGGCGATAGCACACAGCCCTGAAGGACACCAGCATCAACAGACTGAGTTTCCGAGCATTCGCCGTCAACTACGACCTTTATGCTTCTGTCTGCTAAGAAACCAGTGACCCACTTACATAATTTCTCAAGCAGCCCGTATGATGGAAGCTTTGAAAGCAGCGCTTTATGCCAAACACGATCAAAGGCCTTCGCAATGTCCAAACTAACAGCCAATGCCTCTCCCTTCGACTCAATTACCTGAGCCCAACGATGAGTCAGGTACGCCAAGAGATAACCAGCCGAGCGACCCTTACGGAACCCGTATTGTTTGTCGCTTAGTAATCCCTGGTCGTTCAAGTATCGAAGAAGCTGGCTATTGATAATGGATTCCATTATCTTCGAGAAGAGAGAGGTTATAGCGATTGGTCTGTAGTTGGAAGGATTTGAGCGATCACCTTTTTTGGGGATCGGGTGCACCAAGGCTGTCTTCCAGGAAGCCGGGACGATGCCAGTAGAATAGGAGAGCCGAAAAAGACGCGTCAAGACCGAAGCCAACTCTGGAGCACACTTTTTTAACACAATAGGCGGGATTCCGTCAGGCCCACTCGATGTGGATATGACTCGATGTGATCGAACGGAGGGCTTTTCGCACTGAGCGCGGATGAAACCGAATATCCGACATGATGCTCGTGCATCGCGGTATGGTCGGCGGTTTTTGCCCCCCGTCATCCAGAGTCGAGTTTGACGCAAAGAGCTTGCCCAGAAGATCGGCTTTGTCTTTTGCGTCTTGGGCCAACGACCCATTTCCTACGTGTAGGGGTGGTAGGGTTGGCTTGCAGAAATTTCCTTCAATAGCTTTGGCCAGAGACCAGAATGCACGGGTTCCCGAGGGGAGGCGCTCAAGTCTCTTGCCAATTCTATTGACGTGCTGTGTGTTGCTTTGCCCGAATAATCTCTTTTAATTTATTCAACAAATGCACTTATCAATATATAAAGTACCGAGTAGCCGATTCTCAGACCTACTGAATATGCATATAAAATTTGGTACAAATCAGTAAAGCCGTTTCGGAGGAGTTCATGGACTAACATTGTGACACGAGAATTTTATATATAAGTTTTAACCTTTTAGGATCTAATGAGATTTCAGTTGTGAAACCAAATCACCGGGAGTGAGTTTTTTCCAACTCTCTTTTATAACACAATTTTGTCGCTTGGGACACTAAAGGATCATTTCCCATGAAAGTATCGACTTGGATGTGTCAAGACGATCGAGGGTTAGTTAAAGTTTTGTACAGTGTAGGGACTGGTCCCAAGTGCCTCGTCGGCGGAAGGTGATTAAAATTGATACGAGGGTATTTTAGTGTTGTCGTTAGTTACACTTTGTATGGAATAATAGTACTCCCCACACCGGTTTCGGTGACGGTGGCCAGTTTCATTGAAACCAGGCCAGGTACGCAGGGGTAATTTTATAGTGCGCAGTACACAAGAGCACTCTCTATTTCTTTACTCTCATAACCCAATCCCAATCGGAAGACCGACACGACTGGCGAGAGATCAGGCGCAGGACCGACTTTTTACATGCCCCTCCGACGCATGGATCATCTTACTTGTAATGTAAAAATGCTCTAAGTACTTGTCAGACAATCAGGTGATCAGCCTGCATTGTCTTAATCAAACTTGGAAATAACATGTTTCCAACGCGGGAATCGAACAGAGCGTAGCACTTGTGCTACGCTCTAGACCACTGGACCACGGAGGCGTCCAATTGTATTGTTTTTGTATGGAATATAATATTATGTCGCAGGACTCACAAGCACTATACGTGACGTATACGATATCATACGTTGATAGAATATCATCAATAATTATTATAAGACTGTCTTCACGTTAAGTCCTAATGCGACTTAATGTGGAGGCAGTCTAATCGATTTTCAATAATTTAGCTGTTAGCTAACTTTAATGATTAACGAAGATTTTGAGATAAAGAAACGCCTACTATAAGATCTGTCAAACTATCTTCATTGAAATAGGGATAAGTCCTAATTAAATATTTCTCATTTCCGCAGTTATTGCTTAAAAAATTGATTTCATACCAACACATTGTTAACAGATAATTTTAGAATGAAACAATCCCACCAAAAACATTTCATGTAAAAGTTACCTCGACGACCACAAAAGGTTTGCCCTGTGAAAAAGACATCAGATCTAATGTAGAGCCAAGCTTCTGAATCGACGCGGCCTAACTCTATTGATCCTAACTACAACGAATTCTACATATCAGTAAGTATTTATGGTTTCGCTGTTTTGCTACCGTCGTCGTAAAGATGAGGTGAATATTTAGTTTCTGATCTGAAGTAAGTAACGAAACAGCCAAGCCATAATATAATATACTTACTGATATTTAGAATTTGTTGTAGTTAGGATCGATAGAGTTAGGCCGCGTCGATTCAGAAGCTTGGCTCTACATTAGATCTGATGTCTTTTTCACAGGGCAAACCTTTTGTGGTCGTCGAGGTAACTTTTACATGAAAATATGTTTTTGGTGGGATTTCAGTCCTTTTTGTAAGTTGCTACTTGCTAGGCAGTCTTTTAGTTTAGTATTTTTAGTGTTTTTTTATTATTTTTTATTGAGACGTTTTTAGTGAATGTACATCCCGTGTAAGCTTTCATGTCCTTATTCATAAAATTGGTAAAAAGTCTCATTTAAATTTCCATTACCCCCTACTAAACTTATTTTACGGCGTATAACCAAATTTCGACGTATTTCAGATATCAATAAAATATAAAATATTAGACATATTCAATTGAGACTTTGTATGTTCAATAAGTCTATTATTGACATTATATCCTGAGAATATAAACTATCTGGCATATCGGAAACCAACTCTATGAGGGTCAACTTCCACTTACCCCCATTTTAGGGGATGAGGGACGAATATCGCGGTTAAATTCCCTTATTATATCTAAGAATCTAGGGTGCGTATAGCATCCAGTAAATAGAGTTTCGATTCCAACACATAGTACTTACTGTAGCGTCTGTATCAATGTAAACGAGCACTGACGTGACTACATTGAGGCCACTCGGACACCGGGTCACTCCGGCGTCCGGTTCGTTATTTTACCACTCCGGTTATGTAACCATTTCGGTTTTTAAATGTGCACTACTTAGTACTTAGGGCCTGTTTCACCACTTCCTATTAAGTGCCGGATAGTCTATCCACAACTTAACTTGACATATAAAGTATGGAGAGTCTGTCAAATAAGTTGTGGATAGCCTATAACAACACTTTATCAGAAAGTGATGTAACAAACCCTTAAGACTCTGACAACTGCCAATGACCTTGATCTCGCATCACTCTCGCACCACTGTCGATTTCCGTGCCAGAGAGACAGAGATGTGAAGTGTTCACTCGGTAGCGTGGATACATTTTTAGTTTTTTAGAGGAAAAAATAAATATTGTGGGAAATCTAGATGTCAGAACCGAAAATTAAATCCGGCAATCTTTGGATTTTTGTAAAAGGTATCAAATAAACAAATTTTTAAAGCATAAATTGTATTATTACTTTAGTTAGAACTGTTTAAAGTTCCTGAAACATGTGACTTTGGTATTTTTTTCATCCAGTAGGAGTACATTATTTTATTATTTAAATTCGACAAGCTTTTCCAAATAATATAATCAAAAATCACATATATTTTTTTTGTGCCAATCAATGAAATACACACGTCTAGAAAACTGCATCGAATTGGCAGCTGTCTTCCCCTTAAGGTCATACACTAGTGCTGTAACATAATCTAATATATAAAATTCTCGTGTCACGGGGTGCGTAATCGAACTCCTCTGAAATGGCTCGACCGATTTTCGTGAATCTTAGCGAGCATATCGGCTAGGGTTGAGAATCGGACAACATCGACTTTTTATATTGATAAGTGCATTTGTTGAATAAATAATAGTAAATTATTACAACTCGAGACTGACGGTGACTATTGTTTGTGCGACGGGATAGTGTTGCCATGGTGTAAAATAATATGGGCGAAATACTTTATATGGCAAAACAAATTTTGCCGGAACAGCTAGTATACGTATATATTATGTTATGTATGTTCTGGGTGTAACAGAACTAAGTGATAATACTTTAGGTGTGTAATGTGTATAAAGTTGACTGTGAAAATAGCAGCGCTGAAAGAGCAACTTGTTTAAAACTTTTGTATGGGACGTTTAAAACTTTTGTATGACGCTGGGGTGCTATCCGCCATCCGGTATACCATACAAATCACAAAAAGAAATTGCTCATTAATCACTGCCACTTTCACAATGAACTCCTTACAAGGAACACATGATACATTTTACACACCCTAAAGACTCTTCTGATGTTGCGAGTGTCCTTAGGTGACATGACGGTAGTTCCATTACATCAGGTGACACTTTGCTCGTTTATTAATTTTAAAAAAAGTAATTTTGAATCGTTTTTACTTTTTTATAGATAACCGCTTTAGGTTTTTGTTTTTTTTTTAAATAGTATTAATTACTTTACTTTTACTAATTCTTATGTCAAAGTGAGTAAAGGGTTTTTAGATGGATGCCGCTGGCACAGTAGACATAACTACGTTCTGTCTACTCTGCCGCTGGGCGCTGTCGATCCTTGCGGTACAAGAGAATGTGGCAATATTAGTGTTCCGAAAAAAATATGCCCGAAAGAAATTCTTTAACGATACCAACATTTTTTCACGTTATTTAAAACTAATTCTTTTAAAGTAAATTATTCAACCAAATAAAAGATTTTTAAATGCTAATAGGAGAAATATAAACATGATATTATAATATTAATGTTTATATTAGCGGTATAAGACATTAAATTAATGCTAATAACAATCAAGATACCTAATTCATAAGTCAACGTAACCGAAATCGTAAATAGTGCTAATTTTTTACAAGGATCGTGATTCAATTGTTGATTAACATACAATTCGTTATGGACTTCAGACCCGGATTTTGGAACAATTATTCTTATAAATAATAACTAAGGAACCTATAAGGGACCTTTCAGCCAGAGAGCGGTCACGCGGTCAAGCGTTCAAACGGTCAGTTTTGCGTTATTTGTAATGTATAACGTTATACTCGTATAGAGATACTCACACAGGGGCGTTCTGACCGCGTCAGAATTCCTCATGTGTGACTGACCGCTCGAGCGCAGAATGCGAACGCAGAACGTCTGAACGCGTGGCCGCTCACTGTCTGATACGTCCCTAAGATAAAGAAAGGTGCGTGACCTTTCTTTGTCTCAGGGACCTATCAAGTATTCTGCGTTCGCATTCTACATTCGAGCGGTCTGTCACACATCATACACGAGCAATTCTGACGCCGTCAGAAATCCCCCTGTGTGAGTGTATATTCTATGTAACGTAATACAGTACAAATAAAGCAAAACTGACCGCTTGAACGCTTGACCACGTGACGACTTTCTGTCTGATAGGTCCCTTAGACGAATTAAATATTACACTTTATTATACCTAATAATTCTACTTAGTTGCAAACTCATTCCTTGTTCGATCCAGCTTCTATTTCTTATCAAAAAACAAATAGACTCAGTATTCAGGGCACTGATTTAGAAATGGAAATATAAGTGGGAGAGCCATGCTTCGGCACGAATGGGCCGGCTCGACCGGAGAAATATCACGTTCTCACAGAAAACCGGCGTGAAACAGCGCTTGCGCTGTGTTTCGCCGAGTGAGTGTGTTTACCGGAGACCCAATCCCCTACCCTATTCCCTTCCCTACCCTCCCCTATTCCCTACCTTCCCCCCCCCCCCTATTACCCTATTCCCTTTTAAAAGGTCGGCAACGCACCTGCAGCTATTCTGAAGCTGCGAGTGCCCATGGGCGACGGAAGTTGCTTTCCATCAGGTGACCGTTTGCTCGTTTGCCCCCTTATTTCATAAAAAAGTCCTTTCATACGAGGTAAAGATGGCGCCAATTTTAAAATTTACTACTGAGATTAGCTCCTAGGCCATATATTTTATTTTTTAAAATGCTCTCATTTCTTCATCTTCATCGAATTAGGCTGCGTTTCCACCAGAGCTGAGCGGAGCTGTGTTGCGAGGAATGTGTTTTTGACAACCAATAGCATCGCCGCGCTGAGCGATGTCATGGCAAAGTCAAGTCAATGAAGCGATTCTACTGGTTCTCACAAACATGTTCCTTGCAACACAGCTCCGCTCAGCTCTGGTGGAAAGGCAGCCTTAAAATTCATCATGTCTTTATCTTTATTGACTGTTATAGTACATGTAGTTGAAATCATTTACGGATACTTCCGACAGCCTCTACTGGTTTTATATTACGCAGGCTCAGATAAAATCATTTTTATTCGCTTCCTTTTAACTTTCGTAAATTGCATAATAAATGGCATATATTTTCCACCCACTTTATCATGAAACCCAGTTGTATTTTTTAAATGTGTAATACGTAAATTGTAAATGTAAATACGAGCAAACCCTTTCGGATATTTGGCGCGTGGCGGAAGGAAGCACCACTCAACGCCTTTCAACAATTTCATGGTCCTCGCACATAAAGGGCAAGCCATGCTATCGCGAATTTAAAAGGTTTTTTGTTAGGAACGGGAATTTGAGTAATATGTCACGCGAATTACGTACCGTGGAAGAAATTTTTTCGACCTTCGTTATTTGGTCGGATTATGTCAACTCAATGTTAGGACAGGCGTGACCTGTCGATTTGACATAAAGCGACCGTCCGCCGTGTGCCTATGAATCAACTTCTTTGATAGTATGAGATTGTTGTCATAGTATAGGAGGGGAGGCTGCTATTTTTTTTTGTAGTCACTCGAGTGTCATGGAGACCTAGTAGGTTTTGTACATTAGGTAAATCTGATAAAAAAATTATAAGAGTGTTTTTTTTATTTTAGCGGTGGGTTCAGAAACTGCAGCCATTTTAAAGTTTTGGAAAAGAAAATATATTCAGAAAACTGCTTATTTAGGTCAATTACAAATATATTTTAGACAACAAGGACTAAATCATTTAGTTTAGAGCAAAACTAGATACCTGCGAAGCTTAGTTAAGAAAATATGAAGCATTATTTTTTATATTTTAAAATGTCCCTACAGGCTTAGCTAACCTTTGAATCGTCAGTGCTTTTTAAGGAAGCTTCTTTGGGATATGCTAAACATATCCTATATCTTAATCTGACAGATCCGACGACATTTCAATATTTAAATTTCCACGCGAGAAATCTGATTTCTATACCATCATAACTAGACACATGTCGGAAGCCTATACAAGCTTAATCTGACACGCTCGAGCTACTTCCGAAATCCCCTCTTCGCCTCCTCTACTATCACATCTAATGTAGCATTTGATCCTTAGGGCCAGGACACGTCGTAGATTTTTATTTTTTACGTCACATTGTAAAAAATAAAAATCTACGACGCCTCTAAATGCATCGTGGAAATTCCTAATGCGATAGCGACGTTTCCGATGTTTTTGCGTTGCGACATCGCATCGCATTTTTGTGTGATTGCTGTTGTGATACGACACCGCAACGTAAATTGTTGCTTGGCCCTTACCCACTAATATTACATACGCAAAAGTGTGTCTGTCTGCCTGTACCGTACATATTTCCGCAAAAAATCTATCTATGTCCTTTACCGTCTCTCAAAGTAACTCCATATCTTTCATCTGAATCAGGTCAGCTGTTTTATCCTTCGATCGGGGATTCTCGGAAATGCTATTGTATTCTATTGTTGTCGCGATCACCGGTGCTCGTAGTGGGGCTTGAATCTTGATGAGTTAAGCGTGAAAAGACTAATAGACAGCCACAAATAGACACTATTGGATTTATAATTATTTTTGTGAGAATTTTACCAAATTAATACGTGATCAACGGCATACCTTGTATAAGCCATACAAGCTACGTTCTACCAGAGAGTTCACCTCCAAAGAATTGATTTTCGATTTTGCGCCTGTCGCCTGCGCAGGTCCAAAAAACTGCACAGGTCTATACCCACACACATTCCGGTCTACCTGCGCAGGCAACCCTGCACAGGTGGACCTCTTCGGTAGACAGTAGCGTGTATGGCAGCCATTAGATGGATTTATTGACAACTTAATTTTTGTATGATTAAATATAAACTTAAGATTATATTTTCTAACATTAGCTTAATTAAAGTGAAGTTAAATAATTGTTTAATCCTTAAGAGCCCGTTCTCTTTTCTACTGCTCTCTTCACACTCACGCCCGTCTTTCATATGCCAGGTGAAAAAGGACGATCGCCAAGTTAGCGGGCAGATAGAGGTTTTCTGTTTTTAAAGGGTTTTTTATATTGAAGTGGAAAAAGTAATTCCAACACTTTATAGACGACTTTCTCATTTCATACCGTTAAGACGTCAATACAATCCATAAAAAGGTGATATTCTAAACCTTTTACAGCAAAAATCACAAAACTGTCGCGGGTTTGAGTTGGATTATTTAAAGATACTTAAAAAAAATAAAAAATCTAGCTCCAACACTATATTATAATTGAAATGATCTTACATGTTGTGCATTAAAACTTATAGAAATACTGTATTTTAACTGTTAAATCACGTCTGTTAAATGAGCGAAATCGGCAAAATTTCGTATACGGACTTTTAAGTATCTCCATTAGGGGAGAGTGATTCTTAAGGGATAATAACATGTTGTGCTTGGGGTTTTTTATACCGACCATTACTGTTATTGTTTAGAAAGCTTTGAGGCTTATGATGTAATTTAATGTAGGAAAAATACAGCATCTCTTATAAGCTTTTTAATCAAGGAACCAGGTAAAAGACTCTTTAAGCTGCGTCTAGTTTCTTCAAGGATTATAGAATGGTTTGGTAAATGGCACTAAAAGAAAACAAAATGTAAGTTCTACTCAATAACTTTTTTAAGTAAATTACAAGGAAGTTAAAATATTTTTTCGTTGTTTTTGCTACTATTATTTTTGTTTTAATATGTCGGAATCTTTATTATGTGAACTACAAAATACTTTAGTTTGTTGGTCTTAAGTGCTTATGTGAAATTGTTTTAATTCCATGTTGTTTTAATCCTATGTTAATGTTCTAACTAGCTATATGACCGAGCTTCGCTCGGTATTCAAAAAATAATAAAAAAAACACACATAAAATGACATTTTATTAAAATGATTCCTAGCTAGATCGATTTATCGCCCCCGAAACCCCCTATATACTAAATTTCATGAAAATCGTTGGAGCCGATTCCGAGATTCCAATTATATATATAAATATATATATCGGCGTGCGCGATTTACTTGTCTATTGGCAACTTATTTTGACATAAGTTTTATAATGTATGTTATCTGTTGGAGCGGCCAGTACGTCCGGATGGGGTTTTGAGTGACGCTGTCTAACTGACGATGGACTTTTGAGAGGTGACAACCATCACCTGCCAAATATCTAGAATTATTATGAATGTCGGAAGGAACGGTGTAAGCTCCCAAACCCATTGGCTCCAAATCTAACGATATCTGGTTAATCACGCTCTGTGTAGATAACTAATATACGCCCACAGTCTTGGAGGATAAATGCAATGTTATTCCATGGCCATTGAATCAGTTTCAATATACCGCTCGACGATCCGATATATATATATATATATATATATATATATATATATATATAAGAATTGCTCGTTTAAAGATATAAGATATATTATTATGAAGGTGATTCCAGAAATTCAACTCATGAGATCTTAGTCGTTCCAAATTAAGCCGCAGCATGATTTTGCGCTAGTTTTTATGTCGGAAGTAGCAAAAGCTGTTGAGATTGAGCTGATTCGATTCTCGGTTCGATTCTGATTCTGTCGGGAGTAAGACAGCTGAAACCGACGGTATATTATTGTATTAGTGACCACTGCAGATGTGATAAGTCAAGACGTAGGTGGAAGAATAAGGTAAGTAACATGAAAAAACTTCCCGTTTTTTCCCTTAAATGGAAGCTTTAGGGCCGGAAAAATTATTTGAAATAGAGAAACTATAGATTAGCCAGATATATAATCTAGATTATGAAGTATAGTAGATGAGTTACAAGTTTTATTAAAATAATCAGGGAAAAATGAGTTATTGTCCGTATGACATGTTACTTGTTCGATTCTTCCACTCACGTCTTCAATTTAGTGTAACATTATAAGTACTCTAGAGATCAACAACGATAATATGGCGCGCCCCTCCAAAATTCAAACCTTTGAAGTGCGTTGTCAAAACGTTTGAAGTGCGTTGTCTTGCGCGGTAGGCTAGTTATGATTAGTAATTAGTTGATCAACAAATCTTGGTAATAAGTGACATTTACTGAAATATTATGTGTACTGTGATTGGTTGAATACTTACTACATACAAACTCTTTCATAAGGATATGACTACACACATTGAAACAGTCATTTGGAGGGGCGCGCCAAGTTATCGTAGTTGATCTCTACATCCCGACAAAGTCAACGTCCAATGCATTGGCACATAATACTCATTTCGTAACAAATCAACAGTGTGGCATCCATTCTAGGCATCAAGAGCTCTGACCTACTGGGTTAAATTTCGGAACACACCCAACAGTTTGTACAACGTCTCCATGATACCGTCAGAATTGAACACAGTGGGCCTTGGCCTGATCGAGCATACCAACTCGCTCGGTCTGATGATCTTTTATTGAGGTTCTCAAGCATATACCCACTATAGATATGGCAGAACAACATTTGCGGGTTAGCTAGTAATATTATATAGGATTAAGGTATAAAGATAACAAAACAAATTTATAATACTGTGTATTTGTCCCTTGTTAGCTTACCATCTAAATAGCAGCGCCGAAAAAGTTACCTTTATTTTTGAATTGGCAAATTCGTGATGTAGAAACATACTAGTCAAAAGTAGTCTTTCAGCGCTGCTACTTTCACAGTGAACTCTATATTAAGAAACGCATAATATGCACCAAAGGTAAAAATCACTTTGTTACACCCTGTATAGGAGGAAATAATGAAAGAACAATACAATATAGAAAGGTATCAGGTACCGATGTGACATTTTCAAGGGAAACATAGTCTACCTAGTCCAGAGGAAAGAACTAGTCAATACGTCTGGGACCAACTATGCGCGGGTTCCCTTAGGTTGTTTTCCTTCACCGTATGAGTGTCCGTATTACGTACTTGAGATCAGAAAATGTCTCATTGGCACACGCCTCCATCCAAGATCGATCCTGATTCCTGCACCCTCTACGAGTGCGAACCAAAGGTTTTAGGCCACCAAAGGTATTAGGCCACGGACGCTCTATAGGTACTGTATACTCTACAAAATCGCTTTGAAATCGTAGTACAATTTCCTGTCATTTTAATTGCCCTAATCTAAAAAACACCTTTTAAAGCTTTTAAAGCTTTTGAACAATTTGATTAGTTTTATTTGTTCCAGGCAGGCATTCAGTTTCAGTGCAAAATTATTACACTTTTATAAAAACACGTACTTAGTTATCAGAAAAATATTTTTTTAATGTAATATTTTTAAAATGGTTCAATTTAAAGTTTTGAGACTACGCCATACCTACTATAAAAAAAAAAAAAAAAACTTACTATATCGCGCGGGAACCGCATATTTTAAGTAAGTAAAAATTATACTATGTATGTAACATGTTCCGGGAAAGGATATAAGTACATATCACACACATATAGAACCACAGAATATATATTAGTTGTACCAACCGGAACTCAAAGTGTTTCCTTACCAAACAGCAAAATCGGTTCCCCAATTTGATTGCGGAGAGGTAATGCATGTATAAAGGTGTATACATTAAGTTTGTGACTCTCCTCGTGGTCTATTAAATTCCATGAGCATTGTAAATTGTAATTAAATTTATTTAATTATTAATTAACAGTAATTAATTGTGGACCGATGGAGGATTATCTGGTTGCATTACCTCAAATCCAGTCGATAGATTAGAACAGAGTCCGACCAAATAACGTACTCAACCAGTGGCGGATTTACAAATTTGCCGCCAGTAGGCTATTCAATTTTTGCCGCCCCTACTGACCTTTGAAATTCAATACGTTACTTTAGTTCACAATCATATTAATTACATCCTGATTTGCATTGATCCTGAAATTGCAACTTTAGGAATTTGCCGCCCCTCTAAATCTGCCGCCCTAGGCTCCAGCCTACTTAGACTATTAGTAAATCCGCCACTGTACTCAACGTAGGTACGTCATCTACTTCTGATTAAATTTCTTCGATGCTACTTTACATCAGTTTATCTGTCACAAAGTAGGTACAAAATCGATAAATATTTAAATAGAATTCAACAAAAAACAAAGTGTATCACGTAAAAACCCAAATTGACGCACAAGCTAAGGCCTGAGAGCCACTTGTCCTTCCCAAGATATCTTGAGAGCGGCTGGCAATTTTTCCGAAACAATCCCGAATTCAGACACACCAATTTGATACTTAAGACCTAATAATAAGAGTTATTATGGCGAGTTTCGCCCTACGATCGTACGTATGTAATTACGATTGATAATACCTACGCAACTCGTTTTTACTTGACAGTTGACTGTACACATTAATACTAACTTTATATACCTATGGAAACTTCCTAAGTTTGTTTGTTACTCAAGTATTCAAAACATTTTTTTTTGTTTACTTAGTATAAAAGAACTAACAAAAAGCCAGATTGCATGGTGTACGACGCACGATACGTTATACGACGTACCATTGGTGGTATAACGACGCTATCTATGGTTTGTATCAGGCAGCAGATGCTGGACCTACTTTTTGGGCGCAGGGCGGGTTATGCCAAGTAAAATAATAATGTCTTTCATTTGGGCATACATTGCGACAATGCTTAAGCGTACCCCTAGACGAGCAATTTTATGGCGCAATATCACGTATTGCGTAATATTATTGACCGTCTAGGGTTGATATTGAACATCGCGCGCCTTCAATCTAATTGTGAAAGAAACTGTTCAATAAAATTCAAGCGTGATATTGATTATATTTCTTCGCTTCATTCTTCGATATATAATTACTAACCAGTACCTCTGTATCTGCTAGGCAATCGCGTTTTTTCAAAGACGTATGTGGGTAGTTGAAAAACTACCCGCACGGTCGGTTACTGGATGTTCCGGCATGTCTCATTCTTTGTTAACGCGAGGCAACGCGAGCACGAATACTTAGTAACCATGCCAAAGCGCTGCAGCTGGTTATAATTATTATTAAAATGATTGAGTCAGTGTTGGAAGTAACTAAAGTCAGTGTTATTTTATCGTGTACTAAGAAAATACATGTAAGTACTATTAAATACTTAAATAAACGGCAGGTACTACCGAGGCCTAGACGAGTCAAATATATTCAATACTAACCGGCTTGTACTGCGACCGCGAGTCAATAAACGTACAATGTGTTGGGACTGCGAGTCTTTATACACGATCTATAATATTATGTATGATTTGTCCGTTCTATAAATAGAATTATAAAACTATATGATTGCCGGATTGGGGGAAACAACTGCAGGTGATTACTGCAATTATTTTAACTAACCGGCACGTACTGCGACTGTGAGTCAATAACTACAGTGTGTTTGGACCGTGAGTCCTCTTACACAATCTATATTCTATAATATGCATCGGAATTGATTGCGGATCTCTGACGATGTTTTACCTATTCTATAAATAGAACTATATGTTTGTCCGATTGGGGGAAATAACTGCAAGTTAATTACTGTACACGTTTAAGAACTACGATTATGATTTACTATGTCTGCCGGTATATAATTATTATTATTAAATAAATCTTGCACCAATTTTGGGGACTACGGGATACACCGCGAGTGTACATAACGAAACTTATTAATATCTACGTAACGTTATAGTTACTACCCTCAATATTTTTTGCAACATATTTTATCGACAAATAAGTCGATTATAACGAGCTACCCCAATATTTATTTTTTTAGGTCACTAAGACCAGACAATCGGGAAAATATCACTAAAAGTGACCAATATAGGTACGGGACGATCAGGTTACGAATGAACCCGAAGCCTTCCCAAGTACCGGCACTGATAGAACCGGACCAGATCCGGAAAGATCCAGGGCTCCTACTGACGTTAGGTGCACACTCGTTGGATTCGCCAGATTATTGTTTTAAATAATCCCAAAAATTATTAAGTTGAGTTACTTCTTATAAAACATTCCTGATAATAAGTGTTGCAGATCGATTCCATTTTGATCGATTATAATCACTATAGATCTCACCTAACAAAGTCTCGATATGATCAGACTTATCAACAGTATCTGATTTATCTCGATATAAATTATTATCAAACTTATCAGATAATATATTATCAGAAAAGACAACTTCGTAACGGAAACCTATAACACTCAAACTCGAAAAGTCTTGTCTCAATATCAGACCGAGATTATTATTGTTTCGTTGGATAATTCCAGTATTTGTTCTCAGAGACAAATTAGTACAAGTATCAATCGGGTACCTTTTGGGCTCAAGCAAACCCTTCCCGCTACCCGTCAAAAAAAGGGGGAGAGGGGGGCAGAGCTGTTTACCGTCGGCTGGCGCCGCTAGTACTATACCGCTACAATCAACCTCTTTCTAGTTCGAAGAGCGTTGAGGCGACTAAACGCTCAACACCACAGCCGTAGTGCTGACAGTTAATTTTATATATATTTTATAGATGTTACTATTATAATTATTGTGGGCTTTACACAGCTATCCCCAACCCGCGGTCCGCATGCGGGCCACCGGGACTTTATTTGTAGCCCGCGTGATGTTAAATCATTTTGAAATTCACGCAAAATATTATACAGTCAACGTGAAAGTATTTTTTCACTTGTAAATCGTTAATTTTAAATTACGTTATTTTTAAACCTAAAAATGTTTGTTGCGGCCCGCGACACTAAGACCAAAAATGTTTGCGGCCCGCATGAAAAATAAAAATTTTTTTTACTTCGTTCCAAAAACAAAAAAAGGTTGGGGAACACTGGCTTAATTTAATATACATCATGACATCAATAAACTATTAGAATTTAAAACTATATCTTCGTGTACCCTTATCGAAGGTTACCTTATTTCAAAGATTTTCTTTTCCCCAAACAAAGCGGCGGAAAATACTGTATTATATTTTAAATACAATTAATGAATTATTTAAATTTGAAACCACTTCGTAAGTTTATTTCAAAATTACATGTTAATTTGGAAAATTAACTTTTAAGGCTTTCAGCAAGCAGCCAATACCAAAAAGTGGATATCTAGCAAAAATATATTTAAGAGCCTACTTCTTGTTTTCTATTAACTCACTAGTCGATCGAAAGATTTTAATTAACGGATTAAGAGCCTTAAGTCTTGACACACAGACTATCAGATGCGCTTACATTTCTTTTTTTTTACAAAAATATAAAGAAGGAAACTAGACCAGGCGTAGGCTTTATCTAGACTAGACTTACCACGCTTTAACAATATCAGTATTCTTGGCGACAATTCTTCAGCCTCAGGCGCCCCCTTTTTGTTAACGTTTTATTGTTAATAGTGCCATGGGTGTATTAAGCCCACAAAAAATATGTAAATATTTAAGTCTTGACGTTTATAATATATATTATATAAGATTATAACATAACTGGCTGTCCCGGCAAACGTTGTTTTGCCATATAAAATATTTCGCCCATAATATTATTATTTTATTGAAGTGACTATACCTACTAAAGAGTATGTCACCATGGCAAAGTTCATGATTGCTATCCCGTCGCACAAGCAATGGTCGCCGTCGGTCTCGAGTTGTAACAATTTGCTATTATTTGTTAAAAAAATGAAATACACTTATTAATATAAAGATAAAAGAGTAGATGTTGCCCGATTCTCAACCCTAGTTCGCTAAGATTCACGAAAGTCGGTCGAGCCGTTTCGGAGGAGTTCAACCACGCACACCGTGACATGAGAATTTTATATATTAGATATATTATATGATAATATATGCCTATTAAAAACGAAATAATATAGAACAGTTAAATCAATGTACTCGTGAGCTATCTCAACTGATAGATATTTTGACACCTTCATATCCTGATTCTTGACCCCCGCCGCGGAATGCAACTAGTTTTAAGCGATTAAAATATTTAATACTAAATAAAATATGCAATGATAAATACGATAACAGAATCACGACGACCACAGAGCTGGACCCAGTTAAAGCAGTAGACTCCTAAAAATTTATTCTAAAATACTTTACTTCGACTTAGATTTTAGATGAATGCTCTGTTTAATCTTATTAAATAAATAGAAATATTACAGAGATCTTCGTCCGCTCCATCGGAACCTTAGCCAAAGAATTTGACAATGGCTGTAATACGAATCACGATATTATCTTCTACAGCCATCACTGTGCACTGTCATTGCTTATGAACAATGTTGACTTTATTGGTTGGTGACATTGGCTCAGATGAATGTGTGAAGACTGAAGCGTCTTTCGAAAGAAGCTTTCCGGTAAAAATACCTGTATAATAAATACATACCTGAGTAGTATAGTACCCGGGATCCACTTATAAATTATTTGTTTTTTCTTGCACTCTGTATCATCTGAATACTGGTCATTGACTTAAAACTTTCTGCCTAATAAAACTCGGCAAAATAAAAAATTACGGTTTTAAATAGCGGTATCGAAATTTATATTACAAAGACATCAACTCCCGGGCGTGATTGAATCGGTGATGTTATTAATTTATGTAATTCTTTTTTATTAAAAAAGAAGTTTCAAGTTATATTTAAGTTATTACGCCGTGCGATGGTTATTCAAGATTATATTAAATAGGATAAAGCAGGTACTGTGCGAGATCGGCGCAGCGTCGACACGAGCGTCGACACGAGCATGGACACGAGCGTCGACACGAGCGTAGACACGGGGACTGAAACTGGACACGATTAATGATGATTAGTAAGACGACAGTCGAAAGGCAGGACTAGCAACTTCAATACTTTCGATATTTTTCTTAGCCATAATTTTATCGACGAAGAAAGTTTCGCTGAATGATCCCAGTATGTTATCATTTAAATCACAAGCCATAGAGGTTTCTTACGTTTCGTTTCTAACTATTATTATTTATTGTTAAATTTTTTCTCCAATATAATATAATGATTACTATTCGTAATGAATATATGGTATTTCGTAAAAAAAAAAACTTTCTTTCGTTACTCTGAAAATCTACTGGTTAATAATTATATATCGAAGAATGAAGCGAATAAATATAATAAATGATCAAACGAACTTACCAAGTGAAGTTCGATCATTATTATATGAGTCGCTTCATTCAAAGATATAATCTCCCTCCCACCTGCACGAAACTATGTTTGCTGCAGTACCCAAAGAAAGAAAGAAAGATTTTTTGCATTAATTCTCTCTAAACATAATGAGACATGCCGGAATGTCCAGTAACCGAGCGTGCGGGTAGTTTTTCAACTACCCACATACGTCTTTGAAAAAACGCGATTGCCTAGCAGATACAGAGGTACTACTGGTTAATAATTATATATCTTCGAATGAATCGACTCATATAATAATGATCGAACTTCACTTGGTAAGTTCGTTTGATCATTTATAATACAATTGATCGTCTAGGGACTGGCTTAAAAGAACATGGCGTAAAAAGGAACTAACGCCGCCCGCGCCATCATAGGAAACACCATTTTTGACAGTTCTCCTTTTACTTGCACCGCCCTGCCCACATTAATTAGCATTATCGATTTGTCGCACTGACATTAATGTCCAGTGTCCGATTCTTTTTGACAAAAGTTAAGGAATAAGCTACCATCAAAGAGTTTACCAATCAAGAACCCTAGTAAAAACATAAGCTTCTGACAAAAAATGTCATAAAACGGCAAAGATCTCTAAACTTAAACGGGCATTCATTACTCAAATTCGCTATCTGCTTATGAATCAATTCCTTTGATAGTAGGATAGCATCTCAATGGATAGCATTCAATAAAAATCTCCTTTTGAAAGTTCAGAAACAAATGAACTTCCAATACTCTAACAATTTCAATTATAGTTCTCTTTAAGTAAGAATTTAATTAAAATAATCTGTCCTTTGATATCCTTCTTAATTAAAATAGTATTTCATGTTACAAAGTGAGCGTGATTAATGCAATAGTTCAATACTTTTGAATATATCTCGACCTGAGACGCATTAGGTCTGATGTAGAATTTTACAAGTTTAGAGGAGAGCCAAAAGAAAAATATTGACAAAATCGTGTCAAAACTTTTGTTTATTATCGAATAGGCTAGCAAAAATACTACAATATTTTAGATAAGTCATCTACCTTTGTATTAGTATAGTAATAAAAGCAATCATAGTAGAATAAAAATAATTTATTATTCAAAAACAATTTTTTGGTGACATCCAACCTTATGCTTGTATAGAGTTATTAAACGACGAATACCTTTAAATATATTTAGTGGTCCAACTTTATGCCTGCAATTTTTTAGTAAATTAACTGTGTATTTTAAGCTTTTTTTAAACATATAACATTATATTTGGCCAAAAATAGAAATTTAGTTACGTCCTATCTTATCATGTAGCTATTTATGAGGCATATTATTAAGCACATAAGGTCGAAGATAATAAATTAAAATGTCAAAATAATAAAAACTTAAACATTATGACTCACTCATTTTTTAAACTAAAAAAATATGTAAAAAAGAATAGAAACAGACAGATTTAATCCACTTCAGGAAAATCTACCTGATTCTCGGAATGTTTTAAGTTTTTATAATATGTGTGGAATTCCTGTGGAATCCACTGCAAAAGACTCCTCAAATCATTGTATTTTGCCGTTGATATGGGCTTTTCAGTTTGACTAACACAAGGTAAATATTCAGGAAACTGAATTCGCTTAGAAGCATTTCGGATGAAAGATATTTCGAAAAAATCTTCTTCGAATCTATTTTTATAAAATAACATTCCAGGCTGGTCTTGTCTAACCTGAAGCCAAACACATTCTGAAATTTTAAAATATTGATTATCTTTATTCTTCTTTCTGAAAACAAAAGGACCATTTTTCTTATACAAAGACGTAACGTCCTTAAAATTATTAAGCTCCATATCAAAGACGTCAAAACTTCGTCTCCCCCCACAAGTTCGAATAAACTGAGACCAGTCTCGAGGTATTGCAATCTGCATCGTTTTTAATTGCTTTTTCTTTTTTTCTATTTGTGAGTGTATTTGGTCGACTTCCATGTGCGTATGACCCTTCAGCATAAATTTGTGGTTTATTATTTTCAGCTGGGGATGTTTGTGTAATATCCACATGTAAGCCATCACGACCATCAAATTTCGGTTCTGGCCCGCACAGTTATCAGACCACAGAGTTAACTCCTTCACGTTAGTAAGATTTTCATAATTTTCTTCAACCCATCGAATGAGACAAGATGCTATTTCGTTTCCTCCTCTGCCACCTATATTTTCAGACCATAACATGTTTGCAGCTCTATTAGCTGTAGAATCAAATATTGTCAAATTTAATGTCCAAAGCTTTCGTAGATAAAAAGATTTACTATTGGTTAAATTCGGTGTAGCCAAACACTTCTGCAAATCAAACATCAATACTTTTTTTTCGCCTGAACTTGATTCTGCTTCTTTTTTGTCATTTCTTTTCAAGTTATATCTTTCTTCAGCAGCATAAGCATGAATTTCTTTTTCTTTTTCTATATTATGTTTCAGCTCTTCATCCACAACATCTAATAGCTTTCTCTCAAATGCATCACAATCATCACAAGTATCGACCGACGGTAGTTTGAAGCTTAAATTGAATTTGGTATTGAAAATGTTTCGGTATAACCATTCTTTGGCAACCAAATTCGGAGGAATCTCTGCAGATTCCATTCTCTCTTTATATTGTTTATACATAGTGGGGATATTCAAGTCCGGTCCCAAAAATTTTCGTCCGCTCTTTTGTCGTGAATAATGACTCTCATAACATGGATATAAGTTAATGTGATCTATCACTGATTTTACTACCACATCAGAAGTTTTATTACCAGGAATATGCTTTCCCCTCTGATCTGGAGCTACTAATCCTCCATCGAGCTGTTTTTCCAAACTCACCTTAACAAACTTTTCTCCTATAGATAACGTGTTGAGAAACATATTCCGGCATATTTTTTCACTCTTAGAATTTACAATAAGTCTATATTCATATGTAAACTTCCTTCGGTCAGTATCTAAGTTCCCAGTTGTTCTCATTGTCTGTTTTTGCTTCTTTGTGACGTTAGAGGCTATAAACTGGCGACGTTGATCCCAACTAGTACATGTTTTCCAAAATTCATTAAATATTTGCATTCTGGTTTCAATAGGCACTTTTTCGTAACATTTAGATTTACACTTACACGGAGATTTGATTTCGCGACCGCATATTTCAGGGTTTTTTTTCGCTACAGTTGAATGATAGGGAGAACCTTTTAGCCTTGCAATTTTAGCCGCAACTCTTTTCCATTTAGTTACGTTTTTAACTTTCTTTCTTGTGTTAGATTTTTCATTATTTATTATTTGTCGGTCATCTGGTAAATAAACATTCCCATTCATATCTGCGACCATAATTCCGTTCGAGTTAACTGTATCTTTATTCAAAGTAGTATCAGAAATATTATCACTTACTTGAATCAACATCATTTCATTGGAATTCATACTTTTGGGACTACTTTGATTAAATACTGAAGATTCATTAAGGTTATCTACCGGCAAATATGCAGTGGGGATTGTTTGTGAAGTCATTGCAGCAAAAAAACGGTCGTTTTCTTCAGGAATTTCATTAAATGCTGAAGTTGCAGTTATACTTTTTTTTCGTGGACCTAGAAGATCATCAATAGTGATTAAATTAATATCTTCATTATTTGCTACTTTAGCTTGTCCTGCAGGCGATTTTTCCGTGAAAGAAAGTTTTCTTTTCACCCTCAAAGGCCCTGATAGAATTAAGACTTTTTCTGGCGTACCACTGATGTAGCTGCCATCCGAAAGTTCTTCATGTGGTTCGTAAGTCTTGTCTTTTACGCTATCATCGCTATCATAATCGGAAAATTCTCGGCCAGGATCTGCAACATAATAATATTATTAAAATATATGTGTATCATATAATAAAAATCTTAAATATATGTATACTTGTATAGTGTAAAAGTATTAAATATGTTATTATTTCTGTACATAGTGTAAGTAGGTACAGTTAGTTATTATGCTGGTAACCGAATCCAACACGTTGGAAGAAAGTAACCAATTAATCTGTCTAACAGATTAATTGGTTACATTCATAAAACGAGTTGTAGGTAAGTAAAAGTATTTACCTAAACAAGCACTTTCAAATATAGGAGCATTGACTTCATGTCTTGTATTATGACAATAACTTGGCCTTGCAATAATTGGATTCTCGTATACATTTCGTATGTCGTCCTCTACAAAAACAAAACAATTCCATTATTATTTATATAATATAAGGTACCTACCTGTACCGATTCGCTTTTAAAACGAGAAGGAATGTGAGAAATGAACTTACTGGCCACTGAAGCACCTGCATCGCTAGCTTTAATTTCATTACCACGGGACTGAATCAAATTTCGAAGATTGACTAGTTTGCGTCTTTTGTTGAGTAATTGGGTGAACATAACATTCTGCAGTAAAAAAAAACACCTTTTAGTTCACAACATATTTAAATAAGTACCTTCTTATGTCATAACCGATAAAATAAAAATCTCTAAACGACTTAACAATATTTTTTAGTTTTGTACTCACCTGATCTTCGCCATCCATTGCTTAGAGCCTTAGTAGGTATAATATTAAGTTCTTAAAACTCCTAGAGTCACCACTAATAATTCACCCTCAAGCAATAATAAAATTACAATAATAGTAATTAACAACTCGCGCGCGAGTTGCAGTGATCTGTACTTGAAATTTGTAAACAAATCGGACGCACGGCGCACCACGCGTTCGGTGCTAAGCGCTGATAGGTCAAGCCACCGTGGCGCGAAAACGATCGAGTGACCGGCGATAATGTCCGATCTCATTCTTTCGCTTCGGCGTGCGGTCACGAAGTCAATGGAATAGTGTTTCTTCTTCACATAGGCATTTCTGTACAACGTTAAAGTAGCACTTTTTAAAGGCATAAGGACTTATTATGTTTGTAGACCTTAACCAAACAAATAAAATTTTTGGGGCATAATACTATATCTTAAGGTACGACATCTAGTTATTTAATTTCAAGAGGCATAAAGTTCTATCTGATAAAACGTATTATTTTTACCAACAATTCTTGTAGAATAAAGTCGAATGACAAAATAGTCCCTTCGTTACGCATAAAATAATCGAAAAGCATAAAAGCTGAAGTCATTGTTAGACCTTCCAATGAAATAAAAATTTTAAGCATAAATACTGTACTAGCTATTAAGCCTTATTCCACAATATTAATTTGAAAATTCGACAGATTCGACCTTATGCATTTGTATTATTATGAGAACAAAAAGAGATAGAACTATGATTTTAATATGCATAGAAAGAGCGCGAGATACTGGTTTTAGCTGACCATTAAAGTTATTTTACTCTGATGTCGACATTCGACCTTCTGCATCTCATGTCGAGATATACTTGAGTATTATTAGATTGACGTGCGAAAGGGTATCCTGGGGGAACGGCGTATTTTGCTATAGTATATAATTATGCATATTAAGGCCTTCTACACATGTGGTCTGAAAAGAATCAAAATCGGTGCCGATAAAAGTTGTTCTAGATGCAAACATAAAAACAAACCATTCCTAGCGGTATAATTAATAGGAGGTGTCATTGGCACTGTTTTTTTTTTTATCAATAATATTTTCAGTTTGGGATAATAGGAGAGGATCCGGAAAGCCCAGACTTTTGGGATGTTATTTTATTTGCCTTAATACTTTTATAATTTTAACTTTGTAAAATGTAGTTTTGCTGTTAATATTTAAAAGGAGTATTATATTTTTAATGTATAAAATTTTCGAGTCGCCTCCTAACCTAATCTCCTCCGAAACGGCTGAAGCAATATAAGCAGGCAAAATTATATTATCAAAAAACTATATTTTAATGACAATGGTCAATGACTATTATCTATATAATAACTAGCTGTTGCCCGCGACTTCGTCCGCGTGGACTTCAGTTTATAGCGGTCAACAAAATGTGTGTCAAATTTAAAAGCTTTTTAAATTTGACACAATACTGGTACCCCTTAAATCAAAATACCTACCCAAAAACAGCTGTGCAGTGTGCACATTTAAATATTTCATTTTTTTAAATAAAACTTTATTTATATCAAATTTAAAGCTTATTTATATATTACACAACTTTAACTTTACCCATAAACTATTTATCATTGGTAGGTTTGAGGTTACGTCACTGCATAGATAAAGTACTGAGTAGAAAGTTATTTAATAACGTGTATAATAGCAATCGAAATAATCGAAAAATTCGACTCAATATGGTACCACCCCATAAAGAAAGACTTATGAGCAAGCGATAGCGTGATATAGGCAACTCTTAGCGCCATCTGTTATGATTTTTTGGAACTAACTTGTTTTTAACAAATTTACGCATTTTCACCTCCTCACAACCCCTTTTTCCAGTTAAAAAGTAGCCTATGTCCTTTTTCAGGATTTAGACTATATGTATACAAAATTTCATTACAATCGGTTCAGTAGTTTTGGCGTGAAAGCGAGACAGACAGACAGACAGACAGAGATACTTTCGCATTTATAATATTAAGTATAGATAACTTAATTATCAGAATGCTATACAGTAACACACGTTACATAATATAATATATCTTTGTCTACATAATATTATAGATCGCGAAAATCAAGGAAACGGCTTAAAGGGATTTACACAACAATTTAGGGACTGGGATTTTTGGAAATAGAATTTGATAAACCAGAGACTTATCTCGGGAAAAACCTTCGGGAAAGCGGCGACATTCGCATAAGCTTACCCCGAGTTGGCTCTTAGTGCTCTTTATGTAAGTGGTGTAAATATTGACGCAACTTAACAGTATTTAGCTTTGTTAACTTATTCTTCTTAGCTTTTTCCCACTTTACGTAGGGTCGGCTCTCCTAGTACTGTAGAGAAGTTGATTCGTAGGAAAATGACGGACCCACGTAGTTTGGTTGAGTTATATCAAATCCAGCCGACAGATCATGACTTACAATGAATTATCATAATCAGAACAAATGACGTAGGTCAATCAGGGGCCAATGAATCAATTTCTTCGATGGTACATTTGAGCCAAGTAATTCTATCTTGGATTATCGAATTAGGCTATTTATTTACAGCTAAATCTTTAGTCATAATCATCAAATCAAAACCGTCTTCAGCTTTGTTTATAATCGCGGTAATTTTTTATTAATTTGTCAGTGTTAGACAATGTTTTACCAATAGCAGTTTCAATATATTATACCATTATGCATGTAGCGTCGTGGTTTCAAACAAACGATTTTTTCAAAAAACTGGTTTGGTTCCATTATACTTAGATAGAATCAGTTTTAGTATTTTTTACAGTCAAGTTTTTCGTCGAGTTTCAGACTACGAAAATGCATTAACTCCATCAATTTCACTTCAGACATTGCAATGCATTAGTGCGCTCAGGTTTATATTACCTCTGAGTATTTTGACTCTTATGTCCTCGGCATGGCATAAAGGTCAGAAATCTTGTCCCTCTGTAATTACAAGAGAGTGGTCGCCCGCAGGCCGCAACACATTTTCCAATATCCAAGACGTTTTCCTCAAACATCTGTCGGGTAATTCGTAATTTTATTGCACGCGTCACTTCCGGCGACGTCACTTCCGGTGACACGTCACGAATTCATAGCCGGGAATAAATCAACTTCCTGACACTCTTATTGCATTGTAACATCTTGGGTGTACAGCTTAATATTATATCCTGTTGCTTCGGATTTCTACTCACTGAGTCAGTCAGTAAGATCTAGTATTTATAGTGTTGGAACGAAGTTCCTTATCGCGCGTTTGGCGTTGCGAAATGAGGCTAGACGGAACGACACTTGATCTCGACACTTTTTTTAGTACCTGCGAAGTAGGTGCAGATGGCGTTGATAATTATATAGAGTGGTACATAGTATTCCTGTGCGTAAACTAGATGGCGTTTTTGAGAATGAACAGCGACATCTACCGGACGTTTAAATTTTATTAGAATTCCACAAAAGTGTCGTTGTTAGTATTCCTGGGCGCCATTAGATTGCTGAATTAATGTTGTGTGAAGTTGCTTTAACTCCCGGGACAGGACATAGGATACTTTTCATCCCAGGGAAAAGGTATGGTTTCCGTGCGATGAGCGAATTTTGACGCAACGGAGTTGCGGGCGTCATCTAGTTCAAACTAACTTTTGACACATCAATCAATAGTTCAAACTAACTTTTAACAAATCAAATCAAGAGACACAATAGAATAAGAATAAATTTCCAAGAATCCACGATCGAAGGATTAATTTGCGTATTATTCCGGGCTGTTCGGCTGACTGACAGGATAGTAAGTGCGACGTAGAGTCGGAAGGAAACGGCTCTCAACTGTAACCAAACTTCTGGAATCCGGTATTACAACAGTCAAAGTTACCCAGGCTTACACTGGAAATAGCAATCCACAGGTCTAGAAGTTTGGATACTTGTGAATTGTACGCTGACCGCGCATTCACATAATATTTTTTATACTATTCTATATAAATATAACACTTTTTTACTTGTTTTTTGTAAATTTGTTTAAGTGTATTTTTTTAATTTTCCATCTTTTTAGTAAAAGATGGCCCCGTGCGAGTTTCTTACGCCGGTTCTTCTCGCCGAGTCAGTTACCGAGACGGCGGTAGGCATCATGCAGACGTTCTAAATGTGTTAACTTTGTTAGCCTATTTAGAAATAAATATTTTGATTTTTTTTTGGCTAGACGCCCGCATCTTCGTTGCACAGAAATTATGTTATCGTGCGGCAACCGTACATTTTTCTGGGATGAAATGTCCTATGTCCTTTCCCGGGACTCAGAGTATCTCCATGCCTAATTTCAGACCGACGGACAGACAGACAGACAGACAGACACACTTTCGCATTTATAATATTAGTATGGAATTTATTTATTTTTATTTCTTGGGAAAACTTACAGCTATCATTATAAATTAACTAAATAGTAACTATAAACCATTTAAAAGTTTTCGCAAATAGTTGAAAATAAAAGTGTACAAAAATTATTGCGGAGTTAACCAAGCACATAAAAACAAACAAAGGAAAATTACAAACTAATTAATATTTAGATGAAAAAGAGCATTCACGTATGGATAATCTTAAATATTCCGATGCGATTTCAGAACGCTTGTTAGTATCATTCTTACAGATCGATCTGAGAAATTCATAATCTGAAAAAATTTGAATGTGTGCGGAGCATGCTGAATACTGATATTGTATGGTATTCCAGTCTTTCTGAATTAATAATATGAATTCAGAGTAACATTCCGGCTGTGTGTGGCCAGCCTGCCTTTACATAGAATATTATGAGCACAAAATTCGTAGAAATAAAATTGTAACATTAGTCTTCTCTTACTCAATCAGTATAGCGTTTCAAAACCATTAAAAATTATACCATAATGTTTTTCCAGTTTTCCCAACCAATAAATTATCCAAGCATATGATATTTACGCTGCTGCTGATGGTATATTTTCATTTATTTTAGTTTTCATATTTAAAGGAAAAATGATAACATGCTGCAATAATTAAATTGGTATAACCTTTCTTGCCTTAAAACCAAGAAGATGTTATATGTAATAAACATAATACCTAACATAACGCCATAATTTTTGCTCTAAACACAATTTAAACCAATGTTAGCCCTGGTTAACCGACGCAAAAGATTAGAAAGACCGACAAAAAAGATTACTGTCATCTCCGCACACAACAGTCAAAATCTTAGAATCCCGTTATAAGCCTCTGACCCGAGGTAACCTTACACCCTGGGTAAGTTGCCCTGAGCTTCGTCACTTAGATATCCGGATAAAAATAACGTAAAGGATCACGGGCGGTAAAAATAGGACGTACCGCCCTAGCATTAACGTCAACCTCATTTGAAAAATAGTGTTTGCACAGGAGATTGCCTGGATGCTTTTATCAGTGAAATGTAACACCTACGTATAGCGCGATTTAAAAGTATAGTTTTCTTTATGTAGTATACATTATCTGCCACGTGCTTCTGTGTAGAGCAGCGGTTTATCAAACTTTTTTGGTGGTGCCTTATTTTCGACGGACCCCCAAAAAATAATGTTTTGTCTTTGAACTGATTTGACATAATTATCGAGAATGGCTGATGTAGAGTATACTTTTTATACTATTTTATTGTTAGGACTAGTTTCGTTTTTTATATACTGATATTTTTTCAAACAACAAAAAACTCGCTACTGTACGTAGATGATTCGCACACCTCATACTTTGATGTTTTTATAATGACAAAGAGACACTTAGATAGATAGATAGATAAACACTTTATTGCTCACATATGGGTATACAGACAGACTTAAAATACTTAAAAACTAAGACATTAATGTGGGCAAGGGCGGGGACTCAATGATTACTTTAATTTAATGGAGAGTTTGACAGAAAATGTGTGTAGTGTCAAAAACTTTAGTGAATTAAAAAGTAATCGTTTAATATCACCGAGTGTGGCCGTTAAAGACTTTAGCATTACCACCTACATAAGGAAGCAAAAGCTAGGTGTCTATCACGTTTTGACAGCGGTCCAACGTAGGTTTGGCCAAAAATGACATTTATGGAGCTTTTGAAAACATATTATATTAATCACTGTCGAAAACTTGCGAGCCTCGAACACATGTGGCCTGATTAGTTGACACGGGGAGTTGATTTTGGAGTCGTTAGCATACTTAATTATATTATGTGTTAATGGGTCCCGAAGTTGCTTGAATCAATTTTAATAACAGGTTTATAGATGATTGATTGATACTTCCCGATATTTTCTTCTGATTGATTTCTTTGGTGAACCTATATAGATTCAGCCATGTCCTTGGCGTCTCTGAGATCATATCGAAGAATGTTCGCGGTTGGATACCAATATCGATCTTGATTCCTCAAGGGGGTGACAGACACGCGAGTGAGTACGCAGACTTATGGCTCGACGATCTTAATCGCCTGTGTGTCAGCAAAGAGCCGCGAACCGCGAGCCACGGACTGCAAGCCGCGAGCCTGGGGCATGGTAATCCAGTGTGAGCGATTCTCGTGTGTCACCAACGCGAGCCGAGTAAGTTCGCGAACTTTTAACCCGTGTACTTTAAGTTCGTACGTCTGTCACCCCTTTTATAAGTTACAACACAGGAGACAGGGGTGGGAATGTGGTAGGGCAAGGTCCGTTAAAAATGAGATAATACTTTATCTTGGTAAGGAAAAGAGACTTTAATCATGCTTTAATCAAAGATTACTATTTACTAATACGTTACGTTTAATTACTTTTCTGTGTTAACGATTGAGCATCATTAAATTGGGATAGTTACAAAAATTACACAAAGAGTTAATCTTTGTTTAACCAAATTTGCTGAGCGGAAAATCCGAAAAGATAAATTGTGACAAAACAACGATTATACACTCAAAAGTTCATCAAAAGCTTTCATCCATCGAGCGTGAACGTCAAGTTTTAAGAAAATTACGATACACAACGAAAATTGAATTTCCAAATTGGAAAATGCCACGGAAAGTTTATTCTAAGATTGATTGAACGTTGAGGCCTTGAAGCAGCTAGACAGATATCCCACAATTTATCTAAGGGCTTTATAAGGGCGGCGTCATCTGTCTTATGTCTCGCATTATTTTCTTCGATCGGATCTACAATTTTTTTCGATAGTAATAAATTAATGAAATTAATCACGGGTGTAAGTAACCACTAGTTTTGTGTGGGTTCTGGGAAAAGGGTGCACATTTCGACGTAGTGTAGCGGGGCGGCCTGCATTTTGCACGTTTATGATTTATCCTAAATAAGAAAATATAAATTAGAAAGAAAAATATAATACATCCATAAAGTAGGTCACTATTTTCGTGATTTTTAGACTTGGACCTTGTTACAATTTGTCATATTAATTGTGTGTGTGATTTACAATTTTACATTTAAAATTAAAAGCCACCTCAATATTTTAAATTTCCCTATCAATTTATTTTACAAAATTTACGTCACAAAACTAAGGACCCCTTCCCCCTTGTCTCACTACGTTGACCCCCTTCCTCCCCCTTTAGGTGTGACATGCTTTAAGGATGATTAAATTTAATTGAGTAGGTATTATGGAAATGTGGCCAGCGCTTTGTCAAAATATAAATGTGCGTACCTTAGAGTGTAATTTTCCGATGAATCAACATTCAACAGTCATTTAGCTTCTAAGTATTATTACTTAGTTCGATTACCTTGGTTGACAGAATAATAAAATATCATCTATACTTATTATAAAACAAAGTCGCTTTTTTTCCCGCATGTCCCTTTGTTCCATTTAATCTTTAAAACTACGCAACGGATTTTGATGATTCTTTCAGTGTTAGATAGCCCATTTATCAAGGAAGGTTATAGGCTATATTTTATCACGCTAAGACTAATAAGAGCGAAGAAATAGAGGAAAATGTGGATAAAACGGGGAAAATTATTTGAAAGGGCTAACTTGAACGTGCTAATCACAGGAACTACTGGCCCGATTTGAAAAATTCTTTCAGTGTTAGATAGCCCATTTATTGAGGAAAGCTATAGGCTATATTTTACCATGCTTAGACTAATAGAAGAATGTGGAAAGAAACGGGGGAAATTATTTGAAAGAGCTTATCTCGCGAACTACTGGAATAATTTTTATGTTTTTTGTCACAGATAAGAAGTAGATCACGTGAAGCATCATTGGCTATCGATTTTAATCATTTTTTCAGTGGCTATATATTTTATACCCGTGCGACGCCGGGGCGGGTCGCTAGTAATTAATAAGTCATAACAATTAACATGGAAGACTTGAGTCTCTAAAGATCGCTCTAAAAATATGTGCGAATTCTCATGTCTGCTTCCGAAAACTTTAATTTACATTCATTTTAAAGTTCAAAACTTTAAGTACGTAAGTACGTACGTAAGTAATTACGTAAGTAATTTAAATTCTTGTTAAACGGAACTAGTACATGTAAAATAATTAACTTCTGCTTCGGTACAACTTTTTAGTTAAAAACTTTCATCTATATTCTATACGGATAGCAAATTAAAAGCCGAATACCTTTTATACTTATGCAAGTTTTATTAACATAATCACAATATCCCCCGCTTTTAAAAAAGGCGACATGCCGCCATTTTGCTACCACTCGAATAATAATCGATATAACAATATAAAGCCTTGTGTAAATAGTGCCCTACGTATTTTAGTTAAATTTTGAAGACACTTTCCGACCCAACAAGGGACACAGGAACGTACAATTGCTACGAATCCTATATTGCAGTGTTTCCCGACCTTTTTGAAGTAGGAACTCAATCACGGACCCCCTTAATAAAATAAAAACAGATTATTATATGTATACCTAGTTTAGAGGTGACACCGCGGACCTCAAAAGATAATATGGTCGCGGACCCCCAGGGGTCTGCGGACCATAGGTTGGGAATCACTAGTAAATTGTAATATTTTTAAGGGCCGAGCTAATACTTGTAATTAATTTAGAAATAAAAAAAAGAAAAACGCCAAGCTCTGCTTTAATTGGTCATGTCCTGGAATTGGCCTAATTTTTCACTCGTTGCCAAAGAAGAATTTATTTAGGCTGAGCTAAATTTGTTGCTAATTTTAATTACCCTCAATATATATAGCGTGATTATTTTGACAATGTTTCAATTAGTTTTTTATGTTAGTGAAAACAAAACTCAGAATTAACGCTAAAACTATTAGACAAAACAAAACAAAACTGAAATAAAGACATACGTATAATAAGCTAGAATTAGTTTTTATTCTTGTAGTACCTCGATCGTGGGAATACCAGACACAATAGATATTCAAAACTTATATGCGGCCGCCAGGGGCCGCTTGGGGCTTGATGGGCTAAACTTAATTAGGTAATAACTTAACCTTTTGTGATTAACGTCTTCTGCATAGATTATTTTGGGTTTACAGATAATATGGGAAAGCAAAAAACAATAGAAATGAAAAATCTATCAAATACCCTTTTATTGCTTGTAGTAATCTTTCACGCGAGCGCATATAAATGTAGTATTACGAATAACATATCTACAAACATTAAGTGAAATATAAGACCACATCCCGTATTAAATCCAGGTGGGATTCCACCTCTCAGTGTCAGTTACTTAGATTGCTCAGTCAAATTATTCAAATATGCTTGAAGCTTAATTAATTTTAAACTCACTTAGCGTTTACGGCAAAGGTTTCAAGCTTCCTTGTCAACAAACTTGAAATATTAAATTATGAATGTCATTATATTTTAATGTAATTTAGGCTTAGGGCTTGTCTAACTTAAAATGACGCGCCGCTCCCTCGTCTTCAGTACAACATTTTTCATTTATATATCAACTTGTGAAGTGGTGGGGCGCGTCATTTCAAATTAGACCAAGCTCTACCTATTATGATATTCACATGGAAATGTTTTCAGCAAACTCGTCCTGAAAGACATAATTTATTATGTCAAGAAAATAAATTCGATAAGTTTTGAATACATATGTAATACTAGCTTAAAACACCAAAATAATATGTAATAACCACAGACAGATTGTTTACGAAGTGCCGAATTTTTAACCAACTGTTATCAAAATAAAACAAGAAGGAAATAGGAATGTGAGCTAAACAATTTCTTCGGATCAAACCGAAAAGTTATTTCGGATATTTTTTTCGCGTCCCAATAAATCTGCTTATGAATAAATACATAAAGAGTAAAAACCAATACAAAATGTAAGGACATCGTCTCCGTAATTTTGATGTCAAGTTTATTGGTAATCAACACTATCACCCTCATATTATTATCATCACATCATGCATCGGATATGAGCGAAGTACCTACCCGTAAAATGTGGAGAAAACCGGGTGGTGATGTATACACAAAGTTACAGCCAACAACTAGTATAGTAGTAAATACCAATCTCTAGTTATTATGGCCAGTTTACATTATTCCAGTCCAGTAATACAATCCAGCGCTGAACAGGGATGACGTCAAGGTCAAAGATTAGCTGATTTTTAGGGTTCTGTACCCAAAGGGTAAAAACGGGACCCTATTACCTACTAAGATTTCGATGTCTGTCTGTCCGTCTGACTGTCAGCAGGCTGTAACTCGAGGACGGTAATGGCTAGAGAGTTGAAATTTTCACAAATTGTGTATATCTGTTGCCGCTATAACAACAAATAATAAAAACACAATAAAATTAACATTTAAGGGGGGCTCCCATATAACAAACGTGATTTTTTGGCATTTTTTGCTCTATATCACTAATGGCAACAGGTAAGTACTTCACTTTTTCACAAAATCCTTAGTTAATATATCATGTATTTTAATATTTAATAATAATATTAAAATAAAATAAAAATAAGGGGGCTCCCAAACAAAAAACATAATTTTTGGCTTAATTTTGCTCTATAATGGTACGGAACCCTTCGTGCGCGAGTCCGACTCGCACTTGGCTGATTTTTTAATAAAATAAAGACATACAAATACAATCCAGCAGTGAATTGCATTCTAGTGCATCCCAAGTAGGGCATCGAGACCGGGTTTTCCCGAAACCCGAATACCCGGGAAAACCCGGGTTTTGGGGATCATGAAAAAACCCGGGTTTCAAAAATGGAACCCGGGTTTTTCGAGCTTTTCGAGTTTTACGTTTTTTTGATAATTATTAAAGGCCAGACCTGATTAAAGGTATTTATATAACAAACTAACATACAAATTATTTATTTTTATAATATATTGTATAGGTTTAATTATTTATATTGGTCATGATTAAACAAAATATAATATTTTAAAGGAAAAGTTTCGCTTTAAGAGCATTAAAGACTAATTGTCATAAAAATGTTTATTAATAATAATTAATAACACTAATTTTAAAAATCCTACCAAAATTATTCAATGTAAAAAAGCCAAGTCTCTTCATACAATCTATCTTTCGCAAAAAGTTTTCAAATTTCATAGAAGCCAAGTCTTGTTAAACTTATTTTATAGTTTTTAATCAACAGTCAGTGATTGACTACAGTTTAGTTTATTATGTGATCAAAGGTTTACAATATAAGGTGTGGACAGCTTCAAAGGGTTTTATCTTCTAAGTCTGATGAAAGTACCGTAGATTTTTGATGATGGGCAAGTCAGACACTAGGTGACAAAACGTTGAAACTTGTATGGACCATTGCTGATAAAATAAACCCATCAACAAAGTCTTCGGGATATTTGTATTTTTGGAATATCTAAAAACCTGTCAGGAATTTTTGAAGACAGTGTATGGAACAGTGATAACTTATTTTTTAGTATTTAATAAAACATATTATTAAAACACTTTTCCGAATTTTATCGTTTCTAAAGCAATTACAGGTATCTACAGTTATAAAAAATCAACGATAAGTCAACAAATCTTCATTTCGTTTTATAAACTGAAAATTTCATTCGAATGAGATATTTTTGCTGCTGATTGTCAAATTAATAGCAATAATTTATACTGATCGATATTTGGCATACAGTGTTTAAAAAATATATACATATATTTTTGTGTCCTGCTGCAGTATGACACCCATTGTTCTTAGCAATTTAAAGTCATTATTTTCAATCGTCTAACTTACTAAAAACACTTAAAGGATTTTGTTTGTCATTGTGCTTTTTGTCATTATTTGTTATGTTCACAACATAACAAAAAGCGACAATATTAAGACAATGCAATCAGTAAAAAGGTTCCAGGAGAGCAACCAGCCCCTAGAAACTGACAAAACCATGCCGAGGAGTTTTCATCAAGTATATTTTGAATCCATATTATTGTATTGCGGTCTGGCAAATGCGGCAGATTGCTTTTCATTGCTTGAGAGACTGATATTGGTAACACATAATAGGACAAATGGTGGCTTTCTTTAGCCGGCCGTGGATGTCATACTCACTGCGGAGTTATAAAAACACGTGATTTTAGTGAATCGAGATGAAATAAAACAAGCAGAGTTTTTATCAGCACCAGCGCCAGAGCCACCATGGTTAATCTTACAAATTCATTAAAAGCAACTTTCCGCATTTGCCATAATATTATGGTCTGGTCTGATCAATTATATGGTAATCTGCCATGAATTTTGTCTATTGTGACTAGAACTAATGACTACAAAAAGCTTTGAGGTGTTGTGTAATGTAATATTTTTCAGTAATGTAAGATTTTCTACTAAGTTAGATGACAGAAAAGTTACCTTAAATTGCAAAGAACATTCGGCTTCATACCGTAGCAAGGCAGACAAAAGGCAATCTCAGGTAAAAACTAGGCACAAAAATTTAATTACAGGTGTAAAGTATACCAACATCAATTAGGACTAAATAATTATTAATAACTTGACAATCAACAATAAAAATGTAAAAGATTAAATAAATATTTGTTAGCATACGTTTTATATTTCAAGTTATTCTTCTATTTACTGTCTTCAAAAATTCTTGATAGATTTTTGTATATTTCATAAAATATAAATACATTTAATTAGGAGGTGAAGCTTGTTGTAATACTTAACGTTGGCCCAAAAATCTTAATCCCTAGCTTTAATAAGATCCAATATATATAATAGGAGAGGTAAATAGTCGCTTCTATAAAGTATGATACGGCCGTGCCCGTTCACTCGATACTTGGTTGGGCACTGCCGTGACCGCACACTATGGTATTTAAATAGTATTTTACTGGAAAGGTGCTGGCAATCGCTGAAAATCATATTTAAAGTATTTTCGCATCGTTAATCTTTGAATTTTAAGAAAACCCGAAAAAAACCGAAAAACCCGGGTACCCGGGTTTTCATTTTAAAAAACCCGAAAACCCGGGTCTTGAAAATTGGGTCCGGGTTTCGATGCCCTAATTCCAAGACCAGTGACAATCCAGAGCTGGATTGGATGCATTCCACCAGTAGCAATCCAGCGCTAGATATTTTGACTACTGGATAGTGGATTGAAGTAATGTGAACCCGCTTTATGCAAGTAATAAGTGCAAGTACGAGAGCTCGATCTTGGCTTGTATATTGTTTAATAGTGGCGGAATATCGCATTATTGCGGTCGCAAATTGCCTCCTAAGCGTCTGCTTTGAATAATGTTCCTTCGCTTTAAAGTATTTTTACGTAATATTGGACATCGTGTACATTAGACCTCAGTAAACTTTGCTTATGCCAGCAAAGTTGAGTTTACTGAGTGCCAGACGCGACAGGACCGTGTAAAAAATACCGCAGCCCCATACATGAGGGACCATCAATAAAGTACGTTACACGATTTTCATTTCGCTAAATTTTAAACGCTAATCAATTTATTAAAAATGTGATGCCACAAAATCTAGGACCCGTTCCCCCTCTTTGTCACACCTCTATCGCTGATCAAAATGTATTGAACTGACATTAGATGAATCGAACGTCAACGTCATATTAACGAACGCTTAAGTTAATTTCACACATTTTGATCGGCGATTCTATAAAAAAGCGATTAAGAAAAGGTTTTGGCTAAAGGGCTATGTCACACTTCGCCGACCTTACACAACGTTGCTTGCTACAATACGACGTCAACATACTTTACGGATTGTCTTTAACGAAATATCATATTATATTTTGGTTCGAGCTTTTTCTTTCACTTTACATTTTTATCAACTTCGCCCTACAGAGTGCTCTATATGAACTTAATGATTTTAGTAAGAAATCATTTCAGTTCATCAAGATAACATCTGTCATTTGTATATAATTAATATGATAGTTAATAATAAGGTAGATTATGAAAATTTAAATTATAATATGCTACAACCGCAGCACTTGCTACGATAGGACGCTTACGTGCTAGTACTACGGTAAAGTGTTCTACACTAGTTTTTACACCAGGCTACACCATTGTATGGCATTTTTGCAAATCCAAAGATTAAATTACTCAGTTGTTATTACAGTATACGTATATACGTAATACTTTTGACTTTATAAGTTATTTCGTTAGGCAATCGTTCCACGCGAAAATCATAATATCCCCATCACCTTGATGATGGCAGTCTTCCACCGTGCGTTTTTCACGTAACTTTCTGCCGCGCACTGTAAAACTCTGGAATAAACGGTCACCAGTAGTATTTCCGGTCTAATACAACCTGCAAACCTTCAAGAAGATAGCGTATTCCCTCTTAAAAGGCCAGCAATACACCTGCAGCTCTTCTGATGTTGCAAGTGTCCATGGGCGACGGTACTTGCTTTCCATCAGGTGACCCATAAGCTCGTTTGCCCCCTTTTATAAAAAAAAAAACAATAATAATAGCGTGTAACATAGTCTACACAGAAATGTTAGTGACTCTGGTACAGGGTACTGTGTAAATAAACGGGGACAAATATTTGCCGGCAGGTTAAAAAATATTTCGAAAAAGTTCAAGCATTCACAAAACCCGAGTCGCGTTAAAAGGACGACAAAACACGTGTACGGCCGGATTCCCACATCCGAAAATAAATTCAATTATGCCTTTATGTATTTTGTGGAATCTATCTCGGTGGAAGGCTCATCAACAAAGGCGAAATTTCGTTTGGGGCCGCAATAAGCACTCCGCCCGTGGGACTGGCGTAAAGCCAAGCATGATCTTTTGGAGCGAAATTAAAATTATCGTTCAATTTTATACGATATGATTTTCCGATGATCCAATGTGATTTTCGTGTTTACGGTTCGTGGTTGTTCGTTTCTCATTATGATACAATTAAAACCGCATGTGGGTGGGTGTGATATTGTTAATCTACCGTTAGGGAGACGACTGCGTACAAATATTTTATGTGTCTATTAAAAGGTTAATTTTGGAACTACTGCGTCGATTTTATTGAGGCATAGATGTAGTATCCAATTGGTAAAAATAGCCGTACAATGCAAACAGACATCCAAGAATAATCTCCCAAGAAATTACAAAAAGATTTCCTATTCTCTCAAATGGTCACCTTTCATTTAACCGGTTGGCTAAGCGTCGTCTAGCTGTAGTGTTGAACGCTGTAGTCAACAAGTCGGCTAAACGATGTACAGCCATGTGATTGAATTGCGTTTTTCAGTCAAAGGGTTAGCTGTTTGATTGAACGACTATTTTAACGAATTGGCTGCGACATAGACATTGAGGACTACGAGGATATTAGGATTCCTACTTTTTGTCGTGCGAAAATGTATGATTACCGCGAGATATTGTTTTAAATTTTAATCCGGGATAAGTAGTGAAACTTCTGGTAATTACTTGCATCTGGTAAATAATATTATTATAGAACACTGCTATGCGTAATAACTATGTTTAACCATCGCAAATAGTGGCTAACATAGCAATATTCTGATTAAAAATTATGTTCAATATTTGCAAAGTTCATTTTACATGTGCTATTTACTTATTGATTCAATAAAATATGTGTGCATGTGACATTGCAAACGCAATTTTAAACAGCAATTATCGCAGTCCATAGAGGAATAACTACAATTTCAATTCATAATTTATAAATTCATAGCTGCTTAATCCTTTCTCTCTAATCTAACCAGTAAGAAGCAAGAACCTTCTAAAGGCTCCACTTAGAGACGTATCTAATATCAGCTATAGTTCAACTAGCTGACCCGGCAAATGAAAAAAAACCTACTGTCAGGCCTTTTTTTCATTAAAATTGGTTGAGCCGTTGAGTTGAGGAGTTCGCGCACAAGCACTGTGATTCTAAAATTTTATAAATTAAAGAATATAATAACTGAACACCTTTTAAATACTAGAATATATTGATTATGACGATATGATCTTATCCTGCATTCAATCATACATGATTTAAGAAAAGTTTATAAAAGGTAAGATGAGGTAAAGTTAGACTAGTTAAGATGATTAATGTCGATTTAAAATTGAAATCGCAACATAATTCAACCCTGAGGGCATATACGAAATTAAAACAACGAAATATATCCGGCTTACGACCGCTATATCCTGATATATTGCCTGACAACATGCAATAAGCACTTTGGACACGGGGGTGTGAATTCTTTGTGTGCACTCGTTGATATATTATGATTCCGTGCAGTCGAGTATGCACCATTCTGATCATGTATGGATCATCAATATCTTGGAGGAAATAAATTGTTCCGATCTGATATGTCGTGTAAACGCTCTGATATGTGTATAGAGCAATGGAGAATTTTGAATTTCAAAATGGCGAGTATGTTCTCTTTTCTGGTAGTTACTTTATTATATAATAACTGTTTAGTGTTTAGCTTTAATATGATCAACCCTTGCAGTCTTCGCACTAGTTTATAACTTGCAAGTTGTTTAGTAGATAAACATATAAATGCAGTTCTCGATTGAATACTTTTGTTAATGTATCAAAATCCGTTGCGTACTTATAGTTTTTAAGAATTCAGTTATTTCTTATCTGTTCTTACTATAATATAGAAACAGGCAGCGGGATTCGACTTTGTTTTACACTATAATATAGTGACTATAATAATTATGTAATATGACTATTAGCAAGTTGGGTAGACAGCCACCAGATGGAATATCAAACTTACCTTCACAGTTCACTACGAAACTCTAAAAGCAATGTCGCGTATTTGTAGAAAATATTATAGAAAGTGTTCATGCAAGTTCAGTTTGTGAGAAGTCATGCCACTTTGTATAAATCTGTTACTAGCAGAATGTCAAACTACCAGCTCCAAAATAGTCCCTGAAGCACGGTAAAAGTGGAGCCTCAGTTCAAAATACAGTCAACTTTATTCCGGTTCGCCAAGTTAAGTAATAAAGTGATACAATATTGGATTTAAAGAAAAACCCGTCGAGCGGAACTTTTATATTAAATTGAGTTAAAACTTTCATTAGATACACATTGCCTTGAACTTTAAGAAGTTAATTAATTTTATTTTAGAGTATACATCGGAAAATGTTTAACATTGAAACTTTTTAGTGTGTATTCTACCAAAAAGTATTAATTAACTCCATCCATACTAATATACTATATTAATACTATAATAAATGCGATTGTCTGTGTGTCTGTCTGTGTGTCTCTTACCCTTCACACCCAAGCCGCTGAACCGATTTTGCTGAAATTTAGTATGGAGAATGGAAATACTTTTCATCCCGAAAAAATATACGGTTCCCGCGAGATAAATAAATTTTGGCGCAACGGAGTTGCGGGTGTCATCTAGTAATCTATATTCTACAATATGTCTCCAAGTCTTTTTTTTTTTAATATTTAAAGTCTATATTATAATTATTATAAAAATTTAAAGTATAATCAGTGTAATTTAAATCTTCTATTTTTAAACTATTTTGTAGCCGGTAGGTAACATTTTGAATTCTTTCTTTTCTTTCAAATTCTTTATTAATGAATGGTCCTTTTTAGTCGATTAATTCTTCTTTACGCTAAAACGACAAGCTAATTTGAGTGGGTAATGGGTAGGGGTACACAGGGTAAGTTCCGAAAATCGAAATGGATTTAATCTTGCAAAACACAATATGGTTACCGATAAACAAAATATTTTAGCGCAGTGATGTTGCGGCAAACATCTAAGTAGTATGAGTATGATAATATAATTAGTGCACCACATGCCTAATAAGCCACATCCCACCACTCGTATTATGGCCCAAGAGCCGGCGACAGCCAAACTTTTGGCATTCCATAAAAGTTTTCTTGTACCATCGAGGAAATTGATTCCTAGGCAGTTGACAGTCCAACGTCATTTGGTCGGATCATGTCAATTCAATGCTATGTGATCAGTCGGCTGGGCTTGATGTAACACGACCAAACTACGTAGGTTCCCCATCTGACTAGGAATTAACTTCTCCGATAGTACATAATATAACCCTTATACAGGGCGACACAAAACTAAGTGATAATACTTTAGGGTGAGTATTAATATACTCATCACTGAGCACTGTTGTGCTCCTACTTTCACAGTGAACTCTCTATATAGGAACATAGTATACTCACCCTAAAGTAACACTTCGTTTTAGAGGTAGGAAAGACTAGCACAGGCTATGGAGTTTTTTTTACTTTATCCTTTATTGAAGGTTAGGTAGTCGTTCAGAACTGGATACCTCCTAAACCACGCCTGTAACTCCATAGTTACTGGTCATTCTTACCTTTACAAGGTCATATTTATGGGTCATACTACATACCTATACAGGAGAACTTTTAGCTTTTATAAAATGAGGAAAGTCAAGCAATCGTTAGCTCTTACTCTATGGAAGACATTTTCAGGGTAATTAATGATCATCAATCATATTATAACCCCAGCGTCCAAGTGTATTAGGCGCGTGCTAATGCGAAATGCATGTTTAATTACGTTAACGTGGGAGAGCCATGCTTCGGCACGAATGGGCCGGCTCGACCGGAGAATTACCACGATCTCACAGAAAACCAGCGTGAAACAGCGCTTGCGCTGTGTTTCGCCGAGTGAGTGAGTTTACCGGAGGCCCAAGCCTCTACCCTATTCCCTTCCCTACCCTCCCCTATTCCCTTCCCTTCCCATCCCTACCTTCCCCTATTACCCTATTGCCTTTTAATAGGCCGGCAACGCACCTGCAGCTCTTCTGATGCTGCGAGTGTCCATGGGCGAAGGAGGTTGCATCAGGTGACCCGTTTGCTCGCTTGCCCCCTTATTTCATAAAAAAAAAAAAAACGCTCATGTGGAAATAAATATTACAGTAATGACTGCAAACGTCGCGTCTTTTTTAATCAAATTAGGGGGCAAAAGAGCGAACGCTTCATCTGATGGAAATAAACTACCGCCGCTCATGGACACTCGCAAGTCGCAACGTCAGAAAAGGTGAGTGCATTGCCAGCCTTTTAATCCTTCGATCGCGGATTCTTGGAAATCTATTGTTATTCTATTGTTGTCGCGGTCACCGACTTGGTTGAATTAAGAGGCTGGATGATTTTACGGCGAACGCACGCGCACCGTTCGAGCTGATGGGCCGAGATATTGTATGAATTTCCCGGAAGCGCCTTTAAATAACGTGTTAGTTGATACATAGGTAATATATTTTGCTCTATATTAATTTAATATTTCATGCATTTCACTGTCAGCGGTCAGTGGTCAGTAATTTCTTCAGTGTTAGTAATTTCTCAACATGGCGGTCAGATCAGTTAGTTATTCGACGTGTTGAAATTATTAATAGCTCATGCTCACCCAACATATTGATCACAGTAAAAATATTATAGTATTTGTGCAATATTTTAATCTGAGGTTTTCCTTTTTAGTCACATCTATAAATTCGTTTATTAAAAAATATTTATTAATTAGTATCAAACTATAATACCATCTATAATCCTTCGATCGTGGATTCTTGGAAATCTATTGTTATTGTGTTGTGTTTCGCTCACCGGTGAGTTTATGGGGCTTGATGGGTTAAACTAGACCGACTTAAGAAAGTGTTGCACGAATTTTATCTGTACTACATCCGAGATACGGCTTATAAATTATTGTAGTTTTTTGCCGATTATATCCCGAATAAAAAGTTATCTGGGAAGCTGGCAGTTGTCTAATTTACAACACAAATTCCCTCTCAGAGCCATTCATTACGGGCATCCTGCTGCAGCCACAAACTTAAGCTAAAACGAAATACGAAATTCCATTCAACAAAAATTGTTCTTATATTTTTACAGTGTTCAAATGAAGGAATTAGCGTTGCTTAAAACATTAAACGCTACGAAATAAAACGATGTTACTTTCGTCTGTAAAATTGTAATTAATTCTTAATGCTTTAATTCGCTAACAAAATAATTTTCAGAATGAATAATGCTCAACATTTCTGTCCGAACCATGATTATTCCTTCTGATTAAACATTAATTTAAGTCGTGAATAATTAATTATTTTAATGTGATTGTAAATTGTAATGGATTTAAAAACTAAATAAAGTAATTGAGCTTATATAACACTTGATTAATGTATTAACAATTAAATTTTATTTAACGGTTGTTGCAGTATTTATATTGTCCGTAGATCAGTTTTCGTAGTCGAAGCTGATAAATGTGTTACTAAAATAACTTCGGATTGAAGGCCAAAAGTTTCAAATCCGTAAGAAATGTATTTATTTGTTACAGATTTGAAACTAATTACATGAATTCAATTATTGTACAATATTGAGTTACAATATATTACTTTTTTATTATTGTACAATATTGAGTTACAATTTTATAAAGCGTGCGGAAATCCACTTCAGGCAAAACGACGCCCAAGACACATGATTATTTCCTACGAAAATTATTAAAGGTCTGACACTGCAGAGCAATAATACCAATCATTAGTACCAGCGCATAAAATCCAATTAAACCCCCCGTGCTGACATCGTAGGGGTTGTAAATTGCTGTGATATCGGATGCAGAGGTAATGGAAATGTAAGCTTGTTTCGACTTTTCGCTGTTTCTTTTGATAAAACTCAGGTAAAGTTACATAACTTATGATAAGCAAAGCTGATCCTAAAATCATAGTGTTATATTGTAGCTTAATATTTATTGTATAGTGTACAAGTACAAGTGAAAGTTTGAAGTAAACAATATCCATACTATCTAATATAATAAATGCGAAAGTGTGTTGGTCTGTGTTTAGAACCTTTTTACTGAATGAAATTTCTAATTTAAAATCAAATAAATACAAAAAAATAATAATAATTAAAATATAAATAATTATTTATGAATGTTAATAAATGTTAAATTGTATATTGAATATTAATATTATGTATTCATACACTAGGGCTGGAGGCCTGGTGTCTCAAAATACAAGCAGGACACTGCTTAGTTTGAGACTCCAGTCTCCCCACAAATACTGAACTATTTTATTGTTATGATATACATAAATGTAATATTATTATTGTGGTGGGAGGATAAACACATTATTATTATTATTATTATTACTGAAGTTCAGACTGGTTCTAAATATTAAAAAGTTTATTGTCGTCTAGACGAAGTTTTATAGATTTTGTTTGTCATTCTCTCACAGAATTTCATGAATATAATGTTCTAGTCACGGACGTAAAAAACATTCGGACGTAGCATTACACTATAAAGAGGTGAAGCATGCAAGGTAGAGATCAACTACGATATCTTGGCGCGCCCCTCCAAATGACTGTTTCAATGTGTGTAGTCACATCCTTATGAAAGCGTTTGTATGTAGTAAGTATTCAACCAATCACAGTACACGTTATATTTCAGTTAATGTCACTTATTACCAAGATTTGTTGATCAACTAATCATAACTAGCCTACCGCGCAAGACAACGCACTTCAAACGTTTTGACAATGCACTTCAAACGTTTTGAATTTTGGAGTTGCGCGCCAAGTTACCGTAGTTGATCTCTACGACAATTTCGTTTATTGTACACGTGACCGACACTCACACACGCAACTAGGTACTACAACCCGCTGTCATTGTACATTGAGTGGCGGCGCCAATGACACGCACACATCCTACACAGGCGGCCATAGTTCTATATGCTTCACTCGTGATTAGACAAGGTTACGTCTGTATTTTTTTTTACGTCCGTGGTTCTAGACGTCAAAGTTATTTCTTGTCTTCCATTTACCTATGAAGTGAGCAAGGTCCTCGCGTCGTTGCGAGGTGAATTGCTTGCTCAACTTTCTTGTTTAGAAGGTGCGTCGGAGAAAATGATAAAATAGCACACTCGATATTCCAGTTGAATTCTTTTTTAATCTCCTCTCTCTAAATCTATCAAAAAGTAAACAAGTCAAAAAATCATAAATTATAGAGTCGTACAAAATAGTATAAAAAGGTTTTTATAAAAGAAATTAGCTATGTACACTAGTCACTACATCACCCCCCTCCAGAGACCGTCAAGGGCGATAATAGTCAGTAAATTTGACACGACGGCCTGACCTCGTCCTTTTGACGATATTCTCATCAGCAGAAGGCAAATCATGGCTATCCGCATTTGGAGTGCTATGGAGAGTGTTCGTTTTGGGTAGTGACTGTAGTGAGTTTTGGCGCATGTTAGTGTTAGATGTGGACTGAGTGTTATTAGGGTCACATAACATAAAGGCCGGCTTGATCCGGTCAATTGATACGGTTACCTGCTTACCGTTTACTAAAATTTTGAAAACTTTGTCTCCTCTTTCCACGACCTTATGTGGCCCAGAGTATGCTGGCTTTAAACCACCGCCAGTACAGTCCCTTAAGAATACATGAGTAGAGGAAACTAAGTCCTTGTGAATAAAAGTTTTGAACCTACTGTTGTGCCTAGACGCAGGTGATGGGCGGAGTTTCCTGACGATACTTCGAAGTTTTGACAAGTACTCCGTCATATCGCCAGTCTCATCAGCCTGAGGGTCAAAGAACTCACCCGGAAGCCGTATCGGTTGACCGTACACCAGTTCGGCTGCTGAAGCCTGAGCATCCTCTTTGAAAGAACTGCGAATGCCTAACAGTACTAGTGGGAGAGATTCCACCCAACTGTCATTTGCATGGCATATGATTGCGGCTTTGAGCTGACGGTGAAATCTCTCCACCAGTCCATTGCAGGCAGGATGGTATGCAGTGGTTCTGCGGTGTTGAAAGCCAGCGATCGTAGATAAGTTCTTAAATAATGCCGATTCGAACTGCCTACCTCTATCAGTAACAATATCAGATGGGCAGCCGAATCGAGCGATCCAACCACTCAGTAGGGCCTTTGCCACCGTTTCTGCAGTTATGTCAGCAAGCGGTATTGCCTCAGGCCATCGCGTAAAACGGTCGACGGCAGTGAGACAATAGCGGAAACCTTGGCACAGTGGCAAAGGACCCACGAGATCAATATGAATAAAAGCAAATCTGGATGAGGGCAGTTTAAAGTTACCCACAGGAGAGTACACATGCCTAGTGATCTTCGATCGCTGACAAGCCGTACATGATCGAACCCACTCGCGACAATCCTTCCGAATACTAGGCCAAACATATCGCTCGGAAACTAGTCTTATGGAAGCCTTTGCCCCTGGGTGACTAAGAGAATGCAGGCTGTTGAAAATAGCTTTGCGTAACTCTTGTGGCACATAAGGTCTAGGCGTAGCGGTGCTAATGTCACAGTAGAGCTGGCTACCCGAACCTGGGATCTTAAGACGCTGTAAGCGTAGTGAGGTAGCGTCATCTAAAAGATGATTCAGTTCGGGGTCCTCAACCTGAGCAGCTGCGATTATTTCAGCGGACACAGGCTGAGAAATCTCCTCTACACGTGAAAGTGTATCCGCCACAACATTATCCTTTCCGGATATATGCCGGATATCTGTGGTAAATTGAGCGATCAGATCTAGGTGCCTGAATTGCCTTGGGGAACAATTTTCTTTCCGGTTTCGAAAGGCGAATGTCAGTGGCTTGTGATCTGTATAGACCACAAAGTCACGTCCCTCGACCATATGCCTAAAGTATTTTACGCTCTCGTATATTGCCAGCAGCTCTCGGTCATATGGTGAGTATTTTTTTTGGGTTGGACTTAGCTTGTGTGAGAAGAAGGCGAGGGGTTGCCAGGCATCCCCATCGTGTTGCTGGAGGACACTACCTATAGCGTTGTCGGATGCGTCCGTCACCAACGACAGTTTGGCATCGCATCGGGGATGGGCCAGCAAGGCGGCCTGACATAGACCTTCTTTGCAAGCCTCAAAGGCCTTTGATGCTTCGCCTGTTATGTCCACTGGATGGGAACCCTTGACCGAACCCGTAAGCAACTCGTTAAGTGGAGCTTGGTGCTGGGCAGCTTTGGGAATGAAGCGCCTGTAAAAGTTTACCATTCCCAAAAACCTGCGTAACTCCCTTACAGTCTTCGGCTTTGGGAAGTTTTTAATAGCCTCTACTTTTTCTGGAAGGGGGGTAGCTCCTGCGCCCGAGATTTGGTATCCTAAAAATTTTACCTCCGTAACTCCAAAAACACACTTGGAAACGTTTATGACCATGCCATATTCACGTAACCTAGCAAAAAGTTGACGGAGGTGCTCTTCGTGAGTTTTTTGGTCCTTCGAGAACACCAAAAAGTCATCCAAGTATGCGTACGTGAAATCGAGTCCCCGCAGCATCTCGTCCACGAAACGCTGAAACGTCTGAGCGGCGTTACGAAGCCCGAACATCATGTACGGGAATTCGTATAGACCGAACGGCGTTGTTATAGCGGTCTTCGGAATATCATCTGGGTGGACTGGAATTTGGTTATAGGCTTTAACCAGGTCGATGGTGGAAAATATGGTACTACCTGCTAATGTATGGGTGAAATCATGAATATGCTTGATGGGATAGCGATCGGGAACCGTGCGGGAGTTGAGCATACGGTAGTCACCACAGGGACGCCAGCCGTTGTCTTTTTTCGGAGTCAGATGGAGCGGCGATGCCCATGATGACTCTGAGGGGCGACATGTACCTGCCTGTAACATGGCGTCAAACTCAGCTTTCGCAATTTTCCACTTTTCAGGTGCTAACCGTCGCGGCGTACACGATACAGGCTGTCCAGGTGTAGTTCGTATATGATGTACTGTATTGTGTTTCGGAGTGCGGTGTACTCCGGGTGGACGTGTAATGTCGGGGAAATTCAGCTGAAATGTATCACGTGGGCTTCGGCCTGACCGAGCATACCACCTCGCTCGGTCGGAAGATCTTCCTTTGGCCTCCACACTCCTTATTCCCACACCTATTATAACAAGCGGAATTCACAACAGTCTGTATTTTTCTTAGTTACCTCTTCATGCTTACACCTATTGGTTAAAACTTGGTATTGAGATACATTTTCCCCGGAAAAGTGTACTCCCCGCTTGATAAACGAATTCTGGCAAAACGGAGTTGCGGCCGTCATCTAGTCGTTAGTAAAATATGGATGTTTTTAAATTTCAAAAAAGATATGGAACCTTTTTCCATAGACATACTATTTTAAAATCACTGTGGCAAAAACTCAAGAGCCCAAATTTTTGAAAATATATTCTAAATTAGCGAATTGTCTACCTATAGACAGTATACGACTCGAAGTCAATTGTTAGACACTTCACACTTCACACTGTAAGATAAATGTTTGAACGAAGGAATCTTGGCTTTCAGCGATTGTGTCTGGAAAGCCAAGTAATTATTTGGCTTTGTAAGTCTTTGTTGTGCGGTATGCTATCTACTTATCGAACAAGAGACTATTAACGTATTTTTATAATATAACTGACTTCAAAAAAGGAGGTTATCAATTCGACCCGTATGCAATATGTAATACTCCCAGAACTGCATAGTTTTCGTATTACCTATATTATGTTAGTCTATATAAGCTGAATAAATGTGCCCAATTTCAAAAGTGTATGTAGGTAAAATATGTATATGTCATTGTTTGTTTTTACATATTTTGTGTTCGCATAGGTATCTCCGGAGACCGAAACTGTAAGTCCGATTTAAGTAATTCTTTATGGAATGCTGCAAGTTTCATCAAAACCGGTTCAGTAGTTTTTGAGATACGGAATTTTAATTCTCAATTACATACACTTTTAAGTAGATTTTATCTTTTTAAAATAAGTAGATTACTATTATTTAAAATATATGAATGTTCCAAATTTTTTAAAATGATACAGAATAATTAAAAATGTTGTGTCGTTGATATTTTTAAACTACTCTCTTTATTACTAAGTTAAAACTCCATATTTTAATTATGTTGTTAAAGTTATAATATTAAGAAATTATTATTTATATTATGCTCCGTTCTATTATAACTTACTGAAAGCTCTACTCGGTGGACAGAGAAAGTATCAATGAACTATCATAGAAGCGCGTGGTACTTTTTCCAAGAACGGATATTAAGGACCTAGTGGGTGTTTTTTTTTTTCACGGAAGGGAGATAAAAACATGAAAGTGTTAAAAATGTTGGATAAATATCAAAAGCAAAATCATCAAAGAGAGATTGAAAATAATATTATTATTGTGGACTGTATGACTTTTGTTGATATTTGAGTTTTGATGACTTTAATTAAATCACTTTTAACTATTTACTTTGTTTATTAACTTTAAATTAAAACTGGACTATTCACTATGTGCACTGTACCAATGCAAAGGGCAGACAGATATTCGTCAAAGTTTCTGAAGCCGCAGTTGCCGTATGAGTCCTATGCCCAAATCTAATCACAACGTGTAACGCAACGCCCCGTCTTGACCGCTGACCGGCCAATTTATACCTCTAAGCTTCACTCCCGCCATGCGCTAGCGCGGAGGGAGAAGACCCCGCCCACTTATCCCGGTGCGGGGATATACGCAGAATCCCGCCTTGTTTCTATCACGCGGAGATACCATTTCAGCGTACTGCGTACATCTATCTCTTTTCTACTCATTGCGATGGCACTGTGCACTTTACAATTACAAATTACATAGACAATAATAATTATTCAATACATATACAACAGTTTCAATACCATGATAATATTATGTTCTTAGTGTACAAAATTATAATATCATAATTCACATTTATTTGTACTAGTTCCATAATATAATCTATTTTCAAAGACACATAACCAAATATAAAATCCTTACTCGTATTTCTTGCCCTTATCCTAAACGTGTAGATTACATAATAATTATAATTATATCATGGCAAGAAATACTCGTGTCCACAACTGTAGCGGAAATGAAAACGCAATAATCATCAAGTTTTATTAGACTCAAAACTTATAGCTAGATACTTCAGCACACATTCGTACCTAACCCCAAAGATGTCCCATATATACGATAGCATAGACTTTATTTATTTGTAGTTTACACATATTCCAAAACACATAATCAAATAAATAAACCTAGCGTAGACAATGTGCCAAGCTGCAAGCATCTGCTAGCTTTCTCCAGACCCGTTCTCACGCTAGTTTCTTATTCATTATTCTGACGGTCCATTGAAATCTTAAAACAAAACTTTATTACTTTTTAGAAAGGAACATCTCAATACAAAGTTCTAGGGAACACAACAATTACGTATTTTAACTAATAAACCCTATTGGGTATAGTCAAAAGGACCAAACATGAAGCGATTTCACTTTAACAATGTCTTAGAAATACGCTACTTAACTTTCTAAAATATGTTCGCCGCCCTTGTCATCGTTGTGTCCACAACAATTATAATGTTTCCCTTCCGTTTTTTTTGGTTTGAAATCCGAAAGCCCGTTTTCAAAAGAGATATTTAAATGCAATGAATTCATAAATTGGACCACTCGTCCTTTCATTGGAACAGCGCTTTAGCTCTTCATGTAGTAAGTCTATTGACTAGTAGTATTCTTCGACGTTTTTAATCTGTTACACATACTTTTGTCGCAGCCCCCACTCCGACCGGTTGGCCGCCACATTGTTTCAGTTACAGTATTTTATATTATATCTAGGTATAATTATATCTATAAACGTTTCACACCACGTCAGTCTGGCCCCGTGGACATGATAGACTGAATAGGGTTACCTACCTTTCCACAACAAATTTCATACAAACAGCCGTTGACCAGAAACCATTATGCATAATTCCACACTAATCCATAATTACTAATATTATAAATTGCGAAAGTGTGTCTGTCTGTCTGTTACCTCTTCACGCCTAAGCCACTAAACTGATTATGCTGAAATTTGGTATAAAGATACTTTAAGTCCCGGGAAAGGACATAGGGTACTTTTTATCCCGGAAAAATGTACGGTTCCCACGCGATCTTGCAGATCTAAAACTTTTCGCGATTTGACTACCAACCTCATATGGCGGCTGTACACATTCGACGAGAGCCTTGGAACTGAAAACGGTTCTCGTCGAGAGCGTGCCTGTACACACTCGTTCTAACATTTGAACTGAAAACTCACGAGAGTATGGACGTGGAAATTGCTGCCGCTATTTCTCTTTGTGCCATAGGCTATTAATTTTTTTTAAACATTTACTATTAAAAGTAATTTGTAAGGTTTCAGAAAAAGAACATGTGTCGGACCATATTGTAAAACACGTCTGTTCATAAATACTGTAAGCGAGCAACCAATTGAACGAGTGTGTACATGCTCGCTCTCGTTTACCTCGCGAGAGACAACGAGACCCTTTGAACTCGGGCCCAAAAACTGACAAGCCACCGAGAGCGACCGAGACGAGAACGAGAGCTCGAGGCGAGACGAGAGCGCCCTGTACACACTCGCGCTCGGCCTGTCTCGGGGTGTATCGACGAGTGTGTACAGCTGCCAGAGAGCGACCGAGACGAGAACGAGAGCTCGAGGCGAGACGAGAGCGCCCTGTACACACTCGCGCTCGGCCTGTCTCGGGGTGTCTCGACGAGTGTGTACAGCTGCCATTACATTTAATGTTTCGTGTAATAATTTTTATCTCTACAACAGCGGCTTCAATTTTAGTGGGTGGTATTAAAAAGTTTTTTTTTATGGGGATTGTTAAAAGTACGGCATTTTTATTTCTGTCGTTTGCCGACTAAACGAAAAATCAAGTGAAACCAAAACACATTGCAACACGACAAAAATGTTCTATCGTTTTTTAATATTTGAATAATTTGGTTTGTTTTTTTTTTAAGTACGTCTTATTGAGTATTTAAAATAAAAATATTATAAACAACTTCTTATTTACTCAATAAAAGAAAAAAAGTATGTAGTCCAATGAAATAATTTAGATTTATAATAATGAAAAATATTTTTCTGAATCTAATAAAGATCTTCAAAAACTATAAAATGCACTGCAAGGTCTTATTCCGCTCGCTTGTTTATTTATCACGAGGAAGTACATTGTGATGGAAAGCAAAACTTGAGGATTGAGAGACCGGAAAAGAGTTTTCTCAAAGTGTAATAAATTTTAAGATTTATTGGTGAAAACTTTTATACAATATGTAGTTTCCCATGGTCAGCCAGGAAATAAACAGACTGAACGTAACAAATTATGTACCTTATTATTTCTAATATTACGAAAGTTTGTGTGAATTCATGTTTTTTTTTTATTAAATAAGGGGGCAAACGAGCAAACGGGTCACCTGATGTTAAGCAACTACCGTCGCCCATGGACACTCGCAACATCAGAAGAGCTGCAGGTGCGTTGCCGGGCCTTTTAAGAGGGAATACGCTCTTTTCTTGAAGGTTTGCAGGTCGTATAGGTCCGGAAATACTGCTGGTGACAGTTCGTTCCAGAGTTTTACAGTGCGCGGCAGAAAGTTACGCGAGAAACGCACTGTGGAAAACTGCCACTCATCAAGGTGATGAGGATGGTATGTTTTTCGCGTGGGACGATGGCGAAAAGTTGCAGGTGGTATGATTCCGAACAATTCCTCAGAGCACTCCCCGTGATACAACCGATAGAGGATGCAGAGTGAAGCTACATCTCGGCGTAATTCCAAAGGGTCCAAGCTGTTTGAAACACTATGGCAGTCAACAATTCGAGCGGCCCTTCGTTGGATACGATCCAGAGGGAGTAGTTGGTATTTTGGCGCCACTGCCCAGAGATGAGAACAATATTCCATATGGGGCCGAAACTGCGCCTTGTAGAGTTGTAGGCGTTGGTCCGGACTGAAGTACTGTCTCGCTCTGTTAAGAACACCAAGCTTCTTCGAGGCTAATTTGGCCTTACCCTCTAGATGATATCGGAACTGGACTTCGCTCGATATGTTGACGCCAAGTATCTCAATGCTAAGGGAGATGGTTAAATATGTGCCATCGAAACGTGTTGATGATGGATCGATTATGTTTAATCTAGCTAAAATTATTATTAGACGGATTTTGTTGAAACTTTGCATGAACTAATCATGCAAATATGGAATATACGTAATATCTCAGATGTGTCTGCCGACGACCAGGCGCCTGCTGACAGAACTGTGGTGACTCCACATTTCCCGTGGCAGAAAGAAACACGGTCGGGTTTTAGTGGGTCGAGCTGCGGCCACCATCTCATCGGCCGTAGCGAGTCCCAAGTGTGATCCCAAGTGCGAGTGAAAACGAGCGTGTCACTTTTTTCCTCCCACTGTGACGTATTGATGATAAGAAACGTGTCCATTAACAAGGCCTACGTTTCTATTTGAATTTCTACAGCTCAATACGGCATTTTTAGGCATTTAGGCTTTTTAAAATTTCGTTATTAAATTTAAAATTTCGATAGCAGACTAAAGATCAGACTTTCGAAAGACGAGCATTACTCGTCGTTTGGGAACGCGATATGGCACGTGAAGTACATACACATTCAGTATCTATCTTGATCTATGTCTGTAAACTAAACACTGTAAATCATCCACTATTAAGAAACATTATTACCTAAATGTACTACATTCTTTAATTTATTGTACTTTTAGCTGAATAAACATGTCCATTATGCTGCTCTATTAATCTCTGTCAAACTGTCCCCTTCACAAACCTCAGCTTAATCCAGAGGTACGTTCGAAAACATTTTACCTTGAAGTTTCCGATGACCCTTATGTCGTTAGCATTAAGGTCAATGGAGGTAAAATGACACTGAATGACCGGCTTTATCATTGAAGATCGTGACGTCATCACGTTCCTTATCACGTAAAACATTGTAAGTAGAGATCAACTACGATAACATGGTGCACTCCTCCAAATGACTGTTTCAATGTGTGTAGTCACATCCTTATGAAAGAGTTTGTATGTAGTGAGTATTCAACCAATCACAGTACACGTAATATTTCAGTTAATGCCACTTATAATACCAAGATTTTTTGGTCAACTAATCATAACTAGCCTGCCACGCAAGACAACGCACTTCAAACGTTTTGACAACGCACTTCAATCGTTTTGAATTTTGGAGGGGCGCGCCATGTTATAGTAGTTGATCTCTACATTTCGTATACTCTATGGTGTTAAGGACTAAGGAAAAGGTAACTTTTTTAATGATAAAGGTCGTTATCCCAACAGATCCGCAATAATAATTGTTTGTTGATAATAAGCCAACCATCGAGAAAAAACTTTTTAATTTTTCAGAGGCTTTTTTGTTCCACAGGGCCTAACCAAAAATGTTCATCAATAAGATTTTGATTACTTCCAAAAATTTGGTGATTTATTTGTTAGGGATATTAATTGAGACCGACAATTCGCGGGGTTATGTTTGTAAATTATGTTGGAAATTCTCGGAATTAGCGTTATAACACAATCACGGGGCACAAAGTACGTTGAGTAAATTACTCCGCCATAATTGCTAAATACACGCGTATTTACAATTAATGTCAGCATTTTTTTAAACAAAATATGTAAAAGCATATAATTTGCGAAACACGTCCCAAGTCCCAACGCTATGATATTATATTATGCTTACTGTGTGGAATTATTAAAATCCATTTTATTCACGTTCCTAGATAGGTACCTAACCTATGTGAGCGACAGGTTAAAATTGATATCTGTGGGCATCTTAAAAACCAAAACATATAAACTAAATACAATTATTATTATAAAGCTAGTCTTATAATAGTTTCTGTCTCTGTTGAGTCTCTACGCCCAAACCGCTGAACAGACTTTGCTGTAATTTGGTATGGGGATACTTTGAGTCGGAAAGGACAGGATTTTTATCCTAAAACGGTACAGTTCCAGCGCGATAAACATATAAGGTCTTACCGCAAAAACTTAAACATCTATTGAACAGTTGTTTTGAGACCATTTTGTACTGAATTTTTCTCTAATCAACTGTTCAAGGTGTTTAAATCTTTTGTAGTAAGACCGTTATTCATTAGAGGAAAGCCATAGCCTACGATTTGGATTTGAATGTCTTCTTTTAAATGATAGAAGTACTTACCGACAATTCTTAAAATATAATTATTAAAAAATATATAAGTAGTTAAAATATATTGGAACTAAAAAATATAGAAACAGCTGATGTCATATTGTCACTAGTGTAGGTAATATTATCTAATAGAATCCATACTAATAAGTAATATTATAAATGCGAAAGTGTGTCTGTCTGTCTGTTACCTCTTCACGCCCAAACCGCTGAACCGATTTTGCTGAAATTTGGTATGGAGATAATTTGAGTCCCGGGAAAGGACATAGGATACTTTGATTTTGTCCCGAAAATGTACGGTTCTCGCGGGATAAACGAGTTTTGGCGCAACGGAGTTGCGGGCGTCATCTAGTTATTTCATAGACGCCAAACACTATCCTTATTAAAGGCCGGAAACGCACCTGCAACTTTTCTGATGTTGTAAGCGTCCATGTGCGACGGTAGTTGCTTTCCATCAGGTGATCCGTTGGCTCATTTGCCCCCTTATTTTATTAAAAAAAACTATTTTGTCTTTCCGGTATCAAGCATGGGTCAAACGTGTTGTAAATCATCCATCCATACTAATATTATAAATTCGAAAGTGCGTCTGTCTGTCTCTGTCTGTTACCTCTTCACGCCTGAACCGATTTTGCTAAAATTTGGCATGGAGATACTTTGAGTCCTGGGAAAGGACATAGGATACTTTTTGTCCCGGAAAAATGTACGCTTCCCTCGCGATAAACGAGTTTTAGCGCAACGGAGTTGTGGGCGTCATTTAGTACTAGAATAGAATAGAATAGAGTAGAGTAGAGTGGAGTGGAGTGGAGTGGAGCGGAGCAGAGCGGAGCAGAGCGGAGCAGAGCGGAGCAGAGCGGAGCAGAGCGGAGCAGAGCGGAGCAGAGCGGAGCAGAGCGGAGCAGAGCGGAACAGAGCGGAGCAGAGCGGAGCAGAGCGGAGCAGAGCAGAGCAGAGCAGAGCAGAGCAGAGCAGAGTAGAGATAGAGAATAGAATAGAATAGAATAGAATAGAATAGAATAGAATAGAATAGAATATAATATAATAGAATAGAATAGAATAGAATAGAGTACAATAGAATAGAAATAGTTACTAACAACTTTACATCTGTTACATAATACGACAACTACAGTACAAATCATGTGGATTTTCATTTAAGTAACAGTTTTTCAGTTATTGTGTTATATTGGCGCCTGCACTAGACTGAGCCTGTCCTGCAGGTTACCGAAATTTTAATATAAAATGATATACCTATTTAACAAAAGGAGCAGTTTCTTACAATTAAGGATTAACAAAAATTAAAATTATTAAAAGTAAAAATTAAAGTAAGTACTGTGTGTGTGTGTGTGTGTGTGTGTGTGTGTGTGTGTGTGTGTGCGTGTGCGTGTGTGCGTGTGTGTGTTTGTGTGTGTGAATAAATGTTTATATTATCTCTCTTAAATTGTTTTCCATTTGTTCGTAATCTAAATGGTTTTAAGTAGTTTTTATTATTCGTAGGTTTTAAGCCACTTTGTTACTATATCCTTTACTTCTCACAGAGCTGTCTTTTATGCTGCATTTTTGACTTTATTATACAGGCTGCAATTAAACCTTCCTGCCAAATTTTTTCCAGGGCTTAGGTATCATTAGGAGAGTCCAATAAACCAAAAAAAATAGGGTGTTATTTTTTTACAATTTAAACATAATTAATAATTATTTTATCCCAATCAAATTCCTTGCAGCATGGTCACTTCATACTAAATACGATTTGGCGCCAGCCGGTCTGTCGCCAACTCGCCACTCGGGCGCATCTAGGCAACGTTGGGGTAGAGAAGGGGTGACGCGGGGGTGGCGCGGGGGGCCGGCCGCCACCCGGTGACCGGTCGGTACTCACTTATCACTACTCGGTTGCAGTCGCAGTCCGCGCATCGTTGCATAATTACGTTTTTTTTTTGTTTATCACTGCCCGCCGCGAGCATAATTAGTGTGTACTGTGTTATCAGTTATGTGTATGACAATGTATTCTAACCGCGTTAAACTAACATGTATGTATTCTGTGACCGCGAGTGATAGGTGACGGTGAGGTGCTACATTTTGAGTGGATTGTTAAAAGTAAATAAGATAAAATATTATGTAAGAGTTAAGACTTAAAGGTGGGTGGTTTTGATTTTTAATTATGTAGTTGTAAGTACCATCGAGGAAATTGATTCCTAGGCAGTTAAAAGACCAACGTCATTTGGTCGGATCATGTCAATTCAATCATCAATGATAACTGTGATCTGTCGGCTGGGTTTGATGTAACGCAACCAAACTACGTAGGTCCCCTATCTGACTAGGAATCAACTTCTCTGATAGTCGTACGGCGCCGTACCGTGGGTTTTTTACGACGCGCGTCCGCACGGCGCCGTACGGCCCCTTACGACGCGGCGTCGTGCCGTGTTTTTGTGTCCCGGCTCTAACGTCACATTTTCAGATCCACGTGTTAAAGCCGTATACGAAGAGGACGAAAATTCATGTTTTTATTTTCACTACAACATAAGTTGAATAAGTACATTTTTTAAATACGCCCAATTAATGCAAAGGATGTGGTTTTTGGTAGGGGGCTTAAAATATGAGGATAAAAACAAATCAAACTCGAATTTAAGATAACAATGATGTCTTGAATAAGTTTTATGGTTTTCTATGATCGAGTCACGAGTTCACGACCTTCGTAATCTTATTTCCCCCATATGTTACGTTTTTGGGGCAAGTGTGTCACAGGATAGAACGTGAATGTTTTTCGAAGTAACATAGAAATGACAAATAATGTTTTGATGTCACGATTGTGCGTGAGCTGAAATTGTGCGTAACAATGAAATATTATTGGAATGCTTTGGAAATGGTAAAGTTCAGGATTATTTTTGTAATTATTATTTTTAACAAAAAATTAAAACCGACTTCCAGGGTAAAACAATAACAACATCCTTATAATTATTATAAGGATGTTATTATTGTTTTACCCTGGAATATGTGCGCTGCGTGTGCGACAAGTCGAGCGAGTGCCAGCCTATTGAAACTAGTCCGGTGACCGGCTACTTAGCACGTCACACGTGTTCACTTCGATTTTTTTTATGTATTGTTTAAAATTATCTGCAGGCTGCAGCTGATATTATAATATTTTGCAAGTGTGACTGTAATAAGATACGTAGAATAATATGTACAGGTGTATTATTCTACGCATAGTACGCGTTTGCTTACTAGGTAACTAAAAAGAGTGAAATTATTATTTTTAACAAAAAACTAAAACCGACTTCCAAGGTAAAACAATAATAACATCCTTTTAATATGAACTAAAAAGTAATCATATTTTATCAATCAAAATCAATAAGTCATAATTTTGAAGTCATTTTGAAGTCGGTACCAGATGAATCTTCTGTTCTCTGACAGAATATTTGAAACTTTTGGAACTGGCACCGACTTCAAAATTATGAAGATTGAGTACAGAAATAGTTGAGTTTTAGCCGAATTCGGAAAAAGGCACTATTTATTTTAGATAGGAATAATTATTTAATACTTTTTAATTTAAACGTGTGATGTGCTAAGTAGCCGGTCACCGGACTAGTTTCAATAGGCTGGCACTCGCTCGACTTGTCGCACACGCAGCGCACATAGTACCTCCGTGAGTAATTTGTATTCTGTGCATAGTACCCGGCCCGCGCCCGCGCCACCGCGCCGCTTGCTTGACAGCCCTGGCAGATATGCGATGCGATGCGTTATTATACTATGAACGCTAAAAGCAATGCAAAAGGTTGAAATTAGGTTGTTTTCCAGAATATCTCGGCGAAGTGAAACATAATGTTACATTATCGAAGCAACTTTAACTTCTCAGGAGTAATGTCAAATGTGTGCCTTATGCTCTGGAGATAAGGTTGAATTTGGTGACATTGGTGACCCTGACGTGGTAATGATGATGATGGTGATGATGATGATGATTAATGTAATTTGAATAGTAGCATATGCTTTCAGTTCTTAAAACAGCGCCTAAACTCCTAAACTTGTATCTATAAGGAATCCGGAGTTCTCTTAGTAGCTTCGGAACCATAGTATACCTCGGTGCAAAATCTTGCGTTTTGGTAGCATATGCTTAGGATGCTTCTCATAAAACCAAAATCACCATATGTTTCCATATAAATTTCGAAGAGTTCCCTCGATTACTCATGGATCCCATCATCAGGTTACCACTTTTATGAATATGGTACCAAATTGGAGTGAAACCTAATACAACAAAACAAACATTTTGAAAATCGGTTCACAAACGGCGGAGTAATCGTTGAACATACAAAAATTTTAAAAAAATAAAAAAATAAAAAATATATATCCACAGCCGAACATATAGGTTATATGTTCGGCTGTGGATATATATTTTTTATTTTTTTATTTTTTTAAAATTTTTGTATGTTCAACGATTACTCCGCCGTTTGTGAACCGATTTTCAAAATGGGTTTTTTACGACGCGCGTCCGCACGGCGCCTTACGACGCCGTACGACGTCGCGCCGTAGAAACTCACGTAGAAATTCAAGATGAGTTTCTACGGCACGACGTCATACGACGCCGTACGGCGCCGTACCGTGGGTTATTTACGACGCGCGTCCGCACGGCGCCGTACGACGCCTTACGACGCCGGACGTCGTGCCGACTCGTGCCGTATTTTTGTGTCCCGGCTCTAACGTCACATTTTCAGATCCACGTGTTAAAGCCGTATACGAAGAGGATTAGCGAAAATTCATGTTTTTATTTTCACTACAACATTGACCAAGTAATTATTTAGCATTCAAACACTTTTTGTAGGTTTGTTACGTTCCTTACCAAGGTTACTGTATTTTAAAAATTTAATTAAACTCCATTTATCACGAAAAAAAGAGTGTTAAGGAATGATATTTTGAAAAAATATATTTCGTCACGAATTCCAAATAACAACAAGAACAAAAACAAACACAGGAAATAAATTTTTACGCAAGAATGTTTAAAAGTTTTATCACTTTGTTTTATTACAATTTTTATATTAATATTATAAAGAGGGAAATACTTGTATTTTTGTTTTTAGCATATGTTACTCGCAATTTTTCTATATTATCTAATCTTAAAAACCTTCCCTGGACTTCTACGAATATTTTAAGACAAAAATTTGCCGTTCTCGAGTTAAAGCAGGACTAACACAATTGTTATTTTAATCATAAAACATATAGATAGATTAAGATATAGCTATAATATAGAAGATTATGCAGAAAAAATATTTGAATCTCATAATATTATTTAAACCTACATTTTAGGGTATAATCTTATCTAATATAATCCCACCAAAAACATAAAATATGTAAAAATTGAAAGCCAAGTTCCATACAAACATTATTCTTGTCTATGGACTTAGCCGTAAAAAGGATGGAGATCTAAATGAGTGCCAAGTTCCATGGAAAATCGAAATATGTATGTATAGGAACCAAATAACATTATGAACAAATAATAGAGTCTATTTCTTTGCTTTATTGAATATCTATAACAATTAATGTTATTTAAATAACGTGAGATCATAAACTAGATTAGATCTAACTTGGCCAGTTTTCATTACATCAGTCATTTCATAAAATTATTGAACATTTTAATTCTGATGAAAACTAGCCAAGTAGAATCTAATCTAGTTTAAGATCTCAAATTATTTAAATAACATTAATTGTTATAGATATTCAATAAAGCAAAGAAATAGACTCTATTATTTGTTCATAATGTTATTTGGTTCCTATACATACATATTTCGATTTTCCATGGAACTTGGCACTCATTTCATGGCATGGCACTCATCACACACGGTGCTGCTCGCCATTCTGTTATGCTGGAACTTGGCTTGACACGCTACCGCGTGTCTAGATCCTACAATCTTAAAAAAATCCTGGCTATGTACATCGAAAAGGAAAATATAATAAGCAATAAAAGTCACGATGCCACCATTATAACATTTAAATTGAAAATTTTGAAAGGAATATACCGATACCCCAAGGAAACCGCTCCTTTCCTATCAATTTGCAAACGAACCCCGCTTCCATTTCGCTGAAAATATTTCTTCCATTTGCAATATTATGATTTACAAAAATATTCCATGTTCATACTGTATATTTTGTTATTACGAGTTTGTTTTTATTTACCTCGCCTTATGCTCATTATTGTACTATCACATAAATTGTTTCATAAACATAGGCGGATGGTTAATGGTTATACCAAGTTGGATTGTAATAATTACTGACTTTGAGTTGATATTAAAAGTCAACCGAAAGTAAGTTTTAGTCTACCTATAAAATATCATTTCTTTAATGGTACTATTTAGAAAAATTCCCTGATTGTCCACTTTCGAAGCTTGCCTCAGTAATAGTTAGTACTAAAGTTTTGAAAAAAAAAACAACTTCAGACTGAGTTGATCTACGCATTTACATATAAAATGAGAATGTGGGCTCAAAAGGGGCATAGCTTATTTCTAACGAATATCTATAGTCTTGTGGAAACAGTGTTTTGTTTGATTATTATCAAAAGTGTCTTTTGTTTTGATATTAAACTATGCCGCCATAATAATGAGAAAAAGATGAAACTAATATATTATTTAAAAATTATTGTGTAATTTACTTGATAATATAATTATCACGTCAATTCAAATAGGGAATAGAAAAATCGTAGCAGAGGGAGCTACTATGAAATGAGATGACTGACCAGCCCTCGTAGCAACCTCGTAGCATAGTTTCAGTACGCTACGAGGATCGCGCTTAAGGCGACGCCTTGATAATTTGGCTGTAGCGATGCCGATTTTTCTCAGCAATGACTAAAGCTAAGAAGCTAAAGTTCATTGTCAGTATTCATCATGCCTTTGTCTTTGAATTGCCCATAGCATAACACGATTGGACAACTTTTATAACACAGAATTATCAATCGAAAAGACCTCTGTAAAAAAAGGGATTCCTATTTTTCCAACAGAGGAGAGTGATTTAAGGTTCCAAAATTTGTACATAAATTGGTTGAAGCATATACTTTAATATGTGCATAGCTTATATGAAATGTATTTATGGTTTTTAAATTACGCGACAAAAACCATTTTGTCGCTTACGCCCTTTCCATTTTTTGCTGTACCATTGCTTGTTGTCTAAGCAATCTAAAACACATCCAACACGGTTTCTTACTTTAACGCGGCGTCACCTTAAGCAGGCCTGTCTCACTTCCATACAAACGGCGCGGAATCGCCGAGATATTTACCTACTATTCTGAAAAACAACCTAATTTCAACCTTTTGCGTAGCGTTTAGCGTTCATAGTACAATAACAGTCTGCCGTCTCGTTTCAATCTGCCAGGGCTGTCATGCGAGCGGCGCGGCGGCGCGGCGGCGCGGGGCCGGGTACTATTACTTTTGTATCGCGGATGTGTGCGCTGCGTATGCGACAAGTCGAGCGAGTGCCAGCCTGTTGAGACTAGTCCGGTGACTGGACGCTTGCGTTTATCATACCTAAACTCAGGAGTGAGACTTCTGTATCGTAAGGTATTATTATGTATTCTGTGGCTTAAGCTGGTCATAATATTATAGCACAGTAAGCCACTGGTAGGTTACACCAGAGGCGTGGTTATAGTTACAGTTATGGTCAAAGTTATAGTTATAGTTAAGGCTAACTTAACTTTAATCTTAACTTTGACCGCAGAATTTGACAGATGTCTGTTGCTGGTCTGACAAGGCTTTAAATGAATGAGCGGAGGCGCTGCGGGTAAAGGGGAACTGTCAAAAATGGCGTTTTTGTATGATGACAGCGTTAGTTCCTTTTTTCGCCACGTTCATTTAAAGCCTTGTCGAGCTCTATGGTTATCGTTAAATATGGCGTCCATAATTGACATTAACCAAAGATTTGACATTTCGCATTGTAGTTAAAGTTACAGCTATAGTTATAGTTAGTTGGTGCAACCCACCTTAAATAATAATCCGATTAAATTCCGACATTTTGCACACGTCATAACAGTATTTATCAGAAACTTTTTGTTTACTGTCAATACTGGTGCTGCCTCTAGCGTGAAAATATTGCAGTAATATATCCTACTCACAGAAACATTTTACAATAACATTTTCATTTGTAGCTAAAACGGCGTAGACCGTAGAGTATTAAATATTACTTAGAGAACGTATGAAAAGGACGGGAGATATTTTATAATTCTCATAACAATAGTATTATACCAGGAATCCACCACATTTCCGGAAATTGACAGAACTCTCATAACGTAATTTATCTAAAAGGATATCATATTACGTTTTTTGTTAATATCTTGAAAGAAAATTATTGGGTTCTGTTAAATAATAGTAATTTAGTAAATCTCATATTAATTATTATACTTCAATGCGCTGACGTATATTTGTCAATAAACCAACAATATGGCATCGATTGACGTCATCATAAGCACTAGCCAGTATACTGGGCTATATTTCAGAACCTAGGGTTATAAATCGATTAAAATGTCAAATAAATCATTTACCGAAAACGTCGGATACAAATTAAACGTAAATTGTATTTATGATGGAATTTAGGAGGAACGAGAGACCACCAGCTGATATACTATAATTAGGGAATGCAATCTCGTTCTCGTGAGATCTCGTTCTCGCGAGATCTCGGCCTTTTTTAGCGAGATTGATTTCGGACGAAAAAAAGGCGAGATCTCGCGAGTTTGACGAGATTGCACTTGAGCATAAAAATGTCTTATTCGAAGCGCGGACTGACACAGACGGAGTTGCGATCACGCAATAAAAACAAAGAGGAGCTGGCCTAAGCAACTGTGCACTGTGATTTTCAACTAGGTCCTGAATTTTGACTTTTCGTTGTTTTGTTAGTTATAAAAGAACTGTTTTATTACTAAAAGATTTGTGTTTGATAATGTGCGCGTTTATAATTCTGGACGTCATGTTATCGTAGACGCCGTCTTCCACGATAAAACGTTGGGTACGTTAAATGCCCTTTGTCGTGACGTCCTCTAACGTGCACGTTAAAAAGTTATTGTCGACGGAAATTTAAAAGCGTCTTCATATTATAATATTTCCATATGTTTTACTTCCCTATGTTATCGTTTTACCACGGACTTCCACGATATTACCGCCACGTCCACGTGCAAATTATGAAAGCGCACATTAGAAGAGAAGACTGGTTGCTTCTTTCATTTGTTATTAATTGATAGATAGTAGATACGTATTTCAAAGTTTACTACTTAAAAATTATAGATAGGATACGTCAAACAATGTTTAATGCATAAAATTCTATTGAAAAATTCGTGAAAATTAATGTTAATCTTATAATACTTATAATATTTATTACTTTTTGTAGTAATTTATTCAAATATTGTGATTTTTTGCAAAAAAAAACCCACCAAACTGTTAATCTCGCAAGATCTCGAAATTGGTGAGATCTCGCGGTATTGTATTCATAAACTCGCGGGATCTCGCTTGAGCTCCAATCTCGCGAGATTTGCATTCCCTAACTATAATGATTCTGTATAATAGTGTATAATAATATTCACCACAAGAGAACAAAGTAATATTGTTTACTTACTTATTCTGTCTGTTGAAATTCCGCTTTAAAAGTTAAAAAAACCGGCCAAGTGCGAGTCGGACTCGCGCACCGAGGGTTCCGTACAAACCTGCAAGGTTTACAAAGTTCGTCATAGAAGTTTGATTTTGTTACAGCTTAAAGGTATTATAGACCTGAGTATTTGGTATGAATTTCAATTTAATACCTCTACGCGTTTATGAGGAAATGGGTAGTAAGTTTAAAATTATTAAAAAAAAATATATTATGTGATGTAACTAAAAATTTATGGTTTTCGTAATTTTTCCTTTATCTATGCTATAAGACGTTGCTTCGTACCAAATTTCAAGATTCTGAGTTCACGGGAAGCACCCTGTAGGTTTTGATTCCCTTGCAAGTGTCGAAAATTTGCGGCATAAACGGCTGTATCTTTTGATAGCGTTGGCTTAGAAGTTTGATTTTTTCACAGCTTCAAGGGACAGTAGACCTGAGTAATTGATATAAATTTCAGCTTCATACCTCCACGCGTTCCTGAGAAAAAGGGTCTTGACAGACGGACGGACGGACAGACGGACAACAAAGTGATCCTATAAGGGTTCCGTTTTTTCCTTTTGAGGTACGGAACCCTAAAAATTACCTAAACGTGAAAAGGTGGACCAAATTTTAATAAAATTTTGTTTGGACATACTTCGAGTCCCGAAAAATGACCAAAAGAACGTTGTACAGTATCATTTATCACACAAATGGTTTATAAATAGGTCTTTCTAATTCATGTCTTCAGCAATTTCATGTAGACCTAGTTCAAGATGTTGATGATGTTGTCGCTGTATTACAGTTTTTCGACGTTTGGTTTTTAAATAATTTTTCAGCAATATAAATGTGATCACGATAGGCGTATTTAAAACAAATAAAAGCTTCGGAGAACAAAATAATCAAAAAGATTTCATGTAAAATCCTTAATGCCTATAAAATGTCAGAAATCTTGTAATAATGAATCCGGATTTATACAGGTTTAAATCGTTAAGCCGCTGTAATCACAGCACAAATTATAATTTATGTGCAAAACATTTGTGACACCAACGAAATGTTTGTATTTTGAGAAGATTCGTATTTTGACTGGAAATACAATCTGTGTTTGGATTTCTTTTGAAATTATTTACTTTAATAATTATAAAATGTAATATTTTATTTATTACACGGTTTATCACTTTTTAGTTTTTACCCATTCATACTTCAATACTTATACATATATATTATGAGTATTAAGTACTTATTAACTTTTAACTATGGACGCGCGGTCTCACAGATCGCTCATACCCTGCAAGAATCACATTTACGGCAAACCACACAACCACAATAATAATATAAGTTACATTTAAGGCCCAGTAGTCCCTAAAATTAGCAGGTCGATGTCTGTCAGTACGAATATCGACGTAAAGCACATTAAAATAACATTCATATCAGCGCGCCTTGTACAGTGGCGTTTACGCGCTCGCCGCGTGCCTTGATAATAGAAAATAGGAGAAAAAACCTTTTGTTTTTAGTATTACACAAATCAAATATATCAAATCGTTTAGGTTAGGTCATGACAAATGTGCTACATCTTTTGTTTTTTCTAGAAAGTGTGTAGTTTAGCCATAAAATGATTTAATTATGAAAAACAGCGTTATAAGAGTCATCTTTGAGATTTTTTTCTATCGAGCAGAATTTTTCAAATTGTGTACTGATATACCTTTGCGTATAGGAAATTTTCTCAATTTTAAAACTGTACTTTTTTATACTTAAATAATGACATTTCGTTTACAAAAAATATTATTTAAAAAACCCATTTTACGTAGTTGCAACAACCACTGCACCTTAAGCTATAATTACGTTTGTAGTGACCTTTAACATGTGAAATGACTGCCAATAATTTTGTCCATGTTCGACCTATGTCAAAATTTTTATGTTACATGTTTAGAAGTTTAAGTTTCAATTTTTATATTTTCTAAGGCTTATATTAATAGACAATTAAGGTAAAAAGTTTTAAAACTTATGTTTCCTATAATTATTCGCATGTATAGGCTTGTCATTCAAAAATCTGTCATCTTTCCTAGTGTGTGTGCAGCGTGTGCAATGTTTTATTTGTTAAAAAAAGGTATGATGAAATCTACCATAATTTCAAAATAATATTAGCTCAATGCACTCCTTCACCATAAACTATAATAAAACTGCAAAATTTCATTCACCTACGTTTCCCCATTTTTCGTCAAAAGGGATACAATTTACAAAGTTTTTCGCTCGCGTATTAATATTATGTATAATTATGTAGATTCTCGTGTGTGAATCATCAATCAATCAATAAGCTAAATTACACTAGGTTTCCGATACAGGTTAGCCGAAATTCATTTAACGCTCGGAAACCGGTTTTAAACAACATAACTACTACTACAAAAACAAAAAAAAAAAAAAAAAACTACCCTATATCCTAAAAAATATCCTATTTCCCGTCTTCGAAAGTATCTATCTACACACCAAATTTCATTAAAATCGGTTCAGCGTAAAAGGACACACTTTCGCATTATGCTGAATTCGCATTTGCTAAATCATATTTAAATGTATTGTATTTTCAATGTATTGTTTTTGTAATGTGTAATGACTAATGATAATGTAACAAAATTTTTTAATGTAATGTTATGGGTCTTAGAAACCCGAAATAAATGATTTTATTTTATTTTATATTTTATTATTAGTAAGGATGGACAGTAAAAACAAACGAATGAGAGCTGAATTTATAACAACGATATTGAAAATACCGCAGGCGGTCGCAATTTTATTCTAAACTTCCTCCACTCAAAGTATTAAACAATATCCGTTGGAACATCACTTAAAAATATGCTTTTCTGGAGATAAAATTCTCGTTTAACTTGGCGGCGCTATCAGACCGTCATCCACGGTTGTAAATTCGTAAGGATTTAATTTTGTTGTCGTTACGATAGTATCTTTATTCTTTTTTAGGCGAATAAAATACGACCCGGTTAGGCTTATTACAGACGAACGGCACTTGTCGACGGCATTCGACGGCAGTTGCTGGATTTTTCTACATTGATTTTTTTGACACTAGTCGACTGCCGTCGACCCGTACCGTCGACAAGTGACGTTCATCTTTAAGCGCTCTTAGGATCAATTTAGACCACAACGCGACGCGTAGATGCATTTCTTAATTTGTACTGAATTGACAGATTTCAATTGCGTGAGAGTCATGAGACGTCTTGCAAATCTGTCAAATCAATACAAATTTAGGGCCTGTTTCACTGCTTCCTGATAAGGCTATCCACCACTTAACTTGACACATAGAGTATGGAGAATCTGTCAAATAAGCCTATCGGGCACCTTATCAGGAAGCGGTAAAACAGGCCCTTAGAATTGCATCTACCCGTCGGTTGCGGTCCGAATTAACCCTTACTTGGAAATGGGAGCTTGATTTAAATAGGAAGATGTCCTGTCCTAAGGTACATCTATTACCAAGTCAATTGTAGATAAATCACCTTTCTGAGAATTATATTACGAATGGGTATCGTAAAATATCAATTGAATATCGTTGACGGTGTTTTTACCATTTAAGGACATTTTAATTTCCGTAACGTGACAATCGCGTTATACTCTTGAACGGACAAGAATTTTATGCAAAACATGAGCATAATAAATTATAAATATTATAATTATTTTACGTATCTATGCACCAGGAATCAGGGATAGACAAGCGCAACAGACTGGTCGGCGTAACAGAGGCCCGGGACCAAAAAAGGTGGGGCGACGAACTAGATCCCTCGACAAAGAGTGGACAAAGACACTACAATGTCGTGAACTACGGAAAGAAAAAGGGGAGGCATTTGCCCAACAGTTGGACACCGTAGAGTGCAAATTTTACATAACGCAAAAACTATTATAAAAAGTAAGTATAAAATAGTATTTTAAAAAAAGATACAACCGACTTCAAAATTATACCTACTTGAAATTCCATAATATTTCAATAACTACTGAACCGATTTTGATGAAACTTGCAATATTCCCTAAGTTGAACAATACCCATTACAACAAAAAATGAATTACTTAAATCCGACTTGTGATCCTGGAAATATGCGAAAACAAACATATAAACATACATAGACTAAGGAACATATTATTTGGTCTCTGATACATATTTGAAAGAGCACATTTAGAAGTTTGGCATGACGTTTATTCCAGCGTCTATACTTAATATTATAAAACAAAGTCATTTTTTTCCCTCATGTCCCTTTGTTCCCTTTAATCTTTAAAACTACGCAACGGATTTTGATGATTCTTTCAGTGTTAGATAGCCCATTTATTGAGGAAGGTTACAGGCTATATTTTATCACGCTAAGACTAATAGGAGCGAAGAAATAGAGGAAAATGAAGAAAAACGGGGAAAATTATTTGAAAGGGCTAACTTGAACGCGCTAATCTCAGGAACTACTGGTCCGATTTGAAAAATTATTTTAGTGTTAGATAGCCCATTTATTGAGGAAGTCTATAGGAAATATTTTATCACGCTAAGACTAATAGGAGAATGTGAAAAAAACGGGGGAAATTATTTGAAAGGGCTTATCTCGCGAACTACTGGAGCAATTTTTATGTTATTTGGCACAGATAAGAAGTAGACCACGGTCCACGTGAAAGATCATAGGCTATCCATTTTAATCATTTTTTCAGTGGCTATATATTTTATACTCGTGCGACGCCGGGGCGGGTCGCTAGTCTACATAACATACGAAAATTGTACAGTTCTGGAAATATTAAATACAAACGGATCGAATCGATAACCTCCTTTTAAGTCGATCAAAAAATTAAATGTCGCCTGGTGGCTGGTGTATTTTAGCAATGATATAACATCAGCTGCTGTAATCATTGTTTTAGATTGTTCATTGTTCTCCAGGGGCAATCGAACTCCATTTATGGCATTAAGCGAAACTAGATTCCGATGCTTAATTATCATAACTATTTAGTTTGAATTACGTAATATTATTCCGGCGAATGTAAATTGAGTAAAATTATCGTGGTATGTTTAGTTAAGTGTCAAAACTGTGATATCATTTGCATACATAACTATAGAAAATATGAGTAACTTGTATAGTTTTTCAAAATATTATTAGATACATGTTAGCAAAATCACAATAATAAATTCAACTGCTATGTAAAAGTTTCTAATGCTCTAAAGTTACAGCTTTTTTAATTAATCCTTCAGGCCCCGCGCGAGCACCGGTGATCGCGACAACAATAGAATACAATAGCAATTCCTGGAAATTCCGACTGAAGTATTAATTAAGGGAGCAATTAAATATATACAGTGGTACTCAACTGTCATTCAAACTCGCTTGTTTGTTTTTTTTTTCGGAAAACCCACAGCTAAAACCGAATACACGAGGCATCAAAACTTTTCACTAATAGAATGAAGCTAAAATCACGCGGAAGTTTGCGTGGATTTTAAAATTTTTGAGACTCTTACCCACAATTTGAAGTGTCCATCTCGGTTGGCTTAGATAAATCCAATGACGGCTCGTCATTTCGCGGCCTATCGGAAGTAGGGTAACCAGGCGTCAGGATAAAGCCGGACACTGTTAGGCTTTTTGATGGCGTGTCCGGCCAAAGTTATAGGGAGTCCGGCTTTTGTTGAGTAGTGCATAATATAGACAATTTATATGAATTATATGAATACCTTACTAATATACATCCTAAACTGCGTGCAAACCTATCAATAATACCAAAAGCTGTTGTAGTGCTAAGGCCACAATAGCAGATCGGCCGTTTTACACAAAATAATGTCCGGCTAGGCTGATTGATTTGTCCGGTTTTTAAGTTTGGCGACCTGGCAACCCTAATCGAAGGGATCGCTGATTGTGATGGATGGAGGATCAGTTGTCTATTCCGACAATATTTTTTACGAAACGACAATTTTTATTGTTTCAGGGCGGTCATTTCATCATTCTCCATCACGTAACGACAATTCATCTATTTTTTCCAATTCCTTTGTCTAGGGACAAATTTTTATGTGACGTTAAACGTGGACAGGGGTGAAATATTATCCTTATATCAAAAGTCAAAACATCGTCGTACTATCAGAGAAGTTGTTTCATAGGCAGATAGCGGACCTATGCAATGGTCGTGCTATGTCAAACCCAGCCGACAGATCACTACTTACAGGTCAGTTAACAAGAGCTGGCACGAACAACACATTTAAACATTGCGCTTGTGTAGTGTCTGTGAATAAGCGCGTAACGTGACGTCGTACTGCATACGCATCACAAAAAGTCTGCCCGTCTCTCTCGCGCGCGGTCTATCTTATGAGCGTGAAGGGGGCAGTTATTGTTTTTCTTATGCTACTGTTTATAAATACAGCGTAATGTTACAAGTCGGTAACGTGTGATGGGTGCGCGTCCAGCGTTCGGAACCATACGATAATTATCGTACACATACGATCATTTTGAGCGTATGTACGATTTACGATAGCATATTATTATCGTACGCAGATTATACGATAATTTTTATCGTGATGCAAACATATTATATTTTTAAACATACTGTATAGTGAAATTGCATAAGTGTGAGCACTGTGAACGTGCCAGCTTTAGTTAACTGATCTATACATTGAATTGACATAATCCGACAAAATGGCATAGGTCTGTCAACTGCCTATGAATCAATTTCTTCGATGGTACAATGTGCAATGTGCTTTCTCCTTTTTTATTTAAAGGCACTTTTTTTAAATTATAGATTAAAAACTTATTTTTAATCTAATTTTAAAATAATCACGTTTTATTACTCATTCTACAATAGTTTCATATTTTAGTACCTACGTTTTAGTATTTGAAAATACTTTTGGCAGAAACGCTCCCATGCATAAAAGTATTTCCTATATAACTTATCCTAGTCAGCTTTCAGGTTTGTTTATTAACAGTATATTTTTACGTTCGTTCCTGTTATATGTAACGAATTTACGACATGAGAAGCATTACTTTAGTTTAGTGTATATGTTACTGTAAAAGCTAGAACTTCGGTAAGTCTTAAGATTTAAGTGTCAATCTTAGGATTTACCGACACGAGTTGGTAAATGTAAGTATTTCTAATAATACGACGTTTTTTTCGAACATTTACTATTAAAATTCAGTATATGCTAGGTTTTACTACTGTCAACTGGTAAATGTTGGTTTTAGGAATTAAACAAAGCCTTAATAGACTATAAGACAAAACAGGTAGGTACATAATTATATTTAACATAATGCTTATCTAAACTACTATAATACAATCTGTATTCTTCTTATATTTGGTTTTAAAAAAAGTAAAAAGGCAATCAAAATATGTGATTAATTAATAGGTAAGGTATGTACCTAAAACAAAATATTTCACGATGAATACGAAATTGCAAAGGTTCGCTACAGAAATATTATTAGGCTTTTTCCCCTTATTAGACTTAAAAAAATATTTATTAATTATTATATTTAAAATATATTTAAGCGCGGAAAGCCGACTCGAACCTTGCGGCGAGTAATAATATAATGTGAGATTTAGGTTGTTTTGAATCGTGTTTTTTGGCACAATTTGTTTTTTTTTTTGTTTTTTCTCGAATTGGATAGAATTTTGTCTATAGATTATTTCTGTCGTTTCCTTTTATGAATTACAGCTCCAAGTTGCCGAAATTAACAGCAATTCTTTGCCCATTTTCTCTAAAATTTTGCCGAGTTACATATTTTTTTACTCAACTATTTCATATTAAAGTGGTAAAAAGTAATTCCAACATTTTATAGACGACTTTCTCAACAGTACATTGTTTTTTTTTTCATACCGTTAAGACGTCAATACAATCCATAAACAGGTGATATTCTAAACCTTTTACAGCAAAAATCACAACACTGTCGCGGGTTTGAGTTGGACTATTTAAAAATACTTACTTAAAAAAAATCTAGCTCCAACATTAGATTATAATTGAAATGATCTTACATGTTGTGCATTAAAACTTATAGAAATACTGTATTTTAACTGTTAAATCACGTCTGTTAAATCAGCGAAATCGGCAAATTTCGTATACGGACCCTTAATGGAAAGCAACTCCCGGTGCCCATGGACACTCGCAACTTCAGAAGATTTGCAGGTCCGTCGGCCTTTAAGAGGAAATAGGGGTAGGGGAGGGTAGGGAAGGGAATAGGGTAGGAGGATTGGGCCTCCGATAAACTCACTCACTCGGCGAAACACAGCGCAACTGTTTCACGCCGGTTTTCTGTGAGTCCGTGGTATTTCTCTGGTCGAGCCGGCCCATTTGTACCGAAGCATGGCTCTCCCACGGTTCCCACTTTACTAATTTATAATAATATTAAAATAAAATAAAGATTTAAAGTTTTTGCTCTATAACAGTACGGAACCCTTCGTGCGCGAGTCTGACTCTCACTTGGCGATTTTTTTTAACATAATATGACCATGCCATTACTGTAAATCCTAAGATTTACCGACTATATGGTGGTAAAAGTTCGTATCGTAAACCTTTTCGGACATTTGCCATTAGGGATTGGTAGATCTTAGGTTTGAAGTACTAGAAAATCTTAGGATTTACTGCAGTTCGAGCTTTTACAGTAACATATATAGTCACTAACCACTATTACCCTACACTCTACAGTAAGTATACAAGACTATGCTTTAGTGTGCACTAACAGTTTCTCTGCTTAAAAAATATTATTACCTTTGTCTGTATAGGACACATAATAATAATTCGTGAAATTTTAAAAGAAGCCGATCAATTCAACACTAAACACTTTTGGATCAGTTAAAATTGTGTCAGTTCCATGTTATACAAAACTATTATAATTAAAATGTAGCTCTCTGTATCTTAATAAATTATTTATTCATGGACTGGCAACGCTATAAGTTATAACTATAACCCTATAATTAAAATTAATTAAAATCAAAATATGTCCCGACAACTCCTTATTTTCTGTACACGAATAAGACGGATGATTGTTTCAATCTCGGGCGGGTTCCGAGGCATTCCTCAACTATTTATGAAATTAAATGGGACCCTTATCGCGCGGAATTAATTTTGGACCTCAATCAAAGCTGTCACGAGTTAAGATATCACTGGAAACGGAGCCATGCGTCTTTACATACATGCACAAACTTCTGGTTATAAATCCACTTGGCATTGGTCCGAGAACTTATGAGTTTTATTACGTGTTGTTTCACATAGTTATGATAAGTGGAAGACAATATGACGTAAAAAATGTACATTGTAGGTACTCGTATAATCTGTACTTATGGCCTGTTTCACCGCTTCCTGATAAGGTGCCAGATATGCTTATTTGACAGATTCTCCATACTCTATCTGTCAAGTGAAGTGGTGGATAGCCTTATCAGGAAGTGGTGAAACAGTTTTTTTTATGTATAAGTTACCATTGTAAACATTTTTTTGAATAAAGATATATAAAAAAAGGCCCATAATATTATAAAGCGGAAGAGTTAGTTTGTTTGAACGCGCTAATCTCAGGAACTACTGGTCCGATTTGAAAAATTCTTTCAGTGTTAGAGTTCATTTATCGAGGAAGGCTATAGGCATATTTTATCACGCTAAGACTAATAGGAGCGAAGAAATAGAGGAAAATGTGGAAAATTGGGGGGATTTTTTTGAAACGGCTTATTTGAACGCGCTAATCTCAGGAACTACTGGTCCGATTTTAATAATTCTTTCATTGCTCGATAGACCATTTATCGAGGAAGGCTATAGGCTATATTTTATCACGCTAAGACTAATAGGAGCAAATAAATAGAGGAAAATGTGTAAAAAACGGGGGAAATTATTTGAAAGGCCTTATCTCACGAACTACTAGAGTAATTTTTCTGTTATTTGGGTCAGATAGGAAGTAGAGCACGTCAATGATCATAATTCATAAGCTAGTTTTTGGGAACTATTTCGTCTGTGAAATATCTAATTTACGCGGGCGAAGCCGCGCGGAACATCTAGTAATATTTTTTTTTAGTTAGCCTATGCTGTCTCACTGCTGGGCAAAGGCCTCCCCCAGGATCTTCCATTTTTCTCGCTTCTGTGCTACCGTTGGCCAGCCGGGGTGGTATGCCTCCAGCTCATCGCGCCATCTCTTTCTTGGCCGGCCACGGTTGCGTCGTCCGTCTTCGGGTACCCATTCAGTTGTTAAATTTGCCCAGCGGTCGGGATGCATGCGGCTAACGTGGCCAGCCCAATCCCATTTTAGTTTTGCCGTCTTGGCTCCTACATCCTTAATGCCCGTTTGGGAGCGCAGTGTGGTGTTTCTTATTTTGTCGACTAGTTTTACTCCCAATATACTGCGCTCCATCGCTCTTTGGCATACCCCGAGTTGGGACTTTTGCGAAACGGTCAATGACCAAGTTTGCGCACCGTAGGTTAGGACGGGCAGAATACACATGTCGACGAGTCTGCGTTTCAGGGAGATTAGTAAATCTCCCTTCATCAGCGTCTTCATGGACCAGTAGCTCTTCCAGGCGTTTTCGATTCGTCGATCGACTTCCTTCCCTTGTCTGTTATGAAAAGAAACTAACTGGCCCAAGTAGATGTACTCGTCGAATACACTATGTATTTCTTGCTCGTTTACCTCGACCCTACGTCTCGGTCATTATTTGAGTTTTGGACCTGTTCATTGTGAGTCCCACCTCGAGGCTTGCAGTGCTTAGATCTTGTAGCACGTTATGAAGGTCTGCGTATGTAGTAATAATATAAAATATAATTATGAAACATCAAAAGCCAGATAAAGAAAGTTTAAATTAAATGTAAAGGTTTCGTTTTAGGAGTAATAATAGTGCCAGTAGTTTTTAGTAGGTTTATATCGAACCTACTTTCAAAATACAAACAAAACTTACCCTGAATTCTTCCAGTAGCAGTACCCAACCAAAGTTCTATATCTGACCTCAGAAACGTTCTGTAATATTTAAAGACACATAAATATGCAAATAGAGGATTCATTCGAAATACTGAACGGACTGTCTTCTAACGTTAAAACTACACGTAAAGTTCCAACGTTTTTTTACATGAAATGAGGAAACTCTTTACAATTGCATGTGCGAACCTTCCCACATCTATTATCTTTCCACCCCGTTAAGTTTAAAAAGGGAATCCTTTGTGAGTTGGTGTACGCGACGCATTTATTTAAACACATGGTTTTATATTCGATCGCACGCCTTGACAAAGTCGCTGTTTTGACCTAATTTTTGCGTTTCATGTGTAATTTAAGTTTAGTAAAATTTTAACTCTGATTGGGTTAGCGTAAGTCATAACTCATAACAGAATTGGATAACACGGCACATTATGTCAACGATTAAATTATATTTGTGTAAGTTCTATTTTACAATACGTCACACGTTGGCGAACTGCCAACTGCCAGTTAACTAATATGTCAAATGTCAATGTTGTACGCCTGCAAAATACATAATAAATTTATTTAGAGCCGGTTTCACCACTTCCTGATAGTCCCACCAATTAATTTGACGGATGAAGTTAGGACAATCTGTCAAAATTTAAATTGTGAATAGCCTATTTGGCACTTATCAGAACGTGGTTAAACAGGCCCTTAGTCTAGTTCCTGCCCTTTACGCACGAACCTTAGAATTGAGGCGAATGTTACGATGCAGGAAAAATTTCGTGAAAGCCAATTTTGCTGTCAATAGACTCTGGCTAGATGTGCCACTTCATATTACAATCGGACTATGAGTTTGATCTATAAGGCTGGCCGCATACATACGTTTTCCGTAGTCGATTTCCGAATTCGTTTTTCATATTCGGAATTCCATCAGACTTTTCGACAGCGCTGGTTTTTTTCACACGCGAACGCGCCGGCTTGCACTTGAAACGAACGTGTGAAATTCGTTCCGTTCCGAAAAAAGCGAACCTAATTCGCTAGTCTAATATATAAAATTCTCGTGTCACGGTGTGCGTAATTGAACTCCTCTGAAACGGCTCGACCGATTTTCGTGAATCTTAGCGAGCATATCGGCTAGGGTTGAGAATCGGACAACATCTAATTTTTATATTGATAAGTGCATTTGTTGAATAAATAATAGTAAATTATTACAACCTGAGACTGACGGCGACCATTGCTTGTGCGACGGGATAGCGATCGACGTTGCCATGGCGACATAGTTATTTAGTCACTTCAATAAAATAATATGGCAAATATATTATGGCAAAGCAACGTTTGCCGGGACAGCTAGTCTAATATATAAAATTCTCGTGTCACGGTGTGCGTAATTGAACTCCTCTGAAACGGCTCGACCGATTTTCGTGAATCTTAGCGAGCATATCGGCTAGGGTTGAGAATCGGACAACATCTACTTTTTATATTGATAAGTGCATTTGTTGAATAAATAATGGTAAATTATTACAACTCGAGACTGACCACGACCATTGTTTGCGCGACGCGGGTCACGGGATAGCGATGGACGTTGCCATGGTGACATACTTATTTTGTCACTTCAATAAAATAATACGGGCGATATATACTTTATAATATGGCAAAGAAATGTTTGCCGGGACAGCTAGTTAATGTATAAATTTCTACTGATTCTATGCATTGGGATTTTTTAATACGGAAAACGATATCAGAAATCGTAATCGTGTGTATGCGGCCAGCTTTATACAATTTTTTTATCCCGACTTAGTTGTAAATCCTGTACTTAATATAGCAAATACTTCAGATATTCTGCTACAGACATCAAAATGAAAACAATTTTGTATAGTAAGAAATAAATTTGCTTGAAGCGTACGAAACTCAAAGAGTATTCTAAGAAAATTCATTAACACTTCACCTAGAACAAGCTTTAAAGTTCTGATTTATTTGAAGTCTTCGTGGACTTGGAGCTTATCAAAGTTAATCCTGTAATATTACTGCATGTCAGATAAACCAAGTTTCGTTGAAGACTCTCGGTAGAATTAGGACGAGAACACATTGGTCCGTGTAGTTTGCATCGTCGGAATGAAATAACGAGTTGTACCGCAAAAATGAGGGACCTAGACACAGAGCGGTACGCGGTCAAGCGTTCAAGCGGTCAGAACGCCCCCTGCGTGAGTATAATATCTATGTAACGTAATACAACACAAAGAACGCAAAACTGACCGCTTGAACGCTTGACCGCGTACCGCTCTGTGTCTAGGTCCCTCATTTTTGCGGTACAACTCGTTATTTCATTCCGACGATGCAAACTACATAGACCAATGTGTTCTCGTCCTAATTCTACCGAGAGTCTTCAACGAAACTTGGTTTATCTGACATGCAGTAATATTACAGGATTAACTTTGATAAGCTCCAAGTCCACGAAGACTTCAAATAAATCAGAACTTAAAAGCTTGTTCTAGGTGAAGTGTAAATGAATTTTCTTAGAATACTCTTTGAGTTTCGTACGCTTCAAGCAAATTTATTTCTTACTATACAAAATTGTTTTCATTTTGATGTCTATAGCAGAATATCTGAAGTATTTGCTATATTAAGTACAGGATTTACATGTATCGGTCTGGTATATTGAAATCTTTTATCAGTCTGCCGACTTAAGGCGAGGAGCAAGCCTATTTTGTTATTTCATGACTCTCGATTTACCTAGTTTCAATATAATAAGGCAATGTAGAAAAATATGAGATATGAAGCACAATATTTAAAAGGTTTTAAACCAAAAACATTTTAATAAAACATAATACTTTCGCTGTAATTTATTAACAAACTCACCTCCGACAAATATCTTTGTCATCGAAATATAACTATTTACTAGGATAATTTTATTAACTAGGACAGGGAAGCCAATACATTTTATTTGAATAAATTGTTAGTAAATCTATATTAAAAAATGTTGAACCGAACAATTCGCTTGGTCTTTGGTTGTGTGCAAGGTTATCGTTTTGGATTGAGATTAATCCCCGCCTTAAGGCAAAGCTGTCCATAAAATTTGTAGGTCGATGTCTGTCAGTGCGAATATCGACGTAAAGGACATTGAAATAACATTCATATCAGTGCGCCTTGTACAGTGGCGGTTACGACGCTCGCCGCGTCCTTGATAGGGCGAAATAGGAGAAAATTATGTACTTAACATTTTATTTTATAATGCTATCCTTTTTGTAAAAAAAAAAATACATATCATTGTCATTGAAAATTTCGAGATATTCGAATTTGAAGTGTTTTTTATGGTGATATTCAAGATTTTTTTACAGAATTACCATGCCATTTTTCAATATTATGTTCGGTTATTTTTTTATTTTGTTTCTTTTGAGTCTACGCTAATTTTGGTGTAAGAGAATTCCACATAATTCATCATACTGGAAGCTTAAAAATCAGTCTCTTCGAACTGGCCGGGCCTTAAAAGATATTTTGTTTCCAACACTTAGTTTTACGCAGAGTAGATAACACGTTTTGAATTTTCACTTTCCATGAAAATTGACGTTCATTTTACCTTCCAGGGGGGGCAGCTGCATTCCAGGGGGGGGGGGGGGGGGCATAAAATTATAGATTACTAGCTGTCCCGGCAAACGTTGCTTTGCCATCAATTTGCCATAATATAAAGTATTTGGCCCATATTATTTTTTCGAAGTGACTAAATAAGTATCTCGCCATGGCAACGTCGATCGCTATCCCGTCGCACCAACAATGGTCGCCGTCAGTCTCAGGTTGTAATAATTTACTATTATTTATTCAACAAATGCACTTATCAATATATAAAGTACCCAGTAGCGGATTCTCAGACCTACTGAATATGCATATAAAATTTGGTAAAATCAGTACAGCCGTTTCGGAGGAGTTCGTGGACTAACATTGTGACGCGAGAATTTTATATATAAGATATTATAATATGAAAATCGCTGGATCCTCACTGCTGCGGCAACAACGCAACGGAGCAAATGAGGCTTCCGTATCTGAATCAACATTCCATGATTGTTTAAGTTTAATTTAATTAAGAGTAAGACAAAATTGAGTTTAGTATTTCAAAATTATTGTTGGCTTAAAGTTAAGTAATCCTTAAATCTGAATATCTTTAGAGTTGATTCTGACACAGCAAAACCGCGCAGCTCTCGTGCTCAAACTGCGATTTAGTATGAAACAACGCTTGCTTTAAGTTTAAGGCTAAGAACTCAGGGAGAGGTTTTTTCCCGCGCCCGCCGCGGATGCGGGCCCGCAGCCTTATTAGAATACAGTTTTGTATGTAAAAATGAAAGCAAAACGGTGCGTTTTTCGCCCGCGGCTCGCGCGGTTGTTTGCGGCTCCCGCTGGACCGGCGCGGCGGGCGACGCGGCGGTCGCCCGCTGCCTCGGCGGTTTGCGCCCACACGCCTTGCGACAGTTTAGCGGGCGATCGCAGTAGCCGTAGTAGGCAATCGTAGTGGAAATCGTCTTGCGATCATCGCCCGCAGAGTTTGCGGGCGGGGCATAAACGGTCTCGTGAGTTCTGAAATAAAACCACTTAATCGAAAGCAATTTTACCGCAAGGACAATTTTATACTTAATTTGTATGACTATAAAGTTGTGAATACGCTGCGGCCTGAAGCCATCGGCTCGCTCGGAAAACATGCGAAAAAACGTAATTATAATCATTTAAAAAATAACTAGGGGCATCTAAGCAAAATGCTTCTATACGATTTTGAGTTGCGAAGGTGTCTATCAGTTAGACTAATTTCCTACAATACATCTATTTTCGTTTAAAAATAATCTTCAAATTTCGTATTTTTAAGAGGTCATTTCGAAAATTAAATGTATCGAGGCAAAATACATTAATCGTGTTTCTAATTCTTCTCAAACCTAGATAAGGCTATGAAGATATGTATATCTCATTACCAGATTTGTAACATTTCTGAGGGTCCTATAGTATTACGTCAAAAAGGACAGTTTTTTCAATATAGCGCCTTAAGGTGACGCCACAATTAAAGTAAAAACCGTATTGGATATGTTTTAGCACAAAATGCGATTTTAATAGATTAAATTACGACGCGTTTAAACAGGGCATTAGTCTGTTATGAGTAGGATTTAACTAGATTATCACTTGTGATGCACTATTAAGAGCCCGGGTTACCCTCGAAATTCTCATACATACGTAATACCAAAATCATTTTGTCATACGAAAATATTTAACATGTTTGAGTAATTTTTTAGCTTAAAATAGTAATTACCTAGGTTCCTGAACAAAAATTAACTTCAAAATATTTAAACACAAAAAAAAATTTTTTTGTATAAGTATAATTTTTTTTTACTAAATTTACTACTTAATATTTAAACACTAAAAAATAGAGTAAAACACTAAAAAATATATAAATAAATAGTAAATTTACTACAAAATATTTAAATACTAAAAAATATTTTTTAGAGTTGAAATATTTTGTAGTAAATTTAATATTTATGTATACATTTTTTAGTGTTTTACTCTATTTTTTAGTGTTTAAATATTTAGTAGTAAATTTAGTAAAAAAAATTTATACACAATTTTTTTTTTTGTGTTTAAATATTTTGAAGTTAATTTTTGTTCAGGAACCTAGGTAATTACTATTTTAAGCTGAAAAATGACTCAAACATGTTAAATATTTTCATATGACAAAATGATTTTGGTATTACGTATGTATGAGAATTTCGAGGGTAACCCGGGCTCTTAAGTTATCACTTCGCCGAACTCATTTCAGACTCCAGTCTGCATCTTTATGGTCATCTTGAAGTTTGCTAAGTCGTTAACATGAAACCATAGCTCTAGATATCAAGCTGTTAACTTGATATTCTGTTTTGCTTTATTACATTTGCATACGTCCGTAGTGAAAACTATATTATGACGTTCGTTGCACCTAAATGCGTTTACCAGACGGACGGAAACCGTACATACTTCCAGATATAAACTTTTAATTCCATTTCCGGTATTTCCATACAAATTTTTTACAAAATCCGTCAGTTATTTAAGCTTGAAAAGGTAACAGACAAAAACGCTTTTTAGTTTATAATATTAGTGTGGCTTTTACAGAGAATGGTAACTTAATATGAAATCATCCATTGTAGAAAAAATCTCAAATTTTTATTGAAACATGGAAAAGTAACTGGAAAGCTTGAATACAAATAAAATCATCCATCGTAAAAAAAATCTCAACTTTTTTTATTGAAGTAATATGGAAGGGTAATTAATGGAAATATATGCTGGGAATCTACAAATAAACAGTCGCCTCTGCCCTCTACATGATTAATGAACGAAGAGAATAATAAGTATCTGTTCAAACAAAGGATACGTTTACTCAGGCTATTGTAATAATATTATAATAATTATTATCTTCTTCAATCATTTTGTAATTGAAATAATTTAGTGCTGTTCTTGGTAGAAAGAAATGAAAACAACTTTGAAACCTCTTTCCTTTTGCCGTAGTGTATTCAATTTTCCTTCATATTTTGTTCACCATAACCGAAAACTATTTAATTGTGAAAAGCAATGTGCACAGTCATTCAAAATCCATTTTATAACAACGACGAGCCCTGACAAATGCTTATATCTATTGTGTTTCCAGCGAAAAAATCGACTCGTGAAATGATTGAAACCACATAAAACCTATAAAATCTAAACAAGTAAAAACCACAATATCTATTGTTACCGTTTTAGTTCATCATAATAGCTCATTGTTCGGTCGTGAAATTTTATGGAACACGCTCTATGGCTATACGAAAAATAACTGTTAAAACGAATATTGAGAAAAGTAAATAAAAATACTTGGTTGTAGTGAAACTAGGACGTTTTGGCGCGTCGACGACGTTATAATGGGTTCGTGGATGAGTACCCCGCAAAAGATCAAATTGTTTGTCAAATTTTACGTGTTTGTCAAACAGTTTGATAGTGTACACTATACAGCTTTGTTTGAAGCGTTTGTCAAACAAACTACGTGTTTGACGTGTTTGAAGAAAATTTTCATTGGCGTAGCGTTTGAACGTGTTCCGAATTCCGATGTATTTGTCAAACAAGTTCTCATGATCTTAAACCGATTCTAGCTAATTGTTTGACAAACGTGTTTGATGCACGTTTGTTCGTCTGCGCTGCTGTTTGATGAAAACGTAAATTACGTCAAACATGTTTGTCAAACAAATTTGATCGTTTGCGGAGTACTTAAAGCAATCGAGATAATGCTAGAATTAGCGTAAGTTCCGAAATACAACCCGGCATACTGGTCAGTGCTCATGACGTCATCATATATATTGCAGTATTGCACTGATAAGACCAGTGGCGAATTTTTTTTGAGAGTAGGTCACTTCATTTGCGCCACCCCATGTATGTAATCAGTTGTAGGCCCTCTATGGAAGCTGCCGCCCCCTAGGACGCTGCCGCCTCTAGGCCATGGCCTATAACGGCCCCATTTAACCCTTAAGAGCCCGGGTAACCCTCGAAATTCTCATACATACGTAATACCAAAATCATTTTGTCATACGAAAATATTTAACATGTTTGAGTTATTTTTCAGCTTAAAATAGTAATTACCTAGGTTCCTGAACAAAAATTAACTTCAAAATATTTAAACACAAAAAAAAATTTTTTTGTGTATAATTTTTTTTTACTAAATTTACTACTAAATATTTAAACACTAAAAAATAGAGTAAAACACTAAAAAATATATACATAAATATTAAATTTACTACAAAATATTTCAACTCTAAAAAATATTTTTTAGTATTTAAATATTTTGTAGTAAATTTACTATTTATTTATATATTTTTTAGTGTTTTACTCTATTTTTTAGTGTTTAAATATTTAGTAGTAAATTTAGTAAAAAAAAATTATACACAAAAATTTTTTTTTTGTGTTTAAATATTTTGAAGTTAATTTTTGTTCAGGAACCTAGGTAATTACTATTTTAAGCTGAAAAATAACTCAAACATGTTAAATATTTTCGTATGACAAAATGATTTTGGTATTACGTATGTATGAGAATTTCGAGGGTAACCCGGGCTCTTAAGTAACATCGTGGGGTAAATTTCTACCCCACTCGCATAAAAACTGCTATTTTTTTCTACTGAAAGTACATTTAATTCCTTTTAAGTATTCTCAGTAAACCGTACATTTTGAAGGATAGTGGACTCTTAGTAGGCGAAAAGTAATCCGTTTGAGCTGTGGAGACCTATGGGGTAAATTTTTACCCCACGATGTTCAATACGTATGTAGTTTTTTTACTATCCCAAAAATTAGTTTTGTCTATATTTATATAACTGAGTATTTTTAACCGACTTCCAAAAAACGAGGAAGTTATATGTTCGGCTGTGGATTTTTTTTTATGTTCAACGATTACTCCGCCGTTTGTGAACCGATTTTAGAAATTTTTGTTTCGTTGTGTTAGGTTTCACTCCAATTTGGTACCATGTTTACAAAAGTGGTGACTTGATGATGGGATCCATGTGTAATCGAGGGAACTCCTCGAAATTTATATGGAAACATATGGTGATTTTGGTTTTATGTGAAGTATACTAAGAATATGCTACCAAAAAGTCAAATATTGGGTCAAGGTATACCATGGTTTCGAAGATGCTGAGATAACTCCTAACTCCTTATAGATACACGTTTGGGAGTTTCGGCGTTGTTTTAAGAACAGGAAGCATATGCTACTATGCAATTCATATTCATCATCATAATCATCATCGTCATCATCGTCATCATCATCATCATCATTACCACGTCGTGTTAAGGTCACCAATGTCTCATGGCACAGAATAGATAATAGTACAAGGCATAGGTATGGATATACGAATAATAATAATTGTGTATTGTATAACAACATCTGTTTGTTTAATACACTGCGGTCGGCGCCGCAGAGGCGAAGGCGTCGCCGCGCCGCCGCGCGGCGCGTGGCGGCAGACGACAGATCGAATACTTTACTAACTACTTTATATACAGATCAAATACTTTACTAACTACTTTATAAAATTTAAATAGACAAATAGAATTAGAATAAAGTTATTTTAAAAAGAGCATTTAAAGAAAACAAAGTCATTAAGTGTCATTTTAATTAGTTATACTCATTAATCGATAGATGGCGCACTAAGTATCGATTTAAAATCTCGATTACAAGAACAGCTGTCAATAATTATGATAATATTAAATATTATGAGTAGCTACGCTACGTCCTATGCAGGTTTATACAATTTTTTATCTGATAGATCCTTAGATCGTGGAAAAACAAGACACAATAGCCTTTCTATTGTTATCGCAATCGTCGGTGACCGCTTGGGTCTTGAAGCATTAAAATTGTTAAATTACTTAGCAGTATAACTTAGCACAATATGTTCACTTCACTGTTTTTATATTATTTTGTGAGTATGAGTTGTGACTCTTAACAAATTGTAATAAGATACGTAAAATATACACGAAGGTTTACCTACTAGTGTAACTAAAAAGAGTGAAATTATTATTATTTTTAACAAAAAATTAAAACCGACTTCCAAGGTAAAAACATTAATATGAACTAAAAAGTATTAAATAATTTTTACTATGTAAAAGTGTTTTTTCCGAATTCGGCTGAACCTCATCTATTTCTGTACTCAATCTTCATAATTTTGAAGTCGGTGCCAGTTCCAAAAGTTTCAAATATTCTGTCAGAGAACTGAAGATTCAGCTATCTGGTACCAACTTCAAAATTATGAAGATTGAGTACAGAAATAGTCGAGGTTTAGCCGAATTCGGAAAAAGGCACTATTAGATAGTAAAAATTATTTAATACTTTTTAGTTCATATTAATGTTATTATTGTTTTTACCTTGGAAGTCGGTTTTAATTTTTTGTTAAAAATAATAATAATTATCTAACAAATTAGGTGCTTACATTCTAAAAGACGAAGCTTTTAAAGAAAAATAAGATATGTGGCATTCCATTGTACAATTTTAGAGTTGTTTAGAAGACGCGCCGTCATGCCGTTGAAATCATGAAACTGACACTGAAACGGAGCTGCAAAGTGGTAAAAGTATGAAAAATATAAGAATTACATAGAATTGAATCTTCCTAATGTCTGGAAGAAAAAAAAATTTTTTTTTCAGAAAATTTTGCATCTTTTTTGTTGCAGAAAAGTAGTTAACATTGTTTTTCCCTTTATTTCATTACATAAATTATAGTTAATTTTTTTAGCTATCCTACATTAAACAACTCAAATATATTTAAGAAACTCAAGCTATACCGTTTTTACTGTTATAATTTAAAAAATTCTACAAGCCAAATGTAAAAATGGTGAAACAGTTGCTTCTTTTCATAATTAAAATTATAAATATATTTTATTAAACAAATGTTGTTTTTTTGTTTAATTAATTATATGTTTATTATATGCTAGTCTAATATATAAAATAATAAATTAGAGTATTTTTTAAGCTTTACATAATTTTTTGAAGTTTTTAATTGGGGTAAATTTTTACCCCACGATGTTAGTACTTAGTAGTGTAACAAAAAATCACCATGTCACTTGAGGGTTAAAAATCCGGTTAAAGATTTTGACATTCTCGTACTTACATTATTAATTTTAATATATAAAATTTTTCATTCAATTACAAATAAGTCATTATTAATCCCCTCTGAGTGCGGCAGATAGACTTTAAAGTTAATTTTTAGGATTGAGTCAAATCAAATCTGTTATTACTTATTACGTATACGGTGTATACCGCCACTCAAGCTAAACGACGCTGCCATTTTTTTTTTCCAAAATTTTGCCACGCGCCAAAACAGTCTTGTGCGTTTGTAAAGTCGTTGGCGTTACATAATTAGAACACAATCAACGATTAGCCAACTCAAATGCTCCACTTCCAAATTGACATTGAAGAAAATTTTGGAACATCAGAGGAAAATAAACAAAGCTTATTAAAGTTAAATTAAGGCATAATCTCGACGTTTTGCATTATGCGTCCCGAAAACGCTTAATTAATTTTCCGCTTTAAGAATTCGTTTTATTTAGAATTTATATTGTCAATCTTATTTTGAGACTAGATGACGCCCCCAACTCCAAAATGAACTTATAGCGCGAAATCCGAACATTTTTCCGGGATAAAGTATCATATTATATTATTATGTCCTTTCCCGGGACTCAAAGTATCCCTATACCAAATTTCAGCAAAATTGGTTCAGCGGTTTGGGCGTGAAGTGCTAATAGACAGACACACTTTCGCATTTATAATATTAGTTAAAGAAATAGATTCATAGAATGCAGTTGGTACAGTACCCGGCAATAAATATTGCACATCGACCTATGGAAAGTGACAGTCGGCTAATTTCGGTTTTGTAGAGCGTTATCTCTTACGCACGAAATACAAAAAGTCCGGTATATATTAGGAGCTGTTAAAACAATTAAGGTTTGCTTCTTTTGACAATTTTATTATTCTTTGTATAAAATACACCAAATTTTCTATAAGTTATGGCTTTATATTCGGGTAAAATAAAATAAAAAAGGGTGTTCAAATTATGTTTACGTATTTAAAATTCTTTTGGAAAATTACAGCTGTAGCAAATTTAGGGGTGTTAACAACTCTAGATATATATTTTGAACTGGACGCGACTGCACTCTATTGAATTTGAACAACGACTGACATAATGTCAAATAGGTGTGTGCTACAAAGATAACGCTCTATGAAACCGAAATTAGCCGAATGTCTCTTTCCAAAGGTCGATGTGCAACATTTATTGTCGGGTATTGTATGATAATTGGTCGCTTCATGTCAAGCTAATGAGTAATGACGAATAAAGATGAATAAAGCGACCAGCTCGTATTCGTATAATCGTAAGTAACATAACCCGAAAAAATTATATGAGTCCGCCATCTACCTATGAATCAACTTCTCTGAAAGTAGGTACAATGTTTTTGCGTAACATAATATTGCGTAACATATTATTATTACGTATTACGGCTAATACGATTATGTACTAGTAACTAGATTATTATCAGGTAGCCCGTAAAAGCCTTTACTTGTACCGTAACTTATTAACATGTACAAGTACTACAATCCATACTAATTTTATAAATGCAAAAGTGTGTCTGTCTGTCTATCTGTCTGTCTGTATGTCTGTCTGTCTGTTACCTCTTCACGCCCAAACCGCTGAACCGATTTGGCTGAAATTTGGCAAGAAGATACCTTGAGTCCCGGGAAAGGACATAGGGTACTTTTTATCCCGGAAAATGTACGGTCCCCCGCGATAAACTAATTTTGGCGCAACGGAGTTGCGGACGTCATCTAGTATCATTATAAATGCGAAAGTGTGTCTGTCTGTGACCTCATCATGCCTAAACCGCTGAACCGGTTTTGCTGAAATTTGGTACGGAAATACTTTGAGTCCCGAGAAAGGACATAGGGTATTTTTTATCGCACGAGTTTTGGCGCAACGGAGTTGCGGGCGTCAGCTAGTGTAATAATAATTATGTAGCATTGAATTGGCACTTGACGATATGATTGCTTAAGAGCCCGTACTCTCTTTTCTACTGCTCTCTTCATACTCACGCCCCTCTTTCATATGTGAAAAAGGACGATCGCCAAGTTAGCGGGCAGATAGAGGTTTTCAGTTTTTTAAAGGGTTTTTTATATTAAAGTGGTAAAAAGTAATTCCAACATTGTATAGACGACTTTCTCAACAGTACATTGTATTTTTTTCATACCGTTGAGACGTCAATACAATCCATAAAAAGGTGATATTCTAAACTTTTTACAGCAAAAATCACAAAACTGTCGCGGGTTTGAGTTGAATTATTTAAAGATACTTAAAAAAAATAAAAAAATCTAGCTCCAACATTAGATTATAATTGAAAATTGAAATGATCTTACATATTGTGCATTAAAACTTAAAGAAATACTGTATTTTAACTGTTAAATCACGTCTGTTAAATGAGCGAAATCGGCAAAATTTCGTATACGGACTCTTAAGATTAATTTAGTAAAGATTTTGACATAAACTTCATACATCATACTAATTAATGGTACAACATGCGCAGATCTTTATTCACAATTTTCTAAAAAATGTGTAATCTGCGAAGTCTTTTATTTCACGAAAAGTGATGTTTTTACAGGGCCGAGGGGTTTAGTTTAGAGGTCCGTTTTTAAATTTTGTCGGCTCACCATAAAACTCTTTGTAACGGTCACGATCGTCGGGGTACAGTTTTGAAGTCTTCTTGACTGATTTTTGTATCCCCAAATCGTTCAGTTTCTTTTAAATCCCTTTATAGTCAAAATGAACTAATGTGTCCCCAGCGGTCATTCACCTTTTTTAACCGACTTCCAAAAATGAGGAGGTTATATGTTCGGCCGTGGATATTTTTTTTTTTTTATTTTTTTTATTTTTTTTTTGTATGTTCAACGATTACTCCGCCGTTTGTGAACCGATTTTCGAAATTTTTGTTTTGTTGTATTAGGTTTCACTCCAATTTCGTACCATGTTCACAAAAGTGGTGACCTGATGATGGGGTCCAGGAGTAATCGAGGGAACTCCTCGAAATTTATATGGAAACATATGGTGATTTTGGTTTTATGTGAAGTGTACTAAGAATAGAGGTCCGTTTTTAAATTTTGTCGGCTCACCATAAAACTCTTTGTAACGGTCACGATCGTCGGGGTACAGTTTTGAAGTCTTCTTGACTGATTTTTGTATCCCCAAATCGTTCAGTTTCTTTTAAATCCCTTTATAGTCAAAATGAACTAAGGTGTCCCCAGCGGTCATTCACCTTTTTAGTCTCTAAAGTTCAGATACTAAGCTGTATGAAAATACTCGCACTGTATTCAGAGAAATTATTGAACTCTAATAATGATAATCTGAACTTTTTATGAGTTTGAAGTGATATACTTCATAGTTCATACTGAGTTCTCATCGAGTATGCAAAACACGATATCATTCTTAAAGACTAGAAACATCTGTACTTTATTGTCAATCGTGGTTTGTACACAAGATGACATATTACAAGTTTTTTGACAGGGGGTCAATGACCGCTACGAACAGGATTTGGCAATACGAGAATAGACATAAAAAAGTTTTTTTTTATAATAATTTGAGAGCCTTTGAAGCTTTATTTTAACCGCAGACTTATTTTAATTATTATATCCAGAAATTTGCTTTGGTCGATTATATTTAAGTGGACGTGACAGCTAAAATTATAGCAGTCACTTTTTTGATAATTTTTAGCAGAAAATATTTTGCAAATTAACTTTTTTTTTTTTTTTAATGAAGATACAGTTGCTTTTTAATAAACGTACCAAAGCATAACTAAGCATAAGCACGTTTCAGAAGGTTCCACTCTGAAATTTTAAATTCTGTGTTTTTGTTCCAACTTAAATGTTGAGTGCGCGTTTCCGAACGCGTCTGAAAAAACAGCGATAATCGAATAAACGGGCGAAAGTCAATAAGCTTTGCAGGAATTAAAAAAAAAAAAACAGTTGGGTAACAAACGACCAAACATAGTTTTTAGCGTTTTGGCCAAACAACAGCGGACAACATATAGTATTATTTTATTTGAACAAAAAACATCAGGTGCCACAAAAATGTACTTATTGCAATTCAATATTGCCATCATCTTTAAAGGCGGTTGGAAAGAAGCGAGAAAGTAGTTTAATTTAAAGGAGTTTCAATAACTCTCCCTACTTTTTCAAAAAAATATTTAAAATTTTAAAGTTTGTTGATTATTGCGATGGGAATATTGAAATGAATGCCACGGGTAGTTATGAAAAAATCTGGACTTTTATTTGGATTTTATTGGATTTCTTTGTGTACATTTTTATAATTTTATTATTACAAAACAGGGGCATGTTATAATCTGATTATACCAATTTGGGACCACTGGATAAGCCCAGACTTGTTTATGGAGTGAAAATTTTCGCCCTAATGAGGCAAGGGTCACGCCTTCTAGTCAGCAAAATGGAGGTAAGTTAACGGCCACAATTTTTTTTAGCAAAATATTATTATGTTGGGTGTAATAATAGTGTGGCTTTGTAAGACAATCATTTTTCAGACTTCACCTTTAACCTTTCGTCAGTTTGTGTCATATATTTTTTTACGTTTTATCAATTGTATGGCCTCCAAATGCAAATAATTATTATTGGGTGAATTTATATACCTAGCATACAAAAAATTATTGGTTGAATCAACCTCCGGTCGTCGGTATGATTCCCACGTTGAAAACATGTTATTTCCAAGTTTAGTTAGGACAATGCAGGCTCAATAATTGTCTGACAAGTACGATGATCCACGGACCATGCGTCCGATGGGCATGTAAAAAGTTGGTCCAGCGTCTGATCTCTCTTCAAACATGTTGGTCTTCCGTCTCAGTGGGTTATGAGAGTACAAGAAGAGAGAGTGCTCTTGTGTACCTCCTGAGGACAAACTTGGGCACTATAAAATTACTGATGCGTAATTAACCCCATTTCAATGAGACCGGCCACCGTCACCGAAACCGATGTAGGAGTTATTATTATTATGAGAGACACACGAAATTTCAAGTGCGAAATGTACGAGTACAGTTCATACAGACAGTCAGCCATATTTGCCTTTTATAAACAAAAATTTTAGTAAACATTTTTCAAACGAACTACATTCAAGTACTGTGTATTTGCTCTGGGTACTCTTAGTATTTACAACTATTCTAATTTAAGAGTCCGTATACGAAATCTTACATGTTTTGCATTAAAACTTATAGAAATACTGTATTTTAACTGTTAAATCACGTCTGTTAAATCAGCGTAATCGGCAAATTTCGTATACGGACCCTTAAGTTACACAATGCCAACGAAAACATTTTTAAACAATGTAAGTGTCTGAAATAATGCTGTTTCTAACAGCGACCCCATCCTTGAAGACTGAAAGTAATTATTAGTGTAAAATTAGGGATGGGCTGAAATTCGTTTTACATTCGGTTTAACCGAACTTCGGCAGCTTGAACCGAACTTCGTCATTCGGCCCAATTTCGGTTAAAATGACGAACATTTGGCACTTAAAATATACTTGCACTATCATAATAGAAATTAATGAAAAAAACATGTCCAGATAGTAACAGTGACATAAAATAAGTCTGATACAAGAACTATACTCATTTATAGTCATTTACATATTTGAATTAGAAAAAGTAATCATACGTGATTAACAAAAAATGTATGTCGGTCTTTTTAAGGACCAGTCTCAAAAATTTTTGGTTACTTAAACAAAACACAAAATTAAACCGCTCTTCTTACTAACCAAAGCAGCCTTAGAAATCTTTCTTACTTAATTAAAAAACGAAATTTTACTGCCCTTCTCAACAAGTCTAAGAAATCTCTCTTACTTAATCAAAAAACAAAAAAATTGACTATACTTTTATTTTAAAAATATGACTAGCTGGCTAACGGCCCCGCGGGGAAGCGCGGACTGCGGAGTGCAGGCGGGGCAGATCTAGCAATATTTGCAGCAAGTGCGTAAACAAGTCACAACACGAAAAAGCGCGGTAAAATTGAACCGAAGTTCGGCCGAATTTTTCATTTTTACCGAATGTTCGGCCGAAGTTCGTATTCGGTTCAAACTACATTCGGCCCATCACTATGTAAAATGTAAATTATAGTGAGAAAAAAATACGCGTGGCACTCGGGGACGGCCGCGGTAAAGCTATAGCATTTTATATCAACTTATGCAATTATAATTCGCACATAGAATTATAACCTTTAGAAGAGGCATTCCATACAATCGTCAACGCGAAAATGGGTCACCCTCGAAATGAGTGAGCTCACTCATCTGAGAGCAGTGTGCCTTAGGTGCGGTGACAGTCGGACGTGTTTAATTCTTTGATCACCGCGTTGTTTTTCGCTACATTTCGCTCTAGAAAGCCGTCGTGTGCCTTCCGACAGTGCAGTAACAACACGAGGAATACAAATAAAGCCAAAGGTGTAATATTTCACACGTAATTACCAAGATTTAATTGACATATAAAATAAATTATTGAGGATTTTCAAAATAAACCACAAATTGTTGCTCTGAAAATACAAAGTTTTGTTTTATTTAACACGCTCTTACACTTTTACAATAAGTAATTTTTGTTTGTCTAAAATCTAAAACAATAGTTTATCTCACCTGAAAATACAAAGAAACGACATTTGAAGTTTACTAATATTATCGATTCCTCAACTTTATCCTTTCTAAATCTTTCTAAGTTTTTGTAACAATTTTCACAAATAAAATAATCTTGACACTAATCCGCCATTTACATTGGATCCTGTCACATGTGACGATCAAATGTCAATGCACTCTATACACCACAGATAAATAATAAAAACCAAGAGTTATTGAAATGGCACTTGTCATTTCATTACAGATATTTAAATAAAAAAAATTAAGTATTGACAATTCGCATACGTCCTTGTCGCACGCACACAGACACCGTGCCGAAGTCTGGCAACGCCGCACTGCATTCGTTTTGTGCATTCTCCTGAGTGTAAGGGCGAAGTAAAAAGTCCAGTTTTTTAGAGTAAAGAAAAGTAATGTGTCTTATAAAATTATAAAAGTCTTACCTGCTACTGGAGACAGCTTCCTCATAACACACCATCGCGATTTCCACTGGAAAAGAAAAAAAAAACGGTAAAAAAAGTTATTTCTAAAACTGTTAACTTTGTTAACCTTGGGTAGGTTAACAAAGTTATAACTTTAACAAAATTATATACTTAGAAATAAATATTTTCATTTACATACGAGTACGGTAATGTTCCTTTTTTGTAAAAGGCAGCAGCAGGGATATGTCTGACTCCCTCCTACGACTAAATCCCACGCCAGACCTGGGCCCTCCTGGGCCCTATCAAGCAGACCAAGCTACCAGCAGGCTTAGCATGACAACATTAGAAACGGGAAAGAATGGGCATACTGACAGATTTTAGTGACAAAATGGCGGATTTCCTCCGTAAAAAGAAACCGTTTCTATAGTGACTATGCTCAGCTTGCAGTTCTATACATGCAACCTATCTGTACTGAAACATGGCGGTAGCGGTCATTGACTCCATGTCAAAAACTTGTCATTTTCTATATAAACTGTGATTGACAATGTAGTGTCAGATGTTGTCAATCGCGGCTTTGTAGAGAAATGACAAGTTTTTGGCAGGGAGTTAATGACCGCTACCGCCATGTTTCGTCGAGTACAGTATAGTCACAGGCAACAACTATTAAGGCGACGCCTTGATAATTTGGCTGTAGCGATGCCGATTTTTCTCAGCAATGACTAAAGCTAAGAAATTAAAGTTCATTGTCAGTATTCATCATGTCTTTGTCTTTGAATTGCCCATAGGATAACACGATTGGACAACTTTTATAACACAGAATTATCAATCGAAAAGACCTCTGTAAAAATAGGGATTCCTATTTTTCCAACAGAGGAGAGTGATTTAAGGTTCCAAAATTTGTACATAAATTGGTTGAAGCATACTCTTTAATATGTGCATAGCTTATATGAAATGTATTTATGGTTTTTAAATTACGCAACAAAAACCATTTTGTCGCTTACGCCCTTTCCATTTTTTGCTGTTCCATTGCTTGTTTTCTATGAGAGACCGGCCCGGCCTCTCATAGAAAACAAGCAATCTAAAACATATCCAACACGGTTTCTTACTTTAGCGCGGCGTCACCTTAAACTAATATATCAGAAAGGAAACATATTCAATGCGCCTTTTACAGCGCGGCGGCTACGGGCGGAAATGCGAAGCGTTCAAAGGCTAGGAATAGAAATCTCTGATAATGTCACTCTCTGCGACACACAGGAAACTGATTCTATCTGTTTAAAGCCCTGTTGCCATGGTAACCGATGTTAATAGCTTTGTGTTTTGTTTGTACGATCTATCTACTATTGGTTATGACTTATGAACACCTCAAATCTCAATGGTTATGAAAAATAAGTATAAAATTGTTATTATGTTGTTTTAGGATTAATTGTTAAGGTTATTGTTGATAATAAGTAACTTTATATTATTATTAGCTATTACAGTATTCCGTTGCACAGGAACGCTGCTGAGTGATTTCGTGACAAATATGCTTAAATGCACTGAGGTAATTAGTACTACTGTACTACTTACCTTGTAATTAACAGAGTATAAGAGCCTACAAGGATGAGAATCAATAATAATTTTCGTGAACAAGACGTAACAATCACTTTTACAAAATATTTATTAATTAATACATTTTATGGTGATAATCCGAAAATTAGAATTAAGATGCACAAAATAGCATAATAATAAAAACTTGAGAGGTGTCAAGGGAGACTCGGATGGAACGAAGTTATATAATTAAAAATAAGTATATAAAAAACGACAAAAAATTGATGAAGGGTACCCAGCTAAAAATTAAAATTTCCCGCTAAAGAGGAATGGTAGAATTTTAAATTTCCCGCCAAATGACGTCATCGCCACATCAACGCCCTCTGCCCCTTCTTTGCAGGTAGAAAAAAAGTGTCGTTACAACTTTTTTCGTCTAGCCCCCTTTCGCAACGCGCGATAAGGAACTTCGTTTCAATAATCAATTTCTATTTTGAAAGGATACCTTCTTTGATTTTTAATGAGTGTCTTTCTAAAAAAACCTTTCATAAGTCTCTATGAAACTCTTTATTATTAATATTTGTACTGACAGCTCATTCTATAATATTATTCAATTTCCTATAATGACAATAAGTATGAATTTATAGGACGCTTATTAATTAAAATTTAAGTGAAACAAGATTAAAAACAGAAAAAACATAATTAGTGACTTTATGTTCGTTTACAAAAAGGAACGGATTTTTGTTTCTAAATAATGTGATATCAGTCAAAAAACACTTTTAATTACAGATTTTATTCAACATAATAATTAATGTTACTAAGCTGCGGCAAGAAGTTAAGAAATTCTAGAAGATTTCAGTTTATTTAAATGCCTTCAGCACCTAAGTGGCGAGTTACTAAGTATTTAAACGTATTTTAAACTTTAATTCCGCTTTGTATAATAATAAAAAGCAAATCATGATAAAGTTGCGCTCGTGGCTTTTTCGTTTTGAGTATAATTAACTCATCTCCCACAGGAACTAAAAAGAAGTTTCTGTCGGCTTTGAATGAGATAATTAGGTGATCGTTACTGGTTACACGGTAGACTAATGCCTAGTTTCTGAGTTTTTTTAACCAGAGTTTATCTTTTTACTCTACGAGTAATAAAAACTAAGGAAACGTAACTCCCATAAGCTATGTCCACATTATGCGCTTTCGTCTTAAATTTTCATCATCTTCTTTAATTCAACTTTCGTTTTGGCGCTTTCAATAATTGAATGCGTCAAAGAACGCAATGCCAACTGTCATTTTTATTAACAAATGGAAGTTTTAGACGGTCAGAGGGCATGCGTCGCTCGCATGCCTCACGTGCGCTGTTGACTGCGCTATAACGCCTGCCCTTGACGAACAGAAAAAGTCACAGTGTAGACAAAGCTATAATTACTTCAACCGTTTTGAATTTCGTTCCTTTTCGCACACTAAAACTTAAAGAAATACTGTATTTTAACTGTTAAATCACGTCTGTTAAATGAGCGAAATCGGCAAAATTTCGTATACGGACTCTTAAGATTAATTTAGTAAAGATTTTGACATAAACTTCATACATCATACTAATTAATGGTACAACATGCGCAGATCTTTATTCACAATTTTCTAAAAAATGTGTAATCTGCGAAGTCTTTTATTTCACGAAAAGTGATGTTTTTACAGGGCCGAGGGGTTTAGTTTAGAGGTCCGTTTTTAAATTTTGTCGGCTCACCATAAAACTCTTTGTAACGGTCACGATCGTCGGGGTACAGTTTTGAAGTCTTCTTGACTGATTTTTGTATCCCCAAATCGTTCAGTTTCTTTTAAATCCCTTTATAGTCAAAATGAACTAAGGTGTCCCCAGCGGTCATTCACCTTTTTAGTCTCTAAAGTTCAGATACTAAGCTGTATGAAAATACTCGCACTGTATTCAGAGAAATTATTGAACTCTAATAATGATAATCTGAACTTTTTATGAGTTTGAAGTGATATACTTCATAGTTCATACTGAGTTCTCATCGAGTATGCAAAACACGATATCATTCTTAAAGACTAGAAACATCTGTACTTTATTGTCAATCGTGGTTTGTACACAAGATGACATATTACAAGTTTTTTGACAGGGGGTCAATGACCGCTACGAACAGGATTTGGCAATACGAGAATAGACATAAAAAAGTTTTTTTTTATAATAATTTGAGAGCCTTTGAAGCTTTATTTTAACCGCAGACTTATTTTAATTATTATATCCAGAAATTTGCTTTGGTCGATTATATTTAAGTGGACGTGACAGCTAAAATTATAGCAGTCACTTTTTTGATAATTTTTAGCAGAAAATATTTTGCAAATTAACTTTTTTTTATTTTTTTAATGAAGATACAGTTGCTTTTTAATAAACGTACCAAAGCATAACTAAGCATAAGCACGTTTCAGAAGGTTCCACTCTGAAATTTTAAATTCTGTGTTTTTGTTCCAACTTAAATGTTGAGTGCGCGTTTCCGAACGCGTCTGAAAAAACAGCGATAATCGAATAAACGGGCGAAAGTCAATAAGCTTTGCAGGAATTAAAAAAAAAAAAAAAACAGTTGGGTAACAAACGACCAAACATAGTTTTTAGCGTTTTGGCCAAACAACAGCGGACAACATATAGTATTATTTTATTTGAACAAAAAACATCAGGTGCCACAAAAATGTACTTATTGCAATTCAATATTGCCATCATCTTTAAAGGCGGTTGGAAAGAAGCGAGAAAGTAGTTTAATTTAAAGGAGTTTCAATAACTCTCCCTACTTTTTCAAAAAAATATTTAAAATTTTAAAGTTTGTTGATTATTGCGATGGGAATATTGAAATGAATGCCACGGGTAGTTATGAAAAAATCTGGACTTTTATTTGGATTTTATTGGATTTCTTTGTGTACATTTTTATAATTTTATTATTACAAAACAGGGGCATGTTATAATCTGATTATACCAATTTGGGACCACTGGATAAGCCCAGACTTGTTTATGGAGTGAAAATTTTCGCCCTAATGAGGCAAGGGTCACGCCTTCTAGTCAGCAAAATGGAGGTAAGTTAACGGCCACAATTTTTTTTAGCAAAATATTATTATGTTGGGTGTAATAATAGTGTGGCTTTGTAAGACAATCATTTTTCAGACTTCACCTTTAACCTTTCGTCAGTTTGTGTCATATATTTTTTTACGTTTTATCAATTGTATGGCCTCCAAATGCAAATAATTATTATTGGGTGAATTTATATACCTAGCATACAAAAAATTATTGGTTGAATCAACCTCCGGTCGTCGGTATGATTCCCACGTTGAAAACATGTTATTTCCAAGTTTAGTTAGGACAATGCAGGCTCAATAATTGTCTGACAAGTACGATGATCCACGGACCATGCGTCCGATGGGCATGTAAAAAGTTGGTCCAGCGTCTGATCTCTCTTCAAACATGTTGGTCTTCCGTCTCAGTGGGTTATGAGAGTACAAGAAGAGAGAGTGCTCTTGTGTACCTCCTGAGGACAAACTTGGGCACTATAAAATTACTGATGCGTAATTAACCCCATTTCAATGAGACCGGCCACCGTCACCGAAACCGATGTAGGAGTTATTATTATTATGAGAGACACACGAAATTTCAAGTGCGAAATGTACGAGTACAGTTCATACAGACAGTCAGCCATATTTGCCTTTTATAAACAAAAATTTTAGTAAACATTTTTCAAACGAACTACATTCAAGTACTGTGTATTTGCTCTGGGTACTCTTAGTATTTACAACTATTCTAATTTAAGAGTCCGTATACGAAATCTTACATGTTTTGCATTAAAACTTATAGAAATACTGTATTTTAACTGTTAAATCACGTCTGTTAAATCAGCGTAATCGGCAAATTTCGTATACGGACCCTTAAGTTACACAATGCCAACGAAAACATTTTTAAACAATGTAAGTGTCTGAAATAATGCTGTTTCTAACAGCGACCCCATCCTTGAAGACTGAAAGTAATTATTAGTGTAAAATTAGGGATGGGCTGAAATTCGTTTTACATTCGGTTTAACCGAACTTCGGCAGCTTGAACCGAACTTCGTCATTCGGCCCAATTTCGGTTAAAATGACGAACATTTGGCACTTAAAATATACTTGCACTATCATAATAGAAATTAATGAAAAAAACATGTCCAGATAGTAACAGTGACATAAAATAAGTCTGATACAAGAACTATACTCATTTATAGTCATTTACATATTTGAATTAGAAAAAGTAATCATACGTGATTAACAAAAAATGTATGTCGGTCTTTTTAAGGACCAGTCTCAAAAATTTTTGGTTACTTAAACAAAACACAAAATTAAACCGCTCTTCTTACTAACCAAAGCAGCCTTAGAAATCTTTCTTACTTAATTAAAAAACGAAATTTTACTGCCCTTCTCAACAAGTCTAAGAAATCTCTCTTACTTAATCAAAAAACAAAAAAATTGACTATACTTTTATTTTAAAAATATGACTAGCTGGCTAACGGCCCCGCGGGGAAGCGCGGACTGCGGAGTGCAGGCGGGGCAGATCTAGCAATATTTGCAGCAAGTGCGTAAACAAGTCACAACACGAAAAAGCGCGGTAAAATTGAACCGAAGTTCGGCCGAATTTTTCATTTTTACCGAATGTTCGGCCGAAGTTCGTATTCGGTTCAAACTACATTCGGCCCATCACTATGTAAAATGTAAATTATAGTGAGAAAAAAATACGCGTGGCACTCGGGGACGGCCGCGGTAAAGCTATAGCATTTTATATCAACTTATGCAATTATAATTCGCACATAGAATTATAACCTTTAGAAGAGGCATTCCATACAATCGTCAACGCGAAAATGGGTCACCCTCGAAATGAGTGAGCTCACTCATCTGAGAGCAGTGTGCCTTAGGTGCGGTGACAGTCGGACGTGTTTAATTCTTTGATCACCGCGTTGTTTTTCGCTACATTTCGCTCTAGAAAGCCGTCGTGTGCCTTCCGACAGTGCAGTAACAACACGAGGAATACAAATAAAGCCAAAGGTGTAATATTTCACACGTAATTACCAAGATTTAATTGACATATAAAATAAATTATTGAGGATTTTCAAAATAAACCACAAATTGTTGCTCTGAAAATACAAAGTTTTGTTTTATTTAACACGCTCTTACACTTTTACAATAAGTAATTTTTGTTTGTCTAAAATCTAAAACAATAGTTTATCTCACCTGAAAATACAAAGAAACGACATTTGAAGTTTACTAATATTATCGATTCCTCAACTTTATCCTTTCTAAATCTTTCTAAGTTTTTGTAACAATTTTCACAAATAAAATAATCTTGACACTAATCCGCCATTTACATTGGATCCTGTCACATGTGACGATCAAATGTCAATGCACTCTATACACCACAGATAAATAATAAAAACCAAGAGTTATTGAAATGGCACTTGTCATTTCATTACAGATATTTAAATAAAAAAAATTAAGTATTGACAATTCGCATACGTCCTTGTCGCACGCACACAGACACCGTGCCGAAGTCTGGCAACGCCGCACTGCATTCGTTTTGTGCATTCTCCTGAGTGTAAGGGCGAAGTAAAAAGTCCAGTTTTTTAGAGTAAAGAAAAGTAATGTGTCTTATAAAATTATAAAAGTCTTACCTGCTACTGGAGACAGCTTCCTCATAACACACCATCGCGATTTCCACTGGAAAAGAAAAAAAAAACGGTAAAAAAAGTTATTTCTAAAACTGTTAACTTTGTTAACCTTGGGTAGGTTAACAAAGTTATAACTTTAACAAAATTATATACTTAGAAATAAATATTTTCATTTACATACGAGTACGGTAATGTTCCTTTTTTGTAAAAGGCAGCAGCAGGGATATGTCTGACTCCCTCCTACGACTAAATCCCACGCCAGACCTGGGCCCTCCTGGGCCCTATCAAGCAGACCAAGCTACCAGCAGGCTTAGCATGACAACATTAGAAACGGGAAAGAATGGGCATACTGACAGATTTTAGTGACAAAATGGCGGATTTCCTCCGTAAAAAGAAACCGTTTCTATAGTGACTATGCTCAGCTTGCAGTTCTATACATGCAACCTATCTGTACTGAAACATGGCGGTAGCGGTCATTGACTCCATGTCAAAAACTTGTCATTTTCTATATAAACTGTGATTGACAATGTAGTGTCAGATGTTGTCAATCGCGGCTTTGTAGAGAAATGACAAGTTTTTGGCAGGGAGTTAATGACCGCTACCGCCATGTTTCGTCGAGTACAGTATAGTCACAGGCAACAACTATTAAGGCGACGCCTTGATAATTTGGCTGTAGCGATGCCGATTTTTCTCAGCAATGACTAAAGCTAAGAAATTAAAGTTCATTGTCAGTATTCATCATGTCTTTGTCTTTGAATTGCCCATAGGATAACACGATTGGACAACTTTTATAACACAGAATTATCAATCGAAAAGACCTCTGTAAAAATAGGGATTCCTATTTTTCCAACAGAGGAGAGTGATTTAAGGTTCCAAAATTTGTACATAAATTGGTTGAAGCATACTCTTTAATATGTGCATAGCTTATATGAAATGTATTTATGGTTTTTAAATTACGCGACAAAAACCATTTTGTCGCTTACGCCCTTTCCATTTTTTGCTGTTCCATTGCTTGTTTTCTATGAGAGACCGGCCCGGCCTCTCATAGAAAACAAGCAATCTAAAACATATCCAACACGGTTTCTTACTTTAGCGCGGCGTCACCTTAAACTAATATATCAGAAAGGAAACATATTCAATGCGCCTTTTACAGCGCGGCGGCTACGGGCGGAAATGCGAAGCGTTCAAAGGCTAGGAATAGAAATCTCTGATAATGTCACTCTCTGCGACACACAGGAAACTGATTCTATCTGTTTAAAGCCCTGTTGCCATGGTAACCGATGTTAATAGCTTTGTGTTTTGTTTGTACGATCTATCTACTATTGGTTATGACTTATGAACACCTCAAATCTCAATGGTTATGAAAAATAAGTATAAAATTGTTATTATGTTGTTTTAGGATTAATTGTTAAGGTTATTGTTGATAATAAGTAACTTTATATTATTATTAGCTATTACAGTATTCCGTTGCACAGGAACGCTGCTGAGTGATTTCGTGACAAATATGCTTAAATGCACTGAGGTAATTAGTACTACTGTACTACTTACCTTGTAATTAACAGAGTATAAGAGCCTACAAGGATGAGAATCAATAATAATTTTCGTGAACAAGACGTAACAATCACTTTTACAAAATATTTATTAATTAATACATTTTATGGTGATAATCCGAAAATTAGAATTAAGATGCACAAAATAGCATAATAATAAAAACTTGAGAGGTGTCAAGGGAGACTCGGATGGAACGAAGTTATATAATTAAAAATAAGTATATAAAAAACGACAAAAAATTGATGAAGGGTACCCAGCTAAAAATTAAAATTTCCCGCTAAAGAGGAATGGTAGAATTTTAAATTTCCCGCCAAATGACGTCATCGCCACATCAACGCCCTCTGCCCCTTCTTTGCAGGTAGAAAAAAAGTGTCGTTACAACTTTTTTCGTCTAGCCCCCTTTCGCAACGCGCGATAAGGAACTTCGTTTCAATAATCAATTTCTATTTTGAAAGGATACCTTCTTTGATTTTTAATGAGTGTCTTTCTAAAAAAACCTTTCATAAGTCTCTATGAAACTCTTTATTATTAATATTTGTACTGACAGCTCATTCTATAATATTATTCAATTTCCTATAATGACAATAAGTATGAATTTATAGGACGCTTATTAATTAAAATTTAAGTGAAACAAGATTAAAAACAGAAAAAACATAATTAGTGACTTTATGTTCGTTTACAAAAAGGAACGGATTTTTGTTTCTAAATAATGTGATATCAGTCAAAAAACACTTTTAATTACAGATTTTATTCAACATAATAATTAATGTTACTAAGCTGCGGCAAGAAGTTAAGAAATTCTAGAAGATTTCAGTTTATTTAAATGCCTTCAGCACCTAAGTGGCGAGTTACTAAGTATTTAAACGTATTTTAAACTTTAATTCCGCTTTGTATAATAATAAAAAGCAAATCATGATAAAGTTGCGCTCGTGGCTTTTTCGTTTTGAGTATAATTAACTCATCTCCCACAGGAACTAAAAAGAAGTTTCTGTCGGCTTTGAATGAGATAATTAGGTGATCGTTACTGGTTACACGGTAGACTAATGCCTAGTTTCTGAGTTTTTTTAACCAGAGTTTATCTTTTTACTCTACGAGTAATAAAAACTAAGGAAACGTAACTCCCATAAGCTATGTCCACATTATGCGCTTTCGTCTTAAATTTTCATCATCTTCTTTAATTCAACTTTCGTTTTGGCGCTTTCAATAATTGAATGCGTCAAAGAACGCAATGCCAACTGTCATTTTTATTAACAAATGGAAGTTTTAGACGGTCAGAGGGCATGCGTCGCTCGCATGCCTCACGTGCGCTGTTGACTGCGCTATAACGCCTGCCCTTGACGAACAGAAAAAGTCACAGTGTAGACAAAGCTATAATTACTTCAACCGTTTTGAATTTCGTTCCTTTTCGCACACTAAAACTTAAAGAAATACTGTATTTTAACTGTTAAATCACGTCTGTTAAATGAGCGAAATCGGCAAAATTTCGTATACGGACTCTTAAGATTAATTTAGTAAAGATTTTGACATAAACTTCATACATCATACTAATTAATGGTACAACATGCGCAGATCTTTATTCACAATTTTCTAAAAAATGTGTAATCTGCGAAGTCTTTTATTTCACGAAAAGTGATGTTTTTACAGGGCCGAGGGGTTTAGTTTAGAGGTCCGTTTTTAAATTTTGTCGGCTCACCATAAAACTCTTTGTAACGGTCACGATCGTCGGGGTACAGTTTTGAAGTCTTCTTGACTGATTTTTGTATCCCCAAATCGTTCAGTTTCTTTTAAATCCCTTTATAGTCAAAATGAACTAAGGTGTCCCCAGCGGTCATTCACCTTTTTAGTCTCTAAAGTTCAGATACTAAGCTGTATGAAAATACTCGCACTGTATTCAGAGAAATTATTGAACTCTAATAATGATAATCTGAACTTTTTATGAGTTTGAAGTGATATACTTCATAGTTCATACTGAGTTCTCATCGAGTATGCAAAACACGATATCATTCTTAAAGACTAGAAACATCTGTACTTTATTGTCAATCGTGGTTTGTACACAAGATGACATATTACAAGTTTTTTGACAGGGGGTCAATGACCGCTACGAACAGGATTTGGCAATACGAGAATAGACATAAAAAAGTTTTTTTTTATAATAATTTGAGAGCCTTTGAAGCTTTATTTTAACCGCAGACTTATTTTAATTATTATATCCAGAAATTTGCTTTGGTCGATTATATTTAAGTGGACGTGACAGCTAAAATTATAGCAGTCACTTTTTTGATAATTTTTAGCAGAAAATATTTTGCAAATTAACTTTTTTTTATTTTTTTAATGAAGATACAGTTGCTTTTTAATAAACGTACCAAAGCATAACTAAGCATAAGCACGTTTCAGAAGGTTCCACTCTGAAATTTTAAATTCTGTGTTTTTGTTCCAACTTAAATGTTGAGTGCGCGTTTCCGAACGCGTCTGAAAAAACAGCGATAATCGAATAAACGGGCGAAAGTCAATAAGCTTTGCAGGAATTAAAAAAAAAAAAAAAACAGTTGGGTAACAAACGACCAAACATAGTTTTTAGCGTTTTGGCCAAACAACAGCGGACAACATATAGTATTATTTTATTTGAACAAAAAACATCAGGTGCCACAAAAATGTACTTATTGCAATTCAATATTGCCATCATCTTTAAAGGCGGTTGGAAAGAAGCGAGAAAGTAGTTTAATTTAAAGGAGTTTCAATAACTCTCCCTACTTTTTCAAAAAAATATTTAAAATTTTAAAGTTTGTTGATTATTGCGATGGGAATATTGAAATGAATGCCACGGGTAGTTATGAAAAAATCTGGACTTTTATTTGGATTTTATTGGATTTCTTTGTGTACATTTTTATAATTTTATTATTACAAAACAGGGGCATGTTATAATCTGATTATACCAATTTGGGACCACTGGATAAGCCCAGACTTGTTTATGGAGTGAAAATTTTCGCCCTAATGAGGCAAGGGTCACGCCTTCTAGTCAGCAAAATGGAGGTAAGTTAACGGCCACAATTTTTTTTAGCAAAATATTATTATGTTGGGTGTAATAATAGTGTGGCTTTGTAAGACAATCATTTTTCAGACTTCACCTTTAACCTTTCGTCAGTTTGTGTCATATATTTTTTTACGTTTTATCAATTGTATGGCCTCCAAATGCAAATAATTATTATTGGGTGAATTTATATACCTAGCATACAAAAAATTATTGGTTGAATCAACCTCCGGTCGTCGGTATGATTCCCACGTTGAAAACATGTTATTTCCAAGTTTAGTTAGGACAATGCAGGCTCAATAATTGTCTGACAAGTACGATGATCCACGGACCATGCGTCCGATGGGCATGTAAAAAGTTGGTCCAGCGTCTGATCTCTCTTCAAACATGTTGGTCTTCCGTCTCAGTGGGTTATGAGAGTACAAGAAGAGAGAGTGCTCTTGTGTACCTCCTGAGGACAAACTTGGGCACTATAAAATTACTGATGCGTAATTAACCCCATTTCAATGAGACCGGCCACCGTCACCGAAACCGATGTAGGAGTTATTATTATTATGAGAGACACACGAAATTTCAAGTGCGAAATGTACGAGTACAGTTCATACAGACAGTCAGCCATATTTGCCTTTTATAAACAAAAATTTTAGTAAACATTTTTCAAACGAACTACATTCAAGTACTGTGTATTTGCTCTGGGTACTCTTAGTATTTACAACTATTCTAATTTAAGAGTCCGTATACGAAATCTTACATGTTTTGCATTAAAACTTATAGAAATACTGTATTTTAACTGTTAAATCACGTCTGTTAAATCAGCGTAATCGGCAAATTTCGTATACGGACCCTTAAGTTACACAATGCCAACGAAAACATTTTTAAACAATGTAAGTGTCTGAAATAATGCTGTTTCTAACAGCGACCCCATCCTTGAAGACTGAAAGTAATTATTAGTGTAAAATTAGGGATGGGCTGAAATTCGTTTTACATTCGGTTTAACCGAACTTCGGCAGCTTGAACCGAACTTCGTCATTCGGCCCAATTTCGGTTAAAATGACGAACATTTGGCACTTAAAATATACTTGCACTATCATAATAGAAATTAATGAAAAAAACATGTCCAGATAGTAACAGTGACATAAAATAAGTCTGATACAAGAACTATACTCATTTATAGTCATTTACATATTTGAATTAGAAAAAGTAATCATACGTGATTAACAAAAAATGTATGTCGGTCTTTTTAAGGACCAGTCTCAAAAATTTTTGGTTACTTAAACAAAACACAAAATTAAACCGCTCTTCTTACTAACCAAAGCAGCCTTAGAAATCTTTCTTACTTAATTAAAAAACGAAATTTTACTGCCCTTCTCAACAAGTCTAAGAAATCTCTCTTACTTAATCAAAAAACAAAAAATTTGACTATACTTTTATTTTAAAAATATGACTAGCTGGCTAACGGCCCCGCGGGGAAGCGCGGACTGCGGAGTGCAGGCGGGGCACATCTAGCAATATTTGCAGCAAGTGCGTAAACAAGTCACAACACGAAAAAGCGCGGTGAAATTGAACCGAAGTTCGGCCGAATTTTTCATTTTTACCGAATGTTCGGCCGAAGTTCGTATTCGGTTCAAACTACATTCGGCCCATCACTATGTAAAATGTAAATTATAGTGAGAAAAAAATACGCGTGGCACTCGGGGACGGCCGCGGTAAAGCTATAACATTTTATATAAACTTATGCAATTATAATTCGCACATAGAATTATAACCTTTAGAAGAGGCATTCCATACAATCGTCAGCGCGAAAATGGGTCACCCTCGAAATGAGTGAGCTCACTCATCTGAGAGCAGTGTGCCTTAGGTGCGGTGACAGTCGGACGTGTTTAATTCTTTGATCACCGCGTTGTTTTTCGCTACATTTCGCTCTAGAAAGTCGTCGTGTGCCTTCCGACAGTGCAGTAACAACACGAGGAATACAAATAAAGCCAAAGGTGTAATATTTCACACGTAATTACCAAGATTTTATTGATATATAAAATAAATTATTGAGGATTTTGAAAATAAACCACAAATTGTTGCTCTGAAAATACAAAGTTTTGTTTTATTTAAGTAACACGCTCTTACACTTTTACAATAAGTAATTTTTGTTTGTCTAAAATCTAAAACAATAGTTTATCTCACCTGAAAATACAAAGAAACGACATTTGAAGTTTACTAATATTATCGATTCCTCAACTTTATCCTTTCTAAATCTTACTAAGTTTTTGTAACAATTTTCACAAATAAAATAATCTTGGCACTAATCCGCCATTTACATTGGATCCTGTCACATGTGACAATCAAATGTCAATGCACTCTATACACCACAGATAAATAATAAAAACCAAGAGTTATTGAAATGGCACTTGTCATTTCATTGCAGATATTTAAATAAAAAAAAATAAAGTATTGACATCGTTGAATTCGCATACGTTCTTGTTGCACGCACACAGACACCGTGCCGAAGTCTGGCAACGCCGCACTGCATTCGTTTTGTGCATTCTCCTGAGTGTAAGGGCGAAGTAAAAAGTCCAGTTTTTTAGAGTAAAGAAAAGTAATGTGTCTTATAAAATTATAAAAGTCTTACCTGCTACTGGAGACAGCTGCCTCATAACACACCATCGTGATTTCCACTGGAAAAGAAAAAAAACGGTAAAAAAACCTATAAAGTATATATAAGCCATGAAGTATTATTTTTATATCAATAGATAACCTAATAGATATAAAAATAATGCTTGGAAAATCATAGTGGAAAATAGTAATCATTTACCGCCAGACATTTTTTATCATGGACAATTAAATGCTAAATTTGATTGAAAAAAAAAACCAATTAATTGCCCTTTACACGTTCTTGTGTTTGTCCATCATTATTCATTAGTCAAATGAGGCAATGCAAAAATGATATTTAATAGAATATTGAGAACTAAATAAAATATGTCTCTATTTGCTTAGCTATTTATTGTTCAAGTATAAAATCAAAATCAAAATATTTATTTCTAAAACTGTTAACTTTGTTAACCTACCCACTTAGAAATAAATATTTTCATTTTCATACGAGTACGGTAATGTTCCTTTTTTGTAAAAGGCAGCAGCAGGGATATGTCTGACTCCCTCCTACGACTAAATCCCACGCCAGACCTGGGCCCTCCTGGGCCCTATCAAGCAGACCAAGCTAACAGCAGGCTTAGCAATGCAACATTAGAAACGGGAAAGAATGGGCATACTGACAGATTTTAGTTGACAAAATGGCGGATTTCCTCCGTAGAAAGAAACCGTTTCTATGGTGACTATGCTCAGTCTGCAGTTCTATACATGCAACCTATCTGTACTCGGCGAAACATGGCGGTAGCGGTCATTGACTCCCTGTCAAAAACTTGTCATTTTCTATATAAACCGCGATTGACAATGTAGTGTCAGATGTTGTCAATCGCGGATTTGTATAGAAATGACAAGTTTTTGGCAGGGAGTCAATGACCGCTATCGCCATGTTTCGTCGAGTACAGTATAGTCACAGGCAACAACTATTAAACTAATATATCAGAAAGGAAACATATTCAATGCGCCTTTTACAGCGCGGCGGCTACGGGCGGAAATACGAAGCGTTCAAAGGCTAGGAATAGAAATCTCCGATAATGTCACTCTCTGCGACACACAGGAAACTGATTCTATCTGTTTAAAGCCCTGTTGCCATGGTAACCGATGTTAATATCTTTGTGTTTTGTTTGTACGGTCTATCTACTATTGGTTATGACTTATGAACACCTCAAATCTCAATGGTTATGAACAATAAGTATAAAATTGTTATTATGTTGTTTTAGGATTAATTGTTAAATTGGTTATTGTTGATAATAAGTAACTTTATATTATTATTAGCTATTACAGTATTCCGTTGCACGGGAACGATTTTGAGTGATTTCGTGACAAATATGCTTAAATGCACTGGTAATAAGTACTACTGTACTACGTACCTTGTAATTAACAGAGTATGATCAAGGATGAGAATCAACAATAATATCCGTGAACAAGACGTAACAATCACTTTTACAAAATATTTATTAATTAATACATTTTATGGTGATAATCCGAAAATTAGAATTAAGATGCACAAAATAGCATAATAATAAAAACTTGAGAGGTGTCAAGGGAGACCCGGATGGAACGAAGTTATATTATTAAAAATAAGTATATAAAAAACGACAAAAAATTGATGAAGGGTACCCAGCTAAAAATTAAAATTTCCCGCTATAGAGGAATGGTAGAATTTTAAATTTCCCGCCAATCGACGTCATCGCCACATCAACGCCCTCTGCCCCTTCTTTGCAGGTAGAAAAAAAGTGTCGTTACAACTTTTTTCGTCTAGCCCCCTTTCGCAACGCGCGATAAGGAACTTCGTTTCAATAATCAATTTCTATTTTGAAAGGATACCTTCTTTGATTTTTAATGAGTGTCTTTCTAAAAAAACCTTTCATTAGTCTCTATGAAACTCTTTATTATTAATATTTGTACTGACAACTCATTCTATAATATTATTCAATTTCCTATAATGACAATAAGTATCAATTTATAGGACGCTTATTAATTAAAATTTAAGTGAAACAAGATTAAAATCAGGAAAAACATAATTAGTGACTTTATGTTTGTTTACAAAAAGGAACGGATTTTTGTTTCTAAATCATGTGATATCAGTCAAAAAACACTTTTTATTACAGATTTTATTCAACATAATAATTAATGTTACTAAGCTGCGGTAAGAAGTTAAGAAATTCTAGAAGATTTCAGTTTATTTAAATACCTTCAGCACCTAAGTGGCGAGTTACTAAGTATTTAAACGTATTTTAAACTTTAACTCCGCTTTGTATAATAATAAAAAGCAAATCACGATAAAGTTGCGCTCGTGGCCTCTTCGTTTTGAGTATAATTAACTCAACTCCCACAGGAACTAAAAAGAAGTTTCTGTCGGCTTTGAATGAGATAATTAGGTGATCGTTACTGGTTACACGGTAGACTAATGCCCAGTTTCTGAGTTTTTTTAACCAGAGTTTATCTTTTTACTCTACGAGTAATAAAAACTAAGGAAACTAACTCCCATAAGCTATGTCCACATTATGCGCTTTCGTCTTCAATTTTCATCATCTTTAATTCAACTTTCGTTTTGGCGCTCTCAATAATTGAATGCGTCAAAGAACGCAATGCCAACTGTCATTTTTAATAACAAATGGAAGTTTTAGACGGTCAGAGGGCATGCGTCGCTCGCGTGCCTCACATGCGCTGTTGACTGCGCCATAACGCATGCCTTTGACGAACAGAAAAAGGCACAGTGTAGACAAAGCTATAATTACTTCAACCGTTTTGAATTTCGTTCCTTTTCGCACACTAAAAATAATATGACAATAGCTTACGCCTTACACGCAAAACGAAATAAAGCCGTTGACAATAATAATAATCATTGTCACTTCTATAATAATTAGACTAAATTCTTGCATGTATTCGGGTCTCTTTGTGCATAAAGTATGCATGTATTCCGATCTCTTTTTGTAGCTCGCGGAACAAATTTTTTGACACAGTTAGCGACCGCAGACTTACAATTTTAAGTTGGTCAACTAAGTCGCACAGTATACCAATTATAGCTATAGCAACTTATGATAATATGAGCTCGCACGTTTTTGCAACTAAATTCGATTCCTTTCCGATTACCTACAATTTAAAAGTTGTCCAATTAAATTGCGATATTACGTAAGTGATTTAGTTTAAATACGATAGTCGGCCAACTTGAAATTGTATACCTGCGGTGACCCTTACTCTTCTTAATTGGCTAGCGTCAAAAAAATTGACCAATCATCAACGCTAGTGAAAAGATAAACTCCTGTCAAAACACCTCAGAAACATAATATTAAGTTGACTGAGATATTTTAGCTAACGTTACAATAACATGGATATAACTGGACTCCTAAATCGGGAGCTTAGCTAACGCGTTTTTTATCGCTTCTTTTTAGAGTCCGAGTATGTCATACATTTCTAATTTCGTTACTTCTAAAATTTCCATAAGTTACTTCTAAAACAGAACGAAATTATTAAAAAAAATCTTTGTATAGAGATAATTAAAGTACCGTAAAAAGGAATTTAAAAAAAACGTGTAGCACTCAGGGTGTGGTGAGCACCACACCCCAAGCTACATCGAGCTAAAGGGCGAAGTCTGCCGAACTGAAACGACGTTAGACGAATGTTAGGTGTTTTTCGTTACGGAACTTCTTGATTCGGTCGCCGCGCTCAAAGCGATAAAAGCTTAAAACATAAATAGCTTAAAACGTTTCTGTATTAACGAATACTGAAGTTGCGGGAAGCATCTAGTTATAGAATCAGGCCGGACCGTGAGCTTACTTGGCCCTGGGCTGAAACTACTTAAGGGCTAAAACATTTTAACTGTCAGTTCGTAGTACCAACACCTAAATTGTGCAGTAAACCTTGATCGTAGGATTCTCAGGAATACCAACAAAAAATTACTAAAATTAGGAATTCTTTCGCATTATCGTCTATTTTTGACTTGATTTAGCTGGGCGGCGGAGGCCCTTGAACTCATGGGGCCCTGAGCTTAAGCCCAGATAGCCATATGGTAGATCCGGCCCTGGTTAGAATAGACATTAAACGTCAGCTTGCCGTTCCCTAAGCATTGTGTGGTAATTTAAGTGGTGCTAAACAAAGCTGAAATTTATAACCTGACATCACATGAATTACCTGAGATCCAGGACAAAGCGATACTATTTGACGTCAGCAGAGAAGGGTTATCAGAAGCCATATACGTCATTGGGTAAGGATTTAGTAGCCTCCTTAGAATACGCGCGTAAAATTGATAAAGGCCGGTATATAAAGTTAACTATAGATAATAGAAACGATCAACACCGCCCATACGCCCATGTATAGAAATGATTAAATTATCATTTGTTACTAATATTTTAAATGTGTAGGTCTGTCTGTTTCTCGCTGAAACGGCTTCTCAGATTTAGATGAAATCTGAGTATAATGTATATTATACATAATATTATAACTCAAAGGTGACTGACTGACATAGTGATCTATTAACGCACAGCCAAAACCACTGGACGGATCAGGCTGAAATTTGGCATGCAGGTAGATGTGTTATGACGTAAGCATCCGCTAAGAAAGGATTTCGATCAATTCTACTCCCAAGGGGATAAAATAGGGATGAAAATTTGTATGAAACTTTGTCAATTTTGAACCGATTGGCTGAGACTTTGATATCTATATTAATAATAATATTTATTAACGTGAGTGAAGCCGCGGGAAAAAGCTTGTTTAATAGAAGTATACTTTGCGAGGGAAAGGACATGGGATAGTTTTCGTTGCGGATAAAAGTACGGGCCCCAAGCCCCATACGAGCACCGGTGATCGTGACAACAATAGAATACAATAGCATTTCCGAGAATCTCCGATCGAAGGAATAAGGAGGATCTTTAAGAATATAACTATGCGAGCTTTGTCATTGATTTGTTACCGGCGATAGTATATATAGATAGAGATAGATAGATAGATAGAGATACTTAGTTCTAAGAAATAATTGAATTAATTAGAATTTTGGAGAAAGATAAAACTTGTGCTCTAAGATTCCGTTACATACTTACAGCCCAATCTAATAAAAGCGTACTTATTAAAAACAAGGAATTTGCCTCAGCATTTCAATTCAGAGGCTCTGTGATAACAATATTATCTATTTCCTTAATAATTGTAATTTCAAGTAAGAATTTAATCTTCTTATATTAAAATTAGTTCATTATTTTGAACAGCTACTTAAGCTGATAAGACTAATGATCAAGTATTTCAAGGAAAGGCTATGGACGGAATGACTATTCAAATTATTATGTAATATATTCAATTCATCTCTTTACAAACCATTCATCGCTCAACCTGTCAAAGCACGTTTCACGATACATTTTGCTATGATATAATAATTGTAAAATAATTAAAATATCAATCATAATATAATTATTCTCGGTAGTTGAAATCATAAAATTTCAGTAATTGTGCAAAAATATTTATGAATTATAAATTACTTTGTCAATGAGGGTTGTCGATATACCTAGTCGTTAAAGCCGATATATCATTAATATTTATAGTCTAAGTCAGGGGTTCCCAATCTTTTTCAGCCTGCTGCGCAGTTACCTACTCGTTCAAGGCACCCTTATTTAGCTAGCTATAACAAAAATATACTTACATAAATAAATACTTTGAATCATTTTTTCAGTTAGGTTAAGCAGGTTAATTCATAATAAACAAAATATATTTAATCATCTGCCTGCTTTGTCTAGTTAATATTAGAATTCTATTTTATAATATTTGTGGTTTCTGATTAAATGATGGAGGCTCGCGGCGCCCCTGCCTTTCCACGGCGTACCAGGGCGCCGCGGCGCACAGTTTGGGAACCCCTGGTCTAAGTCCACTTCCAACTTCCAAGTCGGCCTATTGGACGTTTGTTCTGTCTATTGAGACCGTACCGTCAACCATAAAGTAAAAATGTAAAGTAAAAATCTTACTCAAGTATCGCTGTTTTTGATCTCGAGTGCTCCTAACAACAATATTGGTCTTCCTTGTCTTATTGCGGCCCTCACGGAGTTCACTGTTTGTGCGGCGCCATATTTTGTTTTTGCGTACTTCATAAGTCCATAATAAAGAATTTTAAGAGGAAATGACAAATAGCGGGTGCCGGGTTCACATTATTCAAATCCAGTAAGTAATCCAATACAGCGCTGGACTGTTACTGGAATAATGTAAACGGGTACTGGAATACACTGGATGAAATCGCGTAGGTTTGTGCTAAGCATTATTTATCATACTCATATAATCACACTGGATTAGGGAATGCAAATCTCGCGAGATTGGGGCTCAAGCGAGATCCCGCGAGTTTATGAATACTATACCGCGAGATCTCGCCAATTTCGAGATCTCGCGAGATTAGCTGTTTGGTGGGTTTTTTGCAAATAATGCTTAGCACAAACCTACGCGACCACGCGACTGCGAAGCGGCAGCGTCAATACAAAACACACATTTGACAATTTGTCTAATGTCTGTTTTGTATTGACGCTCCCGCTTCGAAGTCGCGTGGTCCCGTAGGTTTGTGCTAAGCTAAGCCTAATAAATCGTCCGAGATCAATCTCGCTAAAAAGGCCGAGATCGCATTCCCTACGCTGGATGCCCTGAAATCTATAGGATTTTGAGTTGCAAAGGTGTCTATCAATTAGACTAATTTCCTACAATACATCTATTTTCGTTTAAAAATAATCTTCAAATTTCGTATTTTTAAGAGGTCATTTCGAAAATTAAATGTATCGAGACAAAATACATTAATCGTGTTTCTAGTTCTTCTCAAACCTAGATAAGGCTATGAAGATATTATGTAGGTATATCTCATTACCAGATTCGTAACATTTCTGAGGGTCCTATAGTATTACGTCAAAAAGGACAGTTCTTTCAATATAGCGCCTTAACTGGCCATAAGATTTTTTTTCAGAATAACATTAACTCCTTTCCTTTTTTCAGAAAAATATTTTACAAGCAACTTTGTACCCAAAAAACAAAAAAGATCTAGTCATTTCCGAGTCTAATAGCTTGTTAGTTGCTACTGTACTAATCAGCACGAAGTCAAACATCTCTATTACGTAAGCGCCTCGGAAGTTTAACAATAACGCTGGAAAACACTAACCATTTAGCTCATATTATGCAGCTAAAGCCAAATTTAAATATTTGGCTCCAGCACGGAAACGCAAGGCTTTGCAAACAAGTTGATAATCCTCGACTACCTTGGTATTCTCATTTTCTTAGAAACTGCATATTCTTTCGGGCTTGTTACGGACAGCAATATGAGTAGTTGAGTTTATTAAAAGTGTCCATGACTAGAATCGCTGGCGTATTTTTGATAGGGGGAAGGTTTCATTTCATGGTGTGTCACAGTGCGACTTTTAGCTACACAAAAAAGACTTATGTTGCTTACATCAGCCTCCGGCCACAGTTTGTGAAGTGATAATTTAATTGATAGTTTAAACAGCAGTTGACAAAACATTAATAACATTATACTGCGAACCTTGTGCCAGATCAATAACATAAAATTCTACTCAGATTTAGAAAATTACTTGTGCAGCAGCCAATAAAAGCTCGCTAATCCAAGCCTTGACCAATAACAACTCGGTAAGTAACAATCTGAATCTCACTAGAACTATAAATTAACTTGCTGATAAAACTTCCCGAAATTGCACATCACGTCGCGACTAAAAGCTGCGACAAATGCTGCGAGGAGCTTTGGTTACTACTTACTGGTTGCAGGTTAAAATAATAAAAAAAAAACTACTTTACGAGTGATATTTAATATTATTTTACAGTTCCAAGAACCGTTTATAGGATTTTCGTTTACTGGAAAAGTTGATTAAAAGAACATTTATATTTTGTATCTCATTTATTTGTATCCCAGGTAAATTAAACTTTCGACCTAGCATTCGCATAAACACTCCAAAAAATATATTTTTCTAACGAAGCAATTTCTATCTAATTAATATAAGAGACGCCAACCACGTCTCTTATATTAATTAGATATTCCGATTCGGACTAATGGCCATAAGATCTGTTTAATCACAACACACAAAACGTTCTGATGCGAATCCAATACCTCTATAATCTATATTATTATCAAAGTCAAGTTATGTAACAGGACACATCGTGAAGATACAGATATTATAGGATCTCCCACTGCACATCAACCCTTTGGGAGTTGAAGCAAAACATCGAAATGAAAATGGTGTTCCGCCAGTGAATAACAAAACGTTATTCAGATTCCCACTGCGTGTATGCGTCGGCGGTCACAGCCTGAATTTATGATCAGCATTCAGCACGCTTCAGCTTACGGAATTTATAGAGGGACATTCGGACAACTTTAATGTGCTGTAGATGCAACGGTCAAGACTGTTTGATCCATACTATACTGCCGAGTGTCAAAACATTTTTTTTATTAAATACTAGCTGTCCCGGTGAACTTCGTGTCACTTTAAAACCTTCCCAGGAGTGCTACAAATATTTTAAGACTAAAATCAGCCCAATCCGTTCAGCCGTTTTCGAGTTTTAGCGCGACTAACACATTTGAAAATCCATTTTTATATATAAGACTAGCTGTCCCGGTGAACTTCGTGTCACTTTAAAACCTTCTCTGGACTTCTACGAATATTTAAAGACTAAAATCAGCCCAATCCGTTCAGCCGTTTTCGAGTTTTACCGCGACTAACACATTTGAGAATCCATTTTTATATATGAGAAGATAAGATTAACAAATAAATAAAATAATATAATTAGTAAAAGATTAATTCTTCGTTCGGTAAGATTGTAGCAGAAGCCAGATTCATACTGTTGTTCAAATGATGATTTTTATTTTAATTAACTTTTTAGTATGCAACAAACGATATCATTTTTGTTTTTTTTTGTTTTGTCCTATGCAATGAATGAAATAATCGAGTAGTTGGGTGGATGTATGAGTTCGATGAAACTTGGTATGTCACAATAACAGGAAAACATCTCTTAAAATATTAAAGTCCTCTAGAAAGAAAAACAGTTTAGAAGTTTGACATTAAATGTACCTAACCGTTAAAATGATGATAATAATTGGCCAAGTGCGAGTCGGACTCGCGCACGAAGGGTTCCGTACATAGAGCGAAAATTTGTATTTTTTATTTTATAGGGGAGCCCCCCTGAATATTTTTTATTTCATTTTATTATTAAATATTAAATTACGAATATAATTAAAGATTTTGTGAATATTTCAAGTGCCTAACTGTTGCCATTATGGATTACGAGTAAAAAAAGCCAAAAAATCACGTTTGTTGTATGGCAGCCCCCCTTAAATATTAATTTTATTTTGTGTTTAGTATTTTTTGTTATAGCAGCAACAGATATACACAATCTGTGAACATTTCAGAAGTCTATATACAGCCTGGAGACAGACAGACGGACAGACATCGAAGTCTCAGTAATAGGGTCCCGTTTTTACCCTTTGGGTACGGAACACTAAAAAATAAAAATCTATTTCAAGTGTATGTATTTGCATTATTCTAAGTTTAAATAGTTTAAAGTTCAAACGAGCAAAGCTTTGATAAACCACGACGCGACGGTACCGCATATTTAAGGTTGCTACTCTGAAGCTTTAAGCTTAGCTTATTCTTTGTTCCACTGCAGCTTGTTTACGAAACTTGTTAGCTCTGTAACTTATGTGAAGGGCATTTTACCGTATATTCGTTGCTTTAGCCTTTACTAGTATTTTATTTCAAAAAGTGTTTATTATAAGTATTTTAAGGTGCAAATAGTGGTATAAAAACAAATTTTGTCAGTAAAATAAATGAATAAAGAAAAAATATAAATTTAAATAAACTGGTCTACCTGACATACTGCATCGCAGTAGCTACAGGCACAGTAGAATTCTAGTAAGACGACGATTGTGCAGTGTACTACCCACGGAGCTAATACAAATTTGTATTACCTAGCTCTTTTAGCTCGATTAGGTCCGTGGTTACTAAATAATTATTGTACTACTAGTTGTGCCCCGCGATTAATTAGGTGTGATTAGGTAAACTAAATTGCGTTGTAATAGGTAAATAGTATTAGAGACAAAATAAATTGAGTTTGATCATCGGAAACTGCAATTTTGATGACTGAGAGATGGAAGTTTGATAGAAGACACTGTTTTGTGATAAGCAGCACTCCTAGGATTTGGTAGAAGATGGGACGAAAATTAATCAAATGACATTCGAAATCTGTATGTTTAGGTTCGAATAAATTCACTTTTATAATTAATAACTTAGTTTGTTCCTGAAAAGGAGAATTAAAACTCAGCACTAAAGACGCGATACTGTTTCATTAAAAGCAACACCTTCAAGAAGAGAGGGGGGGGGGGGGTTTGGGGGCGCGCGGCCCCCCCAAGTAGGAGACGGCAAAATTTTGAAAATCGGTTCACAAACGGCGGAGTTATCGTTGAACATAAGTAATTAAAAAAATGAACATAACACCTCCTCCGTTACGGAAGTCGGTTAAAAATATAGCCTATGTGTTAATCCAGGATGTCAGCTACATCCTTGTAAAATTTTGTCAAAATCGCTCCAGCCGTTTAAGCGTGAAGAAGTAACAAACATACAAACTCACAAACTCACAAACTCACAAACTCACAAACTCACAAACTCGCAAACTCACAAACTCACAAACTCACATACTTTCGCCTTTATAATATTAGTAGGATAACTTAGTTTGTTCCTAAAAAGGAGAATTAAAACTCAGCACTAACGACGCGATACTGTTTCGTTAAAAGCAACACTTCCAGGAAGAGAGTGGGGGGTGTTTGGGGGGCTCAGCCCCCCCCCCCCCCCCCCCCCCAAGTAGGAGACGGCAAAATTTTGAAAATCGGTTCACAAACGGCGGAGTCATCGTTGAACATAAGTGATTAAAAAAATGAACATAACACCTCCTCCGTTACGGAAGTCGGTTAAAAATGTAGCCTATGTGTTAATCCAGGATGTCAGCTACCTCCTTGTAAAACTAATAGTAGACACAAATATGAACTAATAGTTGACATAGAACATTAAATAACATTTTACATTTTTCATATTATTACGTCTTTATTTTTCGTTTTTCAAAAGATTTCATTTACTTCATCATAGTAACTACCTACATACATCAGAAATATTATCCACGTTGTCTCCAGATTCTATTCATTCTTCTTCCATGCTGAAACTATATTTCCTTTTATTTTTATTTTTCATATTTTTTTCCTAGCAAATTTATTTTCAGTCTTTAGTCTCCATGCTTCTTTTGCCAATTCTTTTATCTTCTTTCTGTTCTGAGCTCTCCTTTTTCTTCTTTTTACTGCTACAAAACTAAAGCAATCGATTTTTAGATCAGTACAAGGTCTAATATTAGACACCATGTCCATTTTTAGGTACAGTAGTTCTAAGTTCTTAGTTTGTTAATAGAATTATATTTTTAGAGAATAGTAATGATATTTGCAGTAGAATAAAGTACAAAATAACTTTAGTATGTATTGCGAAACTAAAAGATGAGATCCACGTCATCTATTAGGTTTTTTACATTTTCAAGAACTAATAGTAGAAACCCTTTATATTGTTAGGGAAAATGGATAAAAGACCATAAATAAATATTAATTAGTGTAAACAACATGAACATTAATCCAATGAAATCAAAAGAAATTACAAAAAATCTAATAAAATATATTCAAAACTTACGTGCAAAATTTCGCCTTCCTTAACCTATTTGCTAAGAAATTGCCGAGCGCGTGATGACGCGGTCACATCATTTACGATTAAGAAATTAAAAAAAACCCCCGAACAACTAATTTAAAAAGTAATGAAATCATATTTACTGCCTTTAAGTTCAAATAATTCCTAACTTGTGTAAAGTAATATTTTAGTCCATAATTGTTGTCAAGGTGTGTCAGGGGACCGCCAAGTAAACTACAACATACAACCGCCAAGTCGCTGACTATCTCGATTCAGTTCGCTATGAATTGATTGTGAAATGAAATCAAACATCTACATTAGCGGTCCCCCGACACACCTTGACAACAATTCGCCCATGACTATTAACAATGTCGGATGTGCAAAATCGACAATTTTTTTTTTATTTCATAAAACATGTCCTCATAACCAAGGCTATCACTAGCTGAAAAGAAAAAATCGATATTATGCATAGTTTCTGAAATAGCTACATTAAAAATGTCGTATATTACTAAGATAGTCCGCTAACATTGTCACTACCTACGTTGTTAACGGGACGCGGGGGCGAGTGAGAGCGCTCGATATGCCACTTCTGACTATGTTAACGGAGGGAATGGACCTCGCGCTCACACTAATTGTTTATTTTGCAACCTTTGTTATATTTTTTAATTTTCGACGCCATTTTAATGTCTACAAGATCAGCATGGCTAATCAAACTAGGTACTCAACGAAATTAAGAAAAATATAGTAATAGGGAATAAAATTCTGATGGAAATATTATGATCGAAGAATACTAGTGCGGAAATTGGTATTTACTATTCTTTATTATATTTTTTTTAAGATTTTGAACAGTATAGCTTATGTTTTATTGCTTTAGATTTGATTATAAGATAAATATTTACCTTCATTAACATATTTTTTCGTAAGTCATTAAAAATTGTCGGATGTGCCACATCCAACGTTCTTAACTGGTTTTTCAAATGTGTAAAATGTCGGTTGTACCACATACGATATTCTTAATCGGTTTTATAAATGGTTGAATTGTCGGTAGTACCACTTCCGACATTGTTATGCGGATTTATAAATTGATAAAATGTCGGTAGTACTACATGATAATCATTTCATTTATTTTTCTTATTGATTAAATGGCATTTGTAGTTTGTACAATATCTGTCGTTGCTTACCCACTTTAAACAATTTTCAGAAGGCTTCAAAATAGGTCATTTTTGTACGAAAATTAAGTTTTTGTTGGCACTCATACACAATGAATGAATATAATTTTTAATTCAATAATGTGTTTTGGCGGTCTGGTGTCCAAAAGCTGATTTTCTAGGCATTTTTCTTATGCATAACAGTAATAAAACATTATCTATACTGTTAAAAATCGTAAAAAAGGTATTAAAAGGACCTTTTTTCACACTAGGTTCGGTCACAAGATTTCCATGAGCATTTTTTTCCTATACTATTATTATAATTTTTTCAAATTCGTTGAGTAGCTAGTTTGATTAGCCTTGCTGACCTTGTAGACATTGTAAATGCAGAGCTTGCAATATGTCTTAACAAACATAATATAGATTTACTCAGATTATGTAAAAGTGAAATTATTCTCAAAAAATACCATAGAATAAATAGAGAATCTCGGAATTCTCGGATGAAGAAGACTGCTTTTGATTAATTAATCTAATAAATAATAATCTAAGTTTTTCATGAAAACGAAGGCTGTGGTTGTACGTAAGTGCCCTAAAAATGTAGAGATTTTTAAAAACTACCAGATTCCGCAAACTTCGTTTCGCTGACAAATTAATGGACCTGCAAAACAGTCAGTCCTTCGTCATTATTTTTTGTATGTCCCACATATTTGGGTAATTTCATCTCTCCAGCGTATTTGGCAGATGTGGATAAGATCCATAGCAAGTTATTCGACTTGGAAAATATAATATTTTCCATTACAAATTCGTGGTAGCCACCACCGTTGCCACGTCAGCGCCTTGTTTTAAGCTTTAATCAAACTGCCCTAATTTCTAAAATATTTGCCCCATGGTAATAATTTAAAGACAATTCTATTTTTCACAGAATCACAATTAATATTTTGATATTTATTTAAGTAAGGATCAATTGTTAATATGCAGAAAAGCCACGCTAGTAGGAGATGATTTGAAGTTAATATTTCGATGAAGGAAATGGTTGTTATTCGTTAACCACAAAAGATACGTATATGCTGTCCTGGACTTTTTTGTAGATAATAATGAACACTATAAGTATTTGTAACATTATTTCTATGAATCAGCTGTATTTTTCGCAGCGCAAGCGAAATAATGTAATTTATTGCAAATTTTTACCACTTTGGGTTATATTTAGCGATTTTCGGTATGATCCCTAATATTTTTCTAAATAATACACTGTATATGTTCTTTGCAAACAATGTAGCTTACCAACGGTAAAAGAATTTTTAAAATTGGTTCAGTAGTTATTGAACCTATTCAGTACAAACAAAGATATAAAGACTTTTCCAAACACGAAACAAAATTTTCCTCTTTATGATTGATACAAAAAAAAATTTGTTAAGTTAATTTAAGTTATGATATTAAAAATTCAACAAAATAGTGATGGCAATCATTTTTTATTTCAATGTTTTAAGTTAATTTACATTTCGGACGAAAACTTGATTTTACGAATTATTTGCGTCATAAGAAATGTTTTGTATTTTCATACATACATTGTTTTCACGTTTTATTTGACAGAAGTCCATAAAAAGATATATTTTCTTTAAATTGTTGTCATTTTTGTTGGTAATTTATACATACGACATATTTTTAAATTAAAAGTTATCACTTAACAATGGCGTAAGTGCCACTTCCGACAAGCGATCATTAATTTTGTACAAGAAACAACGTCGGTTCTGACACTTTCTACAAATCAGCATTACTCGTACTCCGTTTAAAGGTCTGAAGTGACTTTTCTCATATTTACTCATAAAATACGGGATACTCCTAATAATATACTAAACGTAAATAACTTGTTCGTAACGTAAATAAACGTAAAAAACTGGTTCTAGTGCAGAATAATTTCTAACAACAGAATCATAAGTATTCTCATGATTACCATCTATCAATGTCCTTTTCGATGAGGCTGTTAATATGAGCCCAAACATGAAACCTCAACTTTGGGTTCATTCGAAGCTCGGTTCCTATAGAATCCAGGTGATGCTGCAGCAGCAGCGTGTAAATATTTACTGTTTGTCTACTTCTTACTGGTTGTCGCAATTAAAATGAGCCCAAACACGAAACCTCTGCTCTAAGTTGGTGAGGAGTTGGATATCCTATTGATTACCAGGTGATGGTGCAGCACCAGGCTAACTTTCCATTATTATGTGTGTATAATTATATTGCATATATTCACAAATGTCACGAACTAGAATGAAATATAAAATCCATTAAATGACTACAAGTTGCTAACGGCCTTTCATGAACCAGATAAACCCTGATTGTCCAGCGACCAGCACTGAGCAGGCTGATGATGATGAACTATAGCTAAGAACACTCCCGAATATGTCAGCTTTCAAACAAAAAAAAAAAACTAGATCAAAATCGGTCCACCTGTTTGGATGCTACGATGCCACGGACATGAACCAGATAAACCCTGATTGTTCAGCACTGAGCATGCTGATGATGATGAACTATAGCTAAGAACACTTTTGATCATGTCAGCTTTCAAACAAAAAAAAAAACTAGATCAAAATCGGTCCACCCATTTGGATGCTACGATGCCACGGACAGATACACACACAGACAAACAGACAGACAGACAGACAGACACGTCAAACTTATAACACCCCTCTTTTTTGTCGGGGGTTAAAAACTGATCCCATTTTAAAATTTTCGACAACAGATAGCATAAGAAGCTTATAAAATTTACAGTGTTGAGAAATAATCAGAGTAATTCTTATTTTTATGGCATTTTTGTCGTAAGTGTCATCTATTAGTTTAGTGTCTAGCATTAGGTCTTTTCCCTTATTTAAATTTTGAAACCATAGTTTTTTATACATTCGAATCGCATTTACAAAATTTCGTATTGAAAATTTCACACGTGAGTAATCGCGTAATTGTTTATGGCATGTTATCGGCTTTAACAATATTCGTGGCCAAGCTATATACATTTTAGGTCATAATACTCTGTTGATTACTAAAGACCAATATTCCAATAACGATACATCGAATAACCGTTCTCGCAAAACGTAAAAGTTACCCTCAAATTATTCAATTTGTATCGAAATAAAACGCTGTTGTCCCGATTGAAAATTGAATGGGAGTAACAGATTGTGTAGACATTAAAACTGCCGTGTAAAAACGTATTTTCATTCGTTTTCACGGCATCCTATTTCGTTTGCATACAAATTGTAATAGTGCTTTGTTTTGTTTTCGATTTTATATTAAAATGTGTAATTAATGTATGAGCTATCGATTTAAGAGGCTATGGATACTTTCATGTTAATAATATTTTATATTAAGGCCGTCCCCCGATCAAACGACCTTGGCCGTACATTTACCGCGTTGCTGAGATCGCACCAAAACCCTATTTTTTACTTATATTAGTTCAAAATTGTCCTAAAAAAATTAAAACGGGGAATATGTAGTTTATGATATTGTCGATCTATTGGCGTGTGTTTCAAATAAAAGTAATTTATAAATCCTAAGGAGATACTGAATGTATGCTTGAATTTTAATAAATTGGTTTTATTTTGGAAGCTGATATCATAAGTATAAAAAACAAAATCGAAAATTTAAAACGGGGAAAAGAATGTTGATGTACTAAAGATTATTGCTGTATTTTTATTTTAACTTTGTAGCTTTCAAATTATGAGTTTATAAGGCTTGAAATACGGTAAATTACGGAATCTCCGTAAGGAACGTCCTTAAGGGAAAAGACCTAATGCTCGACACTGAACTAATAGATGACACTCACGGAAAAAATGCCATAAAATAAGAATTATATAAATTATTTCTTAACACTGTAAATTTTATAAGATTCTCAAGCTATCTGTTGATGTAAAAAAATATTAGGAACGCATTTAGGAAGAAAATTTTAAAATGGGATCAGTTTCCGTAGACAATGTGACCGAGTCAACACGCGCTCGGCAATTTCTTAGCAAATGGGAGGCGAAATTTTGCACGTAAGTTCTGAAATACATTTATTTGTTTTTTTTTATTTGTACTGTTTTCATTGAATTAATGATCATGTTCTATAGATTAAGTAATGTTTATTTATGATTTTTTATCCATTTTCCCTAACAATATAAAGGGGTATATTGGTTCTTGAAAATGTAAAAAACCTAATAGATGACATGGTTCTCATTGTTTAGTTTTGCAATTTATACTAGATTTATTTTGTAGTTTTTTCTACTGCAAATATCATCACTATTCCCTGAAAATATAATTCTGTTTACAAACCATCAACAACTTAGAACTACTGTACCTAAAAAAGGACATGGTGTCAAAATTCTAATATTAGACCTTGTACTGATCTAAAAATCTATTGCTTTAGTTTTTTAGCAGGACAGAGAAGAAAAAGGAGAGCTGAGAAAAGAAAGAAGAAAAAAGAAGAGGCAAGAGAAGCATGGAGACTAAAGACTGAAAATGAAAAATATGAAAAATAAAAATAAGAGGAAAGATAGTTTCAGCATGGAAGAAGAATGGATAGAATCTGGAGACAACGTGGATAATATTTCTGATGCATGTAGTTACTATGATGAAGAAAATGAAATCTTTTGAAAAACGGCAAATAAAGACCTAAATAATAGGAAAAATGTAAAATGTAATGTAATGTTCTATGTCAACTATTAATTCATATTGGTGTCTACTATTAGTGATGTTCCTTTTTTGTGATGTCATCCATTAGGTCTTATGACTAAGTTTACAAAAAGACCAATAATATATTTTTCTATTGATTTATCAGAGAATAACTATAATAGTTTTATTTTGTAAGAGTTACAGAAGACATAAAATAAGTTATCAATCTTTTATTTACATAAATATAGATTTTATTACATTCAAATGTTTTATTTTTCCTTATAGTGTCTACCATTAGTGCTTTTCCCTTATTATGTTTTACATATTTTTTAAATAAGACCTTTCAATGTTAAATTATACATAGTTTATCACTAGACATATTGCGGATTATGATCCTATATTTATTTATTTCTGGTGCGCAAACGACTTATGGTTCACGTATCATACTATTTTATGAAGATAATGACTTCAAACTGATTTTTTTTTTCTGCAAAAAATACATTATTATTTTAGTAGTCACAAGTGCTCAAGCTATACCGCATTGTGCAACGCGACACCGCTTTTTGAGAAAATTCCTGAAGCCCAATTCTTATGATTTCATATATTTGTAACAAGCATTAAAGTGAATTAACTCACTCTAAAATGTATAACGTCACTCTAAAATGAATAACGTGAATATGAACAGGTAACAACAATTGAATTAACTGAAAACCCACACTAGAAAACTAGCTCGAACCCATATTTAAATGAAATGGCTGGAAATATGAAATGGAAAATATATTTCATTTGAACTCATGCAAAAATGTTTATTCAGCGACCCGACGTGGTAACCGGATGTAGTTAGCGTCTTGGATTTCCGTGGAGCTAGTATGGCTCATTCCATAGATATATTTAAGTAGATGCCGCGCGTTGCTTTGTGCAAGCAACGTAGGGTTCAAGTCAGACTACGAGTAAGATTTTTTATTATAAAAATATTTTTAAGGGTCTTCCCTTACGGAGATTCCGTAATTTACCGTATTTAGAGCCTTATAAACTCATAATTTGAAAGCTACAAAGTTTTAATAAAAATACAGCAATAATCAACATTCCTTACCCCGTTTTAAATTGTATATTTTTGTTTACTCATGATATTAGCTTCCAAAGTAATACCAATTTATTAAAGCTGAAGCATCTCCCTAGTATTTACAAATTACGTTTATTTGAAACACACGACAATAGATACAAAACATATTCCCCGTTTTAATTTTTTTTTGGATCAATTTGTCGGTCAGGGTCGTTTGCTCGGGGGATGGCCTTAATACATTATATAAATATTGTGAACTATACAATATACATACGAAATATAAGGTTTACATGATGAATTATTTTTTAACAAAAAATTAAAACCGACTTCCAAGGTAAAAACAATAGTAATATGAACTAAAAAGTATTAAATAACTCTTACTCTTTAATAGCACGCCTTTTTCAGAATTCGTCTAAATATCAACTATTCCTGTACATATACTACTTTCTTCATTATTTTGAATTCCGCCGCGTGCTATCGCATTATGCTTTCTGTCTCAGTCTAGCAAATGGCAGTTCTAAGCGACAGAAAGAGAAAGGGCGACGGAAAAAGGCGATTCCGTGCTGCCAGATGAGGTCCAACCCTTAATGTTTGATCGTTTCATCATTAAATGGCGAATAAGAAGGAAATAAAATATATTGGGAAACTTGAAAGCTTCCTGTAAATGTGTTTTTAGACATAAATATATCGGCCATGCTGTTTCCGTGTTGGCAACGAAGTTTAAAGTTCGTGTACGTGTTAATTTATACCGTTGAGTTTATACCGTTGAGTTAAGTAGAAAAGTTACTGAGGCTCGTCCGTGCGTCGCCTACATGTAAGAAACACAATCTACGCTCACTTCAGCAAGTTTGATATAAATTGCATGTGCTTGGCCTCGTACATACGCTATTACATAACTTTCAAGTTTATATTTAACTAGCGGCCCGGCACGTGCTTCGATACGTATAAAAAGAAATAATCCCGTGTATTATATTTCTCTATGGAAATAATACAAAAATAATAATTGGAACTTCCTTGTCCTGTCAACACTGAAAAAAGTTTCAATTTTACAGCACAATCCTCATCTGAAAAAAGTTTAAAATTGACAGCAAAATCCACACACATTTTGTTATCCGCCATAATTTGTTGAATTTTGAATTCATTTGTTACCTACAAATAGTGATAAATGAACAACCGCCCGACCGATTTTCAGCAAATTTTCTCATAAACCATCTATTAAATAGTCCGAACAAAGCCTAAAAATTTGGTTTGGATAGGTGAGCCCAATCTCAAGTTATAAAATGAGAGAGAGGGAGAAAAAAATGAAGAGCCAATTCGTCGATAAGAAATGACATATTTCATGACATTAAGGGATTGGACACTGGTGTCGGGATACATTGTATATTATGTATCAGAATTTTCGTCTTTTTAACTGACTTTCTAAAAGGAGTAGTTTACATTGTGTTCGTCTGTATATTTTTTTATTTTTTCTACTTTTCATCACAAAATAGACTGCACAGCAGCCTAGTGAGGCATATTGCTTTATTTTACCTTTATAATTGCAAAGCTTTGCACTGGTGACAATTTAATACTGACAAAGAGGAGCACAATTTTAAACAAACTCACAAACTGAAATTACCGCTCTATAGCAATAAACAGCCGTGTAAACGAACATCTGGTGCGAATTAACCAGGGTTTTAACACGTAGTTAGACATTTAAGTATTTATTTTGCTACTTCTTAGGACGCCCGCTCCCTTGAGACATGACAGTCTTAAGACAGTCTGTAAAAGACAGTATGACAATATAAACTACTACACAGGGTGCAATTAAACCTTCCGGCCTGATAATATATGCATCCTTGTTAATAATAAAAATGCACGACGTATTTTTCTTTTATAATCTCTCAGTACTAAAATGTTGAGCTTCTGAAAGTTTTCCTAAAAAACACCACAATTATGGCTACCTGCTACGCGTCGCTTGCGCGTGACTCCCGCTCCTCCCTGGCGCCACCCTCCGCGTCACTCCCGCTGTACCCACCGCCGCGGAGTGACCATTCTGCAACCATTTTAAATGGGATGAAATATGTTATTGTAAAAAAATTAACATCCAATTTTTTTGGTTAAATGGACTCTCCTAATGATACCTAAGCCCTAAAAAAATTTGGCCGGTAGGTATAAACTCACTATAACCCTGTATAAAAGACGTAAATCACCCACTAATTTTATATTATAAAATTATAATATGTACTGGATGACGCTGAAATTATATGGATGATAAAGGTGAAAATAGACATAAGTAGGTAGGCGGGGCGCCGAAGCGGCGTTAGCATTAGCCGGTACCCCTCCATGGGACCTGGAAGCCCGTGTGCAGGCGGAAGTCTATTCCCGCACAGCAGCAGCAAAGGAAAGAGGGGAACGGGTGCCACCAGATCTGGCAGCCCAATGGCGTCGCCAAGCGCGAATGCTGATAATGCGCACCTGGCAAGACCAAATTGCATCGCTAACTGTCGGTAACAGAGTTGTTGCAGCAATTCGGCTAGCTCTGGAGGATTGGGTGGCGCAGCGTAATGGCACTCTCTCCTACCGGATGGTGCAGATGCTGACAGGACATGGGCGTTTCGGTCACTACCTGCACCTTACGGCCAGACGGGAGTCAACGCCCCAGTGCCATCATTGTACGGACGAGGACGACATGGCGCAGCACACTCTCGCTGCCTGCCCCGCCTGGGTCGCACAACGGGCAGAACTCTGCGCCGCTATAGGACCATACCTGACACTCCCGGACATAATAAGAGCATTAGTCCGGTCGAGAGAAGCCTGGCAGGCGGTCTCTACTTTCTGCGAGTCCATCATGACGCAGAAGGAGGCCGCTGAGAGAAATCGGGAAGCCGATGAAGCAGCTGACCCGATAAGGAAAAGACGCGGAGGACGAAGACGCGCTCAAAATGAGCGGCTACTCCCGACATAATATGGCTCGGGCGATGGATTGGGGAATCCGTCGCCTATCGCACGAGCTCTTCCGGTAGAAGAGCGCCCGGAGCCCCGGACCGCTCTCCCGGAGAAAGCGGCAGAAGCCGCGCGGATGGTTCTGCTGATAGAACAGGTGCCGCTGTCTGGGCTGCTGCAGTTATCGCCTCAGGCGGGTCCAGCGGCTCAGCGACACGCGGAGAGGAGGCACCGTTGGGCTTTAGTGGGTAACCAAGGGTGCTCCTCCTTACCGCAGCACCCGAGGAGTCGCAAGCATTTCCCAACGGCAAAAAAAAGGCGGAGCGGCATTTTTCAGTTTTTGCCCCGCCTAAAAAAAATTGAAGATCCGGGGCTGCAGACAGGCATACAGACAGACACACTTTCGCATTTATAATCATAGTATAAACTATAAAGAATATATTATATGTGTTATATCAGGGGTAGCCCCAACTTTATTAGACCTAAGATCTACTGTTTACTAACGAAACCCTGTGCGATCTACCAAGTTCATAGAACAGCATAGTTTAGCTTATTGAATATTGGGTCTGGTCTAATTATTTATATTTTTAGCTTGGCCACGATCGACTGGACTAACAGTCGCGATCAACCGGTTGGCCACCCGTGGTCTATAAAGACGGACACACACAAAGCACTCAAACAATAGTTATTTTGTATTGCAATTATATTATTCTTTTTTTTTTAATGAAATAAGGGGGCAAACGAGCAAATGGGTCACCTGATGGAAAGCAACTTCCGTCGCCCATGGACACTCGCAGCATCAGAAGAGCTGCAGGTGCGTTGCTGGCCTTTTAAGAGGGAATAGGGTAATAAGGGAGGGTAGCAATGGGAAGGGAAGGGAATAGGGTAGGGGATTGGGCCTCCGGTAAACTCACTCACTCGGCGAAACACAGCGCAAGCGCTGTGTGGCGGTACTCACAATTCGCCTAACAATCCTACATCGCGCTATCGAAGTTTCGGAGAACGGCAAGATATTATATACAACGTCTGAAATGACGTCAGTGGGCTTCGGCTTGACCGAGCATGCCATCTCTCTCGGTCGGAAGATCTTCCTTTTCGGCCGCAACTAACATCGTTAAAGCTGTTTCACGCCGGTTTTCTGTGAGAACGTGGTATTTCTCCGGTCGAGCCGGCCCATTCGTGCCGAAGCATGGATAAATATTAATTATAATATTAATATAATGTATAAATATTAATTATAATAAATATTCTGTCTTGAGACTGTCGTGTCTAAAGGGAGTTTGATATAATATAATTCTCGTAAGCACATCACCTTGTGATGCTTAAATCTCAATATGTATTAATATTCGTCTCTGAGTTTGGCAGTAACTAGCATAAATTAAATTTTGTCGCTACATTGTTTGCTCGAAAGCAGTATAATATGCAAACTACCCTCACAACAAGTGAAATGGCACTGCGACACAAGTTGCACACTCTCACTGATTTATTGAACACTTCTGTGTGCTTCTGTCAAGATATACTATATATCACTCTGAGTCTGGAATAGTGAAGGCTTCAAAACATGTAAGGGCCGGGACAAAACCACGATACGCCCAACTAGCAAAATTGTCTTAGGAATAGCAGCTTGTAATGCAAGAAGTCCGCCAAAAGCCACAGAATAGTTTTGATTGATGATTTGATTGCATAGTCCTAAAGTAGCACGATATGAGACTCTAGCTCTACGTCAAGTACATAAGTATAAATAAAATCATAACCAAGACTAACACATCTCTACAAAAATGCGTTGTGAGGATGCGTACAAGCCTTGTAGTCTTGGGTACGCTACTTATTGTACAAGCGATGCTAGAATTACTGAAGTAGCAAGTATCGTGGCTGTTACAACATTAAAAACATTGAATTAGTCCCATGCTCTCATAAATAATAATTAATCCTGATAAAGTCTTGTATGTTGCGTTTTTAAAATCTTGAATAAACGCATTATGGATTTAAAAAAAAAATACACAACACAACTAAAGCGATGTGGTGGATTCAGAAAAAAAGTTACAGCTAAATATAAAAATTTGCACAAAACGACAAGTACAAACATTATAAACCAAGAAAAGTGCAGTGAACAATCTAGTGGTTTCGTATATTTTCTAGAACAGTAGGTATGTATCTCATACTGTTAATGAATATTTTTAAATTTACTGTAGATAGAAGTAATGCTGCAATTTAACTTAAGGTTTATTAATAAAATATTAATAAAATATTCATTGTATATTATTTTTATAGCTTTATTTATAATATGGCAACAACAATAATTTTAAGCATAAGTAGTGTTCGCAAGGTCTTCATTGTGTATCTGAAACAAATAATCCATTAAAATTATGAACTTATGAAAAAGTCAGACTAGTAACCTAAGCTAATAATTATTTTAATCTTAAACGGTTTTTTGATAACATTTGCAAGGAACCCCAATTTAACATGGTTTCAAACTGTCACACTCTAAATCGGAGCATAAGTCCTACAATAGCATAATGTCGGACTTTACATCTTATAATAGTTTTGTATCAGTTTGTATATAAAAAATATATTTAATTAAAATTAAAAGTAAAAATAACAAGGGGGCATTGAAAATACACCATATAAACACATATATATCAACGAAAAACTTACCTTCGCACTTAAAGCTGGGCGCATGAGGTCGCAGTCAGGCCAAATCACTATTATTTTAATGGCGTTATATATTGCCTATAATATAATTTGTTATAAATTGACAAACACGCGTGACGCACACACGGAGTTTTGTGCAAATCTATTAGTCTCATAACGATTCTAGTTTAGCAGTACTGAAAATATGTAGCACGATATAGTGCGTTTTGAAGATCAAATTTAGAGTAATTTGCATTTTTCCTGATCCGTACAAAACAAATTCAAAACTAAAGATCCTGAATTTGTGCCCAAACGCGGTTTTAAAGTAGTCTATGTGACTGTTCTAAGTCTACTTCAATACACCATAAGTCTTCACGAAAACGCAAATCTGACGTAATCAGAACCAAATTTTGCTAGTTGGGCGGCGTCTTACGGCGTCGTACGACGTCGCGTCGTAGAAACTCATCTTTGAATTTCTACGTAAGTTTCTAGGGCCCGACGTCGTACGATGTCCTGTCGTGGTTTTTTACGAAGCGCGTCGTGGATTCCCACGACACGGCGTCGTGCGGCGTCGTACCACGTCGTGTCGTGTTTTTGTGTCCCGGCCCTAATTCGTCTTTAAGGTTTTTATTATAGTCAAAATAATTTAAGCTGGCATTAGCGGTCATTGACCTTTCTAGTCTAGGCGCTATGTGAAAATGTCTATTTTATTTGCCATTTATTTCAGGCATCTAGGCCCATAGTACTCGCTATGGGCCTAAATATCTACTCGCTCACAAAAACAAATAACTTATTAGAAAAAAATTGAACTCTTATGAAGACACAATATATTATACTACTCGTATCATATTATATTCATCAGAAAACCACTTGGTAACTCTTAATATGATATATTTATGATTTTGAAGTGATAATATTCACAATGAGCTCACATCGAGTATACAAAATACGATATCGACCTTAGACTAGATATACTTATTTTGTCACTTCATTGTCAATCACGGTTTGTATTGAAAGTCGATGAAATATGATAAGTATTTTGACAGGTAGTCAATGACCGCTACGTACAGAATTCAGCAATCTGGTAATAATTCAAATAATTAGTCAAATATTTATTAAGACCACTAAATATGTGGAAATTGAAAGGACCACTAGCAACGAATAATTTGTATAACAATAACGTCTGTACCGTACTGTATAGTATAAGTACACAGAGTATTTTTTTTTTATTAAAATTTATTTGTTTCTGGATGACATTGCAACAAATGTTTTCAGAATTTTCGCCGGGATCGTTCAAGAACCAATAATCATAGGCCATAAAAATATTTAAAAAATTTAGTAAAACACGTTAAAAGTTTCGACTCAAATAACATAATCTCAAGGTGAATCAGCAAATATTTTATGTGAGTGCAGGTGACCGAAACTACGTTATATGCAGACCGCATTCAAAACTTTACTATCGCATAAAACGTACGTAATTCACTGAATTAAATAATGCTCCTGAAAGCAAAAATGTGTAGGTTAAGTAAAGGTAAGACTTCAGAACTTTAGATAACAGTTGATCTCTACGTTGTAAAGATATAAACTTTTTACTTTTTATTAAGATTCCTTAGATTATACATTTTTCATTCTAAGAGTACAATAGGCTACTTGACATATATTTAATTTCATTGAAAAAATGCATATTTCTAGTAGAACTTGGCCTAGGAAACTGTATTTCACCCTTATCGTGAAATAAAAGCTTATGATTGATAAATAAAGTCGATTTGAAAATATGATTTTATGAAAATAGGAACTATACTGATGAAAATGCTTTTGCGGTACTTCCGATCTGGATGTGACGTCATCCCATTTGTAATTTAATATCTTTTATTTATCGCGCTCGTTATATGTAAGTTTACTTGTACATAAATAATATGAATAAGCCTAGAAGGATTTATAAAATATATTTTCTTGAATAATTCAAATAAAACATCAGTTTTATATATTATCTCCATTTATTGTAGTTAGGAAATGAAATGGCCAAAACTTTTCTACAAAAGTGTTCAACATTACAAATGATTTCTAAATTCTTTTTTAATTTTTTAAGCACTGTTAGACTCGTACGTTTAGCACATAAAACTTTTTTCAATAAAGAAAGTATAAAATACAAAAAACATGACGTCACACTATGGCGGCACAATGGCGGACAGTGTTTTCGGCGCCATATATAGGGCATATTTTTCAATCAACATTTTTATGGGTTTCTACTGTTTAAAATATTAAAATATTAGTTTTTTTAGCGAAAATGAATGATTAAGAAGCGATTAGAATGAAGAAAAAAAATAGGTCAAGTAGCCTATTATTTTAAATGTAAGTATATTACATAACTTCACTGTTATTTTATTTATTTTATTATTTTATTTTATTTTATTTGGAAAACAAACAGTGATACAATACTAAGTTAAAAATATTGAATAGGTTTTCGTACACCATTTATATGTTTTCACATAAAGCTAACTATATTATGAAAAAAACAAAGAAACAAAACACTTGCAACTTAATACTAAAAATAAGTACTATGCGAATTAATAAATGATAATTTAGTTTTAAAAAATGTTATAAAAATAAAACATTTTTTTAAATTAAAGTCAATTAAAAAGAATAGCGCTCGTAAAGTCATAAATGTCTTCTGAAAAACTCATACTGCCATAATCAGAAACGAATATAATAAATTATACTTAACTTACTTACTAAGACTCTACACAGACGGACTGCATTTCAACTGCAATCCAACTGCAAATTGCAGTTCAAGTGCAGTTTGAATGCAGTTGACACGACTGCAATACGACTGCAATAGAACTGCAAGCCAAACGCGCAGTCGGATTGCAGTTCAGTTGCAGTCGGCGTGAAGTCGTGTGAACTGAGGTTTGCAGTTCTATTGCAGTCGTGTCAACTGCATTCAAACTGCAACCCAACTGCGATTTGCAGTTGGATTGCAGTTGAAATGCAGTTCGTCTGTGTAGACCCTAAATTATTATTAAGTAAATTAAGAAATTAACAGACAATATTATTGTATAGGCCATGGCTTATGTCAAAATCATTATTTATAACAGTTAAGTAGTTTATATTAGTAGAGGAGGGGAGGGTGCTATTTATGTAGTCACTCGAGCGTCATGGAGACCTAGTAGGTTTTGTACATTAGGTAAAGCTGATGAAAAAATAATAAGAGCGTTTTTTTTATTTTAGTGGTGGGTTCAGAAACTGCATCCATTTTAAAGTTTTGAAAAAGAAAATATATTCAGAAAATTGCTTATTTAGGTAAATTAAAAATATATTTTAGACAACAAGAACTAAATCATTTAGTTTAGAGCAAAATAAAATATCTGCGAAGCTTAGTTAAGAAAATATGAAGCTTTATTTTTTATATTTTAAAATGTTCCTACAGGCTTACCTGACCTTTGAATCGTCGGTGCTTTATATGGAAGCTTCTTTGAGGTGTGGCGGTACCCACAATTCGCCTAACAATCCTGCATCGCGCTATCGAAGTTTCGGAGAACGGCAAGATATATACAACGTCTGAAATGACGTCAGTGGGCTTCGGCCTGACCGAGCATAACATCTCGCTCGGTCGGAAGATCTTCCTTTTCGGCCGCCACGAACAACGTTAAATTGGTGACCACCGACAAGAACACGCATCCTTCTGGACATCAATCATCATCAACACTCCCCGCCCCTCCGCACCACGTCAGCAGACATCAAGCATAACCGGGTCGCCTCGACCATAAGCCGCGTTGGAGGTCCGCGCCGGTCGAACCCGTGTCTGGCTTGAACGGGGCAGCCATAGGCTACAACGACCGGTCAGCAAGCAGAGCAAGGGTCCCTCTCCTGGTCATTGCACGCGTAGCTTCGGCCCACACCTGACAACACAAGCGCATTGAAGAATACCACAGGTCTTCGGGGGGGAGTGATGTGGCGGTACCCACAATTCGCCTAACAATCCTGCATCGCGCTATCGAAGTTTCGGAGAACGGCAAGATATATACAACGTCTGAAATGACGTCAGTGGGCTTCGGCCTGACCGAGCATGCTATCTCTCTCGGTCGGAAGATCTTCCTTTTCGGCCGCCACTAACAACGTTAAAGAGGTATACTAAACATCCCCTATCTTAATCTGACAGATCCGATATTTCAATATTAAAAAAAAAATACCCACCACGTGAGAAATCTGATTTCTATACCATGATAACTAGACACATGTCGGAAGCCTATGCAAACTTAATCTGACAACGCTCGAGCTACTCCGGAAATCCCCTCTTCCCCTCCCCAACTATATGTTTTCCTTTTTTGAGTGCGGCAGTTAGCTAAATATTTTTGCCGTATAAGTGACACAGAATAGTGTATATTAGTTGGTAGTGACTTTAAAATTGTGAGTTGTTTCTTGCACTATAATATAACACCTCCGTGGTCCAGTGGTTAAGAACGTGGCTCTGACTCGGAGGTCGTAGGTTCGATTCCCGCGTTGGAAACATATTATTTCCAAGTTTGATTAGGATAATGCAGGCTGATCACCTGATTGTCTGACAAGTAAGATGATTCATGCGTCGGATGGGTATGTAAAAAGTCGGTCCTGGGCCTGATCTCTTGTCAGTCGTGTCGGTCGCCCGTCCCATTGGGTTACCGGTTATGAGAGTAACGGAATAGAGAGTGCTCTTGTGTTCTGCGTACACACTTGGGTGCTATAAAATTACTCCTGCGTAACTGGCCCGGTTACATTGAAACCGGCCACCGTTGTCGAAACCGGCACGCGAGCTATTTTTAATATATTATAGTCAATTTTGATGCAGTTCGTTTATCCAGCATTTCAGAAGAGAAATTCCGATGTCGACAGCTGCAGAATAATTGCGACATCAATTTTAATTACTCTGATGTGAACTGCTGACGGTTTAAATTCAAGTAATTAATCAAGACTGAACACGGTCGCAAGTCCTGACATGATGCAAAATGGACCATCATATTTAACGAAGCCTGCTGGAATTACCCCAGCAGCCATCGTTAAATAATATGATGGTCGAAATGACGTGGAATAGCCTATTCTGCTTTAGGCCGTGTTTCCACCTGCAAGCAAACTCGCGGAAATCTTGCGTGAGTTTCTTGCAGTATTGTTTATATTTCATACTAATTCCTGCAATTTAATGCTGTAATAAATGTCGTGCGAGAAGCTTGCGGATAAATGCCATACAAAACTAGACTTATCTGCTATCTATATTCTCTAGACCCGCAGCGAGATCTGTCGCGAGTCCTCGCAGACATGTTTAGACATGCTGTCGCAACTACTCGCAGGAAGCGCTTGAAAAATTGTCGCAACAGCACTTGCTACGGGGTTTACAATTGCAAGCTGCTGTCAGACAGACTGTCAGACACTTCTTGCGACAGTTGTCTTGCAGGTGGAAACACGGCCTTATTGGTGCACAAATGTTTAACGCCATTTAATTTAAGAGTAAGTCACATAAAACATTGTCCTACAAATAAAACAGTCCATATTTTAGGACCATCAATTCAAAGTATGAAATGCTTTCTATCTCTATTAGCTACCACTTTCAAGATTTTTCGCAGTTAAAAAGGTTGTTTGTCTTATCAAAATGTAGCTATTCACAAAAAATTAGCTTATTAGTAATCACAAAAAAAATTGTTCTAGGGCTCTACGTTTGTTTCTAGCTAATTGCTATTCTATCATGACTTACTAGATGGCCCTGTGAACTTCGTATCACTTTCCCCCAATATAAGCCTACCTTGGACTTCCACAAACATTTCAAGACTAAAATTAGCCAAATCGGTTCAGCTGTTCTCAAGTTTCAGCGAGACTAACAGAATTAAAATTAGTTTTTATTTATATTAAATAGATTGCAACACATGAAATATTTCTGTAATGCGCAATATTATATTCTAGTCAAATGTAATTTAAACTACAAAATTTATATCTTCCAAACCTGGAAGAGGTATTCAGGAGAACACATAATTGCAGAGCATTTCACAGCGTTCATTACCTAAATATAGATTTATTTATTTATTTCACTGCAATAAAGGTAACGACCACGACCACGTACGAGTTACTACGTACACAAATAGGGGAGAGGGTTACAGTACATAGTTCTAACAGATTTTGAATATTGTCATTTATCTTCTTAATTTAAAAACTTTATGTTATTATTTTTATACCCGAGTAACGGAAATTTATATGGCTTGCTTATACTTAGCTAAAAATTCATCTAAATTACTTGGATTCGAAGGGAGACGCATCTTTTAAAAAAAAGTCAGCGGTTAAAACTTGCCCCGTTTCGTGGGCAAATATTAACAGTGACGGGGTAAGTATTAACGGTAGTATACTTATTAGAATTTCATTTAACCGTGGAAGTAAAAAACATAACAATATTAAGAAGATAATTTATTTATTTTTTGACACGCAAATGCTAAGGAACAATAATAACTTCTGTCAAAAAACATTAATTTCCTTTTATGTCATCCACCCTGAGCTGTTTTCAGTCCCTATGGATTCCACTTGCAACAAAAATTGAATCTGATCCTCCGATATATGGATATAACTAATTATTATTAAAAAAAAAAAAAACTGTAGGTATATTTAATAAAATAGCACGGAAATGTAATTAACAACTAAATAACCATTAATTATATAAAATCTGCAATCGCAAAACCAAATAATTAAAGCACGAATTAATAAGTTCGAGACGTAAAAATGTCCCCTTGCCTGTATTTTTGCATCGACGTACAATAACTTCACAACGCGACGGCCGGTGGGCAACGCACTTGTCGCAAATCGTTCGCCGACGTTGCCCGAACGTATAACATTGAACGTCTTACCGTATCGTCATTTCATTTAGTAGCTATAGGCTTGTTAATACTTACCCCTGTTCATTCTAGCCCCCCTCTCCCCTACTTTGAACTAGATAACGCCCGCAACTCCGTTGCGCCAAAGTTCGTTTATCGCGCGGTATAAGTACATACATTTTTCTGGGATAAAAGGTACCCTATGTCCTTTCCTGGGACTCAAAGTATCACCATAGCAAATTTTTGCAAAATCGTTTATGTGATTTGGGACGGAAGAGGTAATAGACAGACATACATACTTTCGCATTTATAATTTTAGTATGTATTTTGCTTCAAAATTAGAGACGCCAATATAAATCTTACTAGTTTGCATTAGTTGTTTACTGTTTGTATGCATTGACTATTATCCAGCCTGTTAGCTAACAACTAATTTAGTATCGGGGCTCTAGTCTATCCAACAATTAATCGTATCCAGTAAATATTAGATGAACATTAATTGCCTTAGCCAAATATCGTCATCACTGTACATCAACCTCTGAATTTTCGTATTTTAGGACATAAAAGTACATTTCAGTAGTCAGTACAATGTGAAGTACCTATTAGTTGATACTTGAGAAGGCAACTAAAGCAAAATTGACGATTTTATCATTCATTTTTATACTTGAAAAATAAGCTCCAAATTGTTAAATTGTTTTGAAAGAAATAAAAACACAAAGATACTGTATCTAATTTTGGCGAAATTTTCTTGGATTGCCAAAACCGTGCATTAAACTGAGTTAATTTTTAATATTTTTACTACACATTGTATAAAATTCTATCACCGAGGGACTGGCTTGGCGAGTTTTTAAAATATATATATATATATATATAAATATATATATATATATATATATATATATATATATATATATATATATATAAATTAACTTTGCGATGATTCCGCGTCGTCCTTTTTCACTTGGTATAAATTAATGAAAGACGGGCGTAAGTGTGAAGAGAGAAGGACGGTGTTTGAATTTTGGCCGACTAAAGCAATTAACTTATACCCATAAAGCTATATCACACTCTATTATATCACTCCATATTGATTGTACCTAACTTTAGTATATATTATAGTATCTATATTATATACTAGCGACCCGCCCGGCGTCGCACGGGTATAAAATCTAAAGCCACTGAAAAAATGATTAAAATCAATAGCCACAATAAATCCTTCACGTGGTCTACTTCTTATCTGTGCCAAATAACATAAAAATTGCTCTAGTAGTTCGCGAGACAAGCCCTTTCAAATAATTTCCTCCGTTTTTTCCACTAAAATATAGCATACAGCCTTCCTCAATAAATGGGCAATCGCCTATCTATCACTGAAATAATTTTACAAATCGGACCAGTAGTTCCTGAATCCTGAGATTAGCGCGTTCAAGTTAGCCCTTTCAAATAATTTTCCCCGTTTTTTCCACATTTTCCTCTATTTCTTCGCTCCTATTAGTCTTAGCGTGATAAAATATAGCCTATAGCCTTCCTCGATAAAATATGAGCAATCTAACACTGAAAGAATCATCAAAATCAGTTGCGTAGTTTTAAAGATTAAAGGGAACAAAGGGACATGAGGGAAAAAAAACTTTGTTTTATAATACGTATATAGATATAGATACTTAGTTATAGGCTTTTGATTTTAAAAAGTTTAATGTATAAAAAAGTAACATATTAATTATTATTATAATTGTTCTATAATACAGTTTATTCATAAATTGGGTCGTTGAAACGAGCAACAAAGTTGGTGAATGAATAATGGATTTCGGTACCACGAATAAGGTAGACAAGTTGACGTTTAACGGACAGTTATATACTATAGTTGAGGTCACTTTGAAGTTGACTATTTCTCAATACATTTTCGAAACTCAAACTAATCGTTAGTTTATTATTTTTAACAAAAATTAAAACTGACTTCTAAGGTAAAAACAATAATAATATCCATATAATATGAACTTAAAAGTATTAAATAATGTTTCCTGTGCCTTTTTCCGAATTCGGCTAAACCTCAACTATTTTTGTACTCAATCTTCATCATTTTGAAGTCGGTACCAGATATAGCTGAATCTTCATTTCTCTGACTATTTAAAATATTTGAAACTTTTGAAACTGGCACCGACTTCAAAATTATGAAGATTGAGTAGGGGAGAGGGGGGCTAGAATTAACAGGGGTAAGTATTAACAAGCCTATAGCTACTAAATGAAATGACGATACGGTAAGACGTTCAATGTTATAAGTTCGGGCGACGTCGGCGAACGATTTGCGACAAGTGTGTTGCCCACCGGCCGTCGCATTGTTAAGTTATTGTACGTCGGTGCAAAAATACAGGTAAGCGGACATTTTTACGTCTCGAATTTTTTGATTCATGCTTAAATTATTTGGTTTTGCGATTGCAGATTTTATATAATTAATGGTTATTTAGTTGTTAAGTAATTACATTTCCGTGTTATTTTATTAAATATACCTATAGTTTTTTTTTAATAATTAGTTATATCCATAAAGGTCCTCGGGGGCTAGTTTTAACAAAAGGAACGGGGTAAGTATTAACCCGTATTATTTGGTATTACAGGCAAGTTCGATACCACATCTGCCGAAGGAGGTACGCCGATCACTCTGGCGGCACTCCGGCAACACCATAACCACCGATGTTCATATATCGGAGGATCAGATTCAATTTTTGTTATACTTATATGGAATCCATAGGGGCTGAAAACATCTCAGGGTGGATTACTTAAAAGGAAATAATGTTATTTGACAGAAGTTATTATTGTTCTTTAACATTTTTATGTCAAAAAATAAATAAATTATTATCTTAATATTGTTATGTTTTTTACTTCCATGGTTACATGAAATTCTAATAAGTATACTACCGTTAATACTTACCCCGTCACTGTTAATATTTGCCCACGAAACGGGACAAGTTTTAACCGCTGACTTTTTTTAGAAAGATGCGTCTCTTCGAATCCTAGTAATTTAGATGAATTTTTAGCTAAGTATATGCAAGCCATATACATTTCCGTTACTCAGGTATAAAAATAATAACATAAAGTTTTCAAATTAAGAAGATAAATGACAATATTCAAAATCTGTTAGAACTAGCCCCCCCTCTCCCAGAAATAGTTGAGGTTTAGCCGAATTCGGAAAAAGGCACTATTAGCTGATAGGAAAAATTATTTAATACTTTTTAGTTCATATTATATGGATATTATTATTGGTTTTACCTTGTAAGTCGGTTTTATTTTTTTGTTAAAAATAATAATTTCACTCTTTTTAGTTACCTAGTAATCTATCGCGTATATTCTACGTATCTTACTCGTATTACAATTTGTTAAGAGTCATACTCAGAAATATCAGGTAGGTAGATAATTTAAACAATACATTTAAAAAAATCATTAAAAAATGAACTCCCAAGCAGCCACATGTGGCCGCCAGAACAATAGATTTCCAAGAATCCGCGATCGAAGGATGAGCCGAATGACACCCAGCGGCGTGGCGAGCATTTTCAGTGTCATATTATGATTTTAAACTTTATCTTCATTATTGTATTTGTTACATCGTATCGCTTGAGAAACTTGGAAAGTCTCGCGGCCGCCTGCGGCCACTGGCTTCCGCGATTTCTCAAGCGATACTATGTATTACAATAATGATGATAAAGTTTAAATCACACTAAATTATGTATTATGACACTGAAAATGCTCGCCGCGACCTGCCGCGGCCGGCACGGCGGCGGCCGGCCTGCCTTCCGGCACAGAATATAATATATTATGCTTCCGGTGTGATTCGGCCCTTAATCTATCAGATTAAAATTGTATAAGCTTGCATAGGAATTCGATCTGTATATAAATGGTCATAAGGAGCAAAATCGTGTAAATAAATAGAAATACATTAAATGGTACGAAGTATTTTTTTACTCATAAATGATATTGTGTTTCTACTTTCTTATTCCTATTACGATGTACTTGATTGTTTTCCTATGTACATACCTAACATTATTTTTTTATTAAAATCGCTATGAAAAGTACTAATATCATAAGGACATAATGTGATATATCATCACACACATTATTATTGTGGTGTTGTGGGTGCATATTGTATCCATAATTCCATATACTTACACTAAACAACCATGTGAGTTGTGACATTGGTGACCCTGATGTGGGTGTGTGATGAATATAATTTGCATAGTAGCATATGCTTTCAGTTCTCAGCGCCTAAACCCCCAAACTTGTATCTATAAGGAATCCGGAGTTCTCTTAGTATTTTCGGAACCATAGACCTTGGTGCAAAATCTTGCGTTTTGGTAGCATATGCTTAGGATGCTTCTCGTAAAACCAAAATCACCAAATGTTTCCATACAAATTTTGAGGAGTTCCCTCGATTACTCATGGATCCCACCATCAGATCACTACTTTTGTGAACATGGTACCAAATTGGAGTGAAACCTAATATAACAAAACAAAAAATTTGAAAATCGGTTCACAAACGGCGGAGTAATCGTTGAACATACAAAAATAAAATAAAAAAAATATCCACAGCCGAACATATAACCTCCTCCTTTTTGGAAGTCGGTTAAAAATACACGCATTTTCATTGAGGTTAGGGGTGAAATTCCATTTCTAGCTCAAACATTTTAAAACTAAACCAAATAATATAACGTTAAAGACCCGATTTCATTAATTTACTATTTAGAGGTATAATTAGTCTTAAAACTATTAATAGTGATCAATATAAGTTACACATTTTGATTGGAAACACAACTGAGATTTTCTAGCAGTGCTAAGCAGAGCCTTGTTCAATAACAGAATTTCATGTCATTCAAACAACCTTAAAAACTTTATGGACATTCAAATTGCGTAATAAATAGATGTTTTATGTCTTTTTAGGTTAAGGATCGGCCACAATGTAATGTTGACGATAAAATCTCGGTTTATTCGCGTTGATTTTATTTTATTTCTATATGACTTTTAATAGCCTGGTAGATCGTAGGACTTGTTCGATTAAACGACAATCAAGGGGATGTAGATTCGATTCCAGATTTTGACTTGCATTTGGTAGAGACCAAAGCAATGAGAAATTTTAAAATGCAAGGGATTCCTATGGACTCAGACTTAAGGCGCTATATTGAAAGTCATTTTACCGCAAGGGCAATTTTATACTTAATTTGTATGATTATAAAGTCGTGAATACGCTGCGGCCAGAAGCTATCGGCTCGCTCGGAAAACATGCGTAAAACGTAATTTTAATTATTTAAAAAATAACTAGGAGCATTTAAGCAAAATGCTTCTATACGATTTTGAGTTGCAAAGGTGTCTATCAATTAGACTAATTTCCTACAATACATATATTTTCGTTTAAAAATAATCTTCAAATCTCGTATTTTTAAGAGGTCATTTCGATCGAGAAATGTATCGAGGCAAAATACATTAATCGTGTTTCTGGTTCTTCTCAAACCTAGATAAGGCTATGAAGATATGTATATCTCATTACCAGATTTGTAACATTTCTGAGGATCCTATAGTATTACGTCAAAAAGGACAGTTGTTTTCAATAAAGCGCCTTAACTTCATAGTTTCCATAAAAAGCATCTCCATCATATAAAATTTCAGCAAAATCGGTTTAGCAATTCGGGTGTGAAGAGGTATTACAGACAGACAGACAGATAAACTTTCGCATGTTGTTACTAGATTGTTACTAGATGACGCCCGCAACTCCATTGCGCCAAAATTCGTTTATCGCGCGGGAACTGTACATTTTTCCGGGATAAAAACTATCATAATATGTCGGACGGACGGACGGACGGATGGACAGACAGACAGACAAACACATTTTCGCATTTATAATGTTACTAGATGACGCCCGCAACTCCGTTGCGCCAAAACTCGTTATCGCGCGGGAACCGTACATTTTTCCGGAACAAAAAGTATCGTATGTCCTTTCCCGGGACTCAAAGTACCTCCATGCCAAATTTCAGCAAAATCGGTTCAGCGGTTTGAGCGTGAAGAGGTAACAGACAGACAGACGGATCGACAGACAGACATACTTTCGCATTTATAATATTAGTATGGAAGTATGGATTAGTAAGTATGGAGTAAGTAGTTGTGCCCAATGTTTCAGTATTTCGTAACATAAACTGTGATTACGACGGCTGATTCTGGCGACGAGTTGCATGGATCAGGCGTGTCGGTCATTCAACTCAAACAATACTGAAGTAGGTCTCTAGTACGTGCCTTGGAAGACCAAGACAAGTTTAAACTAACTGCCCGTTTAAGCTTTGGCACTGCAATCGAATGTACCTTAGAAAAGCGGCTCTCAACCTTTTTTTGTTTATGGGCGAATAGCCCATAGACGGCCCCAAATTTTATAATAAAAAAAACCTGTTTTGGTGGCAGAAGAAGTGATATTTTTGACTGACTCCATCCACAAATTACGTGAGGTGTTTAGAGGGGGAGGGGGTCTAGTCAAATCTCATCTAATCTCACGTTGGGGAGAGGGGGGGTCTCGGCAAATCTCACGTATTTTTTTTCTCAACAAAATCATACTACATATTCCGGTCCATTTCATCCAGATTGTACGTATGCTTAAGAGCAGTTTAAAATAGTAAGTACCTAGGTTCCTGTACAAAAATTAACTTCAAAATATTTAAACACTAAAAAATAGAGTAAAACACTAAAAATATATAAATAAATATTAAATTTACTATAAAATATTTCAAGTCTAAAAAATATTTTTTAGTATTAAAGTATTTTGTAGTAAATTTACTATTTATTTATATATTTTTTAGTGTTTCACTCTATTTTTTAGTGTTTAAATATTTAGTAGTAAATTTAGTAAAAAAAAATTATACACATTTTTTTTAAGTGTTTAAATATTTTGAAGTTAATTTTTGTTCAGGAACCTAGGTAATTACTATTTTAAGCCGAAAAATAACTCAAACATGTTAAATATTTTCCTATGACAAGATGATTTTGGTATTACGTATGTATGAGAATTTCGAGGGTAACCCGGGCTCTTAAGATTTAATCGTAAGCGTAATCGTTATACGATTAAGATCATTCACAAAAACGTTCGAAAGAAAATCTACTGTCAATCTAAACGTTTACGTAAGAAACCCACATTTTAAAAAATCTCACGTGAGATTTGGGTGGGGGAGGGGTAGAATAAAATCTCACAAAATTCCACCTTGGGGAAGGGCGTTTAAGAAATAAAAAAAAACACCTCACGTAATTTGTGGACGCCCCAAAAAATAACATTTCTAAAAACAATTTATGTATCGCTTGCTGAGCTCATACAAGGCCTTTGCTTGCCCTGGGCCCTGGGACTTCGCGGATTACTCTTTAAGAATAGCTGATTTAGACAATTATACTAAGGGCTTGTATTAAGCCCTTAGTATAATGGACTCTGAGGTTATTAGTGCAGGATACTAATCACCTGCACTAATAACCTTGATTATTAGTGCAGGTGATTAGTGATTAGGAGAAAATAAAGGACTTGCACTGATGAGACGCTGTCTACACTTGCTTTCTTCTGATTACTAATCACCTGCACTAATCAACTGCACTCGCACTAATCAAAATGAATTCAGGCCTATAGCTGCATAGACGTACTATAGATACGAACTATAGACGTACTAAAACAAAAACTGCAGTGAAAAGTGACGTTTTAACGCCACTTTTCACTGCAGTTTTTGACGCTTACTGTACGTCTATTTTTAAGTACCTATTGCATTTATTACTGGAATAAAACCAGTCACAAATTTTTATACCTATTGTCGATTAACACTTTAATTCTTCGATCGGGGGTTCTTGGAAATGCTATTGTATTCTATTGTTGTCGCGGTCGCCGTGTCCTTACGGGGCTTGATGGGTTAACCCTTAATTCACTTCCTAAGTCCCAGGGACTCACATCAAAATTTTAAACGGCCATAATTCAAAAGTTTTAGCAGCTAGCCACATCTCAGTACCTTCATGTAGTGACGCGGGCGACATGGTGCCGAGAGGATGAGTGCGTATATACCATATTTGGTGAGTTATTACGCCGAGTGAGTCCCAGGGACTCATACTAGTGAATTACGTTATGATTATTTTTATATATTAAAGTTTTGAAATTTTGATTTTTCACTGTTATTATGATTTAAATTATGTATGCTTTATTTTTCTGTTGTACAATTGTAAAATGGCTCTAAAAAATATGACTTTATCAATCTAAGAGAAGACGGAGCAGATTCTATTCTGGAAGCTTGGCTTCAATAGCCTAGGATCCATTCATATAATGACCTTCAACGAGCTGTTTAATGGATGAAAAGTATTTTATATTCAATTTCGTACGTCGACTGCTCCTAGGTAGACTATCGTAAGCCACAAAATTGCAAATTTCGTTTTATTGCGAAAATGCATATAATTATGTTAGATCTTTTAGGATCTTCAAGAAAAAATATTAAATTCGAAGTATAAGTGCCTTTTCGGAAACGTAAACTGTAGTATGTTTCAAACGCCTCCGATGTTATTTATTGTAAATCCCTTAGAGATAGTCTACGCGGAATAATAGGGGAGCAGATGCCCGAATTCACACATCGTATGTATCAGTTGCGATTGTCTACGCCGCATAAAGATTAACGTAAACTATAGTTTGTACTACTTACAATAGTTTACATCGAAACTTCTATTGAAAAATATATTGCAAGTGTAACTTACGATTTTGTTCGTTGGAATTCAAGTTATGATAAATATTGTATGTTAATTATACGACATTCTACTACGGAAACTATTATTTTTTATTTATTGTATCTATATCTTACTACGTTCTACGTCGTACTATTAATTAATATACGATACTTTACCGACTTATTTCTTTTATTAAAACTATTATTTATGAAATTAGGGGGCAAAAGAGCACCTGATGGGAAGCAAGTGGACAACCCATGGACGATCGCAACATCAGAAGAGTTGAAATATGTTGCCAGCCTTTTTAAGAAGGTCGCTTTCTTCTTCAGGTTTTCAGATCGCATTGGTCCGGAAATACTGCTGGCGGCAGTTTGATTCAGATGTTGCAAGAGGTGTGATAACGAAGCACCTCCCCTTGATACAGCAGATAGAAGATGCAGGGCGAAGCCACATCTGAGCATAAATCCAAGGGGTCTGGCTTGTTTGAAACACTATGGCTGGCTACAATCTAAGCGGCCCTTTGTTGGTTACTATACAGAGCAAATAGTTGGTATTTTGTCGCCCTTTCCCAGAGATGGGAACAGTATTCGACGAGAGGCTGAATCTTCGCCTTGTAGAGTTATAGGCGTTGCATCGCACTGAAATACTATCTCGCTCTGTTGAGAATACTAAGCTTATACAAGGCCAACTTGTCTTTACCCGTTTGTCAACCGGGAACGGAACCTTTTCCGGGATATAAGTATCCCATGTCCTTTTCCGGGATTCGAAGTATCCCCATACAGTATATCAGAAAAAACGGTTAAGCGATTTAGGCGTGAGGAGGCAATATACCCAATGTCCATGGACAAATAAACAAACACATTTTTTATGCAAAAGTATGGATATAATATATTGTACTTAGTTTACATTTTATGATCTCTTTTTTCTTTCTGAAAATTTTCAAGAACTAGTACTAGTATCCCAAGTGATCCTCTTCCTGTAGTTGTATTCCTCATGTCACAGGGTCGTGACCTTCCCTTTTATTAACCTTCCTTCTAATAATGTTAAGCCAGCTTTTCCTATCTTCAGCCACTTGAAAAGCGTCGTAAACAATGGACTCAATAATTTAGGTGCGTATTTGATCGGACTAACACATGGGACTGCGGCCCCGCGGTCTTTCGACCTCAGTCTTTCCAATGACTATTTTAATATTGTCTCCTTTCTTTTTGGATATTATGTGTCCATAGTATTCTAAAATAAATTTGAGGCATATTGTGGTAAAGAACCTTGCCATAAATTTTAGCTTAGCCAGGATGGACGCGTTGGTTCTGAAAACTGTCAAATTTAAATTTGGAGCATTTTCCTTCATTATCACATCTCGAAGGCGTCGATATATCTGCAGTCTGTTGAAGTATGGTGTATTGTATACTAAAGAGCAGACAAGTTTTGTCTTACTTTTTAAAGAAAACATTTTGTCACGCAAGGCTTTACGCATTTGACACATAGCACTCTTAGCCATCCTAGTTCTTTAATTAAAGTGTATCTGGTTCACAGGAGCCATCGTTCGTAATAGTGGACCCATGTGATAGCGACAAAGAAATAATAATTGATAACAGGCCTTAGCAAAAATCAGCGACATGAAATTAATATACCTAGCAGTATTTAAGATTTTCTAGTTGATGCCCACAACTCAGTAGAGCCAAAAATTCGTTTGTCTCGCGGGGACCGTATAGTAAAGGACGTAGGATTCTTCCTATCCCAGTATAAAAATGTCCTTTCCCAGGACTCCAAGTATCTTCATACCAAATGTCAGGAAAATTGTTTGGGTGTAAAGAGTTAACGAATAGAGATCAATTTTCGTATTTATAATAATATTGTATAAGTATAAGCGGATTATATACATTGTGATAAATACACATAAGTTATAAAGATTATCATATGTTTTTTTTTAAGAAGGTTATAAAATATTATTTAAAATAAAATTTTTGCTACTGATGATGCTTTGCTAGCCAATTAAGTTGATTGCTTACTATATTTTAGCACTTTTTTGCACTTTAACGGTATAAATCTTGTCAACTACTTACTTCTAAAATTTATTAAACAAATTTTAAAGGTATTTCACACTTTTTTCAGAAAAGATAATTTATAAATAACTTATTTTCTCAAACATACTATAAATTCGAATTAGGAAATTCCCCTGTAAACTATGATATGTCTTACATACCATAAAAAACGTTAAAGAAGTTCCCCGTATAGTATAGTAAGTAAACGTTACAATATTTTAAAAAGGAGAAATTTCAACGTAAACTGTGGTAAGTGTTAGTTGCAATAATTTTCGTTATAGTTTTTCCAAAGAATAATATCGCAACAACAATTTCAGCTAAACCAAGCTAATAATATAGTATTTTATTGCATAAGTTAATACCTAACACTATTGTTGTTGCTCATGCCAAATTTTATAACAATCGGTTAAAAAATGAATTCGTGGTTCAAATTTGCAACTTCAAACGCTCCTCCTGTAAAGTTGCGTTTTTGATGTTACGATAGTCTACCTAGGAGCAGTCGATGTCAACAAATTGTTGCCTAAAAAAATTCAGTCCAGAATAAAAAAAAATTTGAAAAAAAGAAAATAACATTTCGCTGGTTTGGTTAATAGACAAATTCTATACCAATCGAAAGTATGGAGCCCGTAGAGTATGAAAACGTTAGGTTGTCTATTTTTTTCCTGTCACAACTCTTGGGTAGGCAGGTAAATCGATACTAGTACCGGTCTGGTTAATGCTTAATGCATATTCTATGGGCTTCATACTTTCGATTGGCATGGAATTTGTCTATTAACCAAACCAGAAAAAAGTAAAATAAAAAAAAAAAAATTTTTATTTTTTTATTCTGGACAGAAAATTTTTAGGCAACCCACTTGCAATTAATTTGTTGACATACGTAATTGAATATAAAGTACTTTTCATCCATTAAACAGCTCGGTGAAGGTCCTTCTATGAAGGGATCCTAGGCTACAAGAAGATTTGGACGAAAAAATGACATTCCTGAGGATGTGAGCTACCCTGAAACAAGTTAGCTAGGAGGAAAAGTATTACTATTAATGCCACTACAACAAGAGAACAAAAACTGCTCATCTGTGCACAAAATGTCTGAAGCTGATATGTTTTACTTGCTCAAAAAAAGATATGCCGACGTAGTTTTTAGATAGTGGTAGAAGCCCACTGCACGTTTTTTTTTCCTTGTATAGAAGCATACATTAATGTTTATTTTATTTTATTTTGTGTACCTTTATTGGCTTAAAAACGTTAAGTTCTCTTTAATTTTTAGAATATTTGGTAGTTTAGGGAAATCTTAAAAATATCATGGTTTTAAAAGACTGATAAGTGCCTTTTCTTTAATTTTCAAGAGGATCTCTGAAGTTTGGTTACTTTTGTTATTTATTCTTACAATTTATTAAGTACTTAAGAAGATTGTTAAACAAAATGTTGATGAAATTTGTTTCATTTCATAAAAACATACATTTAAAATATGTGTGTGTGTCCCAGGGACTCATAAAAAATAATAATAATAAAATAAAAATTGTTTTATTTCCGAATAGATTTGCAACAAATACTTTCAGAACGTTGATACTACTGGTGCCTACCACCAGTTCGGGAACTAACCCGGCGAGAAGAACCGGCGTAAGAAACTCGCACGGGGTCCCACTTTTTACCAAAAAAGTGAGAAAAAAATTAATCTTTTTAAAATAAAATTTACAATTGTAACTTAAAATTTTTATACAATGTCAACATCCATACGTGATTATTGTAAGTCATATTATAATGATGTAGAAGTAGCCTTGCAAGCAGCCATCCTACTCCCAAGATGTGCCATCGTTTATGAAATCATTGACCTTATAATAGGCTTTGGCACACAAACGTTCTTTGACTACTTTTTTAAATTTATTAATCGAAAGATTTTGAACGTTTTCTGGGATTTTATTGTACAGGCGTATACACTGACCTTTAAAAGATTTACTAACTTTATATAACATAACTAACATAGAAGGTAATTACGTGAGTAAATTTCACCTAGTGAATTGAGGGTTAAAATAGTAATTGAAATGTTCTATGTATTTATGTCTTAATGTTATTCACACTTTACTTGCTTATTGTACATTCTTCTATTCGTACCTTCTTTAAAATTTATTATTAGTATTCCAGTCATACATTTTAAAATTTCTCAGCCATTTCAATTCTTTTAGAACTACGGAAAATAGAGAACAGATGATTTAAAATTCACAACATACAAAATAATCAGATTTAAACTTAATATCATAACTCGCATTTTTGGGTATTTCCGACACATAACAAATAACAATTTTATATAACAAGCTTAAAGTTTCAAAAAGTTCTCCGGGCTCGGACTTTTTTATTCTCGTCATGTTTATTCATTGAGGGAATAATTCCCTATTAAGTGAAAGACGTTTTGTACTTTTTATGCTCAACGGACGTCGCTAGGAATAAATTACAATAATTTTAATTTAAAAACAACACAAAAATGGATCAACGCGCAGAACCGATGAAAAAGTCCAATATGGATTCAAATTAATGCTAGACGAAAAGCTAAAATATCGCCATTTGATATCTAATTTTCTACTAAAACATCTATAGTTAAATATTGTTTGTCTCGCTAAAACTCGAGAACATTTAAACGGATTTGGCAAATTGTTGTCTTGAAATATTTGTGAAAGTTCAGGGTTAAGGTTTCTATTATGAGGAAAATGATACGAAGTTCACCGGGACATCAAGTAAGATAAAACGGTGGTAAAACAATGTACATTTTAATGTTTGAAGATTTTGTATAGATACAATACGTATAGTAGGCATGCCTTAACTATAACAGCAAAGCAGCAGTTCAAAGCAAGTCAAAGTTTTTTTTTTCTTCAAACAGTTACTGTTCGAAGTAAAAAAAATAAAAACTTTGACAAATTGTTCATCTCTTCTAAATATAAAGATATGAAAATCTTTAAAAACTAATTGCGTACACATAACATAATTAACCTGTAGGAGATCTGAAGTCTAAAACAAATTATTAATGGCTTAAATTACTCGCCTGCATGTGAAACCACCGCGCGCGTTGCAGCATCCGATTTTAAACATTGATTATGCAGATTAAATCTGGTTAAGTTTAATTTAATCTCATCTGAGACATGTTGCAGCAGAATCAGTAAATCACAATGCCCGGAATTAAACGTCGAGCAAGATTGACGACGCTGAGGATCTCTTCCCACCTATCTCCGTAATATATTATGGGGCTGGATGAATTAATGAATTAATTCTAAGGAATTTGTTGCATTATCTCAAAGATACTTAGGGTCTACACAGACGGACTGCATTTCAACTGCAATCCAACTGCAAATCGCAGTTGGATTGCAGTTTGAATGCAGTTGACACGACTGCAATACGACTGCAATAGAACTGCAAACCTCAGTTCACACGACTGCACGCCGACTGCAACTGAACTGCAATCCAACTGCGCGTTTGGCTTGCAGTTCTATTGCAGTGTCAACTGCATTCAAACTGCACTTGAACTGCAATTTGCAGTTGAATTGCAGTTGAAATGCAGTCGGTCTGTGTAGACCCTTATAGACCGTCTCGGCAGGGGCACTACCGTGGCCCCAGATTTTACTAGATGACGCTCGCAACTCTGTTGCTCCGAAATTCACGCGAGAACCGTACATTTTTCCGGAATAAAATGTATCTGTCCTTTCTCGGGACTCAAAGTTAAAAAAATCGGTTCAGCGGTTTGGGCGTGGGTAACAGAAAACAGAAAGACACACTTTCGCATTTGTAATATTAGTATGGATTATGGATATTATTATGGATGGATGTAAATACTAAATATGTAGTTAAGATACTGGGTCATATTAGGTAGATATTAAGTACATTATTGCTAGATGCTAAAAATCAGAGACTACTTAGTTATTACTAGTGGTAACAATAATTATTGTTTGGTTCGTTTTGTGGATAGTTTTCCACTCAATAGTGGCAAGTTAGTGAATATATATATATATATTTGGCATTCAATAGGTATATACTACCGATAAATTAACCTAAAATCCGGGCATTACCCCCATGAAGCCACAAACCGATGCCAAAAAATATGTTATAGGATAATATTTTCTGCACAACGGCAAAACATAAAAAATAAGCATCTACATCTATTATCGCTAAAAGTGATCGCTTATACCCTAAATAAAGTTCGGCACTAAAAGAACCTTTTTGGACGATAAATCAAACCTCCCTAAAAACTATTTAGGACCGATCGAGAGTAAGGGCTGGTACATACCGAAAAAGCTGTGTGATAACTGATAGCCCGTAATTCAATGTTCGCCTTCGAGTAAATCGACTAAACTTAAGAGCGTATTCCCTCTTAATCCTTCGATCGGGGATTCTTCGAAATGCTATTGTATTCTATTGTTGTCGCGATCACCGGTGCTCTTATGGGGCTTGAAGGTTTAAAAGGCTGGCAACGCACCTGCGACTCTTCTGAAGTTGCGAGTATCCATGGGCAACGGTAGTTGCTTTCTATCAGGTAACCCGGTTGCTTGTTTATCCCCTAATTTTCCTTTGCCACTACAGAATACACACAGACTTTTTGAAAGCATCGACAGTATTTTGTTATTTGCCCCACGTAATTTAGATATTTTGTGCTACATTTTATTTCTATGTAACAAAGTTGATCTCAAATCTACTTTCTCTCAGTCAACCCTATTTTATAAACAGCCTCCTCCATAATAAATGAAGGTATTACTAATTTCTCCCTTATAATTTGAACAAACCTTGGGGTTGTAACTTACCTACTTCACCAGCTGGCTAATATATCTAGCCATATAAAGAATGCACATCATTTTTCCGGTCCTAAAGCCACAATTTATGCTAAAAAACGTCAGGTCTTGTTTCTTACCCGCTTCATCCACTCATGTCTTCAAATATGTATGTGACAATATGTATAATGTATTGTATCCAAAACTTGAAAACGTTTAAATAAGGCTTGAAGGGCACGCATACCTATACATAATATGGTATCAGACAGAGAGCGGTCACGCGTGCAAGCGGTCAGTTTTGCGTTCTTTGTGTTATACTACGTTTTATAGAGATACTCACACAGGGGCGTTCTGACCGCGTCAAAATTGCTCCTGTGAGTCTGACCGCTCGAACGCAGAATGCGAACGCAGAACGCTTGAACGCGTGACCGCTCTCTGTCTGATAGGTCCCATAGTGAAACAAAGTTCACACGTATGCTACTTTGCAGCCATTCCTTTATCTGGCCTATCTATTTGGAAATCGAGGTCACACAGTTTGGCTTTCTTCCATTTAGGTTTTCGCACTCTGCATGTGAAATTAGGGTTTTAATAAAAAAATCCTTTTAGAATCCCGCAGCACATTTTAGACCCCACAGGCCACAATCATGTGTTAGAAATGCAATAGATTTTTAACGAGTAGATATAATACATTTCAATCGACTAGTAGTAATTGAATGCTTAACGATTCATAAGTATGTTATAAAAATAATTGTTATCGCTAATGTGCGTAAACCAGTTTAGACTGCAGATTAACAAGGTATTCTGCAGATTATCTGGGTGAGTCAGTTAAAGTGCAATAAGTTTATTCTATTTTCATTAAATTACATAAAACATGTTGATGTAGAGAATTATATTATGATATAATTTTTTTGGCATAAACAAAGGAATATATTATTAAATTTTAAGTGAAACGTTACTCCACTAATAAAATTTAACAGATTGTATCATTTAGGAAAAAAACCAATGAACACAACCACAGTCAGGTTGACAAGCTTAAGTCAACGTTTTCAGGACTTTTACGAAGGAAGAGAATGCAAACTATAGGTCTACCAGAATCTGATGGCAATTTTTGACAGCAGATTTTCAAAAAATATCCTTGATCATTGAATAAATGTTAATATTTGCATTTTTAACATACAGAATCAGCCGCTATAGGAAGAAAAAAGTATCAAAATGTTTTATTCCAATTACCCCGGTATTGCTAGAGTCAATTCATTTTCTCACTTTTTGCCATCAGATTCTGGTAGGCCTATAATTCGGTAATTAGTTTGCATTCTACAAATATAAGCAGTTTTTATTTAAATTAATTCACACCTAAACGGATAATATCAGGGAATCTGCAGATTACCTAGGTAATGTGTACGTTAACGTATTCTGCATTCTAACGGTAACTTAAATATACAAGAATTGCTCGTTTAAAGATAAGATAATATGAAAAATCGGCCAAGTGTGAGTAGGACTGGTGCAAGAAGGGCTCCGTACCGTTATTAGAGTAATAGAGGTAAAAAAATGTTTTTTATGGGATCCGCTTTATATACTCTTTTATGTACGGATATATTATATTAGATTATAAAGTATTATATTACACACTAGACCAGGGGTCACCAAATGGCGGACCGCGGTCCGCATCCGGACCGCCGACCCATTGTGTGCGGACCAAGCATGTTCGAAGATGAACTTAAAAATTAATTTCGGTCTCGAGTCTCGACATACTGATGAACATGTTAGCAACAAAAATTGTCACTTTCTCATTGATACAAATGCCTTTGTAATTTCCGTAATTACATATTTTGTTTATTTTTTTAATGTGCGGACCGCGAAGGTCATTTTATTTCTTAAAACGGACCCTGAGCGAAACGAATTGGTGACCCCTGCACTAGACACTGCAGGGAGTACAATGTGAGGACCGATACTATAATCTGTATAGAGTATAGAATACTCACACAGATTTAACAGTTCACATTTAAAAGTCTAAGTAGGTGCATACTTAGCATAAAAGCAGTATTTAAAGCACTTTATTTAGTTTTCCCCGAAATGTGAACTAAAAACAAATATGGGAACGGTTTTCAACGTTCGTTCTGGTTTGGATTAAGAGAGGACAGTTTTATCCAAGTATGTTAAATCTAACTTTATCTCTACTTTTTATTACTTTGAAAAGATTCTCATAGTAGGGTATAAAATATTTTGTTTGCCGACGCCTTTTCGTGGATTTCTTATTCTAAAGTTCCATTCTCTTCCGCGCTGCTTCGGGAAAATTTTAATCTACTTTTAACATTCAAATAAGAAATGAAATAGAATGAAAACTTACTATGCATTTTAAAAGTGGGCACCTACTTTATGGCGCATTTATTTTTAAGCAGAATAACGCTTACATAGCTTGTAGTGCTACGTTTTGAAATTTAGAACACATACGGCCGCACTCAGAAATATATAAGTTTAATTTCTTTAAGAATTTTATAGAAAAGCTTATTTAATAATCTTAATTATATTAACTAAATAATTTCGTAAGCCCGTAGACTTTACTATTATACAATTAACCAGATATTCTACACGTGTCTACAAATAGTAAGTTACATCGATTTATTGAGTGATTTTTGTATTAACCGAAAAATTACTTGAAAAACATAAAAATAATGTACCTTTTAAAACCTTCATAATTATAAAGGATAAACATATTATTATTATCAAGTATTTTCATTTGAAAACGCATATTTAAATAATATATAACTCAAAGGTGACTGACTGACTGGCATAGTGATATCTATCAACGCCCCAAACCACTGGACGGATCGGGCTGAAATTTGGTATGTTAGTAGATGTTATGATGTAGGCATCCGCTCAAAAAGAATAATGAAAACGTGAGCGGAAGAATCGAACAAGTAACATTTCGTAACATACGGACAATAACTAATTTTTTCATTAATTATTTCAATAAAACTTGTTAGTTTTAACCTAGCTAACATATCGGGCTACACATAATATAATCCATAGTTTTTCTATTTCAAATAATTTTTCTGGCCCTAAAGCCTGTATTTAAGCAAAAAAACGGAAAGTTTTTTCATGTTGATTACCTTATTCTTCCACTCACGTCTTGAATTTTGATCAATTTTACCCCCAAGGGCATAAAATAGGGGATGAAAGTTTGTATGAAACTTAGTCAATTTTAAACCGATCGGTCTGAGACTTTGATACCTAATTGATAATAATGCTTCCTAACGCGAACGAAGCCGCGGGCAAAAGCTACTTTATAAATAATTTTAAAGTATTTTTGCAGAAAAGCTAAAGTCTCGAGCGTATATTATAGCGTAATCTGTCTTCGTAATATCAGAGCAGCTAGGCCAAATTCTTTCGCAGCATATTTTCCTAATATTAAGAGATTCCTACATTTATAACATTACCTCGCATACATTGATCAAAGGGTACGAATATTACAGAAAAACCATTTTTCATGCTGAACAAGAGTGCCTATCTTTATTATACAATCATTATAACAGTAAGAAAAGTGGTATAGTGAAAATGAAACATAATATAATTTATTTATTTACCCAAAGCAGGACTCATGTGCAATTCCGCGGGGTTAAAATTGTCACATTTAGCAATTCCTCTCAATCAATTCACAAAATGAATTGTCAAAACTGTCACACTGACGAATGTCAAATTAGCACGAATTTAGACATTTGAATTGCAAGCAGAGTGTATATTTTGCGATTTTAAAAAAATATGAATATACTTGGTTGTCACCCTATTTTATATAAAACTGGCTGTCTCGGTGAACTTCGTGTCACTTTGAAACCTTCCCTGGACTCCTACGAATATTTTAAGACTAAAATCAGCCCAATCCGTTCAGCCGTTTTCGAGTTTTGGCGCGACTAACACATTTGAAAATCCATTTTTATATATAAGACTAGCTGTCCCGGCAAACGTTGCTTTGCCATAATATATTTGCCATATTATTTTAATGAAGTGACTAAATAAGTATGTCACCATGGCAACGGTTCAAATATGAGATCGCCGCTGAGGTTCTCATATTTGCGCCGCTTGAGGTTCTCTGCTTGGTTGGCGGCTGCGCCCGCACAGCTCGAGGTGCCCTGAACATGGGACCAGGCGAGTGTGTCGACACAAGTAGCGTCCCAAACAAGGGCCCGTCCCTATTCCAGGGGACCAGGGTCATTCCATCGGGTCTCTTGCCATCGTCGCGAACCAAACCGGAGGGCTCCAGTATCGCTGGCACACCGGCAGTGACAAAAGCCCGACGAATGAGGTCATTCAGGTTGTGATGCCGCGTAAAACGTCCAGCGCTTCGCGAGCAGCACAACCCGTGGTGACCGTAGCTGTCTACGTGCGCGCCGCAAACACACTGATGGGGGACGACATGGGGAGCACCAAGACGCAGAGCAGTGGCTAGGTGGAATGTATTTCGGTCCAGCAATGTTCCTATGTTTTTAGATGGTAGTGCCCGCAGCCAAGCTCCCGACGCCCACCTCTCCACAGCTAAAAGTCGAGCCCGTTCTGCGACGCTGGTAGACGTATTGAAAAGTTTATTACGCACCAGTTCGCAGACGGGCCCGTCCCAGAGCCTTTGCGAAGACGTGTTCTCAGGGCCTACTGCCGGCACTAGCAATATTCCAGGCGTTCTTGGCCTCGTCCGCAAATGGAATGACTAATGGGCACGATGAGGGCTCTAAATTTTTTGCTATAACTGCGCGATTTGCGTGGAATGAGGACAAGAACGCCGGTAATGCTATGTCAGAAATTTTTCGTACTCCCAGGCCACCGAACCTTACGGGTAGTGTAGCTTGGGTCCAGGAGCGTTCATCAAAATTAATATTTAAAATTGTGGAGAGCGTATGTTTTAGAGTGTCATCTAAACTATGGAGAGGTTGTGGGAACTTCCAGAGCTGACAACACCACAAAACATACGTCAATTTGGGAACAAATAAACAATACCGAATCAAAGCAAAAGCCATGTGACTGTTAATTTGGAGAAGTCGGTCTAAGCTTTCACTAAAATTTTGTACTTTTTCCTTTATATAGTCTGGAAACGAATCGGCTAGAATAGGTGAACCCAAGAGAAAACTCTTGTCAATCACTGATAATTCTGGGGCGACGGCCTTAAAACTGGATACTATTCCGTCTCTATCCTCACAATCATCAGGGACGAAAAGCTCACACTTCCCCAGGTTCAGATCTAGACCTATAATTTTGAATTCGTGAATCAGGGTCTGAAAATCCGAAAGAACTGTGGATGCGTCGCTGGCAAGAGTTCCGTCATCTAGGTACCACACGTTGAATTGGGAATTTAGGAGTTCGATGACCGGGTGAATAGCTAAAAATTGCTGGACCTAGAGGGAGATATAAAATTTGGTTAAAATCAGTAAAGGCGTTTCGGAGGAGTACGCGGCCTAACATTGTGACACGAGAATTTTATGTATAAGCACAGACAATCCAAATTAGGCGCGAATAACTGATGTATTCGGCAAAAAATTACGTAGACGGGGAGACAAATAGGTGATAAAATATCGAGTAAATCTCAGTATATCGTGAAGGCGATGTTTGTTTCGGCTATACAATTACCATAAGAGGAGCTGTGTCTTACAATCCTACTCAATATTCCTGTCGCCTCAGATAATACCCACGGGTGACGGAGGACAGTTGATTCATTGGATATCAATAATCCTCAATCTAGGTCAATACTCAGTTCTGATCTGAATATAACGGATTATTTTTATATAAAGTCAGTATTTGATGGGGGTTATTATATTGTCAGACTCGACTGCTTGTCGCCCGCGCTTGCGTACAAATTCGATTACCGCGGGAATCGTAATTTTTTTCATGAAAAAACTATCCTTTGTCCAAATCTTGATTAAAAGTATCTCAGTGCTGATAAAATCACTTTAACAGGTTAACGTGAGGCGGTTACAGAGAAATACAAATTCTTTATTAACACAAGTACAGACTTACCTTCTTTCGCATATTTTATAGTTAGTGGAAGTACTGCCGTACTGATAGTTTAACTGAACGTAAGCGGAAAGAATAACATACAGGTAAGTTTGCGGCATGAAATGCTCGCAAAAACTCACATCAAACTGTATAATAATAATAAGCATTACGAATAATAAAAACTACAACATTTATCATTATTCATTACCTTGTTAGGATAGTGTTACTGCATTATCACAATGGTTTCTTCTCTCGATAAGTACTAAAGACACTAAAAGTTTTCAGTTCTAAATTCATTTTCAGGAATTTACTTTCCTCACTCCATGATCAAATTGGGATACATTTTTCCAGCAAATTTAACTACGAAAAAATCTGCTTGCAGTAATATTTCTGCATTACAAGTTTTGGCGCACACAATTAAGCCAATTTACTTACAGCTTTTATGATAAGACAAATATTGACAGATTGTCAGCTGAATTTGATGTTCGCTAAGTGGTTGCTGTTGGGCTTGGCTGTCTTCCAACTCCCGTTGTAATCTTGCCTGCCATCAGTATGAGGCCGTAGGCAATATAATTTTATTACTCGTTCTGGCGATGCAAAACTGTTATATTAAATACCTATTTAGTACTGCAAAAGTCTTTCTTTTGCCAAGAAATATCGCATGGAACGTCGTTGAGTAGCTCTTTGGTGTTTCGTTTAATGATTACGGTAGGTAGTTCTTCCTACCAGCAGGTAATATAGTAGTTCAATTAACATTATGAACCTTTGATTCTTGTTCGATTTAATCTGGTTCTTAACGACAAAATGGTGTTCTCAAGCAAACCAAAAAAAAAAAAATTTCAACGTAAGGTACATAGAATTAATAAGAGAATACTATTTTGCTGGTAGATATGAAACGGACTAGATCGAATAGGGGCCTTCTCTTTCTGTAATAGTTTTTAATGCAACCATTAAAAACTAGAATAAATATACACAACTAGCTATTGCCCGCGGCTTCGTCCGCGTTAGCATAGTATAATAACGGAGATAGGTTTCATGTTCCTAACTTAAGAAATGATGAACTTTCATTCAAACTTTCAACCCCTATTTCACCCCTTTCGGGGTAAAATTTTCAAAATTCCTTCTTTAGTGCGTGTCTACTTAATAAGACAACCCTACTCACCAAATTTCGTGGCTGTAACTTTAACAGTATTTGCTCAGCGATGATGAATCAGTCAGTCAGTCAGTCAGGACATGTAATTTTATAAGTATAGATCTTTATAGTTTCATCATATTTTGCAGTTCTGAAATCTAAAGCCATTTATTTTTAATGTCGAAACATTTATTCAGCTAAGCAATAATCTGTTAAGTGTTCCAAATGGCCCTCCGTGTATGCTAAACTTCTGAGAACTTAATAACTTTTAAATACCCAATTGTCTTATTATCGTACAAGACCCATATCACGGAGTTAAATTCCTTGACATGTAAAGTACCTACTCGCTCGACATGTAATATTCAGGTGAAGATAATACTGTCAGCAGCAACCGACGTGGAATTGCAGACCCATGTCATGTCACCTTTACAACTTTTTACCAATGTTACTAACTTTTCATTAAATTGACTTGTGAGTTTCCGATTTTGAACAAACATAATTTGAAATGATGTGATATAAGATTGTAAAATATTAGGATTACCACTTTTCGGAATTCTGGGTTCAAAATGGTGAATCGGATTTGCCTACCATCGTTTTTCTACTGTTTTCACAGAATATATAATATTAGTACTTACTTACTCCTATTTTGTAAAAAAGTAGGATTTTGTCACTTTGAAATAGTTTAATAGCTAAGCTAAATAATGTTTTAAGTACTTATTTTAAATAGTCATCATAGTTTTAACACTGTAAACTAAACATCAGTAAAAGGCAATATGGAACATAATATAAAAAGCAAAATATATACAAATTTTGTATATTACATAGATTACGACTCGTAAAAGCATTATTCTGAACAAACAAACTCATGTTTACCCATACGATACGTACCCCAAGGCTTAACGGTATTACAAATTGATAAAATATTATGGATTAATAAAGGTAAGCCTATTTAAAACGATGAAAGGTTTCACCGAACGTATGAGGGTCTTACGGCATCAAACATGTAAATCAGTACCAGATCTACAAAAGAAATCCATTACGTTTGGGGCGGGTAAGTGTTCCATTACAAAGCTATATAGAGGGCTTACAGGAACTATAGGTAGCACATAGCAAGGTAATACAGCACCAGTTTCTGATTTTATTCGCTAGCTGGCAGCACTTTCTTTGCCTGGAAAAACATGCAAAATATAAGTGGCAGCACATGTCAAATGAATATAATGCTAAGTACTCACATGCGGTTTTGCTCGATCGAGCAATATATAATATTTGACGTGGGATAGTCATGCTTCGGCACGAATGGGCCGGCTCGACCGGAGAAATACCACGTCCTCACAGAAAACCGGCGTAAAACAGCGCTTGCGCTGTGTTTCGTCGAGTGAGTGAGTTTACCGGAGGCCCAATCCAGTAGATTCAGTTTTGACCCGTTTGCTCGTTTGCCTCCTTATTGCATAAAAAAAAAACAATATTAGTATCATCCATACTAAGCTTGCATTTTTTGATAAGCTAGAATTTTTTGTAGATGTATCTATTTATTAAACGTTTGTTAAATGTGAAAATATAAAAGATTACAAAAATAATTTTTAATAATTAACCTCGAGCAAAACCCGCGGCTCGGATTTCCACACATTCAGCATTGCTCGATAGTTTTATTCTTAATCGATATATTTCATTCCACCAAGCCGGCTCGATGCGAGCCTTCGAGTGGCTCGATGTGAGCCTTCGAGCTGTCAGTTTTGCGGTCCACACAGTAATTATTAGTCGATTTGGAGTAAAACTATCGAGCAAAACCGTATGTGAGTACTTAGCATAATAATAGTACTTTCGTATTGGCGACACCAGATCGCAGCATAATATGATTGCGCACATTCCCTGTTACAAAGTCAGGTAAGACTTCTGTGAGAAGTTACTTTGTGGTAAGGATTAAGGCACTATCAAAGAGACAGAACTAAGGCGTCTTTATTTACATTTCTTGGAAGTTGGCATGTGGCACCTATTGGGGACAATCTAGTCACATTGCAACGTCGTGAGGAGTTGCGATGCTTTTTTAAAGTAACATGCAGCCTGACACCGAGGGCAACTGCATCTTGTTGTTTAATGTTTAATAACTTTATTTATTTTATTTTACTTTATATATATTAGTTTTGAACGCCTCATTAAAAATGCATGACATCGAATCACGTCACGTTGCAATATAAATTGACTTTTAGTTTGAAGCGAAAAATACGATTATTGCCAATGGAAAATTTTCGTCTTATAAACATTCCATTAACAAAATAATATAAAAGTACCTCAAAGACATTTATGTTGTTCACCACACGCTAAAGTATTCTTAATTAATTTCAGAGGTGTCTGTTGGAGTTTGCTTAATTGTCTGGATCTATGTGACGTGAGATTAATATTAATGAAAATGAAGTTAATATACGTGGAGTAGGAAGATAACGCTTTAGTACATTTAAATTCGTACAATAGAAGCAATATGGAAATAGTTTGGTAGTAAATAATAATTATATATTTTTGAATAAATTGATGGAAGTAAAGTGAAATTTATCTTATAGTTTTCGATTGCTATTTTTTAAGTCTTATTATTGTTGATAAAATAGTTCTGTAGCTATTCTCATTCTTATTAATGAAATATTATAAAATTTAAAAAGACCAGTATCTGATTTTTATGGAATAAATTCAATAATTAACCTAAACGATTGTAAAGCAAAGGCTATTGAAATTAATTTAAAGTGAACTTGAAGTGGTTTTGTAAGTAATATAGATTTGCGATTTAATTTATTATAGCATAATATATTGTAGCATATATTATCACTAAGATTACTTAATGATATTAATATATTCTAGGAATATTAGATACTATAGAAGAGTAATTGAGTCAAAAAACTGTACATACCTGAAAATGAAAATCTAGGTGTACATTTCATGGAAATTTCGTACTTTTAGTTGGTGTCAAACTTGAATCGGTCATACAACGTTAGCCTAGCTATGTTTTTATGACACTAAGGGTCAATTCAGACCGCAACGCGACGTGTAGACTCATTTCTAAATTTATACTTTTGGCAGATTTCGTGAGCGTGAGACTTCTCGCAAATCTGTTAAATCCACACAAATTGAGAAATGCATCTACTCGTCGCGTTGCGGTCTAAATTGACCCTAATTGAAACTAATTTTTGCAATCAAATTTATCAGAGTTATTGTTGTATAATGCATTATATTTCGATGGCTATATGAAATAATGAATGGGAAATGAATAAGGGGCGGAAATTAAGCGTGATACGTTTTGGAGCTCATTCCAGTGCGAAGTCCAGAACAATAAACTAGGGATTCCCCGGGGATTACGTTAGCGTGGGTCATGAAGCCTCGCAAGCCATTAAATGAACGAAACAAATGTCTCGTTGCATGCATGCATATTCACATCCTGTTATATTATTGTAACTGTACTTTATTTTATTGGTGTAGATACTGCATCTGCATCGTCAGCCAATCGCCGTAGGAACGATCTGATCTTGGGAATCCCGCGAAAGCTTCTTGTCTGTCTCCTTCAAATGTTATTATCCGTCAACCGTTTTTACTACGTAAATGCGACCATGCGTCTAACGCGTATTTATTCAAAAGGGCATAGTTACTGCTTGTCTACACAAAAAATAATGCACAGGTGATTTTCAAATGTAGTTTTGATAAGATATTATAAGTAGGTATTATAATATTATAAATTAATTCACCGGTGGACAATTAGACATAGATGTTGACTGAAATACGAGTAATAAGATGAGGGCTTTAAAAAACTAAAGAAAGCTGAGTCACTTGTTTTTGTATGTTTTTTGGTATTTTATGCCAATAACTTCCAAAAATAGTCATGAATGATTCGACCAAAAGTTATATATACTTATTATAAAACAAAGTCGCTTTTTTCCCTCTTGTCCCTTTGTTCCCTTTAATCTTTAAAACTACGCAACGGATTTTGCTGATTCTTTCAGTGTTAGATAGCCCATTTATCGAGGAAGGTTATAATAGGCTATATTTTATCACGCTAAGACTAATAGGAGCGAAGAAATAGAGGAAAATGGGGAAAACGGGGAAAATTAATTGAAAGGGCTAACTTGAATGCGCTAATCTCAGGAACTACTGGTCCGATTTGAAAAATTCTTTCAGTGTTAGGTAGCCCATTTATTGAGGAAGGCTATAGGCAATATTTTATCACGCTATTAATACTAATAGGAGAATGTAAAAAAAAACGGGGGAAATTGTTTGAAAGGGCTTATTTCGCGAACTACTGGAGCAATTTTTATGTTATTTGACACAGATAAGAAGTAGACCACGTGAAGGATCATAAGCTATCCATTTTAATCATTTTTTCAGTGGCTATATATTTTATACCCATGCGACGCCGGGGCGGGTCGCTAGTTAACGAATAAAATACTTGAGTAAGTGTATTTTCTATTTCGTAATTTAATCCTAAAAGGTCTTATATTGAACGGGTATTATTTACCCAGAATACTTATATAGTCACTAGATTATGGATACAAATAAAAAAGGATTACTTACCCCTATAAGTAACAGCATTTCGTAAGGTATGTCGACTTTTCCATCAAAATATCTTGTCGTTTTTAAGGTTCCGTAGTCAACAAGGAACCCTTATAGTTTCAGTCTGTCCGTCCGTCTGTCCGTCTGTCTGTCTGTCTGTCCGCGTTTTGCTCAGAGACTATAGGACCTACAAAGTTGTAATGGCATGAATACACATATTAATGATGCCGACAAAATGGTACATAAAGTCTTTAAAAAATATATTTTGAGTCCCGGGAAAGGACGCAGCATATATTTTGTCCCAGAAAAATGTACGGTTCCCGCGCGGTAATCGAATTTTGGCACAACGGCGTTGCGGGCGACGTCTTTTAATAATTAAAATTGCACTTTTTCAACATAAAAAAACAAAAAAGTTAACGCTCAGTGATAAAAAATTAATGAAATCAATTTTTTATTTTTCTAATCTTCATCTTCTATATCAAAATCTGCTGCCAGAATAAATCCAGATTAGGCGGTTAGTTCGTTATTGCGTTTTGAATGAATAAATTGAATCGGATTATCTACAACTTTTGTGGATATAATTCGTTTATGCATTTTAAATTCCTGTTTGTGTATTTTGTAACAGCAACTTAGGCGCATAATACTTTAATACGTAACTAGATTGTGCAAAACTGCTAACGAAGTTTGACATGTCGCTTGATTCACCCCTTATTATAAGGCACCAGGATTGACTTTCGAACACAAAATTAGCTGAATACATAGTTAATGATGCCTAGAATCGATCTGCATTCATAACTAATTTTTTTAAATTTTGTCGCTTGATTCGTTATTACATAACGCCGTCCAAATGATTAGGTACTTATTTTTATTAAAGTTTTTAACGCAAATTAAATATTTTCTGAGAAATTTTTCATTGAATTAAAATGAAGTAATAATAAATATCTGTAAGTGCGCTCCGTCAGTGCCTAATTACTTCTTATTTTCAACCGAGGAATCCTTAGAATGTCCGAGGCTTTGTCAGATTTACAGACTCAAGTACTAGAAAACTGTAATTTGGCAACGAAACAAGAGCAATCCCGTGTACAAAATGTTAGAACAAAGTTTTAGACGTTCTATAAAATAAGAACTTCATTGTTGTTTCTGATATCTATGGGTGGATACTACAATGCTTTGATATCAAAATATACATTTTAACTTTGCATTAATATTTTATGGTTTGTAAGCAAAATGACGAAATTGCATCTAGTTTATCTATGCATAATCTATACATATTATAAAACAAAGTCGATTTTTTCCCTCATGTCCCTTTGTTCCCTTTAATCTTTAAAATTACGCAACGGATTTTGATGATTATTTCAGTGTTAGATAGCCCATTTACCGAGGAAGGCTGTTATAGGCTATATTTTATCACGCTAAGACTAATGAGAGCGAAGAAATAGAGGAAAATGGGAAAATTATCATTTTGAGGGGCTAACTTGAACGCGTTAATCTCAGTAACTACTGGTCCGATTTGAAAAAAAAATCAGTGTTAGATAGCCCATTTAATGAGGAAGGCTATAGGCTATATTTTATCACGCTAAGACTAATAGGAGAATGTGGAAAAAACAGGGGAAATTATTTGAAAGGGCTTATCTCGCGAACTACTGGAGCAATTTTTATGTTATTTGGCACAGATAAGAAGTAGACCACGTGAAAGAGCACAGGCTATCGATTTTAATCATTTTTTCAGTGGATATAAATTTGATACCCGTGCGACGCCGGGGCGGGTCGCTAGTTATATTATAACTTATAAGTAATAATCATCAACCCATTTTTTTAACGGACATCTAAAGTATTGTTGTATTATACAGACGTTATAGTTTTAGTTTTTGTCTTTGTCGGATAAGTTAGAAAAGTCGCTTGATAGAAAAGTATACACTAGGTCTATACAGGGCTTAACAAAAATAAGTGATAATACTTTGGGGTATGTATGTGTTCCTTGTAGAGAGTTCACTGTAAAAGTAGCAGCGCGAAAGACGAATTATTTTTTACCTTTTATATGGGGAAACTCGTGACGCTCGGGCCTTTGCTCATACAAAAGTGAAAAAAAAAATTCGTCTTTCAGTGCTGCTACATTCACAGTGAATTCTCTATAAGGAACACTTACACACCCGAAAATCTTAACACTTATTTTTGTTACACACTGTACAATATATAAGTCATTATAAGTGTACACCTGCTACATAATATATTATACTTTTCTAACTTTTCCGACAAAGACAAAAACAAAAATAAAACTTCTGTATAATACAACGTTAGGTATGTAAGTACATGTATATTTTTTATTACAGTAATAGAATCGTCTATTGCCTTTTCACATTATTATATCCTTTGTTTGTCGCTTTTGTTATATTTTTATAATATACATCTTGGAATCTTCCATGATATTGCTTAAGTTATTGAATAAACCGTCATTGTATAAAATTTAAATAGTATTATACTCTTCTAAACATTTACTCTCTTATTGAAGAATTTTTCAGTGTGTAGAATAGATACTACTACTTACTAGATGACGCCCGCAACTCCGTTGCGCCAAAATTCGTTAATTGTGTAAGAACCGTACATTTTTCCGGGAGTCAAAAGTTTTTTTTTTTTAATGAAATAAGAGGACAAACTAGCAAACGGATCACCTGATGGAAAGCAACTTCCGTCGCCCATGGACACTCGTAGCATCAGAAGAGCTGTAGGTGCGTTGTCGGCCGAGTTGCCGGGGAGGGTAGGGATGGGAAGGAAGGGAAGGGAATAGGGGAAGGTAGGCAAGGTAATAGGGTAGGGGATTGGGCCTCCGGCAAGCTCACTTACTCGGCGAAACACAGCGCAAGCGCTGTTTCACACCGGTTTTCTGTGAGAAAGTGGTATTTCTCCGGTCGAGCCGGCCCATTCGTGCCGAAGCATGGCTCTCCCACTTATAAAAGTATAGTATCTCTAAACCAAATTTCAGCAAAATCGGTTCTACCGTTTGGGCGTGAAGAGCTAAAAGACAGACAACAGACAGACAACGAGACAGACACTGGCTATTCCTCAAGGGATGCCATTTTTAAAGAAGACAGACAGGCAGACAGACACACTTTCTTATTTATAATATTAGTATGGATTAGGAAGGCGTTTCGTTTTACAAAATGTAAATTGAAATGAAGAGAATTTAGCAGATATTTCTTGTTGTGAACGGCTCAATTTATTGAGTTATTGGATATAAGATTAATGGTCTTATCGACTTGACAATCACGGTACATTAATTAAGACCGATCAATCACTCCGACTTAAATTCAATGTTAACCTTATAGCTCTACAAAAAGTTGTACTTGTAGCAATATGAACGCTGTTAAGCATTTGTGTATCGTCCCACAAAAAAATTATATGTCTACCAGAATCTGATGGCAAATTTTGACAGCAGATTTTCAAAAAATATCCATGATCATTGGATAAAATTATATATTTGCATGTTTCACACACAGAATCAGCCGCTATAAGAAAAAAAAAAGGATCAAAATACTTTATTCATAGACTGCATTCATAATTCAACAAAAAAATGTGGGTTAATACACAAAATGTTAAACTGCTGCAGCGACCATAAAATTATCTAGGTTAAAGTTATAAACTGGTGGTGGGTGGGAGGGTTGGTAATCAGCTGATTGGTCATTTATCTCTCGTAAGAGATAATAATATAAGAGATTTAGGGCCTGTCCGCACTGCGGATATTTCACCGCGCGATATTTATAATCGAGAATTAATTCATGTCATTTTTGATCGGCAGTGCCGCTGTGGATACTCTCAAAAGATTCAACGTGTTACAGAATAACGAGAAATCCGTACGGTTAAAATTGGCAGTGTGAACAGGCCCTTAGGGACCTATCAGACATAGAGCTGTGGTCATGCGATCAAGCTCGAACGCCGCTCTCTGTCTGATAGGTCCCTTAATTGAGAGTCATAACATGATATTAAAATTATTGTAATATCTATGGATATTATAATAATTATAATGACCTAGAGTTAATAAATTAATTAGTCAAAATAAACTTATATTAACTTTAAGGAACCTCTTGAAAGTGCAATTATATTTCCAACCTATTTTGTTTTTTAAACCTTATTATAAAGGCATTTGCTGTTGTTCTTGAAAATAGCTATCTTCGAAATTGCGAATGTACACTTTATGAACATATGAATTGAAGACATGAGGGTATAAAATGGGTAACTAACAATTGGACAACTATCTTTTTATTATTATTTATTTACTTATATCAGGCTACGTAGGCCCATTTTTGCATAAATTGCTTTAGAGCCGGGAAAATGATTTGAAATAAAAAATGTGGATTATATGTATGGCTAGATATATTAGCTAGATGATGAAGTAGGTAAGTGACACGGTTTGTCAAATTATAAGGGCAAAAATGAGTAACTGTTCTTAAGTTGTAAAATGTTAGTTACCCACTTTATACACTCATGTCTTCAATAATTTTCTCCTTACACGCTCGTGAACCTCTGTTTTATTATCATAATTTAAATGCATTTCCACGATTCGCTTTGTTTCGAGTAAAATAGAGCTGAGGCATTTAAGCTTCTTAGAAATGTAGTACTTTGAGAGAAGAGAATTTTATGTGGTACATCATATAATAATATGTTGGTAACTAACTAACAAATTATTTTTGTAATCTTTTATATTTTCACATTTAACAAACGGTTAATAAATAGATAAATCTACAAAAAAGTCTAGCTTATTAAAAAATGCAAGCTTAGTATGGATGATACTGACATTGTTTTTTTTTTTATGAAATAAGAGGGCAGTCGAGCAAACGGGTCACCTGATGGAAAGCAACTTCCGTTGCCCATGGACACTCGCAGCATCGGAAGAGTTGCAGGTGCGTTGCCGGCCTTTTGAAAGGGAATAGGGTAATAGGGGAGGGTAGGGATGGGAAGGAAGGGAAGGGAACAGGAGAGAACGTGGTATTTCTCCGGTCGAGCCGGCCCATTCGAAGCATGGCTCTCCCACGTGTTGCGAAATATGTGTAAAATATGCGAAAGTGTGTCTGTTACCTCTTCACGCCTAAAGAACTGGACCGATTTTGGTGAAATTTAGTATACCTTGAGTCCCGGGAAAGGACGTAATAATGATATTTTATATCCCAGAAAAATGTATAATTCCCGCGCGATAAAAAAAAATTGCAGCAACGGAGTTGCGGGCGTCATCTATTTCCAGTAAATGCATATTAATTTCTCGTAAAGTTAACGAAATCTTAGATTTAATGCTAAGTTGTGAGTGATTAGTTTACAAAGAAACCTATTGACGTCACAGTGAACACTGAACAGTGAACTACTAGCTTTTCCCCGCGGCTTGGTTCCCGGCCCCCGCGTTATATGGCATCCTAACTTTGAACTCTTAAGGGGAAGACAGCTGCCAATTCGACATCTGTGTGCAGTTTTCTAGACGTATGTATTTCATTGATTGGCACAAAAAAATATATGTGATTTTTGATTATATTTGGAAAAGCTTGTCGAATTTAAATAATAAAGTAATGTTCTCCTACTGGATGAAAAGAAAATACCAAAGTCACATCTTTCAGGAACTTTAAACAGTTCTAACTAAAGTAATAATACAATATATGCTTTAAAAAATTGTTTATTTGATACGTTTTACAAAAATCCAAAGATTGCCGAATTTAATTTTCGGTTCTCACATCTAGATTTCCCATAATATTTATTTTTTCCTCTAACAAACGAAAAATGTATCCACTCTACCGAGTGAACACTTCACATCTCTGTCTTTCTGGCATGAAAATTGACAGTGGTGCGAGAGTGATGCGAGATCAAGGTCATTGGCAGTTGTCAACGTTTTAACACCTTTGGGAATGAATTTGTAAAAAAAAAACGGTTGTCTGTAAAGTCGGTTTACTGACGATAGTTGAACGTGACAACGTATGACGTTGTCACGTTCAACGAAGAGCGCGGCCCAGGTGGGCCGCGCTCTTTGTTTCGAGACTAGGAGTCCTACGGTTGTTGAGAGACAACGTGCCTCCTTGTCGCTCGTTCCGCGCTCTCGCTTGCACTTCAAACGTTAAATGGAACGCCTCAGAGCGAGGTAACGCCGCATGAACTGTCATGTTTTTCGTGCGTGCACCCCATATCGAATTATAAGACGTTATCACGTCAAAAAAATCTTTTAGCTCTAAGTGTCTTGCTTTTGTGTTCATCTATTCAAACAAGTATCAGTCTTGCTATTTTAATATAGAGATATTTAAATCTCAACAAACAACAACGAGGTTTGTCGTGATAAAATCTATCGTGTGACTTCATGAAATACCTCAGCAGTCAAAAGGTAACAGATAAACCGACACACAGATAAACCTTCGCATTTATAATGTTAGTACGGATGTGATAAAACAAAGCAATTCTATTGTCGTTTCCTCGCAAATCCAATGTAGATTTAACCACCCCCGCCATTGCAAATATTGCACCCTACCAAGCAAACAAATAATCGCCACTTTCGGAAATTAAAGCCCGGAGCCAAACGCTCCGAAAGGAATTTACTGGCTAATACTAATAAATAATAACAATGGAATAAAATAAAATCTGCTTGGCAACCAAGCTCTTGAGAAATGGTATCAGTTTCCGAGGTTTTATTGTAGATATAAAATGTTATAGGTATAGGTTTATCTTAGGTAAAAAGGTTACAGTATATTTTAATACAAGATATATAATATGTAGCAAGTTTCATTACTCAAATTCAATTTTAAAAACTGCAACCAGTTACACTGTTTTACAAGGATCTTATTTCGTAATTTGAATTTTTATATTCATAAAATATTATTGTATAGATAGGGAAAGCTATACTAATTAGAAACTTATTGTGAATGTATTTTATGATTTTCTGAAAATATCTGTATATTTGTGTATACAGTTTTATATAAGTATACAGTTGACAAGAAATAGCAATAAAGTAAAATAGTAATAAAATAATGTTCTGTCATATGTTATGTCGTCTACAATCTAGATAAACGATATTATAATATTATATTATATCGATTGATTCAAATAAAATTAAACTCAGAGGGTAAAAGTATATTATTACAGAATACAGATAGTCGTTAAAGTTTATAATGAATTACTGAGAAGTAAAAATTTAACTGCCAGTAATAAAATTAAAGTCAGGGAGTTTAAGAGTTTTTTAACAAGATTCTTTTGGTTGAGTTGGTTAAAATACCTAACCAGTGAATCAAATCAATGATATCAAATTATCGCCAACTTCTGGTCTCAGTAAAAATTATTAACTTTTTAACGAAGACCTTATCTATTATACCAGGGGTCACCAAATGGCGGACCGCGGTCCGTATCCGGACCGTCGACCCATTGTGTGCGGACCAAGCATGTTCAAAGATGGTCTTCGTTCGACTTAGGACTTCAACATCTCCAGGATTTAAAATCAATATCTATAGCTTGCACCAATATTTCACTCCAAACTTCAGAGAAATTAATTTTTATCTCATCTCATTGATATCTAAATAAATACCTTTGTAATTTCTGTAATTACCTTTGCTTAATTTTTTTTTATAAAATGTGTGGACCGCGAAGGTCATTACATGTCTTAAAACGGACCCCGAGCAAAACTAATTGGCGACCCCTGTATTATACTTTATTTAATAATATAAAGCGGAAGAGTTTGTTTGTTTGAACACGCTAATCTCAGGAACTGCTGGTCCGATTTGAAAAAAATATTTTAGTGTTAGATAGCTCATTTAGGCCTAAAAGCTATATAACATAATTATTATGACGCTAAGACTATAAAAATATAAAATAAAAAGTAGACCAAGTGAAGGATCAAACGCTACGGGTAAAATTTCTAATTTACGCGGGCGAAGCCGCGCGGGGACTGTTAGTTTCTTGTAAAATAAGACACACAATCGATAAAATCCTTAAATAAAAAAAAAAAATTAACTAAATTCAAGCTTATACAAACAAAATTTCAAAAAATTCTGTACAGCTAATTATCTGAAAGAAAGCACATTTCCAGAACAAACGAATGTGTGCCTAGCTCTTAGATCGAAAAAGATTTGTTTCGTGCCCCGTCTGGGTCAAGATGAAAAGAAATATATTGTGGCCCTAAAAAGGGCCTTAGTCTCTCTCTTTTCGGAGAAGACGAACGAAGGAATCGTCGCTGTCGTCATCACAACATCTTCTTCTTCGCCGTCAACGTCCGTGCAACCCAATAATTATTTCTAACTTTAGCTTGGAGCTATAAGTGTACTTAGTGACTGCCTTATAGTGCCTTCACTGACGGCGTGCTTGGCGAGCTCACCGGGCAGCAGAAGACTTAACAATAACTTATCAAGTGCATTTACTTATTTCTTAGTTACGCTTTCTCTTATCTTATAATATCTGGGTATTACGTTTCCTCTTTGAAAGTATTGGTATAATTTACGTAATGAAATTGATGATAACGTTAATGTAATATTTTGTAGTTTATTTGAATTCTAATTAAAATACAGTGACACAAAAGGTATAAAGCCGCAAACTCGTAACATGTTCAGCTTAAATTACGTGATTCCCGCGGAAAAACAAAGCTAAATGAAGTGGGAGTCATGAATAGAAATCCACTTTTGAATTTACAAAGGGGAAATTTTTAAATCGCATACATATTCACTTGGAATCCATCAGATGTACGTGTGATTCTAGTGCTTTGAGGGATACCGTAAAATTTTTAACGGCTGAAATAGAGGAGTTTCTGGGGCGGACGTGATCGGTCGGCCTCTAACAAAGATCACACAGGGCAGATGTGCTTGATTACACGCTGTGATTATTTGACAATAATTTCGTCAGATTAACTTGAAACCCATGTGTGTTATAAGCTTAGGCTATTATATTATGTCAAACGGGTCACCTGATGGAAAGCAACTTCCGTCGCCCATGGACACTCGCGGCATCAGAAGAGCTGCAGGTGCGTTGCCGGCCTTTTAAGAGTGAATAGGGTAATAGGGGAGGGCAGAGAAGGAAATAAGGGACGGTAGGGAAGGAAATAGGGGAGGGTAGAGAAGGAAAAAGGGTAAGGGATTGGGCCTCCGGTAAACTTACTCAGTCGGCGAAATACAGCGCAAGCGCTGTTTCATGCCGGTTTTCTGTGAGCCCGTGGTATTTTTCCGGCCAAGCCAGCCCATTCGTGCCGAAGCATGGCTCTCCCACGTCAAAAAATGTAATTGTAGGATTAGATTTAGTGGTAAAGATTCTATGATTCCTGCAACTCCGTTGCGCCAAAACTCATTTATTGCGCGGGAACCATACATTTTCCTGGGACAAAAAGTGTCCTATGTCCTTTCTCGAAACTAAAGTATCTATATCCATACCAAATTTCAGCAAAATCAGTTCAGCAGTTTGGGCGTTTACAATTAGTATAGAAAGAAGTATGGATACTTGACATTGAAATTTTGGCAGCGGTTGTAAATCAGTGGAGCCATGAACTGTTATATTTTCTAGAAAAACCATTGAGGAAAACCAAAAAGTGAAATAGGATCAAGTATTAAATTTAATATCAAAGAGGCCACATCTTTGTTTCTTCGGTCTCTGGAGAGAACACTTCTGAATATAAAGTCAGACTCATCTTAGAATAGCATTTAGTTTTTAGAATCAGAGCAGCAGTGGAGTTGAAAAATTTAATTTCAAGAGTATTTACAAGCTTGCTGTAAATTTAATAAAATACCAACCAGAGAAATATTGCAGACGAAGAATGTGCAAATAATATTAAATATATTTTTTTTGTAACTTGCATATGACTGGCTATGTTTATATTTTAATATTTGAATGTTAAAAACAAATATTAATAATCATATTTGCGTCTCTTAGGGCCTGTTTCACCGCTTCCTGATAAGGCTATCCACCACTTAACTTGACTCATAGAGTATGGAGAATCTGTCAAATAAGCCTATCGGGCACCTTATCAGGAAGCGGTGAAACAGGCCCTTAATATTTTTGTGTTTTAAAGTTAATTTTTTATACAATATTATAAAAGAATCCAAGCTTCTACACTAATTCCAAGTTAAAATTGGATTTACTGACTAATGAAAGTCGATTTCAACCAGTTCAATTTTATAAAATTGCATCTATATTCTAGATAGATTGGGTTGTAACTAGAGGAGAAAGGATGCCTACTTCATTTGGAAATAAGGAACTAAGAAGAATTCCATTAGGATAATTAAGTACCTACGTGACTTGGAATTGAAGATGGCCAATATTATTTCCGATATAAATAGAGAAGTGATGAATGAGAGTATATTGAGTCAACAACTTATATGTATAAGAAAATAAAATAATACTTCAAATAATTCTTGTTTGCTTCATATTATGTTAGTTGCTTAATAGTCCATTGAAATGTTACATTTGCTTTGCATTTATTAGAGGACGCAATTTTATTTTTGGAATATGTTGGGGGGGGTCAATAGAAGCTTAACCTCAAGTTTGTGGGGTCGCCACTCTTGTCCCCCGGCCGCCATCTTGAAAAAAGGGCTGACAACACTATTTTCGTGATAGCTCAGAAACTACACGTCTTATAAAAGAATTTGTGAGAACATAATTTGTTGAAAATTATTTTGCCTACAAATATGTTCATATAACTTTTTACCCTTAATTAAAAATTTAAAAAGTTATTAGCAAAAAAGTGATAAAATTTTTGAAAAGGTTTATTTTATCCATTTTTTTTACTTTGCTTAATAAATTTTACAAAAAAAATACCTTAGAACAACCCTGTAGATGATCTTTTGAGAAAAAGATACCCCGATCCCATGAAATTAATTTTCTGCAGATACAAAGGAAACTGTGGAACCGTGTGTGGCTGCAGAAAAGCAGGCCTAAAATGCTTTATAGTATGGTAGGCATGTGATGACTAGTATAGTAGGCATACTATAGTATAGTTTGCATATATTTATGTAGTGTAGTAGGTATACTGTAGACTGTGGCTGCAGAAAAGCAGGTCTGAAATGCTTTACAGAATGGTAGGTATACTGTAGAGCATTTTAGGCCTGCTTTTCTGCAGCCACACATGCTTTCACAGTTTCCTTTGCATCTACAGAAAGTTAAATTCATGAGATCGGGGGGGATTGGAGGATATTTTTCTCAAAAGATCATCTATAAGCTTGGACTAAGGTAATTTTATTGTAAAATGTATTAAACAAAGTTAAAAAGCGATAATAAACCATTAGAAAAAAAAAATCACTTTTCTGCTTATAACTTTTTAAATTATTAATTTATGGTAAAAATTTATATGAACATACTAGTAGGCAAAATAATTTGCAACAAATTATGTTCTTTAATTTGTAAAACTTATAGTTTCCGAGATATCACGGAAATAGTGTTGTCACAACTTTTTTCAAGATGGCGGCCAGAGGACAAGAGTGGCGACCCCACAAACTTGAGGTTAAGCTTCTATTGACCCCCCCAACATATTCCAAAAATAAAATTGCGTCCTCTAATAAATGCAATATTCGGTCCTAAAATCGTAACATTTCAATGGAATATAATGTCATCCATACTTCCATACTAATATTACAAAATGCGAAAGTGTGTCTGTCTGTCCATCTGTCTGTTACCTTTTCACGCCCAAACAGCTGAACCGATTTTGCTGAAACTTGGTATGGGGACAGTTTGAGCTTCGGGAAAGGACATAGGCTATACTTTTTATTCTGAAAAAATGTACGGTACCCTCACGATAAACGACTTTTGGCGCAACGGAGTTGCGGGTATCATCTAGTTAGGTACCATAAACAACGATTGTTATTAAAATTAAAAAAAAAATGTGTTTTTTTTTTCTCATAGATTGAATAACAAAGTTATGTAAGATTACGTCGTATGGACTTTATAAAATTAGAAGTTCAATTTCATTCATTAATTTTTAAGCGTCACTCTCGTCCACGATTATAGGTATTGTTTGTTTTGAACCTAACGCTGCTTTTGTTTAATGTGAAATTGTAAGCGGTCTGTTAATCTCGCATATAAATAGCCTTATTAGCTATGCTAGCTCTCTTTAAGACCCTGTTCTAAACGTTCTTTTATTCAGATCAAGTTTTAGATGCCTTAACGGCTTTGCTGCTCTCGAAACATCAGTGTAAAACAAGTAAATGTTTGTAGTATCTGTAATCACATCGGTAGAAGTTGGTATTTGTATTAAGGTACTATCAGAAGGTAATGTTAGTAGTGAAAACTGAATTGTAGTAGGTAGGTATATATATATATATATATACAGGGTGTAACAAAAACAAGTGATAATACTTTAGGGTGTGTACGTGTTCCCTGTAGAGAGTTCACTGTGAAAGTAGCAGCGCTGAAAGACCAAAATTTTTTTTCACTTTTGTATGGGCAAGGGCCCTAACGTCACGAGTTTCCCCATACAAAAGTGAAAAAAAATTTTGGTCTTTCAACGCTGCTGCTTTCACAGTGAACTCTCTACAGGGAACACGTACACACCCTAAAGTATTATCACTTGTTTTTGTTACACCCTGTATATAAGATTACTGTGTAAGCAGTCGGATATCATTGCGCTGCTAGAAACTTGGCTCTATCCTCATGACTTGTCTTTCCTTGGTACGATTGACGAAACTTTTGGTTTCACGGGATAATCAGCAATCGATACCTCTGAAGGAATTATACGCGGAAGGCCCTATGGCGGAGTTGAGCTTTTGTGGAAGAAAAGTGCATTTGAGAAAGTGGTGGTCATAGAGTGTAATAGTGTTCGGTTATCAGCGATAAATGTACACACCTGTGACAGATCTACCTCAGTATTTTCGGTGTACATGCCAGTGGACAATAGTGAAAATCGTATTGAGTTCACAGACTGCATGAGTGAAATTAGCGCTATAATAGATCAATGTGAGGTCGCTTCTGTAATTATATTAGGGGACTTTAGCGCTCATCCAGGCGAACTTTTTTGTGTGGAACTTTTAAATTTCTGTAAAGACCAAAATTGGTCATGTATCGATATGCAATTTTTAAGCAATGTTCATACCTACATAAGTGAGGCTCATGGTTGCACTCGCTGGCTCGCTCACTGTGTGGTGACCGAGGCCGCGAGGCAATCTGTGCTCAGTGTAAGAGTCATTGATGATGTTGCTTGATCTGACCATTTTCCACTGGAAGTAGTATGCAATTTAGATAAACTAAGTCCTCAGCAATTACGAGCTATTGGCAAAAGTTCAACTAATAAGATAATTTGGGGTGATAGAGATAAACAACAAATAGCACTCTACAATGTGCTATGTAACGATAACCTAAAACTTTTGGACTTTCCTGTGGAATTGTGTCGCTGTTGTGATCATATGTGCAATGATGGTGAGCACAAGCAGGTCATTGACAGATTTTATAACAATATAGTAAACACTTTAAGTGAAGCGGCCTTGGAGAGCTCTAAATGTAATGAGACTAAAAGAAAGTTGCGCGTTGTGGGTTGGAACAAACATATCCAACCGGCTCATGGAGTAGCACGACACAACTATCGTGTTTGATTATCCCATGGCAAACCTCGCTCGGGTAAAATCTTTGAAAATATGTCCTCGTCTTGAAGAATATTTAAGTCCAAGCTGAGGTGGTGTCAGAGTAATCAAGATAAAATAAAAATGGATATTCTGGCATCACATCACACGAAAAAGGACTAAATCTTTTTGGAGGCAAACTAATAAGCTCAATCCAAGGCCGTGCATTCCTCTCAATGTTGAAGGCATACAAGAGCCAGCTGGTATTGCGAATATGTTTAGGGAGAACTTTTTGATAGAGCCCTTATCCAGACCAAAATGTGTATCTCAGCCGCTTGAGTCTAATAACCACTTGCCTAGCCGGAAATCTGATCACCCGATACGGCTTACTGCGAAAAAAGTGTCTAACACGATATGCACTATGACGAAGGGTAAATCCCCAGGTCATGATGGAATTGGCATCGAGCATCTGAGATACGCTGGCTCACACTTACCAAGGGTTCTGTCTTTGTTTTACACACTTTGCTTAAGGCATACTTATTTACCTGGCGATTGTATGAAGACGGTTGTTGTTCGAATCGTTGTTGTTGTTATCAAGGAAGGCTATAGGCTATATTTTATTACGCTAAGACTAATATAAGCGAAGAAATAAAAGAAAATTTGGAAAAAACGGGGGAAAATATTTGAAAGGGTTTATTTCACGAACTACTGGAGTAATTTTTCTGTTATTTGGCACAGATAAAAAGTAGAAACGTGAAGGATCATAGGCTATTTATTGTGGACTAATTTGTCTGTGAAATACCTAATTTACGCGGAAGAAACAGCGCGGAACGACTAGTAATATTATAAAGCTGAAGAGTTTGTTTGTTGAACGCGCTAATCTCAGGAGCTACTCATCCGATTACATCAGTAATTTCATAGAGTTATTCAATATTTTAATTCTAATGAAAACTAGCCAAGTCAAATCTTATCTAGTTTAAGATCTAACATTATTTAAATAACATCAATTGTTATAGATATTCAATAAAGTAAAGAAATAGACTCTATTATTTGTTCATAATGTTATTCGGTTCCTACATACATATTTTAATTTTCCATAGAACTTGGCACTCATTTATATCTCCATCTTTTTTACGGCGAAGTCCATAGATGTGAATAATGTTTGTATGGAACTTGGCTGTCCATTTTTACATTTATGTTTTTGGTGGGATATCATTACTTTTTGTAAAGAAAACTTCCCGAGCAAGGGTAGACATCTTAATCTTCCCAGTTCAAACATACATAACATTCGACTATATTTAATCGCAACCTTAAGGGGTTGCTTCACAGCTTCCCGACAAGTATCTGATATGCTATCCTCAACTTATCTGGCTGATACTTCATACGGACAGATAGACAGACGGACAGACAGACAGACAGGGATTAAAATAATTCTATTCCAGGGACTCAAACTATATCTCCATAGTCCATATCAAATTTAAGAACAATCAGTTTGGGCGTGAAGATGTAACAGACAGACAGACACACTTCATAAAGTCACCTTCTATTCATTTCATTAAGTTTCTTCATTTCACAAATAAATATTTACGGGGAGCTCCCATTAGCCATACAATAAACGTGATTTTTTGGCCTTTTTAGCTCAAAATCAATAATGGCAGCCGGTAAGCACTTGAAATATTCACAAAATCTTTAATTATATTTTTACTTTCATAATTTATAATAAAAGTACAATAAAATAAATATTTAAGGGGGGCTCCCATACAAAAAATACAATTTTCGCTCTGTCCGACTCACACTTGGCCGATTTTTTTTATTTTTGGATTTTTCCCTTAGCTTTCACACAATTACCGAGGTGGGTTCCAAATTTCAGCCTTCTAGGTCATCTGGAAGTGGGTTAGAATTTTGATCTATAGGTCAGTCAGTCAGTGATAAAAAATACGATCTTCGGACGTGATTATCTAAATAACCGTTTGAGATTTGTTTATGAAATTTAGAGCATATAATTTCCTCGCAAGTCTCATTATATGAGCCAAATTTGAAACGTTTATGTTAAATAGTTTTTGAATTATGAGGGGGTTAAAAGTGGCTGCAAATGGTTCGTGTAATATTACACACGGTGCTGCTCGCCAGTTTTATGCTGGAACTTGGCTTGACACGCTACCGCGTGTCTAGATATAGGGTACAAACCTCAGATCCTCACTCCACATAAGTCCAGGTCAGTGTCTCAAGGTCAAAGAGCTAGGAATCTATACGGTAGACGTCCCGACCGTTAACTTTGTTTCCTCTCGGAGCCGCTACCGTACAGAAGACGACCAAAATCAACACAAGGACTTGTTGTAAATAGATTATTATAGTCATCTCGGATTGTTTAAAACTAAATACTCAAAACCTCTTGAAACAATAAAATATGGGTATAGTAAATTTGATCAAGACACGCGAACTGGTAACGCGACCCTGAGAGAATAATCCTTTGTTTGTCTCCAATGAGAATTATTTAAGTTAAAAGTTATTTAAGCAAACCAATTATATAGTCTAAATATTTAACCTTAATGTGTAGTTATTATCTAACTTATTGTAGGTAAATCTTTTGGAAATGAACATGAGAATATATATTGTTGTGAGATTATGTTGGTCTTTAATTACATCTCTTATTTGTTAATTTGGAAAAATACAAGTTTACACAGTCCCTCGGTCAGTGGCCTCAGAAAACTGCTAGGTAAGTGTCAAGCGTATGCAGAGGCCCAAGGACTCAGGTATAACTCTAAGAAAAGTGAACTACTTGTTTTCCAACCCTGTCAACATAAAGTTAGCACAATACTACTAGTGTTTTTAAATAAAGTTCCACTTGCTAGAGTTCACAAATTTAAATACCTGGGTCATTGGGTAACTGACACGCTTGCCGATGATGTAGACATTGAGAGGGAGCGAAGAGCGTTGGCCGTGCGTGGGAACATATTAGCTCGTAGATTTGCAAGACGCTCTGATGAGGTAAAAGTGACTTTACTTAAAGCTTACTGCCAGTCCTTTTACACATGCAATCTATGGGCGAGCTACACCCAGCGCGCGATAAATGCTCTTCGTGTTCAGTAGAATAATATCTTTAGAATGCTGTTAGGACTACCAAGGTACTGTAGTGCCTCAGGCATGTTTGCAGAAATGCGCACTGACGGCTTTAACGCCATAATAAGGAAAAGAGTGGCGTCATTGATGCAGCGTGTCAGAAGTAGTAATAACAGCATTCTAAGGGTATTAAGTGATAATTTTGATGGTTTGGTAAGGCATTGGATAGAGGTTCACGTAAAAGTTCCAGTGCCTCACCATTCCTAATACACAATTTGTTACTATTGTTATTTGATAATATTGTGATGTACTAACATAGTTTTAAGTCTCAATTATATTTACTAACACTATGGATGTTTATTGTGATCCGAAATAAAAAGTTATTATTATTATTATATTAAGGCGCTATATCGAAAGTAATTTAACCGCAAGGGCAATTTTATACTTAATTTGTATGACTATAAAGTCGTGAATACGCTACGGCCAGAAGCTATCGGCCCGCTCGGAAAACATGCGAAAAAACGTAATTATAAACATTTAAAATCAAATCAAATCATATCATTAAAAAATAAGTAGGAGCATTTAAGCAAAATGCTTCTATACGATTTTCACTTGCAAAGGTGTCTATCAATTAGACTAATTTCCTACAATACATCTATTTTCGTTTAAAAATAATCTTCAAATTTCGTATTTCTAAGAGGTCATTTCGAAAATTAAATGTATCGAGGCAAAATACGTTAATCGTGTTTCTAGTTCTAATAAATTAAAGTCTTCAATTGCTTACAAATTAACCGACCATTTCAGATAAGCGGAAGAGATGGCCACAAAAATGTATATTAATATTAATTCCAACTTCCAAGTATAACAAATATAAATAGACACCGAAAAAACATATTAATATAATAAAAATAGAAAATTTAATAAAATGGAACCAAACAGAGAGAAACCTTTAAAATCTGTTCTCTGAACTGCATTGATCAATAATAAAAGCTGGTATGGCAACGTTTGAGATTGATTAACCTTAAACAGTTTTCCAGGAATCGAAAATTTCAATTTCATTAAGTTGTTCCCTCACCGGGAGCATTCACGTGTAATGTAACATTATAGATGTGTTTCTGAGCTTAAACATTACATTACAATACTAACTCATTGACTGACGAGCATTCGCGTGTATGCGTGCGATGCCGATAAGTGGACGCTTACCATTAAGGGTATATACAGACGGACCGCATTTCAACTGCAATCCAAATTGCTGTTAAAGTGCAAAGCAAACGCGCAGTCGGATTGCAGTTTAGTTGCAGTTGGCGTGCAGTCGTATGAACTGCATACCGACTGCATCCAAATTGAACCATCCCACCCGCCCGCACGCTCCGCTTTCCCGCGCATGGAATCAGTAGCAAAAACAAGGTTAGAGTGATTGGATGCAATCGGTATGCAGTTCACACGACTGCACGCCATCTGCAACTAAACTGCAATCCGACTGCGCGTTTGGTTTGCAGTTCTATTGCATTCGTGCCAACTGCATTCAAACTGCACTTTTGTATAGACCCTAATCGGTAAATAATTAATTTTACTGTTAGTTAACTTTCCGAAATTTTGTATCGAATTGTCTGTTTCAAAAATTTGTAGATAGTCGGAGTAATGTTCTAATTTATAATATAATGGGCGACGTAAGCGTCAGTGTTGGTTAGTTATTCAAATAACCACTCTATCTGTGACTAATCTCTGTTATCTCAATTGGGTTTCCAGCTTTGTGTTTGAATTAACTATTCAAGCTATTAGTAAAGTTGTCGAGGGTCAGTTCACATTAAACTAGACGTGGCGATCCTTATGTTGTAACAGCGATGCTACATTAAGGCTGGATGTAGGGGATAGGGGGTTTTGGCCGCTACATTGCGAGATCACATTATTAATAATATTATATTTAACGATTTATTTAAATAATCTCTGTGAGTCCGCCCGAACTCGCAGTTTGGCGGCTACATCGCAAGATCACAAAAGGAATCCATACCAATATTATAAATGCGAAAATGTGTCTCAGGTCTGTCTGTCTGTTACCTCTTCACGCACAAACCGCTGAACCGATTTTGCTGAAATTTGGCATGGAGACACTTTTTGTCCCGGAAAAATGTACGGTTCCCGCGCGATAAACGAGTTTGAGCGCAACGGAGTTGCGGGCGTTATCTAGTATAATATAGGATACTAGCTGTGCCCCACGGTGTTACCCGCGGTTTAAGTGTTACATAAAATAAAAGACTATGAAAAGTACCAATAATAATAGGGTCAAAACGGGACGATACATGATTCTATAATGGTTTTAAATGATAGTGATAATGATGATGATGAATGTAATTTGCATATTAGCATAATATTATGCTTTCCGTACTTAAAACAACGCCGAAACTCCCAAACTTGTATCTATAAAGAGTCAGGAGCACCTTCCAAACCATGGTATACCTTGGTGCAAAATCTTACGGTGCGTCCACATTTGTATCATTTGCGCGATCAGATCTCCGATCAGATCTCCGTCGTGATCATCGCGCTGTATCAAGTATGCGTATCATAGTATGGACGCCTATTAGATCATTCTGCCGATCATGCGTGTATTTGATACGACACGTATCAGATACGCGGTTAATAGCGATCGGGGCGTATTATGATACGCGTATAATTTTGACACGCTTCGATGATACGCGACGGCGATCTGATCGGAGATCTGATCACGCAAATGATACAAATGTGGACACACCCTTACTTGTTGGTAGCATATGCTTAGAATACTGTAGCTCACGAAACCGAAGTCACCACATGTGTCCATATAAATTTTGAGGACTTGCCTCGATTTCTGATGGATCCCCTCATCAGGTCACCATTTTTATGAATATGATACCAAATTGGGATGCTAACCTGTACATCAAAAGAAACATTTTGAAAATCGGTTCACGAATGGCGGAGTAATCTTTGAACATAAAAAAAACGAACATAACACCTCATACATTTTGAAAATCAGTTAAAATTGTAGCCTATGTGTTATTCTGATGTATAAGCTATATTATTGTAAAGTTTCATTAAAATCCATTCAGTAGTTTTTGCGTGAAAGAGTAACAAACATCCATACAGCCATACATACATACATACATCCAAACTTTCGCCTTTATAATATTAGTAGGACTATCTTATACATCCCTATTCCACGCAGTGTTTCATTGTATGTATTAATATTAAAACTTAAAAAGAAAGTGAAATCAATTTTTAACGTACCAAACATTGATCTTCTCTGAAACAATAGATCGATGCAAGTGTGATACAAGATTATTAAACTTCAAACGACGTCTTATAGTCTATTAGCGACCCGCCCCGGCGTCGCACGGGTATAAAATATAATATAGCCACTGAAAAAATTATTAAAATCAATAGCCTATGATCCTTCACGTGGCTACTTCTTATCTGTTCAATAACATAAAAATTGCTCCAGTAGTTCGCGAGATAAGCACTTTCAAATAATTTCCCCCGTTTTTTCCACATTCTCTTAATAGTCTCTTATTAGCGTGATAAAATATAGCATATTAAAGGTAAATTTACATAGAACAACGCCAAAAGCGGAAATTCTGCTACGAGCAATTTGTGAGCAAACCTATGACTTGCTATTTAAGCACCTTTTGATCTTTAGTTTGATGAAATTATTACGGGGCTCTCAACCGTTTTTCTGTTTCATCTCTATGAAACACTTTTAATAATCCGGACAGAAAATGCAGAGAAAGGTAGATTCCTTCAGTAAACTTTATTTCAACTCTGCTGATTACAGCTTTTGTATTTTTATAAAATAAATTTTGATGAAAATTCTCCGACTAAAGAAAATTCATGAACATCATCGCTTTTCTTTTCTCTCTAGCTCTCTTGTTGATTTTCTCTGAAGTCAAGAAAATTGTTTGTGGGTCATATTGATTTCAATTAAATTTATCCAAACTAATATTGTAAATTCGAAAGCGTGTCTGTCTGTTCGTCTGTTACGTCCGCTGAACCGATATTGATAGTTTTGAAGACACTTTGAGTCCCGGGAAAGGACATAGGGTAATTTTCATCCCAGAAATATGTACGGTTCCCACGCGATGAACTACATCGGCAACGGAGTTAAGGGCCTCATATTCTAGTCTAATTGGCCGTGGGGCACCGGCATTAGAATAGTGCCCCCCTCCAGTACCAGGTGTCGTAAGAGGCGACAAAGGTACCAGACAGAGAAGGAAAACTTGAAACAAACCCGGAACGGTATCTCCGTAAGGCGAAAGCCAGATCCTGCAACCAAACCAGCTCCACAGGTAGCGACTCATCGTTCCTGTGGAGTAAGCTGGTAAGGTCGAGAGGGAGGTGTAGGCAGTGGGAAAACCTATTCATCCAAAATTTTATGTCCCAGGCATGGTAGGCAGGAAATGCTGTGCAAAAGTGGAGAGGACACTTCGCCGCTGCTCTTAAGGGCAGCGAAACAAACACGGGAAATAACAGTTACCAGTTATATGTCTGCGCGTATGGGCGTAAGCGCGGGCGCTAGGGGTTATTTCCGACAGTGGGAGGATCCATCGTAGGTCCACTGATCAGTCACCGCCCGCTCAAGCTGGGCAGCCCCCGGCCAATAAGGTACTGATCCGCCTCAGCACTGACCTGTTTCCTTTGGGTGTAGAACACACTAGGTAAAACTAGCCAGTTGGTGCTGTAAATTATTTATACACCTGCTCATGGGAAAAAGATTGACTCTTCAAAACGCTTGTCCATGCGTATTTCGTCATGGAATGTTCGAACTATGAGAAGGGGCCTTCCGGACACCTGTGGAGGCTTAGGTTGTGTGCAACAAGATCTGTGCAAAACGTCTATCATTGGTATAGAATTAAAAAGATTGAACATCGCAATCTCAGCTCTGCAGGAGACTAGGTTACCTGATACAGGATCTATTAGATAAGCTAATTACACCTTCTACTGGATAGGCAAAAATCAAAATGATGTACGTGAGCATGGCGTTGGTTTTGCAGTAAGAAACGACCTTCTGACCTGTATAGAACCACCACAAGGTATTTCTGAGCGCATAATGGTATTGCGCCTATTTACTAACTGCGGCTATGTTACCCTGATCTCCGCATACGCACTAACGCTAGCCTCATCTTCTCACGCGAAAGAAGCATTTTACGACTGAGCTTACCTCGAGGGGTAACGAGAGGGATACCTGTTGGCGATCACCTTTACATCCTCGGTGACTTTAATGCCCGAGTTGGGCAGGATAACAACGCCTGGCCGGAATGCCTCGGAAAACATGGTATTGGTAGATTAAATGAAAATGGTCAACGTGTGCTCGAATTTTGTTCCCTACATCATCTCTGTGTAACAAACACTTATTTCCGGGGCAAGCCTTCACATAAAGTTTCATGGAAACACCCTCGTTCTGGACATTGGCATCAGCTCGACATGATCCTGACTCGAAAAAGATACTTTCGCCATGTGCTCCACACACGTTCGTATCAAAGTGCTGATTGCGACACGGACCACTCATTAGTCGTTACAAGCGTTGCTATATCTCGAAAAAAAAATCACTTTTCGAAGCCCCCGGGAGAAATAAAATTGATATTGCTCAGACCAGGGTTCCCGCGAAGGTCGAGTTGTATAGAGAGGCCGTACATGGTGATGTTCAATCATGGGACAGTAACCCTTCACTTGAGAAAGCTTGGGAGTGCATCAAAAAAACCCTTACAGATACTGCAGGCTCTGCTTTCGGCTATAAAAAAGCTAAAACTGAGGACTGGTTTGCCCAAAATATCGAGCACTTACAACCGCTCATTGATTCGAAGCGGACAGCCAGCTTGAATCACCGCCTCAATCCTTCTCCAGCAACACGTCAAAAACTAAAGGAAGCTAAATCAGCTCTGCAATGCAGTTCGCGTTATTTTTCAAACAGATACTGGCTCGATTTGTGCCACTACATCCAACATTGTGCTTACACAGGAAACCTAAATGGTTTTTACTCGGGCATCAAACAAGCAATCGGCCCTATTCCTAAAAAGGCTTCACTGTTGAAAGAACTAGATAGCACCATCATCAATGACAGCAAACGTCAATTGCAAAGATGGGCTGAACACTATGCCGGTCTCATCCCCAAGCCAGCAAATATTCAAGCCGAGGCAGAGGACTTGCTTCCCAGAATGGAAACTATGTTCGAGTTGGACGATGTGCCTACAGATGAGTTCAATAACGTTGTCAAGCAAATAAAATGTGGCAAAAACCCTGGTGGTGATGGGATTTATCCTGAGCTGCTTAAACTTAATTTCATTACTCCTCTCCTTTACGATCTCTTGGTCAAATGCTGGACTGAATGCACTGTACCACAGGAAATGCGCGACCCTAATATCATCACCCTTTACAAAGGAAAAGGTGATCGGGGTGATTGCAATTCCTACCGTGGCATATCTCTCTTGAGTGTCGTTGGTGGACTTGTAGGTCGAGTATTTCTTAACAAGCTACAAAATCTCGCTAGCCGCATTTACCCAAAGTCTCAGTGTGGATTCCGAGTAGGACGATCGACAATTGACATGGTTTTCACTTTGCGACAAGTTCAGGAGAAATGTAGAGAGCAGCAGACCCCTGTCTTTATAGCTTTTGTGGACCTAAATAAAGCTTTTGATTCGGTAAGCAGGGAGGGACTTTATAAAGCGCTCGAGCTGATTGGCTGCCCACCGAAACTTCTCGGACTAATCAAGGCTTTCCACGATGACATGTGACATCTGTTATATTTGACGACAGCACTTCTGATCCTTTTGATATGCGCGAGGTGCGCGGCAAGGCTGTGTTCTAGCTCCTACCCTATTTGGTATCTTCTTCGCATTATTACTTAAGGTAGCATTTGGCGACAAACCTCAAGACGTGCACATGTACACTAGACAAGAAGGCAAACTCTACAATTTTTCTCTCTTACGATCAAAACGAAACCGTGAAAACTTGTTCGTTGATTATCTTTTATTCGCCGACGATGCCGCTTTTATTGCCACATCACCTCGCGAACTCCAAGCTATTATGGATCAATTTTCTCGTGCGTGTAGGCTCTTCTCCATGAGCATCAACGCCAGGAAAACTGTAGTACTTACACAGGGGTCACCAGAAAAACCAATTATATCATTAGACGGATCCCCTTCAGAAGTTGTTGACAAGTTTTGCTACCTTGGTTCGACGGTCACGAGCAATCTTTCACTTGATGCAGAAATTGAGATACGCATTGGTAAAGCAGCGAACTTGTTTGGTAAGCTTCGTGCAAGAGTATGGGACAATAATAACCTCACGGTCCGAACGAAAATATTAGTTTATCAGGCCTGTATTCTCAGTGTACTCTTGCACGGAGCTGAAACATGGACTACGTATGCAAAACAGGAGCGACGACTTAACACATTTCACATGCGTTGCGTACGTGGCATTCTTGGAATTAAGTGGGAGGATAAAGTCACGAACGAGGACGTCCTTGCTAAGGCACAGTTAGCAAGTGTAGCGGCTATACTCAAACAGCGAAGATTGCGTTGGCTTGGACATGTGCATCGCATGCCGACTTACAGGCTGCCGAGACAGGTCTTGTTGGGGGTGGTAGCGGATGCAAAGAGGGGCATTGGGCGTCCGAAACTTCGTTTCAAAGACTGTATTAAACGTGACCTTGCCTCCTTTAACATCAAGCAGAATGCGTGGGACGAGCTCGCCGAAGACAGAAATCGGTGGAGACAAAGTATAGCTCAGGGAGTCCGTTACCATGATCGAAAATGGTTCGACAGGTTGGCTGAAAGGCGTGTCAAAGCTAGCTCTAGCGATAATTCACAACTTCATCCATCAAACAATGCTCTCTTGTGCACAAATTGCGGACGGTCTTGTCGATCGAGAATTAGACTCTATAGTCATCAAAAGAAGTATCTGAAATAGAAGCTTGCAGTCTGCACCCATATGACCCCCTACCTAAGTCATCAGTAATTGATGAAGAGGCCAATGATGATGATGATGATGATGGATTCTAGTCTAATAATATTTATACAATAAAATATAAAACAAGCATTAAAGTTAGTAATAATTGACTGTTTCCGAATGAAATCCAAATATTATGAATTGTGGTTTATTTTATATTTATCCAATGAAATGTGTGAAGCCCGAATGAGTGTGCTTAAATTAATCCTTCTCTGAGTGGTTGGCTTACGATATCTTTATACTGCCAACCTCCAACCTTCGATTGACACAGTATTGAAAGTCGGTGTTTTTCCCAAAAAATATTATTGTGCGGACCAAGCACGTTCGAAGATGAACTTCGTTAACTGATGAACATCTCCAAGATTTAATGTCAATAGCTTGCACCAATTTCACTCACAAGCAACAAAAATTGTCACTTTTCACATTAATATACACCCTTGTAATTTTACCTTTGGCATTGTTTTTCTTGTACGTATGTGTGGACCGCGAAGGTTTTTTTTTCTTAAAATGTACCCCGAGCGAAACTAAATGGTGACCCCTGCGCTAGCAGGAAGCTTGCAGCTTGCAGGCCTTGCGGCAATCTGTGAAAAGCGGGCTCTATACACGTGAAAAGTAAAATGACCTTTATCAAACTTGTATACTTTTTGCTGGAAAACTATACATGCGGGCACTATCAAAGTGCCGTATCTCCGTTACTTTGAAAGAGCAGAAAGTAATTTAGTGTGTATGAACACCGGTGCACTTTTAAATTTGATTTGCAATCCTCCGTGCATGGTGTTTTAACTTGGCTACTTTAGCAGCTAGCTAGCCGCTTATTTATAGTAATGCAGTGTATATTTTAACCGACTTACAAAAGTTAGAATTAGAGTAAATGAACGTACAGATTAAAAACACTCAATTAAATCACTTTTTTGGGGTCAGAGTTAGGTCAGAGTTGATTGTTAACTTTCAATTTCATTTCAAGAACAGGTTACAGGTTCGTTTGATGTTTTGGTTATTTGTTAAACAAAAACAATTCCAACAAACTTTGGAGCATACTCACGTTTTATTGACTTTGGGATTGTTAAAAGTTCTATTGGTTCGTCTTTAATGTTTTACAGAAAGGCTCATTTTCTTGACCTTTGTTTGTAACTAGGACAACAAAACGTTTGATGTAAGTTGTAACATGTGAATTGCCAGCATTAATCTGCGACCCTTGTTACAGTACCCCACTGTTATAGTACCCCACTATTTCGGGATAGATATGTATCGTGTTAATACAGAGCCTAAACTACCACCGTATCGAACAAAACACGCTTAGTAGTTTTTGCGAGATGAAGCTTACTTCACTTCACTTGTTTCACTTCACGTTTTCTTAAAACTGACATACAAATTTTATTCGTTCGCTTGGCCAATTTAAAGATATCTACTAATCTTTTGTCACGACTCACGAGTTTACCACCACTTACATTTAAGTGGTGGTAAAGTTATATTTATTTATACATTTAAAACAATTAAGTGTGTAATGTATATAAAAATGCGTATATAAAAAATGTTTTCCCTGCATGTTTATACAATATGTTTACAACATATTATAAGTATAAAGTAACATTTTATATTAAGAGTTTAACCTTTTATAAAGATTTTTTTAATCTCTGCTAACTGGGAAAGTAAATAGACCGCATTTTCTGCTGAATGTATGCGCAGGATAATCACATTAACATATTTAAATCACAACGCGGCGCCCTCATGTTTCGGCCCTCTTTAATTCCCGGCTTGTTATTCTAACCTGACGAAACTCAATCTTACTCAACTTAGTTGACAAAAACATTTGATTTTTTGTATTATTTATACAAAATAATGTAATGTTAAGTTGATATTATATCGAAAATAAATTATACCGCAAGGGCAATTTTTTAGGGTTCCGTTGCCAAAATGGCAAAAAACGAAACCCTTATAGATTCTTCATGTCTGTCTGTCTGTCTGTCTGTCTGTCTGTCTGTCTGTCTGTCCGTCCGTATGTCACAGCCACTTTTCTCCGAAACTATAAGAGCTATACTATTGAAACTTGGTAAGTAGATGTAATCTGTGAACCGCATTAAGATTTTGATACAAAAATGAAAAAATTATTAAAAAATTTAGGGGTCCCCATAGGTATAACTAAAACAAAAAAAAATTTTTTCATCTAACCTACGCGTGTAGGGTATCTGTGGATAGGTCTTCAAAAATCATATGGAGGTTTTTAATATCATTTTTTTCTAATCTATATAGTTTGCCAGAGAGACTCTTCCAAAGTGGTAAAATGTGTGTCCCCTCCCCACTAACTTCTAAAGTATATGATAATTCTAAAAAAAATATATGATGTATATTATTATAAAAACTACCAACGAAAATTGGTTTGAACGAGATCTATCAAGTAGTTTTTTTTATACGTCATAAATGATAAACCTTAATTTAACTTTCATTAAATCAAGTAAAATATAAAAAAAAAAAAAATTATAGAAATAAACTTTATTGCTGCTGCGGAACCCTTGAGTGGCGAGTCCAACTCGCACTTGGCCGGTTTTACTTAATTTGTATGTCTATAAAGTAGTAAATACGCTGCGGCCAGAAGCTATCGGCTCGCTCGGAAAACATGCGACAAAACGTAATTATAATTATTTAAAAAATAACTAGGAGCATTTAAGCAAAATGCTTCTATACGATTTTGAGTTGCAAAGGTGTCTATTAATTAGTTTAATTTCCTACAATACATCTATTTTCGTTTAAAAATAATCTTAAAATTTCGTATTTTTAAGAGGTCATTTCGAAAATTAAATGTATCGAGGCAAAATACATTAATCGTGTTTCTAGTTCTTCTCAAACCTAGATAAGGCTATGAAGATATCGACGGTGGAAAGGCAAAAGTTACCAAGCGACATCGACGAGGGGTCAAAATGAGTATTTTATATATTCGGAATCAGCGAATTTTTCTCTATCGATTAGTCTTAGTCCCATGTCTCTACGAGCACTTTTGATGTCGCTTAGGAACTCCGTGATAACGGGGTTTTTTCTTATTTTCGGCGACCAAGCGACAACTTTTTGACACCTTTTAAAAAAGTAGGCATTTGGTAATATCTACATGTTTCTTTTTTTACTTGGTAATTTTTGGCTGTACACGTTTTTAATTAAAACTACAGTAAGTAATTTGTGCCTTTCCACTGTTGGTATCAATTAGGTACTTGGGAAGTTTTACCTAAAATATATTTATTTATTTATGGTATTTCGGACTCTTTTTCAAACCCTTGAGATATTTTTTCTGTCGTTAAGTATTTTTTAACAAACCGTAATCATATCAAAAATTCAATATAGTAACTTTTGTTCGCCGAAACTTAGATAATATGTGGCGCCTGGTAACCTTTTACCTGCCGTTTTATCTATAAATTTTGTTACCTGGATACCAATTGCTGAAATAATTATTTAATTTTAAATGTGGTTAGCCCAAACAAACACTTGACGCATTGTCGCTTATCCCCGCTGTAAATCATACCTAACATGGTGGATAGTAACGGTTTTTTCGATCAGTCGTAGTTCCACTATCGTTTAGGTAACCAGCGTGCGCACTCTTGCGCATTTCCTTGCTACAGTTTTGTGCGACACGACACTTGGTATATATTAAAATGATTATTTTCAAGCTAATTTGTTTTCTTTTTTTTGAGTTTTCTGTTTTATTTCAAAAATTTTCTAGTTCAACATGAATCGCATCGATGAATATAATAAGATGATAATATTATAATTGGCCAAGCATTATTAATTTCGGGTGTGAAAATTAACGATTCGGCATCGGTAAACTCTTATAATAATAATTTTATAATAAACTCATACCAAATATTTTACTGATTCCGTAGCAAAAGTTAATTATAAAATAAACGAATTTATGAAGAGAACTGTCTTTTTATTTTGAATCGACTTTCAAAAAAGGAGGAGGGTTCTCAATTCGATAGTATGTTCTTTATTTATGTATGTTCTCGGATAACTCCACTGTTTGTGGACCGATTTTTAAAATTCGTCTGTTGTTGTATAGGATATACTTAGTTGAAATTTGGTACCACGTTCACAAAAGTTGTGATCTGATGATGCGATCCACGAGGAATCGAGGGAACTCCTTAAAATTTGTATGGAAATATGTAGTGATTTTGACCTTTTCTGAAGGATTTCAAAAATATTATATTATGTACCTACTACCGAAAAGTAACATTTTGCAAAAATGTATTACCCTGGTTCCGAAGGTGCTATACAGAACTTTTCAATCCTTATAGGCTATAGAAGTATACATGTTCAGGGATTTCAGCATTTAAATAACTAAAAGCATAATATGCCAATATATCAATTTCATCAATCATCATCATCGTCACCATAATTATGCCACGCACCGTCAATTATGACCTTATTATTGGTACTTATATTGGTTATCAATCAATCACATCAAAACGGACGAGTTTGAACAATATTCTTGTATAATTTTGGAAATTATATTATTGTTATTGTATAATCCCAAATGACTATGGGCGGAGTCGTCCCCAGCCATCAATACAAATGAAATGTAGCTCAATTGATACGTTTTGGCGAGACGATATTTTTATACTACGCGACTTTGCCCAATGGATGAGTTTCTAATGGTATCTTACGTTAAACAAATATCTCGTTAACGTATTGACGGCTAATTCTAAAGTAAATGCTCATTTGTCTATTCATTAGTGCACACAGCACAGCACCGTTGGAGAGCCATGCTTCAGCACGAATGGGCTGGCTCGACCGGAGAAATACCACGGGCTCACAGAAAATCGGCGTGAAAAATCGCTTGCTTTTCAAGGAACAACAACATCCGCCTAATATGAGTCCCGGAACACAGTAACGTCCCCGGCAATGAAACCATTGACGAACTGGTTAGGCTTGGGGCTGAGAGTCTCATATGCCCAGAACCAGTCTGTGGTATACCTCCCAGCACCACAAAGCAAGTGCTCAAGGAATGGGATCACAGACTAAGCAGGAAGCAATGGGAGACCCCTGGCCTTGAAAACTCCAAGGCACTAATTCATGGCTTCAACAAGAAACTATCAGATTAAGCGCTCAGCTTGGGTAGAAATCCTTACCAGAAGCCTAATTGGGCATTGCAAGCTTAACAAACACCTAAACAGAATGGGTATTTGTAGCATACTGACTTGTAGATTCTGTGAGGAGGAGGATGTGACACCTATTCACCTTCTCCTCGACTGTTCAGCTCTACTACAGAGCAGAAACAGGCATCTTGTTCGCCACGAATACTCATCCACAAAGAAATTCGCGGCACAAGCCCCAACCATATCGTTCAATTTATGAGCAGTATTCGGTTAGGGATGATACTCTAGTGCGAAGGAGTCACAATAGATCCTTATGAACCCATAATCAGTGACGTCAGGGCTTCAGTGACCTGCCTTATTTAACAAAAAAAAAGATAATTTTCACACATTTTATTTATGTGATCGACTATTACTAAAAAACTTATTAAGTCTTCTTAGCCGTGATAGTTTTCCTTTTAAATTCAGCATCTTTCCTACTCCCGTGAATTTTTTCACATGGAAATTTTAAGAAGTATTTAAAGAAGCAACCGTTTAGCTGGTAGAATACCACTGGACTTTAACGTTTTTTTCCACTTTAAAACTTCATACTTCACAAATGGACCGCGAAATCAAAAAATTATTTTTGAAATAAAAATGTTTTGGGATGGACACGAAAAAAAAATCAATGTGTAGGGTAGATGTACATTTTATATGTACTTATATCATTTTGTCGGGATTATTAATATGTGCATTCATGCCGAATTACGGCTTTATATACCCTATAGTCTTTAAGCAAAACCGCGGAGAGACAGACAGAGGGACGGACAGACCGAAACTATAAGGTTTTCTTGTTGACTAACCTTAAAAAAGAGAAAAATAAATTATTTTCAAACAAAAAATTGAAACTGACTTCCTTGGCAAAAACAAAATTAATACTTAGCGTATTCTTATGCATACGGTAAAAACAATAAAGTGTTAAAAAAAACGGTAAATGGTTACATAATTCTTATTTTATATTAGTGCTTTTTTAGGGTTCCATATGGACCCAAAGGGTAAAAACGGGACCCTATTACTAAGACTTTGATGTCTGTCCATCTGTCTGTCTGTCTCCAGGCTGTATCTCAAGAACGGCTAAAGCTAAACATCTGTAATTTTCACAGATAGCGTATTGACGTTGCCGCTGTAATAACAAATTCTAATAATAAAATTAATTTTCAAGGATGGCTCCCACACAACAAACCCTTCGTGCGGGAGTCTAACTCGCACTTGGCTGATTTTTACGATTGGCCTAAGCCTCAACTATATTATCATTCGTCTGTACTCAATCTTCATACATTTTAGAAGTCGCTAAGTACGTACCTACTACTTACGGTACGTAGTACGGTTCATTGGAATACTGAATATTGTTTTTACCGCGGAACTCGGCTTCAATTATTTGTTTGAAAATAAATTATTCAAAGGCATATTTCAAATATTGTATAATTGATAGGTTTTTCTTCAACAGTTTAACCTCAGTTATTTTCGATTGCAGCTTATCTAAGCTTAGCAAATTTCCTCAGTGAATCTAAAAAGTAAAAACTTTTGAGTTCTAGGTCAAATTTATTTTGTGGTAGGTAAATAATACATATGTATGGTAAACATTGCTTGTTATAATAATGGAATGTTATGAAATTTAGACCCCTTTGCTTGTTCAATAAAAAAATCATTTTCTACTTATACCTTTTTGCTTCGAACCATTTGGAGAAAAAAAATATACTTAGACATCTTTACTAGATTGAAAAATAAAACGTTTTTGTCGGTTGGTAACTTTTACCTGCTTCTAAACTTAGGTAAATTGTAACCAAACGCCACTTTTACGCCAAATATAAAGAAATACCCTATTTTTAATAAACCAATTAATAAAGGCATTAAAATACTTTTAAAATCCGTTGGATTTATTGAAATATCTCTAATAGCTAATTTTCTACGATTTTTTAAAGAAAAAATGAATCTTTAAACGGCTCTGCTGTAAAAATAGCTATATGGCGCTTGGTAGCTTTTGCCTTTCCACCGTCGATATGTATATCTCATTACCAGATTTGTAACATTTCTGAGGGTCCTATAGTATTACGTCAAAAAGGACAGTTTTTTAAATATAACGCCTTAATTGCTCAGTCTTCTAGATAATGTAAGCTGCAAATATTCCTTTTTTTTTTTTTAAATTCCTACCTAAATTTAAATTTTAAATTTCCTTTTGAAATTTTAGTATCCCAGACGAATTTAATATTTTAAATTAAGATAATTACTTACATCATTTTGGTGTAATTTTTTGAAAGATATCAACATCAAAATGACGTAATAAAAAAAACAATAATTTATATACGAGTACAAAGAAAACTAAACGCAAGTGAACAAAAAATATAATCGGCTGAGTGCGAGTTGGTGAGTCCACAAACGAAGGGTTCCGTGACGTAATGCCTTTCTCCCTTCGTCACGACATCAGGATTCAGGACGGCTGGATTTTGATAAAATTTGGTGCAGATATATAGTTGACCACGGAAAAGGACATAAGCTACTTTATATCGCAGGAAACGTTCCTGGAGAATTTTTATTTTGTCTGTACGATGTCGCAAGCAACAACTAGTTAATAAATGCAATTTTTGGTCGTACTGTCCGTGACAACAAATTTCCTTTTTTCCTTCCTCTGGATTCAAAATATATTCATAACAAATTACATAATATGGGCTGAGATGGGCTACATAACTCGTCAGTCGTTACTTATTTATTTATTTAATGTTTATTGTACACAAGACACTAATTATTCTACAACAATTGACACGGAAAGACGACACAATTTAACTTATCGTGCTTAAGTTATGAGAGTGACATCAAAATTGTTACACAAAAATCCGAAATATCAAATGGTATACATAAGCCTTTTGTCTGAAAGGTTTTTCATATTTAACATGAACATCCCATAATATCAAAAAGAAGAAATACAGACGTAGCCTCAAATAGTAATCGGAAATTGTTTGAAGACTCACTTCTCAGAAACAAGTGTCACAATTTGCCACCAATTTTGTATCGGAATATTTTGCAACCAGACGCCCCGACTAGTCAATCCATACTTCCATACTTACTAATATTATAAATGCGAAAGTGTGTCTGACTGTCTGTCTGTTACCTCTTAACGCACAACCGCTGAACCGATTTTGCTGAAATGGAGATACTTTGAGTCCCGGGAAAGGACATAGGATACTTTTTTTCCTGGAAAAATGGATGGTTCCCGCGCAATAAACGAATTTTGGCGCAACGGAGTTGTGGGCATCATCTAGTATCTTTCTAAAAGTGCATTCTGGTCACTAGATTGTCTATTCAGCTACAGTAGATTACGATTATAATAAAAGTCATTTGCAAATTGCAATCCTAAGGGGCTGTTTCACCACTTACTGATAAGTGCCGGATAGGCTATCCACAACTTATTTGATAGCTACTCCTACCCTATCTCTAAGATAAGTTGTGGATAGCCTATCCGGTACTTGTCAGTAAGTGGTGAAACAGGCCCTAAGTAAACTATTAAAAATTATTTTATTTTTCGTGTCGATATTATGTGATGGAACTTTTAGTCGTGATCTGCCATCTTTACTAATTACTTTTCTTTTCCTCAAGTCATTCAATAAAAATAATTGAGTCCTCGGAATTAAAAGTTCGAAACCGAATAAGATGGTCATAATTTTAGCAATTTACTTCATAATTATTTGAAATTTTAATAGAAACGCGAATTAATAATGCAAATGGCCACCTAACGCTGTTATTACTTTTTTAATATTCTTGAATATTTAATCTGTACCTAATTAGTAATTAGCTTCATAAAAGTTGGATTGTTGTGATAATAAGAGAGGAAAAAATTGGGTGAAAATTGAAGTAAACTTTGGCCTCAGGTGAGCCACCTGACCCGGATTTCATTAACTGTCTTCACAAGTTACAATTAGGAAAATTTCAATGCAAGCCCAACGCTCGGGAAATACAAACACTTCCGAATATATTCGTATTATATTGTACTCGGCGAAACATGGCGGTAGCGGTCATTGACTCCCTGTAAAAAATTGACATTTTCTATATAAAACTCGATTGACAATGAAGTGTCAGATGTTGTCAATCGCGGCTTTGTACATGCTTTGTATAGAAAATGACAAGTTTTTGACAGGGAGTCAATGACCGCTACCGCCAGAGTAGACAGAATGATAGAGTATGCCGACTTAGAACTGATGTAAAAAAATTAAGTTTAACGTATTATGACAAAAGTCGTCGCTAAAGTCGTTACCTACAAATTTAGTTGTTGTTTATATTTTGGCACATGCAAAGAAAACTGTTAGAATTCAATTTCAAAATCTTCTTTTTAAAAATAAATTATACCAGCCAGCGCGCCAGCCTTTAAGTTATCCTGGCGAAACCCGACGAATTTGACAGATATTGAAACCCGTCCGTCTCTTTGAAGTCGAAGTACTGGTAGTTATGTCTATTGTGCTACCGCCATGTTTCGCCGTGTACAGTATTGTACAAAAAAAAATGTAAGCGGGTAGGATGTATATTATTTAAGCATTTATGCAAAAAACATTTTCAGCAGGTCACCTGATGGAAAGCAACTACCGTCGCCCATGGGCACTCGCAACATCAAAAGAGCTGCAGGTGCGTTGCCGGCCTTTTAAGAGGGTATACGCTCTCTTTAATGTTTGCAGGTCATATTGGTCCAGAAATACTGCTGTATAAGTGACATTTCATTGACATGATTAAGTATAGCCATTATGTTGAAGTTCGAAAAAAAACTCTAGAAGCTTTTATAAACGACTTTTGTAGTTCGGGTGTTTAATAATACATCAATAGTAAAAAAACAAGGACTATAATCATGTCAGTCAATGAACTTGACAGTTCATTGACATGATTATAGTCCTTGTGTTAAAGTTCGAAAGAAAACTCTAGAAGCTTAAAGAATTTTTGTAGTTCCGGTGTTTAATAATACCTCAATGGTAAAATGCGCTTTCTTGCATAGCTTCGTACAAAAAAAATGGCCCAGTGCGGGACTCGTGCGCGAAGGGTTCCGTACCGTTATAGGGCAAAAATAGCCCAAAAATTGTGTTTTTTTTTTGTATGGGAGCTCCCCTTAATTTTTTGTATTATTATTTTATTTTTTTTAATTATTTAATCCAAGATTTTGTGAAAATTTTAAGTGTTGTCATTATTGATATCTAGCAAAAGGGGCCAAAAAAATCACGTTTTTTGTATGGAAGCCCCCCAAATATTAATTTTATTTTGTTTTTAGTATTTACTGTTATAGCGACAACAGAAATACATAATCCGAGACATAAGTCAAGCTATAGCGGTTTTTGAGATACAGCCTGGAAACAGACAAACGGACAGAAAACGTACTCTTCGTTATAGGGTCCCGTTTTTACCCTTTGGGTACGGAACCCTAAAACAGGAATCCGAAGTAAGTACGTAAAATATAAAATTTAAAAAGCATGGATAAAAGCGTTGACAAAACATTATTTTCTCACCTCCGGGCGGAAAACGTCAACTTTCTTCCCGCTGCGCTTACCGATGTTGCCGTTTTCCGCCTCCGTCGCGTCGATGAGAAAAGTAGTATGCGCACCATGGGCAGTAAATAAGAAATCCTCAGATCACATGTTTGTTGACCTCGGCTTCGCCTCGGCCAATAATTACATGTGATCTGAGACATTTCTTATTTTCCTGCCCTAGGTGCGTAATGTACTATTTTTTTAGGCATGGCTCAAAGTTCATCTCATTGGTTCTACTATCTGCTTTACAGGTAAATAAACTGTTTTAATACCTGGGTAAATCTTTATTTCCACTGAAAACTGCACCTAAATAGATATGTCAGTTTAAATACCAGCAGAATTAAGTAACACTCCATTTTAAAATCAGTAAGAGGTGAATTTTCAGGTAGGAATTTCCAGAGTGCAATAAAGTGACTTTAGTATTAGTAGGCCCCTCATGATATCAAATTTGGTCGGACATTTTCAGTATTTACATCCATACTATTATAAATGCAAAAGAGTGTGTCTGTCTGTCAGTGGCGAAGCGTCCATATAACCCGATTCCCATCGGCTTCCCTTAGGGCTTAGAAAAATCGAATATATGGGCCAACGACATATTTATCTAATAAATATTTTACATACCTACTTAAAAAACTTTGAATTCACAATGTTATATGCAATAAATTTTTCTCTCACTTGAAATACATAGTTTGAATTAATAACTATCGCCTACAAATTTTAAAAGGCAATGCAATGTGCGGGCGCAGAGAATCAAATAAGCCGCAGGATTAGCGGCTTATTTCTCCATACAACGACAGTTCATAGTAAGCATCTGTCCTTTTCATTCCTGTGAACTGGTCGTCATGTTCTGTCTCGTTCTAGCACGCGCGATATATACTTGGAAATAACTCGATGCCCGACGAGTTATTACGGAGAAAGGTTAATTAGCAACGCACAAGTGCAAGCGAGATAGATGAGTCATGAAGTAAAATTGTTATGATTCGAATTTAAGAATGAATGTAGCGACATTATACTTTTGCTGGCGCGTAATACATTTTATTTTGGTAGGATTTTTTGTAATACGACTTTATTAAGAATGCCTTTAGCGGTACTAAATATGACAGGCGCGTAATACATTTTTATTTTGCTGGTTTTTAGATTGACATATTAATATGGCGGATAGTGTGTTTGTAAACAACATATCGTTTGTTTTGTTTTGTCGAATTTAAATTTTGTTTTAGCGTTAGAACTTAGAAGAGTGTCGTGAATTAAATTAATTTATATTGTGACTTGTGAATAATTGTGAGTCGTACGACGTAATCGTGTAGTTCGGAAAATATGGCATTAATTCAGAAAGACTGTTGTCTGACAGATTATATTTTGCTGTCGAAGGAAACTTTGTTTTCCAAACTTAGTTTTGAAAATTAAAAGCATGTCATTCAATTATAAATTACCAAAATTGGTAAGTAGATTTTTTACTCCGGCTTCCCTTCTCAAAATATTCACCCCTCGCCACTGCTGTCTGTCTATTACCTCTTCACGTCCAAACCGCTGAACCAACTATGCTGTTGGTATGGGGATATTTATAGTCCTGTGAAAGGACATAGGATACTTTTTTACCCTAAAATGTACGGTTCATGCGCTATAAACGCAACGGAGTTGCGGGCGGCATCTTGTACTGTCATATTAATGGATATTTTGCCTCAATAAAATACTTATAACATCAATAAGGAGCCGTTGCTATAACGCCTTGATAGTCTGGTGAAGAGCGCGGCTCTTAAGGGCCCTCTCTCCTTAAATTAGCAGGCCGATTGTCTGTCAGTGCGAATATCGACGTAAATGAAATTAAAATAACATTCATAACAGCGCGCCTTGTACGGTGGCGGTTACGACGCTCGCCGCGTCCATGATAGGTCGAAATAGGAGAAAAAAACTTTTTAAGGCTTAATATAATACATATTTCAAAAAAGTAAAAAAACCAAATTATTAAATTAAGTATTGCAAAGCAGTAGATATTTTTTATATATTCTTTTGATAAATAATGAAGGAGTAAAGTGGTTTCATTCAACGATTTGGAGGTGATTTGGTTTTTTATTTCTTTATTATGTGATACCGATAGAAAAAATGTGGCAAAGCCAAATTACGTATCATATCCTGTAGATTACTAATTATTTTTTTCAGATATAATTTCTCTGTTAATGCCGATGAAAAGTTGTTTCATCTGCACGCTTTTTTCGAAAGAGCAGCCTTTCGTGAGTAGGATCTTCTTTTGGCTAAGATACTTGGGCACTCGAAAATAAATATTGATTATCTTGTTTAAATAAAACAGGTTTCCGTCACTGAAACAGTGTGAGAGGCATACAGAACATGTTTGAATGTTTCTTCAATCAATGATACATTTTTTATAATAGTAGAATTACTATTTTCAAAATAAGCAGTTGTAATTTAAATATGGCCGCAACGTTATAGAGCTTGAACACTAATAAAACACACTTTTTCTTGCACTAAGTATTCACAAGAAAAAAAAGTCAATGTTGTACTGTAAATACGAGATAGGTGTGCGCCATTTTAAGTTGGACAAACTCTTCAAATGTAATGCTATCATAGAAATTGATTTAAGACGCAAATTATTGATCTGGGTTGGTCGTGATCTGGCTTGGCTACACAGCTGCTATGCAGGCGGCGGTCTCTTTCTGCGAAATTGTTATTTCGCAAAAAGACGCCGCGGAGCGGGACAGATATCATCCCACCTCTCTGCTGCTCCGCCGGCGTAGGACGGGAGTGCGGAGGCGACGCTATGCGAACCTCCTAAGTCTCGTCTAACGGGGCTCCGGGAGAGGATGGGAACTTCCCCGGCTTAGCCAGTCCCGGCGCCGCTGAGGGGAACGTTTCAGTTTGCTGAAGCGCTCCCTAACTTTGGTAGAATTTCGGACCCTTCTGACTGAGGCACATCCCTAACTCGGAGCACCAGTAGGCTAAAGGGTTTCCCCTACGCATCAAAAAAAGAATCTGCATAACATGAATAAATTTCTCTGATAATACCTTACGACCTTAGAATAAAACCTAGATGAAAAAATAAAGGATGTTTTCTACAAAGACAATAAATCATAACTATATAAGAACAGATGTACTGAAGTGTCTTTCGAATTGGCAATACGCTCGACTCGAGTAGAATATTAAACGATGACACAACTTATAAGTTATACTACTCATTAGTACATTTTCTTTAGCTCAGATAGGTAAGCTCTTTGTTCGCCTTTGTTGTTCGTTTCCACCATCTTCATTGCAGCGGTCTTTAAAATAAAGTCTTTATGATACAACTTTTAATTACAATGCCAAACTTTTTATTTATTGACTAAACTTCAAGAACTTTTTTACTTAATTTTTTGTCCTGGTAGTAACGAATGTGTTGTCACCGTACACACGTAGGTGCGCCCGCAGAGACAGAACTTATTTACATATCGCGCTGTTAAACCCAACCGAATGCCGATAACCGTAATATTGTTCGAAATTTCAAGTACGGAATTATTAATCGAGTGCTAGCTTTTACTACCTAATGTCGAAAGTTAATACACTAAGAAGTATGCAGAGTGCAAGCTCAAACTCAAGCTTTCCGCACAGAATACCGTCAGTTTTTAGGATACCGTCGTAGTCAAAAGAAAACAAAAGTTTTGGCCAAATGTTCTATATTATCCAGTTTCTAGGGTTGTGTATAATTGTTGTCCTATGGCATTAGTCTATCAAATTCATAAAAAAACCACTTCTCTTTGTGCTAAAATCAGCCTAGCTGACCTCATTTTCAACCGACTTCCAAAAAGTAGGAGTTTCTATGTTCGGCTGTGAATATTCTTCTTTTTTATTTTTAGCTCCCAAATCAGCGCTCAAAAGTATTGTATTGTACCTAATGTTTAACCTCTGCAGAACGTTAGTCTCGAGTTAATGCACGCCAGCACGATATAAATTCGTTATGATACTGAAGCCAACGAGTCCCAACTAAGCCACAAAATTTCAACTGAAAATTTAATATTTACTTAGCTAACTGGTGTTTACGGATTAACAGCATGTAAGTTCATTATACCTGAAATAACATCATATTATAAACTTCATATCAAATTTTCCATTACAAATCGATTATTTTAGGCTTTCGGAGGCTATCCAAAAACGGTTTCATTTCATATTTTATATTCATATTATAAAGGCGAAAGTCAAATTTGTGAGTGTGTATTTTTACGTCAAAAAGGCTAGAGCGATTTTAATACGGTTTGGTAAAGAGGTAATATCTTTAAAAACACATCCCATCAAAAACATTTTTTGTGAAATGTTGTCGAGACGACCACATAAAATCCCTATGAAAAAGATATGAGATCTCATGTAGAGCTAAGCTTCTGAATCCACACGGCCTAACTGTACTGACCCTATAACTTCAACAAATTCTACATACCAGTAAATATAATATAGGCTTTGTCGTCGTAGAGGTGATGCGAATATTTAGTTCCTAATCTGAAGTTAGTAACGAAACATAAATGATATGTAGAATTTGAGATGAGATCTCATATCTTTTTCACATGGTAAGTTTATTTCCTTGTTTTTGACAGGCGAAAGTAAGTTTATGAATTTTCTTGTTTGTTGTAGGTATGCTAAACTTAGATTACATGCCGAATTTCAGCTTTCTAGCATTTCAGGAAGTAGCCAAACATTTTGATGACCATCAGTGTGTCAGTGTATGAGTGCAGGATGAGTGTGCCAGTGACGAAATCTGTGTATTTTAGATATCAATAAAATCTAAAGAATAAGAGCTATTTAATATAGACTTTGTACTTTGTTTGTTGTTTAATTAGTCTACTAATGACATCATATCCTGAGACCTATTTCGTACATCGGAAACCAATTTTATGAGGGTTCAAAAAGCGACGAAACATTTCAAGAAAAGGTAGGTTACGCTTGCATTTCGCTTGCCTCGTCTCGGCGAGATAGGCTGCGGAAAAATATCAAAACTTATTTTCCCTTATAAACCGCGGGTAGCACCGCGGTCCGCGGGGCATAGCTATAAAATAAGAACAAATAGCATATAACAAATAGATATAAAATAAGAATAAAAAAAAGAAATGTTACAACAGTGAGCGAACTATATTATGCTTTTGCCCGCAGCTTCGCTCGCGTTTAGAAGTATTATTATATACAAACTTTCATCTCCTATTTTAACCCCTTGAGGGTAGAATTGATCAAAATCCTTTCTTAACGGATGCCTACGTCATATCATCTACCTGCATGCCAAATTTCAACCCGATCGGTCCTGTGGTTTGGGCTGTGCGTTGATAGATCACCATGTCAGTCAGTCACCTTTGAGTTTTATATTTATAGATTATAGTGCAATCTCGATCGTGTTAGCTTTCAAACAGAGAAAACTATATCAAAATCGTTCCATCGGCTTAGATACAACGATGCCACGAAACACACGACAGACAGACAGACAGAAACACCAAACTTAGATACGTCTCAGTTGTTTTCATCTTTGAAAGCGGCAGGTGTGGGGTTAGAAAAACTTTTCCCTCCCTTAATAATATCATAATAGAAGTTTATGCCTCGCTTACACACTATCAAATTTTACGCGTGTCGGTCGCATATTATATGACCCCTATGCGACCGCCACGCGGAAAGGTTGATAGCCAAGACGTTTTCTTTAAATCGCTTCTTTATAGAATCGCCGATCAAAATGTGTGAAATTGACATAAGCGTTCGATAAAATAAAGTCGACATTCGACTCATGCTATGTCAATTCCATACATTTTAATCGGCGATTCTATAAAGAAGCGATAAAGAAAAAGTCTTGGCTAAATAACCTGCCCATTTAGCCGAAACTTTTTCGTTTTCGCTTCGTTATAGAATCGCCGATCAAAATGTATGGAATTGACATAAGACGAGTCGAACGTCAACATTCATACATTTTCGTCGGCGATTCTATAACGAAGCGAAAACGAAAACATTTTGGCACACCCCCTGATATTCCTCAACACAAGTACCTATCCCCAATCACGTACGAATGCTACCAAATATCTGGAACGTGGTCCCTTAAAGTTTACGATCTGTTTTTCCCAAGAACTCAAATAACTAAATATTTTATGCGTTGTACTATATTGAAAAAATAAATATTATTACTTCTAGAAGAGATAATAATATATCATACTCCTTGTTAGGTAGGTAAGTACCTGTTGTAACGTTTACTTATTAAAATATAAGCACCGAAGGCTGACTATGCTTGTATGCGAATAATAAAAGACGTTAGTGGAACAACCAGATAACTAACATTGTATACATATTAAGGACAATAATTACTCATTTTTTTCCCAAATCCATAGTTTTTTTTATTCCAAATCATTTTTCCGGCACTATTTTTTTTTTTATTTTAAAAAATAATTGTTAAGTACTAATATCTATTGATTTATTATATTTATACGGCTTGCTTGATTATTATATTTTGTAATTCGTTAAAAATATGCATAGTGTTACGGATACGGGCAGTTTACCTGCGCGCGACAGTTGCGCGTACTTTCTAGAAATCTATCTAGTGCTTAGTGTTTGGACTTAGTGATTTGTGTGAGCTAGTGTTTGTGAATAAAGTCTTCAAGAGAGTCACCAGGTCTTTCTCTCCGAATCCAATGAGCCCTAGCACGTAACAATATTTATCAATTTGAAATATTTGGATAAAACTTTAACACGCTCCGAAATCTTATTAGATTAAGCAATGCATCGCGTCGGTACTTATTATTATTCTATTATGTTCTCTTTGTCAAAAGCGAGTATGATATCGGGCTAGCGTAGCTAGGGAAATTAGCGTGCTTCAATGTCTAAAGCTACGCTTATACGGGCAACTAAAATTGCTCCACTCCAGTCAATTCTCGTCAATTTTGACGTCACGACTATATCAAGCAATTTTCGGCAACAAGCAGGAACAAGCAGTAATATTGCGCAATATATCAACTAGTTACTAGGCAATACTGTCATACACGGGCCCATCGGATATTCGTCAATTCGTATCGGCGACATTGAGCGATATGAAATATCTGGAGCAATATCGCCGAAATAACTGCCGCAATTTGTTGAAATTGCTCCATTTTGCTCCACTAGTTGCTCCAGATCGGTCCATTCTTGTCGCCGGGCAATTATTGCCGCAATTGTTGCCTGTTTAAGCGCTTCTTTAGTAATATCACACATAAATTACTAGCTGATCTGGCGAACGTTGTTTTGCGGCTTGTGAAAAAAAGGAAAACGCGGAATCAGCGCCAAGTTAGTTTTTTCTTAATAACTCGTTAAATACACAACATTTTAAAAATCCGCTAGGTCTGATACTCAATGATAGAATATTATACAATGCGTTAAAATATTAAACTTACTGTAATGCGCGATTATGGCAATATATGTATGAAAAATTCGTAAATATTAGATTAGATGCATCTTTGTGATTTTTTTCTATGGAGAAAATTTTAAGATATCGTGTTTTTGCTAGGTCGGATCCTCGGAAATATAATGTAGTATCTATGATTAAAAAATGAAACAATTTAGGGCTTATTTTCAAGTATAACAATGAATTATAAAATCGACAATTTTGGGTTAGTCGCCCCCTTAATCATATTTTTGAAAGCACGATTTAGGACTGTCGGCTAGTATTTGGTCTGCTACAACTTTATTACAGGTCTGAAGAATAAAATATTATGTCGGTCGATTCTCAGACCTACGATAAGCGCAGAGGCTTTCAACAAAATTTTAAAAGGATTTTGAAACAGACACCGCGGCTCGATAATTTATATTATATTATGTGAATCCATACTAATATTATAAATGCAAAAGCGTTTCTGTCTGTCTGTTACCTCCTTACACCTAAACCGCTGAAGTCTGAAACGATTTTGCAAAAATTTGTTTCTGGTGAAAAATTGAGATATTATTTTGAGTCCCGGGAAAGAACATAATATTTTTTACGTTAAATAATGTACATTTCCATTGAGATAAAAGAATTTCTAGTACATAATTATTATACTATATAGTCAAATCTAAATGCTTGAACGTACACATATAGTCGTGTGCGTACAAGACAAAAAAACGAGGAATACGGCTTTTGCTGAACCAAAGATTTCCTTTGGTAGGATTGATCTTTATATCCCTAAGATGGGTTTACGATGTGGAGCCACCTGAATATTTCATGCAGGTGGGGGAGGGGGGTTTTTTTAGTTTTAACAAGGTATGAGGTCAATAACTGCGTGGGATTGAGGTATATAGTCGAGTTTGGTATCATTTTCTATTGAATCGAATGTTTAAATGCCAATTTTGGAATAATATTTAGATAAAAGATAGTAAAAATAAAATAAAATAAAAAATTTAGAATATATGATTTTCAACCAACGAAAACTCCGTTGACAGGGCTTAATTAATATAAGGAGGCTGATAGCTGCATTATTCTGCACGCCAAAGACATGGTGATGAATGGAGCAATAAACATATTAATAATACTAGACGTTCCGCGCGACTTCATCAGCGTAAATCTGAAATTTCACGGAAACCGTATATTTTTCACAAATTAATAACCCATGTCTCACGTAGTCTTCTATATATTCGTGTCAAATAACTTAAAAATTGCTCCAGTAGTCTGTGATATATTAGCCCTTTCAAATAATTTCCCCCGTTTTTTACATTTTCCTCTGTATATTTGCTCTTATTGGTGTTAGCGTGATAAAATATAGCTTATAGCCTTCCTCGGTAAATAGGCTATCAAATACTGAAATATTTTTTCAAATCGGGCCAGTAGTTCTTGAGATTAGTGCGTTCAAACAAACAAACTAACCAACAAACTCTTCAGCTTTATTTTCACATTTTCCTCTGTGTCTTTGCTCCTATTGGTCTTAGCGTGATAAAATATAGGCTTATAGTCTTTCACAATAAATAGGCTATCAAACACTGAAAAATTATTTCAAATCGGATTAGTAGCTCCTGAGATTAGCGCGTTCAAGCAAACAAACTCTTCAGCTTTATAATATTACTAGATGTTCCGCGCTGCTTCGCCCACGTAAATTAGATATTTCACAGAAAAATTTGTCCACAATAAATAGCCTATGATCCTTTACGTTTCTACTTTTTATCTGTGCCAAATAACAGAAAAAATTACTCAAGTAGTTCGTGAAATAAGCCCTTTCAAATAATTTCCCCCGTTTTTTCCACATTTTCCTCTATTTCTTCGCTTATATTAGTCTTAGCGTAATAAAATATAGCCTATAGCCTTCCTTGATAAATGGACTATCTAACAATGAATTAATTTTTCAAATCGGACTAGTAATTATTACTGACTCATACTAAGATAAGCACGTTTAAATAATTATTCTTCTTCTTCTTCTTTTTAACGTAAAAACACTTAACATCTTTATCGTGCAAATATGAGTCCTAAAATGAATTAAGCATTCTTAAGTCATCTGAAAATGGTACCGAACTTGGAATAGTAGTACCATAATTAATGCCTATATACAGATTGAGACTCTACTTTCCTCCAGAGCAGAAGCTGCTAAAATTTAAAAAAAATGACATCAAAAATCAAGGTGGCTCCACATCTTAAATCCATCCTTGGGCCATAAGGATCAATCCTACCAAAGGAAATCTTTGGTTCAGCAATAGTCGTATAATTTACCGTACACACGCAACTAATACAATGTAAGCGGATCAAATATGAAATAATGCAGTGTCACTCCCCATTCTTGTAAAACTTGTATATTTATCCACCTATTCACGGCTAGATTATTCTACTCAGAAGAGTATGGAGTCTGAACTGAACTCATGTTCAGTACTATAAAAATGTATTTTATTGAAATTGTGCTGACACCATGAAACAGCAAAAAATAATTTCTGAAAAGGGTATTTTTCTTTTCAGGACGTCAGTTTTTGTAGTCACAGTTCGAAGTTTATAAATGGGAGCAAACTTTAAGGCTGCCGGAATAATTGTTTCAGCTTATTGTTTCTGTTTCGGAACTTTTGGAGTTACAGTCGTTAATATATTTTTTTTACTTTTCAATATTTTTTTTATTTTCTTTGTTATTATTAAATAAGATCAAAACTTAACTGAAGTCATATTATATAACCTCGATTACCCCATATTATTTCTATGTAAAGGTTTATGGTGTGTCAGACGTGTTTGCATTTAGGCTATTTTTAACAACAAACCTTCAAGAAAACAGCGTATTCCCTCTTAACCTATCAAGCCCCATAAGGACACCGGTGACCGCGACAACAATAGAATAACAATAGATTTCCAAGAATCCGCGATCGAAGGATTAAAAGGCCGGCAACGCACCTGCAACTCTTCTGATATTGCAAGTGTCCACGGGCGACGGTAGTTGCTTTCATTTAGGTGACCCGTTTGCTCGTTTGCCCCTTAGATCTTAATTAAAAATAGTATGTAAAAAAAGCCAAAAAATTCCATTAACAAGCTACTGCACCTTGCGAAATAAAATTTAAAGAGCAAACCAATGTTACGATGTAAGCTAATTTTGTCATCGGAAATTATTAAATTTTAGCCACTTTTTCATGTTGGCTGGCTTAAAGCCAGTAAGGTTGTACACGGCTTCAAATTATCGCCAGCCGGTAAGCCTAGAGGCACTTGCGGTGACAAATTTATGGCTTCTTACTTCTTACGAAAGAAACCAAGAATTTCATTAAAAAATGATAAAACGAATGTTTTCACTTTTCTCTTCAAAAAGTTTTCTCTACTCTCGAATGTTGCGAACCGGTGACATATTTTAACCGACTTCAAAAAAATGAGGTTATCAATTTTATCCGTATGTATGTAATATTTCCAGAATTGCCCAGTTTTCGTAAATATGTTAGAAAAAAATTAGGGAACACTGCAATTTTCATCAAAATCGGTTCCGTAGTTTTTGAGATAGCAAATTTTAATTCTCAATTACGTACAACTTTGAATTAATAATGTTTCAATAATAATATTTAAGGACATCACCATCCATCATAAATACTAGTTCTTTAGATTTCACACGAGTAAAATTTTACCACGCTCCGTAGTGCGCTGTTAATTGTAATAATTGTGACACGTGAAACTTAATTTTAACATACACCAATGTAATCCAAAAACTTAGTTGAAAGGCGCATAAAAATTGTAACGTTACGTTAAGTTGTAATGGTATTTCGTTGTAATAGTTCTTCAAAGTTACAAAATAATATACGGTATCTTATCAAAATACCCATGACGGTTTTGCCATGGGATTCATTAAACTTTTATCATTAACTGGATGATGCCCGCAACTCCGTTCGCACGGGAACCGTATATTTTTCAGGGATAAAATCTATCCTTCGTCCTTTCCATGCCAAATCGGCTTAGCGGTTTGGGCGTGAAGGTATAACAGATGGAAATACAGACAAAAATCGGATTATTAGAAGTTTTGAGATACGTGGCGATATTGAAATATTTAAACTTCATCTGAAACTAATTTCATGGCGGGTAAAAATATGCAAAAGTTTAAATCGATACACTCCAACATTAGAACGAATCTACAAAGATTCGTTCTAGTGTTGGAGATATAAATCGTAGCTCTTTGTGCTAAAGATATTCACATGCGCGCGGTGCAATATCGTCTTCAGACGTGAGATGGTGATGAATGTAATATGCCAATTTATTTGTGCTAATGAGGCCTTTTCCACGTTCCGTATAGTGCACATTAGATTGAGATGTTAACGGCTCTGGAGTTTACGCCGATTCTACTATTCCAATGCAGTTGGAACCGAGCGACACGCGACAACTGCAGACGACGTGTCGCCGCGACACTACTGGTTTCTATGATTTCTTCGTTGTCGCGTGTCGCTCGGTTCCAACTTGTCCGATTCTTTTTCGTTCCAGTCCGTTCCTTAAACAATAAAAATCCTTCCTCCATCGTTCCTTAAACATAAAATACGAAATAGGCTTGATGATTATTTTTTTTTCTTATTGTTAATTGAAAGACCATTAAAAATAGAAACATCGCTGAAAGAATGACTCTGATAGCTAAAAAAAATTCACCAAGATATTATGACAATTCAAACATAGACCTGCCCTCATCTCATCTCATAAAATAGACCTGCCCGAAACGCTCCGTAAAAAGTACTTACTGACGTCACTCTTTCGTAGTTTGTACGGATCGGGAGAGAACTTTGTTCGATAGGTATATTAAATATTGCGTAGAAAGTGGTTTCATAACAAAAGTTGCTTTTAATTGCATAAGTTATCGAATGGTATGCAAATATTAAGAAATTTAAATGAAAAAACATTCGACTTGATTATCCAACTTTGAAGGCGCATAACAAAAAAAATACAAATGCTATCGAGCTGAAATTTTGGGAACACTTATTTTTTGCCGTGATTTATTTATTTTATTAACAAAATTCGCTAAACTTTGACCTTGTCCCTATTGTGTCTCTCTGTTACCTCGTCAAACCGCTGAATATATTTTGCTGAAATTTGGTATACCTTAAGATCCGGGAAAGGATGTAGGATACTTTTATCCCGGCAAATTGTACGATTCCCGCACGATAAACGAGTTTTGGCGCAAGGTAGTTGCGGGCGTCATCTAGTAATTCTCATAATATACATCAAACGATATAATATTTTTTGTAACCATCAGACTAAGTTTTAAATTTTGTTATTAAAAATAGAAGTACTTACAGCATTCCATCTATACTACACAAAGAATTCGTTAAGGATAATTTCAAGCGATTTAATAATATAACTAACGAACTACATAGTTCGATATTGATTTATTTTTCTAAAACCGACCTCAGACATGGATTACTAAATAGTTACTTACTACTACGTAATCTTAGAGCAGGAATTCAATCCAAAAAAATATACGTCGTACGTTACTTACCTATAGGTAGCTTATTACATTACAATATTTTATCTGAATATTTTTACATCAATTCTAAATCAGAGGGATTCCACTGAAAAATATTTCCTTAATGAGACTAGACTACTTCGCAACTATTAGCAGAAATCCCAAAACTATGGAAACGAAATTTTAAACATTCCGTCATTAATGCGACCAAGTGCCACAAAGTTAGCTCAGCTGGGAGCGCCGTATAAATTTTATGGAAGCTCTACGAAAATATTTTCAATTTTTTCTGCTTTCAGAATTCCTGATGATACATAAAGTTAGACCACGAAATACCGAACTAGTTTTGCAGATTCCGAGTTTGGTAAAATACGTTCGTAACTATTTAGACTCAAATTCTAAGGGTAAGTAGGGTTATGTTTCAAGACGTGAGTGGAAGAATAAGGTAAGTAACATGAAAAAACGTCCCTTTTTTTGCTTAAATGGAGGCTTTAGGGCCGGAAAAATTATTTGAAATAGAAAAACTGGGATTATATGTGTAGCCAGATATATTAGGTAGGTTATGAAGTAGATAAGTTACAAGTTTTATTAGAATAATTAGGAAAAAATGAGTTATTGTCTGAATGTTACGAAATGTTACTTGTTCGATTCTTCCACTCACGTCTTCGTTTATTTAATCATATTTGGTTAGTTACAGCTACAGTTAACTTCTGGAATAATAGACTAATATACGCTCAAAGCGTTTGCCACTCCGAGTATACAGGAATTAAGGCTTATTCATACAGAAACTAACGGTCAACACTCAGCAGTTTTAGATTCCTACTGAAACATTACCGACAGCTTCCTAATCTTGGTAAGTTACTGCACCAGGCTATTTACCATTCGTTTTTTGAAATGCAGTTTTAATTAAAAAAAAAATGAATTTTTAAAAAGATACAGACTGTCACAGATTTATCGGAAAACCTCTTGGTAATTCATAACTGTATAATAATCTCCAACTATTTATGAGTTCGAAGTAATAAACTTCACACTCATTTATTACGTCGAGTATGCAAAATACGATATTGCCCTTATGCGGGCTCTACAGTCCCGGCGCGAAAGCCCGCGAAGCGAACCGTGAACCGCGATTGTGGTGGGTTTCGCAGCTTCGTGTTTGCGCTTCGCGGCTTCGTATTTGTACGGATCGTGTTCACGGCGCGTGGCATCCGTGAATCGCGGCCGCAATTCGCGCCGCAAGTGTAGAGCCCGCATTAGGCTAGAAACATCTGTCACTTCATTGTCAATGACGTTTTGCATAGAAAACAATGAAATATGACAAGATTTTTGAGGCGTATGACCGCTATGAGCTACGGACAGAAGTCGGCGATTTGAGAATAAATTATTTTATTGTTATCTGAATATATCTGGGGGCACGGGAGCGCCCCAGCCAAGATGAGCCAAGTGAAGCGCGCAAGGGCACTACCTACCTTTTCTCGAAACGTTTCATCGTATTTTTGAACCCTCGTAACTTTGGTTTGAATAATGCCATATACTTGAATTTTTTAGGATATAATGACATGAGTGAAGTAATGAAATGCTCAAAGTTTGAATATTGTAGCTATTATACTTTAGATTTTATAGTTGTCCAAAAACCCACAATTTTGGCACTGACTCAACCTATCATCAAAACTGTTAGGGTACTTCCTGAAGTCTAAGAAAGCTGAAATTTGGTATGTAACATATTATTAGTACAGAAACAACAAAAAAATTATCAAACCCAACCTAACCTATATCCGTACACTTATAGAGCAAAATTAGGCCAGAAATTGCGTTTTTTGGATGGGCCCCTCTTATTGTTTTATTTTATTTTAATATTAATATTAAATAAAAAATAGACATATTATTAAGGATTTTGAGAAAAAATCAAGTACCCACCTGTTGCCATCATTGATATAGAGCAAAATAGGCCAAAAAATCACGTTTGTTTTATGGGAACCCCCTATAAATATTATTTTTATTTTGTTTTTAGTATTTGCTACATAATCTGTCAAAATTTCAACTCTAGCTATTATTCTTGAGTTGCAGACTGGAGACAGACAGACAGACAGACAGACAGAAAGACGGACAGACGGAAAGACAACGAAGTCTTAGTAATAGGTTCCATTTTTACCATATGGTTACGGAACCCTAACAAAATACGTGTTATCCTTGAGACACCACAGACTCACAGAAAACCGGCGTGAAACAGGGCTTGCGCTCTGTTTCGTCTAGTGAGTGAGTTTAGCGGAGACCCAAAACGCACTTGCAACTCTTCTAATGTTACAGTGTCTATGGGCGATGGCAGTTGCTTTCCGTCAGATGACCCGTCTGCTTGTTTGCCCCCTAATTTGATAAAAAAGGGAAAGAGAACAGGGGAATAGCGATACCCCTTTTCCCTTTTCCCTCAATTAACCCTTTTACAAAAACATTTTCATGTAAAAATCTGTTATTGGTCATGCTATGAGCTTTTAACTACTCTTCTGTTGTACTTAATAACTTTTATATTAACCGCAACAAAATGACCAGGCCACCCATTTTGAGTAAATATGTGTAGAGTTTTTAGATTCTTCTCGTGCGGCTGACACATTATATAAGTATTTTGCCGCGATTTATGTGTAAAATTAAGGTTTTTAGATTTAGGACTGACTGTGTAAGGTTTGAAACTTGGCTCTAAATGAGATCTCACTACTTTTTCACCACGAACTATTATGTTCTCATCTTGGCAGCATTTTTACATGAAAATGTTTTTGGTGGGATAGTAAATAACATTTTACTCCATGTTAACTGTTTCGGCAGCCGCATAAATATATATTTGACGTATCAAATTTGTTTGACGGATTAAATTTTCTTTAGAAACAGACTTTGATAAAGTATTAAGTGGTATTTAACGTTAAGTATAATATTGTTGTAAACAAAACTCTTCATCCATAAATAATTATTATCAGGAAGAAATTATGTAGTATCGAGCACAAAATGAAATTAAGCAGTTTGAATAGCCTCCAAAGAGTCCATTAAAATGAGATCAGTCATGCCATAAGCCCAGATGATGATGGGCGATTGTAAATATTTCCTTTGAAATTTCAAATACCCTTTTGAAATATTAATATTTAAATAATATGTACAATGAATATAATATTTCGATTACAAACACATTTTGGAAATTGTTTACATAAGTAAATAAACAGGGTGTAATCAAACTCTATATTATATTAACTAGCTGTTGCCCGCGACTTCGTTCGCGTTAGCATAGTAGATCACATCCCAAGCATTATTTATTGTACAAAAATATTCAATGTACAGAATTTACTTTCCAACGGTTTTATTATATAAGTATAGATGTTCCGCGCGGCTTCGCTTGCGTTATTTAGGAATTTCACGCAATCGTACATTTTTCCGCAAAAAATAGCCTATGTCCCTTCACGTGGTCTATTCTTCATGTTTGCCAAATAACATAAAAATTGCTCCAGTAGTTCTTACTTCTTAAGATAATTAGCAATTTCATTTAATTTCCCCCTTTTTTATACATTTTTCTCTATTTCTTCACTACAATTAGTTTTCGCGTGATAAAATATAGCCTATAGCCTTCCTTGATAAACGGGCTATCTGACACTGAAAGAATTTTTCAAATCGGACCAGTAGTTCCTGAGATTAGCGCGTTCGAATAAGCCCTGTCATATAATTTCCCCCGTTTTTTCCACATTTTCCTCTATTTCTTCGCTCCTATTAGTCTTAACGTGATAAAATATAGCCTATAGCCTTTCTCAATAAATGGGCTATCTAACACTGAAAGAATTTTTAAAATCAAACCAGTAGTTCCTGAGATTAGCGCGTTCAAATAAGCCCTTTCAAATAAGCCCTTTCAAATAATTTCCCCCCGTTTCTTCCACATTTTCCTCTATTTCTTCGCTACTATTAGTCTAAGCGTAATAAAATATAGCCAATAGCATTCCTCGATAAATGGGCTATCCAACAGTAAAAGAATTTTTCAAATCGGACTAGTAGTTCCTGAGATTAGCGCGTTCAAACAAACAAACAAACTCTTCCCAATTATAATATTAGTATAGATAAGTAGATGTTCCGCGCGGCTTCGCTTGCGTAATTCAGGAATTTCACGCAACCGTATATTTTTCCGCAAAAAATAGCCTATGTCCCTTTACGTGATGTATTCTTCATGTTTGCCAAATAACATAAAAATTGCTCCAGTAGTTCTTAAGATAATAAGCAATTTCATATAATTTCCCCCGTTTCTCCACATTTTTCTCTATTTCTTCACTCTTTTTAGTTTTAGCGCGATAAAATATAGCCTATAGCCTTCCTCGATAAATGGGCTATCTAACACTGAAATAATTTTTAAAATCGGACCAGTAGTTCCTGAGATTAGCGCGTTTGAATAAGCCCTTTCATACGATTTCCCCCGTTTTTTCCACATTTCCCTCTATTTCTTCGCTCTTATTAGTCTTGGCGTGATGAAATATAGCCTATAGCCTTCCTTGATAAATGGGCTATCCAACAGTAAAAGAATTTTTCAAATCGGACCAGTAGTTTCTGAGATTAACGCGTTCAAACAAACAAACAAACAAACAAACAAACTCTTCCCAATTGTAATATTAGTATAGATACTCTGACTGCCGCACTCAGAGTGGAACATTAATTGTTTAAATCATGGACGTATAAAAAAAGGCGGACGGAGTCCCACCATACACAAAACTGTGTCGTTCAGAGTCGGCCAGCTGGCTGTATGTACACGGTCCGCACGCACACATTCTTGCGCTAGTCCATACCATTTGACAGGCGTCAAAATGTGTGCATGGCCGACTCTGAAGAAAAGTGAAGACACAGTTTTGTATATGACAAGACTCCGTCCGCCTTTTTTTCTACGTTCATGGTTTAAATGTGATGAATTCAAAATTTTGACAAAAGCTCCAACATTATCTGTCAAACTCTTCAATTAATCGAAAGTTAATCATAATGATTTGTCTCTGAGTACGGTGATAAGGCTAATATTATGTGTCCCTAATGCTGGATTTACACGGGTGACTAAAGCCGCACGATTTACGCCGCACGGCGAAAATCAACCGTCTAAATGGCAGTTCGACTACGCCGCATGCGGCTAAAGCCGCAAGCCCTAAAGTCGTGCGGCCAATGGCCGCATGCGGCTGGTGACTATAATCGACCATGTAAACGCTCAGACGCAAGCGATCGCTTGCTGCATATTCATAGTTTGTCGACACTAGTCACAGTCGATTTTTGTAGAATGTGTAAATGGGGTGGCGATTCGGGTTGGACAAGCGATTCGACTGGTGACTTGCCGCGCGACTAAAATCGACCCGTTAGTCACCCGTGTAAATCGAGCATAAGATCTTTCTTATGCTCGATTGTGCTCGATCGATTATTATGCTCGATCCACATGATGCGGTGCGGCGGCGGTACGGCGCCTGACCGGTGCCGCTCCGGTGGCCTACATAATATTATAAAAACGGATGGTATGCTGTATGGCACGTGACACGTCCGGTGCCGCTCCGGCGCTGCACCCTAGATGTGGCGGGGACGCGGGGAGCTCGAGTCCGTCGCTGCTACAGTACCGCAAAAACGTAGCGGTGCCGCACTCACTGTGTGGCCGGTAGTCCGGTGAGACGGACACCGGAGCGGTGCCGCACCGCATCGTGTGGCATCACCGTTAGGCTACGTTCATACGCGCGTGTTCTACTATAGCGTATGGGAAAACACGCGGGCAGCACGCGCTGAATCCGCGCCGAAGTTTCCCATTCGCTACAGTAGAAGCGCAAGAGTTACTTTTGACTTCTGTCTGTATGTTTCTATGCCAAGTGCCGCATAATCATGAATTTGCATACAAAAATCTGAAACACAGTCACACAAACACACATGCCCTAAAGTATATTTTATAAGATTTTATAGCATTTTGTTTCATCACACCGCAATAAAATATAATCCATACTAATATTATAAATACGAAAGTGTGTATGTCTGTCTGTCTGTCTGTCTGTCTGTCTGTACCTCTTTACGCTCAAACCGCTGAACCGATTTCGATGAAATTTGGCATGGAGATACTTTGAGTCCCGGGAAAGGACATAGGATACTTTTTATCCCGAAAAAATGTACGGTTCCCGCACGATAAACGAATTTTGGCGCAACGAAGTTGCAGGCGTCATCTAGTTATATCATAAACTGGTAGATTAGCTTTTAGAAATTGTAGAGAACTGAGGATAGAGAGTCATTTATTATTATACTTATTTAGTGCGATGAATAATTATTTTTATTAACAAACGGTGTCGTTGGACTCGTACACGAAGGCCAAGGGTTCCGTACCATAAAGATGAAAAATGGGCAAAAAATTGTGTTTTTGTTTGTTTTGTGTTTTTGTTTTTAATTACTTATTTATGTTATTTTAATTTTAGGATGAATTGTTAAGTATAAATAAATAAGAATGTATCATGCACATTTTTTTACTTCAGATCATTTTCCCAGCCCCAAAGCATAAATTTATTCAAGAAACGGCAATTTTTTAAACTGTTAATTAGGTAATTCGCTTGTAGCGGTAAGGCCACCTTTTGTACTTTTTACTCTTAGTTACTAAGTTTTGTATGTCATGTTTGTTTTAGTGCAATAAAGGGTTTTCATTCATTTAATTCATATCTGCTTATTCCACTCACGTCATTTATTTTTGCCACTATATCAATCGACTTCACTACTCATACGTGTTGACCTACTTATACCGACTTATTTATATGTAGAGCGACCATCGAGAGACGTAAATCATGGTATTATAATTAGGGTCAAGTATCAAGACGTTGCGAGCGTGACGTTTGCAGTGGGGGAAGTGGCATAATTAAGGCTCGGCACGCACTGCTTTCGTCGCATATTTCCCCTGAATAGGCTTTTTCGCGATTGTAATCTGTTATGGTCACATAATATTATTATATTAAAATAAAGTATTAATATAAAAAGTAATAGAATTTGGTTGCTTGCATATTAATAGGACGTAAGTTACTTCTTTAACGTTGTTAGTGGCGGCCGAAAAGGAAGGTCTTCCGACCGAGAGAGTTAGCATGCTCGGTCAGGCCGAAGCCCACTGACGTCATTTCAGACGTAGTATATATCTTGCCGTTCTCCGAAACTTCGATAGCGCGATGCAGGATTGTTAGGCGAATTGTGGGTACCGCCATACTTCTGTTACACAGGTAAATCTTCTTATATATAAAATTCTCGTGTCACAATGTTAGTCCACGAACTCCTCCGAAACAGCTTTACTGATTTTTACCAAATTTTATATGCATATTCAGTAGGTCTGAGAATCGGCTACTCGGTACTTTATATATTGATAAGTGCATTTGTTGAATAAATAAAAGTAAATTATTACAACCTGAGACCGACGGCGACCATTGTTTGTGCGACGGGATAGCGATCGACGTTGCCATGGTGACATACTTATTTAGTCACTATGGCAAATATATTATGGCAAAGCAACGTTTGCCGGGACAGCAATATTATAAAGCGTTTGTTGGTTTGAACGCGCCAATCTCAGGAGCTAGTGGTCCGATTTAAAAATTCTTTCAGTGTTTGATAGCTCACATTTTATCGAGGAAGGCTATATTTATCACGCTAAGACTAATGGGACCGAAGAAACAGAGGATAATGTGGAAAAAAAGGAAAAAGTATTTGAAAGTACTTATTTAAACTAATGGAGAAATTTTTATGTTATTAGACACAGATATAGAGAGGCACGTGAAGAGACATAGCTTATTTTCCTGTGGAAAAATGCACGGTTTCCGTGAAACTTATTATTGCCGTTTTATAAGCGATTACAACCCTATCTTTGAAGAAATATTCACAATCTATATTTATAAAACTCAAAGGTGACTGACTGACATGGTGATCTATCAACGCACAGCCCAAACCACTGGACGGATCGGGCTGAAATTTGGCATGCAGGTTGATATTATGACGTAGGCATCCGCTAAGAAAGGATTTTGATAAATTCTAACCCCATGGGGTTAAAATAGGAGATGAAAGTTTATATATAATAATACTTAACGCGAGCGAAGCCGCGGGCCAAAGTTCGTTTAATTATAAAGTATATTTTGTATTATCTACACAAAATTAGTTGTTTGTGTTAGTACCTAACTGAATTAATACTGTAGCGTGCTTCGACTAAGCCCAATTTGCTTTAACTAGGATTACAAGTAACTACGGTTTACAGAGACTCTAAAGTTAAACGAACAAGCATCAACTAGTTGAAAATCCTAATACATAGATAAAGTAGAGATAGATGTTCCTGCAATAGCTTTACGCTGTTTATCACGCGGGAACCGTGCATAAAACCAGGGTATCTGTGAAATGTTTGTCTTAAAGGTATTTCCATACGAAATTGTATGCAAGTCTTATAAGTTATAACTTATAAGGTTATACAGTTAAGAGCCCGGGTAACCCTCGAAATTCTCATACATTCGTAATACCAAAATCATTTTGTCATACGAAAATATTTAACATGTTTGAGTTATTTTTCAGTATAAAATAGTAATTACCTAGGTTCCTGAACAAAAATTAACTTCAAAATATTTAAACACCAAAAAATTTTTTTTTGTGTATAAATTTTTTTTACTAAATTTAGTACTAAATATTTAAACACTAAAAAATAGAGTAAAACACTCAAAAATTTTTAAATAATTAGTAAATTTACTACAAAATATTTTAATACTAAACAATATTTTTTAGAGTTGAAATATTTTGTAGTAAATTTACTATTTATTTATATATTTTTTAGTGTTTTACTCTATTTTTTAGTGTTTAAATATTTAGTACTAAATTTAGTAAAAAAAATTTATACACAAAAAAAAAAATTTTAGTGTTTAAATATTTTGAAGTTAATTTTTGTTCAGGAACCTAGGTAATTACTATTTTATACTGAAAAATAACTCAAACATGTTAAATATTTTCGTATGACAAAATGATTTTGGTATTACGAATGTATGAGAATTTCGAGGGTTACCCGGGCTCTTAAGGTCCGGGACACAAAAACACGGCACGACGTCGTACGGCACCGTGCGGACGCGCGTCGTAAAAAACCCACAGCACGGCGCCGTACGGCGTCGTACGACGTCGTGCCGTAGAAACTCATCTTGAATTTCTACGTGACTTTCTACGGCACGACGTCGTACGACGCCGTACGACGTCGTGCCGTGTTTTTGTGTCCCGGCTCTTAGGCTAGATCAGAGTGTCAAATGTGAGTTTTTTGTTTCACATTCGATCGTGAACGCGTTTGGCGTTTACAAAGATTTTGTATGGGGTTACTCACTGGGCTGGGCTCACTCCCGTGAGAATGGGCTGGTGAATGGAATAGGTGGCGCTGTATAAATACGATACAAAATTTTAGTATACGCCAAACGCGTCCACGATCGAATGTGAAACAAAAACTCACACTCGGCATGGGAGAGCCGTGCTACGGCACAAATGGGCCGGCTCGACCGGAGAAATACCACGTTCTCACAGAAAACCGGCGTGAAACAGCGCTTGCGATGTGTTTCGCCGAGTGAATGAGTTACCGGAGGCCCAATCCCTTACCCTATTCCCTTCCCTACCCTCCCCTATTCCCTTCCCTTGCCATTCCTACCCTCCCCTATTACCCTATTCCTTCTTAAAATAATGTTGCGAGTGTCCATGGGCGACGGAAGTTGCTTTCCATCAGGTGACCCGTTTGCTCGTTTGCCCCCTTATTTCATTAAAAAAAAAACAATAAAAAAACAGAGAAAACTTGTAGATAGACAACTTTTGGATTTTTATATCAGTAAGTAGGGATTTGCACAATATTACTAGCTTTCTCACTGTCCTTGAGAACACTTATCTAATTAGCGACATGTTTGTGATCGTTGACTGATTTTCATATTAAATTGAGATAATGAATGCCTGTTACTTGAATGTTTTTCATATTAAATTGAGATAGTTAATAGTATTTGCATGGCAATACCTGAGGTCTATGGAATTTCTCCAGTACATAGCTCAGGCATTTCGATGTTGGTCGCGTGACTCGGTCTCCATTCTCGATCTCGAATCAGAATGTCTCCTTCGCTGCCTATCAACCCAACCACTCGTTATAACTTTACGGTCGAAATTGTGGGAGGGGAAGGGCCTCCAGGCGTTATGAGAATAATTGTACAATACCTTGCTAGTTAGACCAGTTACGTAGTAACTATTCAGTAATCTGTGGTTAGACATTTGTCAGACTGTAGACTTACACCGGCTTTTATACCGCCGCGGAATGGAACGGAATGGAAGCGTCAATTCCGCCTCATGCGAGGAAACTAGCACCGGAGATTTCTCGAGAATCCCGTGAAAGACTCACGTCCAACTTTTTGACACGTATTTAATTTGTTTTACTATACTTACTACTTATAGTGTTGAAATAAGGTTCATTGTGCTATGTACAATTTCATTGCAAGAAGCACCGTTCCATCCGCGGCGGCGGTGTAAATTGAGCCTTAAGATATAAATTATATGGCTAACTATTGCTTACTAATGATTAGCTGAAGCGGGTAACAATTCTGCTTCTTACTTTGTAGTAGACATTTCACGTCGCTCCTCTCGCGAAGGAATTAAGGAATTGCGCCGAAAACGTACATATTTTGAAGCCTATAACGTAATACCAAGAGTAAGAATATAATATTATAATTTATAACATAAAAATCGGTCCAATAGTAGGTGATATTACCACATTCAAACGAACAAATTCTTCAGCTTTATAATATGAGTGTCTTTAGAACTTTACTTTTTTCAAGCAGACATATAATATTTTGACTGTTGCTGTTGTTGATTGTTATTTATTTCTTCCGTCGCCTTTTTCCGTCGCCCTTTCTCTTTCTGTCGCTTAGAACTGTCCTTTGCTAGACTGAGACAGAAAGCATAATGAGAAAGGGCGACGGAAAAAGGCGATTCCGTGCTGCCAGATGAGGTCCAACCCTTAAGGCGCTATATTGAAAGTAATTTTACCGCAAGAGCAATTTTATACTTAATTTGTATGACTATAAAGTCGTGAATACGCTGCGGCCAGAAGCTATCGGCTCGCTCGGAAAACATGCAAAAACGTAATTTTAATTATTTATAAAATAATTAGGAGCATTTAAGCAAAATGCTTCTATACGATTTTGAGTTGCAAAGGTGTCTATCAATTAGACTAATTTCCTACAATACATCTATTTTCGTTTAAAAATAATCTTCAAATTTCGTATTTTTAAGAGGTCATTTCGATCGAGAAATGTATCGAGGCAAAATACATTAACCGTGTGTCTGGTTCTTCTCAAACCTAGATAAGGCTATGAAGATATATATATATCATTACCAGATTTGTAACATTTCTGAGGGCCCTATAGTATTACGTCAAAAAGGACAGTTTTTTCAATATAGCGCCTTAATGTACACCTACTTCTTTGGAGTAAAACCTGTGAGGTACATGACGTGTGTGAAGGTAGTCGTCGCCGTGTGTTGATCTGTCAGTCAATTAACTTTACCTTTGATATAGATCCCGTAGGTCAAGCCCCAAATGGATGAAAAATTAAACACTTCGGAAACATTTTCCTCAAACCCAACAAAGCTGGGAGATAAATCTGAACATATTTCGACCGCTATAAATATCATAAAAGGTTCACAAGTTCAATTTTTTATTATTTCCACAATGAAGTGATTTATGTATGGAGCTAAACATTAATCCATTTATCACCACGGCAATAAAGACACGCCGCTATAAATTGTCGTCAAGGTTCATACATCCCAAATTATATTGTTCGCAAATAAAAAGCTTTTGGAGCATCATCGTATCCGCTATATATCGCATTCGATAAATGGTAGGAAACAATAAATATTACAACTGAGATATAAACTGGAGGAAAAATAATAAAAATCTGAAGTAAGATAATATTTTTACATTAGTATTAAGTTTTTTGATTGCAGATTGGCTGAATCCTAAAAAGTTCTACATACTTACATGACAGACTACAATTTATAACAAAGCAGTTTTTTCAAATCAGTAATATTGTGTTTTAGATAGCTAAAAGTTGTTGATAGCCATTTCCAAGTGGATTTAGTAAATTGTTTAAGGGTAAGTTTTTTTTTTTCAATACGGTAATCTTATAAAATTCAAAAGTGGGTATTGGGTAAGCCATGCCGCGACACGAGAGGGCCAACATTGACCAGATTGATTCACAATACTCTAGAGGATTTACAAATGAAAGCCTCTGATATAATTGAGAGCGTGATAAGTTTTACCTAAAAATTCACAAAATATATTCACCAACTTCACCGTAAACTTTCGCCGGGCTTAGTGTTGACCAATAAACGGAAAATAGGTTTTCGAATCCGAATCCTGCCTTAATAATTAAAATAAGAAATTTAAAAACAACCCCCGATTCAAAACCGATCATATCACTTGAAGTTGCTAACAGCCTTTAATGAAGTAGATAAACCCAATTTTTTCTCTCGATCTCGATAAGAACGCTTTCGATCATGTCAGTTTTCGAACGAAAACAAAACTAGATCAAAATCCGGGGTTAAAAATATATAACTTTTTAATGCGCAATCGAAGTCTGCATTTGAAAGAACAATCTGGATTTGATTTGAGCCCTGGAACAATGGCATATAAAACGGATAACTCGACACCCGGCAAATCCCTTCGATAGATTGGAAAGATTATTATGACCGAATCTTTTTCTCTGACGATATGTCATTTAGTCTTCTTTCTTCTGTCTTGCAAAACTGCCTTTGTTTTAATAAGAGGGCTAGCCAGGTCTTTGAGATTTATAATTTGAGGAGTAATAATTCAAGACGTGAGTGAAAGATTTACGTTTCTTTGCTTAAATGGAGGCTTTATGGCCGGAAAATTTATTTGAAATAGAAAAACTGTGAATTATATGTGTAGCCAGATGTATTAGCTAGGTTAGGTTAGGTTAGTAGATAAGTTACAAGTTTTATGAAAATAATAAGGGAAAAAATTAGTTATTGTCCGTATGTTACGAAATGTTACTTGTTCGTTTCTTCCACTCACGTCTTCAATTATAAAGAAAACTAAAATGTAAGCTTTCATATAGAATAGCAACATTCATAGTGAGCTGTTAAATTTATTTTCCTACTAGCAGCATACAGTGTGCACACAAATTTAACTGGACGCCTTGGTAATGCCGTGTACGTGATTTAATATGATACAACATTTTTGCTCAGTGCTTATAATTTTTTACGTAACACATTTTTATTTTACATATATTGCTTAGTACAGTTCAGCCTTATTCGAAGACTCAATAAGAAAGCAGGCCATGCGTTAAATAAAACTTGACATAATATGCAAAAAAGTTATTAGAGGCAATAAACATTTCAGAAAGAAACGTGGTGGAAAATTATACGCGAGATCGTTAATTTAAAACATAGGTTAATTTATCAAATGACTCACGCAATTCGGTCATTTAGACAAAGATTATAGAAAGCTAGATATTACTGAGGGTTCATCCAGATTCCAGAGAGTGGCAGCCTTAGGGGTTGGCGAACAGGGTAATCACCCGAGGCCTCGCTAGGTATTTTTTTGCAAGACAAATGGTCTCGCAAAGACCTTCCGCCTGCGTCCAGACTTCAGACAATTGTGACAGGACCGTGACCGTGACATTTGTGGAGTGTGTCATATTGTGTGCATATTCGTGGCATGGCATACAAATTCGTATTCACAGTCGAAGTTACGTCTAAAGTTAATCCTGATTACGTACACCTAAATTAGGCTAAACTTGAGCGTACTTAACATGTGCTTTTGGAGTGAAAAAATATTCTTATTTTCTCACTACTCAGTACATAGGTAGCAAGCAGTTTTTCAGTTTTTTTTTTTACTTTTGACCAAGGCACTGATATATTTTAAGTTCCACTAAAAGAAGGCGTAAAGCAGTAAGTAGATTACTTTACGCCTTCTTATAGTGGAACTTGTGACATTACCTCAGAATACAGTTTGTTCTGTATTCTGAGGACATATTTACATTTCGCTTTCTTGCTACTTTAAATTATTTGTATCTTATTTTTTATATTTATAAAACAGGTTTTTAGCTGTTTATTAGCACGTTCTTTAAACTGAACAAACAAAAAAAAAGACAGGTTGCACTCCGGGAGTGCCAGCAGAAGTGAAAACTTGATTATTAACGTTGTGCATTATTTTTTAACCCATTTTTTATGAAAATAGATTTTTAAAAAATCGTTTTTTTTTTAATTAATCGAAACCCATACAATCGATAAAATTTTAACTCATTTTTTATGATGATCGATTTTTAAAAAATCGTTTTTTTTAATAACTTAATCGAAACCCTTACAAAATTTTCTTACCCATTTTTTATGATACTTAATCGATTTTCAAAAAAATGTTTTTTCTAATTAATCGAAACCCTTACAATCGATTAAATTTTCAACTCATTTTTTATGAAAATCGATTTTAAAAAAATCTATTTTAATTAATCGAAACCCTTACAATCGATTAAAAAATATCGACAATCGAAAAAAAACAATCGATTGTTCGATTAATCGATTTCGATGTTACAACACTAGGTAGGTACTCTCCAACCGTCTTACGGTTTTTCGATCAGCACGAGAATCTGACGCGAGTTTCACAGTTTTTACCCATCCGGCATCCCACAAAAGTGCTCAACGCCGCTAAAGAAGTTTTCACTTCAAAAATAATCATAACTTTTCCTATTTTTGTTATCGTATCTGTAACGTATCTATCCATATTATATCTTTGTGAAAATGTTATTGCTTTATCCCATAATGCTCTTGAATAATTTGGCACGCATTTTTCAGGCGTTGCCCGTGATGCAGCGGATATTACACTGATGTTTCTCCCAGACGAGCTTATCTATATTACAGGGGGTGGCTGGATAATATATGACATCATTAGGTACCAGAAAATTTGTCACAACACATTCATAGGCCTCTGAATCTTTTTTTGGTTTTCATTTTATCACACTTTGCTTCTCGCCTACCTCTCTAGCTGTTTTTTTTTTCTTTTTTGAATAACGTAAACATCGTTATGCATAATATTAAATAATCATTGTTATTAAAAATACAATTTGAGTTGCACACAATGGCAAACTTGCGTTGTATTTTACCGCATAATATGCAGGATAAAACGTATAAATGGTGTTTTCTTATCCGAATAATTTCTTGTCGCAATTATAACAGTCACTTTCGCAATTCTTCTACTACCTTTCTAGGTGTCCTAAATTGTTCGTCTAATAGCCGAAAAAAGACATGAACCTAAATTACAACCAGAACGAAATGGAATATTGTAAAACTAAAAAGCTAGGTTCAATTAATACTTCTGGCCATTCACATTCGGAGTTTTTTTGCAAAGAATTAAGAGACAAAGGAACTTGAAATACAGAATACTGGTAGCATAAATGCGGGCGATAATAAGGGCCAACCCACACGTACCACAACCACACGACATTGCAACGATAAAATGTCGGCGAGCAGTGGTTACGTGTGAATGGTGTCGCTGCCGCTTTTTGTAATTGCGTTGTGGTATCGACAAAATGCCGACGTGGTTGCGTTGTTGCCAGTGGTTGCGATGTGGTTACGTACGAAAGTCAATGAAACGGAGGGGTGGAAGAGCGCGGGCGGTGTGCGCGCATTGTCGTTGCATCGAAACAACGTTCTGGTTGCGATGTGTTCGGCCACTAGTTCGCTCGTGGTTGCGATGTGGTTAGCTGTGGTTGTGATGTGGTCGGTATCACATAAGTGGTCGACAAGGACTGCAAAATGTGGTACGTGTTAATGGTCCAGTTCATTTACAATAGGAAATATACGCCCGACCACGTGGTGTGGTTTTGGTTGTCGTGTGGTAAGTGATTGTAGTACGTGCGGGTTTGCCCCTTAGAATGATTGTTCCTTTCAACGTTCGAGTAAAAGCTACAATCGATAGTGCAATTTTATTTCGCAGAAAGCTGTTCCATTTTGGTATCGAAAATATTTAGTTCAGTTATTGCAGATGCACTTATTTTAGGGTGGGTTGCACTAGAGGCGTGGTTAGTAACAGTTATGGTCAAAGTTATGGTTATAGTTAAAGCTAACTTAACTTTAACCTTAACTTTGATCACAAAATTCGGCAGATGTCTGTTACTGGTCCGACAAGGCTTTAGATCAACGAGGGCGAGGGCGCTGCTGGTAAAGGAGAACTGTCAAAAATGGTGTTTTTGTATGATGAAAACGTTAGTTCCATTTTTCGCCACGTTCATTTAAAACTTTGTCGAGCTCTATGGTTATGGTTAAATATGGCGTCCATTTTTACTTTAACCAAAGATTTGACATTTTGCATTATAATTAAAGTTATAGTTAAAGTTACAGTTATAGTTAAAGTAAGTTGGTGCAATTCTTAATCAATCAAATTTTAACTTTCTGAGAGACAAACATCCGCATTTATTATTTATCTACTCATATATTTTGTAAATCTATTGTTTAAATTTAACCACATTACGTAGATGAAGCAATAAATGTTTTAAACTTATTTGACAGTAAGATAATAAAAAACTCTTGTCGCTATTGTATTTGTATTTTACTACAACTAGCTATATGACCGAGCTTTGCTCGGTATTCAAAAAATTAAAAAAAAACACACATAAAATGACATTTTATGAAAATGATTCCTATCTAGATCAATTTATCGCCCCCGAAACCCCTTATATACTAAATTTCCTTATATACTAGATTCCGAGATTCCAATTATATATTTATATATACAAGAATTGCTCGTTTAAAGATATAGGATATATATACTTATTTGAGTGTTACTTGCATTTGAAAGCCAGAATGCTGTGTTTAAATATTAATTCCTTTTATCTACAACACAAAATATAGACATAACATTCTTCTAAAGAACCTCATTTCATTACAGTTGTTGGCGGTTCGCCAGGGCGCCAGCCACTGATACTATGACAATCAAAAAAGCTTACAGCATGATGTTTCGCCACAAACAAAATGGTGGAATAAATAATGGCATTCTTTTGTTAATAATGCTTTTACTATGATCAAGAACTTTTAGGGTCTCCCTGTATTTTGAATACAATTCAGACTTTTTACTTCCAGCATTGATCTTTCACTTTTTCTTTATCTTTTTTCTTTATTAACTTTATTATAAACGAATCATGAAACCGATTTTTATGAAACTCACATTCGTATTTGCATAATTTTACACTGTTAGCTGCAAATTAGTAGTGTGAACTAGTAAATGCAAATTAGTAGTGTAAAATTCGTAGTGTGAACGTAATATTTTGTAAGTACATCCATACTAATATTATAAGCACATCCATAAAAATATTATAAATGTGTGTGTGTCTGTCTGCCTGTCTGTCTGTTACCTCTTTACGCCCAAACCACTGAACCAATTTTGCTGAAATTTGGTATGGAGTTGCTTTGAGTCTCGAGAACATAGGATACTTTTTATCCCGGAAAAATGTACGGTTCCCGTACGATAAATGAATTTTGGCGTAACGGAGTTGCGGGCGTCATCAAGTATAATCTATTATTATCATCATCACCACCACCATCACACATGATAAACAGCTCCTCATCTTCTTCGTATTAGCATCCGCATCCGTGTCCGCATCCGCATCCGCATCCGCATCCGCATTTGCATCCCTATCCGTATCCGCAATCCGCTTCTGCGGGTGACCTTATCCAAATATATTCTAAAATCTAAATTCTATTTAAATGGCATTGAATATAATATATTATATTCAATGTCATTTAAATAGCACCAGGTTTTTAATTTGACGATGGTTGTTGTGTTAAAAAAATATGTTTGTGTTTAATTTTAGTATAAATCTTAATCGATACTAATAAATTTAATACGAGAAAATTGCGACGTCATGTTCACGGGACAGCTGCGTCAGCTAGTTTTAAATGAAAAATCCATGTAATTAAATCTCTGTAACGAAAAAGTTCCAATTGTTTTATTCAAATGAATTGATGAAATTAATTTTGGTAAAGTCTTTCACCGCATACCCGACGCAGGAAATGAACGGACGACCATTTCAGGGAAACAGGTCCATAATACCCTCATCATTGGATGTGTGGGTTATTCGATATGCTTGGTATTCTGTTCACAGTGCAGTGTTAATGAAAACTAGTGTTAATGAATTTGGTCCGCAACGCGACGCGTAGATATACATTTCTGATTTGATTTCGTGAGCGTGAGACGTCTTGCTAATCTTTCAGTGAAAATTTAGAAATGCACGTCGCACGTCGCGTTGCGGTCTGCATTGACCCTTAGTCACGATCATGTCTAATTTGAGAGCCTAGTCAAAAAGCATTCGCGTTCCATAGCTAAATCAGATATCAATAATATGAACTAAAAAGTATTAAATAACTCTTACTCTTTAATAGTGCCTTTTTCAGAATTCGTCTAAATCTCAACTATTTCTGTACATACTACAGTCTTCATTATTTTGAATTCAGTACCAGCTAATTTATTCGTGAGTTCAGTAATGTCAGAACTTAGAATATCTGAAACTTTTGGGACTGGTACCGACTTCAAAGTAATGAAGACTGTAGTATGTACAGAAATAGTTAAGATTTAGACGAATTCTGAAAAAGGCACTATTAAAGAGTAAGAGTTATTTAATACTTTTTAGTTCATATTACTATTGTCTTTACCTTGGAAGTCGGTTTTAATTTTTTGTTAAAAATAATAATTTCACCCTTTTTAGTTATCTACAAAATAAGGCTTTATGCGTAAATAACCAATACGAATGTTAACTATTCATATTATGTTACTGTAAGCGAAATTGTGGTAAATACTTGCAGTTATCTAAGCGATGCCGCAATTTCCAAACATTTATCTTTAAAGGTTCAGGAGTTCTATTCAGTGACTTTGGACCTTCGTATGAAATTTCCCTTATTCGTAACATATGTTTAACTTACTAGAAACAATATTTTAACCACTATGAGTGTTTTGATAAATTTCAAGGATTTCCCTCGTTTGCTCATAGATCCCATCATCAGCTCACCACTTTCGTAATTGTTATACAAAATTAAGATTATATCATATACAACAACACGATAATTTTGAAAATCGGTCCACAAACAGCGAAATCATCATCAAAAACAACTGCTTCGATGCAAAATATCGCGAAAAGTACCAATAATTGGGTCATAGTGTGATGACCCATGGTATAATTATGGTTTTGATGATGATGATTAATCAAATTGATGTGTTGGCTTATGCTTTCAGTTGTTTAAACAACGCCGAAATCCCCGAATCTGTACCTATAAGCATTCAAATGTTCTGTTCGGTACCTTCGGATCTAGGGTATAACCTGGTGCGAAGTCTTACTTTTTGGTAGCGTTTACCTCGAATGCTTCAGAAAAAATCAAAATCACTGTATGTTTTCATACAAATTTCAAGGAGTCCCCTCGATTACTCATGGATCCCATCATCAAATCACCACTTTTATGAACATGGTACCAAATTCGAATCAAACCCTATACAACACAAAAAGAATTCTGAAAATCGGACCATAAACGGCTGAGTAATTGCTGAACATACATAAAAAAAAAAATACATACAGCCGAACGTATTACCTTCTCCTTTATGGAAGTCGGTCAAAAATGTATGGAATTTGGTATAACGCATCGCCATGACACTTACGGCCTGTCCACATCTCCACGTCACGACGTCGTCAACGTGGAATGGTGCGGTAACGTGGCACGGTATGTTGACGTGACGTGAAAATTTACGTCAACGTAACGTGAAAATGCACGTCACGGTGTAGCAACATTTTACGTCTTTTTTTTTAAATCTCCCTCTCCGTCTTCTCAACAACAGCAGAAGCAGAACACCTATTATGCGGTCCATGTCTAGATAAGTATTGAAGAATGTAGCAGTTTTACAAGGCATGGTGACGTACAATGTAGTATATAATCAAAGCGTACAATGTTGTGTGAGCATGAGACGTCTTGCTTGCACGTCGACATGTTAAAAATGTTTTCATGTGAGAAAATGTTTAGGAAACGTAACAAATTATAACAAAATAAACAAATTATAACAAAATAAAACATAATAATATTGTGTTACCTTTTGTTTGTAAACCTTTTATAAAGGAAGACGGGGTTTGCGGTGAGCCTATACCAAATTTAAAATATTATGTTTACTAATGTTAGTAAACATTGGTAATCATTTTTTATTAGTGTAGGAGCACTTATAACATGTAACAGTTCCCAACAAAATGTAACAATTGACAACATTTGTTAGTAAATGTTTTTATGTTAGAAAACGTTTACAAACAATTTCTAACGGCGGTGTGGGAGCACCAATACAAGTTGGAACCGCGCGACACGCGACGACTGCAGGCGACGTGTCGTCCCGACACTAGGTTTGTATGCATTTTGTATGTATTTCTATGAAACACCCTCCGCAGCTAGTGACACGAAGCTAGCGACACTTATTCATAGAAATACATGGAAACCAGTAGTGTCGCTCGCGACGACACGTCGTCTGCTGCCGCTTCATGTAGCCGGCTTCCAACTTGTACCTTTAATCTCTTAATATGTTGTTGAAAATCATTTTATTTCAAACTTACAAAGAAAATTATGTCAAGTAATGCAATAAAAAAGGAAATTATATTAAGATAATAATTGTACTTAAAATAACTTTGAATATTCTTGAGCAATACGACTGGTTGTTACTTGTTATGTCTTTTATTACAACTTTGCGGGACCGAGTACGATTGTTTACAATTATGGTCACTTTGAATAACTTCATCTGGTTACTGTAATACTAATGAACTAAGCAGAAGGCTGTATTGTTAAAAGTGTTATGATAGCAGACTTTTTAAAGTACTCGATCCCGCTATTCTAATCAAATAATAATGCATCTATGATTCAGTCTGGATCAGCGTTGCCAGATTTTTTTTGTACCAAGTCGGGACTTTGGAACTTTATGACACGGATTTAAAAAAAAAAATACGGATGGAGCATTACACTATAAAGAGGTGAAGCATGCAAGGTACGACAATTTCGTCACAATTTCGTTTATTGTACACGTGACCGACATTCACACACGCAACTAGGTACTACAACCTGCTGTCATTGTATGTACATAGAGTGACGGCGCCAATGACACGCACACATCCTACACGGGCGGCCATTACTATCTTCACTCGGGATTAGACAAGGTTACATCCGTATTTATTTGAAATCAGTGCTTTATGAGTGAAAAAGCGGGATTCTTCCGTCAAAAGAGACACATAGTGAAAAAACGTATAAATTTTTTATTTGACTTAAAAAAACGCAAAAGTAGCCATAGAAAATTCACCCCTCTATCTCCCACACTCTTATCTTCATTACGCACCTTTCGTTTTCAGCGCGCTGCACGTACGTTCGAGTTATCCCCAAAAGCGCGAGTGAGCCGCGCGGGACATTTAAATTTGATTAAAAAATCGGGACGTCCCGCCAAAATCGGGACGTCTGGCAACGCTGGTCTGGATCCAAAACGGCAAAAAAGTATTGTCATATACCTCATACAAAATATGTATGACAATAGGCTCATTTTTGGAGATTTGACTTTTGTGTTTCGACCTGAATTGTTTGACATTTGACTGGTTTGACGATGACTATAACGAGACTGCATCGAAACCTTATCGAAGCTTAACGTAAGGGCCAACCCACACGTACCACAACCACACGACATCGCAACTACAAAATGTCGTCGAGCTGTGGGGAGAGCGCGGGCGGCGTGTCGTTGCATCGACGCAACGTTGTGGTTGCGATGTGGTTGCGATGTGGTTGCGACGTGGTTGCGACGTGGTTGCGACGTGGCTACGATGTGGTCGGTATTTTACAAGTGGTCGACAATGACTGCAAAATGTGGTACGTGTGAATGGTCCAGTTCATTTACAATACGAAATACACGCCCGACCACGTCGTGTGTTTGTCGTGTGGTTGCGGTTGTCGTGTGGTTATGGTACGTGTAGGTTGGCCCTTAGATAGAATAGCAAAATCAGACACGAACACCAAATTCCAAGCTACGACTAAATTGAATACAAAAAAAGACAAAGTAGACCAGCGTGGCAGGTTAAAAAACAAACGTAGATCGTGCTTCATATTTTTAAGAAATAGTTATTTTTTTTTAACTAGCCTGTGCTGTCCCACTGCTGGGCAAAGGCCTTCCCCAGGATCTTCCATTTTTCTCGCTTCTGTGCCACCGGTTGCGTCGTCTTTCACCGGTTCTTAACTTTGCCCAGCGGTCGGGATGCATGCGGCTCACGTGGCCAGCCAAAATCCCATTTTAGTTTTGCCGTCTTGGCTCTACAGCCTACCTACAGCCGCAGACCTTCAAAACATGCTACAAGATCTAAGCACTGCAAGCCAAGGTGGGACTCACAATGAACAGGTCCAAAACTCAAATAATGACCAACAGCACGAGACGTAGGGTCGAGGTAGACGAGCAAGAAATACATAGTGTATTCAACGAGTACATCTACTTGGGCCAGTTAGTTTCTTTTCATAACAGACAAGGGAAGGAAGTCGATCGACGAATCGAAAACGCCTGGAAGAGCTACTGGTCCATGAAGACGCTGATGAAGGGAGATTTACCAATCTCCCTGAAACGCAGACTCGTCGACATGTGTATTCTGCCCGTCCTAACCTACGGTGCGCAAACTTGGTCATTGACTGATTCACAAAAGTCCCAACTCGGGGTATGCCAAAGAGCGATGGAGCGCAGTATGTTGGGAGTAAAACTAGTCGAAAAAATAAGAAACACCACACTGCGCTCCCAAACGGGTATCAAAGATGTAGTTATAAAATACTAATTATAAATTTAAAATACTAATTATTTATTCAACAAATGCAATAATCAATATAAAAAGTAGATGTTGTTCGATTCTCACCACTAGCCGATATGCTCGCTTAGATTCACGAAAATCGGTTGAGCCGTTTCAGAGGAGTTTAAGAGCCCGTCCTCTCTTTTCTACTGCTCTCTTCACACTCACGCCCGTCTTTCATATGCCAGGTGAAAATGGACGATCGCCAAATTAGCGGGTAGATAGAGGTTTTCTGTTTTTAAAGGGTTTTTTATATTGAAGTGGTAAAAAGTAATTCCAACACTTTATAGACGACTTTCTCAACAGTACATTGTATTTTTTTCATACCGTTAAGACGTCAATACAATCCATAAAAAGGTAATATTCTAATCCTTTTACAGCAAAAATCACAAAACTGTCGCGGGTTTGAGTTGGATTATTTAAAGATGCTTAAAAAAAGTAAAAAATCTAGCTGCAACACTATATTATAATTAAAATGATTTTACATGTTGTGCATTAAAACTTATAGAAATACTGTATTTTAACTGTTAAATCACGTCTGTTAAATGAGCGAAATCGGAAAAATTTCGTATACGGGCTCTTAACCACGCAACCCGTGACATGAGAATTTTATATATTAGATAATATTGCTATATTAGTAAGTGGTAACGTCCTAATATCTGTCTAGTAAGTCGATCAGTGTTCGACCTTCCTTTCAAACTAAGCCTATAATATTGAATAATCCATAATCTAATTTAAGTCTTCAAAAGGCAGCGAAAGGGTCGGAAATCAAAGTCAATTACCGTTCTGGAATTGATTCTAGCTCCATAAGGGGACGTCTGCAAAACCTATGTCAAAAGGGCAGATTTATTGACTATAGCTTGTGCCTGTGACCTTAAGTCTAAAAAAATATTTTGCTGCTCCGTGTCTTTATTAATGTAGCTTTCTCAGTAAATCTTATACTAAAAGAATTTTTGAAATTATAATTAGTAACAGTTGCTCCGATTATACAAGGTGTAACAAACATTATTATACTTTAGGAATACACTCCCCTATATTGAGTTTAATGTCAAAGTATCAGCGCTGAAAGACAACTTTTTTTTTTTCAACTTTTGTATGGGAAACTTCAGGACACTGCAGGGGGGCGCTTGCCCATACAAAACACAAAAAATGCCATCTCAGCACTTGCTACTTTCACTGTAAACTCTAATAATATAAGGGACACATACACGCCCTTAAGTATAATAATTAATTAATTATCACTTAGTTTTGTTACACCCTGTAGACAAGCAAAAACTTAAAACAGGTATCTACTTTGTAAATTATTTATTGTTTTTAAGTAGAATGTACATATTTTTATTTTTATTTTAAAATACATAAAGAAAGTAATTGCGAGAATCAATAAAAATAATCAGTTTTCATAATTCGCAGTGTGTTAAATGAAGTTTTACGTATCACTTTTCTCTTTAGTTCCTAGAACTAATGTATGTTTCAATAAAATTATCAATTTACTAGTAATTATACTATTACAGATAATATTATGTAGTTTAAATTATCTAGTTACTAGGAACTATTTAGTTTAAATTACATTCTAAATGGTAACAAATTATTTACGTCCTAATTTATACATTTAAGAGAAATTCTGTATATTAATAGATGTGTTAATGAAAATTTAAGGCCTCCGTGGTCCAGTGGTTAAGAGCGTGGCTTTTGACTCGGAGGTCGTGGGATCGATTCCCGCGTTGGAAACATGTTATTTCCAAGTTTGGTTAGGACAATGCAGGCTGATCACCTGATTGTCTGACAAGTAAGATGATCCATGTCCGGATGGGCATGTAAAAAGTCCTGCGCCTGATCTCTCGCCAGTCGTGTCGGTCGCCCGTCCTACTGGGTTGAGCACTATAAAATTACTCCTGCGTAACTGGCCTGGTTTCAATGAAACCGGCCACCTTCACCGAAACTGGTGTGGGAGTTATTATTAATGAAAATTTATCGGTCTCCATCATCCATGGCCTAAAGCCCTAATACATTAAGTATATATTTTTCTCATGGTTTCCTCTTTAAAAAGTTTCATGGTGGTTTCAGTTCAAAAAGAACGCAGAAACATGAAGTCAACATTTGAATCGCGTTACGCAACTGAAAACGGGAGATACAGCGTATTGTTACGTTTTACGAGGCACTTTGTCGGTACTAAAGTTACTTGATGAAAATGTTCACGACTTCACGATATCACTTTCACGTGATCAAAGTACAAAGTAGAGATAAAATTTAGTTATGATAATAACGGTGTTATCGTTCGAATGTTCATTTTGAATAAAAAGCTTAAACGCTGTCGTAACTCGCGAGTCGCGGCTCCTGACGAAAATTGAGGAGATAAGACGCTACGTGAGAGTGACGTTAAAAAATTGGATTAGTGCGAGTCGGACTCGCGCACAAAGTGTTCCGTACCGTTATTGGGCAAAAATAGGCCAAAATTTGTTTTTTTACATACGTAACTGTTTTCAGACTACCGACAAAATCGGGTCGACGTTATTTGTTAATACTATTTAACCTCAGAAAACTGTAATTTTTTATGTATTGTGTACTTTCGTAATAAGTATAGTGTTAAGGTTATAATATTGTTTCTCATGTAAGTGACATAAATTGTCTTATTGAGAATAATAAAGATCTTTAAACCGAACTGTAACAAAGAAGCATAAAGTTACAGTTACATAGGTAAGGATATTAAGGTTTTGTTACATATTTTTAACATTTAGTTCGAAGCAAGATTTGTGTAGGTATAATATTTAGATACTGGAACCAGAAATGAATTTCTTATAAAATGTTCCTAATAGATTTTATCGACTGCATTTAAATTGCCAGTACAAATAGATTGGATCAGAGAAATCCTTTCAATTATTTTTCTTCTATAAAAAGAGCTACTGAAATGGAAGTTTTTAAAGACGATTTCTTGTTGAACACCTCCAACAACTTCAATATTTTAATGACTTACTAATGAAGTCATATTTTATTTAAAATTGTATAATAATAACGATACAGAACCATTTATATTTCGAATCATACGATTCGAGGGCACATAGTGTACCTTATTGGGAAAACAGTAGACGTGTAGATTATTACTACTTGTATAAAACTTAAAATGCTCTTATCGAATTTTCGAATAACACTTAAAGTAAAGCTTACTTTTTAAGCCACGCTAAAGGTGCCTTTCCGATCTTTGCCGCAAGCGACCGCGACCTACAAAAAAACAAATAAAATGCCTCTTTATGACCTAGGCTTATAGGTTTAATTTAGCTCTACGTCATAAGTTGAAATTTCGTCCATTTGTTGCCTACTCAAAAAGTCTATATAAAATTCAAAAGAACTGTTATAGAGCTGAAATCATACAAACAGAATTCGTAGAAACCATCAAGCAAGGCTAGCAAGGACTTATTACTTTAAATTTTGTACTGGTCATTTTAAAGTGCACATGAATTTTTAAAATGCCATAGTACTTTTATAATATAAAAGGTTGGGGTAAAAGGATTTTCGCATTATAGTGTGTATGAACTTGTCATAAATTCTCTGGGGCTCTACCAATTATATTTATGTATCATTATTTTGTGGATTTTGGTATCATTTAAAAGTTTTAATTTTACAGAAGACAATTCCAAATTCGAATTAGTTAAATGTGAGATTTTCATTTGTTTTTCTTATTATTAAAATGAGTAATTCTAATGAAGAAATTAGATATATTTTAAATTTTTATTACAAAAAAAGGTAAGTAAATCACAAGCCGCGAAAAAATTTGTGATGTTTATGGACCTAGAGTATCTGTGAAATTAGCGCAAATTTGGTTTAAGCGTTTTCAATCCGGAAATTTTGATATCAAAGATGCACGTCGCTCTGGTTGCCCTGTTAGAGCGCTTACATACGAACGGCACGTATCGGCGCGGCGGCACGCGTCGGCGGCAGTCGATGGCAGTCGACGGCACGTGTCGGCGGCAGTCGACGGCAGACGACGGCACGTGTCGGTGGCAGTCGGCGGCAGTTGACGGCAGCCGTCAACAGTTTACCACGCTTGCAGTTGTGACGTAACGCGTAAAGGTAAGCGTCCACAGGTCGGTCCTATCGTACGCAACGGACGTTTTGCATTAAACGGATATTTTTTTTACAGTAGATTCACTGTATCGTATCGGCAGGGGACGGATTACCGACTGGCCAGTATGTTTATCTTCAAATTAATCCAAACAATGTTCCTAATCGAAAATTTCTGCTTTCGACTTTTCCATCCACACCCCCCTTTTTCCGTACACTGCCAATTCAGCGGACGTACTGTGAAAAAAAATGTCCGTTTAATGCGTGACGTCCGTTGCGTACGATACCGACCTGTGGACGCTTACCTTGCGGGGCTACGTCACAACTGGGGGCCTACCACCAACTCTACTAAGCGACACCGTTTGACAGATAAACATTTAAATTACTTTTAGGTACCTCAAGCTAGCGATCTTAAAAAGTTGATATTTCACAGCGGATTTAACATCGTTTTGCATTTTTTACTGTTATTAGTAAAATTATATTTAAAAAATGAGTACGGTAATGTTATTTTAATCTTACAGCAAAGTGTTCTGGAAACATGATAGTTTAGGAAAGGTCGTGGTAGGCCCCCTGCAAGCGTCATAAACTGTCAACGGCTGCCGTCGACTGCCGCCGACTGCCGCCGACACGTGCCGCCGACTGCCGTCGACACGAGCCGTTCGTCTGTAAGAAGCCCGGGCAAAACTGATGACATTTTTGAAAAAGTGGAGCAAGATCGGCATAATATTATAGTAGTTACGATGTAGCTGAAGAACTGGGGATTGACCACAAAACGGTTCTGGCGCATTTTGTGTACCTAGACACAAAAAAGCTCGATATTTGGGTGTCTCATGAGCTCACTGAAAGAAACCTAATGAACCGTGTACTCATTTGTGATTCTTTATTACGACATAATGAAACCGAACCATTTTTGAAGCTGATAACTGGTGATGAAAAGTGGATTACGTACAACATGAACGTGCGAAAAAGATCGTGGTCAAAGGCCGGCCAGGCTTCACAGACTGTGGCAAAACCCGGGTTAACTCGCAACAAGGTGATGCTGTGTGTGTGGTGGGATTGGAAGGGCATTATTCATTATGAGCTGTGACCGCCAGGCAGCACAATCGATTCTGAACTGTACTGCGAACAACTGATGAGATTAAAGCAAGAAGTTGAGAGAAAGCGGCTGGAATTAATCGACAGAAGGGATGTAGTTTTTCATCATGATAACGTTAGAGCTCACACATCTTTAGCCACTCAGCAAAAATTACGGGAGTTTGGCTGGGGGGTGTTTATGCTCTGCCTATACAGACTATACAGCCTTGACCTTGCACATTCAGATTTCCACTTGTTTCGGTCGCTGCAGAATTCCTTAGGCAGTGTCAGGTTGACATCACAAGAGGACTGCCAAAACCACTTGTCGCAGTTTATTCATCAGAAGCCCCAAAAAAATTTATAGCAATGAGATCATGTTCCTACCAATAAAATGGCAAAGGCAAAAAGTTACGAACAAAACGGCACCTACATACATACAACTTTATTTACAATTTATTCAATTGTAAATAAAGTTTATAAAAAAAAAACCTTTTGAATTTTTATATAAAATGCGAAGAAACTTTTTCCCCAACCTAATAAATAAAATAATAATCAAAGGCTTCTTCCGACGTCCAAAATCCGACATGTTGAAAACGTCATATGAGGATATTGACAGAAACATGCTATGCTCGTGCTGCCTCTAGCGAGAAAACATTGCAATAAGTCGTATTGGAATGCTATTTTGATAAACAAGTTAGGGTTGATTCTGACAACGCGACGCGTAGAGCCTTCGATGCATTTCTAAATTTATATGGATTTGACAGATTCGCGAGACGTCTCACGCAATTGAAATCTGTCAAATACATACAAATTTATTCCGCACCGCGCCTCGCCTCGCCTCGTCGCGTTGCGGTCTGAATTGACCCTAAGAGTCAGTTGGACGGCGTTAAGTAATAACGAATCAAGCGACAAAATAAAATAAAAGAGTTATGAATGCAGATCGATTCTAGGCATCATTAACTATGTATTCAGCTAATTTTGTGTTCGAAAGTCAATCCTAGTGCCTTATAATAAGGGGTGAATCAAGCGACATGTCAAACTTTGTTAGAAGTTTTGCACAATCTAGTTACGTATTAAAGAATTATGCGCCTAAGTTGCTGTTACAAAATACACAAACAGGAATTTAAAATGCATAAACGAATTATATCCACAAAAGTTGTAGATAATCCGATTCAATTTATTCATTAAAAACGCAAAAACGAACTAACCGCCTAATCTGGATTTATTCTGGCAGCAGATTTTGATATGGAAGATGAAGATTAGAAAAGAAAAATGATTTCGTTAATTTTTTATCACTGAGCGTTAAGTTTTTTGTTTTTTTATCTTGAAAAAGTGCAATTTTAATTATTAAAAGACTAGACGTCGCCCGCAACGCCGTTGTGCCAAAAATTCGTTTATCGCGCGGGAACCGTACATTTTTCTGGGACAAAAAATATGCTGCGTCCTTTCCCGGGACTCAAAGTATCTCCATACGAAATTTCAGCAAAATCGGTTCAGTGGTTTGGGCGTGAAGAGGTAACAAACAGACACACTGACACACTTTCGCATTTATATTAGTTTCATAAAGGATAGCGAGACAAGCCAGTAATTATGTTATTTTGTGGTACTTGACTATAAAAAAACTATTCCAATTTATGTGTATTTTCGTAATCATTAAAGACATACAATATCATCTTTAAAAACTGTATAATTTTTGTTTAATTTGAGAAATTTGCATTAAAATACTTGGATTTAATCTTTTATTGCACTTTATTTCACCCAAAATAAATCGTATTAAAGAATCAAACGACAGTAATGTCGTATAGTACGTTGTCAAATTTAATATATTGCTATAAATCATTATCGAATTAAGCGGAAAAATGGCTATATCTTTTAAAGTATATTCTACACAGTAATATATTCTATATTAATCTAAACTTTATATACATCTTAATTGACAGTAAAAAAATAATACACGTAACATAAATAATGAGCTCACAGCGACAATTTTAAGTTTAAAAGCTTATTTTCTCGAATTCTCTCAAGTGTCGCTTAATCTGTTATTACATAACGCCGTCCATTTAATGTTAATAATTGCAAAAATAAAAGAGTTTTTTAGAGACAGAATTCAGCGGGAACAGTGTTCATTGTTACCTACATAATATTGTATAGGTATATTAATTATAATGTATAATACCTAGTTTTGTTACAGCGAACCCCTACATTGTAGGGGTTTTAGAGTTCGCTGTGAAAGTAGCAGTTTTTATTACATAACGCCGTCCAGTTTACATTGCAACGTTGTATTTTAGTCTCTTACTTCTTTACCAAAATAACATTCCAATATGACTTATTACACCAATGTTTTCACGCTAGAGGCAGCACCACCATCATGTCTGTCATTATATACTGAAGGCAAGTCTGTCAATTCAAAATGTTAATAAAGTTGATAAAGCTGATAGAAGTAAAGTTTATTCGTTAAAGAGATTTGACTTTGTAAGTAACTTGTTATAAATGGGATTAAGCGAAATAAACAACACAACTTTGTATGGGAAGGCCATTCTACACCTGTTTTCTAGTTAGTTTAGCAAAGTGCAAGAATGGCCCCAAATGGCTCTACACTTTAAAATAAATTGCTCCTGGAGTCCCGGTTGAGGTTCCATTGCTGAAAGCCGGTAATGAAGTAAAATACGTCTCCACTTTGTTACCTAATAGAATTCGAAGATACCGGATGCTTTTGGAATTCTCGTGCTGTTAAATACCTAACGAAGATTAGCTATAGAAAATTTGGTACGTGATTAACTTTATGCTTTTATTAGTACGTGTAGGCTAATATCGACGACCTTTGTGGCTCTGTTGGTGGGCTGTTGGTAGCTCAAGCTGGGGGTCGCGGGTTCGAATCCCGCCGACGCAACGGAACAAAAAGTTTTCAAAGTTCCTGGGTCATGGATGTGTATTAAATATGTGTATCATATAATAAAAATCTTAAATATATGCATAGTATAAAAAGTGTTAAATATATTTCCGTTGTCTGGTACCCGTAACACAAGTCCTTCAGGTACTTAGCACGGGGTCAGACTGACGTGGTGTGAAGCGTCCATAGATATTATTTATTTATTTATATTTTATTTATTTAATAGCATTAGTTGTTGCACCTTATAGCTAAAAGTGAAAAACAAAACGTACGTTATTAAAAATTGCTTACTTTTTAGCATAGGTCCATGTTAAAAGTTTTGTTTTTATCCATGTGCGTAAGGTTTTCCTATTAATAAAAATATATTATAATAGAAATATGATAATATTATGATTTATGATAAATTAAACTTACCGACTTCCGATTAAAAACTTTAATTACTACAAAGAAGCTATACAATAAGTGGCCATAATTTTGCATAAGCGTAGCCACGTTTTCCTGAATGCTAAAGTTATGGTTTTAAAGCAAACGAAAAGTAATTTCAGCCATACGGTGGTGTTAAAATAAAATGGTATCATAATGAAAGGGTATTTTATAAGACTATATTACGTTACAGATGCAAAAGGGTATGTTAAAAATGTTGTCATAGGTGACCCCTTATAGAAATAGTCGAAGGAATTCTAATATCATTAATTTTATAACTTACATTGCCTTTCAATCTCTGAAAGATTTAGGTTACATACTCTTTCGTTCCCAAGCGGTCGCATACGACCGCGAGAACAAAATATTTCCAAGAAGCGATCGAGGTATTGGTTATGTTAAAATAATGTTTGCTCTGAAAACAATTGATATATTAGTTATGACATACAAGCTACGACGTAAAAATCTAGGTTAAAAGAATGTAGGTTTAGGTTTCAATTCGATTTTTATTTATACTAAGACTCGTAACAAGTTATTTATGTAGCCTAGACGATGCAAAAGTAAACTTTTTGTCTAATCTAGACTAAAAAAAAAGTTGATTAGTATAATTCCTACTGTATAGGTTAGTAAAATTATGTTATATGTCAATAAAATTACTAGTATCGTCACAGACATAGAATAAGATAAATACCGCATGTGTATGTACTTCGCGTGCTATATCGCGTTCCCAAAAGACGAGCAATGCTCGTCTTTCGAAAGTCTGTTCTTTAGTCTGCTATCGGAATCGAACGTCAATCGGAATTTTAAAAATGCCTTATTGTCTAAGAGTGCTGTATTGAGCTGTAGAAATTCAAATAGAAACGTTGGCCTTGATAATGGACACGTTGTCATCGCTGTATGTCACAGTGGTAGAAAAAAAAGTGACACGCTCGTTTTCATACAAATGAAGCGACATGCGATATCTGTCTTGATCTATGTATGTGAGTATGATCCACATATCCCTTTGCGCTTTTATTCAGTAAAAAGACGATAATTACTTTAAAATTACACCCAGGTCCCAGATTCAGCGCCGAGATTGATCCTCGAAACTTTGTAATCTAAAGTTACAGTGGTGTAAGCTGAGATAGAGAGGATGACCTAATAACATTAAGTGTGCATTGTGCAGTGGGCACTAAGAATGTACGGTCAAGAAAATAATGTTTGTTACAGATCTACAAGTATGTTTTGAGAATGACATTGTATTGTCATTTACACACGGGTGGGACGCATAGCTGTTCTTGGAGATAGTTCACAGGGCCAAAAGTTCAAAGTTTATAAGATGGCGGCGTTAGCCATGAGATATTCTGGTAAGACTGTTTTTAAATGAAATCATACTTTGTACTCATTTTTCTGTAGAATGATTCAAATTTCATGTTTTGTTTATAATTGTTTTAAATTAGTGTTTTTTCTTTCTTTTTATTAATACCTATTAAAAAATAAAAAGCATCTATGAATATTATGATGCCCTATTAAAAGTGTTTTGTTTTTGTCAATTGGTCACCATTGTCGAATCTTTGTTGCAGTAGAAAGCGGTAAACCTTAGCCCGTTACTTACGTATTTTTAACATATTGTAATAAGTTATAACTAACATGAATCGCTTCACCGAGAATTAAGTTAGCTTATCATTTAATTTGCTTAACTGTACGCCAACTTAGTAGCACTTTAATGTACAGATATAGTTTAAATGAACTTTTCACAAATGTTTGTAACTTGTTTTTAAGGGTTCCATACCCAAATGGTAAAAACGGAACCCTCTTAAACTTCGATGTCTGTCCGTCTGTCTGCCTCTAGACTGTATATACATAAAATCCCATTTACTAAAATACTACATTTTACTATTCAGAACTGCCTTTTCAAGTAGTCAAAAGCCAGTCTTAGTAATATCTCTAGTAGTTATTACTTAGCTAACAGAAGCAGCTGTGGGATTACTCTGAATTTCAAGTTATTTAATGTTACGCTAGCATTTAGAAACCCACATGGGCGTAAATTTGGGGCCTCGAAAAAGTGGCAACAGAAAATACCTTGCCCTGATTGACAAAACATCAATAAATTTTATGTTTATCATACTTTATTTATCGCGCGGAAAACGTTTTTTTTTTTAATTACGTTTTCCGCGCGATAAATAAAGTATGATAAACATAAAATTTATTGATGTTTTTGAGATACTTTGAGTCCCGGGAAAGGACATAAGTATCTCCTTTCTCTGTCTCTAAAAACATATAAGTCACAGATTTTATATTAAAACACAAAGGTAGCTATAACATTTCCAAAGATAGTACAAAATGTATTATATTATTGTTAAAGCCTTAAAATTTGAAACGGGTAATGGTAAGTAGGTAATATCAAACTATTAATATTACAAAGAGAGAGAGAATGGCTCTTAGTTTGCATTATTCTTTAAACTAACACTAGATGACGACCGCAACTCCGTTAACCGTACATTTTTCTGGGACAAAAAGTATTCTATGTCCTTTCCCGGGACTCAAAGTATCTCCATGCCAAATTTCAGCAAAATCGGTCCAGCGGTTTGGGCGTGAAGAGGTAACAGACAGACAGACAGACACACTTTCGCATTTATAATATTATATGGATATGGATATGGATAATAATGTAAAACTTTGGATTTAAAGAATCTAGACTAACATAATATAGTTTTTATACCGACAAGTATTTTTGTGCGTTTTCATCTCGTTCCAGTGTGACATTACCCTGATTGGGAGCACTTGGTATGTTAGTTACATACACACTTGGGCGCGTAGACACTGCAGTTAAGTGGAGCTTAAATCATATTCCAATCAATGTCCCCTTTGTTACCGTCTGAATCGGACACTGAGTCTATTCAAGTAGGAAACTGTCATAGCTTGCACTCTTATTTATTTGGTAATGAGGCTATTAAATTATGATCATTGTCCGTCTGTCCATCTGTCGATTTCCTCTTCACTAGGGGATACTTTAAGAGACGAAGAAGAGACTCAACGTAGTGCCACCGTTTTTAGCGTAAAAATGTACGGCCTGATAAACGAATTTCAGCATCATCTCGTAGCATGATAATATTTTAAAAGTCCCTTATTATATAATTTTTTGGCATGAGTAATATAGAAAATTCGTAAGTCGTAGACAAGAAAGAATAAGAAATATCCTCTCTCTTTTTTATTCACTTCTGGCGTCACTTCTAGGCCCTGATTCTGCACGATGCTCAATTCGACTCGGATTCGAAAACATCCGCGCGACATCCAATAATATAAACGCTCGCCGCGCTTAGCAATTGACCAATGATCGCACGCAAAGTCCCGAATCGGAGTGATCGGAAAACGTGAAAAGAGCTTTAAAAAAGTATACAGTATTAAGGCGCTATATCGAAAGTAATTTTACCGCAAGGGCAATTTTATACTTAATTTGTATGACTATAAAGTCGTGAATACGCTGCGGCCAGAAGCTATCGGCTCGCTCGGAAAACATGCGAAAAAACGTAATTATAATCATTTAAAAAATAACTACGAGCATTTAAGCAAAATGCTTCTATACGATTTTGAGTTGCAAAGGTGTCTATCAATTAGACTAATTTCCTACAATACATCTATTTTCGTTTGAAAATAATCTTTAAATTTCGTATTTTTAAGAAGTAATTTCGAAAATTAATTGTATTAATCGCAAAATACATTAATCGTGTTTCTAGTTCTTCTCAAACCTAGATAAGGCTATGAAGATATGTATATCTCATTACCAGATTTGTAACATTTCTGAGGGTCCTATAGTATTACGTCAAAAGGGACAGTTTTTTCAATATAGCGCCTAATCATTAGTTCATTACATTACAACAAATATATAAACACAACGCGCCGTATTACGCGTTACACTTACTAAGCATTGTGAAACATGTTCAAAGTGACAGTCGCGTATATTCGCCCGTTTGTTTGAAGTCGAGGTACTCCTTAGTTCTGTCTACTCTGATAATATTGTTATTACGTGTATGCTTAGGCCCGTATTTTTGGTCAGTACTCAAGATGCATCTCGGTCTCAAGACACGGTTCAGGCTCTGTGATTGGTTGGCTGTCAAAATTTGGACCAATCACTGAGCCGAACCGCGTCTTGAGACCGGGTCGCATCTTAAGTACTGACCAAAAATACGGGCCTTAAAGTACTATTTAAACTCAAGTACGTAATGTTGTTATTTCAGTTACGGTACATTGTACCAATTGCGAAGTGTCTGTCAGACGAGTAGACGTTTACCAACTTGTGACAACTTTGATTGGAATGCTAAATTAATCTTGGGCGGACTGAATTTGATTTTAGACATGATAAATGATAAATTAACAACGTTACATAATGTAATAACTTTAATACAAATAAAATTATCTTATAAGCAAGGATTTTTTGGTAAATTTCAGTTACAAACAATTCCTTTTCAATATTATGCTGAAGGCTAATTTTCTTATTTCCAAAAAAAATATACCAAAATCGATCTAGATCGGAATCGTCTTCAGCTACATTACTTATTATAAGTTAAATATAGACCTTGTCTAAGCTCCACGCTTTAGAAAGAGTTTCTTTCTTTGAAAAAATAGACAAAGTGACATAATAATATTTTTGTTCTTTGCAAAAATTCTACATTCCAAGCGCTCACTACTAGACCCTCATTCGTAATTTTTACATAGATAGATATTTAAAACACTTGATTGCTCCTTATCACAGATTATAAAATAGTTAATACGTAATGCTACGTATTAACTATTTAGTATTAATTTTAATTACTGATAAACTAATTAGTTTTTAAGTAATTTGAGACATAGGCTAGGGCGGCTTAATCACTATAAGCGACCTCTTTCATATTCTTAGTATAAAAAATCGGTTGTCTGTGAAGTCGGTTTACTGACGATAGTTGAATAGTTGAACGTGACAACGTATGACGTTTTCACTTCAACTATCCTTAACCCCTTAACCCTCGCTTCCGAATCTCTATAAATAGAAACAAACTTTTTCGACTGTAACCTAAAGTTATTTAGATGTATTTCTTTCAAATCGACCTATGCAAAGAACAAAGTTCTATTTGAATATATCACCAAAGTACTTTTATTGTATTTTTTACTGCTATCGGACCTCTACATTTTATAAAAAAAATAAAAATTTAATAAAAATGTTACGTAAAAACAATAGTTAGGTACTACAATTAGTGTCACCTCACTACCAACTTCGAGTAGCAAGATATCGACAATTGCAGCAATTACGTCAGCGTCTTGTTGGCCCAGCGGGACAAGCTAGATATCACAGCGCCAAGTTCCAGGTTCGCGTCCACGCGGCGGCAATACTAAACTTTTCGCTTTCTTTAAAAAACATATTATTGTAAATGTACTATAGTATATAATATAGCAGCTGTCCACGCAGACGCATCGCTCACTCAAGTAGGACTTGGTGTGGTGGTGGACGATTGTGCTTCCTTGTCGCTCGTTCCGCGCTCTCGATTGCACTTCAAGCCTTAAATGGAACGCCTCAGAGCGAGGTAACGCCGCATGAACTGTCATGTTTTTCGGGCGCGCACCCCATATCGAATTATACGACGTTATCACGTCAAAAGATCGTAATGCTCGGCTCTCTTCCCTCACTGATGTAATGCTCGACTCTGTAAAGTTAATTTTTTTTTCAGTGAAATAAGGGGGCAAACGAGGTGACCTGATGGAAAGCAGCTTCCGTCGCCCATGGACACTCGCAGCATCAGAAGAGCTGCAGGTGCGTTGCCGGCCTTTTAAGAGGGAATAGGGTAATAGGGGAGGGTACTGGGTAGGGATGGGAAGGGAAGGGAATAGGGGAGGGTAGGGAAGGGAATAGGGTAGGGGATTGGGCCTCCGGTAAACTCACTCGGCGAAACACAGCGCAAGCGCTGTTTCACGCCGGTTTTCTGTGAGAACGTGGTATTTCTCCGGTCGAGTCGGCCCATTCGTGCCGAAGCATGGCTCTCCCACGCATAAATTATTACAAGCGAATGCTCCATGTGAGAGAGTACCTTACGCATTGTATCATTACAAGGTGCGCATAATTGCTCGGTTCTACGTATAACGTTACATTACAAACGAATGCTCCCGGTGAGTGAGCACCTTTAAAATACTATTAGCAGCAAACACCCATGTCTATATTATAATACAGCCGAAAATCCCGAATAAAGCAGTAAACACCGCGAGCGCTTTACGACTTCATATTGCATATTATTGCGAATTTATCGTCGTTTTTCGCGTCTCTGTGAAATGTGAATTCCTCGCACGTAGTCAGTGACGTACAAATCATATATGAGCTTTTATTACTTAACGCTCACGCCGTGTTTTGTGCGGGAAAATTGCAATTTTATTGGATTCAAATTGGCTACAGGATGTTTTTGTGTGAAAATATTATGAACAGTATTTAACTGGCTTCAAAAAAAGGCGAAGGTTCGAAAATAAAAACTGTTTATGATCAAAATTAAAAGAAATTTATATTTTCGATTAATTTTTAGTCACAAAAGACTTGATTGCTATTATTTTGGAGGTACAAAGGTGTTTGGATTTTCAAAGTTTTTAACGCCCAAAATTATTTGAAAAGTTTGAAAGAATTAGTTCAAAAGTATAGTGCTTTTAGAGAGGTCGGAGCAGAGGGTGCTACTAACACATACAGTAAACTGTCCGAATAAAATCCGGCATTTTGCACATGTCTCAGAAACGTTGTCTAACGGCGAACAAAACTTTTTTGTTTATTAATAATATGCATTTGAATTTCATATTATTGAATGTTAAAATTTGTTATTAGCCTTCTGGTTTGCATTATAAAATAACCGATTTAAAAATTTACTTTGCATTGTAGGAATTCAAAGTTATAGCGTTCTACAAGTCAAACGGGTGTATTGTTGTGCTGACATCGTGTCCTCAATTCGGAATTGCGAACGATAACAAAACCACGTTCGATTCCACATGGAAATGTTACAGAATTGTACAATGTACATCATTTTGTTTGGAACTAGCCGCACCAGCTCAACTCCTGCGGTAATATTAATGAAGACGTAAGTGGAAGAATCGAACAAGTGACATTTCCTAACATACGGACAATACCTCATTTTTTCCCTAATTATTTTAATAAAACTTGTAACTTATCTACTTCTTAACCTAGCTAATATATTTGGCTACACATATAATTCATAGTTCTATTTCAAATATTTTTTCCTGCCATAATGCCTCCATTTAAGCAAAAAACGGGAAGTTTTTTCATGTTACTTACCTTATTCTTCCACTCACGTCTTGATTTGTTTTGCGACAGTTTTTCTTGAAATTTCGCATTCATTTTCAAAACTACAATCAAAATAAGGGTCCGAATTTATGAAAAAATATTTTTAACAGTTTTTTTTTTTAGAAGAAGGACCGATTTTTTTTGCCTACAGTGCCGCCAGCAACCTGCCTTATTAGATCTTAGTGTAAAAAACTTATTGTGCCGGATAATTTTTGTCAATTGATTCATCGCTTTACGCACAAGTACAGCTTGAATTATTGGTAACTCTATTGAATAGATATATTGAATAGATATTATTATGGAATATGGATATTACGAAATAATTTGTGTTTTAATAAACGCGAATGCTGAAAGCTGATACCTTACTTCCGACACAATCGAGAGTCGAATCGATCTTGGAAGGATTTGGTATTCTCGACAACCACACTAGCGCACGATCGTGCGGTGTACCAATTCGTAACTACATGGGATGGCCAGGGAAAATTGATGTCGGGTCTTGGCGATATCGATTTTGATTTGAGTTTATTCAGTGTACTACTTACAATCGAAACTGAATCAAATCGAGATCGAATCTGTAGGCCTGCTACAAAACCTTTTTGAGACTCAAACAATCGGATGAGAATGCCGCGTCTTGCTCTAACAACGTCATTTCACGTTTGTTAGAGTAGGACGCAACATTCTCGTACTATTGTTTCAGTCTCAAAACCGTTTCGTGGTACGGGCCCAGACTCGTAAGTCAAAATCGTATCAATTTCGAGAGTAAGGTCTCTAGTTTCAGAGTCAGATGTCGTATTGATTTTATAGAGTCGCAAATTCAGCATGCACTAGAGGATTTACAAGAAGTAATTCGATGCTACACGTTTCTGCAGATTCAATTTATTATCCTGCTCTAGTTCAATTAATGTTGTTTCGAATAACTTAATAGTCTGCAAGCGTTAGTCCAATCTGAAACTAATGTAGTAAATAAGGTTTATTTACCCTGTGTTAATATTTACAATTTACTACACATTTTGTTACGCTTTCGTACGTGATTTCGAGCTATATATTTTTAATTGTATAAATAAAATAAAAAATAAAAAAGCCTTTTATTTCTTGCTTTACAGTAACATTTCAGTAGACATAGTATGTTAATTTTGTTATCTATCATCTATTATTTGCATGCAAATTAAATAATAATTAAACAATATTATAATAACAATGCCTATTAAAAATCTTAAGAATTAAAGTAAGTAATTAATTACATTATTAATATTATAATTGAATTTATTAACATGTCAGGTAGGTAAATTATTGTAATTCATTATTATAACAAAATAACGGATTGATGTAATTAATAATATTATTAGAATTATTCATTAACATGTCATGTAAATTGTAAGTAATGAATTAATTATGATTTTAGCAAGAACCCCTCTCAGCGGAAGGTAAAGGCCTCCTCCAGAGCTGACCAACGTTCTCTATCATCTGCCACTCGCATCCAGTTAGTGCCAGCAACTTTTATAATATCATCTGCCCAGCGCGCATTTGGTCTACCCCTTTTTCTTTTTCCTGAGGGACCGGTCCACGAGGTTGTTATGTTGTTGTGTCCACGGTAATATTTAATTTGTTTACTTATGCATCATTGAAACGAGAAAATTTGGAAAATGGCGGCCTTACCGCGAGTTAATTCAGACTGCTACGCGATGCGTTGATTCATTTCTAAATTTATACTGAATTGACAGACTTACCATCTCCGCGTCGCGTTGAGGTCTGAATTCACCCTTACGCAATTATCTAGTTTTATAATAATTACACTACTAATGTAATAATAATAACTGGTGCAGTTAATTTGCAGCAGATGTCGAGCAGGCGGAAGTTCGGGTAACTGTCGATTTATTACTTATGATTCAGTACGCGTGAGCAAATAGTGCAACATTTAGCTGGATTTGAAATTTACCGGATTCACAACGACATCGACGAGATCGTAACTTGAAGTTATCTGAGAGTAAAATGAACACGTGAGTGGAAGAACACGATAAGTAACATCTTGTAAAATACGGACATTTACTAATTTTTTCCCCTAAAATGTAAACAAATCTTGTAACTTTATCTACTTCATCACCTGGTTAATATATCTGGCTACAGATAAAATGTATAGTTTTTTTATTTGAAATGATTTTTCCGGCCCTAAAGCCTCCACTTATGCAAAAACGGAATTTGTTACTGTTAATTATCGTGTTCTTCCACTCACTTCTTTATTTATGTTCTACAATTAATAATGGAATAATATATTACATTCTTATTTAGGTATTTACAACTAAGCGTCGACATGCATCCCGAATTCTCAGAAACTATTCTGAATTGAAATTGAGCGTAGGTAAGTTGAAATAACCGACTAGAACACTAATATGATTTATATTCTGTGCTAGAACAAAGGATTCTTTATACGTCAAACTTCATCTTTCTACATGGGGTTGCGTTTCAAACGATAGTAAAATTGAAACGCTGTATAGGAATTCGGAAACTAGAACCTAGAATCTAGATCAAATTCAGTTCCTAGAAGGCTAGTGAAAAAGGTTGTTCAACTAACGTGGCGTTTAAATTCATCGTTCGGTTAAATAATTGCTTGCCTTGGATTCAGAGAAACCTTAAGAGGCCGGGTGCCATCGAAATTCTCGTTTACATGACACGTAATACCGAAATCACTTTCTCATACGAAAATATTTAACATGTTTGAGTTATTTTTCAGCTTATAATAGTAATTACCTAGGTTCCTGCACAAATATTTACTAAAATATTTAAACACTAAAAATTATTTTTTAGTGTTTAAATATTTAGTAGTTTTACTACTTGATTTTGATTTAATACTTGAGAAAATTATTTTGGTATTACGTATGTAATAATGTAAGTATGAGAATTTCGATTAGTATGATGAAGCCTGCGACTCCGTTGCCCCAAAATTCGCTTATCGCTCTGGAACCGTACATTTTTAAGGGATAAAAAGTATCCTTTATCTTTTCCCGGAACTCAAAGTATCTCCATACCTCTTCACGGCCAAACCGCTGAGCCGATACCGACCGACAGACAGACAGACAGACACACTTTCGTATTTATAATATTATTATGGATATGGGATTGGCCTCGAAAGCAGCCTAATATCATCGTATCAGCGTAATATCATCGCGTATGAGATGTCCGTCGCGTAGCATCGAAGCGTATCATGATCGCTAGAAATGTACACGATGATCGCGATCATTTTGCGTCTACACTAGCGATCATGATACGCTTCGATGCTACGCGACGGAAATCAGGCCATTTAGCCAAGACTTATTCGTTGTGGCTTCGTTATAGAATCGCCGATCAAAATGTATGGTATTGACGTAAACGTTCGTTAATATGACGTTGACGTTCGACTCGTCTTATGTCAATTCCATACATTTTGATTGGCGATTCTATAACGAAGCGATAACGAAAAGATCCTGGCTCACCCCCCTGATACGCGATCATGATACAGATGTGGACAAAGCCCTAGATCGCCACCGCTTCCGCCCCGCTGCCCGCTGATTTAGAGACTGAAGCCTAGGGTCAAATCAGACCGCAACGTGACGCGCAGATGCATTTCTAAATTTTGTGGATTTGACAGATTTGCAAGATGTCTCACGTAATTGAAATCTGTCAATTCAATACAAAATATTTAGAAACGCATGTACGCGTCGCGTTGCGGTCTGATTTAACCACTGACCTCCATTATACAAGTACCACAAGTACGTTGGACAGATGATACCCAGCTGTTTTTGTGCCTATTTGAAGCGGAATCAGCGCCCCCAAAATAGGGGGAAGAGAACTAAATCTGACGTAACTTGCAAATGGCCGCTCAATCGCTGTTGGTTGTAGAAACCATATAATCACTAAGGTGATAGAAATTAGTATTAGTTCCAAGCACTCCCACTACTGCTATCAGCGCCAATATGACGACTTTTAACGTCATGTTTACGTCAGATTTAGTTCTCTTCCCCCGATTTTGGGGGCGCTGATTCCGCTTCAAATAAGCACAAAAAACAGCTGTCATTTCAAAGGGTATCATGATCGTTGGGTATCATAGGTCCAGCGTACTTGTATAATAGAGGTCAGTGGATTTAACCCTGGCCGTTTGTCCACTGCCGCCGCCACTGGAACGTCACCTACAAAAATTCAAATAAAATGTCACTTTATGACGGTTTCATTTTCTACCGACAATGGTCTAGCGACCCATGCCGCCTTTGCTATTTAGTGACGTAAAATGGAAGGCCTCGTGATGTCGGCGGTAGAAAAACGCCATAACTCTATTGTTTGTTTGGAAGTAAATAATTCACCAAATTAATAAATATTCTCAATGATTTCGCTTAGGGCCAAAAACGGAAATTAAGAATTGCTATTAGTTTGTTAGCACGTTGATCATTGGATATGGGGATTACTCTCTGTGCTGATTTATAGACGCAACTCGCAAGTTTAAAAAGTATTTATATGAAAAAATATGTAGTATTATATCCACAGCCGAACATATAATAACCTCGGTCTCCTTTTTGAAAGTCAGTTAAAAATAACCCTGTGTTCTTGAAAAGCGCGCAATTCTTCTCGAGACCAAACAAAGTCAGTGAACCGAATATTTGTCTTATTTGGCGCGTACTTTGCGATGAGTATCCTCCAAATAGGATTATACGGGTTTCAGTTTTATCCGACGCCGGCGTTGGGTGATTAGGGAGCGCCCACAAATTACGTGAGGTATTTTTTTACCCCCCTGGTGAGATTTTGTGAGATTTTATTACTTACTTACCGTAAAAATACGATTAAACCAAAATATATTTCTACTACTCATACCAGAACTTACTTCATATGAAAATTCATCGTCAACACCCTGTTTTAAATTTTTTACTTTTCTTAGATACGACAGCATAATAACAATTCTAAATTAAAAATAATTATTACCGAATACTTTTCCAATTAACATTATTTTCTTTCGATTAAATTTTTCTTTTGACATTATTAAATTAATTACAGTTTATCTTTCAATAGATAGGAACGACAAAATTTTGCAAGTTTCTAAGTTACAAAATAATACTATTATTTATTTATCTTTACTCTCAAAACATTAAATAAATGACTTACAGATATTCAAAAATATTTGATTATTGCCGAAACGTAATTCTCCGAAAATCTTTTCCAAAAATAATTCACGATAATTTGATGCCATTAAAACAAAATTAACGTACACACAAATTATTATTTTTAACAAAAAATTAAAACCGACTTCCAAGGTAAAAACAATAACATCCTTATAATATGAACTAAAAAGTATTAAATAATTTTTCCTATCGAATAGTGCCTTTTTCCGAATTCGGCAAAAACTCAACTATTTCTGTACTCAATCCTTCATCATTTTGAAGTCGGTACCAGATATAGCTGAATCTTCAGTCTGCCAAAATATTTGAAACATTTGTAACTGGCACCGACTTCAAAATTATGAAGGATTGAGTACATAAATAGTTGAGTTTTTGCCGAATTCGGAAAAAGGCACTATTCGATAGGAAAAATTATTTAATACTTTTTAGTTCATATTATAAGGATGTTATTGTTTTTACCTTGGAAGTCGGTTTTAATTTTTTGTTAAAAATAATAATTTCACTCTTTTTAGTTTTTAGTTACCTAGTAAGTAGTAAACTATCGCGTACTATGTACTATCAAAGAAGTTGATTCCTATGCAGATCGGGGAGCAGTTTGGTTGCGACTTGCGTTACGTCAAACCCAGCCGACAGATCACAATTAACATTGAATTGACATATTCGACCAAATAACGTTGGTCTATCAATTATTGCATAGGAATCAATTTCCTCGATGGTACGTAGAATAATACACCTGTATTATATTATTTTACGTATCTTATTACAAGCTCACCGGTGAGCGAGACACAATAGAATAACAATATATTTCCAAGAATCCACGATCGAAGGATACAAACTATTAGCAACAAATCATAAGTATCGTGCAGAGACCGGTCTCGAACGCTTCAACTCCCAAGCGGCCACATTGTGGTGTTATACGAATTCGGACATCTATTAATAACCGGCCCCACTCGTTCGACTCGAGCGATCTTTGCACGAAAAATTTTGAGTGTGAAGTTTTGAAAATAGACAAACTGTGTTACGCTCGTAAAAATCTCATTATTCGGTATTTTATTCGAAGATGAACTTTTCTCATGTTCTGGGAATTGGATCCCAGGTGCGCGAGGTCTACCGTCTATGGCGGTTGCATACTAAGGTATAATATTAATATATTATCTATCTCAATGGCCGTCGCCGCGCGCCGCTGCGGCTCGGCCGCTAGTGCGCGCCCGGTCGCGAATTTACAAAGGCTATATCATTAGAGTGAAAGCGCAAACTGAACTGGCTTAGCTTTTGTTAGACAAAAACTTGACAAAACCCTTATCTGTTTTAGTACAGAAAATGACCGAAATCGCCTAGAAAGAGATTAGCTAAATTGTTTCTAACGTTGCAGCAACATATTATGCTATTCAATTTGATACCGATATGGTAAATACATCGTCATTGTTAACTTTAAAAATATGTAGGTGGATAGTTATATGAAAATTGTTATTACTTATTATTTTAATGTTACAGTAATGAAATTACTTACTCGTTTCTATTCTGTATTTAAGGGTCCGTATACGAAATTTGTCGATTTCGCTGATTTTACAGACGTGATTTAACAGTTAAAATACAGTATTTCTATAAGTTTTAATGCACAACATGTAAGATCATTTCAATTATAATATAGTGTTGGAGCTAGATTTTTTATTTTTTTTAAGTATCTTTAAATAATCCAACTCAAACCCGCGACAGTTTTGTGATTTTTGCTGTAAAAGGTTTAGAATATCACCTTTTTATGAATTATATTGACGTCTTAACGGTATGAAAAAAATACAATGCACTGTTAAGAAAGTCGTCTATAAAATGTTGGAATTACTTTTTACCACTTTAATATAAAAAACCGTTTAAAAACAGAAAACCTCTATCTGCCCGCTAACTTGGCGATCGTCCTTTTTCACCTGGCATATGAAAGACGGGCGTGAGTGTGAAGAGAGCAGTAGAAAAGAGAATACGGGCTCTTAAGTGACAAAAAATACTACTTAATTAACTAACAAACTTTAATTAATAGGTAAGAAACAGGTATGTACATAACTACACACTTGTTGAGAGTACAAAATATAATTATAAAACTATCTTAGATAAATAAACAAAAGCTCATCTATTAGAGTCTGGCTCGTGACTCAAACGGTATAAGCCTTTGTAAATACGCCGCCCGGTCTGGTACCTGGCAACGCGCGCGCCGCGCCGCCGCGCCGCTCGCTTGACAGCCCTAGCAGATTATAGCAAGCGAGACGCCAGACAGTTAATGTACTATGAACGCTAAGCGCAATGCAAAAGGTTGAAATTAGGTTGTTTCATGTGTTGTTGTGAGACATGCATGTTATTTATATTAATTATCGAAGCAGCTTACTTCTCAGAAGTAATGTCAAATGTGTGCCTTATGCTCTGGACTTAAGGATGAATTTGTTTTGTTCAATTTTGGTGACATCGATGACCCTAATGTGGTAATGATGATGATGATGATGAATGTAATTTGCATAGTAGCATATGCTTTCAGTTCTTAAAACAGCGCCTAAACCCCCAAACTTGTATCTATAAGGAATCCGGAGTTCTCTTAGTACCTTCGGAACCTCGGTGCAAAATCTTGCGTTTTGGTAGCATATGCTTAGGATGCTTCTCATAAAACCAAAATCACCATATGTTTCCATATAAATTTCGAGGAGTTCCCTCGATTACTCATGGATCCCATCATCAGGTCACCACTTTTGTGAACATGGTACCAAATTGGAGTGAAACCTAATACAACAAAACAAAAATTTCGAAAATCGGTTCACAAACGGCGGAGTAATCGTTGAACATACAAAAATAAAAAAAATAAAAAAATCCACAGCCGAACATATAACCTCCTCGTTTTTTGGAAGTCGGTTAAAAATACTAGTAAATGTCATAATATATATCAACTGCAACTATTTGCAAATAAGTCAGTTTAGTTATTGTAAAACGTTATCAAAAATATTAGTAATATTGCAAAAACTCATTTATTTCTTATAGCAATCTGACCTTCTACGAACTATTTAACTGTTAATTTATCACTTTTCTTATTTTTACCGAAATCTTTATTCCAAAAATTCAATTTATTTTACTAAAAACTATATTAAATCGAAATATTAGATATAAAAAAGAATATATTGTTAAATGTTAAGTGAAATTCTACTACTATTATTTTTATTATGTACCTACTGTATGTTATATTTCTTAAAATTATATTTTTCAAACGGAACATAAAATTTAAATTTAGAAAAATTTGAAACATAATTAATTACTCATCTAAATATACATACCGCTGTAGTTACAAAAAGTATGACATATGATTTAATTTTATTTTAAAATTTTGACATAAAATAAGTACTGCTAAAATCTCATTTTTCTATCCTGTTTGTTCTCCCGGCTGCGTCCACTTCCGACACGAACATCTCCCGGCTGCCTGCTCTACATTCCTCTCATCCGACTCCAACATCTCCCGGCTGCCTGCATATACCACTCATCTGACTCCATCATCTCCCGGCTGCCTGCTTTATATCTCCACTCCAGCATTTTGATTTTTCTCTCACAGATTTTTGGCAACGGTACAATTATATTATTCTTGCAACTTTTTGATACATTTATTTTTAATTTATTATTTTTCACTGAGTCTTTTTTTTTAATTATTATTATATTTATATTTCCACTTCTGACAGATTTGTATTTATCTTTTTTTTTAGTCTCTACACTATTTACTTATTTTTAAACCTACTTTTTTTTACTCACTAACGGCCGTTTAGTTCATAATATTTTTGTCCACATTCACCACTATAATTATTGTCATTTTCATTTCACATTTTCAGTCACTATAAATTTCACTTTTAACATATAAAAAGATAGTCTTATTTTAGTTTTATAAAATTTTTAGTTCGTTTTTTATTCACTTCTACAGTCCCTGTACCCGCTGCGCAGCGCCGCCGCAAGGCAGCACTGGCAGGGTCGCCATGCAATGTGTGGCTTACGGGAGACTGATTGAAAGATGTTATGTTCACGGTTAACCTTTATTGAGTGCACTTACTAGCTACTTAGCCTAACTTATATACCTAGGGGGGGAAGTGACACACATACTACAAACCCCACTCCCCCCCCCCCCCAAATCTCACGTGAGATTATTCAAAATGTGGGTTTCTTAAGTAAACGTTTGGTTTGACACTCAGTAGATTTTCTTTCATACGACTATGCTTAAGATACGTACCACGGAGCAAAGACAAACTTTGTTTTAGCTCCGTGATACGTACAATCTGGATGAAATGGACCAAAATAGTATTATATTGTAGAGAAAAAAATTACGTGAGATTTGCCGAGACCCTCCCTCTCCTCAACGTGAGATTAGATGAGATTTGACTCGACCCCCTCCCCCCCTAAACACCTCACGTAATTTGTGGACGCCCCGTATATATTATTTTTGTATCGTCACGATATTATGTATTAACCAGTCTGAGTAATTCCTACCGCTTCGGGCCATCGTGGATTATCGAAGACATGAGTGGTAACAATTTGAAAACTGGCCTTAGGAGCGGGAAAATGATTTGAAATAAAATAAAGTGGAGTCTATATTGTATACCTACATTTATTAGCTAGATGGTGTAGTAGGTAAGATACAAGATTCGTTCAAATTATAAGGGAAAAAATTATAGTATGTATCTTCATATCATGCATTTGGATGTGATATATCTAAGAAATCTGAATATCTCCTGATTAATTTCGTTTCAAGTCGTAAGATAGATTTAGCTTGTCCTTCGGGCACCCCGAGATCATATCAAAAATGCGTGATTCCGTTTACAAAAAATGTCAAAGTACATAAAATCTTCTATATTTTCTAACATGTTAAATAACACTTCTGCTTCTTTAAAAAATTGCGCCTTCGCGAATCGCCAATGTCAGAGTGTGATGACGGAGACTGTAAAATAATAGATACTAGCGAGTAGCGACCCGCCCGGCCTTCGACGCTCGGGTATAAAATATAATATAGCCACTGAAAAAATGACTTAAATCGATAGCCTATGATCCTTCACGTGGACAACATTTTATCTATATTCTGTGCCCCCTTATTTCATTAAAAAAATTAATAATTATTAATAAGTATAGATACTACACAAAAAATTTTACCGTGTTTTTTTCACCGTGCCTGATGTTTTACGTTACAAAAGGGTACGCTAGAAGCTGCAAACAGTTACTCTTTATTTACAAAACCACGTAAAAAGATAAAAAGAGCAAGCTCGGAATAATTTCCGAGAACAGAGGTGTTCCTAAATTACAGTTTTCGTATTATGCCTGCCGGGGATACTTGATACTGACAACGCATCATGTTTGAGTTTAATGTTTAGAATATAAAACATTGTAGTTTACGTGTTTATTGAATTTATGTTATTCCTCATCAAATTAATTTTATTTTATTCAGCAAAATATTATTTCCACGCAGTTGAAACAACTGCTCTTAAAAAAATTATTAAAATATTATGAAGTTCTAAATATCTAAAGGGGTGTAACAAAACACTTTAGGGTGTATATACGTGGGAGAGCCATGCTTCGGCACGAATGGGCCGGCTCGACCGGAGAAATACCACGTTCTCACAGAAACCCGGCGCGAAACAGCGCTTGCGCTGTGTTTCGCCGAGTGAGTGAGTTTACCGGAGGCGCAATCCCCTACCCTATTCCCTTCCCTTCCCATATATAATCCCATATTCCCTATTACCCTATTCCTTCTTAAAAGGCCGGCAACGCACCTGCAGCTCTTCTGATGCTGCGAGTGCCCATGGGCGACGGAAGTTGCTTTCCATCAGGTGACCCGTTTGCTCGTTTGCCCCCTTATTTCATAAAAAAATATGAGTACAGAGTTAACTATGAGAGTAGCAAGCATTGAAAGATTAACTTTTTTTATTTCTGTACGGGCGAAACCGTGACGCTGGGTAGCTCGGCCAAAATCGCAAAAATACTATTTCAGCACACTTGACAATTAAATAGCTTTCACAGTCAACTTTATACGGGGGCTTATACGCCCCTTAAAATATTACTACTTAGTTTTGTTACAGCTTTATTTGACAAGTACGATTTTTATTAGCTTCTTGAGCCTGAATATTGCTAAATTATGTTACGATATACTTTATCTAGGTGCATGAATATCGTTGCATGAATTTAGCTCTGGTTTTTTTTTTTTTTTTTGATTTGATTTGATTATGTCAAGCTGACTCTACTCTCATAGCCCAGTGGGACGGAAGACCGACACGACTGGCGAGAGATCAGGCGCAGGACCGAATTTTTACATGCCCCTCCGACGCATGGATCATCTTACTTATCAGACAATCCAGATCAATCTGGATTGTCCTAACCAAACTTTGAAATTGTTTTGAACGCGGGAATAGAAGACCTGCGAGTCGAGATTCACGTTCTAAACCACTGGGCCACGGAGGCGTGAATAATAATAATTAGGTGGGTAAGTCCGTAAGTACGGTATGGACGCCATTAGACACATTACACAATATTAATTGCTATAAATTGCAACGGTTAATAATAAATTAACCGACATTAAGCGGCTTACGTTATTCACGTGATAAATATATCCGATTATTTATTTGTATTTAACGCATTAAACAAGCGGCAATTGCCAGAAACAAATTATGAATGCATTGTACTAAATAGGCGCTGTTTGTGATATACCATTAATATTGTATTTAACGCAATAAAATATAATCAACACCTATTATGTTCTATTCATACTGAGAAGAACGTGCCGAAGTGTGTGCACTGTGCACAATACTCAAAGACGCTTTATCCATAGAGAAAGCCGATGCGACTTTCTACAAATCAGGCGCAGGACCGTCTTTTGGTATTTGCATATTATTATGATTGCATGAAGTCTCACTCGTGCCTAGCACTGCACGATAATCAGCATACTGTTAACTGTGCATTTGCACCCCCACTTTGACGCTGGCGACTCCTAAACGGGGAGGCACACGCGAAAAGAAGAGGAAGAAGAAGAAGAAAGTATTTTAAATTCACGAACGACGCATGGGTTTTCCTTGTAAATTAGGTTGATCAATAAATAACATTCCAATTCGCACAACACAGAAATCAATTTGGTACACCAAATTGATTTCTGGTGCTTAAATATTAAATTTCCATTTTTTGTATTCATATTATGTTAAATGAAATACTTTCTTCTTCTTAAAATACAGAATTGCAGATTCACGTTTAGCGTTTGCTTGACGCCTGACTCGTGTCAAGCGGCTCATCAAAGGAGCCAACAACACTTGACGTTGGTCTAATCTTTATCCCACTTTATCCTCTGAGTCGAAGCCTTGAGGGTCCTTTTATCGGCTAACAATAGGCCGTTCACACTTTTCACTTTGTTAGATCGTGGCTACGAATAACAAATACTATAAAAGAGATGTGTCAAAAATAGTCCCAAGAGTGTGAATTTTATGGAACTTTCAGTTGGTTGTCAAACTCTAGTCGGTCACAGAATTTTATTTGTCTCAGTTACAGTCACAGGTACGTATTTCAGTAACTGCAGCTACCTTAGCAGTCCAATGTATGAGTTCAGAATATAATACCGCATCATAATATTAAATTGATATTTTTAAATAAATACAATATTCGTAACTTTAAAAATGATGAATTTTGAATTTGACATAAAACTATTATAATATTATTAAATTCTATTATAATTTACATTAACAAATGCAATGCGAAATTCAGGATTTTATTATCGCTGAGAATATAAACTTCTGTTGATAGAAAAAAGAGCATTGCCATACAAGTCGTTGGAAGGGACTAAAGCATTATAATAATATGACACTTATTTATTAAACGATGCGGTCACGCGTAAAATCAATTCAGAATAAGACGTACAAGTAGTTGTATTCGTATATATTAGATTCGTAGGAATCTTATACCTATCACTTCATATTCTTATCTTGGCCGCAGTTCCGTCAAAACTATGTACGGTATATAATAATTAACCGATCTAAATGATCACAACCTTAATTAGACCAATCTAAATACAAACATCCAAATGTTTAACCATAAATATAAAAATCCGCGAAGAACCAATGTGGATGCACCCTAAACGAAAGGTCGCCTATTGTAAATAGCCTAAGCCCTAAGGTGTGACGTCTGTGCTCAAAATGAATAGGCTCTTTTGTCCCCTTCACTTTTGTAATAAAAATAGAATTGAGGACGCAAACGAGAAACCTTGTTATGTCTTTAATATCTAAGAATAAGGCCCAATCTCACCAACGTCTGTTAGCGTTAACAGCTAGTTAAATTTTCATATCTTTCATTCATACGAAAAACGAGATAGGTAAAATGTTATTGAGTCGATCGTTAATGGTAAAATTGAGTTTTGAAGTGGTGTTTTATCATTGACATTTCAACATAAACTTGTTCGTGTAAAATAAGAAAAAAACAAAGAAAGCGCCGTCCATTTTTATTGAAAGTGCCTGGAAGACCGAACTTGCCTAGAAGTCAATGTAAAGAAACTATAAAAAAAAAAAAACAAAAATACTTGGATGACTCAAAATTAATGTTGCTTCTCAGTTTATGAGTTTCGATCCAAAACGCAAAATCTAAATTTCAAGAAAAGAAATACAGCCGAGAAACCAATCATGTGTTTACGTATGTTAATTTAATCCTGTGATTAAAGTATATAGAATTTCCCGGAATTGGTGAGGTAAACATAAGTGTACCAGGCGGGAGCAGGCTCTCAAAGTTAAAAATAAGTTTAAAGTTGGGTATATCTGTAGAACGGTAACGAAGGCTCAAAATACAATGTAAAGTATAACACTAAAACCGGACTAGGTCAACATGTTCCTTTATTATATTTTGTTTGCTACTAGCGTATTGTGTAACTTATTGTATTGCGCATAATACCATATTTGAAGAACAGTGTAAATTTTATACAGTAGGGTAACTCTTCTAATGTCATCCAAAGTACCCAACCGGTACCAAGAATCGGTGGTAGGCATCAATTTATTTTAAATAAAAAAAAAATGAGTTTGAGTCTAAGAGTCCGTATACGAAATTTGCCGATTTCGCTGATTTAACAGACGTGATTTAACAGTTAAAATACAGTATTTCCATAAGTTTTAATGCACAACATGTAAGATCATTTCAATTATAATCTAATGTTGGAGCTAGATTTTTTGTTTTTTTAAGTATTTTTAAATAATCCAACTCAAACCCGCGACAGTTTTGTAATTTTTGTTGTAAAAGGTTTAGAATATCACCTGTTTATGGATTGTATTGACGTCTTAACGGTATGAAATAAATACAATGTACTGTTGAGAAAGTCGCCTATACAATATTGGAATTACTTTTTACCACTTTAATATTATGAAATAGTTAATATGAATAAATTTTAGAGAAAATGGGCAAAGAATTGCTGTTAATTTCGGCAACTTGGAGCTGTAATTCATAAAAAGAAAACGACAGAAATAATCTATAGACAAGATTCTATCCAATTCGAGAAAAAAGAAAAAAAAAAACAAATTGTGCCAAAAAACACGATTCAAAAGAACCTAAATCTCACATTATCCGGTAGTCCGCACTTAAATATAGTTTTAAATCTAATAATTAATATATATATTTTTAAATCTAATAAGGGGAAAAAACCAAATAATATTTCTGTAGCGAACCTTAGCAATTTCATATTCATCGGTAAAATTTCGTATACGGACTCTTATAGAAAGGTCGCTTTTTTTCGGTCTCCTACAAAGAGGATCCCAATACGAATTTATGCGGTTGATCATAGAGGGTAGATTTTCTGAAAAGAGACTACCAGCATCTGTAGCATGGCTACAGTAGAAACACGAAAGTATAGACAAACTGCGGAGATAAACTGAAGGTGCCGAAGTCCAGTCATACTAATTTTCATATTATAGTAAATTGCGTTAGACATGCTACAGAATATGTACAACATGATGTTGAGGTTTGTTATATTGTTATAGCGTAAATAAATTATTTTACGATTTGTTAATATTGTTAAAAAAAAAGCAGCATATTCTCTGTGGTCTTCTTTCAGTAACAAATTTCATCAAAATGGACCAACAGATCTTTATATTACGAACCAACTATATTTTCATCGAGTGATGATAAAAACCAGTAACTTGTTCAATTTAGATTTAACATAATATTGTGGTACAATGGTTCAACAATTTTTACATTTTGTTTACATTTGATACATTTTGAATAATTTAAGTTAATTGAGTTTTTTAGCAATCCCGTTTAATTGACTTAATGGGCGGCTAAATTCTTCTCGTAAATCAAGCTCTAATAATGAATTGTTCCGACGCAAAGTGATCATTTCCTAATTCCTCGGCAAATTGAGCGGTCGGTTTGCACAGGCTTGCACACTAAACCGCGGGTCGGTTGGATTGGACGCGGATCCAAATCGCAGGGATTACAAAGTTGCAATGGCTTTCAAGCCGCAAACTGAGTAATACTACAGCTGGTGAATATTATAATAAATTAAATTAAATTACACGATACATACTTATGACTGCCGATCAATTTAGTTTTATATTAGCATTAGCGTTAAGTGAATTATAATAATAAGTAATTTTATGTTATAATTTTATTATTATTATTATTATTTATTAATACACAACAATGAATAAGCAGTTAACAAATATCAGTGTTAAAAATCCCATACTGGGCTTGTGCTAACACAGCTTTACGGAATGCAAATTATAAGTAACGCTACAATGGAAAATTAAGTAACCTACATCTAAATAATTTCTTCTAGTACAATTAATTAATTATTTTATTAAATAAGCATTCACCTGTTAATCACACTGCATTGCCATTCAAAATAGGTACTTGTAATTTTCCCCATTCATACAACGCGTGCGCACGCTATGCGCCCGCAGAACGAGTGTGCAGCTACGTGTTGCCATTTGCATTATAGGCATAGCTACTGCCTGTAAACAAGTATCGACTCTCGTCGGTGTTGCGCTCGCTTATACAGGGCGTCGGGCGATAGTAAATATTACACAAAATTCCACCCGATATAATATCAACACAGTAAAACATTATTAATGGCATAAGAAGTTTATCTCTCACATAAGAATTCTATTCACAGAAATGCTTAAGTACCGAATATTTTATTCGTTTCTAGTAACTCTGTTTCGAAAACTGTGTAAAATAGCGTCGCGATACCATTGTTTTGTGTAACAGCATAATGCTTGTCTCCCCAATCTTTTGTTTAGGGGAAAAGCATTTTTTTTTTAATTCAAACCCAAAAACGTGACGGCTACAAACGTTTGATATCACTCACTCTGTTTTTGATTTACGACTTCCGACTCAAAGAGAATTTATTGGGAATACTGTTGTGCATGATGCCCGCAACTTCGTAGCGCCAAAATTGGTTTATCGCGCGGGAACCGTACATTTTTCCGGGATAAAAACTATCCTATGTCCTTTCTCGGGACTCAAAGAATCTCCATGCCAAATTTCAGTAAAATCGGTACAGCGGTTCGAGCGTGAAGAGGTAACAGACAGACAGACGGACACACTTTCGCATTTATAATATTAGTATGGATTAGTGTGGATTTTGCGTTTTTTACGGTGGTTTTCTATGAAAAATTTATTTGTTCTGCCGCCAGCTGACGTATTTTTTTTCATGAGTAGGCAAACAAAACCAAAAGGTGAATAAAAATTGTATCCAACTTTTATTAAAATGTAATTGGATGTTGGGATTTGTCATAAATTGATGTAAATAATTTTCGGATAAAAACATAATTTTGTAAGTGTTTGTACCTAATACAAAATCCAGGCAGACTTTTTTATGAAATACACCATTTTATGCAGGTAGTTTCGTTGTTTTTTATCTATCAAAGTAAAATAAAACTGTTTTTTTTTTAATAGTCATTCATTAGTTTTCTTGAAAAATAAATATTTCAGGAAACGATTCCTTAGCTATTTGTACTAAGACAATAGATCACATGTTTAATATAAGAGATACAAGTTACTATGTATAGTAATCTGGAAGTCAAAGGAAACATGCTGTGGTAGTTTCGAACTCAAGAACTAATATAGAGGACGAAACAAACAAACTTCATACAGCATGCGCAATAGAACCCTCGAACTTTGCTGAGCTGTAAGCTGTTTTTATAAAGCTAAAGCTTGTGCTGGAACAAAATTTCCTGGTTGTGCATAAACCAACTGTAGGATTTCATTAAAAATTTCTTAACCCTATAAAATCCTATAATACATGCTTTTTCTAAGATATTTATGAAACTAGTCGAAAAAAAGTGACAAAGTAAAAATTACTTTCATAAGACTCCATAAATCTCAGAAAAGCCGCCACCTCCATTTAAAGTTAATTTAGGAAACTATTTCTGATGTAATCACTGGCTGACAGAATAATGTAATAAGTCATTCTTATCACATTCGGTCTGCTCCAGCGTTAGGGTCGGCGTAGACGAGCTTCCGACGGCAGCAGCACGACAACATCACAACAGCGCGACAGCAGTACGATAGCAGCACGATAGTCGTCACTTTTGACAAATCCCACCAACAAAGTACCTACAACCAGAGAATTTGATTCATAGGCAATTGCACTGACATTAGGTATGCGTGTGCACAAAAAAAAAATCTACAAAATTTTAATAATTCAGTGTTTAGATTTTCAATTGTTATGCGACAGCCGGCTGCCGCATGGGGATTGATGAGTTATCATTGTGCGCACCAGCCTAAAGGTAGACTTTCAATCCGTGCGGCACGCAGCTCGATCCTATAGCTTGGCCGACCAATGGAAATCGAAGTCAAAGTCCAACCCCTTAATATGAATTTAGAGTTAACAGTTAAAAGTGCGTTAGCGCCACAAATATCGTAAGTATATTTTAACGGGATACATGGGTGACTGTCGCTTTGACAATTGACAGAACTCTGTCTTTCTTGCCAGTATCCCGTTTGCACTCTAGGCGTAGAAAAGTCACGTACGATTCCGCAATCAGCAATAAATTGCCAGGTTAAGTGCGGTATGCTCTGGGATTATGAAGTTAATGATATTTTTCGCGCATAAGCCTATTATATAAATATAAAGTGTGTAATTTATTCCATGAACATTCCGCGATACGATCTTCTATTTCGCGTTTTAATAAAACAACCAAAGGTGCGAGGGAATTGAGTATTGAGTATTTATAATGATGGTATCGAAAACAAACATGATAAGCACGAATGTACGTTTTCTTACCTTTTTCCAGACAGCGTCTAGATTTTTTAAAATATAATGTTTTTTTATATTATTGAAGCAACACCTTTAAAACCTTAGACCCTTACTGAATAACCGCTTTATTATACGTACGATAATAAAATAACTTCATTGACTTAAGAAAGGTCAACTTAGCAATAAATTAGTAACAAACAGCCAGACGCTTGTGTATATTTTGTAACATAAGTGAGTTGGTAATATAGATCAGACATATTTTAAGTATGTAAGTATAGATAGACGACTATAACTTTAATTTAACATCCATGAAATCAACTAAAATATAAAAATAAATTAAAAACCTTTTAATTTCATAAAAATAAACCTTATTGCTCCACGGAACCCTTCACGGGCGAGTCCAACTCGCACTTGGCCGGTTTTTGTTTAGTAGATGTGTTATCATCATTCAGTCGATGTGACAATGGGAGCCCTCACAAAGTTCGGCCTTTAGCAGCTAGTTTTATTAAAATGTTCTTTTAATAACTGGAATCAACGCTTACACACGTTTTCCGTATTCGATTTCCGAATTCGTTTTCCGTATTGGGAATTCCGTGGGACTTAGACCAGCACGAGTCGGCGCATGAGTACCGAAAACTATTCCACCTCAATTTTTTTATGCGATCCTCTTCAAATTGCCCTCCTGATGATATAAATGCATGTTGCCATGGTGCAACCCGGTGCCATATTGTTTAAACAAACATTGTTTAAACAATTGTAAGGAATTGTTATTTTTCAACCGGACAATTTTTTTATATTCTTTGTTGAAATACAAATAAAAAAGGTTCTATAACTTTTTACGATAAAGTTAATATTTTTAAAGATATGAATTTTTAAAGGTTCGAAAAATCTCAAATTTGGGTACATTCGACCCATGAAAAATATATTTAAAAAAATAATAATGTCTGAGTAATATATATTTTTAAATTCTCTATACAATTGTTAATAATATCGTTAGTAGAGATTTAAAAAATTTCATTGTTTATATCTTTTTTTAACTTAGCAAAAGTAGACAAAAAAATTGTGTTTTTTTTGTATGGAAGCTCCCCTTAAACATTTACTTTATTTTAATTTTATCATTAATTATTAAAGTACAAATATAATAAAGGATTTTGTCAAATTTTCAAGTGCCTAGCTGTTACTATTATTGATTACGAGCAAAAAAGGCCAAAAAAATCACGTTTCTTGTATGGGAGCCCCCCTTAAATATTATACTTTATTTTATTTTTAGTATCTGTTGTTATAGCGGCAACAGATATACACAATCTGTGAAATTTCAGAAGTCTAGCTATAGCGGTTTTTGAGATACTGTCTGTCCGTTTGTCTGTATGTCTCTAGGCTGTCAGTTTCGTGGAATACTTGTAACTGTATATGACTGTGCCTTTAATACGACCGACGTCGTTATAGTTACCAAGTTCAATTATACAGTTTGTTAATAATTTAGGCTCGCCGCATACATACGTTTTCCGTATTCGATTTCAGATTTCTTTTCCGATCGAATGCATAGAATCAGTGGTAAATACATCAGGCACACGTGTTTGTTCCGAACGGAACGAATTGCGCATGTACGTTTCGTGAAACGTACGTGCGGAATGAAATATTATTTAATTATTATACTAAATTATTAACAAACTATATAATTGAACTTGGTAAGTATAACGACGTCGGTCGTACTAAAGGCACAGTAATACAGTTACAAGAACACTAAGTATTCCACGAAACTGAAACGAAGATGTTATTCAATAACAAGTTCTGGGTTAATTAACAGGACTTGAATAGACTAAAACATTATGAAAACCAAAGTTCGCTTTTAGTAGCTCAGTAACTACAAAATGTTGGAAACGTACAATCAATTGTGAAATATGAAGTTTTACAGTGAAAAAATCCTTAGAGTCCAGTGTTCTTCCGGTTCGTTCCCCCCTTCCACCAGCTAAACGGTTGCTTCTGGAAATGTGAAAAAATTCTCGGAAGTAGGAAATATGTTGAACTTAGAAGGGAAACTGAACTTAATTAATTAAAATATAAGTTATTGATGTAATTGATTGCACTGTCGGTTTTTGGTGGAAATTCATTTTATACATAAATGAAACACAATATTACTTGCACTTTTTTCACTATATTAATGAATATAGTGGAAAAAGTGTACGAAATATCGTGTTACATTTGTGTATAAGTTATTGAGTAATTGTCGATCAACTAAAAAAATTTATTCGCAGAAGTATAAAAGAACTTTTCGTTCAAATTCTTTTGAACGTAACAGCATCCGTAGCATGGCTACAGTAGAACTACGAAAGTATAGACAAACAGCGGAGATAAACTCCGATCTTTACCGCGGCATAGAAACCGCGGCTTAGATCGGAGCGGCACCTTCTGTTTATCTCCGCTGATTGTCTATACTTTCGTATTTCTACTGTAGCCATGCTACGGATGCAGGGATTATGTTGTAGATGTGTAAAACATGTTATAAATGTACAATTACTGACCATACAAAAATTATATCAAAAACTAGCGGTACCCTATATTGTGCGTGGCCCGATACGCACTCGGCATATAAGATAAAATATTTAACTAGTATATTTTTTTAAAAGTACCTATTGATAATAAAAATAAAATTCAAACAAATCTGTAAAAAAATAACAAAAGTGACAATGAGGATATTCATTATTCAACGACCGTAATTCTCATTTTCAGTTTTCCTTTACTCAGGAGGGATATTATAGAAGATTTAGTATGGTTTACCTGGGGAGATAGGGTAACTTTGTATCGCCTAAACTATTGTCGCATGCACAGAGGTATTAAACCAGGTCGCATGCGATAACATAATATTATTATGTATCGATGTTTGAAATTATGTTCTCCTGGTAGTATCTCGCGATTTTCTCAGTGCAAAATGAGCGAGTTGCATTCTGGAAGCACCAGTAGTAATAAAAACGAAATACCAGGAGCATACATGTTCGCTGCTAAAGAAAGGGATATTACTTCCAATGAAGCGCCGGTGCTCTTTCTTCGTCTTTAAAAAAAAGAAAAAGTGCACAACGTGATATTTATGCATGGGTACACTAATGTTCTCTGATAGCCAAACATTGTTGGCCTCATGTAGACTCGACATTCTAAAAGTGTTAACTTTGTTGACCTACTTGGAAATGAATATTTTGATCTGATTTGTTTTTCCCTTCATCCATATACTACCCATATTGCGAAAGTGTGTCTGTCTGTTACCTCTTCCCAGCCAAACCGCTAAACTGATTTTGCTGAGATATATAGATAGTTTGAGTCCCGGGAAAGGACATAGGACACTTTTTATTCTCGAAAAATGTACGGTTCCGGCGCGATAAACGAATTTTGGCGCAACGGAGTTGCAGGCGTCATCTAGTTATAAAATAAATAGCGAATAGATGTTATGCTCCAACGACTATATATCTTATTGACTTTTAGTTATTAGACTATAATTTAATTAAGCATCAATGGAGTAATATTAGTTTGCTTTTAGTCTCCAATTCTGTTTGACATTATGTTAATTTATATTCAGGTTATTTGTATTACCTAACGAATTCCAATTTTCAATCCATCACATGAAACTACATAGGGAATTAGTATATTTGTTGTGGCATGAATAGTTCTCGTAACATGGATTTAATATTAAATAAAATAAATAAAATAGTTCGTAGAAACGAAATAAATAATTATGGTTGTATCGATAAATTATAATGAATTCTAGATGACGTCCGCAACTCTGTTGAGCCAAAATTAGTTTATTGCGCGGGAACCGTACTTTTTCCATAACCGTTCTCGAAATAACCAAATTTGGTATGAAAACCCTTAAAAAACGGGATGACATAATATAAAGATAGTTTTCGTTGCGGAAAAATGTACGGTATCTGCATAGCTGGGCACCGTTAATCAAATAGTTAACTTCGATAATCGTTTATCCGTTAAAGAAATAGCTTCGTTAAACGTTAAAGCGTTGCATTTCGGACGAATTAACGCAAGTTAACGTTAATCGTTAATCCGTTAATATGTGTAATAATAAGGTCTTGTTATAACTTATAATATTATCATTGCGTTAGTGTACATACAAAACCTTGGTTTAGGTTCTATAAGATAATACTCTTATTTATCAACATGCAAAATATGATTATTGACAGTAATTTATAATTAACAATAAACAAAATATCACTCTTCAGTCTATTTTTCGCGCCACGCGGTACCGTGCGGTAAATAGTAGACATTGGATTAACGATTAACGTACTTCTGTGTATTAACGAAAGTTAACGAGTCCGTTAATATTTTTAAAAGTTAACTTATAAGTTAATCCGTTAATCAAAATGGTAACTCCGTTAATTAACGATTAACGGATTAACGAATTAATGCCCAGCTATGGGTATCTGCAACTTTTTACGAATGTCGACACAACGAGGTTAGGGCTGTCATCTAGTATTTATAAAAGCTATAGGTATATAGGCTGTTAATTTGTCCGTGTATACGAAACTTCTATAATTCAGGTCTACTGTAAATTGTAATTGTATGATAGTTTATAGGTATATTGTGCTGACTTGGTGATTGAGCGGTAAAATTGTAGCTTTCAGCAACTTGCGTCATGTTCATCAAGGTTGTTTGTTTGTACATAACAAGATGTCTTGATTAATTTGACTAACGATATAAAAATATTTGTGACTTGACTGGCATAAAGGCTCTAATAGCTTCTGTGTAGGTGACACGTCGTTATTGCCAATCATAATAATATTTTGTATACTGTACTCGGCGAAACATTACGGTTGAGGTGATTGACTCCTTGTCAAAAACCTGTCATTTTCTGTATAAACCGCAATTGACAATGAAGTGTTGTCAGATGTAGTCAATCGCGGCTTTTTATAGAAATTGACAAGTTTTTGACAGGGAGTCAATAACCGCTACCACCATGTATCGCCGAGTACAGTATAGTGACAGTGAAATAAAAAAAAACAATAATAATTATGTAAGGTACTTCCTCACCGGGAGCATTCGCTTGTAATGTAATGTAACGTAACAGCATTACATCAGTTAGGGAGAAGAACCGAGCATTACAATGCGCTTTTTGTAATTATACAATTATAAAATATATTACTAAAACGATGCCATGACCTGAAATAAATTTAAGAACATAACATAGCTCTTTGACACCAGTCATTCTAACATAATCTCATAATTGGTAAAAAAACATATTAAAATATTAATTTACTACCATATTAAAATATTATTTTATTGGTGACTCCGTCGGCCGTCCTCGGTATTTTTAATTAAATATAATAAATTCAATCGTCATACTTAGCGAAGTACACACACGGCTGGTTTAACCGTAATAAAAGTACCTGTAGCATAATATTACGCTTAACGCTACTGGCCCAACGATTTAGGCCGTTTTCATACTAGTGGTATGCGAGCGGCCGCGGGATTTTAAGAGCGAAGCGGGCACGTAGCGAATACATCGCGAACACGCTGCAGGCTACTAACTTTTTAGTCAAGATTTTTACAAAACCGCTGAACTGATTTTGCTGGGCATGGAGATACTTTGAGTCCCGGGGAAGGACATAGGATACTTAATACTTTTTATGCCGGAAAAATGTACGGTCTAGTGTTATATAAGACGTTTATTTCTTGATAGTACCAGTTCAATCAACTATTCAGACCGAACTCAGTTACTGTCAAAAGCTATGACCCATCTCATACTGTTCAAAATTATTTTATATGGAGAGAGAGTATTTTGTGATATTTATAATATGTGACCGATATTAGATTGATGTCAGATGTAAAAGATCAAAAAACGCAATATAGTTAAACTATAAAATACTATGACTTCGACTTAAACGCAACTTTGAACAAAAAGCCAAAATTTCTTCATCATCTGCTTTTAGTTATATCCGTGCAAAAGTTCATCCAAATCGTTACAGTACTTTTAGAATTCGATAAAATAAACAATGGCCTTTTAACTATGTTTTACAGAACGATCACTGACCAGTTTAAGTGCGACCCTCGTAGCATACTTTTAGTGTGCTACGAGGGTCGCGCTTAAACTGGTCATCCTATATTATAGAATCTATATAGAAATGGACGATACAATAATATTGCCTACTACCAAATAGTGTGAAGTTTGTAGTAATATGAATTATAACGTATCTTTACTTTTATGGAAGTTGATTTTGAGTCTTATTAATTAACATGCTGAAAACTAAATAATATTGTGCTACGAGCTTTTGCCCGTGGCTTCGCTCGCGTTGAGAAGTATTTTTATATACAATCTTTCATCCCCTATTTTATCCCTTTAGGGGTGAAATTCATCAAAATGCTTTCTTAGCGGATGCCTACGTCATAAGATACACCTGCATGCCAAATTTCAGGCCGATTCGTCCATTGGTTTGGGCTGTGCGTTGATAGATTACTATGTCAGTCAGTCAGAGTTAAACATTTAGATATAGAGCTGATACCTTTGAGTTATATATATATATATATATATATATATATATATATATATATATATATATATTTTAGATATAAAGCAGAAACGCATTTAGGATTAGTGAATTACCAAAATAATTTACACAAGCATATTTCAGAGCTGAATATCCTGATCCTCTTATAAATAACCACAGATGTTAACGATCATAGAGGCTACCCGGTCACATAACTCAAAACTTTGGCCCACAAGCTAATGGGCTGTTCAGAGGTATTTTACCATGCAAATGTGGTCCTTACGAATATCGACATAAAGGTTATTCTGGAGGTAGAATATTACTGAAAACGCTGTATCTTTATATCCAAGGGATTTGCATTTCCCTATTCCTTCTGCTATTTATGACCAGCGGTTTCTGTTCATAAAGCCATTATAGGTCCCAAAAGTATTTTTTGCTGAGATTTTCACGATCCTGCCGAGAAAAATGGTTTATAACTTAATTTTTATTCAGTCAATGATAATCTTTTGCCTTTAAAAACTGTGAAGTGTGTTTAAGAAAAAAAGTTTGTATTGGCGGCACATAGTTTTAAGATCGTTCGACAAAAACAGGGTTCAATTTTGCTGGTAGCGGTTGCGCATTCTATTGAATGTTATTCCAGACAAGTCCAGATTGTTATTGATGACATCTTATTGGTAAATGCGCCTGTCACTTCCTCAGATTTTTCCCACCGATCTCAAAGTTTTGCGTGGCCACGACTTTAATTTCTTAATTTAAATATTTTAGATATTATTTTAAATTATTAAAAATGTCCTCATTAATATGACGCAGTGCAACAGATTACACTTCACGGGAATGTTTTTGCGGGGCCTATTTAATTCATAATTAAAAAATCATGTTATTTGCTCACCTCATTCGAAAATAAAAATATTCCGATATTATTCTTAGCATAAAACTCCATTAACGTAATATTGCTGTAAGTGGGTGAAAATAACGCTCAAAAGATTTTAATTTCTCTCGTTAGAGCGACAGAAAACTTTTGTTCGTGTTTCAAAAGTTAAATGTTTGAGGGGGATGAGGAGTAATTTTTTGCCCATCGGACCCGAAAAGTCAATATTTCTAAGGGCTTTTAAGGAAATTCAGTGATTTTGCATAGAAAACTGTTTACTCATTTCCTTAATTAGGGACGATAACTTTAGCTAAACTTTAACTAAAAGTATGTAAGCAAACTACAACACAGGAAAAATTAGTTGTCACTTGTCTGTGTTGTAGCTTGTTGTACAGTTCGCGAACGGAAGCCACGGAAGACATATTGTAATAACTAATAGGCCCTCGCGTCTCCGTACTGCGCGGAAGTAGGAACACCGTCGGGTTTTAGTGGGTACAGCTGCGGCCACTTACCATCTCTTCGGCCGTAGCAAGTCCCACATAAACCAACCCAAAAAAAAGGTTGTTTACAGTCTACACACTTTTTGCTGTTAAAGTTTAAAATGTCGCAATCGTTAAACTCTGCACATTTTTAATGCGTTTTTCTAGTTATTTCGTTCATTTATTGTTATGGATAAATTGATCGAGTACCATGAAGTTATGATATTTAGGAACACACAGTTTCATACGTCGATCAAATGTCTAATCTAACTTTGGATTTTTCGGGGGTTGAAAATGAGAATGACCAATTATATTATTATATTACTAGCTGTTGCCCGCGACTTCGTCCGCGTGGACTTCAGTTTATAGCGCGCGGTGTCAACAAAATTGGTGTCAAATTTAAAAGCTTTTTATTAAAACTCTGGTACCCTTAAAATATCAAAATACCCAAAAATGCAGCTGTGCAGTGTGCACATAATATATTTTTTAATTAAGTAAACTTTATTAATACCAAATTTACAGCTTATTTAGCCCCCTATTACACAACTTTAGCTTTACTCATAAACTATTTATCATTGGTAGGTTTAAGCCAGTTTAAGGTTACGTCACTGCATAGGTAAATACTAAAGTACTGAGTAGTGAGTTATTTAATTACGTGAATAAAAATCGAAAGATTCGAAAAAGATAACTCGATATGGTGCCACCTCTTATAGAAAGACTTATGAGCAAGCGATAGCGAGATGTAGGCGACTCTTAGCGCCATCTGTTATGAATTTTTGGAACTAACTTAATTTGAACAAATTTACGCATTTTCACCCCCTTACCTCCCTTTTTTCCAGTTAAAAAGTAGCCTATGTCCTTTCTCAGGCTATAGATTATCTGTGTACAAAATTTCATTACAATCGGTTCAGTAGTTTTGGCGTGAAAGCGAGACAGACAGACAGACAGAGATACTTTCGCATTTATAATATCAGTATAGATAAAAACATAAAGTATGATTATTGATTAGTTCTGATGTGAAGTAAAAAAGTAAACGCCATCTGTTTTTATATATGAGAACTAAAATTTCATTGCACTGATATATTTCTGAATGGAATATTATAGGCCAATACGGTACATTCCTCTATTTTAGGGTGCCATCTGTTGTGCAGTAGGAATTCAATTTATAATATAGATAACTTATACGATAAGATAGATTGATTATACCAAGATATGTAATATTATGAAACAAAATATATCTAACGTATTAAAAATTATAATTAAAAACATAATAAGTATGATTAATTCTATGGTTAGACTATGTTACAATGAAGTAAAAAATTAAACGCGATGTGTTGTCATGTGTTAGAATTAAAATGTTCATTGCCCATAGGCTCCAACAGTACTACTGCTTTAAAACGCCATCTGTGTGTCATATTTTAAAACTGCAGTAGGAATTCATTTTATCGTTATTTTCATGAAAATAAGATATTTTCCCTCATCAAAATGTAGCCTATGTCCTTTCTCAGGCTCTACACTATCTGTGTACAAAATTTAATTACAATCGGTTCGGTACTTTTGGCGTGAAAGCGAGACAGACAGACAGACAGACAGAGATACTTTCGCATTTATAATATTAGTATGGATTAAAACATCATTGAGAATAACATTTCGTAGTTCGCAAAGATCGAATAAGAAACGAATCCTTATCAATGTTGCGTTAAAATAGTAAAATTATTTTAACGCACGGTTAGCGGTAGCAAAATTAAAGTCGGAAAATGGAACTTGAACTATAATTGCAAGAATTTTGCGATGAAACTGCGATTCCGACAAAAAGAATTCAGTCTAGTGACCCCATTGTTCTATGTCCGATTCACTGCGGCACAATTCACCAAATGGAGTGGACGTATTAGGGATTCACGGGAGCGTACTCAGCCGATAGCCGTTTTACAGACAGTTTGCCGAAATCTATTGAGCCGGGGGCAAATGTCACCTTAATATATTCCGCATAATTGTCCACCGTGAATAATGTACGGAGTTGGGACTGTATATTGTTGGGAGCTAATTATAGAACACAATTTGTAATGCTTACGATAAGGTAACTTTTCAATTTTTAACGTAGCGTGCAGGTCAGTGTGCTTAATGCCAGGCGCCTCTGCGTTTCCTATAACACATTGTCTTTGGTCCCTTTTTACTAATTATAATTTTTCATAGCATAGTACGGCACGGGAATACCATGGACAGGTTTTTAAAGATCTTCGTCGTTTAAGGTGAACCCACTACGCAACACGGCCTAATATTCTCTGTTTCTCTTTTTTCAATAAAATTAGGGGGAAAACAAGCAAACGTGTCACTTGATGGGTAGTAGGTTATTTTCACAGGGAACTCTATATAATGCGGGCTCTACACTCGCGAATTGCGGCCGCGATTCGCACCGTGAACACGATTCGAACAAATACGAAGCCGTGAAGTGCGAAAACGGAGCCGCGAAACCCTCCACACTCGCGGTCCGCGGCCTTCGCAGGCTTTCGCGCCGCGAGTGTAGAGGAACCGCCGCATTAGGAGCACATACATAGTACACACCCTAAGGACCAAAGTATTATCCTTCAGTTTTGTTACTCTGTATTGCAAAATATACTTTTTAAGAATATGCTACAAAAACAGGTAAATAACATGTTTTGATTCGATCTTCATTCGATCAATCAATGTCAAACCGTCACCGGTTCCGCAATCTATACATCAAAAGGAAGACATTTCAATCATTTTCCGATCTCACTTTAATATTGGTTAAGGGCGACCGCACATTTGAGACACGCGTTTTAGACAGACTATCGCGTAATAAAAAGAACTAGACACGCACATTTGAAACAAAACGTCTCGTAGACAAAGTTGTCTATACAAGAACTGCACGGTGACAAGTCTGACTAACGACCGTCGGCTTCCCTTTGAAGTGTATGCGAGCGTGCACATCAACGACAAAACTGTCTAGCGATGTACCTATTCTGATCCGAGCGTTCTCTACTGATGAATATACAATTGTATGCGTTGCGTCATCGTAGTCAAAACAGTTTCGTCTTGGTATGCGCCGCGTGGTAGACAGTAGACACAACTGTTTCTGTTTAAAGCGTAAAGCTGACTCGTATATGTGAAACAAGATTGTCTAAAAACTGTCGTGTCTCTAATGTGCGCTATCTCTAACATTAAATGACTCGACGAAATAACCTCTCGTACGATTTCCTTATTTATGAAATTCAACAAATAATTATGGACTTGTTATCGTTATTCGTTTTATTAGGGAACCGTACATTTTTCCGCAGCAAAAATACTTATCCTATATCCTTTTAAATCTCTTAAAGTCTTATATCCATTCCATACATAGTCAATTTCGTCTTAATCGGTTCGGCCACACAGGTAACAGATTCTTTTACTTTCGCATATATAATACTAACTAGATGTCCCGCGCGGCTTCGCCCGCGTAAATTAGGAATTTTACGAAAACCGTACATTTTCCCGCAGAAAAAACTTAAGTCCCTTCACGTAGTCTGTAATCTATATCTGTGCCAAATAATATCAAAAATGCTCCAGTAGTTCGTAAGATAAACCCTTTCTAATAATTTTCCCGGGTTTTTCCACATTTTCCTCTGTTTCTTCGGTCCTATTAGTCTTAGCGTGATAATATAACACACCCTTCCTCGATAAAATATGAGCTATCTAACACTGAAATAATTTTCTAAATCGGACCAGTAGTTCCTGAAATTAGCGCCTTCGAACAAACAACAAACTCTTCATAATAATATGGTAGTGATGATGATGATGATGAATGTAATTTGCGTAGTAGCATCAGCTGCTTTCCGTTCTTAAAACAATACCGAAACTCCCAAACTTGTATCTATAAAGAGTCAGGAGTTCCCTCAGCACCTTCCGAACCATGATATACTTCGGTGCAAAATATTACTTGTTGGTAGCCTACTTGGTAGCATATGCTTTGAATACTTGTCACGAAACCGAAGTCACCACATGTTTCCATATAAATTTTGAGGAGTTCCCTCGATTACTAATGGATCCCTTCACCAAGTCACCACTTTTGTGAACGTGGTACTAAATTGGGATGATACCCTATACACCAAAAGAAAAATTTTTAAAATCGGTTCACAAACGGCGGAGTAATCGTTAAACATAAAAAACGAACATAGCACATCCTCCATTTTGAAAGTCGGTTAAAATTGTAGCTTATGTGTTATTCTAATGTATAAACTATATTATTGTAAGGTTTCATTAAAATCCGTTCAGTAGTTTTTGCGTGAAAGAGTAACAAACATCCATACATACATCGTCACAAACTTTCGCCTTTATAATATTATTATATTATATTATTATATATTATATAAGTAGAAAGTAGGATATGGATGGCGCTACTAAAACACCTATGTGATAAAATAATATATGGTAAATGACTAGTAGACTGGACAGTACTAGTCATTGGAAAAAGCACAAAAACACCATATTTATTATTGTTGCTTTAAAAACTGACTATTTTCTTTAAAAACAGGCATTCTTTTACTTTAAAACAGTAAATTTTTAAAGCAACATCAATAAATATGGTGTTTCCAATGACTGGTACTGTCCAATCTACTAGTCATTTACCATATTATGTTTTAATAATCATATTTGAGTTTAAGACGCTGACAACTGCCAATGACCTTGATCTCGTATCACTCTCGCACCACTGTCGATTTTCATGCCAGAGAGACAGAGATGTGAAGTGTTCACTCGGTAGCGTGGATACATTTTTCGTTTGTTAGAGGAAAAAATTAATATTATGGGAAATCTAGATGTCAGAACCGAAAATTAAATCCGGCAATCTTTGGATTTTTGTAAAAGGTATCAAATAAACAAATTTTTAAAGCATATATTGTATTATTACTTTAGTTAGAACTGTTTAAAGTTCCGGAAAGATGTGACTTTGGTATTTTTTTTCATCCAGTAGGAGAACATTATTTTATTATTTAAATTCGACAAGCTTTTCCAAATATAATCAAAAATCACGTATATTTTTTTTTGTGCCAATCAATGAAATACATACGTCTAGAAACTGCACAAAGATGTCGAATTGGCAGCTGTCTTCCCCTTAAGTGTCTAAACACACTAGGCTGAATTACGCCGGCGTAATTTCCGCCGCAAATGTCAAATGCATACAAAACGCGACGTAATAGTGTGTCACCCCTAGTATTCGGCCCGTATTTTGTATGCAATTTAAACGCGGCGCAAGCGCGGCGGAATTTACGCCGGCGTAATTCAGCCTAGTGTGTTTAGACCCTATGGATGAAGCCAAACGAGCGTAATTTGTGAGTTGTGAGTCGCAGAATTTCAGCAAGCAGAAATTCTGCTGCATTCAGTTTAATACAAAAGTCCTGTTTGATACACACGAGCGTAATTTTGTGAGTCATGATTTGTATGAAAAGATATTTACGCGACCGAAATTCTGCGACTTACAACTCACAAGCTACATTCGTTTAGTTTCTAAGGGTGAAGCTAAACAATAATAAGGGCGCATTTATTTAGTCGTTAACTCGTGCGGTATACAGCACACAGGGAGTCTATGACAACTAATGGCGTATTTTGATTGGTCGTGGCATGCAGAAATCTCCCGCACCCCGCATGCGGGCCCTATCGACCAGTGATAGGGCGCATTTTCATTAGTCGTTTACTCATGCGGTATACAGCATACGGGGAGTCTATGACAACTAATGGCGCATTTTGATTGGTCGTGGCATGCATTTCAGAAATCTCCCGCACCCCGCATGCGGGCCCTGTCGACCAGTGATAGGGCGCATTTTCATTAGTCGTTTACTCATGCGGTATACAGCATACGGGGAGTCTATGACAACTAATGGCGTATTTTGATTGGTCGTGGCATGCAGAAATCTCCCGCACCCCGCATGCGGGCCCTATCGACCAGTGATAGGGCGCATTTTCATTAGTCGTTTACTCATGCGGTATACAGCATACGGGGAGTCTATGACAACTAATGGCGCATTTTGATTGGTCGTGGCATGCATTTCAGAAATCTCCCGCACCCCGCATGCGGGCCCTGTCGACCAGTGATAGGGCGCATTTTCATTAGTCGTTTACTCATGCGGTATACAGCATACGGGGAGTCTATGACAACTAATGGCGCATTTTGATTGGTCGTGGCATGCATTTCAGAAATCTCCCGCACCCCGCATGCGGGCCCTGTCGACCAGTGATAGGGCGCATTTTCAGTAGTCGTTTACTCATGCGGTATACAGCATACGGGGAGTCTATGACAACTAATGGCGCATTTTGATTGGTCGTGGCATGCATTTCAGAAATCTCCCGCACCCCGCATGCATCAACATCGGCATCGACCAGTGAAAATCACACTCCACGGATAATATTTTTAAATTAAGTAATCATTGTTTGTTTAAATTAAGACCAAAATCGCAACAGAGCCTAGTGTATACAGGTGTAACAAAACATAGTGATAATACTTCACGGTGTGTAAGTGTCCCTTATAAAGAGTGCACTGTGAAAGTAGCAGCGCTGAAAGAGCTATTTTTGTAATTTGTATGGGTAAGCGCGCCATCATCATGGGCTTGCCTACAAAAGTTTAAAAAGTTTACTCTTTCATCGCTGCTACTTTTGCAGTGAAGTCCATACAGGGGACTTAATATGCACACCCTAAAGTATTATCACTATGTTTTGTTACACCTTGTATATGTAAGGCGCCATCTTTTTCAATGAAATTACAGGCAATAAAACTGTAAGGCTCGTGTACCCTCATAAAATAAAGTTCAGCCAAGACCTCACGTACTGCTTATTTATAACTGCTACGCTCACCAGCATCATGTAGCTCTCGAGCATAGGAAATAATTGAATTTGGAAATATTGTAACGTACTGAATATCTACGAATTCTCTCTTCTAGCTTTGGTTTTTAAGCCCCGACTGAAAGAGGATTATAATGAGTTTTTTTTTTTTTGTAAAATAAGGGAGCAAATGAGCAAACGGGTCACCTTATGGAAAGCAACTACCGTCGTCCATGGACACTCGCAACATAAGAAGAGCTGCAGGTGCGTTGCCGGCCTTTTAAGAGGGAATACGCTTTTTTCTTGAAGGTTTGCAGGTCGTATAGGTCCGGAAATACTGCTGGTGACAGTTCGTTCCAGAGTTTTACAGTGCGCGGCAGAAAGTTACGCGAGAAACGCACTGTGAAAGACTGCCACTAATCAAGGTGAGTTTGACGTGTCCGTCTGTCTTTGTCATTCATCCGCCGCTTTGTAATGATGACTTCTCACGAGCGTGCACGAGCTAACATGCGAGTCCGCGCTATCCGTTCTCACGGCGCGTATACAGGGTGTAACAAAAATAAGTGATAATACATTAGGGTGTGTACGTGTTCCTTGTAGAGAGTTCACTGTGAAAGTAGCAGCGCTGAAGGACCAAATTTTTTTTTTTCACTTTTGTATGGGGAAACTCGTGACGCTCGGGCCCTTGCCCATAGAAAATTAGTGAAAAAAAATCGTCTTTCAGAGCTGTTACTTTCACAGTGAACTCTCTACAAGGAACACTTGCACACCCTAAAGTATTATCACTTAGTTTTGTTACACACTGTAAATATACGAGTACGAGCAGCTCGAGCCGCGCCGAGCTGTGCCTTTGAAGTTACCGACTTCAATCGGATGGAACGCGCCTGATCGAGCCAGCCCGCGCTACGGGCCACCTCGAGCCACGACCTTAAGGCGACGCCTTGATAATTTGGCTGTAGCGATGCCGATTTTTCTCAGCAATGACTAAAGCTAAGAAACTAAAGTTCATTGTCAGTATTCATCATGTCTTTGTCTTTGAATTGCCCATAGCATAACACGATTGGACAACTTTTATAACACAGAATTATCAATCGAAAAGACCTCTGTAAAAAAAGGGATTCCTATTTTTCCAACAGCGGAGAGTGATTTAAGGTTCCAAAATTTGTACATAAATTGGTTGAAGCATACACTTTAATATGTGCATAGCTTATATGAAATGTATTTATGGTTTTTAAATTACGCGACAAAAACCATTTTGTCGCCTGCGCCCTTTCCATTTTTTGCTGTTCCATTGCTTGTTTTCTATGAGAGGCCGGCCCGGCCGCTCATAGAAAACAAGCAATCTAAAACACATCCAACACGGTTTCTTACTTTAACGCGGCGTCACCTTAACACGGCGCGGCGCGGCTCGTGATATTATGCGCCGTAAGAAGCCAGCATCACATAGCAAATAGGTGGGTGAATTTGTTCAGTTTTTTCATCTGAAAACTAACATGCTTGAAAGTGTTCTTAGCAATATTTCATCACATCAGCCCTCTGATGGGATGGAAAATTTGGGGTTGTCTTTGATGAAAGGTAGTAAGCAACTACCAGTGATTTTATTAATTTATATTCTGAAATCTGATGTCAGAACTCAGAACACTTAGATAATAATAAATATATTATTTGACGACCTCTGTGGCTCAATTGGTTGAGTGTGTGGCTCAAGCCGGGGATCGCGGGTTCGAATCCGCCGACGGAACAAAAAGTTTTTCAATGTTCCCGGGTCTGGATGTGTATTAAATATGTGTATAATATAATAAAATTTTTAAATATATGAATAGTATAAAAGTATTAAATATATTTCCGTTGTCTGGTACCTGTAACACAAGTCCTTCAGGTACTTAGCACGGGGCCAGACTGACGATGTGTGAAGCGTCCATAGATATTATTATATTATATTATTATTATTATTTAACAGAAGTTCTGAATCGCTAGTAGTCACTGGTGAGTGGTGAGCTACTGCAGCTGCCAGCTTATGTGTTTACCTAAAATCTAAGCAAGTTTAAAAACACAAATCTCTATAGGAAACCTTATACATAACTTAGACAATAATAATTCAATTGAAAAAAAATTGCAAGTTGTCTTAAGTATTATCAGAGTTTATAATAATCAAAGCATTTTCTCTTTATAATATAAATATAATATTATTCTAAGCAACGGTTATACTGTGCTATAAATCGAAAACTGCTTATTTTTCTGATAGTTTACTAGATAAAATGTAAATAGTAGTTTATCCTATTACTCAATCCGGAAATTGAATAGATAAGCCGTATAGCAAACGAAACTCCAGCACACACGAAATCCCAAGGAAAACTGGTTTACCTTTATTCGAATGCCCATAATATTGGGTATTATAGATATACAATAGAATACGAAATTTTCCTGTTTGGAAAGGACGTCTATTTGAAGGTAAGCAAATTACTTAGCAAAGGTAAACAAAATCGTGCTGATCCCTTTTTCAGCATTTCAAGAATTCATTCATATATTTCACAAAATTGTTTGAATAACGCTTAATTAAGGAAAGATCAATATCATGACCGATTTACTTACTCGGGAATCGTTCTTAAAATAGTCAAGTTTAGTATAGTCAGCACAGTATTGGCGATAATTAATGTTACTAGATTCCGGACATTTACCATATTTAGGGGCTTATAAACTCATAATTTGAAAGCTACAAAGTTATAATAAAAATACAGCAATAATCTTCAGCATATCAACATTCCTTTCCACGTTTTAAATTTTCTATTTTTGTTTATTATACTAATGATATCAGCTTCCAAAGTAAAACCGATTTATTAACCCTAGGATGGTAACATAATTTACACGACCGCGCATAGTAACAGGGGTGTCAGGTCGCCCCAGTTGTTAAAAATAAATAAAAAAAACTTTTGTTTCATGAAAACTTATACTTTTTAATATAAAAACAAAATAAATCAACACTTTTCTGGAGATCAATCTGTAACTACACGAAATAAGTCGTGAAATTATTTAGTTTTTCTTAATAAAACACAATTAATACAAATTTCCAAGCGTTGTTCAGTTCACGTAGGTCTTTTGGATTTGGAACAAAAAATATTTACTTTTTTGTCATTTATGCGAGGACGCAGTGTACATCGAGCAAGCTTTGGTAATTTGGCGGGGGTTCGCTTGCTGGAACTTCTTCGGGGATATTTAGAATGGACTGTATATTTCTCGATAGTAGTCGAGGTAAATTCGACTCTAGACGTCGTTTCATGTGCGGCTAGGCTAGCTGTATTACTAGTTTTTTTTAGGAGATTGCTTCTAAATTTGTTTGGATGTTTTACTTCTAGATAGAGAATCATAAAATTAGAATCGGAAACAATATCATCTTGGTCGGAATGCACCGAGACGTAATATTCATTTTCAGAAGGTTGCTCGGCCTATAATGGCACTGTTTCACTCACATCATCTTCAGCAATAGTATTTAAGTACCGCTCAAGCTCTTTATCATTACAAAACGTCATTTTGAACTGAAAATAATGCACAAACAAAATATGTGAACAAAAAAATACCCACGTAAATAGTAACAGGGATGCCGCATCACCCCACACATACCTGCCGAACGAAATTGACGTGTTGCTGCTCCCACCACGCAACGGCTAATGATGAATTACAGTAAAACAAAAGAATACACAAAATGCAAGATCAAAATAGCCAATAATTTTCGAGAAATCGGCACGTGATTGCTTGCGTGGGGTGTTGGGCCACCCCTGTTACCATCCTAGGGTTAAAATTCAAGCATATATTCAGCATCTCCTTAGTATTTACAAATTACTGTTTTTGGAACACACGCCAATAGATCGACAATATCATAAACTACATATTCCACGTTTTATTTTTTTTAGGTCAATTTTGAACTAAGATAAGTAAAAAAATAGGGTTTTGGTGCGATCTCGGCGACGCGGCAAATGTATGGCCAAGGTCGTTTGCTCTGGGGATGGCCTTAAGAATAAAATTAAATTCTTGTAAAAAAAACAGACGAAAACGTCTTGGTTAGCCCTTCGTATGATAATCTCCAACTATTTTGAGTTTGAAATGATTTATTCCACACTGTGTTTACGTCATTGAATGGTTTACGTCAAGTTTTTTGACAGGGAGTCAATAACCGCTACAGACAGAATTAGGCGATTTGAGTTTAGCAAAATTAACGATATTATATTCGGCACCCTGAATTTTTATGATTATATTATATTGTTAATAAGCTACAAAGAAGCAAAAAATAGAACATTTAAAAGACGATTGTCTTGATTCAGATTATTATGCACAAACAAAATGAATTATAATATATTATATTTATTTATAGTCTTAAGACTGTGTCTCATGTGAAAGCTTAAAATATTACCTTTCATTTTGTATTGATACATACTTTGAAAATTCCCTTTAACCAAATTAATGAAAATCGGAAAATATTCCCTAGCTTACGGTATCTCTTTTAGGCGGACATGGTGACACTCACTTGACACTCACTTGGTGAGTGACAGATATGACATGATGCTTAACTCTGAGTTAACTTAAAGGATGTATATAACATTTATAAATTCAAAGATTTTGACCTACATTTGAAATAATATGTAGTAGAATAAAACATCCTGCATTGATTGATACAAAAAAATCAATACTTTACCGACAAGTTATGTGAAATAATTCATTTTAAAATTTCTATGTATCATACGTAAACGTGCCGGAAGTGGTACAATTTTTGAGAATTCGACATTCGTCAGAATTGGGAATTTTGTAACAAAGAGAAATGCCTGAAAAACTGCTATCAGTTACTTTGTACGATTTGCGATTTTTTAAGCCCACAAAAAAGTGGGTTCACTGGTAATTCTGGTTAAATATTTCAAATTGAAATTGATAAAAACTTTCCTTCGTAAAGTAATGTCGATACAGCTGTTAGATTAGACTACGAATAGAAATGGGTTGAATACTAATTCTAGGACGTTTAAGCGTCTCACAGACAGACGCAGCCAGGCAGCCTGCGGTGGCGGTGGCGGTGGCGGTCAGTCGGATGGCTCAGCCGCGTGGCCGCGTGTGTCTGTGTCGTTCCTAGAACTCTCAAGTCATCCATCTGACCGCCACCGCCACCGCCACCGCCACCGCAGGCCGCGTCTGTCTGTGAGACGCTTTAATCTATTACTATATTATACTTACAAATATACAATTTTTCCTCTGAAAATAATATTAATTTATTTTTCATAAATTTACGCACACGTAAATTGCGGATCGTTTCTTTGCTTAATGTAGTTCACTACGTTAGAATGCTTCTAGAATTCTGTATGTTACAAAATCAGACTAGTTAAAACAAAATCTCATAATATCTAAAAATAATTATTCAGAACTCTTCCAGAACTTTTAGTTATCACATCTAAATCCATCCAACGCTATTCATCTTGCCGGCTCCGGGCGTCTTGTAAAATATAGAAGGGTTGTTATTTGTCAACGTCACGGTACAAAAGACCCCAGTTAAATAAACTTAAATCCCGTCTCGCATCTTCAAATACATTTGACCCCAGTTAATCCCACAATGGCTAAGATCTTTGACACAATTCGTTTCATTCGCTCATAAAAGCGTAAAATCGGATTCAACTGCTACTTTCTTATTTAAAAATTGTTCGAATCGGCGAACCTCTTTTGTGTTATTGTGCTCGTTTTGTTGTGTTTAAATATTCAGTATTTTTTGTCAAAAACATCGCAGAAACAAAGAGGTTACAATCAAAGTTTAAATAAGCTTCAGGCTAGAAGACTGCAACGGTTTAGTTCCTGACTATACGAATATTTAAGCTAGTCATTTTAAACAAAGGTTTTCGTAAATTTTCTCCTGTAAGTAAAACAACCGAATGGTCTTAAAATTTTATTTACACTCCATCAAATACTTTATTTACATTTTAGTGCCGAATTACCTACAAATACTCCCTGTACAAAATTCTTACGATGATTTTTAGCATCAAACGATTTTATCGAAAGTGGCTTATGTGCTGTACATTTACAATAATCAAAGTAGAAAACAATAATGAAAGAAACGGTTCAAACGTGAGGGCGCCCGATCGGGGAACTCTCTCGTCGGACATCACGCTAGAAGCGACGATCACTCGTCGACCGTTCGTGACGTCATTTCTTGGATTATCATCGGAGGCTGAGACGCTGCTCACTTCTGGTGGAACGCAGCTCGGAAGTTTTACCTGGACAAAAAGATAGAGCTCAAGAAAATCCTAGGAATGTAGTTTTATGGGAAAGGACCGTAAAAGTTTACGTTCACGTTTTTAGCACCCTAAAGTGCCTCATACATACCGTTGCTTGAGTAACATTAATGTTATTATTTGGTAGGAAAACACATTTCTGCGGATCACTAGTCACATTTTGCAATTCCTCTCAAATCAATTCAGAAAATGAATTGTCAAAAACCTGACGAATTTCAAATTAGTACGAATTGTGCAAATTACTGGACACATGAATTGCAAGCAGACTGACCATTTTGCGATTTAATAAAAATAAATCATATTATGATTCAAAATATGGTTTTAGCCCCGCTGTGCTTTTACTTTCATTCCGATTATTAGACAATGGAACAGAATAATTTTCATATTATTGTTTGTATCGTTGTTCATTCGACATTAATAGTAATTGCTCAATTTCTAGTTATCCAATACATTGTATTCTATCTACTATCAGTAAACAACACAATCGAAAGTGCAATTTCACCGTTGATTCTAAATACTTCATCACTATAAATCTGAATCGAATATATTTTTACCAAACTCTCATCATCATGCAAAAGTTATGATTTATTTGTTAGTGAACAAAACGTTAAACGAACTGAAAAATGAATCAAAATAACAAGTGATATATTAAATATGTTTGCTAATGGAATCCAATTATTGTGCTAGCGTTGTTTCACGTGCTTGCATTGCATGATAAATTATATCAAGCATACGTGTTATTAAATTTGACTTTGCAATTTGCATAGTGAAAAAAAAGAGTAACAAGTTCTACCACTTCAGAATCTATTCGTGTTAACTTATTCCATTTTCCTTGGTAAAAAGTATGTTTTATTTATTAAAAAGACAGTACGCCGCAAATAATAGGATCGATTCAAACGAAAACGGAAGAGCTCACATACAGAATGATTGTAATTCAACGACCAACTTTGATCTTATAAGGCCGTGTTCACACCAAACCGACTGTGAGCAGGCTCACTGTGAGCCCCTGTGTAAACGTGAAAATATACGGTATCGAATGTCCGCGCCTACGCCTAGCGTAATGGCGTATTGTCGGTTAGGTGTGAACGAAAAAGTGAATATGTAGGTATGGAAATACAATAAACTGCGTAACGTTCGCTCACATTCAGCGGCTCACAGCCGGTTTGGTGTGAACACGGCCTAATAAATCAACATCGCAATAGCAACAATGTAGCATTCAAAAGATTTTCCTTAGGACTAAAGCCACATTACGATCGCAGGCCGCAGCGTAATGTGGTTTTACTCCCAAGGAAAATCTTTTGAACGCATCGGCGTTGTCCCAAGAGCAGCTGTGGCCTTTTACAAATATATTTTATGACTCTATGGCTAAACCACATTTATGCGTTGCGTTATTGCATCGAATGCAACGTTTTGACGGTGTGAATAAAGGGTCTCCCAGACAGACGCGGCCTGCGGTGGCGGTGGCGGTGGTGGTCAGTCGGATGGCTTGGCCGCGTGGCCGCGTGTGTCTGTGTCGTTTCTAGAACTCTCAAGTCATCCAACTGACCGCCACCGTCACCGCCACCGCAGGCCGCGTCTGTCTGTGAGACGCCTAAGGCTGACTGAAAAGCGTTGTATGCTATATCAACTTTTGTAGCAACGCGGCGATTTAAACAAGGCATAGGGGCTCCCACACATAAACACGATACGACGTCGCGTCTCTTCTGTTGTTAATAAGAAAACGAAGAAAGAAAAGACAGATACTGGATCCTCCCATTTCTTTAAACCATGAGTAATGGGAGTCACTTTATAAAGAAGTACAATGCCTTGAAAATTGACCACAACAAGTTTTTTGATTACTGCGCAGGATTGCATCGAGACACGTTACCACGTCGTGTCGTAGATTTATTACTATCGTGTTTATGTATGGGAGCCCTAATTCCGTTGCGACGACGCGACGCTACGCACCGGAGCAGTGTGACAGTTCTTTTACCGTGTTACATTACTATGCATTACCTGTGGCGGAGTGAAATTGAATGGAGTCTCGTGGCACCGCCGCGCCTGATGCGCCAAGCACGCCGAGTACGCGATCGCGTGAGGGATGTAGCTCTGTTCCACGACGCCCGCGAACAGTATAGTCGCCATTGGTCCTGAAAATAACTTTCCCTTACTATTTTTTACAACTGTTTCTATTAGGGTCAATTAAGACCGCAACGCTGCGTGTAGATGCATTTCTAAAGTATTGAATTGACATATATTTCGATTGCGTGAGACGTCTTGCAAATATCTCAGACCAATAAAAAAAGAAAGACGGAGTATTTACAGGTAATGGGGTGAAGTCGCTGTCGATCAATGTGTGCGTCACGCCTAGCATAAATACGCTAGGCGTGCGCTTGTGTGCAAAAAAATAATGTTGCCAACTCAGGCTTTCAGATTGTCAAACTCCCATCCTGTTGCAGTCTTATTAAACTACTAAGTAATGACTACAAAAGTGTCTATCAAACTAGATTGTTAATCATCATTCATTAGTAATTGCTGAAAAAAGTAAAAACTTAAATATCTATATCTAATAAATTATGTGTTTCAATTAAGAACAGACAGACAGACAGACATACATACAGACAAAAATTGTAAAGAATGTTGTTTGGTGTATGCAGTATGTATCGTATACAGATTAATATGCAAATAGTAAAAAAATCTTTCAATACTACAAACAGACACTCCAATTTTATTTATATTAATATATTTTAAACGAATAACGAATTTTAGGTTAAAAATAAACATTTGTCAGGATAATACAGCACGTAATAATATTTTTCCCCTATTATGCGGAAAAATATCTTGCGACCAGCATGCAGCACTGGTTGAGGTTCTGTGTTCCGAGACAATTTTTAAAACGAATAAATTAAATTCGTTATTTCGGTGGTAATACATAAATATTCAACTAATTACTTGTGAAACGTAATCCCACAAGGTTTCTTTTGAGCACAAGAATTGTTTTGCACCATTTAACGATGCAGGACGGCATATTTTGATATTTCTTGACACAGATGAAAACGACATGCGCCGTCACTCGTTGAAACCGGAATGGCGGGCGGCCAAGCCGGCTATGCCGGCTTGGCCGTATCGGCTTCCTATTGCCTGCCTCACCGCGTAGCATGGATGGCTCTGTCTATCTTTTTTTATTGGTCTGAGGCAAATATGAGAAATCTATAAAAATTTAGAAATGCGTCTACGCGTCGCGTTACGGTCTGAATTGATCCTTAGAGATTGCAACAACTTTGAATCTGTACATTTTTATGGGTACAATTAATATTATTGCTTAATAAACTATCCTAGGGCATAATTTAAACTAATAACTAACAACTATCATATTTTAACTAAATTTTTGTTTCTTCTTATACTTTCTAAGCACGCATTAACACTCAGATTGTCACATATACTGTACATAGTTTATAATAATATTAATTAATCCTTCGATCGTGGATTCTTGGAAATCTATTGTTATTCTATTGTTGTCGCGATAACCGGTGATCTTATGGGGCGAGATAGGTTAATATAAAAGTTTTGTTGTCTCTAATTCCCTCTCACCCCATACTATACTGTCTACTAATACTTTGTTGGTCTTCATTGGTCCTGTAAATAATGTTCAGTTACTCGTGTCTACTAATATCCTTGGTCTCAATTGGTCCAGATAATAATTATCAATTACCGGTGTCAACAAATTGATGGTTTAATGTAGGCTGTAGTTATAGTATTAGCAAAACTACTCGAACTAAAAGGCTTTAGTTTAATGCTCTTTGGAAGTATTGCCTTAAGCTAACAATAGCCTTAAGGGTTTGAAAGGTTCTGTTTACTGATGTTGAAAAACATAATATTATACTAAATAGTTACCAACAATAGTTAATTATTCCGAAACCTCGGCCTCATGTCGTTTATCAAAAGGAATCATAAATTTATGGTATTATTAAAAACCACAGTTTTTGTGAAGGCAGTTTCTAAACCATTTAATTCCCCTAACTTTATGTGGGCGGGTACTGTGAACTGTCATACATCAAAGGGCGATATAACCTTAATCCTTATGTTTCATAAAAAGTTATCAGATGAACGTTTGGAAAGTCACGCAACTGGGGTGTACCTATTATTATCGTAATTGAAAGGAAATGTTTTTATTTAAATGTCAATATGGGTTACCTTTTGCTGTGAAACACAGAACACGTGAAATACTTAGTAAAATAAAGTCCCTTAAATATAATGGGTACGGACAGTTTACTTTTTATTTAGAGCTTATCAGTCTGTACTTTGTACATTTTCCTACTTGATTCAGCATCTTTCACACTTGCGTTTTAAAATAAAATGAAAAAAATGTGATTATTCAATAATGATAATATTCACTCTAATATTTAATCTGACTTAATTAACCAGATTGGTTACCAAGCTGATGCTTATGCACGGTGATAGTTTGCTATCAAAATTTTTGAAGTGAAAACTTCTTTAGCGGCGTTGAGCACTTTTGTGGGATGGGTAAAAACTGTGAAACTCGCGTCAGATTCTCGTGCTGACCGAAAAACCGTAAGACGGTTGGAGAGTAGTGTTGTAAGTTGTAACATCGAAATCGATTAATCGAACAATCGATTGTTTTTTTTTCGATTGTCGATATTTTTTAATCGATTATAAGGGTTTTGGTTAGTTAAAAAAATCGATTTTCAGAAACAATTTTCATAAAAAATGGGTTAAAAATTTAATCAATTGTAAGGGTTTCGATTAATTAAAAAAATCGATTTTTGAAAATCGATTTTCATAAAAAATGGGTTAAAAAAAATTGTAAGGGTTTCGATTAATTAAAGGGAGGGAGGCGGGGCGTTGATTGCTATAATAGATTAGTACCGCAGAAGTGACACAGTTTTGTGCCTACACACGAAAGAATCTATTTGAGTAAATGGATGAAATAAAAATAAAAAATACTATTCAATAAAATTTACCTATATAATTATGTTTGGATCTACAGTCCACTATAACCAATTACTTTATTTAAAGTATTTAAATATTTTCAATTACAATAATAAAATTATTATAATGTTTGCATGTATAATGTTCGTAATATTTTAAATATTACCAAAATACAAACTCGTCTACGTGAGTACTTCATTCATCGTCGTCTTATCATAGATCAGTATTCTGAATCTACTACTCTATGACAATGCAAATGGCGCGTGTCTTCGCCTAGTAATGTTTGTATTATAATTGAAAATAATTAAATAAGAATGCTAATACCAATGAATTGTTATTCCGTTGCATTTTGAAGTGTTACTGAAATATTTTTTGCAATGTCTTAACCCATAACTAGGCATTTTTGTGACTTTTTTGTGTTTGTTTGATAATGTTGTACGTCTGGCGTGCAGAAGAGCTCGCGTGCGACTAAGTAGTAAGTGCACTGCGGCAATATAGCTTAAGTTGAATGTGACCAAACATTGCGTTGCGGTGTCAACTCCATACATCTCAATGGCAATCCGTCTTTTTTTATAACTTAGTATTACTGTAGCTTAAGACTTTACTTCCCCCAATAAAGAGTACAATTTTATTAAAGATATGAGTGGAAGAACACAATAATTAACAGTAAAATATTGTTTTTGCATAAACTGAGGCTTTAGAGCCGGAAAAATTATTTGAAATAAAGAAATCTGTACATTTTGTGTGTAGCCAGATATTATAATTATTAGCCAGGTGATGAAGTAGATAAGTTACAAGGTTTGTTTCAATTATTATAAGGGAAAAAATGAGTATAAAATGTCCGTATGTCACAAAATGTAAGTTATGTCTTCACTCACGTCTTCAATTATGCAAAATATGCACATACCTAGAGCATAAACAGGCACGTCTTCTCCCCCGTGAGTCGCCCACTGTCTCGGCACAGCGGCTGAGTGGACGGCATCCACTGGGCTCGCCGAAGTATTGAGAGGCACCGATCTCGGTTCAGAGTACCCTGGGCCAGTGCCGTAGAGCAACGTGGTGTACCTCAACCCGTCGATGTCCGATGGCACCGTATCCGAACCTGTGTTATTTTTTTTTTTAATTTGGAACGTAACATCTTTTGAGTTTTGTGTTTGCAAAAGCAGACAAGACACAAATGTTTGCTGATATTTCATAGATGTCTGACCAATCGTCTTATCTGAATGCTTAATATACGCTAGTCCTGTGACGTGGCAGTTTTTACAGAGTAAACAGAACTAACGAGTAGGCCGACTCAGAGAAGACGTCAAACGTACGAGCGTTTGACGTAGTATGCTGTATGCCATATTGGCCGGCGCGCTTCGCTTGTTTGCTAGAAGTCAAGGTACTCCTTAGTTCTGTCTACTCTGGTTTTTAGTCTCTTTGCTTTTTACTATATAATTTTCTTCGCGGAACAAAAAAGGCGTTGAAGTTTTCACGCCAAAAACAAAAAGATAACGTTGATTAAAACATTCCTCACCTAATATCGGGTGACCTCTGGGCGTGGCCTGGCCCCCGAAGGTCATAACGTGTCCGTGGTCCGCCGTGACGACTATTAATGTCTCCGCCGGGTTGACCCGCTCCAGCGCCGCTAGTAAAGCCGTTTCCAACTCCAAAGTCTCGTCGAGCGCCCGATAAGGATTGTTGTAATGATGGGCGTGATCTATCCGCCCACCTAAACAGGGTTAATACGAAAACTTTTGTAATAACGTAATACAGATTATGTTTTGTCATAATATTATGTTTTACATTAATATATACTTTTAATTAACACAAATGAAGGCTTAGTAAGAACCCTTTGACACGCAAAAAATTTAGGACGCGGTTTTAGTCCCTCAAGGTGTGTAAGGTGTGTGTACTATTTTAACAATATTGGAACGAAGTTCCTTATCGCGCGTTTCGAAAGGGGTAGGAAAAGGGGTAGACGGAAAAAGTTGTAATTACACGACACAAAAGTGTCGGTATGTCGGTAATTACAACTAGAGCAAAAATGCTATATTATAATAGTTGTAAGCCGTGCGGTAGTGCGTGTTTCTCTCTCTGTGTCTCTCTATCTCTCTTTTTAGTTGAGTGTATACAGTTTTTTTGTACTTACATAAGAAATAACTTCGTTCCATCCGGGTGTCCCTTGATACCTCTCAAGTTTTTATTTTTATTTTAAAGCACTAAAATAGATTCAAATGTAGACTTCAATTGCCAGTACTTAAAAACACATAGAGAGAGATTACAGAAATAAAATTTTAGTAGCCGATCCTGTTTCCAGGATGGCACAGCAATCAGCGTTGAGCACCCAACGTAGCCATTATGTGAATCGTCATGTTTATCGTACGTTACACAAAGAAGTTGCAATTTTCGTGAAAATCCACTTGGCAATCTCTCCAGATTTTCACGTCATGAATTTCTTAGTTACCTAATTTTGTTAGTATCGAGATATCTGTTACAAAATCTGCAGAGGCTTCGAAAGTTTTTATTAAACTTCTTACATGATGAACTAATTGTACTTATAAATTGTAATTTTTAACAAAAATTAAACCGACTTCCAATGTAAAAACAATAATAATAATGAACTAAAATTATTAAATAATTCTTAATATTTAATAGCGCCTTTTTCAAAATGCACTGTCAAAAACTTTTTCAGCGATGCTACTTCTACGTCAACTCTATGTTATAATTTATTAATTACGAGCTTTTGCCCGCGGCTAGGCTCGCGTTAAGAAGTATTATTATTTACAAACTTTCATCCCCTATTTTTACCCCTTGGGGTGGTAATTTATCAAAATCCTTTCTTAGCGGATGCCTACGTCATAATATCTACCTGCATGCCTAATTTCAGCCCGATCCGTCCAGTGGTTTGGGCTGTGCGTTGATAGATCACCATGTCAGTCAGTCACCTTTGAGTTTTATATATATATATATATATATATATATAAAACTCAAAGGTACGTACTTATATATATGTATATATATATATATATATATATATATATATATATATATACAACATTCAACTTCCCTATAGAACAACACAGTACAGTAAACCGAGTGCTGGTTCTATCAAAAAAGTTTGACTATACCGCTTCGTAAAAATGTTGTATCATAATACCGCTTAAGTTATCTCAGCCAAAACAAGTGAGACTTAAAGCGCGAAGTATTAAAATTTATGTGGCAAATTTTTAAAATTACTGCGGGAATATTATTGTGGTCGGTGTAAAATGTTTAAAATTTGAACTTTTATTTTGTTATCTCCGCCGGAATCCCTGCCGTTATTAATTTATGTAAATTAAAGCGCAGCTGTTTTTTTACGGCTGCACAGTTTTATGAGCTTATACCGGGCATACAGTGCACAGGGTGTAACATAAATGAGTGATAATACTTTAAGGCAGTGTTTTTAAATCTGTAAGTCGCGACCCCCAACCTTCTGTAGAGCTAGAGTTCTAGCTAGTGGTTGGGAGAACTATTACAGAAAAAAAAGCCTTATAGATCAATAGGACAATTTTAACAAAAACATAATATTAAATTCTTAAACTTATATGATACCAAAGCAAAGGGTGAGAGGTCGCATAATGATAAAGGTTGAAAAACACTGCTTCATTATATTTGTGTCCCTTGTATAGACTTCTTTGTGAAAGGAGCTGTGTTGAAATAATTATTTTTGACTTCTATTTTTTAGTAGGTAACTGTTAAAACTTTTTCGGTGCTGCTACTTGCACAGTAAACTCTATATTATTAGGACATAATATTACATAAGTACCCTATAAATTCTAATATATTAATTATAATCAGGAATATGAGTATTTTTGTGGTAAACGACATTCAATATATTAATTCCCTGTGAAACTCAATCAATTCTGATATTCCGAGAACTACTCAAAACTTCTGTAATATTTCTTGCCAACTTTACTAGTTCTGATAAATAAATCTAAATTAAATTACCCATACTTTACCTACAAACTTTTCTAGATATTATCATTATGGATAAGCAAAAAGTAATTAATTCAAACCATAATTTACAAAGCTGAAATAATTATTGTTTTATAAGACTTAGTTACTTATTAATAACTTTTATCATTAATCTTACTGTCTCAACTTTTTTATAATCCTAGATTTACGAAACTGTGCTTTATTGACAAAGTTTTGGCTATATTTCGGATACGCTTACATACAGTGATTGTTTTCTAAATTATGTTTCTTTGCAGATATTTCAAGTACCTTCAAGCAGTAGAAAAAATCCCTTGTCGTTCTTGGTCAATATGGACAGCGCAACCCTGGTCATGTCTGCTAGGGAAGGGTCATCTGCCTTCACAGCCCCACTGGTGGACCCGTCTTCAGCATCCAAGGAAGCACCGCGTTCAGCGTTGAACTCCATGTGCGAATATTCGAACAAACCTGGCAAAAATTCCGTATAGTTAAATATAAGAAAAAAAAAGGTTCGACAAAAACATGAAATAAGTACCAAAAAATTTTAACAATACAGTAACGTCTATCTTTTATTGGCGCGGCAGCAGTAATAAATATAGAATACTACTTAAATGATGCACACAACTCCGTTGCGCCAAAGTTAGTTTATTGCGCGGGAACCGTACTTTTTTCAGGGATAAAAAGTATCCTATGTCCTTTCCCGGGACTCAAGTTATATCCATGCCAAATTTCAGCAAAATCGGTTCAGCGGTTTGTGCGTGAAGACGTAACAGACAGACAGACAGACAGACACACTTTCGCATTTATAATAATGGATCTTTTCATGCTACAAAATAAATGACTAGTCGTATCCACCTCGCCTCGATAAATTTTATCCTCTGCGCAAAGAAAATCCCGAGTTTTACATCATTTTGATTCCCGATCCTATTATCAAAGAAGGTTTTATAGCTTTTACGCAACAAGATATTGCATGTGGCATAGATTACATCAGATCCATATCAGATCAGTTCGTACTAAAATGTAAGAAAGCAGTTACTATAACACTGTTTTCGTAACAACGAACACTATGATTCGCTAACGTAATACCGCCTGTTTGTACAGCCCCCCTAGACAAGCGGCAAGCGATTATCGTAAACGCTATCGCCATAAAATGTATGGGATTTAACATTAGTATTCGCTAGCGAAGCGATGACTTATGTCAAATCGCATACATTTTGTTAGCGTTTACGACAATCGCTTGCCAGTTGCCACTTTTAGGGCAGGTTCTGATATTATTTTATTTATTGTAATTTAGTTTCTAAGTTTTGTACAAATAAAGTATTTTCTATCTATCTATGATTCGCAAACATATTCTGATTTACCAAAAACTAAATATTGAATCCGAGATACTAACATTTTGTAAAGCTGCCACATCTTCCTCGGTGGAATCTAAGAAAATCTTGCAGGATCCAATGTAAAATCGAATTTCCTTTCGAATAAAGTGGCCAATAAATTCGGAGCTAAATATATTCCAGATCCACTTTAAAGATTGGCTTCCTCGAATTTAGGGCAAGTCTTTTAGTCAACAGACAGCTGGACAATTCTTAATGCTGTCTACCCTTAGGGAGATCGTCGTACCGAATTCAAACAAACCATTCTCCGAGACGTGACTTCGAATAGAAGACTGTTGTTAGTCTATGTTTGGTCAGCGATGTAATCCATACTTCCATACTAATATTATTATAAATACGAAAGTGTGTCTGTCTGTTTGTATGTTACTTTATCACGCCCGCAGAATCGATTTTTCTGAAATTTGGCATGAAGATACCTTGAGTCCCGGTTAAGGACATATAGAATAATTTTATTCCCAGAAAAATGTACGGTTCCCGCGCGATAAACGACTTTGGCGCAACGGGGTTGCAGGCATCATCTAGTTAAAACATACGTTTTGAACCTATATTATACTGAATGGCTTTCATGCTTACGCTCAAAACATTAAATGTTAAATCACAAAACTATGGATTTGCTTGTTTCGAGCTTCAATTAGCTAAAATCCTCGCACAAATATATTGCTCTACGTATAATAAATGCACAGTGCAGTTGTTCACGCTATTAGGCTCAATTCAGACTGCAACGCGACGCGTAGATGCATTTCTAAAGGTGGCTTTCGGTTCTTTGCCGCGAGCGACCGCGACCAATAAATTCAAAGAAAATGTCACTTTATGGTTTATGACAAAGGCTATGGGTTTAATTTTACTCTACGCCAAGGTTTTACGCCGCCGCCGGCGGCAACATGGGTCGCCACACAAAATGTCAGTAGAAAATGATACCTATAATCTACGAATATAACCTAGGGAAACGTAACTCCCATACTAATACAGTTTTAAATTTGGTTCTATTCGAACTGTCATGTAACGTCAGCCTTTATACCGCTCAAGGTCACCTAAATATTGCAAATGTATGAAAAGTGAACCTAAGGTACACTTTTTTGACAAGTATTTTGGGGCATGTTTTTTGACGGAGTTACTCTTCCTTAGTTTTTATTATTCGTAGCTTATAATAGTGTATGTCATAAAGTGGCATTTTATTTGAATTTTTTTCGATCGCGGTCGCTCGCGGCAAAGATCCGAAAGGGCCGGGACACAAAAACACGGCACGACGTCGTGCCGTAGAAACTCATCTTGAATTTCTACGTGAGTTTCTACGGCACGGCGCCGTACGACGCCGTACGGCGCCGTACCGTGGGTTTTTTATGACACCTGTCCGCACGACACCGTACGGCGCCGTACGACGCCGCACGACGTCGTGCCGTATTTTTGTGTCCCGGCCCTTAATCTTGTATGGATTTGACAGATTTAAATTCGTGAGACGTCTTGTAAATCTGTCAAATCCATACAAATTTAGAAAATAATACATCTACTTATGCTACGCGTGTTGCGCTCTGAGTTGACCTTTAAAGTATGCATTTTCATTATTACGTACCTAATACATAATCTACTGCTCTCGGATCTATTTTCGCTAGCTGTTCCTTCGTGTGGATATACTGGGCTCTCAATCGTCGCCTCTTCTTCTCTCGCGCCCAATCTTCTGCTAAATTCCTCCCGTCCAGTCTTCTTCCTTCTCTATTCGGATGTTCCGGATCCGGCGTCACGTTGGGTAGAAAATGTCGTCTCCCACCGCCCATTATTACCTTTACGAATGAAAGTAACGTAAACAATAGACGACCTAGGCTTGTATTGTGTTGGAGCCGACATATTTTTAGCATCCCCTTTATACAATGGCCGAGTGTGGGTACTATAGTTACATAAGTTTGGAGATGATGTTTTCTAGAGAACAATGCATAGAGATGAAAAGAAACGAAGGCAATTTCACATGTTATTGGACGAACAAATAAATGGATCATGGACATTACCGAAATACGAGAGTTCGAGTACGAGAGAATTATTTCAGTACGATGTGGTCTTCATTGTAATGCCAATAATATTTCAATACAATGGATATTGTTATAAGTAGCGGATTAATGAATTAATATTTTAAAATTCACGGTTTTGGTTGAATATTCGAATCGTAGAATTTTGTGATAAAAAAATAGCTATTCCTCGTCAAATATAATGCAAAATAAAGTAATACAACATTTGGAATACACGGTGTTATAATAAAATTGGCATTCGAATATGGCCATAATAAGAATGTGTATTTTCTTAACCTACATTCTGTAGAAAAAACTTTAAGCAAGAAAATGTACATTTCTGGCTTCACTGTTACTTTTTATTATAATGACATAATATAGGGGGAGATTTTATTTCGTTTCAAGACTTTACAAAATGATAACATTCCATTTTATACAAGTTGAAACAAGAGCATGTGATAATACTTTAGGGTGCGTACTATGTGTCCCCTGTACAGAGTTCACCGTGAAAGTAGCAGCGCGGAAGGAGCAAAATTTATTTTGTGATTTTTATGGGCAAGCGATCATGAATTTTTCCATACAAAGGTGAAAAAAATTACTTTTTCAGCGCTGCTACTTTCTCAGCGAACTCTATATCGGTGACCCAATAGTCCCAATACACACCCTAAAGTATTATCACCTAATTTTTGTACACCCTGTACAAAGAACAGCATCTGTTTCATCGCCTCAGTGCCTAATAACTTTTATATGAAACGTACCTACGTATTTTTTATAAATCGTTGCAATATAAAAGTTGCTAAACGGGAATACCTTCAGTTTATAAACAGCATAAAGCTGTATAACCACAGACATAGATCAAGATAGATACTGCATGTGTATGTACTTCGCCATATCGCGTTCCCAAACGACGAGCAACGCTCGTCTTTCGAAAGTCTGTTTCTTTAGTCTGCGCTCCACCGTTCGGAATCGGACGTCAATCGGAATTTTAAAAATGCTTAACTGTGCCGTATTGAGCTGTAGAAATTCAAATAGAAACGTTTGCCTAGATGTACACATTTTTTATCATCGGTACGTCACAGTAGGTAGGAAAAAAGTGGCACGCTCGTTTTCATACAAATGGAGGAACATGCGGTATCTATCTCGATCTATCTGTGTGTATAACTTACGTTTATGCTTCTACCAGGCTCGTTTTCAACTAGTTGTATGGCGATGTCCTTGCAATCTTTCCGCACAGTGGGCGGAACTCGGCTGTCATCTTCCCAGTATCTCGAAGGAGCATGGGCGTATAACGCAGCTGGCGTCGCGTGGGTTATCCTAGCTGTGGTCACAATGCCGCTTGATTTGCCTGGAAAATACTATGATTTAAAATGTCTACTAGGATATTAATTGTGAAGCGCTTTAAACATTACAGCTACAATGTAAATATGTTTAATGTGTGAAGTCTAGGACATATTGTATTGACGGTGCGTCTATTAAAATAAAGGTCTTTGATTATAACAAAGTACCGTCTTATAACAAAACCTCTTATAACAAAATTACACCAAAACGTGAAAATGTACGTCCTTTTAGATAAAAGATGGCCATATTTGCATTTCATTACACTAGGAAATCTCCTAAAGGGACGTTCCGATAATGCACACCGTAATGTGGCTAAATCATAATAATATAATATCACTTAAATCCATGAACACACAGAATGGAAAATGAGGTATTTTAAAGCTTTAAAATACCGTTAATGAGTATCTGTCTTTATATTATAACTAGCGGCCCGGTACGTGCTTCGCTACGTATAAAGTGAATTAATACTTCAGTCGGAATTTCCAGGAATCGCTATTGTATTCTATTGTTGTCGCGATCACCGGTGCTCGCGCGGGGCCTGAAGGATTAATACAAAAATCTGTTAGAACATCGATTCATTTCTTTAAAAAATATAAGTTATTTTTATTACTTAATTGCTAGCTATTTAAAACTTAATCCAAAACATTTGGATATATACAATATATTTTTTCCATTTTGATTGTAAATCTGTAGTACCGACTTTGGAACAGACAACAACAGGCAAAAGTGTGACAGTGCACTTGCATGTTACTTGTATTGTCGAAGCAACTTACTCCTCAGAAGTAATGTCAAATGTGTGCCCGCTCTGGAGTTAAGGTTGAATTTGTTGTTCAATTTTGGTGACATTGGTGATCCTGACATGATTGATGTAATGGATGACGAATGTAATTTGCATAGTAGCATATGCTCTCAGTTCTTAAAACAGCGCCTAAACCCCCAAACTTGTATCTATAAGGAATCCGGAGTTCTCTTAGTATCTTCGGAACCATAGTATACCTTGGTGAAAAATCATGCGATTTGGTAGCATATGCTTAGGATGCTTCTCATAAAACTAAAATCGCCATATGTTTCCATATAAATTTTGAGGAGTTCCCTCGATTACTCATGGATACCATCATCAGATCACCACTTTCTTTCTGTAAAGACTTATGTGTTCTGCTTAGTGACGTTGGATCCAGGATACGAAAACCTCATAATACGAAAACTCATAATCAGCTGACATCACTACCACTATAGAATTTCTTAAAAAACTCCAAGCATATTATATATTAAGTATATACTATATACTACTGTATATAGTATATACTTAGAGTTTATCAAGCAATGCTAAAAATGACATGTTCAAACACCTATCTCTAATGATTAGGCTCTAGAGTTCTAGGTTCTCTGACTTTCGTTTTAATAATTTATAGCACTAATTCCGCATGGAAACTCATCATAAAAAATATTCATAAACTACTTAAAACTATGTTTGTCCCAATTTTGAAAGACTCTCCTATATAATATACTTACTTACATATTTCATAGATCCCGTGATCAAATTGATATCTTAGTAACCACAAAACTAAGGGTCAATCTATACCCATACTTCCATACTAATATTATAATTGCGAAAGTGTGTCTGTCTGTCTGTCTATCTACCTGTCTGTCAGTTACCTCTTCACGCTCAAACCGCTGAACCGTTTCTGCTGAAATTTGGCGTGGGGATACTTTGAGTCCCGGGAAAGGACATAGGATAGTTTTTATCCCGGAAGAAATTACGGTTCCCGCACGAATAACTAATTTTGGCGCAACGGAGCTGCGGGCGTCATCTGGTTTATACTAAGTCGAAGCGCATCGAAATGACTCACTAATATTGAACATAACAAATTCAACCGTAATTCCAGACCATAACGCACACAGTCACGTGACATTGGTGACCCTAATGTGGTAGTGATGATGATGATGAATGTAATTTGCATAGTAGCATATTCTTTCAGTTCTTAAGGCGAGGATTTCCGATTATTGCACTTTTTTAGCTTAATTTTCAACATTGAAATATTCATTATTTTCGACTGAAAAAAATATATCTTAGAGATAAAGATCTATCTGAGGGCAAAGTGTCCTCGGTAACACGATTTCAATTACTTTGTACGATCATAAAAAATCGGGAAGTCAACCCGTTTTGAGTTTGTTTTTTCAATTTTATAGGCGTATTTAATTACGTAGACATTTTAAAAATGCACATTTAGGTAGGTATTACTATTTCGGAGGGCAAAGTCTCATAAAATATACAAGAAAAAATGTAGTTTAAATCACATAAAAAATAAACCGAGCTACACGCGAAATCGAGGCCGCGCGGGCCCTCAGATGGCCGCGAGGCTTTGTCGAGGTAGGACTTGTGATGACCTGTGTCGCGTCGTGCGCTCTCCGACTCCCGCCGCCAAGGTGCATTGATATTGGTTTCCGTGTATTATTTTTGCGCGATTTAAAATGGGAAGCAAAAAAAATAAGAAAAAACTTTCTTCTTTAAAAATACGAAGGATAAAAAAGAAAGCAAGGTAAGTTCAATGTCGGTTATTTTATTCTACCAATCTACCCTATTTTATGTAATATGTATGTACATGACTGATGAATCTTCAGATTCATCAGTTACACATATTATATATCAAATCAGTCATAAACATTGAAAATAAATAAACGACAAAAAATTGACACAGATTATAACAGTAGAGCGACTCGTGTGTATAAATCAACTTGTGGAGTGAAATAATTATAATGGAATATTTAATTTGTAGGTTGTCAGATGAAGGTAGAAAAACTACAGAGTGTGGACTTACTTCTACCTCAAATGGTGAAGTTGTAACAATGCCTGAGAATTCCCAGTAAGTTTAGTGTGGTACATTTCACCGGTCACAAATTGAATACTTATTTTGTTTTATAGCTGAAGTAGACTTAGGCTAAGAACTCACGGAGCGGTTTTTTCCCGCGATCGCCGCGGTTGCGGTCCCGCAGCCTTCGTAGAATACAGTTTTGTATGTAAAAAATGAAAGCAAAACTCACGGCGCGTTTTTCGTCCGCGGCTCGCGCGGTAGTTTGCGGCTCCCGCTGGACCGGCGGGCGGCGGTCGCCCGCAGCCTCGGCGATTTGCGCCCGCACGCTCTGCGATAGTTTACCGGGCGATCGCAGTAGTAGTACGGGGGGAGCCATAGAACATTTTTTTTATTTATTACTATCAAGCAAATTTTTTGTGAGTAGCTTCATTTTGATAAGACGAACAACATTTTTATTTGCGAAAAATCTTGAAAGTGGTAGCTAACAGAGATAGAAAAGATTTAATACTTTGAATTGATGGTCCTAAAATATGGACTGTTTTATTTGTAGGACAATGTTACTCTTAAATTATATAACTATTAAGATACCAATATACAAAAAATCAGCTGGTTAGGGTTCTGTTATAGGGTTCTGTAATCAACAAAACTTGGTTGACTACTGAACCCTAAAACTAGCTACGACTTTCAAGATTTTTTGCAGATAAAAATGTTGTTCATCTTATCAAAATGAAGTTACTCACAAAAAATTAGCTTGATAGTAATAAAAAAAAAATTCTAGGGCTTCCGTACTATAGCCGTAGTAGGCGATCGTAGTAGAAACCGTCCATCTTGTGATCATCGCCCGCAGAGTTTGCGGGCGATGATCGCGACCGCGGCGGCTGCCGGCCCGCACAAATCAGCGTTCTCATGAGTTCTGAAATTAAACCGCTCATTTGTGCGGGCCCGCAACCGCGGCGGGCGCGGAAAAAAACCGCTCCGTGAGTTCGCTCACATAAAGTTCATGAAACATTATATTTGTAGGTTGTCAGATGAGGCTAGACTGTCTACAGGGTGTGAATTTATAAATTCTACGAACACTGCAGTTATAACATTGCCTGAAAATTCTGAGTAAGTCAACACTTTTTGTAATGCAACTAAAATTTACTGATTTATTTTAATTAAATTTTATTTTTATACTTTTTACAGATCGACGAAACAATCCGACAGCGACAATTTAATTATAGAGGCGGAAAAACTTGATGACAATCAGTTCCAGCTAGTAACAGGAAGGCGAATTGTTGATATCAATTATATTTTTCGTGAACTGCAGGACAAAGGTCGTCACAATAATCTATTTAATTGTAATTCTAGTAACTTTGTTTTGGTGGGTGAAAAAAGGAATGGATTAATATCCCAATTTAAATTCGAATGCGCTATGTGCAAAGAAATTTGCATAATTTCAAATGAAAAGAAAGAAGATGCGGATCAGTTGAATCTTAATTTAGCTGCAATTACTGGTGTGATTGGAATCGGAATCGGATATTCTCAGTTTGAGGAATTATTTTCGGCGATTAATATTCCCGTGTTTTCTTCAAAATATTATACAAAACTTCAAAATGAAGTGTATGCAAAGTGGGAAGACACTGCAGTGGCTTCGATGGAAGCTGCTGCTCAAAAAGAAAAAGATTTCGCACTTGCCGAGGGACGAACTAAAAGTGGATATCCTGTAATAGATGTCTATGTTGATGCTGCTTGGTGTGCAAGATCGTATGGGTCAAATTATAAGGCTTCATCAGGCGTTGCAGCTATCATTGGCAGAAAAACTGGCCAGATTCTTTATGTTGGCGTAAAAAACAAATATTGCATAATATGTGCTCGAGCTAAAAACAAAAACCTTGTGCCAAAGGAACATTTATGTTTTAAAAACTTTCAGGGTTCGTCATGCTCTATGGAAGCTGAAATTCTTGTTGAAGGCTTCAAATCATCCATATCGATGTATGGCTTGTTATATGGCAGGATGATTGGAGACGGTGATGCCTCAACTTATGCGAAAATCTTGAACGCTGATCCATATAAAGAACAGAATGTTACCGTTGAGAAAATTGAGTGCAAAAATCATGTACTCCGCAATTTTTGTAAAAAGCTTAGAGGAATCTGTTCTGAAACCAAATACAAGCTGATACACCGAAAAACTCTTACGAATGTTAAAATAATGACTATGCGAAAAGCCATAGTAAAATCTATAAAATATCATAACACCTCGGAGAATCCTAAAAATGTGGCGATTGGGGTTTTACATAACGATATTATAAATTCAGTGTCACATGCATACGGCAACCACCAAATGTGCGAATCCTATTATTGCCAAAAAGAAAAAAATGACGGCGATGGATTAAAAAATATTCAAAGTTCAACTTTCCTGTTTCGAATCAATGCCATAGTTTCAAACGTAGCTGCGAAAGCTCGTAGTTTGATTGAAGACGTGGACACAAATAAAGTCGAGTGTTTTAACAGTGTTATAGCTAAATTCGTTGGCGGAAAACGAATAAATTTTTCTTCAAAACGTGGATACCAAGGAAGAAGCTCAGCAGCTGTTGTTTCTTTTAACACTAAATGCCCAATTTCATCTGTACAAGAATCTTTTCTGAATAAAGCTCCAGGAGGAAAAGTTGCAGAAGTAGAAAGAAGAAGAACACTCAAACGAAAATTTAACTCCGAACACCCAGTAAAAAAACAGAGAAGATTGCATGAGGCCAATCAAAAGCAACATGACTATGGTCATGGAACAACAGCACCCGATATGCCCCCAGAGGAACTGGAGACAGCTAAAAAAGAATATTTGAAACAGTTAAAATCCCTTACAGCTGACCGCCATGCAATTGAAAGATCAACAGTATTACAAAGAGAGTCAAGTGATTGGTTAGAAATCAGAAAAAAAATAATAACTGCTTCAAATTTTGGACCAATATGCAGAAGAAAAGAAACTTTAGACACTGCTCCTTTAGTGAAAAACATATTATTTAAAAAAAACTTGGCAGATATTGCTTCTGTTGCCCATGGAATCGAAAATGAAAAGCAAGCATTACAAAAATTAGAGCAACAAGAAAATATAACCATTTCAGCCTGTGGACTGTTTATAGACCAAAACTATTCTTTCATTGGGGCGTCACCAGATGGGCTATTCGGAAATGATACAGTGGTAGAAGTAAAGTGCCCAATAGTTGCAGCAAAACTCGGACTTTCCCAGGCAATAGAGCAAAATAAAATTAAAATGCTAAAATATTGCAAAAAAGATAAAACAGTGACAATAAATAAAACTTCAGATTGGTACTTTCAAGTACAGGGCCAGCTGCACATAACAAATCGTAAAAAATGTATTTTTGGCATATGGGAATCTGAAAATGAACCAATGTATATTATACAAATAGAAAAAGATGCTAACTTGTGGAACAAAATGGAATCAAGAATAGTAAAATTTTATACAAAATGTTTGCTCCCCGAAATAATTGACAGCAGACGTGCCAGAGGAATGCCAATTCGGAATATTTGTTTAAAAGATGACGAAGACGACAACGACAAAGAAAATGTTAGTACCATAGATTCACAGCCTAATTCGAAGCAGATGCTGAGTGATGATGATCACAATGTCCAGCCCGTGCAAGGTGATCAAAATGTCCAGCCAGTGCTGCAAACTCGACAACTAAATTTTGAAGAATTATAAAAGATGACCTTAGGTATAAGAATAACATATTATATGATATAACAATAATAGAGCCCTAGAACAATTTTTTTTTATTACTATCAAGCAAATTTTTTGTGAGTAGCTTCATTTTGATAAGACGAACAACATTTTTATCTGCGAAAAATCTTGAAAGTGGTAGCTAACAGAAATAGAAAGGATTTCATACTTTGAATTGATGGCCCTAAAATATGGACTGTTTTATTTGTAGGACAATGTTACTCTTAAATTATATAACTAATAACCTATCAATATACAAAAAATCAGCTCGTCAGGGTTCCGTTATAAGGTTCTGTAATCAACAAAACTTGGTTGACTACTGTCTACTGAACCCTAAAACAGAACCCTAACAAGCTGATTTTTTTGTATATTGATAGGTTAATAGTTATATTATAATTTAAGAGTAACATTGTCCTACAAATAGAACCTCCTACAAATAAAAATAAAAAAAAATAAAAATCCATATTTTAGGACCGCCAATCAAAGTATGAAATCCTTTCTATTTCTGTTAGCTACCACTTTCAAGATTTTTCGTAGATAAAAATGTTGTTCGTCTTATCAAAATGAAGCTACTCACAAAAAATTAGCTGTAATAAAAAAAAAATGTTCTAGGGCTCCCGTACTATAACGTTCTATGGTTAGCGGCCAACATAACATAAAAGCTAATGAAACACAATTTTCCGTGCACTTTTTCCACTATATTAAGAAGTTATTATAAATTTTAACAAATTACACGACCGGTTTCGAAATAAATCATCTTCAGGAATCTTTATTTCGAAACCGGTCGTGTAATTTGTTAAAATTTATAATAACTTCTTAATATAGTGGAAAAAGTGCACGGAAAATTGTGTTTCATTAGTGTTCAAGATGAATTTCCACCAAGAACCAACAGTACAATCAATTACATATATAACATAAAAGCTATCTATCTTTAGGATTAGAAATAATATCGTGTTTTAAAAACCTATCAGCGCACTGTTTATCTATGATCAAATAAAAAAAATATTTAATTAAAATAACACTTATTTTATTATTGTCTCCTATTAATATGTATTCATATTTAATAAATATAAAATCCACTGATATTACTGTTTATTTTATACTGTGCGGCGGCGGGGTCACGGAAGTTCATCTTAGACGCGCGCGGGCGAGATATATTTCGCGCGTTCTGGGATAGCAAAAATGCCTAATACTCTGGGAAATCCTGGCCTTAAGGCAGCGCCCCAACCCCCAAATTTGTATCTATAAGGAGTTCGGAGTTCTGTTCAGCACCTTCGAACCATGGTATATCTTGGTGCAGAATCTTACTTTTGGTAACATATGCCTGGAATACTTCATACAAAAGCAAAATCGGTATATGTTTTCATTTAAATTTTGAGGAGTTCCCTCGATTACTCCTGGATCCACTCGACCGATTATGTGCAAACTTCACTTAAACCATCTACTAAATAGTCCGAACAAACCCTGAAAATTTGGTTTGGATAGGTGAGCCCGTTCTTGAGTTATAAAGTGACAACGAAAATTGCCACTTATTTTTATATATTAAGACTTGAAAAACATCTGCTTCGATGCAAAATATCACGAAAAGTACCAATAATTAGGTCATAGTGTGATGACCCATGGTATAATTATGGTTGTGATGATGATAATCAATCAAATTGATGTGTTGGCTTATGCTTTCAGTTATTTAAACAACGCCGAAATCACCGAACCTCTACCTATAAGCATTCAAAAGTTCTGTTCGGTACCTTCAGATCCAGGGTATAACCTGATGCGAAGTCTTACTTTTTGGTAGCATTTACCTCGAATGTTTCAGAAAAATTCAAAATCACTATATGTTTTCAAACAAATTTCAAGGAGTCCCCTCGATTCCTCAAGGATCCCATCATCAGATCACCACTTTTGTGAACATGATACCAAATTCGAGCTAAACCCTATATAACACAAAAAGAATTTTGAAAATCGGACCACAAACGGCAGAGTAATCGATGAACATACAAAAAAAAGATACATACAGCCGAACGTATTACCTCCTCCTTTTTGGAAGTCGGTCAACAAAAAGCTGAAAAGTTCTTTGTTTGTTTGAACGCGCTAATCTCAATAGCTACTGATCCGATTTGAAAAATTATTTCAGTGTTAGATATCCCATTTATCGTGAATGACTATAGACTATATTTTATCACACTAAGACTAATACGAGCGAAGAAATAGAGGAAAATGAGGAAAAACGGGAAAAATTATTTGAAAGAGCTTATCTCACAAACTACTGCAGCAATTTTTATGTTATTTGGCACAGATAAGAAGTAGACTACGGGAAGGATTAAAGGCTACTTTTTGTGGACAAATTTGTCTGTGAAATATCTAATTTACGCGGACGATGCCGCGCGCAACGTCTAGTATGAAATAAAATTCTTTTACATCAGTAATCCCGAAAGAGCCATTTGGTACTAATGTACTGGCATCAACGTTATGCATATTTTGTCGGTAAAAAATTGTTGAATGCTAGGTACATTAGCAAATATTGAATGATGAATGAAATCCCATGAAATGTGTTGTCCATTTTCAGCGCATTTCTTCAGTAATATGGGTATAATCTCGTCATAATGCCCTCATTGAGTAATTAGGTCGTAATAATGGGAAAACCTAATGAATGCATTGTTCGAACCGTGCGTCAAAGAAAAGTGTGCTTACGTGAATAGGTGAATAGTAATACGATAGAAAATTGCAGAGATCTTTTAATGAAACACCCAAAATCGTTATCTATTTTAACCCAAAACATAAGAAGTATTAAAGCTAATTTTGATAATTTACAAATCGTCCTCTCAAAATCAAATATCTTATGGGATTTTGTGGTCCTTACGGAATGTCGATTGTCACAATGTGCGTTTATACCTTCGCTTGAGGGATATAGATGTGTAACCACCTCGAATAATTACTTACAAAATGATGGTGTTACAATATACTATAACAAAACTCTGACTGTTGCCATTCAAGAGCCTATTTTAGCAAATGCGAACTGTCTCGTTCTAACGACAAACGAAACAGCTATCGTGGCAGTATATCGCTCCCCGTCAGTACATAATATTCAAGGATTTCTGAATTCTTTAAATGAAACTCTACAAAATTTGAAGTCATACAGAACGCTCATGCTGGTAGGCGACATAAATATAAATATTTCTGAATCATCTTCAGATCCTCGTATGGATGATTATCTTGATTTGCTTTCAAGCTATGGAATGCTTTCAGCTCACACCCTACCTACACGAGGTGGCACTTCATGTCTTGACCATATAATCTTGAAAACGACGAGAACCGCTGCCTGTTATGTTGCCGATACTTCAATAACGGACCATGATAGTGTCATTATGTTCATTCAAAATCCAGCACACAGTACTAAAACCCGTAAAAAGATATCAATCACAGATTTCGATAATTTAGAATCCGACCTCAAAATCCAAAACTTTGAGCCTGTTTATGAAGCACAAGACGTCAACCAGGCCGTATCAATTTTTGAGAATATTATTAAAACTTTAATTACTTCCAACACAACATTTAAAACAATTACTAACCGTCGCAACCTCCTTAAGCCCTGGATGACACCGGGGCTTTTAAGGTGCATTAAAACCAGAGATAACCTACATAAGAAACTCAAAAAAGATCCAAATAATGAAATCATAAAATTATCATACACTAGATATAGAAATTTTTGTAATCGAATTTTGAAAAAAGTTAAAATTGAATACGATAAAGGACAGATTCACAAGGCAGGGAAAAATAGTAGATTAGTATGGAACGCAATAAGAAAGGCTACTTTTACTGAAAGAGACAAGAGTGTTCCCATGGAACTTTTAAAAAATGTAAATAAGAAGGAAGATGTAAATAAAGTAAATTACAATTTTTCCCAAGTTGGTATCACCCTCGCACAAAAAATTAAACCACCATCTCAAGCCATAAATTATGAGAGTACCCAGACCATCAATTCTCTTGTTCTGCTTCCAACTTCTGTGCAAGAAGTTACAACGATTTTGTCAAACCTACGCTCTGATTGTGCTATAGGACATGATGGAATCTCAAGTTTTTTTCTCAAGAAATTCGCATGTTTCCTTGCGTCCCCACTGGCTCATATTTTTAATTTATCCCTGTCAACTGGTGTTTTCCCCGATTCTTTTAAATTAGCACAAATCATCCCAATTCATAAAAATGGGTCTAGGGACCGTGTCGAGAACTACAGGCCGATTGCCATCCTTCCCGCACTATCTAAAATTTTAGAAAGAATTTTAAATAATAGACTTATAGGATTCATTAACAAAAATAACATCTTATCTAATTCACAATATGGTTTTAGGTCAGGTATATCAACTTCGGATGCTGTACATGACCTAACAGACTATATAGTGCGGGGATTAGACAAGAAGGCTAAAGTAATTGGCATTTTTTTGGATCTGGCTAAGGCTTTTGACACGGTCTCTATACCCATACTGATTTCCAAATTAGAAAATATTGGCGTAAGAGGGCTCCAGCTCGCATTGTTTCGGAGCTATTTGACCAACAGACGTCAACTAGTAAAAATCGGCGAAACAATAAGCGACGAGCTCCCTATAGAATACGGCGTCCCACAGGGTAGTATCTTGGGCCCCACGCTGTTTCTTATATATGTTTGTGCGAGTTAGACTTACCCTATGGCAAAATATTCATGTATGCCGACGATACAGCCCTCGTCTTCCAATCCAATTCCTGGGAAGAAACTTTTCGTTCCGCTCAGCTAGGTCTTGACAAAGTTTTTAAATGGTTGACCAATAATTACCTCACCCTTAATATTGACAAAACCAGCTACATCAGTTTTTCTCTAACAGGAGCATCGCAACCCACGCCTCACCTAAATTTAAAAGCGCATTCATGTCTTAATCACACATCTAGCAACTGTGCATGTATCCCTTTATCTCAGACCGGGTGTGTTAAATATTTGGGAATTCTAATCGATAGCAGAATGTCATTTGATCACCATATTGCCATAACCATGAAAAAAGTACGTAAACTCACCTTTCTATTTTACAGACTAAGACACATCTGCGACACAAATCTCATTAAGAAAACTTATCTTGCTCTAGTACAATCACTCCTCTCGTACTGTATTCTCATATGGGGAGGTGCTCCAAAAACTAGAATGTTGCGGCTGGAAAGATCGCAGAGGTGCCTTTTAAAAGTTGGCTGGAAATTACCAAACCTCTATCCCACTACTGATTTGTATGCCAAATGCGAAGTTTTAAGCATACGCCAATTGTTCATTTTAGCTTGCATCATTAAAAAACACACTTCCTTAGACTATGATAGACAATTAAAACATAATCTTCACCGTAGACTAAAGATATGCTCTAACGAAGATTGTATTGTATTTAAGACTACTTTTGCCCAAAGATTTTTCTGTTTCCTAGGTAGTTTCATGTATAATAAAGTAAATGAAATTTTGTCAATTTACCACGAGAATAAAACTAAGTGCAAACAAAAAGTTACTCGCTGGTTGGTTACCCTTAGTTATCAAGACACTGAAAATCTTTTTCTGCGACGAATATAATTAGTTACGTTTAAAAGATTACAATATAACATTTAATTTTAAGTTCAAAAGTAATATAGATTTTTAAGTTAAATAAAATACATTGTTTAAATAAGTTAAAATAGTCTGTGAGGGGGGGCCTGGGGCACCAATATACAGGCTTAGGCTTAGTTTGGGCTCCAAGTCTCCCACAAATTACTACATTGTAATTTTGGGAGAAACAAATAAATATTATTATTATTATTATTATTATTATTAATTAGAAATTAGCTTCCCATATAAAAGTAGCTTCAGTGAAGGCGATTTTCATGAAAGAATTTTTAATAATTATCATCTTTTTTCCAAAACAATTGAACTCATTATAATATTTGCACATCATAAAAAAACAAAATGAGAAAAAAATTTTTTGAAGAGCGCAAGTTGGCTAATTTTTTTATTAGTTTTTTTTATTTTTATTAATCAGGCAAAAACAAAGTGGTAGCCCATATATTTTGGTAATTAATACGTTCCTCTACACTTTCCAAATACTTATTCCACTTTATTAATATATTTTGTTACAATTTAATGTTTTACACCGGTTTCGATAAAATTGTGACAAGACAACTGAGGATGATTTTATCGAAAATATTAAAATTGTAACAAAATATATGAAGTGGAATAAGTGCTTAAAAAGTTTAAATATTTATTATTGTAGGTCTAACAGAATCTGATGGCAATTTTTGACAGCAGATTTTCAAAAAATATCCTTGATCATTGGATAAATTTTGATATGTGCATGTTTAACACACATAATCAGCCGCTATAAGAAGAAAAAGGATCAAAATGTTTTATTCCAATTACCTCGGTATTACTAGAGTCAATTCATTTTCTCACTTTTTGCCATCAGATTCTGGTAGATCTATATTTATTTATTTAAAGACAAACAATGGTAACTTATAGGTTAGATCACTTCCAATGACAGGTGAAATAAAGCACGCAATGGCGACAAAGAAATTAATTAGTGAAAATGAGATGAGATGAAATGAGGTGAGATGAGAAACGACTGATACATAATTTTTTTCAATGATTGAATGGCATAATATACCTAACAATTTGTTCCTTATAGGTAAACTGTTACAAAACACCAGCTGTGCAAACTGAGCATATTTAAATCAATATCTCATAGATTTAAATGTTTTTTACTCACAATGGGCACAGGTACATAATTTGACGTAAGACGTGGAAAAACAATCGAAATTTTTAAAAAAATGTTCGTTTTTCGATTTTTAATGGAGGCATATGACCATAAAACATAAAAAAATAGATTTTAAATACTTTTGCAACATAACACATGAAACATTGTGATGAAAACATGAAACATTTTCAAAATAGCACGGATCAGTTTAATTTTAATATTCAAATTGATAGTGGTAGTTGTTAAGTCGTTAATTTAAAGCGCATGGGTCCAATCCATGAGGCTTAATAATTCTCCAACCCTCATTAATTGTAAGAGGGATAATTGTTGTTCAACAAATACAACATGTTAACAACTAAGAACATCAGAACTGTTAAAATTATATGCGAACGTTTCACTGGGTACTTTAATCAGTAGTTTGTGTTTAATTTTAATTTTTTTGTCTGTCCGTGTCCGTTTTTGTCTGTCTTTTCTATTAGATTATATTTTGTACCAAAGAGTATTTATGCAACTAAGCTACATAAATACTTTTACTTAAGCTTATTTATGTTTCATCAGTATATCGAAGGTTTTGTTTTAATTTTGTTATATTAAATAGACTATTTTTCGTAGTTGGTAAAATGTAATTCTCGCGAGATATAAAACCTATCCTTGCGGCAGCCGGCTGCCGCATAACAATTGAAAATCTATCGTGTCTGCGATACCCACGGTGGAGGTGTTAAGACCTGTAACACGTTTCTAATAATACGCATCTTTACATATTTTAGCATTTACGACCTCTCCAAATTAAAAATCTGTGTCATGCCTATAAAAGGCGGTTGCAACAAATTGTTCCTAATTTGGCGCAAAGTGAAACCCTAATTGCTGATTACAAAACCGACATTTCATTCTATTTTACTTTTTTAAAGTGTTATAACTTCTAATGGCTTCAGTGCGTCTGCTAGATTGTCTGTCTCACTTCCCGCACAAGACCGCTAGAATAAAAGAGTAAGAGAGTAGATTAACATACATTTAATTATAGGAATAGAGAAGCAGGAAAAAGTAAGAAATAAAGTATACTGTTTATCACGGAATAGAGCAAAGATTCGAGCAAAAACAAGCAATAAATAATTATTAAATTGATTAATATGAAATCTAATTAGTGAGCTGAATCAATAGCACAATTAATAATAATATGATCTTTTGTTGTGATAACTTTTGTTTTGAGAGTCTGTAGTTGAATATTTGTCACCTCGAACTGCCAGAAAAGTTTCCTCGTTATTTTGTGTGATACAGACTTAATAGGTCATTTAAACTTCTTCGATTATCGGTGAATTTTTCATCACTTTTTCATGGGGAATGTTAGGTATTTCCGCTATCCACAAAGTTTAAGTATTACACATTTATTTTAAAACTAGCTTTTACCCGCGGCTTCGCTCGAGGAAGTATTATTATATACAATCTATGATACAATCTTTCATCCCCCATTTTATCCTCTTAGGGGTGGAATTTATCAAAATCCTTTCTCAGCGGATGCCTACGTCATTAAAATCTACCTTCATGCCAATTTTCAGCCCGATCTATCCAGTGCTTTTGGCTGTGCGTTGATAGATTACTATATTATGTCAGTCAGTCAGTCACCTTTGAGTGTTTTAGATAGTACCCCATATCGGAGATGCTTGCACAAATCTATCCCTTAATATATGGAAACGTTGTAAATCTGAGACACTTTTACTTAGATTCTAATAGATGGACTCGCAGCAGGAGACGTTTGAGAATGTGCCTTCAGGACATAAATAACATTCGTAAAAATATATTTCGACTACTCTAAGCCTGACCCTCTAAATAGGCAATTTCTAGGCCGCTTATAGCCGTAGTGTACCCATTTTATGTAAGGTTGTTTTTCATTCGATTCAAGAGACGATAAAATCTTGCTTATTCCTTACATGGATGTTATTTTTATATGAAATACTTTCTATTTCATAAATATATTTCTAGCTTTATATTTGCTTTGTGATTTAAAGAATATTTGCTATCGCTAGAAGCTATTTCATGGTATCTCTGAAAGGATTAAGTGCACGGTACAAGAATTGTTTTTAAATCAAACCTCACCGCACCGGAGGAAATTGTGTTGGAAATAACAAAGCCATGACCATCAGCACTCTCAGAGAAGTCAATTGATAGCTGGTGGTGATGGACCTATGTAATTTTGGTCGTTATATCAAATCTAGCGATCACGATTAAGCTGCAGCAGACCCCTAGACGATCAATTTTATAACGCAATATCACGTATTGTGCAAAATTATTGATCGTCTAGGGTTTATATTGACCGCACCCTTCAAACAATCTTCAATCTTATTTTCCGCCTTTCAATCTTATTGTCAAATAAATTGTTCAATAAAATATTGTTCAATATTATTGTAAGTCTAGCCCGGGCCCGCTAACATAGAAAGACATAACGTGTAAAGCAAATGACGTAGTTCCACCTTATAATAAATCAATTTCTTCTATCCTTACTTAATATACTATACTATCCCTCGATCACTCGCGCGGTTTTAAGCCCCGCGAGCGCTCGCGGGGTGTTGTGGCCACATATTCTAAGTGATTTTTTATACAATATAATATCAGTTAACGAAATTAAACCAGCATATTATTATTTTGTGTGCTTTAATGTGCGTAAATAAGAAAATTTAAATTGTATTATAATTTTTATTGCTGTTATATAAAACATTAAAGTTATATAAAATATCAGCCTTTTTTAGTCATAATATTGGGATCTTTTCTGAAAAAAGACAAAAAACAAATACTTCCAACTTTTTCACATAAACTTTCTCATTTAAAATCGTAAATATAAGGTCTAATTAACTAAATATATATATATATATATATATATATATATATATATATATATTATTTTTTTTTTTTAATTTTTTTTTTCCGAACAGGAACTGAAAATTAACTTCATATGTTTTTGGCACATAATTTTTTTGCAAAAATTACATACTTAAATACAGCACTGCTTTTTTGATTGTGATATTCATTCGGTGCTTAGTCCAGGAGCATTCAACATCATCTTGAGTGCTTTGGGCAACCCTGGTTGTACATATCTTTTTTCAAGGTGGCCTTGAAGCATGCTCAAACCCAATGATTCCACAAACTCAGACCTTTTCATGCTAGCTTGCGATTGCGCCATTTTTCAATTTTAGATAACATTTTCATTGATGATAGACGTATCCAGGACCCTCAGATCCAGTCTCTTCTACTTTAGACTCTTCAACTGCTGAAGCATAAAAAAAAATGCTAAAATCTTCATCAATTCTGGCATTGCTTTTCACTACAGAATTACTTCTTCTAATAACAGCACCAATTATTTCTCTTTCTCTTGTTCCCAACTAATCTAAACACAAAAATATTTGAAAAAAAAATGTTATATGCGAACAAAGAAAATATGTAAATAAAAAGTTTGTGGCACTGCATAAATCATTGGATATTATATTCTAAGAAATAAACCATTATTTATTATTTTTAGTAAATAAAACACGTACCTTACTGGTAAAGTAACTTTTGAAAAAGTATATCACGAGCACTCGCGGGGTGTCATGACCACCCCACGCAACTTTCAACTCCTTGTCAAGCTGCAAGCACCACTGTCCCTTCCACCTTGTGTCGACGCGTTTAAAAGTCATTTGAAGGTACCAGATTTGAAGAGAAATAATTATTCATTTTTACGTTCAAAAACGCGTGGGGTGCTGGTTCTTAATTTAGCATACCTGCATCGTGTGCCCAGTCGATGAGCGAGGAGACCTTGGAGTTCACAGATGAGGAGCAGCTGTTGAAGCGGCCTCCAGCGTCCAGGCCGAGTGTCTCGTACCGTGCCTTCACCCCGCACAGCAGAGCCGTCGCGCAAGCTGACGACTCCCCCGTTTGAGCGTCAACGTTGTACGTCTACAAATAAGAATTTAAGGGTCTATTCATTTGTGTATTTTTCAGTAATGTTTATTAGAACTGTCTATTTACATTGCGACATTGTTGCGATGCATTTTGAAATGAATTCATACAAAACTAAACTTTATTTTCACTTGCCGCCCGCGGTGTCAGGCTGTCTGTTCCTTTGAATGGCTCATTTAAAATTACATGGTCGCCTCGCTACGCAATGTGAATTGACCCGTTCTAATGAACTTTATTTATAACTATACTGAGTCGAAATTACGGTGGTTTGTTGGTTCGAAACACGGCACGTGTTCTCGGTTCGCATACATTTTTAAGTCGGTAATATTATTTTTTCTTTGACTGTAGATAAAATATGGGAAGAAAAGTGGCCGTGAGTTGTGACGTAGAAAAAATATTGGATACTTACTTAATTATTATGTAGAGTTGGCTATCATGATATATTATAATTAATTAATGGAAATTAATACCTAGGGGTTGAAAGTAGATTTGTTTACCAGCAAAAGTATTAGCAACATTTCCTGTTAAACCAGCTTAGCGAAATGGTACTGCTGATTTATTCGATCTATTAATAATAATTTATTTCCGTTAAAATTATTTGCAAAATGTAAACGAAAATTGTAATTCGGTTAAATTAATGCAGATATGTGCCATAATGTTGTTGGTGTATGTTATTGTTTACTGTGTGGTCAGAGCATGACATTTGAATTGGTAGGATTAAAGCTGCTTGAGAAAACTAACTTGGCGCGCTGAGCTTGATAACGCGTCGTTTTTTTTTTTCACTTGGCATAATAATATGAAAAGGCTGTGTCAAGTGATTAGGAATATGTTTGATTTTTTTGCTTTATTCGCCCTCTTAACATAAATTATGATATTCCCAATTCTATCAGCAATAATTAATATTATATGGCAACATTTATGTATCAATAAAACAGACAAAAAATAGGAATAACAAATAAAATTCTACCTTCGCTAGCGCGACTGCAGGGAATGTGTCCCAAACCAAGTCAGTGTCCTCTCCTGATTGTCCTCTTCGCTGACCCCTCAGTATTCTTGCCGCTGTCGCAGTGGTCAGACTCATGCCGTCGCCGACCACCAAAATTATGTTCCTAGTACAAAATGTAGCTGTTAGATTTTGATTCTTAGGACCTGTTTCACCACTTCCTGATAAGTGCTGGATAGACTATCCATCACTTAACTTGACAGATAGAGTGTGGAGAATCTGTAAAAAAGAAGTGGTAAAACAGGTTCTTAATATAAAGTCCATAATCTTACATAATCGGTTTTCGGTAGCGGGAGTCAGTGTTTTTATTAAAACTAAGGTTTTGACTTTTGAGGGAGATAAAAGGATCTAGCTCGATCACAGAGCTTGATCCTTCGTCTAAGCAGCAGCGCATTTTTAGATTTTATATTTTTCTTTTTAATACAATAAAATCTCTTTCTGGTACAAATATAAATCTAAATTTAATAAAGACATTAAATAAAAACCACTTTCAGAAAGCAGCCTCGGATTTTATAACATAATCCCTTATGCTTAGGAGAAATTGAGGAGAGAAACCATTTTTAAAATGTAACTTGGATAATCAGTAGGTAGATATAGAAAATAATAGATGTTTGTTTTACCATGACGCCAAAATGGCTGAAACCTACAGAGAAATTGGCACAGGATCAATTTCAGTTCAAACACTGGTTATTTATAAGGGATGTTGTTGTAAATATTATTCAATAGATAATGCTATTAACTGCTTAGCGAATCGCGAACAAGTTGGCAAATCAATGAACATAATAGACAATGGACTAAATCAACTGACGCAAATGAATAGACACAAAGGCGATTGAAGTAAAATAGATATTGAATGAAATAGTAGAGGAGGGGAAGAGGGGATTTTGGGAGTAGCTCGGGCGTGTCAGATTAAGCTTGTATAGGCTTCCGACATGTGTCTAGTTATCATGGTATAGAAATCAGATTTCTCAGGTGGTGGGTAATTTTTTGTTTAAATATTGAAATGTCATCCGATCTGTCAGATTAAGAGAGGGTATATTTAGTATACCCAAAGAAGCTTCCATAAAAAGCACTGACGATTCAAAGATAAGATAAGCCTGTAGGAACATTTTAAAATATAAAAAAATAAACCTTCATATTTTCCTAACTAAACTTCGCAGATATTTTATTTTGCACTAAACTAAATGATTTAGTCATTGTTGTCTAAAATATAATAATAACTGACCTAAATAATCAATTTTCTGAATACATTTTCTTTTTCAAAACTTTAAAATGGTCGCAGTTTCTGAACCCACATCTAAAATAAAAAACGCTATTACTATTTTTTTATCAGTTTTACCTAATGTAAAAAACTTACTAGGTCTCCGACGCTCGAGTGACTACAAAATTAGCACCTTCCCCTCCCCTACTAAAATATGATTCAATTTTGATCTGCTGAACTGAAAATGCCAATTATAAGATATTCCAGGACGTAAAGCATCTTCCATTGCAATAAACTTCTCAATAATAAAGACTATTTGAAAAGCAATTTACCACTTAATCTCACCTGAATCACAGGAAAACTATCTATGGACGCTTCACACCACATTAGTCCGGCTAAGTACCTAAAGTACTTGTGACACGGGTACCAGACAACGGAAATATATTTACTGAATACTTTTAATCTAACTATACTTATTATGTAGGCTTTATGGAAGGCTGCTGATAATTTTGACAATATTCTCGCGTAAACCAAACAGGAGCAAATTATATAAGATAATACGGACTTAAATAGAAATAAACCCTTCCTATTTGCTTTAACAAGGGAACGTGCATATCTTATAAGGCTCGAAGTTATCTTTAGTACCAATTGAAGCCGAGAAAGGTAAAGGACCTTGGAGGGCACCTCAATTATAAATTAGGAAAACCACACCCGATTAATTATTCAACGACCCTGTAAGGAACAGGAATATTTAATAGGCACTAAAGTTTAGAACAAATTTTCATGGACTTTAAAATAGCCTAAAGCCCTAAACCAACTAGAAGGGCTAATATCGGATCCCTCCGAGCAGGGCCGGATTGATATTTTTTATGAATATAGGCCACTTTAATTTTGCCGCCCCTATGTACGAACTCTGCTGCCGTCCTAGGGCGCTGCCGCCCATCCTAGGGCGCCATAGGATGCTGTCGCCAATAGGCCACGCCTAATATACATAAAATATCCAGAGCTGCCTCCGAGAGATATTATGTACAAACTAAAATATTTAGTAAAGTATAACCATAATATTTTAGTATAATTTATGATATCTTTTTTTAGAATCGTATAAACTTGTAATATCTAGCTCGTTTCTAGACGATATTTTGATAAGCGATTAACCTTACCAAAATTTATAATTTTCTTGATTAAAAACAATCATAACAACATTCATATTTCGAATAAGTTCGTGCGCCCTGCAAATTACACCAACTCATAAACTCCAATATAAGGAAATATAGTAGTTGCTCATAAAAAGTTAGGATTTTATGATCATAATAATATAAAAACTCGACAAACTTGGAAAATATACACAAAGGGCGCGTTGTAACATACTTATTCTCTTTTGTTATCCATCCTTTACATATATCACCAGGGTTAACTCGATTTCCGCATGCCTGGATCTCGGTTATATTTCACGCACTTTTTTAGGAATATTGAGTTTAAGTCATGTATCTGTCGCAGCCAACTGGTTTAAATAGCCGTTCAATCAAACAGCTAGGCCCTTTGAATTAACAACGCCATTCAATCACACGACTAGCTTTTTAATTGAATCTCTATCTAGACCTCTATCTAGTTAGATAGGCCATGTGTATGTATGTACTTCGCGTGCCATCGCGTTCCCAAACGATGACAAACTTCAATCTTTTGAAAGTCTGTTCTTTAGTCTGCGCTCCACCGTTATCGGAATCGGACTTCAATCGGAATTCTTAAATGCCTCATTGTGCCGTATTGGACTGTGGAAATTCGCATAGAAACGTTGCTATAAATAGTGGATAAATTTCTTATCATCGGTAGTTAATTTTGTTATTAAATCATGTGTCCTTTATTTGAAAATCAATTATTTAATGTTAATCGTGGATGGCTGTGGCTTTTACCATGAAATCTACGTAACTGCGTGTGTACCGCATGATTCATAATACATTGCCGCTTTAGTTAGAAAATTATAGAGCCCGTTCTGTTTGTCCGCTATTGAGCGCGCAATGGAAATAAAACAATCGATAGGCACTTTCACTCATCGCTTAGTTTCGAGGTACAGTCAATATTCTCATTTTTCTGTCAAATGAAGCAAATAGTGTTGTACATATTCTCGATTCTAATTAATCGGTTTTCGAAATAGACATGAAACAGAGGAATGATATTGTTCGCCTTGGGATATTTTGTGACTCGGTGATTATATTTCTATACATGATAGGTATAATAAAACTGTAGAAATAAAAATTCTGTACATTAATACTTCAGTCGGAATTTCCAGGAATTGCTATTGTATTCTATTGTTGTCGCGATCACGATTAAAGGTATTTAAAAAATAATAAGCGGGGGGTGTCACTACATCGCTATAGAAGCCAAAACTGTAGTTAGTTTTTTGTCTGTCTGTCTGTCTGTCTGTATGTTTGTTCCACTATCACACGAAAACTAGTGATCCGATTTGAATGCGGTTTTCGCAGATATATTTGTCTTCTTCCAACTTAATGTCTGGTGTATAAAAAAAATTCCCCCCACCCTTCTAAGGGGATCAAAGAGGGGGTCAGATTTTGTATCAAACTTTTTTCTTGGACTTACTTCATATTATTGTTACTGTTATACTGTTTTTTCCAACTTAACATCTGGTGTTTAAATTCCCCCCCCCCCCTCTTAGGGGACAAAAGAGGAGGTAAGATTTTGTATCAACTGATGAAGTACAAATACCTACTTTAAATGACAAAACAACGATTGCCGGGACAGCTAGTTATGTAATATGTATTTATGTTCCTATTTCGTGATTTAGTTTAGAATAATAAAGTTTAAAAAACTAAAACCCGAATACTAAAACGCACTGTAAAAAGTATGAAACAAGAAAACAGTTTATAGGGATATGGAAATGTTTAAAGGATAGCCGTGGTCGTATGTACTACAATGAATCTGTTTTGCTATAGCAGGTGGCATACGACCACGGCTATCCTTTAAACATTTCCATATCCCTATAAACTGTTTTCTTGTTTCGTACTTTTTAAAGCGCGTTTTAGTAGTCGGGTTTTAGTTTTTTAAACTTTATTTTTACTTCAATTATTTCGGAGCTAAAATTCGCTCGATAAATTTCTTAACCTTCCCAACTCCTCAAATGATCGACGACCATATTAAGGATATTTTACAATTTATTTGGTTCTAGTGAGCAAATGAATAGTTATATATTGTTTCACTAGCTGTCGCCCGCGACTTCGTCCGCGTTAGCATAGCATATAATAACGGAGATGGTTAATTTTCTCCTTTTTATGGTCCCTTACTCAAAGGGTAAAAACGGGACCCGATCACAAAGATAAAATATTAGTCTGTCCGTTTGTCCATATCCAAGCTGTATCTCAAGAACCACGCTCAACACTAACGATGCGACAACATTTCCAGGTACCCGCACCCTCGGCCGGAACTTGGTGGGGCGCAGCCGAGTTCCGGCCGAGGGTACAGGTATCACACGGTAATCAAATGATACTCAAAAAGTATGTTTAGCTTAGGGTACAATAATTTCACTTTCAATTTATAACTTTGTTCCTAAAACAGATAGATCCAGCCGAGGGTGAAGGTATATATAATTAATTGTTGTTTCATATTGTATTGAAGTGATATCATGAATTCATGCAATAATCAGGTGATTGCAAGCAAACCCGTGGGAAATAGCTAATAAAATTTATATATTTGAAATGTGCTAACAAAGTTCTTTCATTTGATACCCCACACAACATAGTCAGGAAAATTTATTTTTTTTGTTCTATACTTTAAGTGACCTAGATGGCGCTATAGCCAATTTTACGTAAAGTCATGTAGCCTATAACCAGCGGACAATCAAGGCGCTTCCAATAATACCTCATTTGTCTAAATAAGACAAGTAGTTTTAAAGTTACGAGGGAACAGACAAACATCCATACCCACATACATACATACAGGCCAAAATCATAACCCTCCTTTTTGCTTCGCCGTAGTCGGGTAAATAGTAGCTCATCTTCGGAATAAATTTTGTTTATTTTTTTGAGGGAAATACTTATACTAAGATAAAATCTCTTTGTGTAGAAAAACAAAGTATTTTACTTATCAATTACTGCAACAAAATTACATTTTAATTGACAATATATAGAAAAACCTAACTCCAGTTCTAACTAACATTAATAAGGCTCTAAGTGCCATGCATTATGTTTTAAATAGAGATCTAAGTTCTAATGTTTGTTTCGGTAAATTGGCACTTTGGACATTTAAAGTTAGTTAGGTACACATAAAGACTAGTGACGTGATATTACATAAGTAAATAACCAAAAACAACAAAGTTACCAATTTTTTGAGTCAACATATTAAAATACCAAGTAAAAATAATGAAAGCAATAAAACATTATTCATACTACTCTATTTAAAATACGCCTTTCTCTTCCCGAACCGGTAACAACAACAGCTGGTGCTATGTCCACCATTTTCATAACATTGGCGGCACGCTGGCAGGGACTCAAACCCTTTTTAACCGACTTCCAAAAAACGAGGAGGTTATATGTTCGGCTGTGGATATTTTTTTTTTTGTATGTTCAACGATTACTCCGCCGTTTGAGAACCGATTTTCGAAATTTTTGTTTTGTTGAATACAACAAAACAAAAATTACTAAATTGGAGTGAAACCTAATAAGGTTTCACTCCAATTTAGTACCATGTTCACAAAAGCGGTGACCTGATGATGGGATCCATGAGTAATCGAGGGAACTCCTCAAAATTTATATGGAAACATATGGTGATTTTGGTTTTATGAGAAGCATCCTAAGCATATGTTACCAAAACGCAAGATTCTGCACCAAGGTATACTATGGTTCCGAAGATACTAAGAGAACTCCGGATTCCTTATAGATACAAGTTTGGGGGTTTAGGCGCTGTTTTAAGAACTGAAAGCATATGCTACTATACAAAATACATTCATCATCATCATCATTACCACGTCAGGGTCACCAATGTCACCAAAATTGAACATAACAAAATATTCAACCTTATCTCCAGAGCGTAAGGCACACATTTGACATTACTTCTGAGAATAATACAAGTAACATGCTAGAGTGCACAGCTGTCACACTTACCAATCGCGGCCACGGGCGCCGTAGACTTCTCAAGCGATACTATGTATTACAATAATAAAGATAAAGTTTAAAATCATATGACACTGAAAGCCTCGCCGCTGCCGCGCTGCTAAAATTCCGGTTTGGCGCGGCCCTGGCACGTGTCCACTTCGTTTTTTTTAATGTATTGTTTAAAATTATCTGCAGCTGATATTATATTTTGTAAGTGTGACTGTTAACAAATTGTAATAAGATACGTAGAATAGTATACAGGTGTATTAGGGCCGATTCACACCGTAATGGCGGAGGCGAGGCGAGCAGTTTCAGTGTCATATGATTTTAAACTTTATCTTCATTGTTGTAATAGATAGTATCGCTTGAGAAATCTACGGCCGCCCGTGGACGCTCGTGGACTCTTGCGGCCGCCGGCGGCGTCGATTTCTCCAGCGATACTATGTATTACAATAATGAAGATAAAGTTTAAAATCATATGACACTGAAACTGCTCGCCTCGCCTCTGCCATTCGGTGTGAATCGGCCCTAATCTACGTATAGTACGCGATGATTTTATTAGGTAACTAAAAAGAGTGAAATTATTATTTTTAACAAAAAATTAAAACCGACTTCCAAGGTAAAAACAATAATAACATCCTTATAATATGAATTAAAAAGTATTAAATAATTTTTCCTATCTCATGGTGAATTTTTCCGAATTCGGCTAAAACACAACTATTTCTGTACTCAATCTTCATAATTTTGAAGTCGGTGCCAGTTACAAATGTTTCAAATATTCTGGCATCTGGATTCAGCTATATCTGGTACCGACTTCAAAATTATGAAGATTGAGTACAGAAATAGTTGAGTTTTAGCCGAATTCGGAAAAAGGCACCATGAGATAGGAAAAATTATTTAATACTTTTTAGTTCATATTATAAGGATGTTATTATTGTTTTATATAACAATGTGCTATGCGTCCCGCTCCTCCGCCTTTATTAAAAGATGTAAAAATCAAGCAAAAACTATGATAGTCACTTAATGCTTATTTTAGATTATTGGCGATGGCACATAGAATACATTTCCGGTAAAAAATACGTTTCGAAAATTTTGGCACGTACACCCTATTTTATTTCCGGTATTCAATTATTACTAGCTGTCCTGGCAAGTATATTATCGTATCTTAAGAGCCCGGGCTACCCTCGAAATTCTCATACATACGTAATACCAAAATCATTTTCTCATACGAAAATATTTAACATGTTTGAGTTATTTTCCAGCTTAAAATAGTAATTACCTAGGTTTCTGTACAAAAATTAACTTCAAAATATTTAAACACTAAAAAAATTTTATTGTGTATAAATTTTGTTTACTAAATTTACTACTAAATATTTAAACACTAAAAAATAGAGTAAAACACTAAAAAATATATAAACAAATAGTAAATTTACTACTAAATATTTCAACTCTAAAAAATATTTTTTAGTATTTAAATATTTTGTAGTAAATTTACTATTTATTTATATATTTTTTACCTATATTAACATAGATCACGTAATTTTAATTTCAGTGAGGATCAAGAGCTACAGCGGACACGAACTTTAAAACCGAATAAAACTTATGCTCCAGTTTATACGAGTCCATTAAATATACTGCTCTTAAATTAAAAATTGTTAGAATCTGGACTTTTTGGTCGTAGCCTGTCCTGAAACTGTCATCCTTGTGTATCAACTATTCTTTATTTTTCTTTTAGCAACTAGCAGTCGTTCTTGCTAATTTTATTAGATACTAGCTATTGCCCGCGACTTCGTCCGCGTTAGCATAGTAGATCATATCCCAAGTATTACAATTTATTTATTGTACAAAAATATTCAATGTACAGAACTGACTTTCCTACGTTTTTTATTATGACGTTCCGCGCGCTTCGCTTGCATAATTTAGGAATTTCACGCAACCGTACATAGCCTATGTCCCTTCACATGGTCTATTCTTCATGTTTGCCAAATAACATAAAAACTGCTCCAGTAGTAAGCAATTTCATATAATTTCCCCCGTTTTTTCCACATTTTCCACTATTTCTTCCCTTCTATTTGTCTTAGCGGGATAAAATATAGTATATAACCTTCCTCGACAAATGAGCTATCTAATACTGAATTTTTCAAATCGGACCAGTAGTTCCTGAGATTAGCGCGTTCAAATAAGCCCTTTCATATAATTTCCCCCGTTTTTTCCACATTTTCCTCTATTTCTTCGCTTTTATTAGTATTACCGTGATAAAATATAGCCAATAGTCCTCCCCGATAAATGAGCTATCTAACACTGAAAGAATTTTTCAAATCGGACCAGTAGTTCCTGAGATTAGCGCGTTCAAATAAGTCCTTTCAAATAATTTCCCCCCGTTTTTTCCACATTTTCCTCTATTTCTTCGCTCCTATTTGTCTTTGTGTGATAAAATAAAACCAATAGCCTTCCCCGATAGATGACCTATCTAAGACTCAAAGAGTTTTTTAAATCGGACCAGTAGTTCCTGAGATTAGCACGTTCAAATAAGCCCTTTCAAATATTTTCCCCCGTTTTTTCTCCATTTTCCTCTATTTCTTCGTTTCTATTAGTCTTAGCGTGATAAAATGAAGCTTATAGCCTCTCTCGATAATAGGGCTATCTAATACTGAAAAAATTTTTCAAACCAGACCAGTAGTTCCTGAGATTAGCGCGTTTTAATAAGCCCTTTCAAATAATTTGCCCCCGTTTTTTTAACATTTTCCTCTATTTCTTTGCTCCTATTAGTCTTAGCGTAATAAAATATAGCCTATAGCCTTTCTCGATAAATGGACTAACACTGAAAGAATTTTTCAAATCGGACCAGTAGTTCCTGAGATTAGCGCGTTCAAACAAACAATCAAACAAACAAACTAACAAACTCTTCCGCTTTATAATATTAGTATAGATTCTTTAAATTATTGGTTTTCTTTGAAGTTTGAACCAACGTCCTTCTTACCAATGACATTAATTTTTTGAGCAAACTTCAATCTTATACCTACCCAATTTTAGTAGTATTCATTCTTTTGATTGTATTAACCATTTCTATATTTAAACAGTTATTACTTATTATTATTAGAATTGCAAAATTTGTTATGATGTTTATACTGTGCAGTATGAATGTTTTAAGTTTGTTCAAATTCAGTTTGTTTTCAATGATGATAACCGAAATTTACCTATAACATTAAACAATTATGCATAAAAAGTACTTTTTATTAAATTTTTAGGCGAAGCATAGTTAGGAGTTTCATAAACCTTTAAACTATGTACGTAACGTAAAAAAATATTACGGCATAACGGTACTTTTAATATCAGAGCTTTTCAATGCATTTAGTTTTTGTGAAAATATTTTTAGCTGTAGAAACTATATGGACTCTAACAATTTGAATTTTTCAACTAAAAAGGTTTTTGCAAACTTACACAAAAAATCCAGGATATTACACTGTGATTTTATGTCTGATTACAAAATATTATGTTATTCTGTAAAGAATAGTTTATTCTGTATCTTTCCTTTGAAAATAAATTAATAAGTCGACATAATCTTGATGGGCAAATAAAATTATGTTATAAATAATTACTTAATTATTTTAGTATCATTAATGGTAGGTGGATAAAGGTAAAGTTTACTTTAATATGTCTTAATTAATAACGAAATAAGTACACGTACCTACGCGTATCCCTTTAAATAAAAAACATATTTTACTTACTTAGCAACAGGATTCTTTTCTGTGGCATATTGTAGACGTTTCTGGAGGGTTTCTTGGGCCTGAGCATACCAGTAGGCGCGATCTGCGACAAAATATACAAAGTCAATTCAGTTACTTTTATTCAAAATTGACACTTTCAGTAAAAAATCGGGCAAGTGCGAGTTGAACTCGCGCACAAATGGTTCCGTACCGTTATAGTGCAAAAATTGTGCTTTTAGCACGGGAGCCCCCTTCAATTTAGATTTTATTTGAATTTTTCCTGTGTATTAATTACTAAAGTACACAATATATAATTGGGGATTTTGTGAAAATTTCAAGTGCCTACTTTTTGACATTATCGATATCGAGCAAAAAAGGCCAAAAACGCGTTTGTTGTAATATGTTAGTTCCCCTTAAATATTTATTTTATTTTGTATTGTTAATATAGCGGCAACAAAAATACATCTGTGAAATTTTTAGAAGTCTAGCTATAGAGGTCCTTGAGATACGGCCTGGAGACAGACAGACAGACGGACAGACATCGAAGTCGGGACCTATCAGACAGAGAGCGGTCACGCGGTCAAGCGTTCAAGCGGTCAGCGTTCTTTATGTTATTACGTTATATATAGAGGATACTCCCACATCGAAATCCGAAATGTACACACGTCATATCAGAATATTGACAGACACTTTATTCAAACGTTGAACAAAACTTTTTGTTTACTGTCTATGCTGATTGTCAGCAATCAGCATAAACAGTAAACAAAAAGTTTTGCTTACTGTCTACGCTGCCTGCTGCTGAAAGCATTGCAGTAATATTATGTCCTGTTACAAAATAGCTATGTCCACACTATGCGATTTCGTCTTCAATTTTCGTCATTTTCTTTCATTCAACTTGAATGCGTCAACGAACGCTACGCCAACATTGTCATTTTTGAAGTTTTGGATACGGTCAGAGGGCATGCGTCACGGGCATGCCTCACGTTCGCTGTTGACTGCGCTATAACGCATGCCCTTGATGAATAGAAAAAAGCACAGTATTGGACAAAGCTAATATGACAGAGAAATCGGATGGACGAACCGTCATTGCACGTCCTTTGGTGTGAGCTAACTTGGTTCAGGCTTTTCTCAAAGCAGCTCAGACTAAGAAGCTTGTATTGTGATTTGCGTGTCATTGATGAACGGAGCGTGGAGTGAAACATAAGTATCGGTCACGACTCACGACTCACGCATTCTCACTTGTAACTCCTCCAGTATCACTTGTCCAAAGAAACCTTTGCCCTTTCGTCTTCATAGTAATAAGGGTCAGTGACATTGTAAAAACAGGCTATGCGATGCATTTGTCAGCCATTAAAAATAAGAATATGCAGCCTGCAGGCATAGAATGGGCATAACACCGCTTAGGGTGTGTTATTCGAATATTTGAATATTCGTTTTATTCGAATATTCGACCGATTTTATTATTCGAATATTCGCCAAATAATTTTTCGAATAATTCGAATAATAAGAATATTTTATTATTATTTCTCTAAAATTCTATTAACACATAAAATTAATATGGATTAAGAACATAATTAAGTTTATTTTAGAAAAATAATATTATTTATGAATATTCTAGATCTTTAGTGATATAAAATTCTGTTTTAAATTAACATAATATGACCTTTCATAGTCGCTTTTGACCATGTTTTAGTCGTTAGGATTCAACGAGGACTTGTTAATTATAGAACCCTAAAACGGAACCCTAACCAGCTGATTTTTTGTGTAGGTTATTATTCATATAATTAAGCAGTAACATTGTCCTACAGATAGAACAATCCACGTTTTTAGACCATCAAAACGAAATATTTAATCCTTTCTATCTCTGTTAGCAGTGTTAGCTACCACTTTCAAGAATTTTCGCGGATGAAATTGTTGTTGGTCTTGTCAAAATAAAGCAACTCACAAAAAATTTGCTTGACAGTAATCAAGTCAAAAAATGTACTAGGGAAACTGAACTTAAGGGGAACTACTATTTTATACCTAAAAAACTACTTTTTTATACGTCCTTCTGGCTTGAAGCTCGCGATATGATAAAAATGCTATTCAATAGCTATTGATTATAATTATTAGAATGATCTGTGATTCGATAAGTTGATAAAAATGCTATTCAATAGCTTCACGGCGACAGTACTCAAGTGATAAATGAAACAGTTAGTACAGTATTAAAAAGAAACAGCATTTTACTTTTTTCACGCTTTGTGTGTTCTCGATGCAAGCTCTCGGTCTCGGCCGGGAACGGAAGCCCCATCGGTGGCTTCTTAATATCATTTTATTGGCGTTAGCAAACTTCAAGTTAGTAAAGACTTCTTTATGATTGTTTCACCCTCCCCAGAGCTTCGTTGCAATTTTTTGTGTTTTCGAGTGGGCCTTTTTTATAGTTTCAAGACACATTGACACAAGCAAAGCCACCTACGTGAACGTGACTCGAAAATATAAAAAAGACGGATGAGCTGGCTTAGTATTAACCTATCAATGCCCAAGCAGCAGCCGGCTACCGCATAACAACTTAAAATCTATTGCGTCTGCGATACCCACGACCCACGATCAGCGTTGCCAGATGTCCCGATTTTGGCGGGACGTCCCGATTTTTTCATCAAAATTAAATATCCCGCGCGGGACAGGCTCAGTCCCGCTTTTCGGGGAAAGCCCGTACGTACGTGCAGCGTGCTGAGAAAGAAAGGTGCGTAATGAAGATAAGAGTGTGGTAGGTAGAGGGGTGGATTTTCTTTGGCTATTTTAGCTATCTATTGAAACGTAAACGTAATTTTAACGCAAATAAAAAGATAAAAATTCAAAAAACTTTTGATTGTATACCTTTTTTTACTTTGCCCCGCTTTTGACTAAATAATGCTGCTTTTTCACTCAAAAAATTCCAAAGTGCCGACTTGGCACAAAAAAAAATCTGGCAACGCTGCCCACGATGGAGGAGTTAAGGAACAGATATCATAACGTTTTAAGACTAAGCATAATCACATGAGAAAAGTAAAAGGTGGTTCGATCGAAAACGGTTTACAATTTACAGCGTTTCCTTTTCTGCTCAGCTGTAACCCACAATTCGCCTAACAATCCTGCACCGCTATCGAAGTTTCGGAGAACGGCAAGATATATACAACGTCTGAAATAACGTCAATGGGCTTCGGCCTGACCGAGCATGCTATCTCTCTTCGGTCGGAAGATCTCCCTTTTCTTCCACATAATTTTTAAGTGTTTAACAATGAACATTAACTGTTAATAAAAATAAAAACAAGAATTATTATTTTATATTATTAACAAAAAGGTTGTCCGAAGCTTTGTTTTACTTTTAATCAGAGTTTTCAGCATTTTTCAAAATTTTTAAATTATTCGAATAATATTCGAATTATTCGAAAACTTTTGTAAAATATTCGAATTATTCAAATAGTAAATTTGTCGAATAATAACATTCCCTGAGTCACCGCTGCAACAAGTCTGTCAATTTAATAAGTAATAAATAAAGTGCAGTTTTGAATGCATAGTTTCAAAATGCTTTGAATCACCTCGTCACATTGCAACGCTAACGTTTAGTGGCATGATACAGTGTTTACAGAATATTTTTGCAACAGTCATTCATAACAGAGTTATCGAGTGGTTTTGCATAATGCTATTCAGTACGTGAATTCATTCGTAGGGCATAAATTCACGCTGAAGGGTAACCAAGGGCGAAGTTTTTTTGACAGCTGTCAGACCTCGAGTTTCAGCGTAACATATTACAACAGTTGGAACGGTTTCAAAACCTTGTTTTTCGCTGCAAGTGGCTGGATTTCATTATGTTTTGTCCTAATTTTATAGTATTTTAAAAATCATAGGATTTTAAATTCCGAACAATAAATAAGCCCGTAATTTCATTCCAGTTAACGAAGTTTGGAAACTTATAGGCAAGTACGCGAAGAAAAAAAAGACAGGTTGCACTCCGGGAGTGCCGACAGAAGTAAAAACTTGATTATTAACGTTGTGCATTTTTTTAAACCCATTTTTTACGAAAATAGATTAAATTTTTAACCCATTTTTTATGAAAATCGATTTTTAAAAAATCGTCAATCAAGTTGTTTCGATCAAGTTTCGATCAAGTTTCGATCAAGTTTCGATCAAATTTCGATCAAGTTTCGATCAAGTTTCGATTAAGTTTCGATCAAGTTTCGATCAAGTTTCGATCAAATTTCAAATCGAGTTCGAGTTCGACACAAAACACTACTCTCCAACCGTCTTACGGTTTTTATATGGTTTTTCGATCAGCACGAGAATCTGACGCGAGTTTCACAGTTTTTACCCATCCCACAAAAGTGCTCAACGCCACTAAAGAAGTTTTCACTTCAAAAACAATAGTGACATTAATATTATTGATTACACACCTCCTAATACTACAAAATATTGAATTATTTTATGGCACAGTATGCATATAATTCAAAGATTCCGAGAATATCAATCTTCACTCATCACTGACAACGAAGTCATAATTTGGAACATATTACGTATGATTTGAATCGTTTCACATCCGAATCAGTTTGAATATCAAACATTCTGCACATCAATTTCATTGGCGATTAATTAGATGAGTTGAATTTATAACGGTGAAGAGTCTGTGTAGAAACGCAATCATGACCATTTCATAACTGCATTTGGGACTTGATAAAATATGACTTATTTTTAAGACCAAATAGGAAGCAGAAAGAAAACGCGCAACGAAGGGGATGCGTTAACTAGTGTCGTTAATTCGAAACATAATATTTAGTATTTACTTGACATGTCCTTCCTCCTATCGTTTAATCACGTTCAGTACAAAAAAGTGCTGCCTGCTGACGTCACAAATCCGAAACTTTAAAGGAGACTGAGCAAAAGTGGTCCGTGAACCAATACACATACTGTTGATGTATTGTTGTAGGGATACCTCAACTACATCCTTGTGCAAAAGATTCATATTATGATTCACAATATGAATCATAATACGATTCATTATATGATTCATAATAATGAATCATAATATGAATCATTTGAAATCGCAAAATGCAACTGTTTTGTATTTTGAAAAAAAATAATTTTTCCTACATTAGTACTACAAACCTAAAAATCAGTATAATTATAGACATTTGAGATGGCAAGTGACTTGCGGAGAAAATGATAGGACATAATAAAGAGATAAAAATACTCTACTAAAACGTTTTGCAAAATTTAAACTCATTAAAATTTATTTAATGAGTTGAGCTATTTTGTTCATGGTGCCGAAACCCATTTGTGTTGGTGAAGAGTTGTGAAGAGAATAAGAGGTATTTTAGTTACGAGTTCTTACATACAAAACGAGAGATTATAATATTACCATAAGAGATGGAGTCGCATAATATTATAATATTATTAGAGAAACAGAAAGAATTAATGAATAGAATAAAAAGAAAGATAATTAATTATAAGATCGCCTAAAGATAGAATAACGCTAACAAATTTAGAACAAGCATTAGAACTGGCGAAAACGTGGTACAATAGATTTGATGAGAATCACTCAAACCTAATAGGAATTGAAAAAGATGAGAAGTTAAGTTTATATTTTGATGAAAACACTATTGATGAGTTTGAAGATGTTTATTCGAATTTGGTCGTGATGTTGAAGGAAGACCTATCAAAAATTAAAAAGACGAGTTTACCCATAGTTACGGAGGCGAAAATCAACGAAGCGGAGATAAGTGCTGCCGAAATAAAACTACCAGAAATTAATTTGCCAAAATTTTCTGGACAATATCACGAATGGCCTGCCTTTCATGATATGTTTCTGTCACTTATACACAATAATACATATTTGAGAGCAGTGCAGAAATTATATTACTTAAAAGGATGTTTAGAGGGAGAAGCTGAGCGACTACTTAATAATTTAAAAACTACAGATGATAATTACGAGGAAGGATGGAATATTTTGAAAAAGCGGTAAGCTAATAGAAGGCAAAACAGTAATGAAATTATGAGACGATGATTCTGTTGCTAAAACCTTTTGATCACAAAAGGTTTTAGCAACAGAATCATCCGCTGGAATTAAAGGTTTATTAGATACAACTACGGCGTGTATGAAATCGATCCAAAATTTGAACATCAATACTAGTAACTGGGATGTCATAATTAATTATACCATCGTAAATAAATTAGACCATGAGTCGAAAAAATTGTGGGAGATGAGAGTGAGTGATTCAGAGGAAATCCCTACATGGGAAAACTTGAGAGAATTTCTTGAAACTAGATTTAGGATGCTTAAAAACATGGAAGGAGCTGTGAGTTACTTAAAATCTATACGTAATAAAAAAAACAGATTAGTAATGAGTTCTAGTAAGAAGACATTTCATGTCAGACGATATAGTGTAAATAAAAAATGCAATTTTTGTTCAGGACCACACAAAATAAAAGATTATAAATTATTTGAGCAGCAGACACCTAAGGAGAGATCGAAAACAGTGGCTGAAGGCGGGTTATGCTTCAACTGTCTGTACGACAACCATTATGTAAAGGATTGCCGGTTTTCAAACAAGTGTGACCGATGTCATAGAAGACATCGTTACATTTTGAGCGTGGAGGGGTAGACGAAAAGACACCAAAGGCAACGAAGGAATTGAGCATTGAACCGGCAACTGAATTACCCCATCGAAAATTAGTAGCACATTTTACTCGAGAGACAAAACCGAAAGAAATGGTTGAGAGTGATGAGTGTACAAATATTAATGATGAAAATTGTAAATATGATTACGATCCATTCATGGACGAGTTTTGGAAGTATCAAGAGGAGAAAGATATGGAGGCGTCTCGATACATTGAGTTCAAGAAGAGAAAAATTAAAGGACAATAATAATTATTGCTAATAGATAGTTGATAGTAAAGTTGGAGGAGTTGAGTTTTAGTTTATTATGTTGATGTTGTTTTAGATTTTATTTTTGTGAAATAGGATTTCTTATTTTAAGTCAGAGTTATTACAGTTCAGAGTTCGAGCTTAAAAGGCTTTATGTCATAATATTAGGATTAATACATACCTAGGAAAATAAATGTTACTGTGTAGTGTGTAGTGAGTGGGATATTAGATAGGACAGCATGTGAAAGGACTAGTTGCAGAGCACTAGGTCCTTTGGGGGGGAGAATGTAGAAAATGATTTTGACCTTTTTATATGTTTAGTTTTTTCTGTATTTAGAATGTGACGTATTCTATAATGTGACTTTGTGTAGAGAAAAAGAGTGTATGAAAAAATGGTGTGAGAATGTGTAAAGAGAAAAATAAATATAATATAAAGAGTACATGAGTTTATTTAATGAGTTGAGCTATTTTGTTCAGCGTGTGCCCCACTGTTTTATATCCTCTTTTATTTGTTTATAGTCAACTTTTTGTATTATTGTTTTTGTTCCTGATTTTTGAAGTGAAAACTTCTTTAGCGGCGTTGAGCACTTTTGTGGGATAAGTAAAATCTGTGAAACTCGCGCCAGATTTTCGTGTTGATCGAAAAACCATACAAAACGCGTAAGACGGTTGGAGAGTAGTGTTTTGTGTCGAACTCGAACTCGAACGAAATGTACAGTCGGGGAAATGAGTTGTTTAGCAGAAATGTACAGTCGGAGAAATTAGTTGCTTAGCAGAAATTTACAGTCGGGGAAAATTGTGCTAAGCAGAAATATACAGTCGGGGAAATGAGTTGTTTAGCAGAAATGTACAGTCGGGGAAATGAGTTTTTTAGCAGAAGGGTGAGGCCGTGGATTTTGCCACTTTGTAACGTATGTATGTACTGTAATGTATGTATGTATGTACTGTAACGCAGAATATTCTACGTTACAGTAACACTAAAGTAACGCGAAAGTAACAGTGTTGCTTTGTTAAGCTTATGTCATACTGACGCGATAAAAAACTAGTACATTGATAAAAAAATATATTTTTTAAATTGTAACAAATTGTGTGTTTTTTTATTATTGTCGATCAGAGTAATCAAGGAGACAATTAAGTAAATATTTAAAAAGTTATGACATTTTTTAAGTTTATTAAAATAAGAAGTGTTTTTTATTGTTTATATTAAGAAATTAACGCATGTAAATACTAATCAATTATTTACAGAACATTTCTTTATGACATTTCCAAAAAAAAGGCATGGCCATTTTTTTGGATAAAAAATACTATGTGTATAGTAAACAGCGAAATTGACATTATGCATTAGTCTCTACAATGCTTCTACGTAACGTAACATAGAATATTTGTTACCAGTAACATAGAAGTGACGTTTAAGTAACGTGGAAGCTCGATTTTCAAGGCTATTGCAGGTTATAAATTCTAAATTAAGCCAAATTTGGAATAAATCTATAAACTATCATCTACATTATCCATTTCGACACATAGTTTTACGTAAACAATAGTTAAAAAGTCGATATTTACCTTTAATTTCACCAAAAAACTTCTGATTTTGCGCTGCTGAAACACGCGTCATAAACTTGTCACAAATTTTAACAAACAATATGGTGACTTTTCACTTTTTTCTTGGACCAATAACTCGGTGTTTTCATAATAATTCCGAATTTCTACTTAAAATTACATTTACTTATATGCTTGTGTCTCGAAATACTGGTAACGAAGAAAACAGTAACGTAGAAGTGAAAAAAATGAGACAAATGTTTAAATGTTTATAAATCACTGTTTAATGCATGTTTTCAATAGTTTAAGACCACTTCATTGTGTCTCAACTATCAGACAATTAGATTCAATTAAATTTGCTCAGTAGACTCATAAAATAAAAAAGTTAAATAGCGACAAGTAAGTAACCTACCATCAAAGACATCGCTTTTTTATCTAAAATTAGGGCTCTGAAATATTCAGATTGGCGTTTTAACATGATAATTTACCAAAATCTGCTTAAAACTATCCGAAAAGAGATAAAATATAACTGAAAGAAGTTATATATGAGATTAGTGTTACAGTTTAACTGGTATTTTCTGTTTTATTTTATGATGAACATATGAGACACTTTTCTTTTAAAAAAAGTGGCAAAATCCACGGCCTCACCCAGAAATGTACAGTCAGGGAAATGACTTGTTTAGCAGAAATGTACAGTCGGGGAAAAATAAGCTAAGCAGAAATGTACAGTCGGGGAAATGAGTTCTTTTTGTCTACAAGAATTGAGGCTACAAGTTGAAATAATATTTAAATACTCAGAGGTTTGTTTAGTATTTTCTCTAATATGCATGTTATTATATCTCCAGCTAGTATTATATTCGAGTATGTCGACAGTGTATTTAGTATTTGTTCTAAAGAGCTAAGGAAATTATCAATTTTTCGGTAAGAGGGCGGCCTATAAATAGATACCACAGCTGTGTTCCTACGTGCGAGAGCTATGCTTCGGCACGAATAGGCCGGCACGACCGGAGAAATACCACGTTCTCACAGAAAACCGGCGTGAAACAGCGCTTGCGCTGTGTTTCGCCGAGTGAGTGAGTTTACCGGAGGCCCAATCCCCTACCCTATTCCCTTCCCTACCCTCCCCTATTCCCTTCCCTTCCCATCCCTACCCTCCCCTATTACCCTATTCCCTCTTAAAAGGCCGGCAACGCACCTGCAGCTCTTCTGATGTGCGAGTGATGATGCCATTATTTTTACCCGACTACGGCGAAGCAAAAAGGAGGGTTATGATTTTGGCCTGTATGTATGTATGTGGGTATGGATGTTTGTCTCTTCCCTCGTAACTTTAAAACTACTTGTCCTATTTAGACAAATGAGGTATTATTGGAAGCGTCTTGATTGTCCGCTGGTTATAAGCTACATGACTTTACGTAAAATTGGCTATAGCGCCATCTGACCTAGATGACTTAAAGTATAGTACAATTTTTTTTTTGTTGACTATGTTGTGTGGGGTATCAAATGAAAGAACTTTATTAGCATATTTCAAATATATAAATTTTATTAGCTATTTCCCACGGGTTTGCTTGCAATCACCTGATTATTGCATAAATTCATGATATCACTTCAATACAATATGAAACAACAATTAATTATATATACCTTAAAGGATAGCCGTGGTCGTATGCCACCTACTATTATAGCAAAACAGATTCATTATAGATAATAAATGGGCATACATACGACCACGGCTATCCTTTAAACAATAATTCCATATCCCTATAAACTGTTTTCTTGTTTCATACTTTTTAGAGTGCGTTTTAGTAGTCGGGTTTTAGTTTTTTAAACTTTATTTTTGTAGTAACCTATTTGTACAATGTGAGGTATATGCATATAATTTCGGTATTGTTGGGTTACTAGAAAGCCAACATTCAGTGAGTATTATAATGTCCGGTAATATAATATTATTTAGGGCCTATTTCACCACCTCTTGATAAAGTGCCGGGTAGGCTATCCATCACTTAACTTGACAGATAGAGTATGGAGAATCTGTCAAAAAAGTTGTGGATAGCCTATCCGACTCTTTATCAGGAAGTGGTGAAACAGTCCCTAAATCTTGAAAGTAGCAAATTGAATTCATTGAATTGACATAAGCCGACCATATTATGACGTAAGTCCGTCAACTGCCTAATCAATTTCCTCGATGGTACATCATAAATCCATACTAATATTATAAATGCAAAAGTGTGTCTGTCTGTCTGTCTGTTTGTCTGTCTGTTACCTCTTCAAGTTCAAACCGCTGAACCGATTTGGCTGAAATTTGGCATGGAGATACTTTGAGTCCCGGGAAAGGACATAGGATACTTTTTTCCCCGGAAAAATGTACGGTTCCCGCGCGATAAACGAGTTTTGGCTCAACGGAGTTGCGGGCGCCATCTAGTTATTATTATTTTAAGCACTAGTGGTGGAATTACACTAACAGCCAGCGCAGAAGGCGAAAAATTTTCGAGGGCGACAAAATATTAAAATTTATTTTGAAACTAGATGACGCCCGCAACTTCGTTGCGCCAAAATTCGTTTATCACGCGGGAACCAAAGATTTTTTCGGGATAAAAAGTATCCTATGTCCTTTCCCGGGACTCAAAGTATCTCCATGCCAAATTTCAGCGAAATCGGTTCAGCGGTTTGAGCGTGAAGAGGTAACAGACAGACAGACAGACAGACGCACTTTCGCATTTATAATATTAGTATGGAAGTATGGATATTAAAATTTATTTTAATATATATTTGGTCGCCCTATTAATATGTCGCCCTATTAATACTAGTCATTTATAATTTAGTAGATAATTTAGGAAATTCAACAAATACTGTATTCGTCAAAACATTTTTCTGTACTAATATTATAAAGAGGTAAACTTTGTTTGTTTGTTTAATTGTAATGAATAAGCTCAAAAACTACTGGACCGATTTTAAAAATTCTTTCACCATTCGAAAGCTACGTTATTTACGAGTAACATAGGCTACTTTTATGTTGGGACCTGGGAATCATTTTGCTGACCGAGTCTTTCCTGCATCCACGCGGGCGTAGCCGCAGGCGACCGCTAGTATAATAATAATTATAATTTTGCCAAGTAATTAATATTGGGCAATGGGCATTAATAAAAACAAAATAATTTTATTAGTGCCCAAGGCCGGCAGATATTTAAATTCGGCCGTGGTAAACACAATATGTCAACTATGAGTAAAAATCGTGATGCAATTAGCCAAGGCCACGCCGACTTGGCATTCGCACTTAAAAGTACTTTTGTGTGAATTTTCCATACTGCAACACAAACGGAAAACCTTGGAGGTTAAAAGCATCATACGTAACATGTAAATAACAACACTTTATCAACCTAGCACTACAAGAGTATGTTTCTTGAATTCTTAATAGCTGCTCGATTTCTGTCGAGGTTTTTAGCAACAACTTATTTGTTTTTTGTCGTTGTTTTATCAATGTTTTGTAGTTAACAAACCAATATCTCTACATATAATGAACTAGATGATTCCCGCAACTCCGTTGCGCCAAAATTCGTTTATTGCATGGGGACCGTACATTTTTACAGGACAAAAAGTATCCTATGTCCTTTTCCGGGACTCAAAGTATGTCCATACCAAATTTCAGCAAAATTGGTTCAGTGGTTTAGGCGTGAAGAGGTAACAGACAGACAGACAGATACTTTTGCATTTATAATATTAGTATGGATTAGTATGGATAGATAAACTTACTGCCCGAAATTCTCGGATCCGACCATTAGTCTAATAAATTATAAAGCAATAGTTTACGATCGTCGATCGCAATAATATTGTGATCGACAATCGTAAATTAACGAATTTACCTTCAATATATTATATTATTCCTTCGATCGTGGATTTTTGGAAATCTATTGTTATTCTTTTGTGTCTCGCTCAACGGTGAGCAAGCTTGATGGGTTAAAACTTGATTCGTTTTAAATGGATCATTTTTTCTAAATTAGGTTTGTAAACCACACGAACGTCTGACTCTCTTGAATTTTTAAGTTAATTTTATTGGTAACTTATACGTAAGATCACTTAAGATGACACGTCACAAACGGCCAGGGTGAGTTAAAGTTTGTTGCAACATTATTTACAATGTAGTCACCATTGTTGGCCACGTTCCTAAGTGCTTTTAATCAGATAACTTCGAAGAATTCTCTTACCAGTGCAGCGTGTCTTGTTAGCGGTTTTGTTTTCGGTTAATACCGCATTTCTTGTTTTGTTTATCGAATTAGTTTAATCCCTTTATCAGTTTTGTTGCAGCAGCTTAGAAATTTGTTTTGACCGGATTTTGGGAAGATGTCTCTATTTATTTGGGTCTTTCCCAGTTTTTTCTGTTTGTTGCATGTTTTGTTTTTATTAAATATCATCAAACATTAATTTAAAAGTAAATAATTCTATTTGAATATGCATCAATCACGATATCAAGCACCCGGCGAAAATCAGTCTGCTCACTAATACTAGTCGGACGGATAAAACTAATATGAAAACATAATTATTAGTACAGGTTCCCTAGAACATTTTTTCACTTGATTACTATAATAATGAAGTAAATTTTTCGTGAGTAGGTAGCTTCATTTTGACAAGACGAACAACAATTTCTTCAGCGAAAATTCTCGAAAGTGGTAGCTAACAGAGATAAAAATCGCCAATTGGTGCCCACATGCAACGTCCCACATGTTGGTTTGCGCGCGTTGGTATACGCTTGCCAAATGTGTAGACAGTACCGCTTGGCGCTTCCCTTCGTCGACTTGCCTAGGCTCGCGTTGGTCTACGGTTGCCAAAAGTGTAGACAGTACCGCTTGCCTTACATCGACTTGCCTAGGGTCGTGTTGGTCTAGGCTTGTCTCACCACCACCACCACCACCTCCGTGGTCCAATGGTTTGGAGCGCGGCTCATTGACTCGGAGGTCATGGGTTCGATTCCCACGTTGGAATCATGTTATTTTAAAGTTTGGTAAGGACAATGCAGGCTGATCACCTGGCAAGTAAGATGATCCATGCGTCGGATGGGCATGTAAAAAGTCGGTCCTACGCCTGATCTCTCGCAAGTCGTGTCAGTCGTCCGTCCCACTGGGTTATGAAAGTAAGGTAATAGAGATTGCTCTTGTGTACTGCGCACACACTTGGGCAATAAAATGACTCCTGCGTAACTGATCTGATTTCAATGAAGCCGGCCACCGTCACCGAAACCGTTGTGGGAGATAGGTATCATTATTGCAGGCATAACACTCACCGTATGTTTCCTTGACCTCGGCATGCATGGGCGCCGGAGACAGGACTCCAGTGCTGATCGTGCACATCATGACCACGACGCAGCACCACCTCATCATTGTCAAGCTTCATCTGTGCCGGCCGCGTCGCCCTCGAGATTTGAATCCCATGTATTTCGTCAATTTGGGCCTGCAACAAACATTTTTAAATTTTGACACAGTAATAAGATTTTAAGCATATACTATTATGTTTTATCTTCTTCTTCCAAAAGTGTTAATTTTTTAACATTATTTGGAAATAAAAATATTTTTCTTTTTTTATCACAGAACTTTCAGTCGATTATGCTACTACTAAATCAAATTATTGAAACACACTTACAACATTATAGAAGAGTTATTATTACGAAATGAAAACATCGGTAAAAAATTTAATTGGATCAAAGTTTCTGTTAATTGCTCCCCAGACATTAATGGCCTGTTTCACTACTTACTGATAAATTCCGGATAGGCTTTCAGCAATTTATTATCAGATAGAGTATGGAGTATCGGTCAGATAACTTGTGGATAGCCTCTCCGGAAATTATCAGTAAGTAAAACAGTACTTAATATCTTTCATAACTTCAATAATTATTAATATTATCTTTGGCATGATTCTAATGGCGATTATTGTGATCATAAATCGTTGTTTAGGACTATTGTTTTTCCCACGCTCATGTTTTAAATCTCTGGTAGTATTTGTTTATCTGGCAACTTTCCAAATAAAATTAGGACAATGGCAGATCGACTTCGATAATAATCTGCTTCGATAGGTTACATTGTGTATAATGTTTTTTACATTTTCATTGGTACAAACATAAAGTAAAATATATTATGACAAATAATTAGTCTAGCGGTATTTTCCCGTTCTTCCTGATTAAAAAAATAAAAATAAAAGTTGTACTTTCGCACGAAGTGTTCCATTTATATATGTTACGGGTAATGCTAGAAGGTGGAGTAAGCCTAGGTTTACCCGGGTTGACTTAGTATTACCCAAGTCTTTTGGGTAAAGTCCGAATAATAAGAAAAATAAATTTTAATTCAGGGCTTACGCATACTCACTTAGGTCTACCCAACTCTGGCTGGGTAATGTTAAAAATTTGTCCAATTATATACTAAAATGAATATCCAAGGGTATTTTAAGCATATAAGCGAGGAGTGAATGCAATGTATTTGGCAATCTATTTTATTAATTTTTATAATTAATTTGAAGGAATAAAAGATACGTATAAAAATGCTTACTTTTTACTTAAGCCTAGTTACCAGGTTTAAGCGGTTAACTTCGTTAGCAACAGATAGCTTGGAAGAAAAGTGTCAGTGGACTGTTACATACGTTCGGTCAGACAGACACGAAGATTCTATGTGTTTAGTTTTTTGCTCCTACGGAACCCTAATGATAACCCTAATAATGCTACACAGTTATTGGTCAATGCTGACTCGCGATTCAGCGTTGACACATAAAATATACTTTTTATTACTACTTATTCCACTTTATTAATAATAACTAATAAGTATGTAAACACGCCGGCAAAATTAGAGGAACATAGGTAAAAAGGGCCACAACTTGAACTCAAGTGGGTTTGATTGTGTGTCTTTTTTATAGTTTCTAAGCTCATTTAAGAAATAAAATATTGAACAAAACTGGCAAGTTGACAGGTTTTTATTGCAATTATGCTCTAATAAGTGTTTTTCGATTATTGACGTCGTAAGACGTGTTCCCGATAAGAATGGTGGGGTGCAAGTTATGCTCAGGTTCATTTGATTGTTTGGTTTTTTAAGAAGACATTGCTTAGATACAAAATTATATTATCATATCAAAACTGGTCGTCCTATTTGATAAAAACTCACATAATTAGTAAAAATAGTGAAAATAGAATATTATTGTTAAGTGAAACAACGTTCACCGTGTCATTTGGTTATAGTATGAAATTCAATTGTAAATACCCCTGCTAAAATGAAACATATTAGCTGTTGCTGCAGTGATATTTTGTTCCAGTTTTGTTTCATTATAATTACAAAATTTTATAGCCAGGTCAAAATACATTGGGCTCGTATTGAAAAATCTGTTTTTGTGTTTACAAGTATTTTAATAGCATTCTGAGAGCTGTAAAGTTGATATTGCAGTTAAGTACCCTCATTATGCCAAATGAATAGACTTTTGAGAACAATCTGATAAAAAAAGGAAATGGAGTACGTTATGCCCAGTCGAGATTACAAATTGAAAGGAATATTGTACAATACATTTTCCATTAAGCGTTCCTATTTTCCGTGAGCAAGATAAAAGAGACTCCAAATTTTCATCTTCCTGACCTTTTCCGTTTTGGTTTGCGCTACAGTTTATTTTTGTTATTCGCTTTATAAAGTTACTAGATGACGTACACAACTCCGTTGCGCTAAAATTGCGGGAACCGTATCGTGAGAGGAGTGGACAGAAGGACAAACGGGCAGACAGACAGACGGACAGACCGATAGACGGGCAGACGGACATACGGACATACGGACAGACTGACAGACGGGCATACATATAAGGGTAGACCGACAGACGGACAAATGGACAGACGGACAGATGGACAGACGCACAGACGGGCAGACAGACAGGCTTTCGCGTTTAGGATATTAATATGGACTATTATCATGGATGTGTTAATAAAATCTCGATGTTATAGTTTACTATATGACGCCCGCAACTCCGTTGCGCCAAAATCCGTAAATTTTTCCGGGATAAAAAATATCTTATATTCTCGAGACTCAAAGTATCTCCGTGCCAAACAGAAAAATCGGTTCAGTGGTTTGAGCGTAAAGAGGTAACAGACAGGCAGACACACTTTCGCATTTGTAATATTAGTATGGATAGTATGGAAGTATGGATTACTTGAAAAAATAAAATAGTTCAGCGTAACAAAGTCATCCAAGCGCCAAAAAACTAGCGACATAGGCGATGTGTCATGAAGGCATGTAGCAGTTTATGGAGGAAGTTTCGGCTTAATTTATTTTGTCAGCGGCCAATTCGCTCAGTCGTGACTGGCCAAATAACTTCCGTTGCCTTTTTTAAAAATATATTTTGGCTTAGTGAACAAAAGTAATTATAACTTTTAGAGCGCACTCGTGCTTAATGAAAACCTTGCCTTGATTTAACAAGTATGACCTCTTAAATTTTGATATAAGACTGATATGCTTTGGCATAAATTGATTTCGGAATATCAATACATAAACTGGCTTGTAATCATAACAAAATATGCTTAAAATTACGCGTTTGCTGAGTTTTATGACGTGTTTTGCCGAGATGAGCTTATAGTGGAGGGCTATACATAGTGAATTTTAATAGCTGGAAACAGAAGTGCACCTATCTACTAGAAGAGTTACACGTGTAGAGATTAACTACGATAACATGGCGCGCCCCTCCAAATGACTGTTTCAATGTGTGCAGTCACATTCTTATGAATGAGTTTGTATGTAGTAAGTATTCAACAAATCACAGTACACGTAATATTACAGTTAATGTCACTTATTACCAAGATTTGTTGGTCAACTAATCATAACTAGCCTACCGCGCAAGACAACGCATTTCAAACGTTTTGACAACGCACTTCAAAACGTTTCGAATTTTGGAGGGGCGCGCCAAGTTATCATAGTTGCTCTCTATTATGAAATGTTTTACGAGTGTTTGCGCATTCCTTCTATTTAAACCTTTTTATTAAACTTAGGTATATATCTGTAAACATAAAAAAATAATTTTTAATTTTGTCAATCTCGCTAAGACTGTACCGTCTTGGCTGATTTTAGTCTTGTTAAATTGGGGCAAGTCCAGGGAAGGTTTATATTAGGAGGGATTAAGACGCGATCTAGTGAAGTCATTTACTGATTAAAAAAACCATTCCACTTTAAATATACGTATTTCATCAACGTATTCATACATATTCATGTAAAATACGAGACTTCTCAATTTAACACCTGATGTTCCGATTGTAAAAGTTCATAACTACGAGGCACGAACTACCTGAAACTTTCGAGACGACTGTCTTTTGTCCCCATTCAAGAACTGAGTCCGTTTTGCATCGAAATTAAAATAGAGATTAAAACATTAAAAGAAGTTATAAAAGGGGAAAGACTTTGTATACGTTACATTAGCGCTTTTTTTTTTGCGCATTATTCATTACATTAATGAGGTTGAAAAAGTCTGTTTTATTTACACCTGAAGCCATAAAATTATCCTACACACTTTTGAATTTAAAAAAAGGTAAAATAGGATCTAAAGCTCATATCAGAATTATTAGATTAAGCTTAGAATGTATTAGATTAAGTTATTTACATTGTAAATTTTATTTTTTTAAACGACAAATTTTTCACTTTTTTAGTAAAAAGTGGCCCCGTGCGAGTTTCTTACGCCGGTTCTTCTCGCCGGGTTAGTTCCCGAACCGGTAGTAGGCAACATGTAGCTCAACGTTCTGAAAACATTTGATTCAAATTTATTCAGAAATAAAACGATTTTTTATTTTTATTTTATTTTTATCATTTCAATGAATGAAGTTTATATGTTCTTAGCTCACATTATGTTATGTAAAGATCAATAGTAGTATTTATGTTTGTCAAACCGCAAAATATCCAGGTACCAGATTTTGTATAGAAGCTTCACTTTACCTGAATAATAATTATTTCTTAACCTGACTTTTTGTTATACTCCTTATAAAACCTCCCCCAGGCTTTATGTCAAGATTCTCAGCTTTTCTCAACGGAGGTTCAAGACTAAGGACCAGATTAATATCAAGTGTTTGAATAAATAGCTAGCATTAGACGTTAAAAAGTGTTCTCCATTTACATACGTAGTACTCAGCTTATTTTTAAAGGTATATTAATTTAGAGTGACTATTTATTCCTGGAGTATACCTTTCCTGGGCTATGCAAAATGACTTTCCTGAATAATATTATGTTAGAACTTAGAAGCAACTTTTTATGGCAGCAATTTTGTAAAAGGCACAATTCTAGGAATATATAATAATAGAAATTATGTGTAAGTAAAATATTAATAAAGAAACCATCGTGATAGGCTGGATGCTCTGTTCTATTGTTTATTAATATAATATTATTATAATGTAGTTAATAATTAGAATCGTAATAAAAAATATTCCATTCTCGCTTCAAGGCTTTAGCACTTTTGTATTTTAACTCAATTTTTTTCACGTTTAAAAGTGGTGACTTTTACAAGTTAAAAGCTAAGTAAGATTTTAGTTAAACCACAAGACGTTACTATTGTTTTGTTATGTAGTATTTTAATGCTAGAAGTTCTTATATTATTATGGTATTCCTAAAGGTCCTGAAGTGGCTTAAATGTTCATCCACATAGAATGAGGAATTCACCCTTATTAACCTCTATAATCAACCTTAATTAATGAACTAAAATATAAAAGCAAATGGTTTAATCGCATGCGTAATATCGAGGTTGTAAATTCCCAGAACCGCATTCATCCGATACGTCGAATATTTATGACTGGAGCATGATACCATTTATCACGGCTATAAAGACATATAAATTGTCGGGGTCTACATACGAATATTGTTTGAAAGATACGCTTCTGCCAGCACTTCCGATACAGATACGTATTGGGTTTGATAAACATCGATACCAATAATTCGGGCTCCCTAGAACAATTTTTTTTATTACTATCAAGCTAATTTTTCGTGAGTAGTTTCATTTTGATAAGACGAACAGTGATAGACAGGATCCGTAATCAACCAAGTTTTGAGATAGAATCAAAAAAACTTGGTTGACTACGGAACCTTCAAACGGTACCGTAATCAGCTAACTTTTTTGTATATTGGTAGGTTAATAGTTATATAATTTAAGAGTAACATTGTTCTATAAATAGAACAATCAAATCGAAATATTAAATCCTTTATACCTCTGTTAGCTACCACTTTCGAGAATTTTCCCAGAGGAAATTGTTGTACGTCTTATTAAAATGAAGCTACTCACGAAAATGTTGCTTGATAGTAATGAAAAAAAAATTGTTCTAGGGAACCTGTACCGCGACGAAGTCTGAGAAGATAATATTTTACTATGGTTCAGACTGCCAATAGCCTCACAACCTCTTTGTGAACGACTTGTTGGCAGGTCATTATAAAATATGTATTTTATTGGAAAATGTAATTTACTTTAAATTAACCTTAAAATTACAATAATTTTAAGGTTAGACCTGAGTTCTTGGAATTTGTCTTTTAATTGGAATTAATAAAATTTATCAAAAGATCCCAATTTCTAAACAATCGAACGCGTAAAAGAAAACAAAGCGAAAGCTTTTTTAATTGTTGTGATGATTATAAACTATCCTATATTCCTAGTAAGTATCTATATGTCAAGTATGAAAATCGGGTCAATAGTTTAGTAGTAAATTTATTAAAACAATCAAATCTTTTTAATCGTTTAATATATATTATATGAGAGAGAATGCTGTGGTATTTTCATCGCCTGTATAAATCATATCAGTAACAACATAAAAATTACTTGCACTTCGTAAAATTAAAACGTCGTAAAATATGTACTGCGTTGTAAAAATATGTACTTCAGCGTTGAGTGGCTAGCATAAAATGCGATAAGGGACTTTATACGAAAAATATTGATTGCGTTATCGGAGGCTCGCAGACACATAATAGATTGAATTTATTAGCAGTTCACCTCAGGCGTGGTGGAAAATTCCACAGCCTCGTGTCTACACGATGTAACACAAGCTTTATCAGCTTTAAAAATGTTGGCAAAAATACGACGGATGCTTAAAAGTAACGCTCAAAACACCCTTAGGCTTCTTACAGACGAACGGCACGTGTCGGCGGCAGTCAACGGCTGTCGGCGACACATGTCGGCGGCAGTCGACGGCAGCCGACGGCAGCCGTTGACAGTTTATGACACTTGCAGGGGGCCTACCACGAACTTTCCTAAAACTATCATGTTTCCAGAACACTTTGTTGTAAGACTACAATAACATTATCGTATTCACTTTTTAAATATAATTTTACTAAAAAACAGTAAAATATACAAAACAATGTTAAATCCGCTGTGAAATATCAACTTTTAAGATCCCTAGCTTGACGTGAAAGTAATAAATGTTGTCTGACCTGTCAAACGGTGTCGCTTAGGAGAGTTGGTGGTAGGCCCCCAGTTGTGACGTACCCCCGCAAGGTAAGCATCCACAGGCCGGTATCGTACGCAGCGGACGTCACGCATCAAACGGACATTTTTTTCACAGTACGTCCGTTGAATTGGCAGTGTACGGATTACCGACTAGCCTAGTAAATGAATGCTCAAAAGGGGGGTGTGGATGGAAAAGTCAAAAGCAGAAATTTTTCGACACGTGCCGTCGTCTGCCGTCGACTGCCGCCGACGCGTGCCACCGACACGTGCCGTTCGTCTGTAAGCGCTCTTAGATGAAACGCTTTATATATACTATTGCCAGTGAAACTTCTCACGTTGGTTATATTATAAATTAAAATATGAATTCAATGGCTATAAGGCGGTATTAAAAGCAGTTTAAGACCTTTTGCGCCGGTAGTTGATGTGTCAAAACACAAGTTACATGAATACTTTAACGTGAAATTCGTACTCTTTGAAAATAAAATAGTTTGAATAAAAATTTAAGACCATAAGTAGTAATATTTACTACTATAACTCCTTCGATCGCGGATTCTTTAAAATCTATTGTTAATCTATTGTTGTCGCGGTCGACGGTGTCCTTATGGGCGTTGATAGATTAATTTTCCTTCAATATTTTTTTAAACTAATAGTCAACCATAATTTTACAAACAAGCTCCCTTTTAAAACTGCGCAAAAAAACGAACGACACTTTTGGAGGAAGAAGTGATTAAGTAGAATACTTTCAGTGAACTAGACAGTAAATGTTTAATTTGTTTTTGTAATGGGAACGTAAATAATTACGTGCAGGTCCAACCCAAATGGTAGCCTAATCACGCCGTTTGTGGTTTTAAACACGGAAAGCTCAGTTTATTCAGGTATCGAGTAAATTACTGCCAGCTCAGGAGGATATATAGTATTGATTGAAGACAGACTTTGCATTAATTAGGTACTAAATATAGCCAGTGGCAGAAATTAATGAGCTGTTGTAGGACGCTTGGCGCCTGCTCAGTAATCTGTGAAGCTACGTTGACATTATATAATGTACTACTTGTCACAGAAATATATCAAGAGTAAGACAGATCTATAGTAAGTGATAAGTCGAATAAAGTCAAGACTTGCTAATTGATCAATTATTAATAAATGGATTCGATCCGACCGAATAGGATAGGTTCCATTTCAGCGTATGATGTTTTTAACGGGAAAAGGAGGAGGTTAGGTCCTTTGTGTCGTCTTTCTATGTCAATTTTTATGTAATTATAGTGTCTTGTGTGCAATAAATGTTAAATAAATAAATAAAAAAGATGTTATAATATGTTCGTCTGTTTATTTATATAATAGTTAAATCAATTCACTCTTTGTTAAATGGTATATTATGTCATTTTAATGGTTCAAGTTTATAATTAAATAGTTACCGACTTTCCTATGAAAATAATGTTAGCTTTGTAACTTTTAAGAAATTGTTCTTTACCTTTTCAAAGGGGGATGAAAAGAAGGTTCGTAATTGGTTAAGGGATGTAGGGCTTACCGCAAAGTAGGGACTCAAGTGTGAAGAATCCATTATACCCATGTAAAACGTCTCAAAGGGATCCTTCTAAATCTCAGGGTGTTAATTCATTTTCATGGGGTGAAGCGGCATAATGTCATGTAGTCCCAAATAGTCGTGTGCGTACAAGACAAAAAAACGAGGAATACGGCTTTTGCTGAACCAAAGATTTCCTTTGGTAGGATTGATCTTTATATCCCTAAGATAGGTTTACGATGTGGAGCCACCTGAATATCTCATGCTGGTGGGGGAGGAGGGGGTTTATAGCTTTAACAAGGTATGAGGTCAAAAACTGCGTGGGATTTAGGTACTATATAGTCGAGTTTGGTATCATTTTCGATTGAACCGAATGTTTAAATGCCAATTTTGGAATAATATTTGGATAAAAGTTCGTAAAAATAAAATAAAATAAAAAATTCAGAATATATGATTTTCAACCAACGAAAACGCTGTTGACAGGGCTTAATTAATATAAGGAGGCTGATAGCCGCATTATTCTGCATGCCAAAGACATGGTGATGAATGGAGCAATAAACATATTAATAATACTAGACGTTCCGCGCGGCTTCGTCCGCGTAAATCTGAAATTTCACGGAAACCGTAATTTTCACAAATTAATAACCCATGTCTCACAATCAACATAAAAATTGCTCCAGTAGTCTGTGAGATATTAGCCCTTTCAAATAATTTTCCACATTTTTTACATTTTCCTATGTGTCTTTGCTCTTATTGGTCTTAAGCGTGATAAAATATAGCTTATAGCCTTCCTCAATAAATAGGCTATCAAACACCGAAAGATTTTTTCAAATCGGGTCAGATGTTCTTGAGATTAGTGCGTCCAAACAAACAAACTAACCAACAAATCTTCAGCTTTATTTTCACATTTTCCTCTGTATCTTTGCTCCTATTGTTTTTAGCGTAATATAATATAGGCTATAGCCTTCCTCGATAATTAGGCTATCAAACACTAAAAGATTCTTTCAAATCGAATAAGTAGCTCCTGAGATTAGCGCGTTCAACAAACAAACTCTTCAGCTTTATAATATTACTAGTCGTTCCGCGCTGTTTCGCCCGTGTAAATTAGGTATTTCACAGACAAATTAGTCCACAATAAATAGCCTATGATCCTTCACGTTTCTACTTTTTATCTGTGCCAAATAATAGAAAAATCACTCCAGCAGTTCGTGAAATAAGCCCTTTCAAATAATTTCCCCCGTTTTTTCCACATTTTCCTTTATTTCTTCGCTTATATTAGTCTTAGCGTAATAAAATATAGCCTATAGCCTTCCTCGATAAATGGGCTATCTAACACTGAAAGAATTTTTCAAATCGGACGAGTAATTACTGACTCATACTAAGATTAGCGCGTTTAAATAATGCTTCTTCTTCTTCTTCTTTTTACGTTGTTTCACATCTTTATCGTGCAAATATGAGTCCTAAAATTAATTAAGCATTCATAAGTCATCCGAATATGATACCGAACTTGGAATATTACCATAATTAATGCCTCTATACAGATTGATACTCTATTGTCCTCCAGAGCAGAAGCTGCTAAAATTAAAAAAAAATTACATCAGAAATCGCGGTGGCTCCACACTCCTAATGGCCCAAGGATGGATTTAAGAAATCCATCCTTGGGCCATTAGGACCAATCCTACCAAAGGAAATCTTTGGTTCAGCAATAGCCGTATAATTTACCGTACACACGCAACTAAAATTTTAACTTTTCATCAACCGTGTACGGTGTAGGGACACTTATGTATATTATATAACCAGCTGTTGCCCGCGACTTCGTCCGCGTTAGCATCCCCTCACATCCCAAGTATTATTTATTGTACAAAAATATTAAATGTACAGAATTGACTTTCCTACGATTTTATTATATAAAGATATTCCGCGCGGCTTCGCTTGCGTGATTTAGGAATTTCACACAACCGTACATTTTTCCGCAAAAAAAAAGCCTATATCCCTTCACGTGGTCTATTCTTCATGTTTGCCGCATAACATAATTGCTCCAGTAGTTCTTAAGATAATAAGCAATCCATACTAATATTTTAAATGCGAAAGTGTGTCTCTGTCTGTCTGTCTGTCTGTCTGTCTGTCTGTCTGTCTGTTACCTCTTTACGTTCAAACCGCTGATCCGATTTTGCTGAAATTTGATATGGAGATACTTTGAGTCCCGGGAAAGGACATAGGTTACTTTTTATCCCGGAAAAATTTACGGTTCCCGCGCGATAAACGAATTTTGGCGCAACGGAGTTGCGGGCGTCATCATATAATTTCCCCGTTTTTTTCTACATTTTCCCCTATTTCTTCGCTCCTATTAGTTTTAGCGTGATAAAATATAGCCTATAGCCTTCCTCGATAAATGGTCTATCTAACACTGAAAGAATTTTTGAAATTGGACCAGTAGTTCCTGAGATTAGCGCGTTCAAATAAGCCCTTTCATATAATTTCCCCCCGTTTTTTCCACATTTTCCTCTATTTCTTCGCTCCTATTAGTCTTAGCATGATAAAATATAACCTATAACCTTCCTCGATAAATGGGCTATCTAATACTGAAAGAATCATCAAAATCCGTTGCGTAGTTTTAAAGATTAAAGGGAACAAAGGGACATGAGGGAAAAAAGCGACTTTGTAGCTTTTTGATAGCCTTCCTCGATAAATGGGCTATCCAACAGTAAAATAATTTTTCAAATCGGACTTGTAGTTCCTGAGATTAGCGCGTTCAAACAAACAAACAAACAAACTCTGCAGAATTATAATATTAGTATAGATGTACAAAAATTTTACCTCTACAATTTTATTATATCTATAGACATTGATAGATAGATACCTATAGATAGAGAAACAAACAATACCTAAAAAAAAAAAACGTTAAAGGTTCGGAAACCTATCCCAAAATTGATGGAGAGCGGTAAACACCCTCTGTACCGAATCCACACTGAGAAACCCCCTAGTATTGGAGCTACTCACCTTTGAAATTTTCGGGATTCTGAGGCTACATCAAGTTTTATTCTCGGCAATTTGCATAGCGTGTTTTGTGACGGTCGCCGGCTGCTGCCGCAGCACAGTCACAGTTCTAACCTAACCAACTTTTGGACTTTCTGGATTGTGTTTTTGTTTTGGCGGGGGCCCCCCGAGCCCCCCTTTTATTTTATAACGGTCGCAGCATGCTCGGTGGGTACACACCCTAAAGTATTATCACCTAATTTTGTTACACACTGTATATATAATTCTCGTGTCATCATGTCAGTTACCGTAGGTACTCCTCCGAAATGGCTTCACTGGTTTTTATATTATATTATGCATAATATTCAGTAGGTCTGAGAATCGGCTACTGAATAGACTAAGGAAATAATATGTCTGGCCTCTGGGCTACTGACTACTTTTTATATTGATAAGTGCATTTTATGTTGAATAAATAATAGTAAATTATTACAACTCGAGACTGTCGACGACCATTGTTTGTGCGACGGGCTAGCGATAAACGTTGCCCTGGTGCCATACTTATTAATCACCTCAATATAATACTTTATATGGCAAAACAACGTTTGCCGGGACAGCAAGTATTATTAAAGAACTTAATAATAACATTAATTTGATTTTTCGAAACATCCCTTCTTATATCGCACGTCTGCGTCATACGGAGAACACTTCCCCAAAATGTTCAGTCTAGATACGATCCGTGGTTTAGGTTTTATCGTAATTGCATTTTCATATCTATAGTCTGTCAAGAAAGTCATGACAGGCGGGAATTTTTTAAATAAATAAAAAATATGAGAACTTTATTAATTAGAGATAAAAATGTGCAAGGTGACAATATCTAAAATGTAATAAGCGTTCTTTGTGAAAATACAAAGAAAAAAAAGCGTAATTACGTTTAGAAAATTTTCCCGCCTGTCATGACTTTCTTGACGGTTTTGGTTTTAACCCTAGATTTCGCCCAAAACACTTATATCTCACCATGTATAATTATAATAATACTGAAAATTATTAAGTAAGTATTATGATTATTATATTATCATTCAAGAAGAAGAAGCCTTTTATTGATAATATTATGATAATATGTATATATTATTATAAATTAAATAGATTTGTATAAGTGTTAGTTCATTTCATATAAAAAAAAATATTTTTAAATTTTTGGCACTTTCATAATCTTATGTGCATAAAATTAAATCTCGATGAAAAAAAAAACACCAATTGAACGTACAGGAATAATTAATTTTGAATTTCGAACGCCAAATATTTTTTTTTACAATATTATGATGACAAAACAGAATGTTTAATATAAGCCCTCCATTCAAGGCAATCTTTCTAAATTCTACAAAAGTATAAGAAAACAATAATATTATAACAACAATAAATTGTTACAAATATATACCTAGTTAATATTTACATTTAACAACTAATTGGTTACGATAATATTATTTTATTGTGACTCCTGTATGCAGGCTACGTGTAAAACAGCCATAACATACCCCGGTAAGTTTTGCCACATATTATGTCTCTTGTGGCAAAAAGCAATGATTGGCGTCTCTAACTCCCTGCGTCGCTGCAAGCCGCTGCTAAACGCTGTATAGCGCTGTAAACTGTTCATGCTTTTAACGACTTTTAAGGATAAATTTCAACAAACTATGAATTACATCTTCCAAAAAATACATCAAATAATAATGATGCGAATTTTCGAGCAGATCAGACTAAGGAATCGAGTTGTCCCATACTAACTTTATCCCCCTTTTCAAACCCTTAGGAGAAGAATTTCTAAAAATCCCTTCTTATCGCACGCCTACGTCATACGAAGAATACTCCCTCCAAATTTCAAGTATCTACAATTACTGGTTTCGGCCGTAGCGTGATTCCATTTTCATGTCATTCAGGACAAAGCCTTTTATATAATGATATAGATAATCCAAGGTTTTTTCTTACATGAAGAGTCTAAAGATAGTATAATTGCAGACGTGAGTGGAAGAAGCAGGTAACCGTTAAAAATTGTTTTATTTATGTTTTAACTTATGCAAACATAAGTTGTTGTTGTACGGCCGGGAAATATTATTTTAAAATAAAAAATGTGGATTTTCATCAGCAATTTAATTATTTTAGAAATTAAAAATTATTATAGAAAGCGTAGGTAGACAAAAGCACTTTAATGCTGTTTAAAGTATTTTACTTCTGCCAAGACCATTATGTCAAAAGCCTTAAGGTTTATTTCCACGGCAATCCAGAGGTAAAATGAATATAAACTGTAATAACTGACACAATATCACTTACTCAATTCCTCTGGGTATATTAGCTTTGATGTAACCACACTTTGAGAAATAATTAACATGACTCATTGAGCTCACGAGGCCCTTATTAAGCGTGGCTTTGATCAAAGATTTCAAGAAACGATAATATTATGGTACATTTATTCTTGTTTTGGCTTATGCCTCCCCTATTCTAGCGGTACCCACAATTAGCGCCGTACTCTTACATCGCGCTATCGAAGTTTTTTAAATCAGTCGGTATATAGGTATTATGCGACAGCTGAAATCAATCACGTGGGCTCGTGGGCTTCGGCCTGACCGAGTATACCAACTGACTTGGCCGAAAGATCTTCCATTGCGGCCACCACGCATATTCCCACACTATTTGCTAATAACGTCAGAGTGCAAAAGAATTCAAGAAAAAATTACTTAGTTGTACATATTTCACGATATTATTTAAAAATGGCTAATAAAAACGAATTGTTGCCATTCATTTGACCACTCTAGAGCTTAAAAAAATTCAATCTAAGGATTTTTGCTAGTTTATTTAAATCGGCTTTGACGTAAATTAACGCTTTTGTTCCCAAGAGGTCGCATGCGACCGCGAGAACAAAAGATTTCCAAGAATCCGCGATCGTGAAAATAAAAAAATAAAAACATTTAAAAATGGAAATATTGAACCATATAATATTTTCAAGCTTATTACTTCAGTCAATTAAAAAATAGCACAGCCATTTTCCACGAGTAGATACACTACATCTTTTTAAACCAGTGTTATTCAACTTTTTTTTTATGCGATGGTGTGAGAAAATATTTCGCGACCCCCTTCCACCATCCTTTGCTTTATTGTCATGTATGTATGTTTATGAATAATTATTGTATTGTATTATTTTGTTAAAAATCTACATAATTTTATATCAATATTTTTAATATTTATACTGAAATAGTTCCCTCGACTCAACAGAAGCTTGGAGGTTCACGACCCACAAATTGAAAGACAGCGTTTTTAAAAACAATCTGAATACAGGTTAATATTTCGTCTGTGGCGTTCGCTTTGACCAAATACCACTTTGGACGATAATCGATATAGCTGTGAATATTAATATGGTATTGGAATTGTCCTTAATCCTTGTACCACTATTGTCTCTAGCAAATGGAGCAATATTATAGAAATATCCACAATACAGTAACAATATTATAAGGTTATAAATAATTTTATTTTAAATATTTTTTTTTTGCAACAAATTGTAACTTACTAATTAAAAACAGTTTTGGTTTTAAAGTATTTTTTAGCAAAGTGATGCACTTTTTTGAAATAACTTTTTTACTATTTTAATTAACATTAATATAGTTTTACAAGGGTAAGGCCGCCAAAATTGTCAACTATTTGTGTGACGTTTTTGTCGTTTTTTCTTCAGTATCTTAAGGTTGGAATATCCATTAAATTGTAGAGAATATCTGAATAATAAGTATACCGTCAAATAATTAGACGATAGTTCCTCGCTCTAATATTAATATTGTTGCGAAAACCCTTTCACTGACTTGTTTTATCGATAGTTTAAAATAAAATATGGCTTTTTATTTTGTGTTACGTATTATTTGTGTGACGATTTTTATCCCAAAGCTACTATTTAAAGAGTCAACGTGCAAATGCAGTGTTAATACGGCAGCACTGTCATCAACCAAATTAAGAAAAAAAAATACCAGGTTTATTGTTTCAGGAGTAAATGAGTCTAAAGTGATCGTTACGTTTTTGTTTATGTGGAAAGAAATGAAAGTAAACATGAATTCTAAGCTATTAAACAGATATTTTAATGTTATTGTATTATATTTGTTAGCGATGAGGTCAACGGTATATTATAAATCGCCCACTAAAATTGTTGTAAATTCTAAGAATATTGTGTTGCATTCGTGTTACTATTATATTACATTAGTGTTACATTTGTGTTATCGTAACACAATCGATCTATAAAGCCGAATGCATAGTGGTATTTGGACGGCCATACTACGTGTAACTAAATTAACGCATAGCTTGAAAACTACTACTCTGGCTCATCATCACAAATTACTTTTGTATGGAAGCAACACTGAAAATGTGAAAAAAAGGTAATTTAATTTAATTAACTTCACTTGTAAAGTATGGAACAGCTGATTCATTTTTCGCTATTTCACTGTTACTTTCATACAAAAGGTTATTGGTAATGATGATCCCTAGTAATGGTTTTCAAGTTGTGAGTTTCTTACATGTTGTACACCTGTGTCAATCAACCAACTCAGACACATATTTTATCTTGTATTAAAGCGTCGTATAGAAATAAAAAAAATTGTAGGTTATTTATTTCACCATTATGAAACCACCTTTATCTAAAAATTGTGTCACTTTTGTGTAACGGTAACACAAAATCTTTTGTGTTACTATTTGACAATTCTGGCGGCCTTACCCTATAACAAGTGCGCCGTAAACCGACTCAGAGTCATTAAAAATTTCAAACTCGGGTCACAGAAGAATAGAAGTAAGAGATTATTACCCTGATGTTTTGTTTTGACTTAATCTGCCGGTACAACCTGTTGTTTTTTTTTTTTTTTTTAATACTACAAAATTGCAATCGATCAACGATAAATATTTTATTGTAATTCTATGTTAACTACAACATTTCTTAATTTTTTTACTTACGTTTAATACGTATAAAAACTTGAAAAACATCTAGAAATGTCAGTTAAAATCCAATATAGATTAATTGATTGCTGTCGATATCAGATTTTATATAGGCCATAAGAAGTGATCAATCACTCGGACTCAATTATTATCTCAAAAACTTTTTAATAACACTTTTTAAATACCTAAAAAAGTTATACGAAAAGATCACATAAGACAACATGATTTTTGTCCCTGAATTAAAAATAATGAATAATTTAACTTATGACATTTGCTTCAATAGAAACTGAGACCTTATGAACTTTCAAATTTTGAAGAAAACCTGATTTTTTTCTTTCAGTTACGTATTAAAAGAATAAAATATAATATATTATATTTTTTCTAATTTATATCGTTGCTTATATTCTCAAAAAAATTTGAATGGAAAAATTTTAGACTATTTCAGCGCTGCCACTTTCACAGTAAACTCTATATGATATAAGGAATACGTACACACCCTAAAGTATAACTTTGATTCGTTACAGCCTGTGTATAAGAAACACGTACAGTGTACACACCCTAAATTATTATAACTTTGATTTGTTACACCATGTATATTATGTTTCCTCGTAAATATTTATGAATACTCGATATATGTTTTCTTCTTACATAGCTTAATTCATTAGACATTTAATTAGTTTAACAAGAATTACACATCAATTAATAATTTTTCATTATTGTGTATAAATGCGTTTAAACTCCTTTCATACCTTGTATGTGGTTGTTGGTAACTTTTTGATATTCCGAGAATAAAGTGAGTTTTAACACAAAATTACAACTTTAGGTACTTGTGAGTAATCTAGAGAATAATGTGTGCTTAAAAATATACAAAATAACTTTACTTTTAACTAAAAGTGCCTCAGGTTTAAATTTAGAATCATTAGAGATCAACAGTGGACCTATTTATGCATACCGGACTCAACTCACACGATGACAGTTCTGAGAAAAAGCCGTTTTTTTTTAAATTGTGTATTCTTTAAAACTGATTGTTATTTTAAGTAAAGTTAATTTACAATAGTATATTTGGTAATTTATTATATGCGTACAAACATAAATATGTTAAAAATTACTACTATTTCCAACAAAAATTAAACAAAAACAGGAGGGCTCCTTTTAGGAAAACTATATTAGTGTGGGATACATATAATCCAAAGCGAACCATCTCTTTAGATTTATTACACAAGTCAACAGGATTTTCGTGCATGAGATCTGTGCACCCGATTTGGATGTCTAACATCTAATTAGTTATAGAAACAACGATTTTAACTTATAAAATTTGCTTTTAAATAAACTGAGGCCTCATGAACTTTCAAATTTTGAAGAAAACCGGCATTTTTTTCTTTCGGTTATGTAGTAATAGAATTAAATATATATTCATTATTTTTTAGTTTATATTGTTGCTTATATTCCCAAAAAAAAGATTGAAATGAAAAAAATATATAAATTAGATTTAAAACTTAATATTTTTTTGTATCTAGGTGAGCATATCCTAAATATATCTTGTTGTATGCTTCGGCAGTAAGTACCTACCTGATATAATGTGGGGCTCCTACTTTTTTCTGGTTTTTACAAGGATGCTTAAAACTAGATGATGCCTGCAACTCCGTTTCGCCAAAACTCGTTTATCGTGCGGGAACCGTACATTTTTCCGCGATGAATTGTCCTTTCCCGGTACTCAAAGTATCTGCATACCAAATTTCAGCAAAATCGGTTCAGTGGTTTGGGCGTGAAGAGATATCAAACAGACAGACAGATAGACAGACGGACAGACAGACAGACAGACAGACAGACAGACAGACAGACAGACAGACAGACAGACAGACAGACGGACAGACAGACAGACAGACAGACACACTTTCGCATTAGTAGTGATGGTTTCAAGCAACGTTGCAAAAATCTTAATGTAAAAAATAATAATATTAATACAAAAAATAATAGTAATGGAGTATCTTACATTGCCATTTTACAAAATAATGAGCCATTATCGGACCTTTATTGTCCATTAAATGCAAAGAATGTGTAATGTAAAATTTGTCCATTACATTACTGTAATAGACAAATTTTACATTACTCATTTAAAAGTATTGTAAGTATATAGTAGAAGAATCGTCCTTGAAGTTTTGATGTCTCCGATTTAGTCCAGATTCGGGGAGGGGGTAGCCGAGGTATTGCCTTTGAGGTTGGAAGAAACCCCGTTCCTCTAGCCCTATTGGGAGCGGAGTTATGGCTACTTTTGTAAGACATTTGACAGTTGCCGAGCTGTCAATGTCAAAGTTTGAATGCTTGTAACTCGGCAACTATTTGTCCTGGATATGGGGTTCTTCGGCTTGTTCTTCCTGGATTTTTCTCCTCTATTTGATCCTGGCCTCAGAATTGAGACAAAATTTGATGTCTCCGATTTAGTTCAAATTCAGGGAGGGGGTAGCCGAGATGTTGCCTTTGATGTTATAAGAAACCCCGTTCCTCTAGGCCTATTGGGAGCGGAGTTATGGCCGCTTTTGTTCTACGTTTGACAGTTGCCGAGCTGTCAATGTCAAACTTTGAGTGCTTATAACTCGGCAACTGTTTGTCCTCGATATGGGGTTCTTCGGCTTGTTCTTCCTGGATTTTTCCCCTCTATACGATCGTGTCGTAACGGTCGTGTGTGCGCAATACACACGACCACTCTGGTTTCAATGAAACCAGGCCAGTAACGCAGGAGTAATTTTATAGTGCCCAAATGTGTGCGCAATACACAAGAGCACTTTGGTTTCAATAAAACCAGGCAAGTTAAGCAGGAGTAATTTTTTATAATGCCCAAGTGTGTGCGCAATACACAAGAGCACTATTCTTTACTCTCGTAACCCAACGGAGCGGAAGACCGACATGACTGGTGAGAGATCAGGTGCACGACCGACTTTTTACACGGGCACACACTTGGGCACTATAAAACTTTTTACTACTTATTAATTTTGCTCTATAATGGTACGGAACCCTTCGTGCGCGAGTTCAACACACACTTGACCGATTTCGTTTTAAATGTACCTAAGTAAGCAAAATATATATTTTTTTGGTTTTGTGTTTTTCTTTAGGCACGGTATGAAAATAATAATTTCTAAGTGTTAGCCACTGATATTGAATATAATTGCAAAAAACATGCAAATAACGATTCTTATTCTTCGTATTAGCACTTTTCTTACTGGGCCTAAAGAGAAAAAAAGAAAGCAATAAAATAACGTCTTAGCCACTGATTTTGAATATAAATATTACATAGGGTGAACATGACTAGTGATTGGACAGTAGTCAGTACTAGTCATTGGACACAGCACAAAAACACTATAATATTTATTAATAGCTACCTGTTTATCTTTAAAATCAGGCGTTTTATTACTTTAAAAATGCATTTTTTAAAGCAAACTTTATAAATAATATTGCGTTTTAGTGTTTTGTCCAATAACTGGTACTATCTAATCACTAGTCGTTTTACCCTATCAAAAAATGGGATATGTCTATTTTGTGTCGGGCCTGTGTCACAATGACCCGTGAGTCTTTGTAAAATATTAAGAACTAACCCTTTTTTAATATGCAAACAAGTCGCATGATTCTACTTGCCTAGTTAAAAAAAAATCGAGAGACCAATATGTAGTTTGGATCTATATAAAAAAAAACAATACTCATTAATTTGTTAGTTGGTAACTTTGTTGTAACAATGTTTTGTTCTGAAAAAATTGTTAGATTAGTACGATCTTCATAGGGTCGATAAAAGGGCCATTTTGGAATACTTCTGCCTCAGACCAATAAAAAAAGAAAGACGGAGTATTTACAGGTAATGGGGTGAAGTCACTGTCGATCAATGTGTGCGTCACGCCTAGCATAAATACGCTAGGCGTGCGCTTGTGTGCAAAAAAATAATGTTGCCAACTCAGGGTTTCAGATTGTTAAACTCCCATCCTGTTGCAGTCTTATTAAGCTACTAAGTAATGACTACAAAAGTTGCTATCAAACTAGATTGTTAATCATCATTCATTTTTGCTGAAAAAAGTAAATACTTAAATATCTATATCTAATAAATTATGTGTTTCAACTAAGAACAGACAGACAAACAGACAGACATACATACAGACAAAAATTGTAAAGAATGTTGTTTGGTGTATGCAGTATGTATCGTATGCAGATTAATATGCAAATAGTAAAAAAATCTTTCAATACTACAAACAGACACTCCAATTTTATTTATATTAATAGATTTTAAATGAATAACGAATTTTAGGTTAAAAATAAACATTTGTCAGGATAATACAGCACGTAATAATATTTTTCCCCTATTATGGGGAAAAATATCTTGCGACCAGCATGCAGCACTGTTTGAGGTTCTGTGTTCCGAGACTCCCGAGACAATTTTTAAAACTAATAAATTAAATTCGTTATTTCGGTGGTAATACATAAATATTCAACTAATTACTTGTGAAACGTAATCCCACAAGGTTTCTTTTGAGCACAAGAATTGTTTTTGCACCATTTAACGATGCAGGACGGCATATTTTGATATTTCTTGACACAGATGAAAACGACATGCGCCGTCACTCGTTGAAACCGGAATGGCGGGCGGCCGGCTTCCTATGGCCGTATCGGCTTCCTATTGCCTGCCTCACCTCGTAGCATGGATGGCTCTGTCTATCTTTTTTTATTGGTCTGAGACTTCTGCATTATTAACTCAATTCTGGCAATGGTGTGGATTGGACTCATTTTGCATAAATAGGGTCAACTATGATAGCACAGCGCGCCCCTCCAAAATTCAAAATGTTTGAAGTGCGTTGTCAAAACGTTTGAAGTGCGTTGTCTTGCGCGATAGGCTAGTTATGATTACAGTCGGGGCATTTTGATAGGCCACATTTGACATCTGTCAGATTAATCTCCATAGTGAGGTGAGCTGCGTAAAATCATCGACCAAAACGAATAAATCGATACGGACTTGAAATAAAATATATGAATCTTATACGTTTGAAACAAACTCCTGTCCCATTATTACTTTTTCTTTTGCAAATTCAAGGAGCAAAATAAGACAAGTACATAATTTACAAAAAAAAAATGCATTTATTCGCTTGAATTATAAAAACTGTTAAATGTAGTATTATCATTATTCATTTCACATAAATATGTGTTACTTTTCACAACGTGGTTATCAATTTATGGGGATATTTCGTTACAAGTAATCAATGCATCGATACTATTTATTCGCTTTCGATTTTTAGGGTAACTTCCCTAGAGTTTAAAAAGGAAAAAGGTCAGCTGACGTAACATTGTAACGACGTGCAATTATTAAGATCAGAATTTGTTTATTACGTTTAGAATTGTTTATCAGTAAAAACAAATCGTTAAATAATTCGTATCGGTCATATTTACAATAAATATGTAATCGTCATTGAAAAAAGTTAATCAATTGTGCAGTTATAACAAAACGAAAATATATTTTTTTATGTACGTCGCTATAAGGTTACCTGGTACGATTTTGATGAACTGTCAAATGTGGCCTATTAAAATGTCCCGACTATAGTTGACCAACAAATCTTGGTAATAAGTGACATTAACTGAAATATTACGTGTACTGTGATTAGTTGAATACATACTACATACAAACTCTTTCATATAAGGATGTGACTACACACATTGAAACAGTCATTTGGAGGGGCGCGCCGTTGTATCGTAGTTGATTTCTACATTAGCTCAGCTTTGTACTAGTTGCTTTATGGGTGTTAAAACTTTAAACTACAACAATAATAGTACTATGCTGATTACCAGATAGCTATTGGCGACAACATGCCTATACTAGTAATCCGTGCCAATACTAGCTTTAAACTTTAGTGTTCTGTGCCATAGATGCTAGCTTCATAATAACTGTTCGGACTTCAGCTTGGCCTTTGATTACACTTTGTTTGTAAGTTATCTTTGTGGCTCCCGGGTCTCAGTGTGCAATTTGTCGAGTAGAGGATGCTAGTATTACTGGCGCAGTCTAATTGTACCAATAACCCAAGAGCCAGCAAAAGTCAGAATTTCATTTTATAAAAGCTGAACGTTTTCCTGCATATGATCCTTGTAAAAAAGAAAGAAAGAAAATTTTATTTTCAATATGCACAAGAAAATTATTAAATATAAACAGAACAAGAGTAGACAAACTAGTATAGTTATTTGACAAATTGTGCCTAGATGTGACCAAAAAAGGTCCATTTCGGCTTTGTTGTAGAGGTTGGTACAACTAATACTTCTGTGGTAGAGGTACGAATGACCAGAATTTAGAGTTTCGTTCACGGAGTAGGAGGTATTATTCAGCTATGACCCTGCTATTTTCCAGCATTGTCCAGATCTGAAGGTCTTCCTCACCTGCAGAATATAATAATAAAGTATAATGCTATCTTTTTTTCTTATTTTCTTTGAGATAACTAGATGAATCTCGTCTCCCACTGCCGGACATTATTATAGTTGCTTCCTACTGCCAGATACCCTTGAAGTTTAGAAATTATTCGATTTTTATTTACTTAGAAACTCCGTAGTTTCTGGTCGTTCTTGCCTCTATATATAAATTAGGCTGAAAAGGAATCGCCAATAAATTAGGTTGGATAGGAAAAAAATCCGCCATGTGCGAGTGAGACTCGCGCACGAAGGGTTCCGTTCCGTTAGAGAGCAAAAATAGGCTTTGTTAGGCAATAGGCAAAAAATAGGCAAAAAATTGTTATTTTTTGTATAGAGCGGAGAGCCCCACTTAAATTTTAAGTAATTTATTTTTATTATTAATTATCAAATCAAACATATAAATGAGGATTTTGTGGAATGTTCAAGAGCCTTTTGTCATTATTGATATCGAGCAAAAAAGGCCAAAAAAATCACGTTTGTTGTAATTTGTTTTTAGTATTATTATTTTGTTGTCATTGCCGCAACAGAAATACACTGTCAGTGAATATTTCAGGATAAAACGCTGTGATTATATTATTCTCTTTGTTTCAGGAGTCTAGCTGTAGCGGTTCTTGAGATACAGCCTGGAGACAGACAGACAGACGGACAAAAACAAAGTCTTAGTAATAGCGTCCCGTTCTAACCCTTTGGCTTAGTGATGACCACAAACAATCAAGCCTTTTAATATTGATAAGCGTATTGTAAGCAATAATTATACTTTATCAATTTGCTAATGGTAACTGTTTTGTTGATAAACCATTTAATAGTATAAATTTGTACGCACTTGATATTATCTAAAGTTAATGTAATGTTAATTTGATTTTCGTATGGTATTATATTACATAGTATTATATTATATAATATTATATAGTAGTATAATATAATTTTATTGTCACAAAATCATTTAAAATATGGACTTCTTTGTAAAATGTGAAAATAAATGATTTTTATTTTTATTTTTTAATTTATTTTTATTAATAAATGAAATTGAATATTTCTTGAGCCAAATTCTTTTCTGAAGCAAAACTTTGGAATGTGGAAAATTCTAATACATTTTTTAATATAACGACTTCCATAAATTCAGTCCATCATACTAATATTATAAATGCAAAAGTGTGTCTGTCTGTCTGTTACCTCTTCACGCCCAAACCACTGAACCAATTTTTCTGGGTATGGAGATAGTCTGAATCCCGGGAAAGGACATAGGATACATTTAATGCCGTAAAAATGTACGGTTTTAGCGCTATTAAAGAATTTTAGCGCAGAGGAGTTGCGGGCGTCATCTAGTACTTTATAAAGCACTACAGTGGAGTAATAAAGGCTGTAAATGAACCTCCTAATGGTTTCTGTGAAATCAAACGGGACGATTAAGTGATAACATCAAATTGTGTTGCGTCCATTACTTTTTATACTCATTTTATAGCCCTAGATTACGTTACAGGCCAGCAATAGTCACTAAATTCGTTTATTGCACCGACTTTCGTCCGGAACTATAGAACAGATTATAATCAGCCCTTTGGGCTTTGACTACATTATCAAATGTATAGGACACAAGTCAATTTCTTTACTTAAGGGGCCGGGTGCCATCGAAATTCTCATACATACGTAATACAAAAATCATTTTCTCATACGAATATATTAAATATGTTTGAGTTATTTTTCAGCTTACAATAGTAATTACCTAGGTTCCTGCACAAAAATTTACTACAAATATTTACACACAAAAAAATACGTGTGTATGAGAATTTTGATGGCATCCGGCCCCTTAGGCAGCAAAACAATGATAAACTTCTTGGCTTACATTGAATTGGCACGGAATTCTGATTTTACTGGACCGAGTTTGATAAAATTATCACAGACGTTATTAGATCTTTATAAAATATACATTATTGATGCGGTGATTTCTTTTTTCGCTGACGGCTTGTAGTAAGTAACATTAAAATTTTAAGCTAATCACTAATTAAAATTATTATAAAAATCGTACTGCATAGTGTTCAAACCTTGAACAAAGTAAGGAATTTCGCGGGAACTGTACATTATCCGCAAAAAAGTAGCAGCTATGTGCCTCGTGGTGCATTGTGTAATAATTATTGTGAAAAATTACATAAAAATTGGCTATTAAAAAAATAGCGCATTCAAACACAATCTCGAACTGTCAAACAAAACCGAAATTGATTTACATCTGTATGTAAAAATATGTGTACGTATGCACTTACACAAGCATCTTTCTATGAGATTAAATTGTCAACGTGCCGATAAGTGCCGACTGGACGTCAAAAAAAGAGTTCTGCTTTCATGTATCACATGTCTCTTTTCACCACGCAGTTTTACTGATAGTGACATCTCGCTTGCTTAGGCCTTTGTTTCTCTATTCCGCTTCAAACTTTATGGTTCAAAAAAACAAGTCTATCAGCATTGAGATGTATGGAGTTGCTATTGCCAACAAAAAACATGTCGCGCTTGAGGAATGCGCGGGGAGGGAGGCGGGTCGTTGATTGCTATAGATTAGTACAGCAGAAGTGACACAGTTTTGTGCCTACACTCAAATGAATGCAGAATCTATTTGAGTAAATGGATGAAATAAAAATAAAAAATACTATTTAATAAAATTAATATAATTAAAAGTTTGGATCTACAGTCCACTATAGCCAATTATTTTATTTAAAGTACTTAAATATTTTCAATTACAATAATAAAATTATTATAATGTTTGCATGTATAATGTACGTAATATTTTAAATATTACCAAAATACAAACTCCTCTACGTGAGTACTTCATTCATCGTCGTCTTATCATAGATCAGTATTCTGCCTACATTCCACTCTGAATCTACTACTCTATGACAATGCAAATGGCACGCGTCTTCGCCTAGTAATTTAATGTTCGTATTTTAATTTAAAATAATTAAATAAAAATGCAAATACCGATAAATTGTTATTCTGTTGCATTATGAAGTGTTACTGAAATAATTTTTGCAATGTCTTAACCCATAGCTAGGTATTTTTGTGACTTTTTTGTGTTTGTTTGATAATGTTGTACGTCTGGCGTGTAGAAGAGCTCGCGTGCGACTAAGTAGTAAGTGCACTGCGGCTATAGATTATGTTGAATGTGACCAAACATTGCGTTGCGGTGTCAACTCCATACATCTCAATGTCCATCAGCATTATAATATAGGCAATAGACAATAGACAGATTTGATTTCATATTATTTGAACTTCATTTGATATTGATCAGCAGGTTGACTGTCATATGTGTTTATTGAATCGATATTGTATGCTCATCAGTTTGAACTAACGAACATAGCGACAGTAATCAAAGTTAGCATTGTTTAATAAAAATACAGCTTTATGAACCAACTGTAGACAATAATCTATATTATATATACATATTATAATTTAACAAAGTCGCTTTTTTTCCCTCATGTCCCTTTGTTCCCTTTAATCTTTAAAACTACGCAACGGATTTTGATGATTCTTTCAGTGTTAGATAGCCCATTTATCGAGAAAGGCTAAAGGCTATATTTTATTAGGTACGCTAAGACCAATAGGAGCGAAAAAATAGAGGAAAATGTAAAAAAAACGGGGAAAATTATTTGAAAGGGCTAACTTGAACGCGCTAATCTCAGGAACTACTGGTCCGAAATTCGTTCAGTGTTAGATAGCCCATTTATTGAGGAAGGCTATAGGCTATATTTTTTCACGCTAAGACTAATAGGAGAATGTGGAAAAAGCGGGGGAAAATATTTGAAAGGTCTTATCTCGCGAACTACTGGAGCAATTTTTATGTTATTTGGCACAGATAAGAAGTAGACCACGTGAAGGATCATAGGCTATCGATTTTAATCATTTTTTCTGTGGCTATATATTTTATACCCGTGTGACGCCGGGGCGGGTCGCTAGTAATTGATAAACAACACCTACAGCAACCACTCATTAGCTATGTCCACACTATGCCTTTTTTTGTTCATCAAGGGCATGCGTCATAGCGCAGTCAACAGCGCGCGTGAGGCATGCCAGCGACGCATGCGCTCTGATCGTATCCAAAAATTTCCTAAGCCGCACATATTCCACCCAGTAAAATGCATGCCCTTGATGAACGAAAAAAGACACAATGTGGACAAAGCTATTTGGGATCGATCAAAATGAACTGCCATGGATTTGGAAACGACTAGAAATATTCTCGCTCCATTTGCCTACAAACCGTAAGGGCATTTGTGCACTACACGGAATTTCACCATCCGGCGCGAAGCGGCGCGGCGTCCCGATTTCACGTTTTGATATCGCAAACGTGAAAGTTATGAACGCCGGACGGTAAATTTCGTGTAGTGGACAAACCCTTAATCCAGTGTTTTAGGAATTTTTAAAATGAAAACTTCTTGTGACCTAAAATTCGTTGGAGCAGAGTCTGTTAACGCGGCGTAGATAAGAAAGTAATTGAAGTTGTATTTTTACGAAAACGTATGTTAGGGTTCTGCCGGCACTCACAGAGTTCATCATATAAAAGAGTAGAAAAAGAAATAATTTGAATATGAAAAAATTATAAAAGTTGAAATATTTTTAAATAATAATCTATATTTATTATTTTTTATGATTTATTTATAATTAATGATCTAATTAAAGAATATTATTTTAAAAGTGTCACTATTTTTAATGAAAAAATTATATAAAATCAATGGACATGTTTCGTTTGAGAATAAAACCAGGGCATGACCCATTTTGTTTTTAAAAGAGCTATTCATTTAATATATTTTAAAGCCTGGTCATTTATTTTTGTATCAAATCTAAAAAAATCGTCACATGATATCAAAAGCTAAATAAAAATCACACTATTTTAAAGCCAAAAAATAAAGATATTTTTTTAGAATAATCTATACTATAAATTGTTGAGAAATTACAACTAAGACGAGAACTTATAATTTTAGACAGCAATTTTTAACCTGATACTTTTAACATTATCATTTTTGTTGCATGCAAACGAAGATTTCTATTTTCTTATAAAACTTTCAACGACATGTTATTTTATGTTTTAAATATCGTGCAAAAACGAATGGGATTAGTGTTGGATAAAAAATAGAAGAATATGTTGTCCATACAGAGACACCCGCATGGTTCTTGAGCAAACAAGTGAACTTCAGAACAAAACCTCCACGCTCATACGGGCTCCGTTCCACTGCAAGAAAAATATTAATTAACCGCTTCTTTTATTCGTGACTTAGAAATACTAATATTATAAATGCGAAAATATCTATCTATTAACACTGATTTAATTTAAATTATGAGATATCTAATTTAAGGGCCTGTTTCACCACTTTCTGATAAAGTGCCGAATAGGCTATATTCACAACTTTTTTGACAGATTCTTCATACTTGATCTGTCAAGTAAATTGGTGTATAGCCTATTCATCACTTATCAAGAAGTGGTGAAACACTCCCTAAATCTCGGGAAAAATTACACATTTTATCACGGAAAAATATACGGGACGTATTTCTGGGCAACAAAATTGCGGGCACCATCTAGTTCATAATAAATAACATAGCAAGACGCCAGAATCGCGTAGCTCATGAAAAAGGTATTTATAATAAGCAACAGACTGCAACTCAAAGTTAGTTGTATATGAATTTATAATTTACTAGATGACGCCCACAGCTTTAACTTGTAAGAGACAGACATGACGACCTCTGTGGCTTAATTGGTTGAGAGTCGCGGGTTCGAATCCCGCCGACGGAACAAGTTTTTCAATGTTCCCGGGTCTGGATGTGTATTAAATATGTGTATGATATGATAAAAATCTTAAATATATTATATATTATAAAAGTATATAATATATTTAAGAGTTTTATCCGTTTCAGACTGACGTGGTGTGAAGCGTCCATAGATATTATTAATATTACTATTAGACAGAGACTTTCGCATTTATATTACTAGTATGGATGTGAATTTTATATTGGGTTAATCCAACCACAAGCCTGCATTTTCCTCACGAGGCCTAAATTTAAAATGAGTCGCGGACCATAATAATTATTTTGGTTGCTGCGGACCACTGGTTGGGAACCAGTGATTTACACGTTCTAGCAGTAATTCATCGACATGGGTTCTCTGTTTTGATGACGTCATCTGCCTGCATCGCTCTCAAAGGGCGCAATTAACTCCATTGTTATGTTTACCCAATTCAACCGTTATTGTTAGTTAATGGGTGTTATATTTAACTACTAGATGACGCCCGCAACTCCGTTGCGCCAAAATCCGTTTATCGCGCTGTAACCGTACGTTTTTCCGGGATAAAAAGTATCTTATGTAGTGTAGTCTTGAGTCCCGGGAAAGGTCCCGGGACTGAAAGTATCTCCATACCAAATTTCAGCAAAATCAATTCAGCAGTTTGGGCTTGAAAACATAGAATAAGACTATCAGACACACTTTCGCATTCATTATTATTATATTAGTAGATATTATTGCTTTACAAGAAACCTGGTTGCTGCCTCAGGAAATGTCGGAACTGAGTCGAGTTAATACACAATTTAGCTACTATGGAAAATCAGCTGTGGACACATCGCAAGGCATATTGCGAGGGCGACCATACGGCGGAGTGGCTCTGTTGTGGAATAAAAGGAAGTTTAGCTGTGTATCTGTGATAAAATGTGAAAGTGATAGAATCGCGGCAATTAAAATTACTACTGCCGACCGCGAATTTCTTGTATTTAGTGTGTACATGCCAACGGACTGTTCGGACAATTTATTAGAATATGTTCAGTGTCTTAGTGAGATTGTAGCAATCATTGAACAATGTGACGTAGAATCAGCTTATATCTTAGGGGACTTTAATGCACATCCTGGGGAGAACTTTGGAAATGAGTTATTAAATTTTTGTAATGAGCAAAATTGGTGTTGCATCGACATTGGCATGCTGGAACAGGATACTTTTACTTATGTCAGTGAGGCACACGGCAGTCGAAGATGGTTGGATCACTGCGTGATCACCGAATCTGCGCGACGGTCAGTAGTCTCAGTACAGGTACGGTATGATATTTATTGGTCAGATCATTATCCCTTAGAAATACAGTGTAACATTTATAGAGTAGGGCCGACACTTCGGTTGCCGTGTGCGTCAATTAATAAAATTGTTTGGGGCAATAGAGACGAAAGTCAAATAGAATTATACACTAAATTCTGTAATGAAAAATTAAGAGAAATTGATTTTCCTTATAAATTAGGCTCATGCTCTGATGCGCCATGTAATATTAAAAGCGAGGAACATTTAGCTATAATTGATAATTTATATTCTAAAATTGTTAGCACTCTGCAAGATGCTGCTATTTATACCTACAGGGGTAAAGACGGTAAAAAAAGAAAAAAATGTCACATTGTGGGATGGAACAAATATGTCAGAAGCGCTCACCGTGATGCTAGACAAAAATTTTTGAACTGGGTTCGTTGTGGTCGGCCGCGGGTTGGTAATGCTTATACTGACATGTGCCAGTCTAGATCTTTGTTTAAAACAAAATTAAAGCACTGTCAGAATAATCTAGAACTGATCAAAATGAATGACATAGTAGAAAAACACAAGAATAAAGACTTTCGCGGATTTTGGCAGGAAACGAAAAAGATAAGTCCCAAATCTAATGTCCCGGTGAGTGTTGACGGTATAAGTGAACCTAAGGATATAGCTAATATGTTTAGGGCTCACTTTTTCATTAGGAATGTATCTCAGCAATTTGGGGAGGTGAATAGTGCTGAGGCTGTTGTCGCCGGCGATTATGAGCGAATTACTGGTAAAGATGTTTCATCAGTCATTAAACAAATGACCAGAGGGAAATCGCCAGGTCATGACAGCCTCAGTATTGAGCATTTCCTTCATGCTGGCCCACATTTACCTAGGCTTTTAGGATTGTTATTTACAATTTGTAAAAGACATTCCTATCTGCCTATAGATCTTATGAGAACGGTTGTAGTACCTGTAATTAAAAACAAAACTGGAGATACATCAGATAAGGCTAATTATCGGCCAATATCACTAGCCACAGTCACTGCTAAAGTGTTTGATGGTTTGCTTGAGAGACAACTTAAAAAAATACTTAACCTACATGACGCACAATTTGGTTTTAGACCGAAGCTATCCACAGAGTGTGCGATTTTGTCTCTTAAGCATATCATCAAGTACTACACGGACCGCAAAACATGTATTTATGGGGCTTTTCTTGACTTGTCCAAGGCATTTGATCTGGTAAGATATAACATTCTGTGGTCTAAGATGGTAAAGTATGGTGTGCCATCTGATGCAATAAATCTTCTTAAATATTGGTACGAACACCAGATAAACCAGGTCAGATGGCTTGGACAGTTGTCAGATGAGTATAGGCTGGAGTGTGGAGTAAGGCAAGGGGGATTATCGTCGCCTACTCTATTTAATCTATACGTTAATGAATTGATTGATGAACTCAGCAACACCCAGGTTGGATGCTCACTTGATGGTTACTCTTTAAACAGCATAAGTTATGCGGACGACATGGTGTTGCTGAGTCCATCAATCTCAGCACTCCGGAGACTGATAGGTGTATGTGAGAAATATGCGGAGTCACACGGCCTTGTCTACAACGTCCAGAAAAGTAACCTTGTAATATTTAAAGCAAAGGGACGTAACGTAGAGACATTACCGACTGTGACGCTCAATGGCGTGGCTCTTACGAGAGTATCGACTTTCAAATATCTGGGCCATATAGTGACTGAGGATTTGAAGGACGATAGTGATCTGGAGAGAGAGCGGAGAGCGATTGCAGTCCGGTGCAATATGTTGGCCCGCAGATTTGCACGGTGTAATGCAGAAGTTAAAATAACTCTTTTTAAAGCTTTTTGCCAAAGTATGTACACGTGCAATCTGTGGGTCAACTACACGCAGCGGGCTTACAACGCTCTCCGAATTCAATATAACAATGCACTGAGAGTGATGTTGGGGCTACCACGATTCTGCAGCGCATCAAATATGTTCGCACAAGCGCATACAGATGGCTTCCAAGCTGTCTTACGAAAGCGAGTTGCCTCCTTGATGACCCGAGTTCGTGACAGCACCAACATCATTCTGAGGATAATTATTGACAAATTTGATTGTCCCATTGTGCGCCATTGGGTACGTTTACATGTGCAGGTACCCAGTGCCACAAACAGGCCAAACAGATATTTAAATTGATTGAATTTTGATTGATTGATTGAATTTTATTATTATGTCTACTAACATAGTTTTTAAGTATTGTTTTTTTACTAACAAATTATGGACTTAGTCTGAAATAAATGATTTATTTATTTATTTATTATAATATTAAGTATGGATGAGTAGAATAATGTAGCTATTTGTTGAACTACACAAGCAGTTGAAGTCTGGAAATAAAGTAAACGAAATCTTGGTATACTAAAAAAAACGGTAAAATAGTACGAGATTTCTCATGCTTACAAGCATTGTAAGTCTTTGTACATTATATTATTATCTCCATGACTTTAATATTATTGTGAAGATAATTAGTGTAGCAAAATTCAAAGTGTAAAAAACTAATAAAATAAATGATTCTGCATTAGGTGTTTATTTTTTATTTTACAAAGTTCACTTTTATTTAGAGAGTTCGCTTCAAAAGTAGCAGTGCTGAAAGTGCATTTTTTGTGATCTGTATGGGCAAGCTACCCAAAGTATAATTACTCGTAAAGTATAGGCAAACTCATGAGTTTGCCTATACAAAAGTTTAAACAATTTTGCTCTTTTAGCGCGTTGCTACTTTTACAGTAAACTTTTTAAAACCTTTTTAAAAGATTACAGAACCCTAAAACGGAACCCTAACCAGCAGAATTTTTGTATATTGGTAGGTTAATAGTTATATAATTTAAGAGTAACATTGTGCTACAAATAAAACAATCCATATTTTAGGACCATCAAATCAAAGTATGAAATCCTTTCTATCTCTGTTAGCTACCAATTTCAAGATTTTTCGCAGATAAAAAAGTTGTTTGTCTTATCAAAATGAAGCTACTCACAAAAAATTTGTTTGTTTTAGCAATAATATTCTACTTATACAGATCTGTTACGTTCATACTATTTTCCGGCTTAAATTTCTTCCGAACAATTTTCAAATTCAAAATTGGACTTTGACAGATAAGTGAAACAAAAGATACGAAATGCCATTTACATAAAAGAGACAGACTAAATAAAAGACGACCCAATTGGGTCGTATTTGAGTCCTCACAACGCGCGCGGTAGTAACATATCTGCTTTGAGATTTTTATATAATATCATTGCTTGTTAGTAATTATTTGAAAAAAATGTTCTAGGGCTCCCTGACTATAATCTATTTTTGGTCCAATATTTATTCGCTATTGGCATGAAAGATAGATATTATTATTGCTTTTCTGTGAAGTTGATATTTCTCCGACGGTGGCTTCAAAGTGCTTTGATAGCTCTTCAGTTTTAATCAAAATGTATCAAACAATTTTAATATCATAAATTATAAATTCATAGATTAATCATAAATTTATACTATAGTTTTTAATCTATATTAATATTATAAATATGTGTGTGTCTGTCTGTCTATCTGTCTGTCCGTTACCTCTTCACGCCCAAAACGCTGAACCGATTTTGCTGAAATTTAGCATGGAGATACTTTGAGTCCCGGGAAAGTACATAGGACGCTTTTTTCCGAAAAAATGTACGGTCCCCGCGTGATAAACGAGTTTTGGCGCAACGGAGTTGGGGGCATCATCTAGTAACAAATATGTCTGTTAATTCCTAATAATTCTTCATGCTATTATGCGAATTATCTCTGAAAGGACCTAAATGAAATTCATAATAATTAATAGGTTGTTTGAAAAGTAATGTAGTTTTTTCCCCGACACAGGATTTATTTGTATATTTAATTTGTACCCAACTTCACATTTAAGCCGTATAAGTTGTATATGCTTTGAGAGCTCATGTAGCAAGGCTCGTGTGTGAAAAAATTCAATTAAGGACCTTCCCCTACGGAGATTCCATAATTTACCGTATTTAGAGCCTTATAAACTCATAATTTGAAAGCTACAAAGTTATAATAAAAATACAGCAATAATCTTCAGTATATACTTTTTCCGTGTTAAATTTTCTATTTTTGTTTATTATACTCATGATATTAGCTTCCAAAGTAATACCAATTTATTAAAATTGAAGCATACTTTCAGCATCTCCCTAGTATTTACAAATTACGTTTATTTGAAACACACGACAATAGATAATATAGACAATTTCATTAACTACTTCCCCGTTTTAATTTTTTTTAGATCAATTTTAAACTAAGATAAGTAAAAAAATAGGATTTTTGTGCGATCTCGGCAACGCGTGAAATGTATGGTCAAGGTCGTTTGGTCGGGGGGTGGCCTTAATTCGCATTCATTGAATGACACCATTCAATTGAATGACTCGGCCGAACGTCGCGTCGATTGAACGATCGTCACTCAACGTCCAACTAGTTATCGATTTGTTATTTATTTTATTTAATTTTATTTAAAACGGCTACGGTTATTTTATTTTAATCCCATTTAACGACTTCACTATTATATGACTTTTAGTCAAGACATTAAAAATCACAGTCAACGTCTTGATGAGTTGTCAGTCATTCAATTCGACAGATACATTTTTTCATTTAACTATTTAAATATTTTTCATACCTGTATACTAAGAGTAGTTAATAATAATATTTAAAATTATAATAATAAATTAATAGTCGTCTTTGTTTTCTAATTAATTTTACAGCATTTATATTTTTACATGTTTTTCAAGTTTATTTCTGTATAAACTTAAATGCAAACCTTTTTTTTAGGGTTCCGTACCCAAAGGGTAAAAACGGGACCCTATTACTGAGACTTCGATGTCTGTCCGTCTGTCTGTCCGTCTGTCTGTTTGTCTCCAGGCTGTAACTCAAGAACGGTAATAGCTAGAAAGTTGAAAATTTCACAGATTGTGTATATCTGTTACCGCTATAACAACAAATACTAAAAACAAAATAAAATTAATATTTAAGGGGGGCTCCCATACAACAAACGTGATTTTTTTTACCTTTTTGGCTCTATATCAATAATAGCAACAGGTAGGTACTTGAATTTTACTCAAGCTCCTTAATTTTATGTGCACTTTAATATTTAATAATAATATTAAAATAAAATAAAAAATTGAGGGGGGTTCCCATACAAAAAACACAATTTTTGGGCTAATTTTGCTCTATAATGGTACGGAACCCTTAGTGCGCGAGTCCGACTCGCTCTTGGCGATTATCAGTATAAATATTATACTAAATATTTTCTGGTATTTTTTTAAAAAGTTGAATTTTACGAAAATTTATAACACGGAAATTTTACGTAGAAATACTAATTGTTCAAAAGTTAGTAAATGAAGAAAAGTTCAGGTATCGTTTATATTACTTTGAAAATCCCATTAAGGCTGTCACAGATAGAGCAGGTAATGTAAAGATGTATATTATAGCACGCTACATCTCGATACATCTCGATACATCTTTCTATAGAAATCGTCAGGAGATCACACACAACAGCTATAATATATATTTTTACATCTTCGTATTTTAAGATACAGAGCTATATGAAAATATACATTTAAATTTTGATTCATCTACATACATCTCAATACATTTCCGTGTAAAATATACAATTTTTCTCTTCATAGGATGTTCCAAAATTTCTGTGCTTATATTATGTACGACAGACAGAGTCACACCTCAGCACAGCACTTCACAGCAGGCATTGCAGGCAGTCTGTTCCCCAGAGCCTACATTTTCAATCAAATATCTTCAATCCACATCGTTCTGTTTTGAGCACATATTGTAACAATTGTGCGAATCAAAATCACAATCTGAATCATCTTTTGATGAACTATCTAGTAAATCTGATAGCAATTTACTCAAAGGGTTTATAGTATTACGGCATTAAAAATAAGAACAGCTTGTATAGCACCTTAGCAGCTGAAACTTGCGTTGCAGCTGAAAAATGTAGGGAAAGATACATTACATTACCTGTTGTGTGTGTGATACATTAATATAATGTAAAGCTATACATCCCGGGATGTAATGTATATTGATATGCATTACCTGCTCTGTGTGTAAGCCCCTTTACAACGAAGTAAAAATTCCGTTCCACAGTTTTTGTGATCGCCTAGGCCGAAAAATGCAATTCTCGCCTAACTATCAAAGCTTTACAAACTTTCCATTGATTTTCCAATCAATTAACTCTGGGGACGTCAATCGCACTATATAAACATCAGCCTTTTGACCGGTAAATTTCATTTGCACTATAGTGGAAGTCTAACTTCTGTACCGAATATTAATGGGGCGTTCAGACGCTATGCTAATAGACCTAATATTATTACATTACCGCCACTCAAACAATGTTTTGCGTCACTTCTGAAAGTATTATAATTTGAAAGTACTTAGTACGTATCTTTGGCGATATTGTAACATATTTATTTATTCAACATTTTTGACGAGGCTTAAAAATGCACTTGGCATCTTAGCCAACCTCATAGTATTTTTCAAAATTAATTTAAAAATTAATAAATGAACTATGTGACCCTTCATTGACAATAAATAGATCCTGATTAAAGAACGGGCCTCTTGGGAAAGAGGCGACGACGCCAATATAATAATACAAGCTGACTCGGCAAACGTTGTTTTGCCACATAAATAATTTTTGGTATGAAAAATAGATGTTGGCGATTCTCAGACCTACTCAATATGCTCACATAATTTCATGAGAATCGGTCAAGCCGTTTCGGAGGAGTACGGGAACGAACATTGTGACACGAGAATTTTATATATAAGACTAGCTGTCCCGGCAAACGTTGTTTTGCCATATAAATAATTTTTGGTATGAAAAATAGATGTCGACCGATGCTCAGACCTACTCAATATGCTTATAAAATTTCATGAGAATCGGTCAAGCCGTTTCGGAGGAGTATGGCAACGAAAACTGTGACACGAAAATTTTATATATTAGATTAATTTGCCCCCCAAACAAATTTCCTGGGAACAACTGGCTTCTGAGATCATGATTTTGTCAACAAGACGTGCATTAAGTCTTTTGTAACCCTACAGTGGTAGGTGACAATTTAAGCGTGAAAAGTTCCATTGCACACATCGTTAGATAAAAGTAAATAAAACTTTGAAGTATTTCGCTAGAGTTCGAGGATGGCTGGACTGATTTCGATTTATTTCTTTACATATTTTCAATTGGGAGTTAAGATAGATAAGGCGGGGAATATAATAAAATCAAATTAATATAACAACTTATATTGGGACTGATAATATAATATAAGACTGCAGGTACCTAATTGATAATTAGTGATAATATTTATATCATAAGAACTAGATGACGCCCGCAACTCCGTTTCGCCAAAATTCGTTTATCGCGAGGGAACTTTACATTTTTCTGGGATAAAAGTATTATATTTCCTTTCCCGGGACTCAAAGTATCTCCTTACCCAGCGAAATCGGTTCAGCGGTTTGGGCGTGAAGAGATCGCAGACAGACAAACATGCAGACATACAGACTCACTTTCGCATTTACATTATTATTAGTATGGATATGAAATACGATGACGCGAGGGTCAGGCGTTTATGTATTTAACCAATCAAGCCCCGTACGAGCACCGGTGATTGCGACAACAATAGAATACAATCGGGGATTCTAGGAAATGCTATCCTAGAATCCCCGATCGAAGGATTAAGTAATAGCTATTTTAAATCTCTAATTTACCGATCCCAAGTCCCAAGAAAAGGTGGCGCGACGAACAGTGGCCAGCAACATCACAGGATCGTGAACTTTCGAAAGAAAGAGGGGAGGTCTTTGCCCAGCAGTGGGACACTGTAGGCTGCTAATAAGAATAATAATAAGTCCCAAGACTTTATAAAAAAAACCCAATTTTAAAATATTCATTTTGCAACTTTTAGTATACATAAAATTATTCACAACCTAACTTTTCACACTCTATTAGAAAGAGACTGCCATTCCGAAATAACCATTGACGAGAACCACTCATGTAAATTATGGCTTCGCTTAAACACGAATGCTAATAATTCTAAATGCCGTATGAAAGTTGCATTTCATAATACATTTTGTAACCACTGATGCGATTGAAATGACGACCTACTTGATTAACCCAGATACACACAATACGGCAGCAACATGGCAGCATCTCACACTTCACCACACTTTGAATAGTGAGTAACACCGCATTTTTGTTCTAACACGTTCCCCTGACATTGCTTTATTGCTGCCATCAAACAGTAATTACAGCAATGTGTTGCTGGGATTTACGCTCGTAATGTACAGTTTATGACACGTATCATCTATCTTTTAATGCGCGGTGTTTTATTACAATTAGTTTGAATTATGCGCGCTCGTGTAGGGTGTTATGAATATTGCGCTACCTACATTTATTTTCCTGTTCTATCTCAGGTAATGAAACCACATAACCTCGTTTTAAACGTGAATAATCAAGAATGTGGCGGACCCACAGTAGCGACTGAGTAGACGGAACTAAGGAGTACCTCGACTTCAAAGAAACGGGCGAATATATCCAAATTAATAATGCGCATTGCTTCGCTAATTATCGTAATCACGAAAACACCTACTAAATATTATAAAACGTAAAAGCCCCAAGCAATGCACTTTGTTCAAAGGAAATAGAAGTAAATATTCGGTGGCTGTCCGGTGTCGCCGGTCCGTCAACTGGCGATTAGCGAGCGATTTGGAAGCGAAGCGACTGCGTGCATGCCGCACAATCGCCGTGACAGTGCAGCGTCGTCGCGTCGTGGCGTGGACGCCATTTTGTACACTCGTCTAGGGATGTGAGGTCAGAATCCATTTTGCTACTGAGTGTCCAAAACGCGGAAGGCAAGCTGCGTGCACGCCGCGCAATCGCGGCGCCATCGCGGCGTGTGCGCTGCGCAGTCGCTTCGCTTTCAAATCGCTCGTTAATCGTCAGTGTGATAAGGCCCTAAGTGCTATAACTCTCCGGGAAGCCATCGCGGCGTTACCATGATAACCTCCAAGCAACGCCAGGCGCCTCTACGTCGCTGCAAAGCGCTATTTTTCTTAACGTTAAGTTTAAAACAGCGCTTGCAGCGACGTCTTCCGACGCTCGGGAAATACGACCGTTGCCGAAAAATTACGAAAATTTCTATGCGCATTATCACTTTAGGAGCACTGTACGTGAGTTGGGCGCGATTGTCACTTTCAAGTTTCAACATGTTTCACAAGTTGAGTAACGCATTAGTACGGCGCGCGCCGGCCGATATGATTATACTATGTCAAACGTATCGATATCTCTTCTGAGTCGGCCTACTCGTTAGTCCTGTTTACTCGGTAGCGATGTTGTCGCGTAGCGACATCTATTAGGCCTCTTTAGAACCTTTACGCCTAATAGATTGCGTCGCTTATCGATAATTTATAACTCGGAATGAGGTTAGTAGCGTCATCTTTGGGGTAATGATGCAACTATTTTAACTCCTTGTTGTGATATCTGTTATTTTTACCAGATGTTTTCCTTTTTTATTAACTATTTCATAATTAAATAAAAAGTATTGTTTTAAATTACATCTACCTAAAGATAATTATATTTTTTTAACTTAACTTTTTTTTTTAAATTGTTGGTGACTTTTAAATCGCGTCCTTTGACCGCTACCACTGTCAACTTTAAAAAAAAAATATACCGGCTCGAGGGTATAAAACTCTCCGGCTTGAGCATGACTTTCTTTTTCATCACTTTCAAAGGACCCCCCGTTTTTGGTGAGTGCGTGTTTAGTGTTGTTTGTAGGATTTTCCAAGTTTCTTGTCTTTTAATACCTTTTATTGTAAATTCAGTTTAATTCTGTATTTGGTTTTTATTGTGGCGAAAATCACATTATATATTTGTCTAAATTGTAAAATTTCTCTTTGTGATAGACCACGTGTTTGAAGGCTTCTTGTTTCAACCTTTTATTTTGTAAAGTAGATTCTTATTTGTAATATTAACTCTCTAATATTAATTCTTTCACCGTGGTCAAGTTATTTTCTTGGTTTTCTTTGTTGTAATAACAAAAATGGCCCTGACCTAGTTTTGAATGTCAATGTCAGAGGTTCAATAACCTTTTGCTCTGTAGTAATCGTATTTTGATTTTCTTAATTCCCTTTTTAATTAGTGTTTTTTTAATGTTTGTGATGGACCCTGCAACCACGTGCTCGAAGTCTTCGGGTGGAGAACACGTGCTTGCAGGGGGAGTCATCAACAGCGTGAACACTCTCCTAAGGCCTGCCTCGAACATTCCAGGGGTTCACCGTCTGGAGCAACTCCTTGTTCACCGTCTGGAGCAACTCCTTGTTCACCGTCTGGAGCAACTCCTTGTTCACCGTCTGGAGCAACTCCTTGTTCACCGTCTGGAGCAACTCCTTGTTCACCGTCTGGAGCAACTCCTTGTTCACCGTCTGGAGCAACTCCTTGTTCACCGTCTGGAGCAACTCCTTGTTCACCGTCTGGAGCAACTCCTCTGCTACGTCCTGAGTAGCTCTGCTACGTTCCGGAGCAGCTCCTTGAACTGTGCTACGTTCTGAAGCAACTCTTCTGCCACGTTCCGGAGGTTCTACCACCCCACCGGCTTGCCACGTGTCAGCCCATGCCGTCTGGCTGACGCGCCATCTGACGCCACACACCGTACCTGCCACCACATACGGGATCCCGTACACTGCCACCAACACCTGGCCATCGACGCTGCACCTGTTGCCGGGATCGCGGAGGCTTGAGGAGCTGGAGTCCCGCAAGTCGCTGCCTGTCCCCAGATAAGTGTCGTGTCCCTAAACCCGAGAGCTAAGACTGTGAAATAGACCGAGGCTAGGTTACGTGCCCGCGTTCCCCTCTCTCCGCTGACTACTAGTTTTTTTTATTTAAATAAATTTGTTATTTGTTAAATCTCTTTTTTATTTATCTCTCCTTTTTATTGTCCCTGTGCCGGCCAGGTGACAATGTGTCAGTAGACAACCCTACGCGCTATCGAATATTTCAAAATACGAATATTAAACTTATGCCTAGTGGGTCTAAGCCTTCTTAGTGTATATAAATACTAAACTGTGTTCTAGACCACATGGGCGCCGGCAGAAATAATTCCCAAGGGGTGCAGATTTTAGCTTTCTTTCTTTTCTTTTCTTTTTACTTTTTACGAACAACAGTGATCGTCAATTTACGTCAACAGATTACATTTAGTGCCGAAACATTACGAACTATCTTTGTACGGCATGGTATTTTGGGTTACAAAATGCTTTTTATTTCAATCATTCCTGTTGATCCTGAGATTCCCAAGGGGTGCAAGTGACCCCCTGGCACCCCCCAGCTGGCGCCCATACTAGACCATGATTCACGTAGTACTAAAAGATATGCAACTTTGTTCACGCACCTTTTCGTTTATCACACAAGAGGCCATACATCTCTCGAGACAAAAAAAAATTATGACTCAAATATGAAAATGAAGTTAATTAATCGAGCCTAAGCATGAAGTGGTAACAGATAGACGAAAATATTTTCAAATTCATACTGCGATGAATTGTACTATAATGTGTTAGGTACTCTGACCAAAACAAAAATTCACAAGCAAAGGAAAAATATAAAAAGCGAACGCTCTGACTTTTGGAGTATTTCGACGTGAAAAATAGGAGTCCATCGCTCGGATTGTACGTTGTAAAAAGAATAACAAATCCATTTTGAAACGTACCTAGAAAGGTGGGAAATTTAAATGAGTAAGAACAGTTCGAAAATTCAGCCTACGTGGTGATTACCACGTAGGCTGAATTTTCTAAATAATTTGATTAGATCCAGGGCTATTTGGTAGGCTAATAAATATTGATAAAAACCGTTTTTCAATGGGAAATTAAAATGAGTATGAATAGTTCATAATTACCACGTAAGTTGAATTTTCTAAATAATTTGTTTGGATATAGGGCTATTTGGTAGACTAATAAATATTGATAAAAACCGTTTTTCAATTACCTTCATGCTAAATCAAAAACCCACGCGCTTAGTTTTAATTTTCAACATCAAAGGCCGACACAAATTTCACAAAACCAATATGAAACTCTCATTTCAAAAGAGAAAAGTAATTGTAAACATGTGTTAATACAACTCAAACAATATTTTTGCTACTATACACATCAGAGTTGTTTACAAAACGTACACAAAACTTTACATGGGGTATGTTAGGTATGGAGCCCTGTTAAGGCAAATATTATTTTTTCTTACATGCAGCGTGGTATATATTATAGTGTTACCAGACGACAACCGCAAATCCGTTGCGCTACAATTTGTTAATCGCGTGGGAACTGTAAATTCGGGATAAAAGTATTCTATAATTCTTTCCTGGGACTAAAAGTATATCTATACCAAATTTAAGCAAAATTAGAATAGTGGTTTGGGCGAGAAGAGGTAACAGACAGACAGACCTTCGCATTTATAATATAAATATGGATACATAATATAAGTACGGCCAGACTGCAGGCGCCCTTAGACCCAGTCCACACGGTGCGTTGCACGGTCGACACAGCGCTGCCGCTTAAGGCTCAAATCACACTCAAATGGCAGCGTCTCAACTAGCAACTTATTAAAGATATTAGTTAATTTTAGTAGATATTTTCGAAAATAAGGTTTTAGCATGATAGAAGAATTTTGGTGCAACCATTTTCGCCATCATTAAGCGTGAAAAACATACCATCCTCATCACCTTGATGAGCGACAGTCTTCCACAGTGTGCTTTTCGCGTAACTTTCTGCCGCGCACTGCATAAAACTCTGGAATAAACTGTCACCAGCAGTATTTCCGGACTTAAATGACCTGCGAACCTTCAAGAAGCTTCTCTGCAGCTCTTCTAATGTCGCGAGTGTCCATGGGTGACGGTAGTTGCTTTCCATCAGGTTTGCTCATTTGCCCCCTTATTTTATAAAAAAAGACGGAGTTGCGGGCATCACCTAGCTTACAAATTACACAAAGAGCATAAAAATTGCCTTTTATCTAACCTATTATCTAAAAGTAACATTTAATTAAACCCTGATGAGTTTTAATTTCCGTCCATTATCCTCCCATCCCGACCGAAAATATAATCATTTCGTTTTTGAAAATTAATTAATCTTATCTTTTCCATTAGCTAATCAATCCCGATGCGACTGTGACGCTACTGTACTCGATTTATCTTTGTAACCGATTACGTCACACCACTGTTTTATTTTAAACTACGTCCTACATTTTATAAAATATTTTTGTGTATGTAATTAAACTGTAATTATTAACTTTTTAAACATTTTTGCTGAGGATATGGGCGAAAGCCTAAAATCACATTAAAAATGATCTAGTGTTTATAGGTAAAGACTAACAATGACAAAGTATCAAAAAAGTGTTTTACTTCGCCTTTTTTAAACAAAAAAATGGATACTACTTATAACAAAATTGATAAAGTTACCTTTACTTACCTCTTTCGATTTACCGCGAATTTTCGCAAATATAATCGAGGCATTTCATATTTAACACAATAACTTTTTCTATAAGGGCTTATTCGTGCATTGAAAACCTTGAAAATGTAAAGAAATATACAGTAGTGGCTGAAAATTTAATTAAATGCACCGATTTTTCACCCGATGATCGAAATTCGAATCCACTTCGTTTGTTTCAATTATGCGCCGAGACTGTGCATGTTGAACGAATTCAATTTTTGTCTAGTAGGTTTGTCTATTTGTCTAGGATTTTAAACTTATGAAATAAAAAATTTTTGGCTGGCTTGACGCAAATATTTTTTTGTGACTAACTAGCGATGATGGACATTTTTGCCTAGATGCTAACTATAACCTGTGAAATATTGTTGACAGGTAGAGCGAATTACCCCCTTATTGGCAGTCATCCACCATTGATACCAGTTTTCCAATATGATTTCGTAAATTTCCTGCAAAGATTTACACGTTAGATAATTATAATAAACGAAATAATATAAAATACATATTAATATAAGTTCGTATCTACATTTACAAAAATAATATTATATTAAAATGAAATCGCCGGTAAAACGTTACACAAGCATAATTCTCAAAAAGGCCAATAGGGAATTTTTCAGATTATAATAGCCGTAATTCCCAGATGAAAGTGTGCCCGGGGCAAATCCTTCAATATAGATCATGAATGATCGAACCTCCCCTCCATTGTTGCTTAACTCAATTTGATGCTTCATGCCTCTGATCCCCAATCGTTGGAGCGTTTCTTCTATTTGGGTGGATATTTCGTTGTAATTACTGTAGATTATCCGGATATGAAGGATTACAGGCGAAGCGTTGCGGAGCAAAACATTTAGCGAGAGTATTGTCGTTTAGGCCCTTAAGATATTGTTTGCTTTGCTTCGTAGCGACTGCCTCATGTCATAACGAGCGAGTAAAACATACAACCACTGTTAGTCGTAATTATTTAGAACTTTATAAGACGAAATTGAAATACTGCACAACAGATTTTGATTGCTCTCAAAGTAATAAAATAAAAATTTGCACCGTTTGTTTTTAGAAATGTCATCAAATATCAGCTTAAGGGCTTTTCTCTTTACAATGATCTATGCTGGACCACTACAAGCCATCACCATTGCGTAGACGTATGATGACGGACGATAGAACTTTCAAGTTGATTGATTTACTCGTGGTCTACGGTTGACAATGGCCAGCAGCGGGCCATCGTGGACCATTGCGTACTGGCTACTTAGGAGACAATTTATTCAAAGACAAACCATTTTTTGGGGTCTGTCAAAAAGTCAAAACGTAAAAGGGTTCCTCCCCGAAAAAAATTTGAGAACCACTGCACTACTATAATATCATGTTTAATTTTGTAAAATACTATTCTTTAAATTCTGTATCTAATTAATATTTAACTGGTTTTAAAATTGTTACTATAGTCAATTTTAAAACCACAATACTATCGTATTAATTACGTGTATCAATTTCATTTATAATTAAAACTTATTTCAAGTGATTTCCCAAAACCTCATCGCGAAATAAATAATGCTTCCTACATAATTTATGGAAAATCCATACTTCCATACCCATACTCATATTATAAATGTGAAAGTGCGTCTGTTTGTTACAACAGACAGACAGACAAACAGACACTCTTTCGCGTTTATTATAATAGTATATCTTCTTATATATAAAATGGATTTTCAAATGTGTTAGTCGCACTAAAGCTCGAAAACGGCTGAACGAATTAGGCTGATTTTAGTCTTAAAATATTCGTAGAAGTCCAGGGAAGGTTTTAAAGTGACACGAAGTTCACCGGGACAGCTGGTAATATATTATAATAGTATGGATTAAAGTATAAATGGATGTATTAAGTGAATGGATGGAATGGATATGGATTTAAGTATAAATACAAGTGCTTATCTGTTAGAATTATTGATATTGAGTAAAAAGTAGCAAAAAAAGACAGGTAGACAGAAGGATAGACATCGAAGTCTTAGTAATAGGGTCTTGCTTTTAGACTTTGGGTACGGAACCCTGAAAAGTAAGAAGTGAAGGGACAGATAACCAAATGAAATAATTTTATTCAAAGTAAATTTTTTACAAAATCTTTTCTGAACGTCGAGCCCATGGTAGAACGTAAATCTATGGTGCCTACTTCGGGGAGAATTGTTGCCTACGTTGGCTAGCAGATGATAATGGCTGCTAGTAAATAAAGACAGCAAACAGTTTCTAGAAGTATATTTAAGTTAATTAGGTACTCGGTCGCTTGTGTTCAGCTGCAGCTCAATTAGCCAGCACATTTCATGTGAGGTGAGCTAAATTCTGAAGCGAGCGACCTTATTTCGTTTATTCCAACATGTTTCAGCATTTTAACTAAATAATATATTTACAGATTACGGTAATGACTAATGACAGTAAATAATAGTATTTTAAAAAGATAAAACCGACTTCAAAATTATACATAATTAAGAATCAAAATTCCCTATCTCAAAAACTACTGAACCGATTTTAATGAGACTTGTTATTCCCTGAGTTGAACAATACCTAGTACAACAAATATACTTAAATCGGACTTATAGCTCCGAAGATATGCGAACGCAAACGTAGAAATACTGATACATAGAATTTTGAAATTTGGCACATTTCTTCAGACGCTGATAATATAGATAATAGATTAATATAATATACGAAAGCTGAGCAGTTATGTAATTATTACATACATATATACGGGTCGAATGCATATTGCATAACCACCTTTTTTAAGGCGGTTAAAAAATAAGAATTGGACGTGACGATGCTCTACGAAGGTTCGTAGTAGAGGTGCTACGCTCGCGTAGACCCACTACGACTATCTACGAGAGTTGAAACCTCGTCCGCTTTTTTATTTTCTTTAAATATTCGTCTCATTTTATTAACTGTAGTTAGTGTCTTTGAATGTAAAAGTACCCTTGGGTTAGTGGAAAAAAATTCATCATCTCGTCTGGAGCCTTAATAAAAATGAGGCATTCAACAATTTTCCTTTACAAATTTTATTAGGGCAAGCTAGTCGTACGGTTTCGCAGTACTTAATTTTAAGTACCTGACCGTAATATATTCAGAAGAACGTAGTAAGGTCCACAAATTACGCGAGGTGTTTTTTTAATTTTTAGACCCCCCCCTCCTTGGTGAGATTTCGTGAGATTTTAATCAACCCTACCGTTATTCCATCCCAAATCTCACGTGAGATTTTTCAAAATGTTGGTTTCTTACGTAAACGTAAACGTTAAAGTAAAAGTTTGACAGTCAGTAGTACAATTAAATCTTAAGCATACGTACCTACAATCTGGATGAAATGGACCAAAATAGTATTATTTTGTTGAGAAAAAAATTACGTGAGATTTGCCGAGACCCCCCCCCCCCCCTCCCCAACGTGAGATTAGATAATATTTGACTCGACCCCCTCCCCCCTAAACACCTCACGTAAAATTTTGTGGACGCCCCCTAACCTAATCTTCAGAAAAGTCGTCGTTATTTCTTTTGATATGGTCTTAAAAACAGTTGCGTAAATATTCTCAAACAACTTTCGCGGTTGCAAGTTTGGGGATTTATTCTTTTCTTTTGTAAACGAAACAAAAAGAATTACGTTTTAAAATTTCACCTTCTGTTTGAGAAATAAATTTACCTTTTCTTTTGAGGAAATTTTTTTCGCTTTTGTTTCCTTTTTTGTTGCAAATTTAATGATGATTTCTAAGTAATTGACCATTGTCTTGTTACTTTCCGAAAAGATGTTTATATACGCGAACATTTAGGGTCTGTCTCACCACTTCCTGTTAAGAGCTGGATTGGCTGTCCACAACTTATTTGATAGATAATCCATGCTCAATCTACGCTAAGGCGTTAGTCCCACTGGGTTCTGAGAGCTCTTGTGCATTGCGCACACACTTGTGAATTTACTCCTGTGTATGGGGGTATTATTATTATATAATGCAGCATTTTGAACTGCATCTTAACAGGAACAGTTCAAAATGTACATGTGTGTCGCATCAAGTGCTGTTTTGATGTACGAAGACTTTAAGTGATGTTTAGTTTTTCTGGTACGTTCTATATCCTAGTTTATTTTACACTACCAAACTACGAATAATAAAAACTAAGCAAGAGTAACTCCGTCAAAAAACATGCTCCAAAATACTTGTCAAAAAGAAAGTACCTTAGGTTCACTTTTCATACATTTGCAATATTTAGGTGACCTTGAGCGGTATAAAGGCTGACGTTACATGACAGTTCGAATGGAACCAAATTTAAAACTGTATTAGTATGGGAGTTACGTTTCCTTAGGTTTTATTATTCGTAGCTGCCAAACATCAAATCCCCTGAAAATCTTACAGTTTGTCTATACAAAAAGCGGCCTATGTTTTATGATTTATTGAAGTTTACATTACTACCAAGACGTTGTTTGAAAGAACTTATACAAGATTTAAAATAATAATAAATATATTTTTTTAAATGACCACATTTCTAACTTTTAAAAGTTCTGAAACGAATATTACAGTTTTTAAAATGATACTGTATTGGCTTATATTATGTAGATGGAGAATAACACAAATATAATATCAAGTTGTCGCGATGCTTGGACCCTCAAGGCGTTATAGCAAAATGAAAATACAAGAATATTGTATATTCTCGGAAAACAATTTCAAAAGTTACACGAGTGAGTAACTCCTAAACTTTATTAGACAATGTAAAGTTCATCAAGTTCATCTTGTCTCTAAAAGAAATATTTATCTGTTTAATATATACATATTCTACAAAGTAAACTTATATTACACAAAAATGTGTAATCTATTATATTTATCATGTTATTATTGTATTGTTCACACACTTACCATATCGTCGAAGCCGCAACATTGCTTAAGTTGATACGTGTACGGTAAAATAACTCTTAATTATTAATAATAATTTAATAACAAATAACAGGTGTACGGACTGCCTCGGTCAGGCTTCGTTCACGGTATGCTGCGCGCGCGTCCCTTATCTCGTCGCTATGTAGGTCAGTCGCCAGCCGGGCGCCACCTGTTTTGATCTATGACGTGACGTCATATTACAGATGGGATGAAAGGGAATTTTTATATTATACACTATTTTATTTTTACACTATAAAATATATATATATATATATATATATATATATATATATATATATATGCATAATATGCCTATTAAATATGTACATGTTCTTTCTCATCATTTTTAGGCTTATCTACTTATTTATTTTTTATAATGTAAGTATTTATAAAGTTTTTTTTTTTTTACTATCTTATTGTTCACTTTGCGCTGGCGCCAGTGTGCATCTGTCGAGCGATTGGCAACAAGGCCCCACAGAACACCAGGGATCGCGGTGTATACTGTGATCATCACCTGAGTGGGGTCCTTTTCGGTGGAATTCGCATTACACTGCATTGTAATTTGCTAGCTATAAGTACCCAAATATACACCTACCTACAGTATATTATGTCCATCTGGAACTTATTTGCTAATGTTCCTTTTTTATATTATTTTTGTTTTTTATTTTATGCCTATTGTCTTTTTTGTGAAATGTATATTGTAATGTGGTGTAATGTGTTTGTACTGAATAAATGTTTATTATTATTATTATTATTATTATTATTATTATGTTTTTGTAAAATTTTCTTTTCTCCCTTGCGGGGAATACTGAAGTGGCGGGCTTGTGGCCAAACAACTTCAGGTGACGTATTTGTTAATTATTAATTGATAAAAACTTCCGGACGATGCGACATGTATTGAGAATTGCTGCTTTTTGTAGAGTGATGAATGTGAGTGGATGTATGTTAAGTGTTTTGAGGGATGTATGAAGTGTTTTAGGAATGACGCCAGTGGTTGAAATGATTATGGGTATAGTTTTGACTGTGTTAACTTTCCACTGTGATTTTATTTCCACTGTCAAATCTGTATATTTTGCTAGTTTGGTTGTGTGCGTGGATGAGAGGTTGTGTGTATTGGGTATGGCTATGTCTATCAAGTAAACAGTTCTATTTCTTTTGTCGTGGAGTATTATATCAGGTCTGTTATGATGTACCGTCTTATCTGTAAGTATTGTCCTGTCCCAATAAAGTTTGTAGTCCGGTGAGTCTAAAATGATTTGGGGTGTGTATTTGTAGTATGGAGACTTTTCAGTGATGAGGTTGTATTTGAATGCGAGTAACTGATGTATGATTGCTGCTACCTGATCATGTCGGTGTTTGTAATCTGTTTGGGTGATGGATGAGCAAGCGCCTGTGATGTGTTGTATTGTTTCCGGTTGCTTGTGACAGTGTCGGCAATGGTCACTACCAATGTTATGGTCTCTTATTATGTGCTTTCTGTAATTTTTGGTGTCTATTACTTGGTCTTGAATAGCCAACATAAAACCTTCTGTTTCAGGAAACAGTTCTCCATATTTTAACCATGCGTTTGACGCTATTTTGTCTACGGTGTTATTGGTTAGATCCATGCGGTGCCTTCCATGCAAGGTTTTATTTGTCCATACTTCAATTTTTTGCTGGTTAGTGTAGATATTTTTTTTTTTTTTTGTGTTATCAGCAAGTGTTAATGGTGTGTGGGTGTCAGTTTGGCAAATGGCTTGGTGTAGAGTTACTGTTTTTGCTCGATTATAAAAGAATTTTCGGAGTAGATCTATTTGTCTATTATGTAAATTAACTATGTCTATGAGTCCTCTTCCGCCTTCAGCTTTAGGTAGGATCAACCGTTGGATACAAGCCCTTGGGTGGTGTTTCCTGTGTTTGGTCATTGTGGTGTTTATTATTATTATTATTATTATTATTATTACTAAAGAGTTAAGAGTAATGCTTGAATGTAATTTGGGGCTTTAATTTGCTGCCGTTCAGTGATCATCCCTAGAGCGGCAAAAGACATTCGCGAGACAACAATCTAATTTTCTTACGTTGCGCCGAAATAAAATGAAATATTTAGGGTCAGACCAAATACGCGTTATTTTGTGAGCTATGCCTCATGAATCACAGAGTTTCAGTCGCAGAAATTCTGTTGGGATGCCATACGAGCGCATTTTATTCACTTTAAGCGTCTCATTTAAGAGTCTCCCAGACAGACGCGGCCTGCGGTGGCGTTGACGGTGGCGGTGGCGGTCAGTTGGATGACTTAGGAGTTCTATGAACGACACAGACACACGCGGCCACGCAGCCAAGCCATACAACTGACCGCCACCGCCACCGCCACCGCCACCGCAGGCAGCGTCTGTCTAGGAGACGCTCAAAGCGTCTTACAGTGGCTGCGTGGCCGCGTGTGTCTGTGTCGTTCCTAGAACTCCTAAGTCATCCAACTGACCGCCACCGCCACCGTCGCCGCCACCGCAGGCCGCGTCTGTCTGGGAGACGCGTTTGAACTCTAGGTATGATAAGCTTCAAGCTAGTCGAAGTAAGTCCTTTTTAATTAAATCTAGTAAAAACCTTTCTTTGTCTGAGAGTGATGGCTTGAGAGTTCTAGAAACGACACAAACACACGCGGCCACGCGGCCAAGCCATTCAACTGACCGCCACCGCCACCACCACCGCAGGCCGCGTCTGTCTGGGAGACGCTTTAAAATTACAAATATCTAGGCTAACCATCTTCTTCTAAATACATAATATAACTCAATGGTGACTGGCTGACTGACATAGTGATGTATCAACGCACAGCCCAAACCACTGGATGGATCAGGCTGAATTTTGGCATACAGGTAGATGTTATGACGTAGACATCCGCTAAGAAAGGATTTTGATCAATTCTACCACCCAAGATGATAAAATAGGGGATGGAACTTTGTATGAAACTTTGTCAATTTTAAACCGATCGGACTGAGACTTTGCATGCATAAAGCCACTATGACGCAGGCATTTTTTAAAAAAGGATTTTGATAAATTCCACCCCTAAGGGAATAAAATAAGGGATGAAAGATTGTATATACTTAATAATATTTATTTACGTGAGCGAAGCCGCGGTCAAAAGCTAGTTAATATTAGTTAAAAGATAGTTAATATACTAGTTTTTGAAGTTCTTTTTACTAAAGTTTATCAATAAACTTTTGTCCTTTTATTTGAATAATGTTGAAATATTAATCAATTAAGCTATCTAGAAGAACAACATCAATCAAAAATACTAGAACATTAAAATTCCAATTCATGTTTTATTTCCTGTTTAATCATAAAGCTTATAATAAATTCGATAACACCAGTACTTTATTGCAATAATCGAGCCATATTTTTTGTTACGCCATAAAACGGATAATCGTTTTTCGGAGGCGTAAAATTGTTACCTTCCGTGATCTAACTTATTGCCTATTAGATACCACTGGCCCCGCAGATAATTTATAGCGTGGGGTGGGTGAGCAAAGTGACGTATCCGTTGTGCCATGTTAACTCAATTAACGGGTTGAATCACCCCTTTGTGAGCATTTCCTACTAATGCTCGCTGGTTTCAAGTCTATAGAATAAAAAATAGGTCTCGTACAACGATATGTTTATAATAAATTATTATAAGTTATTAATACATATATTTATAATTGTAATGCAAACATATACATTGCAAAATTTAATCAATACAAATATTATAAATTCGAAAGTATCTGTCTGTCTGTCACCTTTTCACGCCCAAACTAATGGACAGATTTTGATGAAATTTGATATGCTTATATTTTGAGTCCCTTGAAAGAATATTAAATCAAATCAAAATATTTTTATTCGGAGTAATTTTTTTACAAAAACTTTACCGAATGTCGATACTACGGCGCTTACCACCGGTTCTTCTTATATCAATAGATTCTTTTCATCCCGGAAAAATACGGTTTACGAGCGAAATCGAATTTTGGCGCAACGGATTTGTAGATTTAGTAGTTTATAAACTGACACATAATTGTACCAATCACAACACTTTGATGACTGATGATGCAGAATCCAAACTTCCATACTAATCCATACTGATATTATAAATGCGAAAGTGTGTCTGTCTGTCTGGTCTGTCTCTTTGTCTGTTACCTCTTCACGCCCAAACCGTTGAACCGATTTTGCTGTTTGGCATAGATATACTTATTTTCAGTCCCGGGAAAGTACATAGGATACTCTTTATCCCGAAACAATGTACGGTTCCCGCGCGATAAACTAATTTTGTTGTAACGGAGGTGCGGTCGTCATCTAGTCTATTCAATAATGTCCAAGTGTGTGTGCAGCACACAAGAGTTTCTTTCTCCTTTTATTTGTGTAGTCGTACGAAGTAACGAGAGTAATTTGTAAAATTTACTTATTAATACATGATATTTAAATTCGTGATAATATAAAGACAATTACTTAATATTTTAGTCGAAATTTATTTTTCGTTTTGAAGCCACAACCCATGAGAGCCAGGCACTAAGCCATTGCATCCTTGAGGGGTTAAATCTAGATATAGATGAAGTATAATAAAAAAATGCTTAACATTTTTTCTCAATTGGCAATTTTATTACTACTATAATAATTATAGTCGGTTTTATAATTAAAGACATGAGTGGATAAATTTTTTTGCATTGATAGAGGCTTTAGGAGCAGAAAAATGATTTGAAATAAAAGAATGTGGATTTTATGTATAGCTAAATATTATATTGTCATATCATCCAGATGATGAAACAGGTAAGTTTCAAGGTTTGTTCAGAATTTAAAGGAAATAACGAGTAATTGCTCTTAGATTGTAAAATAATAATAACAATAATAATAATATTTTATTATCTCATTACAGTTTAAATAAATTACATAATTAACTTAGACTATGTTACAATCTTAAAAATGTTAATTACCAGTAGGTAGATGAAGTATTTGAGTGGATGAAGTATCATCCACTCATATCTTCAATTAAAGCAGACCGGAAAAGCTGTAGGAATTAAAGGTTTCCCAAATTCTCCTCTATCAACAAGTAAATCATATTTACTAACAGTTTGCGCAATGCAGCCAACCGGATTAATTTTAAAATATTATATATGCTCCTGAAGCAGCTTCCTTTATGAAGCAACAAATACGTTTAATTTTCAAATTCGTTCGTTACATAACACTATCTTTTAAAAATATATTACAATAATTTTACATACATTTTCATTACAAAAAAAAAAGTCAATTTTATTATAAATAATATTAAGGCAATTTTTGAGAATTATAATTTAATTTTAAAAAAATTATAATATAATTTTGTTCTATAAAATATCCAACATTTTATAAAACAAAATTATATTATAAATTTAGTTGAAAGAAATTAGTACAGGACCTAAAAGCTGTCACCAGGTTTTAGCAACCAACGTCTTTTCAAAATAAAATATTTACAGACATAAAGTGTTAAAATATTCTGCCAAATAATTATCAAATTAAAAACCTAACATTTTTAACTTAACATTAAACAAGAAACTTGATATTTGATACATACTCTATCATTTACAAAATATGAAATGCTACTTAAAATTTAAACTTACCCCAATTATTTTCTTTAGTCCATAAGCACACAATAATTATAAACAATCACCAAAGTACACAAATAACACTAAAACATTCATTTGCAATGTCTACAATAGTTTAAAAGTTGATTAAACAATTTCATAAATGCCCGTTTCAAACTTTCACTAAATTCACGTAATGTTTCGTTCTCGCATGAACCGCCCCGAGTCGAACCGAAGACCGTTTTTCAACGGATCGCAACGTCGACTGAATTTGGATAAGGCATATGACGCATGCGCCCTCTTATAAGCTTATACCCTACATTAAAAGTGTATGTGTCTATTTCATTACTTAGAAACTTTTTGTTGTGCGTCTGGTTTTTGTCTGCGGTAAATGTGGGTGTTGTAATTACTCCCGCGTAAACCATCTATTTGGTTTTAATTTTTTATTACTCATGCGGGATAAGTGGTATCTTTGCACTCGCTGTTTGGGTCGAAAGGACGCTGTTTTCAGATCATATCAATAATTTGAGTGAGTAAACTTGATTCGTTAGACGGACAGCTTATCCCCTTAATTGCACAATATATTATTTCTTTAGTATGCCAAACAAAATAATACTTTAACTGTGATCAGACTTTTAACCAGAAAAGTGGGCTCACTGATATTCCTCGGGGTGGTGCATGGCTCATAAAGTGAGAAATAGCCAAAGAAATCAAAATATAATTGTTACCATGTACACTTTACCACGGTATGTTAGATTGTACAATGTATTCATAATATTTATTTCTTTAATAATTAAGTATTGCATGACTGTATAATATAAACTAGTAGGTTTATACTAGCTTTTCAAATCTTGTCGACATCTATCTTGTCTCATAATCCACATCTTTACTAAAGTATCAGAAAACAAGAAAACATTAATCTGTAACTCTGAACCTTTCTACGAATACGGAATAAGGTATATTGTTTAAAACAAAATATTATGTTTAACAGTTGAAATTAAAACTCGGAACCGCGGCACGACTGTGTTATTTTGAACAAAGGCTTAAAGTTCAAAATTGGCGACTTTTATTAAAAGCCAACAGTTTACGGTTTGAGGAAGTTGGAGGTTATTGGAATATCGCGGCGTTAGTTCTGCAACAGCTGGTTCGCAATACCAACTATCGGAATACCTGACTTTTGACATGAACGCGTCTTTCAAATTCTAAATGGCAAAGAGGATCAAAATCAATGATGAACTTGAGGCGCGTAGATTATTATTTCTGTATTTCAAATCGATTTAAGGTGCTCTCTCACCGGAAGCATTCGCGTGTAATGTAACATTATAGATTCGACTTTGAGCATTAATATATTATGTATTACAATACTATCTCCCTGACCGATGAGCATTCTCGTGTAATGAAATTTTGGAATTACACGAGAATTTAAACCCCCTTAAATATTAATCTTATTTTTTATAGGTTACAACTACAAGTTATATCAAAATATTATGTATCATTACAATGTGTGCATTGTCATGCTCGGTTCTCCTCCTTCACTGATGTAATGCTCGACTCTGTAACGTTTCATAACACGTGAATAATCAAGGTGAGGGAGGACCTTTAGAATTATTTTATCATTTAAATTCTATATTACTCTAGATTTGTACGATCTTTATGTTTTTAACATTATAAAAATTAGAGATCTTTTATAGGGTTCCGTACCCAAAGGGTAAAAACGGGACCCTATTCATGAGACTTCAATGTCCGTCCGTCTGTCTGTCCGTCTGTCTGTCCATCTGTCTATCTGTCTCCAGGCTGTATCTCAAGAACCGCTATAGCTAGAGTTCTGAAACTTTCACAGATTGTGTATTTCCTGTGCCGCTATAACAACAAATACTAAAATAAAAATAAAATTAATATTTAAGGGGGGCTCCCATACAACAAACGTGATTTTTTTGGCCTTTTTTGCTCGTAATCAATAATGATAACAGGTAGGCACTTGAAACTTTCACGAAGGCCTTAAATATAATTGTACTTTAATAATAAATAATAATATTTAAATAAAATAAAAAATTAAGGGGGGCTCCCATACAAAAAACACAATTTTTGACTTATTTTTGCTCTACAACGGTACGGAACCCTTCGTGCGCGAATCCTACTCGCACTTGGCCGATTTTTTATTTAAAATTTCATCGTGCCGATGCACTGTCAAGGTACGTCTTAGTATTGGCACATTGCGCCGTGAGCGCGTTCATCAAATACAACTGTAGTAATTACATCGAGATTGCAGTTCCCTGAACACCTCTCACGAAAACTCCATTTTCACAGATAAATAAAGCTGTGAAAATATAAAATACTAGATGACGCCTGCAACTCCGTTGCCCTAAAATTAGTTTATCACGCGGGAACAGTATATTTTTCCGGCATAAAACCTATCCTATGTCCTATTCCGGGACTCAAAGTATTTACATTCTCCGTACCTTTCAGCAAAATCGGTTAAGTGATTTGGGCGTGAGGAGGTAACAGACAGACAGACAGACAGACACACTATTGCAGTTATAATATTAGTATGGACTAGACGTTCCCCGCAACATTGTTATCCCAATACTCGTTCATCTCGCATTACCTTACATTTTTTGGCAAAAAAAACTATTTTACGTCCTCGAATACACTTCTGATTTTATTAAAATCGGTTGAGCCGTTTTATAATGAAGGCTTACCGACAGAAAATCAAATGGAAAATTGACAGAAACACCTTTTCATGTATAATATTGATATGGATTGGACTTGAAAAATTGTAAAGAAACTAATTAGAAAAAATAAAAATCGGCTTTTTGTGAGTTGGACCTGCGCACGAAGGGTTCCGATTTCCGAACCGTTATAGAGCAAAACTAAGCCATAAAATATTTTTTTTAAAAGGTTGGCTAGATTCATGGGTAGACAGACAGACACACGGACAGACGGACGGACTAACGGACGGCTAGGGGGTGGTATTGGGAGGGATAAGGCCTATCAACTCCACCAACTTGTCTGGGTATAACATAAGACTAATGTTAGTATTTAAGGTTACTAAGTATTTAAGGTACTCGTAATATAGAGTTGAATAATATTTAACTCTATAATATTATAACTCTATATTTTGACAGATCAATAATCATGTTCAACTTGTGGCGCAAGACAACTTGTACAGTTAAACAGAATTTTGTGCTTAAATAAAATTTTAAACATATTTAACCGTTTCGTAAAAGTGGCCCTAGGAGTTCCTTGTTTTCCTGTGTACGTAACCCTAAAAAGCTCTCACTACTGTCATTGTTCAAAGAGCAAAATGATCGAAATACTTATTATAATGCGTATATTGAAATGTGAAAATCCATACTTCCATACTAATATTATAAATGCGAAAGTGTGTCTGTCTGTCTGTCTGTCTGTCTATCTGTCTGTTACCTTTTCACGCCCAAACCGCTGAACCGATTTTGCTGAAATTTGGCATAGAGATACTTTGAGTACTGGGAAAGGACATATGATACGTTTTGTCCCGGAAAAATGTACGGTTCCAACGCGATAAACGAATTTTGTCGCAACGGAGTTGCGGGCATCATCTAGTTGATGATAATCCATACTAATATTATAAATGCGAAAGTGTGTCTGTCTGTCAGTCTGTCTGTTACCTCTTCACGCCCAAACCGCTGAACCGATTTTGCTGAAATTTGGCATAGATATACTTTGAGTCCCGGGAAAGGACATAGGATACTTTTTGTCCCGGAAAAATGTACGGTTCCCACGCGATAAACAAATTTTGGCGCAACGGAGTTGCGGGTGTGAGGTACGACCCGCTTTACTCAAAATATAGATGAATATAAATGACTATTATTTCAATAATAGTCATAAATAAAATGATGTATAATGGTAACAATGGTTTTGTCTTATTGTTTTGTTAATTAACTTGAAATTCTTATGAGAAGTACATATTTCAATAATTTATGTGAGTTGAACTAATTATTATTAATAATTAATTCGTGATATTTGGACAGCAAATATAATATTGTAACATTATTTTTGAACACGTCAATTAATCTTTATACAGACAATAATTATTGTTGTTTCCGGTTATGATACTTTTGTTACAAAAGATAGTACAGTTAATAAATTAATATAAAAGTGTTATAATTAAATACTTAATTCATGATGATTTTCAGGATGATTGTAACTATGAATCATTGTATTTTAAATGATATTAGATGCAAATCCTGGTAGTCAGACGTGGGGTAGAGTGATAATGGCGGTGGGGTTGTTTTTCATATGGCAGTATTTAAGGCGGGTTGTCGGATGGAAGGGACTCACTCTCTCTCTCTTGTCGTAAGCTGTCACTCTGCCTCCTGTCAATGTGAATTGGCTCTGAGTACTTCGAACAAAGATCGTTATAAGATGAGTATTTATTTGGTTAAAACGCTTCTTGGCCTTTTGTGTAATATCAGTTCTTTCAGCTTAATAATTGGAAAAGAAGAAAAGCTAAGTGAATAATAATAAATATTACGTAATATTACGTAATAAATATTACGTAGTTACAATACGTATAACTACGTTTTATTGATTGGTGTTTATGATTTATACAATACTTTTATTTAGCAAGCCTAAGCTATTTCTGACATCAGAATTGGGTCTGGCCCTTTACACCGTTGGATTTTAATGCATTTTTTTCCCTTCCAGTAAAAATAAAATGGACGCCAAGTGGTTAAAAATATTCTGAACCCAACAATAAGCGAGAACAAAATGGATGCCAACTAGTTAACATGTATTTTCGAACACAACATTGAGGCAGTTACATCAAATCTAAATCTAATAACGATGCCAAGTGCCAACTAAAGAAACAAGACGGTTCAGCTAAAAGTATAGTGCAAAATATTGAGGTGTGGATTTTGAAATAATTTTGCCAGTTTCAATTGGCTGTAAAGGCAGGTAAGGCCCTGAAGGGCTCTTGTTTAACGTGGTTTGAAAATAGAAAACGGAGACTAGAGAACTTTAATATAGTATCTGGAAATGTATTATTATGTTCTGTTTAAAAATTATATAATTTGGTTTTAAAAATTGAGAGAGAACTAAAGTTGTAGTGGTACATAATCTGAATAATATGTTCGTGAAACGATTTTGTTTTGTAACGGACGATGTCATTAACGGAAGCTCAAGTTTATTTTAACTTGTGTACTGTGTAGTGTGGAATATGCGATATAAATCATGGTTTGGCACTTTTATAGATCTGTCATTGGTGTTAATAAGCTGCTTACATTTTCGTCAATTGAGAATATTCTTCCCGAAAAATTATTTTTACAACTTACAAAGATTTCCAAGAATATAGCTATAGACCATTTAAAAAGTGTTTGCTTAATGTAAATGTACTTACTTTTTTCCTTTCGCAAATGAGACACAATGATTCAATAACATGAGAGAACTCGCAATTACTGTACACTTATTCGCTAACTGTAAGCGTGTTGTGTGTACGAGATTATGGCTAATATTTAAGTTGGCACAAAATATCATAAAGGTACAAAATAACACTTCACAAATAACATTATGTAATTTACTTTATAATTACAAATACAAATAACTTATTTTTCAACAAGAAAAAAAAATACAAGTACTGAGGGTAGTTTGTAAAAATTTGCGTAAAAATAGAATGCCATAGATGTCGTATTACTAGATGTGGCAATCTTATTGTACGATCTAATATTATTACGTTGTTGTACGTAATACTTTAGTGGTATTCGTTTTGTTTAATTTGTTTAGTTTATCAAAGGGCGTAAAAAAATGTTTAGAAAGCTATGGAAAATGAATGTTTAACAGGAAAGAGTAATTCATGGATTAAGTCAAAATAATTGTCGTGATGATATGAGTAATTGAGAATCTGAAAAAACTTGTGAATAAAAAGTTTTTCTTTACTATTGTTTTGCTTGTTACTGAATAAGCCAATATTTTAATTGTCACTGAAATTATTCATTTTATCAGTTCTGATAAAGAGTTACTTTTACAATTAGAGTAACAGGCTGATATTTATTTTATCTGCATTTGTTGGTGGAAAACATTAGTATTATAATAGACAAGGATAAAAAGAATTTATAACAATTCTGTGCAATTTTATCCAGGTACACATAATTTATTATGTAACGTATAGATCGAAGGGACATAGATAAATTTGAACAGACACAGTTAAAGGCATGTTAGGTATATTGTGGTGTTTCACAATAATTCACCAACATTCAACAGTTCACCTTAGAGGTTTTTGTTTAGAGTGTTGAAACTTGATAGATATTTTTGAATAAATGAGATTATAACTATAATATGTTTTGTATGGGTGCCACACAATGGAAGTATATTATACTGGAATAAGTGCTAATATTACACCAGGGAGTAATGTCAGAATATTAGTACGTAATGTGTTGTGAAGGAGCTAGATCTTAGGACGAATCCTAACATTTTATGGGCCTTATAGTGTTAACAATTTTATAGTTATTTAGTGCCATGATCGCGGATTGTATTAGACAACGTTCAGACAATAGCGGATTGTATTTAGATACCCATCTTCTAAAGTATAGTTGAATCAGTTTACCCACAAAAGTAAATGTAAAGAGAAAAAGAGACTGATAATTCCTTCAATAACTGTAATAATACAATTTTATTGCTAATAATGAACATTATTTCTGGTTAGATTAGGTGTAGTAAGGAAACTTGAAAACCAGTATTGTCAAAAATAGAGAAAATAATTTTGAACAATAGAATATCCAACATAATATTATTTGTGCTTCTCTAAGGTTATGGGGGAACATCTAGAACCACGCTATGGCACTTGTTTTATATATTGTTGGCACGAGGTTGGGAAGGCCGTGAGAGCAACTCTAGTCCATATAATGTTCTTCCAATGGGTTGTTGGTGTTTAGGCGTCTCTGTGTGATCCGTGGCGGGTGTGAATGGGGCGGTGCAGTGGCCGTCCGCATTCCAATGCTGGGTTGGTCTTCAAATTTTCGTCATTATGGTTATAGGGTTAAGTTAGGTTTAGGTTAAATCTAACTTAAGGTTTGGGTTAAAAATAAGAAATATTTTTTAGTATTTAAATATTTTGTAGTAAATTTACTATTTATTTATATGTTTTTTAGTGTTTTACTCTATTTTTTAGTGTTTAAATATTTTGAAGTTATTTTTTGTTCAGGAACCTAGGTAATTACTATTTTAAGCTAAAAAATAACTCAAACATGTTAAATACTTTCGTGTGACAAAATGATTTTGGTATTACGTATGAGAATTTCGAGGGTAACCCGGGCTCTTAAGGAGTAAACTCCAATAAACTCCAAAAAAATCATTCTTGTGGAGCTTTAAAGCGTCTGGCAAAAGTTTTGGTCCCTAAAAAGTGTCGGACACTTCATGATACTAGTTCAGAATTATATTATACAATATAATGCATGACTGGTGAGACAATATGTGCATTGTGCAATACTTGGAGAGTGCTCGGTACTCGATTGTCATTATACTTATATGTAATAAAATTAGGTATATTTTTTTACTAAATCCCTTATGTATAAATGAATTATGGACTTTAAGTAACTCTAATTATTGTCAAATAAACTGTTTAATCAAATTTAAGCTATTTAATTCACAACACAATAATTATTATTGATCGTATAGGGGCCGGCTAACAGCCGCTCTCTGCGATCATTAATGATTACTTAACTATACTTAATAAAGAGTTTGACAGAAAATGAATGGAGTTTATGACAAAATATATTACAATCATTGTGATTAATCTAAAAATCTTTCCACAATATTTTTAGTTGGCTCTTACAGGTTCCTTCCTAAGTATTTTAATCAGTTTATGGCTTATTCATCTTAGATTAATTTGTCTAAGTAAATATTGCTGCAAGAAAAATATAATTCGTTTCAACGAAAAGTAGGTAATATTTTATATCCATAGATTATATTAATGAGGAGCATAACATTATATTTGCTTCAAAATATTTATCCATGAGGATATTTTGTATCCGTTGAAGGTATTGTTAAAGTATGTGATTTCAAAGGAATATTTTCTTTTCAAATAGTACCATATATTCGAATAGAAAAACGAGCCCAAAAACTAGATGAATATCAAAATATATTACCTCTGCAATAATAAAAGGAAAACGGATTGCGCACCCACGTTACAATATACAAAATTATGGATATTTAAACAATTTCTCATATTTATTACACGTGTAAAGGATGAGCGTTCGTAGCCTAGTGCGTTGGTGGGGACCTTGGGCTTTGACGCATGTGAGAAGATACCAGTTTGTTCGTAAGTGGTGGCGAGCACCTAGAGACTATTTCGGACCTCAAGTTCTCAGAGAAGTTGATTCCTAGGCAGATGGGGACCTACATAGTTTGGTCGCGTTACGTCAAACCCAGCCACATTCCAGACAGATCACAATTGAATTAACATGATCCCACCAAATGACGGTGGTCTGTCAACTGCCTAGGAATCAATTTCCTCGATGGTACCTAAGGCTCGTCCACATTTGTATCATTTGCGCGATCAGATCTCCGATATCTCCGTCGCGATCATCGTGCCGTATCAAGTATGCGTATCAGTGTGGACGCCTAGATCATTCTGCCGATCATGCGCGTATTTGATACGACACGTATCAGATACGCGGTTAATAGCGATCGGGGCTTATCATGACACGCGTAACAATTTGATACGCTTCGATGATACGCGACGGAGATCTGATCGGATATCTGATCGCACAAATGATATCTACAAATGTGTTGGACGTTGAAAGAAAACATCGCAAAAAAACCTACACATGCAGCTGTTGAAACCAGACGCGACGTGTTGACCTATTCATTCCTCTGGTTTCACCGACTATATTATTGCAAAAATTCCGTACAGGCTAGGACACTAGTATTTAAAATCGTATATCCCAGGGACTCCGTATTACAGTCTTAGGAGTAGTTATGTCCGGGTTACACCAATCCAGTAGAGTGGCGAGACAGTTCCCTACCCTGAGTATCGCCACTCGGTATGTATAAATACATTACAATTTACAAAGTGATAGGCCAATATAATATACATACCGAGTGCTCGGCCAAGGGCACTGTTTCGGCACTCGATATTCGGTTGGTGTAATAATGCCCTTATTAATCTCAAAAAGGTGGGAGTTCATACTTCGCATGTATATGCTATCAAAGTAGTTGATTCATATGCATCATACGGACCTTTTCTCTTTGGTCGGGTTGTGTCAAGACAGTGTAAGGCCGCGTTTCCACTGACGTGGAACGGAGCGGAGAGGAGCTTAGCGGTGCCGAAATGACCAACCACCATGCTCGAAATTTTCGCTCCGCTTCGCTGTCATTCCACTGGAATAGCACGATTGGTCAATTCGGGCACCGCTAAGCTCCTCTCCGCTCCGCTCGCGTCAGTTTTAACGCAGCCTTAGCCCTCTGGGATTGACATAAACCACAATAAACAAAACGAACCAGTAGGCCGACTTAGCAAGTGACACTGCATCGCTCAGCCGTTCGTAGCATGCTTACAGCGGACAGCAGCGGTACTCGCGCCAATTCATTTTGTTTGAAGTCGGCCTACTGGTTCGTTCTGTCGATTGTGCACAAACCGAAAATCTGTAGATCCGCCATAATTTGCGTGTGAACCAATTTCCTTGATAGTACAATTAATAAATCATCTTGTAACATTAGTAGATACAAAATATAATGGATACCACACAGAGCCAATGTTCAACTAAATACTTGTGACCCAGTGCAGATTCAGTCCGACTCGCGCTAGAATTTATAGACCATAAAACGTTTCAGCAGAGGAGCCACCGACATTTATAGGTAGTTTAGTGCGAACCCAATTGTAACAGATGCAGGCCAAATCTCCAAATTATATTTGTCCTGGTGTTATATTGGTGCTATATCTTTGCTAATAGACGTGGGATAAAGTTATTGGATTAGTTAAAATGAATAGTTTATCAAAAATCTTAGAATATTAGATGTGATTGTCTGTAGTTTGAAATGTTTTAGTCGATATTATAACAAATAGATTGGATTAGATAGACTAGGAAATAGGAATTCTAAGCTCACAGTATAATAATTTATATAATCTACTAAAACTGTAACACAGCTCAAAATAATATTTTAAGTTTCGAATATATCTTCTTTTACAATCTTGAAACTGTGTCCCTCTAAATTTAATTCTGTAGAAGAAAAATAAACAAAAAGTTTTTACAACCTCCTCAGACCCGGAGGCCGTAACGTTAATTTACGAGAGATCTCGTGTAAGAGGGTAGAATGGCTTGTCGCTAAATTAGAGACTGATAACATCTATGGGCGACATTAAAGGATCTGATTAAAAGATTTCCAGATTACCCACTCTAGTTATTGTTGTGTCCGAGTTTTATTTTTGTCCGTGGTCTTTAAGTTTGGAAGCCGAGATAGTGGTACGTGGTTAATTTTCTTACAGTTAAGCGCCTTATTTACTACGTATATTTTTTAATATATACTAGTATGGATTAAAAAATATACGTAGTATATACGTAGTAAATATACATGAGAGACTGTCTGTTACTTTTTTCGATATTTATCAAAATATAAGCACTTTGCCATGGATGAAATAAGTATGTAGATTCGGTTTTCTTTTGATAAACAATATGTCTGCTCCATTGAAGAATGTTATTTTAAATTAGATCTAATTGCCACCGTGGTAACCGTAGCACCAAGTTTAAGCATACTTTAGAACAAAAATATCTATATATTTTAAAATCGCTTGAAAAACTCAAGTCTCGATCTAAAAGACTATGAAAAGTACGAATAGTAGGGTCAAAATGGGACGATGCATGGTATAATGGTTTATGGTAGTGATAATGATGATGATGAATGTAATTAGCATAGTAGCATAGCTTTCCGTTCTTCAAACAATGCCGAAACTCCCAAACTTGTATCTATAAAGAGTTGTGCTGAGAATACTTCTTACGAAACCGAAGTCACCTCATGTTTCCATAATATTTTGAGGAGTTCCCTCGATCACTCATGGATCCCTTCAGGTCACCACTTTTGTGAACATGGTACCAAATTGGGATGATTGATGATCTGAAACAAAAAAAATCGACGGCGACTGCAAGCTTGCAAAGTTATTTCGGTTTGAACTTCGAGCGCAGTCTGTGAGACCCGATGTCCGTGCTTCCCATACAAAGAATTATGTTTGTGTTTTTGGTAGTGCAAAATCAATGTCTATTCATGATACGGTGATACCCTATACACCAAAAGAAAAATTGTAAAAATCGGTTCACAAACGGCGGGGTAATCGTTAAAAATAAAAAAATAAAAAATCAAACATAGCACTCATCCATTAAGAAAGTCGGTTAAAACTTTAGCCTATTGTGTTATTCTGATGTATAAGCTATATTATTGTAGAGTTTCATTAAAATCCATTCAGTAGTTTTTGCGTGAAAGAGTAACTAGCATTCATACATACTTCCATACATACAAACAAACTTTCGCCTTTATAGTATTAGTAGGATATTATTGTAAAGTTTCATTAAAATGCATTCAACAGTTTTTGTGTGAAAGAGTAACAAACATCCATACATACTTCCATACATACAAATAAACTTTCGGCTTTACAGTGTTAGTAGGATATTATAATGTAAAGTTTCATTAAAATCCATTCAGCAGTTTTTGCGTGAAAGAGTAACAAACGTCCATACATACATATAAACTTTCCCCTTTATAACATTAATTAGGATTTTGGTGATATCGTGGGCGATTAACTTTATTAATTTAACCTATAAGAGACACATACACGTCACCCTAAAGTATTATCACTTAGTTTTGTTACACTCTGTATAGAGTTCACTGTGGAAGTGGTAGCGCTGAAAGAGTAACTTATTTATCTTTGTATGGAAAAAATAATGATGCCATTGCCCATACTGCATATAAATCACAATGCTCTTTCAGCGCTAATAAGTTCACAGTGAACTTTGATAAGGAACACATATACACACCTCAAGGCCGGCATTCACGAGTGATCCATCGATCTATTTGGCACGCTGTCAATCCAAAATTCGTCCATGAATGTGAAAACACTGTCGGTCCAAATGGGTCGGCTTGCTGTGGCTTGACACGATGGAATTCCAACTGCACCGAAATACATCGCGCCGAGCCAATTTTATTGGCGTTCAGTTCAAGTTCATAATGAACACGTCCGATGCTATCGACGTCCGTGAACGAGGGATAGTAGTTGCGTTTCAAAGTTGCGCGCTTGAGCAGCGCCGTTCGTCCGTTCGTTAGGCTGGTTGGCGCCGCGCCTTCGAAGATGTATGGGGGTAGTACCTAGTTGCGATTGAAAGTTGAGCTTGAGCAGAGCCGTTCGTCCGTTCGTTCGATCTTCGAACGCGCGCGCTCCAACGGCGCTGCCGAAATGCTTTAAACTTTAAAACCAGCCAAAATGATCAAATGGAACGGCTCGCTGAAGTGTTCGTGCCATGAATTTGGCTCGGCGCGACGTCGAGTATCGAGCCAATGGCGCAAGAGCCATATGGATCGTTCGTGAATGCCTACCTAGAAAGTATTATTACTTTATTTTGTTACACCCTTTATAATATAGGCTATGACCGGCTTATCATTCGTCACGACAAAATATAAGTGCAGACTGGTGCATCAGTAAAGTGTGTCTACGAACAGAGATGATCGCGATTATATTTCTCAGTGCTGCCGGACACAGCAGCACTGCTGTGGGTAAGCTAATTTTATTTGATTTTTACCTTTTTTCCATAAAAAGACAAGCGACTAGAGAAAAAAATAGTACATCTACTTGATATAGTATTTTTTCTCTAGTCGCCAAACTTGAATATGACCATAATAATTATATTATATTAGCTAAGAACAATATAAACATTTTTGAATGTCTTCCGTATCCCCTGCAGTGAATGAAGGTGTTTGATAATCTATTTACCACCAGGTGCCGCTACATATACGGCACCTGGTGGTACATAGACCCTAAACTGGTAAATAGATCCTAACTGGTACTGGTAAATAGATCCTATGGGTCTATAATGTCAAACTGCTGTCATATGTCACGATAATATGTCTATTTGACACGATAGACATAGCAGCACCTGGTGGCAAATGGAATATCAAACACCCTCATTATACCCCAGTAGAGTTAGTTTTTTTTTTTTATTGATTATGGTCAGCAATTTTTTGTACCAGTGTTTAGAGGAGGTCACAAATAGCTTAAATTCAAAAATTCGACCACACCCGACGAGTGCGTTAGCCGCCATATTGTTTGAAGGTCCAATCTTTTTTTAGCTATATCTCCTTTATTTTTATTTTTTTTAAAGAAAATGCTAAGGGCTAAATTTGTTGTAAATTTAATTTTCTAGATTTTGAGTTGGGTCCTCTAAACACTGATGCAAAAAAACTGACTATAATTAATTTCAGATTCCCATACAAGGCTGAACTAACTCTACTGGGCTATTATTATTGGGAACATCGGCGCCCTGGCGCGAGGTTTTGCCATTATGGTGCGCCCCATCATGGTGCTCCACACCACTAAAAGATACGTTGAAAGTTGTGGAAACGACATTTATACTTTTTTCTAATTATATGATTCAAAATATTATATGATATATCATATTCTTTATTATAAAGTAGCTGGTGCCCGCAACTTTCTAAATTCTAAAAACTATATTTTTGGCTTGCATATCGATTGTAGGTTACGTCCCAAGTATTATTTTTCAAAAATATTAAATACAGAATTGACTTTCTTACGATTTTATTATATGTATAGATAGAAGGTGTGTTAGTTTGTTCGTAAAAAGGAGAAATAAGACGCGATACAAACGCCACGACGAAACGACCGATGCCGAAGCTCGTCGCATATTAATCAAACGACACTCGAAATCGGTAAAGATAAGATTGATAAAAGCGCGTAGCAAGGCAAGGAGTGTAGATAGATACAAAGTGTAAAGGACTAATTTGTAGGAAATTTTATGAATTTTCATTATATACGGAACTTTTTTCTCTACGACGCGCCGTTTTAGCGATATGAGCAAAAAACTAAAAATATGCAAAATTGAGCACCTCCCCCACCCTAGGTGATATCGTTAAAATTTATAGCCTATGTGTTGACCCGACCTCTAAGTAATATTCGTGCAAAATTTGAAGTAAATCTATCCAGTACTTTCTGAGTTTATCCCGGACATACATACAGACAAACAGACAAACATATAAACAGACAAACAGACAAAAATTCTAAAAACTATATTTTTGGCTTCCATATCGATTGTAGATCACGCCCCAAGTATTATTTTTCAAAAATATTCAATGTACAGAAATGACTTTCCTGCGATTTTATTATATGTATAGATTGGTTTCTGGTGTTAAGTTTTTTTTTTCTTCTTTGCAAAAAAAGTATAAGTAATAATTATTGCAAAAAGTTTTTCATTTGTGATCAAATGGTCTCTACCGGGCTGACTGCAGCTAGCATGAAGGAGCGGGAGGATGGTTCAAAGTCCACAAGATACCCGTCGCTTGGAACGACGCTAGGTTACGGTGTAATTTGGAAGGTAACGTAACTTGATTGATGAATTTATCAATATATTATATTAAAATTCCACAAACATAATGCTGGCTTCTCACGGCGCGTAATAATATCAATAGTGAAGATAGTAGCTCGAGGTGGCGCTGGCTGACTCGAGCAGGCGCGTACAATCCGATGTAAGTCGGTAACTTCAATGGCGCGGCTCGGCGCGGCGCGGCTCGAGTGGCTCGTCATTTTACTCGCCGAACGGGTAGCGCGGACTCCCCAGTTGGCTCGTGCTCGCTCATACAAATTGGCTCGGCGCAGCGCGGCTCGTGATATTGCGCGCCTTGAGAAGCCAGCATAATTATTGTACTTTGTTAAATATTTTCTACGTAAATATTTCTAGGGGCTGTTCTCGCTTCACCGCTAAAAACAGACTTTATGAAGCAGGCAGGCATGGATTTGGAGTGCGGCATGTTTACTGGCACCAACGCTCGGTTCTCGAAGGGCGACTATTACTCCATAGAAGGTCTCATATTATTTTTAGAAATACCCTACATATGTAGCAGATCGTAATTCATTATTACTTCAACTAACACTATTTTCGATTAATTAATTATTAATCGAAAATAGTGTTAGGTATTCGCAATTTCATAAACTGAGTACCTCTTGATAAACACCATATTATACCAAGCCTGTCACTTCGTGTGGTGGGCTGGTCGCAGAGATTCTAACAGTTTATACCGAAATCCAGGAGTGCCGTTGTGGCGGATGCCGGTGGAGTGGATGCTGTCCGAGCCCGACAACAACAATAACAAAGAGAGTGTATCGTGATGGTCGGAAACGGTTCAATCGCCGATGCCAACTGCTCGCAGTCCCTGCCCTACATCTGCTACAAGAAAGCAGGCGAATTTGTTCCCATCAACGAATGTGGCACGTCAGATAACGGTATCGTCTATAATCTTTCAACAATAAGCAATGATAATTTAATGCACGGCATAACTAGAGTATTTAACCGCATAACTTCAATTAAGTAGCTTAAAAAGTGTATCACAAATTCAAAACCACGAGAAAATACTTTCGCAACATTGTTTGATGAAATTATTTACACAAACTACAACACCTCGGTTTAGGCGCAAATAGTTATGTACGTCAACTTTTTGCAGATTATAAATTATTCCCTAAGACTGGCAATTGCTACAACTTCCACACTAGGCCTCGTACCTGGTCAGGCGCATTTAAGATGTGCTCCGCTGAAGGTGGATACTTGGCCATCCCCAACAACAATGACGAGGCTATGCATCTAAGTACCATGTTTAAGGACAACATCGGAAAAGCCGTCAACACCACATATAAGGAAGTCATGTTCCTGGGATTTATGGATATTGACAAAAATGGATTGTGGTCTACCATATACGGTACAGCATCACTTGTTAATATAAAATTTACAAAACATATACATTATATAACTATCATTTTTTAATTAGTATGTTTTGTCTTCTAGGATCCAGGATGGAAGATAACTATTTCGAATGGAAAAGTGGAGAACCTGCAGGAAAAGATGGAAGTTGTCCCTGTGGGGCCATGCTCCAAGACGATCTGTTAGACTATTTCTGTACGAAGGAAGCGTAGAAGGAACGTTTGTGTGTGAAAAGACTGTGGGTAGCTTATTATGACATAAAAAAAAAAGTATTAGAAGAACACTAATTTAAAACACACAGCTTTTATGAATACAAAATAAATGTAATATAGTATCTTTTTAAATACTAGTTTTTATTATTCCTAGTTCAAGACTGTACTTCGTATCACTTAACTATAACAAACACAAAAAAACACTTTTCTACAATTTTACTACTTTAATGACCGTGCTAATGTCATAGCTCTATGGAATGAATAGAATCAAAATAACAAAACTTCCCACACAAAACTAGCCAACTTAAATAAAGATTAATATCGACGGTCCCTACGTATAAAAGGTCATGTCCAAAATAGCAATTTTTTTTTATTGCATCATGCATTTCCATATTATAATGAGACGCATATTCCTACACTATTATTATTTTTCTATCACAAGTAATTCCAAAGATAAAAAGAAGTACTGTTGTATATACGGACTGTTGTACTTACCGTCTTGTACCGCGTTGGAAATTGCGCGCCATTCCGCGTCATGTCGTACATGTCCGTTTCTACCTCTAAGGTAACGAATTATTTATATACTTGTTACCATTTACGTTCAGTTATTATGAGACTTTAGTTCTTTTTCAGTGGGACTCGTGGCACAAATTCAATTAATTTCAAACCAATATGAGTTATAAATAATCAGCAAAATTGAAATTTAGTTTGTTATTATTTTTAGCAACGTGAAATAATAGTTGCAACGGAGGCTGAGGCTTTTCATGATGAACAACCATCTGGACCTTACCGTTATGGATATAGAGCAAAAAAATCGCGTTTGTTGTACGAGGCCCCACAATAATAATTTATTTTATATTAATTTTACTATGTTTCTTTAAATATCGCCATCAAAAAAACGTAATTTGTGGAAATTTCTACTATTGCGGTTCTTGAGATAAAGCTTGGTGACAGATGAACGGACGACAGATAGAAAGCGAAATCTGATATGTATTTATTTAATTATGAATATGAATGTTATTTATTTTATATAAAAGTATTAAAAACGCTCATAAATTATATAAAATTAATTAAAAACTATTAAGAACACTCCTTGTTTACTTGATAGATGGACTCCCTCTACAAGGCGGTATCGCTTGGTTGTAGGATTGAAAAGGGCTTGAAAAAAATTCCGGAAAAGCTCATATTAAATAATCTAAAGTGATATCGGTGCATGATTAACTTAGAAATTAAAAAGTTTATGGGCTATTTCTTTTGCTCCAATAGGGTTTGTAACATAAGCCTTTTCAAATTATTTCCCCCGTTTTTTTTTTTTACATTTTCCCTGTTTCTTTGCTCCTGTTAATCATAGCGTTATAATTTCCTCGATAACACTGAAAGAATTTCCAAATTGGATAAGTAGTTCCTGAGATTAGGGCGTTCAATCAAAAAAATCTCAGCTGTATAATATTAGTATAGAATCCCTTGTATAGAAAACCTTGCTCAAGTATCTGAAATGACCAAGAAGAAGAAAAAAGCAAAGTATCTGGGCATTCGTTATCTTCAACAACATGTATACAAGTATCATTGACAAATTTTAAAAAATATCATATAAAAAATCTAAATCATAGCAACGATGCATTTTGTTACAAATAAAATCAGTCTTCTTCATCTGTCAAATGTGTATGCTTTACCCTTTAGTAACACAGAATTAATTATTAATACATAGATACTAAACTTTGTAGACTTTTTAAAACTAAACAATTTAATTTATCAAATAATCACATTTTATTAGAATTTTTCATTATGGACCTAAAATAATTGATGACATATCCTTTTATTCGTTCATTATAACATAGAAAAAACTACTTAAATTAGCAGCGTATAAAAAGATATGTCTGTGTTTTTTAGTTTTTCTTACTGAAGAGCCAGAATTTGTATTACTTATATGTTATAAACTTATAAATTATGACAATACGAATCACTTTATACATTGCTGAATGAATTTAGGACCTAATATAATATTTTAATTCTTCCAAAGCAAAAACGGACATGTACGACTTAACCGTTATGGGCAGTCTTGAATTGTCACCGTAAAACGGTCATCTTGCAATTTTGGCGAAAATACAGTAAATATTTAAAATTGTGTTATATCATGACTCATCAGTCTTTGTCATGATTCATGACAAACGGCCTAAAAAGCTTAATTTACAGATCAACAAAAATAATTTTGTTAATGTTTTATGGTAATCTACAGTAACAGTTTGAATATTAAAAACGCTCTCCTGAAAACCACTACTTTTGACATGTCGCTTTATACGTAGGGACCGTCGATATATATAACAGGCTCCAAGAATAGTATACTTCACCACAGTGTAACTATTTGACCAGGTGCAACTGTAGACATGCTACAACTATAGTTTCAGCATCTTAATTCTAGATATTTTCTAGAACGTTAGGGAAGTGCAACTCGGAAATACCGCGCCGAATATCACGCAATATTAGAACTGGCTTTTCGTATTGAATGCAAGCTTTGAGGCCTCATTAAACTGGACATGATGATGAATTTAAGGGTATCTAAACAACACTGATTATTATTATAACGGTTTAAATTTAGTAAAGATCGTCATACTCTAGTAAAATAGTTAATGCAATTTATTGACTGCCGTACTCACAGTCGAACATTAATTACTTAAAAATGTAATTAGTTTAAAATTTTGGCATTAGCCTGATACATTATCTGTCAAACTCTTCATTAAATAATAATTGAAGGTCAATAATAATAAAAGGTATCTCAGTACGCGGGCCGTTAAACTTCAAAGTAGTTAATTTCTAATGTAAAAGATTATAGAGATATTTAAATATTTCAATTCCATTATAAATATTGAAATAGCATCTGAAGGAATTTTCTTTTTATCAAGCTGCAAAAAATTTTTAGTAAAATAAACAGGTATTTTAAAATATGCTGTTCACGTTAATTTCTATCAGATCAAGAGTAAATCAATTTTATCTATCGAACGAACGTTTCCTCAAAAACGAAACCAAATTCACAATATATTTGGCGATAACTTGTGTTTTAAGGTTCATTGGGGTAAGTTGACACCAGGTATTTATTAAATATACTTTTATTTGCTAGAAAAAGATGAGAGGGAGCTAGAGTTCTTAGAGCTTAAGGCGCTATATTGAAAAAACTGTCCTTTTTGACGTAATACTATAGGACCCTCAGAAATGTTACAAATCTGGTAATGAGATATACAATATATCTTCATAGCCTTAACTAGGTTTGAGAAGAACTAGAAACACGATAAACGTATTTTGCCTCGATACATTTAATCTTTGAAATGACCTCTTAAAAATACGAAATTTGAAGATTATTTTTGAACGAAAATAGATGTATTGTAGGAAATTAGTCTAATTGATAGACACCTTTGCAACTCAAAATCGTATAGAAGCATTTTGCTTAAATGCTCCTAATTATTTTTTAAATAATTAAAATTACGTTTTTCGCATGTTTTCCGAGCGAGCCGATAGCTAAATATAATAACATAAGTCTAATTTTTATGTATTCATGTTCGTAATCTTCGATTTGTAATTGTCAAAATGGCGACAATTTGCTAAGCAGCCTAAATTCTATTTTGATGGTCTTATAGCGCTAATAGCTGTACTATGTAGGTAATGGATATAGTCTTCAGCTTTAAGCGGTTGATGGGCTGTATAAACGAATAAATTTACTATTATTGCTGTTTATTACTCTCAAGGAGAGAAAATATATAGCTTTAGTCTGTAAAAGGGTGTACAATTACATCATAAAAAGAAGCTGTAGAAGAGAGTTTGGCTACTCCATAATACAGAAATAAGATTTGAGGACCACCATAATACAGTTTAGAGCTGTATTAAGTAAGTTACGGTATACAAAATCCAGCTTTTAGCAGTTTATGGGCTGTATAAATGAACAAATTTACTATTATTGCTGTTTATTACTCTCAAAGAGAGAAAATATACAGCTTTAGTCTGTAAAAGGGTGTACAATTACACCAGAAAAAGAAGCTGTAGAAGAGAGTTTGGCTACTCAATAATACAGAAATAAGATTTGAGGACCACCATAATACAGCTCTAAGCTGTATTAAGTAAGTGACGGTATGCATAATACAGCTATTGTACAGCTTTAATACTAAAATTCGGATCAAAGCGTTACAGGAAACTTAAAGCTGTACATGACAGTTTCGATACACTGATTTAGAACTTTAAGCGTACTTTGACTTCTTAATACAGACTTAATACAGCTAGAGCTGAATAATTACTCCTAAACCGACATTATAACACTACAATATCTCTTCAACGCTCTCATACAGCTCTAAAACAGCGTTAAGTGCTATATTGGCTGCTTTGAAGGTGTTCATTACGCTTGGTTGCTGCTTGGGTAGTGTTACGTGCTAGGGAGCAATATGCTATACATGCTATACATATAGATATATTAGCTAGATGTTGAAGTAGGTAAATTACGTTTGTTCAATTACCTACCCACTTCATCCACACATGTCCTCAACTCTATTGGAGCACAGTGGTACAGAGGTGTCCTCGACAAGTTTAAGAGTGGTCATAACCATCATTTTCCAAAGTATTTCATGAATTGTCCGTGCTCCCATGTTTTCGTTTGTGACTAAATAATATTATTATGACTGTGTAAATTGTACAATATAAACGCTATATATACAAGCTTACATATACCATTATATGACTACTTTCATAGCCAACGACTATGTAAAAAGCGTGCTCACAGAGTTTATATAGCAATTTTGTGCTACCTGGTTTGAATTTTGTGGTTAAATAGTCAGGAGAATAACATTCTACAAAGTTCATAATTCTCGAATCATGTTTATTCTTCAAACTTAACTACAATTAAGGATCCTTACCAGAAGCCTAACTGGGCACTGCAAGCTCAACAAACACCTTAACAGAATGGGTATTTGTAGCATGACGACTTGCAAATTCTGTGAGGAGGAGGAAGAAACACCTATTCACCTTCTCCTCGACTGTCCTGCTCTACTACAGAGCAGGAACAGGCACCTTGGTCGCCACGAATACTCATCCACAGAGGAAATTCGTGGCACCAACCCCAACCATATCGTTCATAAATGAGCAGTATTGGGTTGGGGATGATACTCTAGTGCGAAGGAGTCACAATAGATCCTCATGGGTCGCAGTGACGCCAGGGCTATAGCGACCTGCCTTCTCAAAAAAAAAAATTCTTCAAACTTTCTCTACACGGTAGATCATACAGGTAGGCGATTTACAAGTTTTTAATCGTAGCTGAATTACATTATAAATATACAAAGTATAGGAATTTAACACTTAAGTTAGAACTTAGGTAAAGTAAGCTCCAAAAGTTGTTAATGTGTCCCTGAAACTTTCTGAGCTTCAGGAGGTAAAAATTAAAGTTATAATGGATGTTTCCCACGAAAGACGTCTGGCGCAATTGTAACATTTTTCATATTTTTTAAGGTCTGAATTCCTTCAACCTGCTCAAACTGCCACGGCCTATCACCGCAACTCATGTGCAGAAGAATCTAAAGTAGATGTTAGGATCAGTTTACAAAGAAAAGGCAGGTGATGCATAATAAAAATAACTAGCTAAAAGCTAAAAGCTGAGCTGAGCTTTGTGAGGTCTCGTGTCGTCACACCTTGACTGACTGATGATTAAAGCACAAATCAATAGGTGTGATAGTTTTTCCGTAAAGTGTACAACAAAATGTAAAGGTTTTAGGATATACTGCTCGTTTTGCTCGCCCTGATAAATCCCACACCGATTGATGATGGTCGGTTTTCAAACCAGGCCAGTTACGCAGGATTTTAGTACGCCTAAGTGCGCAGTACACAAGAACACTCTGCTCTCGTAAGCCATTACCAAGTGAGACGGGAGACAGACACAAGTCGCGGGAAATCAGGCGCACGTCTGAGGTCCGACTTTTTACATGCCCAACCGATGCATAGATCATCTTCCTTGTCAGATGATCAAGTGATCATGACCAATATTGTGATCTATGAAATGTAAAAGCGTGATGTCTCAGGCTCAAGCAATCGATTAAGTACCTTATATAAGAATTGATTAAACATACCTAGTCTTAAGTATCTAAGTTCGTTGGATCCAGTAACGTTAAGCTTAGTTCTCGACTCTAGAGGCAGTTATTTAGATCCCTGAGTTGAAATATGAAAAAAGATTTAAAGTATGATAATATTATGACGCTCGCAACTCCGTTGCGTCAAAATTCGTTGATTGCGAGGAAACCACACAATTCACAGGGTAAGACGTAACCTTTCCTTCCTTTCCAGGGGCTCAAAGCATTTCTATATAACATTTCAGCAAAATTGGTTCAGCGGTTGGGCATGAAGAGGTAACAGACAGAAAGACTGACTGACAGACAGGGCATATAGACTTAAGAGGCCGGGTGCCATCGAAATTCTCTTACATAGTACGCGTACGTAATACAAAAACCATTTTCTCATACGAATATTGAACATGTTTGAGTTATTTTTCAGCTATATATAAATAAATAAGTAGTAAATTTACTACAAAATATTTAAATACTTAAAAAATCCGCTAGTATAGTCCACTACCGGATTTTAAAAAAGTTGTATATCTTGATTTGCAACATATTCGAGTCTACAGATAAACTGAGCTTACAATTAATTAAGCTAAGATTCTAAACGCATCTAATGGTGCTTAAAGACTTAACTTTGTAAATAGTGTATGAAGGGTCGTTAAATAAATTAATATGGGTCATTAAATTTGAATGCTGTGTGAGGCATTTTTATGTCCTTCCCAGAGATAAAGGACATTTCATCGAGTTAATGAGATTTGTATACAGCGCTGTATTTAGTAGTACAGCGGTAGTTATACAGCGCTGTATTTAGTAATCCAGCGCGGTATTTAGAAATACAGCGGTGTATTTAATTATACAACGCTATATTTAGTAAAACAGCAGTGTATTTAGTTATACAGTGCTGTATTTAGTAATCCAGTGCTTTAGTTAGTAATCCAGCGCTATATTTAGTAATCCAGCGCTATATTTAGTAATCCAGCGCTGTATTTAGTAATACAGCGGTGTAGTTAGTAATACAGCGGTGTATTTAGTAATACACCGGTATATTTAGTAATCCAGCGCTATATTTAGTAATCCAGCGCTATATTTAGTAATCCAGCGCTGTATTTAGTAATACAGCGGTGTAGTTAGTAATACAGCGGTGTATTTAGTAATACACCGGTATATTTAGTAATCCAGCGCTATATTTAGTAATCCAGCGCTGTATTTAGTAATACAGCGGTGTAGTTAGTAATACAGCGGTGTATTTAGTAATATACCGGTATATTTAGTAATACAGCGCTGGATTCAATCACAGGATAATGTAAACTGGAAAAATCTCTATAATAAACTACACTTGTTTATCGCACGGCAAACGTAAATTTTTTCGGGGTTAAAACTTAAAATTATCCTATGTCCTTTACCTGGACTCAAAGCATATTCATACCAATTTTCAGCAAAATCCGTTCAGCAGTTTGGACGTGAAGAAATAACTGACAGACAGACACACTTTTGCATTTATATTATAAGTATGGAAGTATGGATAGAAACAACAATTCTGTCATTGTTAGCTAGTTGGTTTTATAATATACTTACAACTAGGATGTTCTAAGAATAGGTGTTCACAACGAAGTATTTCAAAATTAGTGATAGAATATGAATGAAGACTACAAGTTGTAGCCTTCATTTAGCTTTTATCACTACAATTACAGTACACTGCAGCCTACAACAGCTGTCAGTTCCGGCCATTTCGAGAGCAGTACAATGTTGGCGCTATTTATTGTCATACAAAACATTACCGCTATAATTACTATTGCCATAAATAACAGCAGGCTAGTAAGGTTGTCAAGACTTTTGCAAACGGTCACTCATTTCTGTCTTCAGTTGATGTTTACAGGAATCCTCGCAAAGTAACAAAGTTGTAAATTCATTATGCACGTGGACGGTGGACATGAGATTCCGAAACCCTTTTTTCGAATTCAACTCGTAAATAACGAAGTTTACACTGCCGTAAACATTGTTTTCCAGACCTTCCCGACGCAATGGGAAAATTTATTCGCCTCCCAAACTAGAAGTTACCGCAAGATTTTCGAGTGCGATCAAATTCAAATAAATAAAGTATTGGAAAGAATCTGGGGCGAGTTTGAGTCTGGTGTTAAAGTCACTTATGCCGAACGAATAGCAATGTTATTTCTGTGTAATATCCACTTTAGATTTCCATGCTTGTTTGAAATATTACCGAAGCTTCGGTCATAGTATAAGGAGGAGACCGAAGTGACTAGTTATAAGTAGTATCTAATCATTTAGGTAGTCAATAGTCATTCTTTTAAAGTTACATTTTAAATCTAATTATTAGAATATGAGCAGTCTGCATTGTTCTGACCAAACTTGAAATAATTTCAAGTACCTAATTGTTCTGACTAATGTCTATAGTGAAAATCGAACCCACCACCGTCCAGAGATAAACATGCACTAACCCATAACGCCTACGTGAGGCTCCATGGCAACCTTAGAAAGTAGATAATAGATATTATTCTGGTCAATGGATAAGAAAGAATAGAATACTAAGGGGCTGTTTCACGACTTCCTAATAAGTGCCGGATAGGCTATCCACCACTTATCTGACAGATAGAGTATGAGAATTGGTGTAACAGGCGCTAAATCTTCTTTTCTTATATGTAGCCGAACAAAAATAACCAACAACAATCTAAGCGCCTAACTTTTTATTCTTCACTGTAACGTTTTATGGAACCTATAATTATCTTTATCGAGATTGCGTAAACAATAAAATTTGATTGCCTCTATCATTTTCGGGGTTCCATAAAGGGAATATGTATAAAAATAAAGAGTCAATTTTTATGTTTTTATCTCGACTGAAAAAATTACTTCTCTCAGGATGGCGTTCAATAATGAAATTCTATATGCCGAGTCGAATAATTCGATCATAAATATTTCATCGCTCTTCATTTTAAAGACAGGAATCAGGAGCAATCAAAGAGAATTGCAATTGTATTCTGTATGCTACGACTATAAATTTCACTTTAATTGTCGTGAGCGGAATACACGGCGAATTCGGCTTATTCAAAATTAAAGTTTCAGTAAAAACCTTCACGACAAAAAATTAACGTATGGGTAGGTACTGCGAAGATATTATAACCTCCTCCTTTTTGGTTTGTTTTAAAAAATAAACATTATATGCGACCTGATTTACGATGGATAATAGTATAGAGAGAACTTCATCGCATGAGCCAATAAAATGCTCGTCGCGCTAAGTATTGACCAATGAACGTGAAAATCAGCTGGGAACAAATTATCGGACGGACGTCCGCGGACGTTTTCATCTGTTGCGGCATGTTTTTATCAGATCACATAGAACTAGAACGTTAGAAAAGGCATTCCATACAATCGTCAGCGCGAAAATGTGTCACCCTCGAGATGAGTGAACCTCACTCATCTGAGAGCAGTGCGCTTAAGACGCGGTGACAGTCGGACGTGTATAATTCATTGATTACCGCGTTGTTTTTCCCTACATTTCGCTCCAGAAGGCCTTCCGACAGTGCAGTAACAACACGAGGAATACAAATAAAGCCAACGGTGTAATATATCACACGTAATTACTAAGATTTCATTAATATTTAAATTATTGTCTTCCATTTTACGAGAAAAATCAAAGTGAAGCGTAAAAACAAGCGTGATAGAGAAAGTAGTATATGCTGTAAATAATGTTAGTGTAAGACAAAAAGGACAATATTTTCTCGATTCGATTAAACCGTAAAATTAGCGAAAGAGAAAGTGGTATATGCTATTACTGTAAACCAAAAACGGACGACAATATTTTCTCGATACACATTTATCTAATGTATTGACATCGTTGTCTGATCAATACAAAATACACTGAACTGTGCACATTGTCTGACATAAGTCGCGGACGCGACCTTGAGCGTTTGGATGTCCGAACAGAATCTGGCTGGCCGGATGTTTTTGCATCCGCGGATGTCTGCCATATAGGTTAGGTCTTTGACGTCCGCGGATGAACCATGCACATTTTTAAGCCGCATCCACCAGCCGCGACATGGATGCGTCCGATAATTTGTTTCTAGCTTAAGGCAATTGTGTATCACCCGGCTGGGTTAATTTATGAAAAGCTAAACTTTTTTATTAAAAAAAACATCTCACATAATACATGGCCTAAAACTTACCAAGAAGTAAATACGATGTTAAAAATAATTTCGGGACGCAACCTTAAGCATGTACCTAAATATTTTCTTTCATCGTTCACGCAGTCTTATGCTGGCTTCTCACGGCGCGTGATATCATGACCCGCGCCGCGCCAGATCGAGCCACGTGCCATGTGAGGGGGTGGCTTGAGGTTGCGTGGGCTGGCTCGAGCAGGCGCGTCCGATCCGACTGAAATCTTTAATCTGCAACTTCATAGGTGCGGCTCGAGCGGCTCGTGATATTACGCACCGTGAGAACGGGTAGCGCGGACTCACCTCTTGGCTCGTGCTCGCTCATACAAATCAGCTCGGCGCGGCGCGGCTCGAGACATTACGCGACGTGAAAAGTCAGCATTATATAAGATTCTATATTAGGAACTTTGAGGTAGATTATTATCATAAATGATAAAAAAAAAGGTTGTACAGGGACCTGAATTTTAGGTTCAGGCAGTAACATATTATTATATTATGTACGTATTATAGCAATATTTTAGCAATATAATATTGCTCGATGGAATCCAAGAACAAAAAAAAATTAATTCAGACAGAAATCGGAACGCCTTTTATTTCATAACTCGATTATAAGTGTTATTTGATTTACATGCTTTTGTTATAACTAATTAAATTATCGAATACTAATCATCTTATCGTGAACAATGTAATTCATTGATACCTGAAGTCACCTAAAATAGTTAAAAAGTCGCTTAAAAGTCGCTCAGTTTAAACTCCCTTCAAGAAAGCGCTCTTCGGTAGGATCTTCGCTGAGGCCCGAATGTTGTGTACGACTGTGACATAGGCTCTATTCACTATCTCACAAATCTCCTTCTCCCGAAGCTCCTTGGATTTAGATGCGTAATTATGACGCATATCCGTAATATCTTTATCTGGAAAAAAAAAATTCTTAGAAACTTTTTGGATATGTACTCGTACGTTAACCGGTTTCGTTGTAGGACTCAAGAATGGCAAGTTTGTTACAAAGCAAACTAGAACATATATACATTATTGATCAGTGATTCTTAAAAAAAAGGGAACAAGAAAATGTATTAACTAAGCCCTCTTCATGAGGATTCAAAATGGCTTATAACCTGATTAAATTAATTTTCTTGTTTATTTTTCTTTTCTTACGCAAACTCGGAATGCCGAATAGTGAATGCCGAATAGTGACGCGTCTACCGAGGGGCCTAACTAATGTCTTAACACACTAGGCCGCAAATACGCGGCCGAAGTTCGGCATGATTACGCCAGCAACGCACACATTACATCTGAGAATTTAAAAATCGCACGCGCGTCGTTTGCATCTGCGCGAATTCGCGCGCATGCGCCCGACCAACGCTGGTTGATCTCGCAGAAATAATATTATGTGCGATACATTCTGGAGTTAAGGTTGAATTTTCTGAGTACAGTTTTTAGGAATTCGCATCGCTGCGCTTCGACTCTGCTCTATTTTAGATTGACCGCTACTCTCATGTAAGAAAGTGTGACATTCGAGGTTTAAGAATCGAGCCCCGGGTGTGTGTTTTATTTAATTATAATTTTCAACGATACGTTAATATTACGTTAAATATTGGAAATTGGAGTCGATTAAATCCTATTATATTTAAGTACATTTTGACAGAGTGCATTGTTTAATCGCTTGTTTTATTTATCTTTGTGGTGAGTATATTATTGTAAATTATAATGCTATTGTATATGGCACTATTGTTGTAATGTAATAATTCCAGTTAAAAATTTTAACTGGCTACTATCGGTTAATTAAAGATGTTAGTATAAATAAGCGTAAAAAAATGCAGTCGATAATAACAATCAATGCGAGGAGGCATGCGGCACTGATTATAATTCGTTCTACTAAGCATTAATAGCATACCTAGGCCTTACACGTGTTTTCTAGTTGCTGAGGAACTAACGTCATTTGAAATACTGCTAGGCATTGCTGCTCTATGCCATAGTGCATAGGGTCAAATCACATTGCAACGTTGCGAGGCGCTGTAACGTTTTATGAGCCAATAAAATTCGGCAACAGCCAGCCAAAAATGTCTGTCTTTTTGTACAGTAAAAGTTTCAAGCTACGCATCACATTGTAATGTGAATGAACCTTTATATTGCTCTATATCATTTGAAGCAAGAGCGACCAAAAACGATTTTTACAAAATATATCTGGATTTCATGGACCAATTTAACTACACCACACATCACAGTGTCTACGTCTGAAATAATATTATATTTTTAGTCACAGAAAACGAGATGAAACAAGACATCATCTTGGCGATGCATGTAAAAAAATATATAATATTACTATAATTATATTATAAAGCTGAAGAGTTTGTTTGAACGCGCTAATCTCAGGAACTACTGGTCCGATTTGGAAATTCTTTAAGTGTTAGTTCATTTATCGAGGAAGGCTATAGGCTATAGATTATCACGCTGAGACTAATAGGAGCGAAGAAACAACGGAATATGTGGAAAAACTAAGAAAATTATTTGAAAGGGCTTGTCTCACGAACTATTGGAGCAATTTTTATGTCCTATGTCCTTTCTCGGGACTCAAAATATCTCCATGCCCAGCAAAATCGATTCAGCGGTTTGATCGCGAAGAGGTAACAGACAGACAGACACACTTTCGCATTTATAATATTAGTATGTATTAGTATGGACTAGTATGGAAGTATGGATATTTTGTGGGCTTATTTGTCTGTGAAATTCCTAATTTCCTTTTTTTTCTTTTATTTTTTGGAACGTCTAGTACTCGTGTCTCGTATACCTACTATAAAGATGCTTACCACTGCTTAATTCCTTCTCGAGTTCCGGACCGACAGTAACCGTAGGTTCGCCCACGGCTTGGCACGTGATCGTCTCAGGGCCGACTTCATAATGTTCAACCCCTTTCTCATCCACTTTGAAGTCATACCCGTATTTCGCGGTGCCCAATACAGCTGCAAAAACAAAAATGTTATCATTCGATTTAACCCCTCGGAAAAATGTAATTACATCGTCACTAGAAATATTGGATGGTATTTCAAACGAGTTCTCTTAATTTTCTTTGAAAAACCAAGCGCCGTTCACGCCAGTTAATCAATTGTCTAAATTGAATACATGAGAAGAAGTGGGTAGCCAACATTTTACAACGTAAGAGCAATTACTCATTCCATCCCTTATAATTTGAACAAACCTTAAAATTAGTACCTACTTCATCTAACTAATATATCTATACACTATACAGTATTCGGCGAAACATGACGGTAGCGATCATTGACTCCCTGTCAAAAACTTGTCATTTTCTATACAAAGCCACGATTGACAACATCTGACACCTCATTGTCAATCGCGGTTTATATAGAAAATGACAAGTTTTTGACAGGAAGCCAATGACCGCTACCGCCATGTTTCGCCGAGTACAGTATAGCTATAGGTATATGAAATCCACATTTTTCATTTCAAATCATTTTGCCGGTTCTAAATCCTCCATTTATGCAAAAAAACGACAGTTCTCAAATTGTTAGTTACCCACTTCATCCACTCAATTATGCATGTCACTGTCCTCAATTATGCCTCACAGATTGTGTATTTCTGTAACCGCTATAACAATAAATATATGTTACGCTCAAAGACCGAAATCGCTCAGTGAGCGAAAAAATAGCTCACAACGCGTTGTGGTCACAGTGAAATAGCCACGACGCGAATTTCGCGTCGTGGCTCTAATGAAAACGGCCACGACGCGTTCTGGCAATCACAAAAAGGCCATAACGCGAAATTCGTGTCGTGGCTGATATGCTATTCGTTTTTCTTGATTTGTTCTTGAGTTTTGATATATAAAAACAAAAAATTTGAGAGGTGTCAATCCCTTGACCGGATGGAACGAAGATATAAAAAAGGCCATCTATTGACGCCCAGGAATAGTAAGTACCACTCAATATACTTATCAACGCTATTTACCTACCTACTTCGTAGGTACTAAAAAAAGTGTCGAGGTCAAGACGTGTCGTTTCGTCTAGCCTCCTTTCGCAACGCCGAACGCGCGATAAGGAACTTCGTTCCAAAAAATAAATACGGTCGAATAGAGAAACATCCTCATTTTTGGAAATCGTTTAAAAACAAAATTATTACTTAAGGAACATACAAAAAAACACATTTTATTGCCTACTTTCGCTGTACAACGGTACGGAAGCCTTCGTGCGCGAGTACGACTTGCATTTAGCCGATTATTTAAATAACAATCAGTTAAAACGTAAAATTTGTACACTGAGAAATTACGCGATATTTTCCGAGACCCCCGTATAGATCCAGATTCAAAAAATGAGATTTGGTGTTGTAAGTGGAACCCCAAGCACTTCGCATAATTTATGGACGCCCCTATCCTAATCAATAGTTCACATACTTGAAAATGTTTACATATTATGCTTGGAGCTTAGACTTAGTTAATGATCGGTACAAGTTGCTAGATTAGAAACGGTCTAACCACATTTCCCAAAGAGCATCCGAAATGTGGTCGGTCCTTTGCCCCTGCCACTGGCTAGTCCAAATAAGATTAAACTTTCAGTATTTATGGTACTAATTGCGTCTCACAGGAATGTCGCAGAGCGTGATATACTCTACCAAATGATATTAAGGGGAGCACGGAGCATGTAATACCTAGATTATTACTTTTTTTAGTGCTTTACATTTCACTACAATTTAATATGTTTTGAACATGATATAGAACATATGGAACACATAGATTAATCAAGAATCTAGATTAAGACGCTGACAACTGCCAATGACTTTGATCGCGCATCACTCTCGCACCTGTGTCGATTTTCATGCCAGAGAGACAGAGATGTGAATTGTTCACTCGGTAGCGTGGATACATTTTTCGTTTGTTAGAGGAAAAAATAAATATTATGGGAAATCTTGTTCACTCGGTAGCGTGGTTAAAGTTCCTTGTAAAAAAGATTGTATTATTACTTTAGTTAGAAACTTTGGTATTTTTTTCATCCAATAGGAGTACATTATTTCATTATTTAAATTAGACAAGCTTCTCCAAATATAATCAAAAATCACATATTTTTTTGTGCCAATCAATGAAATACATACGTCTAGAAAACTGGACAAAGATGTCGAATTGGCAGCTGTTGTAATTATTAATGATAACAATAATCTAGATTAATCAGGGCGAGCGAAGCGAACTCTAGTATATACCACAACTTCAACATTTTGTGGTACCTACACTTTACGGAAAAACTATCACGCCTAATAACATAATGATTTTTATTTATATGTAGATATGTTATCATCAGTCAGTCAAGCTGTGACGACGCGAGCCCTCCCAAACCTCGGCTTTTCGCTAGTGGAATTATTAGAAACTGGACATCGGATTATATGCACGATCAAAGTGCCGAAATATGCTTGCAAATATGCACGAAAAATGGCCGAAATATGCACAAAAATATATGTACAATCAAAAGTCACTTATTATCAAAATGTTTTTTTTTCTGGTGGTGCCGTTAATAAAAGTATTTCACAATGACAAATACGTTAAGTCAAAGTTGGTGTATTGTAAATCTTTTGCAGTTTACATTGTGCACAAAACCTGTGCAAGTTGGAAATAATATGACGTGTTCAAACACTGCTCGTTGACTGCAAAGTTTCGGTAATGTATGACGTATTACTGCAAAAACTTTCCAAGTTTCAGACTTCGGGGGAGCTTCAATGATATTTACTTTGGTAAAATATCTTCGCGCTCTTTAGTGGAAAATCGTAGTTTGAACGACATTTTAGGTTTATAGAATAGTCCATTGTTTAAGTTGTTTCCCATTTTTTTTTTACAAAATAAGAGATCTAACGGGTCACCTGATTGAAAGCAACTACCATCGCCCATGGACACTCGCAACATCAGGAGAGTTGCAGGTTGAGGTTTTTTAATAACTTGCTTGTGCCATGAGAGAAAATTAGTCATTTATACATATTATTATTTATACATAATTTATAAAACAAAGTCGCTTTTTTTCTCTCATGTCCCTTTGTTCCCTTTAATCTTTAAAACTACGCAATGGGTTTTGATAATTCTTTCAGTGTTAGATAGCCCATTTATTGAGGAAGGCTAGAGGCTATATTTTATCACGCTAAGACTAATAGGAGAATGTGAAAAAAACGGGGGAAATTATTTGAAAGGGCTTATCTCGCGAACTACTGGAACAATTTTTATGTTATTTGGCACAGATAAGAAGTAGACCACGTGAAGGATCATAGGCTATCGATTTTAATCATTTTTTCAGTGTCTATATATTTTATACCCGTGCGACGTCGGGGCGGGTCGCTAGTATATAGGCCTACGTTATTCGGTAAAAGTATCCTATGTTCGGTCCAACCATAGTAAAAGGAGGGGTCCAACTATCTCTATACCCAATAAATCAGTTTAACGGTTTAGGCGTGAAGAGGTAACAGACCGACACAGTTTCGCATTTATAATATTAGTATGGAAGTACGGATACAAACAATTAATTACATTGATAAATAACTCCACATACATAGACAATATAATGTTGATTACTAGCATTATAAATTATTATAATATTGTAGAATTTTTCAATTATTCAGGCATACATTCCATTAGAGCTATTTGTATGGAGTATTTTTCCTTAGCACACACTCCTCTATAACTGCTTCTGACACGTAATACAAGTATTGAATACATCTTGAATAGAATCGCGTGAACTTACTAGAACTTTGTAGAAGCGGTTCTAGCCAAATAGCTATACAAGTTGACATAGAATATATTATTCTGCAAAACAGTTATTCCTTAGTTGTTCGAGTTTTCCTTTCATACCTTAGTATCTTCGTATATTAGTTATACCGCTATAGTTGATTGTTATTTTTTAGAATAAAATTTAATTTTAGGTAAGAAACTATAATACAGGAAGGTGAAAAAGAATGATAAGCGACTACATAGTTTTTAGGGTTCCGTACCCAAAGGGTAAAAACGGGACCCTATTACTAAGACTTCGTTGTCTGTCCATCTGTCCGTCTGTCCGTCTGTCTGTCACCAGGCTGTAGCTCGAGAACGGTAATAGCTAGAAAGTTGAAATTTTCACAGATTGTGTATAAGTATATATTGCCGCTATAACAACAAATACTAAAAAAAATATTAAAGGGGGGCTCCCATACAATAAATGTGATTTTTTTTGGCCTTTTTATTAATAATGGCAACAGGTAAGCACTTCACTTTTTCAGAAAATCCTTATTTATATGTGTACTTTATTTTTTATTTACATATTTGTATTTACATGTAGTTTAAAAGCCGCACCCAGACACAGAGGACATATTTTAAAAATGATTACACTTTAATTTAATGAAGAGTTTGACAGACAATGTATGAGACTTAATGTCAAAATCTTCATTAAATAATAATTCATATTCGTCACTGAGTGCGACATACAGCTCGAATTATATTAACTCGTAAATACAATTTTTCATAAGCACAAAATGTCACTATTTGGGTAACTACTACTCAGTGTTCGTTAAGCTTTAATTCCGAGCAGCATCCAGAGCCGCTAATGTTCCATGTGTGTCATCTGACATGCGAGGCATTAGCATGTTGTATGCGATTGCGCGAAATAGGCTTCATAAGCTTAAAAGGCTATGCAATCTACCATAATATTAAGCTATAGCCTATAACTATTAAGCTGCGCGTCCACAATGCTGCCTGCGTTTCGCTTACGCTAATTACACCTATCGAGTAGAGTAGCGAAACAGTGCCCATCTAAAATACAGTGCTCGGCCGAGGGCACTGACGGCCTAGAGAGGTGAGTTTGTAAGGGCCTCATTACACCTACCGAGTAGAGACTCGGTAGGTGTACTAATATGTAGGCCTACTACGAAACCGTTTTGAGACTCAATCGGACGAGTTTCACGTTTGTTAGAGTAGGACGCAACATTCTCGTACGATTTTTTGAGTCTCAAAACCGTTTCGTGGTACGGGCCCAGGCCCTTACAAACTGCTAAATCAGTTTCAGGGCGCCCGTTGTGCCATACAAATCAACATAGCGCAATGAAAGTTAACGTCCCTTAAAGCCTGATTTCGCTTAAGACTTAATATTATTATCTGTTGGAGTCTTGGGTAAATATGTTGATAATAAGGAAAATTATATGCAGATATCTATCATTAAGGATTTAGCTTAAACGGAATCAAAATACAAAAGTGTATCTGTATGGGGTACCAGGGAGGTACCGGGAGGTACCGGGAGGTATCCTCACACTAAATGTTTCATCCCTCATATTCGCAAACTTTATTTTAAGACCATCGCTAAATTCGCAAAAAATTAATTAAAAAATCAATTATAAACGTATTGTCAGCCAAGTTTACGAAGGGAATTAATTATCTGATAAAATACCATAGAAATAATTAATCTTGATCAATTATGTTTACACGTGCCTAGGCTTAGGTATGGACGTTTGTGGTATATAAATATTATGTGTAATGTAAAAATGATATTCTGAGCTTACGAATTGTTCTTACTCATTTATTATAATGTGCCCCGACACCAGTGTCCTTGCAACATAACTTTAAAGGCTCGGACACATTGTATTGTTATAGAGTTTATATGGACGAATTTTACTACTCTATATATTAACACATTATAATGCATAATAGACAAAGTCCAGTTTGGTTGTTTGTAACAACAAATTAGTTTCAAAACTGGTTAAATGACTGAAAAAAAATCACATCACGAGTGATCACGACCATGAGATCAAAAGATTCCCTGATAGTGAAATATGAGAAAGATGATCAAATTTCTCTTCTTTGGGCTGTTGGAAGAAATTCTTTAGAGATAAGCAGTACTTGTTGTGTCGTTTTTCTCCATAAGTATAATTTGTTAAGTAAATATTTTTTGTGCAATAAACTGTTAAATAAATAAATAAATAAAAGATTCGACAAATACAAAGGTCTTACCGTGTCTACTAAGTTTCTTACCAAGCAGGGATTCGCCAGAAAAGACTGCACGAAAATCATGTATTTAATTTTAAAACCTTTTACTTACTTCCTTTAATTGAGTATGGTCCGGAGAAGGTTTTTCCATTTCCCAACTCGACAAGCAAATCACCATCTGCCTTTATGTCCACTTTGGTCTGTAGATCCACTGTCTTCGTATCTCTGTCCATTCTGTAAAATAGATTTTATAGTGACAATCCCAAAGTGATTAACACAGTGCCTCTTATACACAGTCCACTTTGAAAGAAGCAGCGCTAAAAGAGCCAACGCCCTACCGGCGTAAGTATTTGGGTCTAAACACACTAGGCTGAATTACGCCGGCGTAATTTACAGACACATTATAAATTACGCGACGAGCCGAAATTTCGCGACGTAATTTCCGTTGCGGAACGCGCGCGTAATTATATTTTCTCAGATGTTATGTGTGCGTTAACGCTTTGGAGTTAAGGTTGCTCTTTCGAAAAAAGCGTGCAGATGAAACAACTTTTCATCGGCATTAACAGAGAAATTATATCTGAAAAAATAATTAGTAATCTACATGATATGATACTTAATTTGGTTTTGCCATATTTTTTCTATCGGTATCACATAATAAATAAATAAAAAACCAAATCACCTCCAAATCGTTGAATGAAACCACTTTACTCCTTCATTATTTATCAAAAGAATATATAATAATAATATAATAATAATAATAATATATTTATAGTATTCATATATATATTCATAATACAGTATTCATAATGGTGAGTTGCAAATCGTTAGCGCTACTTAAAAACTAAATACAAATGATTAAAGTGTTGCCTGAACTAGGATTTCCTGTGTTTCAGGCGAAAACTAAGGCTTAATTCTAAAACAAATATTAGAATACAAACTATACTATGCATTAAAGTTAAAGATTAACTTAGATATTATACTAACTATAATAATGATTTTAATGACCTATATTAACATGTTATTATTACACAATATTATACTTAATCTTATTTTAGTAATGTTATTTTATTGCAAAACCACTAAAAGTTTATCTATTTCCTCATAACTTATACTTTGAAGGTATTTTTTAAGGTTTATTTTACAAATAAAGTAATTAGCAGCATATACATTTAGCACGGCATTTATTCTTTTATAAAGAAGAGTGCCTAAGAATATATAGAATTTATCAGCAAAAGCATGTTTTGTACTTATTTCCAGTGGACAAACGATATCTTTCCGCCTTTTGTTTATGGAATCCGGATAGAAGGGTAGAGTTATGTGTTGCTTCAGTACTACGTTTAGTATGAATAGCTGACGAACTGTCAGTACTTGAAAAGACTTATAAAGCTGGTTAGTAGGGAAAAGAAAAGGTCGAAAGCTACATATTTTGATTATTGCCCGTTGTGCTCTTTCAACAGTTAATAACAGCGTTTTACCTACTCCTCCCCAAGATGTAATATAATAAGTTAGCATCGATTGACATAAAGCAAAATACACCTGCTTGATTAAATCTTGGTCTAGTACATGACGAAGCTTCTTGAAAATAAACATCAATTTACGTATTTTTTCACATACTTTATCTACAGGAGGCCTAAAGGATAGATTTTCATCTACTATTATACCTAAATATTTTATGTTCTCGATCCCATTAATACTAGGACATGTGCATGCTATGTTAGATAGTGTTGTGCAAAGATGTGCATATAGTTTTTGGTTAGTAATTGCTGGGGTTGGTTTACGCATCGAAAACTTTATGTATTTAGATTTTTCGGCATTCAATGTTAATAAATTAGTCGATAGCCAATTATTTACGATATTAAAACCTTGCTGTGCATACTCGAAAACTTCGCGATGTGTGTTAGCAGAAAAAACAAGTGCTGTGTCATCGGCGTATGAAATTATTATGCCGCGGTCTAGTTTTAGTTGACACAGGTCATTGATGTATATTAAAAACAGTGTTGGCCCTAAAATACTTCCCTGTGGGACACCATATTTTGTATTATTTTGAAATGAGCTATATACATTGTCAACTTTAACACATTGAGTGCGGTTCTCTAGGTAGCTTTTAAATAATTTTAATTGTGTGCCCCTTATTCCTAAGGATTCGAGTTTGTGTAAAAGAATTTCTAAAGATATTGTATCAAAATCTTTTGCAAGGTCAAGAAAGATTCCAATTACGTGATTACCTTTATCCATTTCTCGGGCTATATGATTTGTCAAATTATTAACGGCGTCAGCTGTTGAGAGTTTTGATCTAAATCCAAATTGATTATTTGATAATGCTGGTATACGTTCTAAGTAATTGACCAGCCTGTTATTGATTATTTTTTCTAAAACTTTTGACAAGGATGGCAAGATTGAGATAGGGCGGTAATTTGAGACTTCCTGTTTGTCACCGGATTTTTAAATCGGTACCACGACTGCCTTTTTCAAACATTTAGGAAAATGTCCTTGAGATAAGCATTTTTGAAAGATATGGTTTAAGTGTGGAACCAGAACATGTCTAAATTTTTTTAAAAATTGTACACGACATGTTATCCCGTCCAACTGCGCAGTCGTCCCGTAGGCTTCCGATAATACCTACCTCGGATTCATCAGTGTCTATTAATGAGAAAGACATTGCGTTAGATCTGTTAGTTAAAGCGGCATACTGTCGCCTATGCAATTGACTGTGACTTATGTGCTAAGTGCGCCCCAATATTTACAAAATAATTATTTACAAAGTTTAAAGATGACAATTTTGAAGATTGGTTATTTAGCAAAACTGAGGATGATTCGTGTTGCTTTTTGGTGTATGTTATATCCTTGATATGTTTCCAAATTTTTTGCTGTTATTTTTAGCGCGTTCCAGAATGCTTTTATCGTAGTTATTTTTTACTCGTCTTACCAAGTCATTGCAAAAGTTACGATACCTTTTGTATGTTGTTTGCAATGTGGTATTGTGTGGATTTTCTCTAGTTTTAGTATGTAATTTATCCCTATGTCTTATGCAACGCAGAAGACCGGGAGTAATCCATGGCTTGAGATTAAATTTTTTACGGCTAGTGCGATAGAGCAATGTATTTTTCTGGATTGCATATTGTATATTTTGTATTATGTATTCCATGCAAAAATCAGTGTCAGTGTGATTGTAAATCGGTGTGAAGTCGATTTTGCATAAATCATCCTCAAGTTTATTCATGTTCAATTTAGACATTAATTGGCAATTTTGTTTATGCCTACGCATGCGACAATTTAATGTTAGTAGGACAGTGTTATGATCTGTTATTGTTGAAGTTAGAATTAGTGTTAGCGATTGGTAATTTGATTTAAGCATTACGTGATCTAAGCAGGATCCACTTCGATGAGTGGCGAGCGTATGAGCAGGGAGTAGGCCGTGATAAGCACATAAGTTGAGGTAGTCCTGAGCACTGCCGTCATTGCTTCCTGGAATAATGTTAATATTAATATCTCCAATCAAAATGATATTCTATATAAAAAATATCTACTGCTTTGCAATACATATGTAAAGAATTGTAAAATGGTATAAAAAAATGAGAATGTCTATAACAATATATAATCTGTATCTATGGTCAAAATGTTTATGTGTGTGGTTCTGTGATCACTGATCTGTCAAATTTAATGTCAATTGAAAAAAATGAAAAATATAAGTCGTAATTTGTTCCATGGAATATTTTTATTGAGAAAAATCCTCATCATCGCAAATAATTAGTGTCCATAATAGTAATAAAAAAGCCGCATTCTGCCTCAACATAAGTTAATAATTTGGTTTTTTTACTTTTTTGAAAAATGTATTACATTAAGCCTTAAAAAGGTTTTTTCTCCTATTTCGCCCTATCATGGACGCGGCGAGCGTCGTAACCGCCACCGTACAAGGCGCGCTGTTATGAATGTTATTTTAATGTCATTTACGTCGATATTCGCACTGACAGATAAATTTAGGGGAGAGAGGGCCCTTAAGGTTGGATTTGCTATGTTCGGTTTTGATAATTCGGTCGCGTATAGTGTGTTGCTATACAAAACATTACCGACAAATCGCTGCCGAACTTTACGCTCGACTCGGCTCGACGGAAATTCGGCTCGCGACGGAATTTCGGCGTCTGTCGCGTTCCGTCCGTATTTTGTATGCGTTTGATACGCGGCGTAAACGTGGCGTAATTTAGCCTAGTGTATTTAGACACTTTCTCTGTTTTGTTGCACCCTGTATATCCAACCAAGCGGGGCTCTGTCAAACCGCAGAGCATAGTAATCAATTCAGTGGTTATATATGTATTACTGAACTGAAATAACCGCGGCTGTGCGCCACAGACAACGGGGGTTTTAGACACAATGTAATTTTAGGTTGCACAGTATTTAAAAGCAAGGCCACATTGCTCCGTTGCTGTGCGTCGTTATTTACCGCAGTGAAATTCCAACGTTGATTTGATTTTCGCTGATATATTGATTCTTTGCATCTGTAGACGTGGTATTTTAACAGAACAGGCGAGAGGTCAAGTGATTGAGCGTCGGTTACGACGAGAACGTTACGAGAAGTTATTCTTTCACGGTATTTTTGGTAGAAGTCGCAACGCAGATCTTATATCTTTAAACGAGCAATTCTTGTATGTATATATATATAATTGGAATCTCGGAATTGGCTCCAACGATTTTCATGAAATTTAGTATATAGGGGGTTTCGGGGGCGATAAATCGATCTAGCTAGGAATTATTTTCATAAAATGACATTTTATGTGTGTTTTTTGAATTTTTTGAATACCGAGCGAAGCTTGGTCATATAGCTAGTAAATCATAAAATGAGTTAAGTACACTCTGACGACGCAACGCACCGCAATGCTATGAAAAAATCTGGCTTCACTTTTAATTGTATTGTGTCTTTGTTTTTGAAGACAGAATCAGCAACTGTTTCACATCTTTAGACAACTACTGCGTCTTCTCATCATATTCAAATAAAATCTCATTATATTTGTGTAGCTTAAAGTCGACGAAATAACGCAATATTTCATGTATTATATTATTTGGTCACAGTTTGGGTAATATTACTTACTTGAATTGAGAGAACTGTTGGTTTTTCAATCCTACAACTTTTATATTCTTAAGATGCATTTTCGCCTCTGGATTCTCGATCAGGACATAGTCAATCGAAGGTATATTGAGTGGGTCGATTGCTCTGATATCATATTGTGGTATTCCATTGCTGGTCTTCTCCAGAAACTCCTGAGTTGTCTTACTAAGGCACTGCGTGTCCTGGATTTCACATGGTGTTAGAAGGGATTCTGCAAAATGCAATTCACCTTTAGGGCATGTGCCTAAATATTTTACGCTATAAGCTCATAACATTTTAAAAGACATTAAATTAACACTTTTACTGTTATATTTGTTTGTTATTAACACACTGCACTTTGTAATATCATAAAATATACTGCAAATATGAAATATATTTTATATGAACTCTATTTAAAGTTTAAACGAAACGCTGTGGTTTTGCTTCCGGGAATTTTTTTGATCGAATGTGAAGTGAAATTTTGATTTGTCAACTTAATTTAAATATTGGTTTTAGCTATTTCTAATATTGCATTTCCAGGTATACTCAAATAAAGGTCGCTATATTTTGAAAAAATCGTTTAGTGTATTAAATATTAAAGAGCAAATTTTTTTATTGCCAGATAACAGCTTAATTACTATAGCTATATAGACATCAGAAGCCCCTTCAACCTTGTACGTACCTATACATCTATACATCTACAAAAATTACAAAGTGTCAAAATTTCTCAGCTAAATCTTTACATTAGCAAAAATGAAAAGTTCCAATCACCATGTATACATTTTAGATATACTTGCCTTCGGATAAAACCCCAGAAGCGAACACGATAAAAATGAAACAACTCAGACCGACCATCTCGGAAACGTAGCCCGCAAGACTGACCAAGACAAGCGCCCAGGTCGAACAAACATGAAATTATCTGAGGCACATAGGTCAATTGCTATCGACTTGATGCATAATATGTAAAGAAATGATAAGGTAAATGTTTTGGTGAAATTCCGGACTTTTAGATGCTAGTGTACTTATATTATCACAAAATTCATATTTAGTGTCGTGTATTTTTGTTTAGATAATAATATAATAAGGTGTAATAGTGATTAAATAAGGAATATATTATATATTAAGATTATGGATATAATGTTGTATCAGTAGAATAATAATGTTGTGTGTGTACTGTAAGGTTCTAACTATGTCATAAATATCTATCTATTAGTGAAAACCTGTTATTGGCTTTCTTCTTATATAGTATTGGTTCTATTTCATTATAATCTTAAGCTGTTGGTTTTCCAAAACAAATAAATAAATAAATAAAGGAAAAAGTAAAATGTAAGGTACCTCTGCTCACAGCTCTATATTTAATGTTTCATCCGTAGTCCAGTGGTTTCGAGCGCGGTTCTTGACTCAGAGGTTGTGGGTTTGATTCCCATGGGACATGTATCATTTCCAAGTTTGGTTAGGACAATGCAGGCTGATCACCATATTGTTTGATAAGTAAGATGATCCATACGTCGGATGGGCATGTAAAAAATTCGGTCCTGCGTCTGATCTCTCGCCGGTCGTGTCGGTCTACCGTCCCACTGGGTTATGAGAGTAAAGGAATAGAGAGTGGTTTTGTTTACTGCACACACACTTGGGCACTATAAAATTACTCCTGCGTAACTGGCCTGGTTTCAATGAAACCGGCCACCGTCACGGAAACCGGTGTGGGACTTGGGAGTTATTATTATGTCTCATCAAAACCAGGCCGGTAATAGTGAACAATATCGCGTAACAACGGTTCCCGCATTAAAGCACGAAAGTAAAGGTCGTAAGTCCCAAAACTGTTTTTGATGATTATTTAAAAATGAAATACAATACTTATATTTCCTTCAGCCATTATTTTATTAAGTATGTTATTGTAGTAGTGCAAGTTATTTAACGATAGTAACTCAATAAGTGTAACAAGAAAGATTCATATTTTTTTAAAATATAACTATCGAGTCAAAATAAGTGAATCGTGTTCAGATAAATTAAAAAAAAAAATCAGATAAATATCTATGATTAAATACCTAAATCTCAATTTCATTTAAATCAATCTTCTTCCGGGATCGTAATACTTTTTAGAAAACAGCAAAATTTGGCAGCCCGTTCTTAATTATTCTCGAATATTCATTTATGAATGTTATTGTTGGTTGAGAAATTATCGCCTATGTATATATTATACTAGCTGTCCCGGCAAACGTTGCTTTGCCATTATATAAAGTATTTCGCCCATATTATTTTATTGAAGTGACTAAATAAAGTATGTCGCCATGGCAACGTCGATCGCTATCCCGTCGCACAAACAATGGCCGCCGTCAGTCTCAGGTTGTAATAATTTACTATTATTTATTCAACAAATGCACTTATCAATATAAAAAGTAGATGTTGTCCGATACTCAACCCTAGCCGATATGCTCGCTAAGATTCACGAAAATCGGTCGAGCCGTTTCAGAGGAGTTCAATTACGCACACCGTGACACGAGAATTTTATATATTAGATTTACTTGAAACTTCATGACTGTATGTCATGACATTTGACATGTAAGTAAAAATAAAATGAAAGTTTGTGGGTAAATATTACAATATTTTATATATATGATCATTATATATTATATGAATGTTATCATTGGCTTATATTATGTTTGAGAAATTATCGCCTATGTATATATTAATATTTACTTTAGAATATATTTATTGTTGAAACTTCATGACTGTATGACATGACATTTGACATGTAAGTAAAAATAAAATGTAAGTTTGTGGGTAAGTATTACAATATTTTATTTATCATAAATATACATTTTATTTTTTCCGTGGCTTAGATCAATACATAGGCCTACAATATTATATCATGTATTTATTGTAGTATAATATGATGATATTTTCAATTTATTTTCAATAATAATTGCTGTTCCATTTGTAAAAATTGGTAACATTTTCGTGTCAATAAAAATAACCTTTCCTTATTAACATTGATCAAAGTAAATTGGCAGTTATTAAAGATCCTCCGATACTAAAAGTTGGAATATAAGGTCGTTTGTTTTAAAAGTACAAACTTACTTTTAAGTGAATACAAATCCATACTTCCATACTTATTCTTTTTTAAAATCTATGGACACTTCACACCACGTCAGTCTGGCCCCGTGGTAAGTACCTGAAGGACTTGTGTTGTGTTACAGGTACCAGACAACGGAAATATATTTAATACTTTTATACTATACAGATGTTTATTTAAACATCGTTGTCCTTGAAACTATCAAATGAGCCCAATGATATATTATAGTTGAATATCATTGAATGAGCCCGTCAAAATGAACAACTTTTTCTATGAGAACAATGCTGGGAATCAAAAAAAATCTGTCTTCATACCCATACAAATTGCCGATCCGGGCATCCGTATGGGTATGAAGACGGCATTTTTTTTTTTGAGTTCCCAACATTGTTCTCATAGAAAAAGTTGTTCATTTTGACGGGCTCATTTGATGGTTTCAAGGATAACGGTGTTTACACAAACACACTATAATAGTCCTACTAATATTATAAAGGCGAAAGTATGTGAGTTTGTGAGTTTGTGAGTTTGTATGTTTGTTACTTCTTCACGCTTAAACGGCTGGAGCGATTTCGACAAAATTTTACAAGGATGTAGCTGACATCCTGGATTAACACATAGACTACATTTTTAACCGACTTCCGTAACGGAGGAGGTGTTATGTTCATTTTTTTAATTACTTATGTTCAACGATGACTCCGCCGTTTGTGAACCGATTTTCAAAAATTTGCCGTCTCCTACTTGCCACCCATCCCCCTACTGGTAGTGTTGCTTTTAACGAAACAGTGTAGCGTCATTAGTGCTGAGTCTTAATTCTCCTTTTTAGAAACAAACTAATTTATTTGAACCTAAACATACAGATTTCGAGTGTCATTTGATTAATTTTCGTCCCATCTTCTACCAAATCCTAGGAGTGCTGCTTATCACAAAACAGTGTCTTCTATCAAATTTCCATCTCTCAGTCATCAAAATTGAAGTTTCAGATGATCAAACTCAATTTATTTTGTCTCTAATACTATTTACCTATTACAACACAATTTAGTTTACCTAATCACACCTAATTAATCGCAGGCAACACCGCGGGGCACACCTAGTACTATACATATATTTAAGATTTTTTATTATATGATACACATAATTATTTAATAATATACATCCATGACCCAGGAACTTTATAAACTTTTTGTTCTGTTGGCGGGATTCGACCCCGCGACCTCCGGCTTAAGCGCTCACCACTGCGCCACGGAGGTCGTCATAAATACGACAGTGTTTGTCTGTCTGTTACCTATTCACGACCAAACCGCCGGCCCGATTCTGCTGGGTATAGTCTAGAGTTACTTTAAGTCTCGGGAAAGGACATAGGATACTTTTTGTCCCAGAAAAATGTTCCCGCGCGATAAATGAATTTTAGCGCAACGGAGTTGCAGGCATCAACTAGTTTCACCATTGGTAACAAAAAGTATCACATCACAATAATTTATTTGTAAAATACGGCAAATTATTCCAATTGATAAAACGTTGTTTATTGTAATGAACATAGTAATGTGCTTATCAACCTAACTTCGGTTGGGCAGCTTTTGGGAACCTCAGAATATCTAATGCAAAATCTTGTTTGTTATGTATTGTTATTTATATGAAACTTATTTAAATACCTCGTGGCATTGAGGGCCATGGTCAGAGTACATGGTTTTTTGAAGTGAAAACTTCTTTAGCGGCGTTGAGCACTTATTTGTGGGATGGATGGGTAAAAACTAGTGATGGGCCGAATGTGGTTTTAACCGAATACGAAATTCGGCCGAACATTCGGTAAAAATGAAAAATTCGGCCGAAGTTCGGCTCAATTTCACCACGCTTTTTCGTGTTGTGACTTGTTTACGCACTTTCTGCAAATATTGCTAGATGTGCCCCGACCGCACTCCGCGCTTCCCCGTGTGGCCGTTAGCCAGCAGCTATAGTTATTTGTAAAGTAAAGTCAAAAATTTTGTTTTTTGATTAGATAAAAGAGCTGTTTCTTAGACTTGTTGAGAAGGGCAGTAAAATTTTGTTCTTTGATTAAAGAAAGATTTCTAAAGCTGGTTTGGTTAGTAAGAAGAGTGGTTAAGTAACCAAAAATTTTTGAGACTGGTCGTTAAAAAGACCAATCAATATTAAGTTTTTTGTTTATCACGTATGCTTACTTTTTCTAATTCTAAATGACTATGAATGAGTATAGTTCTTGTACCAGACTTATTTTATTTCGCTGTTACTACATATATGTTTTTTCATTAATTTCTATTATGATAGTGCAAGTATATTATATTTTCCGAATAAAAATAAGTACATATAGTGCCGAATGTTCGGCATTTTAACCGAAATTCGGCCGAATGACGAAGTTTGGTTCAAGCTGCCGAAATTCGGTTAAACTGAATGTAAAACGAATTTCGGCCCACCCCTAGTAAAAACTGTGAAACTCGCGTCAGATTCTCGTGCTGATCGAAAAACCGTAAGACGGTTGGAGAGTAGTGTTGTTACATCGAAATCGATTAATCGAACAATCGATTGTTTCTTTTTTGATTGTCGATATTTTTAATCGATTGTAAGGGTTTCGATTAATAATTAAAAAAATCGATTTTTAAAAAATCGATTTTCATAAAAAAATGGGTTAAAAAATTGTAAAGGTTTCGATTAATTAAAAAATCGATATTTTTTTTAATCGATTTTCAATAAAAAACCGGGTTAAAAATTATGCACAACGTTAATAATCAAGTTTTCACTTCTGTCGGCACTCCCGGAGTGCAACCCGTCTTGTTTTTAATATAAAATAAGGGTGCAAACGGGTCACCTGGAAAGCAACTACCGTCGCCCATGGACACTCGCAAAATTAGAAAAGCTGCATTAGCCGACTTCAAAAAAGGAGGTTATCAATTCGACGCGTATTTTTTTTTTATGATATAAGGAGGCAAACGAGCAAACGGGTTACCTGATGGAAAGCAACTTCCGTCGCCCATGGACACTCGCAGCATCGGAAGAGCTGCAGGTGCGTTGCCGGCCTTTTAAGAGGAAAAGTGTATTGTTTGTATGTATGTATGTATGTTTTTATATTTGTGCAGGTATATCTCCGGAACCACAAGTCGATTTTAGTGATTCTTTTTTTATTGTACTAGGTATTGTTCAACTTAGGGCATACTGCAAGTTTACACACTTTTGAAATTTGGCACATTTGTTCAGGAGCTGATTAGATTAACATATACAAAAACTGGACAGTTTTTCAAATATTACATACATACGCGTCGAATTCACTCCTTTTTTTGAAGTCGGTTAAAAAATAAGTGCAGTTTTATTATCGATTGATTTCAACTTTTGGTTTTGATGAGAATCGATCGCACTTTTTTAATTTATATCTATTAGCCGAGTAATTTGAATTTCAGAATAACGCAAATTAAGTTACTTACTAAATAATCATTAAATTAAAGGTCAATGGTGTCTATTATAATAGAGTTATCAAAAATATTTTCAGAGATATGCAAGGAATTTAAAGTGTTCGATAGTTCCAACTTCCATAATATCTAAATCTGACTCATAATGTGTAGTTGAACTTACACATTACACATTCTTTAATTTCTGAACTATTGTAATACATGTAGAAATTTTGTATGACACACTATATGACAATATTTCCACGCCAATGTGGCAGAAATTGTGATCAAACTAAATTGTAAGACCTTTATTGTACGAATTTCTTGGAAATAAATAAATAAATCTAAAATCTGAAAATCACAATCACTAATTATGTATGTTGTATTTAAAGACACAATAGCAAAATAATGCGTTTAACTTAAAAAACTATGTGTGGAATATGGATAATACAGAATTGCAATAAGTAACTGGATAAAATACAGGATAAAAGTGAAACTATCCAACTTCACCACAAACATGTTATGTACGGAACCAAAACAAGAAATTAAACATACTTAGATAAAATAAAATATGTTTAAACAATGTTTGACCTTTGTCATAGAATCGTAACAAAAGATTAGCAGCTAACTATAAATTGGCCAAGCGAACATTCCAGCATCAGAGGTTTGTCAACTCGGTTGCCGCCATGCTGTCCATACTCCTGCTCGCCTGCGTCGTCGCGTCCGCGTTCAGCGTCGACATCACCGACAACAAGGGACCAGAAATCGTCGGCGATTACCAGCTGGTATACGTCTGGCCGAAGACGACCCAAGCGATTCCTAACTGCTACAAAACCTCCTACTCGTACAGAGGCTTCGAAGGTCACCGAGTAACCTGCGACTGCAAAAGAAATAACCCCAACTTGGCCCTACTCTGGCAAAACACCAAGTGGGTGGGCAAAGCGATCCTTTTCGATATCGTCGGCAGCTTTGACGAGGCCAAGGCCGCTCTGAGCGACAGTTGCACCTGCGAACCCTTCAACTTCAATCGTGTCCAGGCTCAGATGCTCTCCGACAATCTGCTCCTGGAGTACGAGCAGGAGGAGATCCTGAGGCACTACATCTTTGCGAAGACGATCCCCACTGAGGCGGAAATACGCGAAGCCATTACCTCTATAAAGGACCTGAAGTACGAAGATGGGATGTCGGTGTGCAAATAAATAACCAACAAATAAAAACATCTACATATACTTACAATGTTTCAATTCAGAATAATAATTCAACCTCATAACGTCTGGTCTTACTTTTCGTGTCAAAAAGTTTTTACCAACTGCCTCCAAACGCTAAGCGGCCATTTAGAGTACATATCCTTCAAGATTTCACTTGTGTGTCTCCTTAGGGCATAATAAGAACTTTTGTAAAACATAAGTTTTTTCAAAAACGTGTTTGTTTTAAGAGACACTGCAGTGACCCTAAATGACCGCTAGGGAACACGTAACGTTAGGAGACCGTTGGTAAAAACAGGCATCAGCCTTTTATACTGAACATAGGCCCCAGTTGGGAGGCCTATTTATACCAACGGACAACGGTACCTACACTACCTACGCGACGTCAATATAATTATTATATCTAGATACGTCACGACTCTGTGGACTGAGGACTATCTGCTTAGAGCCAGGCCCTCCAACGTGCTCTTGTGTATCATGTAATACTTTTGATTCTTGAGCATTACAATGACCCTGCATAGTCATAGCTGTAGACCTAGCAAGGCCACCAGTAGAAATGCGAAAGTATAGACAAACTGTGGACATAAACTTAAGGTGCCGTTCCGTTCTTCACCGCGGCTAATCGCGACCGACAAAAATTCAATTTAATGCCACTTTATGACAGACTGTAGTGTATAAAATATGATATTATTTGAATTTTTAGGACTATATAGTCTGTCATAAAGTGGCATTAAATTGAATTTTTCGGAACGAAAAAAGATCGGAACGGCACCTTAAGTTTATCTCCACAGATTGTCTATACTTTCGCATTTCTACTGGTGGTCATGCTAGGGCTACTGCTGGATGGATTTCACAGTCATAGGCACCGAAATCGGGTTTCGATTATAATGGTGAAAAATACGATTACTTACGAGTTTTTCTGTGTTATGGTGGTAACTCGCTAAAGCTAGGTATGTATAAAATATAATAATCAAATAGTAACAGATTAGTTATAGGCGTGTTATCTGAATTATTTATGTATTCTTCGGTTCACAGGGTACCCTCTGGTTTGATTTATATGACAAATACCTAGCTAGCATTATCAATAATAATTGTCACGACGACACGAGAAACATATAACTAAAGTACGTAGTAATTAACAAGAACATAATGTTCTCTTTTACTAATTTGGAAATGTGGTAACAATAAAGTCGTTAGTCGCTTATGTAAAATAATACTAGCTATATTACCGAGCTTCGCTCAGTATTCAAAAAATTCAAAAAACACACATAAAATGACATTTTATGAAAATGATTCCTAGCTAGATCGATTTATCGCCCCTGAAACCCCCTATATACTAAATTTCATGAAAATCGTTGGAGCCGATTCCGAGATTCCAATTATATATTTATATATATACAAGAATTGCTCGTTTAAAGATATAAGATATACTTAAGACGCTGAAAACTGCCTATGACCTTGATCTCACATCACTCTCGCACATGTGTCGATTTTTTTGCCAGAGAGACAGAGATGTGAAGTGTTCACTCGGTAGCGTGGATACATTTTTCGTTTGTTAGAGGAAAAAATAAATATTATGGGAAATCTAGTTGTCAGAACCGAAATTTAAATCCGGAAATCTTTGGATTTTTGTAAAAGGTATCAAATAAACAAATTTATAAAGCATAGGTTGTATTATTACTTTAGTTACAACTGTTTAAAGTTCCGGAAAGATGTGACTTTGGTATTTTTTTTTTTTTCATCCAGTAGGAGAACATTATTTTATTATTTAAATTCGACAAGCTTTTCCAAATAAATTCAAAAATCACATATATATTTTTGGGCCAATCAATGAAATACATACGTCTAGAAAACTGCACAAAGATGTCGAATTGGCAGCTGTCTTCCCCTTAATATGATTTATTTCTAACACACATGAAAAGACAGTTATGTGATTAAATACTATTTTACTCCACCGACAAGTATCTATTCGTCGACGGTCTAGGGCCTAGGCCAAGGATGGCGAACCTTTTCGTATCAACAGGGCACGTTGATACGAAAAGGTTCGCCGTCCATTCCTGAAGAAATCTTTCCAAAGAAGTCATAAGCCTGCCATTCTTTTTTTTTTGTAATTCCGGATTCGGTGCGTATTTAAAAATTTGCCTATTATAATATTCACATCAAGGACTAATCAGCGAACCAACGAACGAACGAGCGAGCGGCGAACCTTTTCGTATCAACAGGGCACGTTGATACGAAAAGGTTCGCCGTCCATTCCTGAAGAAATATTTCCAAAGAAGTCATAAGCGTGCCATTCTTTTTTTTTGTAATTCCGGATTCGGTGTGTATTTAAAAATTTGCCTATTATAATATTCACATCAAGGACTAATCGCAGGCCGATCCGAGTGACAGTGTGTGCAGCACATGGGAACGTACAAAACGAGTTCGTTCAGATCGGCCTGCGATCAGTCCAATCATACGTATCGGCCTCCCCGTAGGGGCAGTTAAAATAAAATTTCTTGAATAACCTGCTAAATGAAAGTTCTTGAACAACTATAATATTGACGAATAACTGCAAGCAGAAATGTAGTGAGTTCAAACTCAAGGCATCGAAAAGCAAACTCAAATACTCACATACAATCCCACCACATTTAGTCCGAGTTACAAATAAAACAAATCTCATTTTCGCTTGAATACCGACTTTCGCCAAACCTATTTGTGTTATGATATTTAACAAAGGAATAATTGAATTTGGTTACATATTATAGTTTCTATTGTATTCCAAATTTGAACAGCTTACAAAAAGGAAGTTTTCGATTTCAGGGTCCTTGTGTATTCGTTAACTATGAAAGACTTTGAAACATGTCATTAATAAATTAAATGATACGTACAATACGCTTGTTTCGAGATGCCTAAATTTTTATTTCCCCAACGTTTTTCTTCGTAATTTAAAATGAAAGCGACAGGCGTATAATTAAATCAGAATGTACATTGTACGCAACTAAAAACAAATGCTTGGCACTTTTTGAGCGTCACTCCACGGTAATATATTTTCCTGCAGTAAGTAAGGCGTATCTTCTATCTTTACTAGTGATCTACTCTGTCTGTGCCTGTGTAGATTTTGATGGGGATCAAAATCTACACCAGAGGTTCCCAAACTCCTTTGTTTCGTGGCGCACTTTTAAGGTGTTGATGCATACTTGTGGACCTCCATTTTTTTTTAACGCAAGCGTAGACCCGTGTCAGGCTCCCGTGGACCCCTCGGGGTCCACCTGGACCACTTTGGGAATCAATGATCTACACAGTAGTTTCAGAGTCTATCCGATGCAAACAAAATTTTCCTTTTTATAATATTAATTATATTATATTGCTCTACTGCTTAAAGCTTATAGGTAAAACCTACGAATAATACAAACTAAGGAAGAGTAAGGGCCGGGACACAAAAACACGGCACGGCGCCGTACGCCGTCGTACGACGTCGTGCCGTAGAAACTCATCTTGAATTTCTACGTGAGTTTCTACGGCACGGCGCCGTACCGTGGGTGTTTTACGACGCGCGTCCGCACGGCACCGTACGACGTCGTGCCGTAGAAACTCATCTTGAATTTCTATGTGAGTTTCTACAGCACGACGTCGTACGACGCCGTACGGCGCCGTGCCGTGATTTTTTACGACGCGCGCCGTGAATTTTCACGACGCAGCACCGTACGGCGCCGTACGACGCTGTACGGCACCGTGCCTTGTTTTTGTGTCCCGGCCCTTACTCCGTCAAAAAACATACTCCAAAATACTTGTCAAAAAAGTGTACTTTAGGTTCACTTTTCATACATTTGCAATATTTAGGTGACCTTGAGCGGTATAAAGGCTGACGTTACATGACAGTTCGAATGGAACCAAATTTAAAACTGTATTAGTATGGGAGTTACGTTTCCAAAACCAATTAAAATTTATTTTAAAAGTACTTAGTAGTAATTAAGTATTATCTAATATAGGTCAAACTATCGAGCGTTTAGTATTAGAATCGCCTGCAGCATTAATTATTTGGCGCGACTTAGCTGCTAATTGTTGGCAGTAAGCCCGCTTGCTGGTTACTTAATGTACAGTATTACCTATTACAACAAGACAGATAAGCAGAAGATAAATAGGGGTTGAAAACGATGTTCTCTATTTGATTGGTAGTTGGCGTCAGTGGTTGCGTTTCTGAGTTCTAGACGGGCGAAACAGAAATAAGCGTATCTACATGAGGGTAGTCCTCTGATAAAACTGGTGAAAAAAGATTTAAGAAATTTTTGTTACCTTTATTTATTTTAAGGCGGGCACATATCTTAATCCGAAACGATAACCTTGCACACAACCAAAAACCAAGTATGTACGCATCGCAGTAAGATTTATTTTAGCTTAGCATAAAATTGTAGTTTGTAGGATCTTCTCTATTTTTCATGTTTTTAATATCTTTCGAAATAAATATTAAGAAACAAAATTTTTCGGTTCAGACCTTTTTAATATAAACTCACTAACAATTTATTCAAATAAAATGTATGTTAATACTCATATTTCGATAATAAAGATTTTGATCGGATGTGAGTTTGAAAATTAATTACAGCCAAAGTATTACATTTTATTAAAATGTTTAACGTTTAAACCCTTTTAAATATTGTGATTTATTTCTCAAATTTTTACGTTTCATTATTATATTGGAACTAGGTAAACCGGGAGTCAATAAATATAAAAATGGGGTTTGTCCTCGCCTCGAGCGGTTTATCGTATTGCGTGAATAGCTGCTAAAAATATTCTTAAAAGTAAAGATTATATTTTTCATTCATAAACTTTAGGCGAATTGATATTATAATTATGTATGTCCATGCCATACATTCCTTTCTTACTTGTTGAAAATTGTATATCATTATAATTTATAACTAGGTAAGCTGTTTTCACGGTTTTCTCTACGCGGGACCAAAAGGTACCTACAATTTTATAAGGTTTCAGAAAGCGACTCCAGCAAACTGTAATATGAAACTTTCTCTTTTATTTTCAATGACAACAAATGATAATAATATGCATAACTAGACAAGAGCTAGACAATATAGTGCTTATGACAAGACAGGACGACTCTCAAAGGAGTAGCTTTATGAGCTATACCAGGGGTTCCCAATCTTTTTCAGCCTGCAGCGGCGCAGTTACACATCGCAATATTTTTCACGGCGCTCTACTCTACCTAGCTATTAGAAAAAGATACATTAATACCACCTTAAATGATTATAGTAAGGTTGAGCAAGTAAATAGCAATAAACAAATATTTAATCATCTACCGGCTCTACATAATTAATATTATAATTTTATTTTATAACATTTGTGGTTTTGTATAATGATGGAAGATCGACTCACGGCGCGGCGCCCCTCTTGCCTTTCCAAGGCGCACACTTTGGGAACCCCTGAGCTATACAACAAGTAAAGTCAATGAACTCCAGGTAGTCGCATGATATCTTATTCTGAACTAGCGACCCGCCCCGGCGTCGCACGGGTATAAAATATATAGCCACTGAAAAAATAATTAAAATCGATAGCCTGTGATCCTTCACGTGGTATACTTCATATCTGTGCCAAATAACATAAAAATTGCTTGAGTAGTTCGCGAGATAAGCCCTTTCAAATAATTTCCCCCGTTTTTTCCACATTCTCCTTTTAGTCCGTGATAAAATATAGCCTATAGCCTTCCTCAATAAATGGTATATCTAACACTGAAATAATTTTTCAAATCGACCAGTAGTTCCTGAGATTAGCGCATTCAAGTTAGCCCTTTCAAATAATTTTCCCCGTTTTTACCACATTTTCCTCTATTTCTTCGCTCCTATTAGTATTAGCGTAATAAAATATAGCCTTCCTCGATAAATGGGCTATCCAACACTGAAAGAATCATCAAAATCCATTGCGTAGTTTTAAAGATTAAAGGGAACAAAGGGACATATTATAAGGGAAAAAAGCGACTTTGTTTTATAATATGTATAGAAGCGCGTAGGCTTTAATCAATTTATCGCTATAAATCCATACTAATATTGTAAATGCGAAAGTGTGTCTGAAATCTGAATACTCTCCACGCCTAAGCCGATGAACCGATTTTGATGTTTGGTACGCAGATACTTTCTGGGAAATGGCAGTTTTTGTTGCGGAAAAATGTACGGTTCCCACGCGATGAACGACTTTCGGCGCAACGGAGTTGCGGGCGCTATCTATTAAAATAAAACAGACGAATAATAATTTCAAAACAGTTGTACGCGAGCACACATGTAAAGAGTTTGCATCTGTATGAATGCATAGGTACTTATTACTTTGCAAAGCATTGAGATACTTTGAAAAAGAAAATCTATCAGAGCCAACTTAAGCTTAGACTACGCGTGATCTGACTCTACTTAGACGAAGTTCAAAGTTCACGGCATAATAATAAGTTATAGCTACACAGTGCACAGAGTTTCGCAATATCTTTCGTCAGATTGAGATATTTTTCAATTTAAACTGCTGCAAGGAGTAAGAACTTTTTTTGTGTTTATTATGATTGCAAATAAAGAGTTTTAGAGAATTATTTTGCACTACATATAGGACCCGTGAACATTACTTAACTCCTTCTCGTCTTATAAACCTTTCCTAGACTTCCACAAATATTTCAAGAACTAGATGACGCCCGCAACTCCGTTGCGCCAAAACTCGTTTATCGCGCGGGAACCGTACATTTTTCCGGGACAAAAAGTATCCTATGTCCTTTCCCGGGGCTCAAAGTATCTCCATACCAAATTTCAGCAGAATCGGTTAAGCCGTTTGGGCGTGAAGAGGTAACAGACATACAGACAGACAGACAGATAGACAGACAGACAGACGGACAGACACACTTTCACATTTATAATATTAGTATGGATATGGATTTGGCAAATCGTCGTTGCCAAAACAAGACCTCTGATGTGCAAAGTTGCAAGTTTTGTAAAAACTAAAAAAAACTTCCTCGTGAAAAAAAGAAGAGGGGTTGCGCTCTCGGAGTGCCGGCAGAAGTGAAAACTTGATTATTAACGTTGTGCATTTTTTTAACCCATTTTTAATGAAAACCGATTATTAAAAATCATTTTTTTTAATTAATCGAAACCCTTACAATCAATTCGAGTTCGAGTTCGACACAAAACACTACTCTCCAACCGTCTTACGGTTTTTCCAATGTTTTTCGATCAGCACGAGAATCTGACGCGAGTTTCACAGTTTTTACCCATCCCACAAAAGTGCTCAACGCCGCTAAAGAAGTTTTCACTTCAAAAATTGTATGTAAGCATGCCAGTTTAATTTTTTAAATTATGTATCTATATTTCAGACATTTTTTAAACTTATTACGATATCGATACCTGCGGCCCTACCATGAGCTCTTATAGCAGTATTACTTTAATATTACTTTTGAATTTCGCATAAACAAACATGATCCCTATTTATATAAACATAGCTGTGTTTTTTGTTTGTGTGAAATCTGAAAGTAATATTAAAGTAATACTGCTATAAGATGTGGTAGGCTGTGTAGGTAAGGTAAGGTGGTAAGCTGCTGCATGGTAGGGGGGGGCTGGTCAATATACCTCTTTTTTTGTTTATTTTTTATCACTAATGCTGCACATGAGAGGTTTTGACTGCTGAATTTAGAGACATAGGTAACAGTTGCGCACATGAGATATTTTGATTGTGAAATTATAACTTAATGGGTTTCACATGGGAGTTTTTTTTTCGCCTCCCTTTCACCTGTATCTCTGCGAATATATTAGATACTAGATGACGTCCGCAACTCCGTTGCGCCAAAATTCGTTTATCGCGCGGGAACCGTACATTTTTCCGGGATAAAAACCATCCTATGTCCTTTCTCGGGACACAAAGTATCGCCGTGCCAAATTTCAGCAAAATCGGTTCAGTGGTTCGAACGTGAAGAGGTAACAGACAGACAGACAGACAGACACACTTTCGCATTTATAATATTAGTATGGATGTGAGTTTTTGTACAAGGTGGAGAATTTAATTCTCTACAATATGGTGTAAAAAAGTCATTTTCGATGAGACCGTCACATAATTAAGAAGTATTGTTTTGGCAACGACGAAATCGGTTCAGCCGTTCTTGAATTGTGACAAGTAGCAACTAGGTAGGTACTAGGTAAGGGGCGTAAGGGGCAGACATACCTGCAGAAAGATCCAGTGATACCATTTACTTTCATATTATGTACCTACCTATTATTATAGCGATTAATGTCAAAATACTACCTGCCTTGACATTTAAATGTCAGAATATGGGCCAGTGATAAGTTTAACTTGGTACAGAAGACGCTGTTGAGACTTAAAAAGTACACGTAGTATTTTATTTCTCTCGCAAACATTCCGCGCAAATGGCGCATAAAATATAACTTCTAAGCTTATCACAGTTGTGTGCCCGAGATAAATACCGTCAGGTACTAATTTTGCCTGGAAGGAGTCATTACGTAAGGAGTGGGGACTATGCAGTATGCATTCATTGTTTAAATGCAATTTAGTTTATTTAGCCTCGAATCAAAAAAAGAGTAAGGTCCAATTTCACCTACGTCTGTTAGTATTACCAGTTTTTTAAAATATCATGTCTTCTCTTTCATTCATATGGAAAACGAAAGAGCTTACGTGATACTAATTCGAGCGTTAACTTTAATAGTTGGTGAATTTGGGCCTAAAGGAGTACAGAGAACCGCAAAGTGACGCCGGTAACTCTACGCCTCAAAGGCTTGCTTTTGTAATGTCGTGAAAAAGGCTACTTACAAGATGAGTTGTCTTAGAGTGATACTTTATCAAGGTTTATACCTACAAATCGTTTTCTCAGACATTTAAAAAGCGAGGACAAAGTTTGTAAACAATTTATGGTACGCTATGCTCTTTATGGAACATAGCGTACCTTAACGCTTTTTAGGGTTCCGTACCCAAAGGGTAAAAACCCTATTACTAAGACTTCGTTGTCTGTCCGTCTGTCTGTCTGTGTCTCCAGGCTGTAACTTAAGAACGGTAATAGCTAGAGAGTTTAAAGTTTCACAGATTGTGTATATATCTACCTGTTGCCGCTATAACAACAAGTATTTAAGTACTAAAAACAAAATAAAATTAATATTTAAGGGGGCTCCCATACAACAAACGTGATTTTTTTAGCCCTTTTTGCTCTATATCAATAATGGCAACAGGTAGGTACTTGAATTTTTCTCAGAGTCCTAACTTATATTATGTGTACTTTAATATTTAAAATTAAGGGGGGCTCCCATATAAAAAACACACATTTTTGTTCTAATTTTGCTCTTTAATGGCACGGAGCCCACTCGCACTTGGTCGATTTTTAAATCTCGACAATGATTTGTAGATATCACCATATTGTATTTAAGACATCTGAGATATCCACTTAAAATATCTCTTGCGTAACAATAAAATGTAGTTCACGTCAAAAATGAAATATTCCGTACGCTCGAAATTACTCTACCTAAACAATATATTTTATTCATGAGCTCAAGCTATATTTGCCTTTCGAATATTCAACTCAATTACAAATTCCCTTCATAAGTATTCTGGTGAGGCATTTCATCTTTTACATCCTTACTAACGAGCATCATGAGAGCAAGAAGGTTAGAGGAAGGTAAAATTTAATATACCAACATAATTGAATTTAATCGTACCAAAACCAACAGTGTAACAGGTAAGGGATTAGAAGCGTATGATACATATCTTATGAGTCACCTTTTAGACCAGCGGTTCTCAAACTATTTTGACGGCTGAACTGTTTTCAAAAGAGAACTGAGAATATGCTGGTGTCTGATGACTGGTTGCAAATAAAAAAAAAAAAATTTGAATTTGAATTTGACATTTCTAAAAGCAATGTATGTATCGCTCATAGAACCACTGCAGGGCAATTCCGCTACAGACGGCCCTTAACGAGAATTTTTAAAATGAGACATTAATTACATATTTCAATTGGAATATACGTAAGAAGATGTGTATTTACTAACAAAACAACTTTTATCGGTAAAAAATTAAATTCCAATAATTTAGAGCGTTTTTAAGCAATATCATCTAAGGGACGCGATGTTTTTTCCCTTATTCTTCAATTAAAATACCATACATTTCAAATTAATGTTTAGTTGTGGTATAGTTATACAGCAATATGTCGAAATCTTTCGTATAAATTACACTATTCAATCGTTTTTAGTGATTTAGACGATTAATTTTGTCAGGCCAATAAACAACTGAAAATAAAAAAATAACTACAATTTGGTGCAGTTTTATTACAAACTTATTAATATAATTATATATTCCATATCGAAAATTTTAAATTTTAAATCTTTAGAGATTTGACAATTTTGATGTTGCACCCGCGATCGTAAAATGGTTAATAATTATAATAATTAACTTATTATTATAATTACTTTTATCTAGTTACATAGTTTCTTTGCTTTATGCTATTTTGAAATATAGGCAAGTTATTTTGTAAAAGTTTCGCAATAAGCAGTATTCACATATTATGAACTCATCACAGTTCTTAATGGAGGGTCAATTTGGTTGCACCGGCGATGGCATTTCAGACCTGTTTGTGGCCTTTCATACATTTGATGAAGGTTTTCATTTATAAATCATTGTTAAACTTGTTAAAATGTATCCCTTCAAGGGATATTTTATTAATAAATATGCCTCATTTTAGCTGTAGGAAGCTTTAAGTGTGTCAAACTGTTGCACCCGCGATAGGCTATGCGCGGTAGGCTAGTTATGATTAGTTGACCAACAAATCTTGGTAATAAGTGACATTAACTGAAATATTACATGTACTGTGATTGGTACTACATACAAACTATTTCATAAGGATGTGACTACACACATTGTCATTTGGAGGGGCGCGCCATATTATCGTAGTTGATCTCTAACCCCCTAATGAAAAAAGAACCAGTCATTTTAAAATCAGATCATGCATTTCACATCATTCAATTATTAATTTTTTGTTAAAAAGTCCATACAAATTTATCTTTAAATTAAATAATAAGTACCTATGAAGTATCTACCATTCATTTGCAGTTTAATTACATAAGGTATGGCGTTTAAAGCTAACTTTAAATGGCGTTACGAACAAAGCGAAGCTTACAGCCACACTTAGAGACATCTGTTATTGATTATTACTAGACATCGGATTATATGCATTTGCATACTTGCATATGCAAATGCATATAAAGGCACTTTTTATGCGATAGTGCATATTTTGGCAATTTTTCGTTGATAGTGCATATTTCGGTCGTTTTATGCCATCGTAGTCTCCAAACTAGCTACCCAGGCCACGAAACAGAAGTACGATGGATCAAAATACCTCAAATAATATGTTACCCCACTCATGTTCAATGACTTCAGCAATAAACCCGGGATAGTAAAATGTTTATTTGTGGTTGGCAGCATTAGAAATATAAATAATAAATAAAATTTCAATCGGAAAAAAGAAAAAATCCTGGATTTTATTGCAACGCCAGAAAGCTCTTCAAAAAATAATAAATTTAAATGTCTTCTGATTGTGCATATGTTGCGCATATTTCGGCCATTTTTCGTGCATACTTGCATGCTTATTTCGGCACTTTGATCATGCATATAATCCGATGTCTAATTATTACTTAACCTTATATTAATTAACACATCAATCCCCAAGCAGCAGCCGCATAACAATTGAAAATCTATTGTGTCTGTGATACCCACGATGGAGCTGCTACTGAAGATTTTGACTTATGTCAAAATCTTCAGTAGCAGCTCCATACATTTTCTGTCAAATTCTTGATTAAAATTAAGTTTTAAGTAATCAATTAATGTCTCTGTGTGAGGCAGTTAGTGATCTAAGACAACCTAACTTAAAAACTTAACGTAAAAACGCAAAAAATCTGGTAAATTTTGTATTAGGTACTTGGTGGCATCGGCTTCACACAAACTTTTATAAGGAAAAGACTGGGCCATAATTGGATTTTAATAACGATGATATTGTTCCATAGGAATTTCCTGCCTTGAAGCTAGGGACTATCCCTACATTCTGGGGTTATCCAAGCCTCTCGTTACCAAGTTGACTCTAGTAATACATACAATATTCCATTATGTAATACAGATATTTTTACCATCTAATTTCTAAAAAATCTTTTTAGTAATAATTATTGTACTACATATTTGGATTTTTCTTCCCTTCTTTCAATGCCTTAAATCGGACTTCCGGACATCGGAATCGGACACTTGCCCTGTGCTACTAAAAATCAATTTAGCCAGTTTAACTTTGAGCCGGTTTAGAATGAAATAAGCCGTATAAACTTGATGATTCACATTTGAATATCGACAAGGATGAACCGTATTAAATAATATCCATACTAATATTATGAATGCGATAGCGTGTCTGTCTGTTACCTCTTCACGCCCACCGCTGAGTCGAATTTTTTGGTGGTACTTTGGGAGTCTTTGGCAAGGACATAGGTAGGTACTTAGGGTGGGTTACACCAGAGGTGTTATTATAGTTAAGGTTAAGGTTATCGTCAAATATGGCGTCCATTATTGACTTTAACTAGAGATTTGATAGTTCATTTTGACATTTTGTCATAGTTAAAGTAAGTTAGTGCAACCCACCTTTAGGATGGGTTGCGCCAACTTCCTTACTTTAACTATAACTTAAACTATAACTACAGTGCAAAATATCAAATCTTTGGTTAAGGACCCCATATTTAACGTCAATCATAACCGTTCTGAATATCTACTTATATCGAAAAAAAATCGTGAAAATTTACTGTGTTGTTATAAGAAATATATTTCCTGTCGATTTTTATAGATAATTCAATTTTTTATACTCAAATCTCAATCCCATTACCTGTAGCTTTATTATAAAAAAAATAAACGCAACAGGCATTTGTCAAATTCTGTGGTCAAAGTTATGGTTAAAGCTAAGTTAGTCACAACTGTAACCATAACTTTAACTTTAACTACCCCTCTGGTGCAACAAGGATACTTTTCATCCCGGAAAAATGTACGGTTCTCGCGGAATTAACAAATTTTGGCGCAACAGAGTTGCGGGCATCAACTAGTTTGACAATAAATTGTAATGATATCATAACATCGACGTCCTCCGTAAAATCTTAACGAGTTAAAAAATGTCAGAATTCCGATCTTGCAAACAGGAAATTTGGATTTTATTTCGTTTTTAGAATGAATGTGAACATAAACTACGTCGGACCTCTATCTTGTGCACTTCTTGGGGTGCTTTGGTGTGAGGAACATGTTGGTGGCGTGCGCTAGGTTCCTTTTAGGAACGTTTTTGGTGCTTTTTTGTGCGTGGAACAGTTGTGGACAGTTTGTGAGCCTTAGAAATGCAGAAACAAGTAAGTTTCATATTTTTAACTTTTCAAAATGTCTTTATCTGAGTAGTATGTAAGTATCCAAATAACTGAATGATAGAGGGGCTAGGGGCACAAATTACTGGTATATTAATTAATTGAAAGTGTAGGTATTCTCCTACTTTGGGTAGCGAAATTACTCCGTAAACATTTTCTAAGTTAGTTATAGGTATATATATCATTCAGTCATTGATCTTCATGTAGCAGTTGTAAAGAAAGCTATATATTTTTAACTTAAAATATAACGAAAGTTAATCACATGTGACACCCCTATATATTGAGATGCGTAAAATTCTTTATCAAGTTCACGTGCCCAAATCTTGTAAAACCAATAAAATTTACCTTTGTGTTGGATTATTCAGTGGCTCGCGAATTTTACAGGTGAATGATCCGAACCAGACTTTGGTGTTTTCAATAATTATTTAGATAACATTTTAGAAACTTAAGATGGGACATAAACCTAATAATGTAACAATTAAGCCAAACCCGCACTTTATTAGGAAGTGGTGAAACATGCCCTTAGTATCAAACTTATACTGCCTTATGTAACAATTATAGTGGGTCAGGACTGAGGTTAGATCACTGATCTCTATTATACAAATACGCTGGATCGACGATACCCTTTGAAATGACAGCTATTTCTTGTGCCTATTTGAAGCGGAATCAGCGCCCCCATTATTGGGGTTGAGAACTAAATCTGACGTAAAAATGACATTTGAAAGCCGCTATATTGGCGCCGATAGCAGTAGTGAGAGTACTTGGAACTAATACTAGTGATGACAACTGTTGTTATTGGTTGTGGTTACGTCAAATTTAGTTCTCAGCCCCCATAATGAGGGCGCTGATTCCGCTTCAAATAGGCACAAAAAGCAGGTCGGTGTCATCGATCCAGCGTATTTGTATAATAGAGATCAGTGGGTTAGATACAACATTACACATTTCAAATAATAATACATTACCTACTTACCTACTTATGTAACTACTTACCTAAGATTGTAGGTTCGTTTTTTTAGTTTGACAGAAAAAAAATACCTGAATTAGTTAGGCACTTCGAGAAATGAAAGACCTATTGGAACGAAGTTCCATAACGCACGTTGCGAAAGAGGTCCAGACAAAAAAATTTAGGCGAAAAGTTGTAACCGAACCGTTGAAAAATGCCTAGAAAATCAGCTATTAGACACCAGACCGCCAAAACACGAATAATGAATTAAAAAATTATATTCATTCATTGTGTATGAGTGCCAACAAAAACTTAATTTTCGTACAAAAATGACCTATTTTGAAGCCTTCTGAAAATTGTATACAGTCGGTAAGCAACGACAGATATTGTACGAACTACAAGTTCCATTTAATCAATAAGAAAAATAAATGAAATGATTATGATGTAGTACTACCGTCATTTTACCAATTTATAAATCCGCATAACAATGTCGGAAGTGGTACTACCGACAATTTAACCATTTATAAAACCGATTAAGAATGTCGTATGTGGTACCACCGACATTTTACACATTTGAAAAACCGGTTAAGAACGTTGGATGTGGCACATCCGACAATTTTAAAAGACCTACGATAAAAATATGTTATTGAAGGTAAGTATTTATCTTATAATCAAATCTAAAGCAATAAAACATAAGCTATATTGTTCAAAATCTTTAAAAAATATAATAAAGAATAGTAAATACCAATTTCCGCACTAGTATTAGCTTCGATCATAATATTTCCATCAGCATTTTATTCCCTATTACTATATTTTTCTTAATTTCGTTGAGTACCTAGTTTGATTAGCCTTGCTGATCTTGTGTACATTAAAACAGCGTCGAAAATTAAAAAATATAACTAAGGTTGCAAAAAAAACAAGTGAGAGCGCGAGGTCCATTCCCTCCGTTAACATAGTCGGAAGTGGCACATCGAGCGCTATCACTCACCCCCGCGTCCCGTTAACAACGTAGGTAATGACTACCCAACATTGTTAGCGGACTATCTTAGTAATATACGACATGTTTAATGTAGCTATTTCAGAAGCTATGCATAATATAGATTTTTTCTTTTCAAAAAAAAGTTATGATTTTGCACATCCGACATTGTTAATAGTCATGGGCGAAACGGCGGAGTAATCCATGAAAAAAATATCCACACAAAAATAAAAATATCCACAGCCGAACATAATAATATAACCTCCTCGTTTTTTGGAAGTCGGTTAAAAATACAAGAGACCATGCTGTACCTACGATACCCAAAAGCAATGATTTATTATTATTGTATTTTGATTTTAAAATGATGAGGGTGTTCAATGTAATTATCAAATCGACAAAAAAATTACCAGTTTGTATAATATACAATATGTTTTTTCCTTGTATGCAGTATATGAACTACTTATATATTTTGTTCATGCCTAGGTCGATAATCTGAGGTCAATTCATAAGTTCAATTCGAAGTTGGATCAGCGTTGCCAGATTTTTTTGTGTACCAAGTCGGGACTTTGGAACTTTTTGAGTGAAAAAGCGCGATTCTTCAGTCAAAAGAGGGACATAGACCATAGTAGACAAAGAAATGTATGACATTTTCTGTCACATCTTTAATAATTAAATTAATGTAATTATTGGATGTTTCTAAAGGCCTGTATTCACTTTGATTAGTGCAAGTTAGTAAATTCAGTAGTAGCTGTCAACACGAGCGTCCAAGTTTCAAAAATAAAACTGTCATTTTGACATGTCCTCCATTTTGAATATTGGTTTTATTATAAACTATTTGACCATGAAGTATTTTTGTATGTCCTTACCCAGGACTCAAAGTATCTCCATGCCAAATTTCAGCAAAATCGGTTCTGACTTCTGAGGCATAAACATGAAGAGGTAACAAACAAACAGACATACATTCGCATTTATAATATTATTAGTATATTAGTAAGTAATAAGTATGGATTAGTATGAAATTAACCGAAAGGGTGTCCTTTTGTACTTTTAATAGGTATATAATATAATAATGATATACTATATCTATGGACGCGCAACACGGCACACCACGTCAGTCTGGCCCATAAAGTTAATATACCTAGCGGAATAATAGTAACAATCTCGAGCTGTCAAACAAAACCAAAATTGGTTTTCATCTGTAACGCACTTGCACTCGCAAAAAATAGAACACGCTTTTAATCACGTTACTACGCAGCCGACTAGTCACTTGCACTAATCAGTCGCTGTCCACATTACTTTCTACTAATCACTCATCACCTGTACTAGTCACCTGCACTTAATCACTAATCAAAGTGAATACAGAACTAATCACGTTACTACGCAGCCGGCTAATCACTTGCACTAAACAGCCGCTGTCCACACTTACTTTTTCTTAATAACTAATCACCTGCCCTAATCACTTGCACTTATTACTTATGAAAGTGAATACGGGCCTTAATTGTGGTCGTCAACTGTATACAAATTATTTGTCTTTCTTAAGGTAAGAAGTTATACTAATTTACACTCAGTACGTCTTTATTGTATGTGAATAATCCTTTTGAGCAAATTGTGTTGACTATTGAGGCGTGCCAGTTTGATTGGCTTGGCTAACAGGCTAACATTGGGTACCTACACCTTGGCTTCGGTCACGTGTGTTTAGGCTTGAGTTGCGTTTTATTGAAATTATTGATGTGCTTGATTAAATAGTCAAACCTAAAGAAACGTAGAACTAAGCAAGTGATATTAGCCTTAGAGTTGGTACAACTAATATAATATATTCTGTGCTTAGGGTCAATTCAGACCGCAACGTGACATGTAGCTGGCATGAACACAGATACTTATTTAATATTAAGTTAGGTACCTATAAATCGCGCGCAATGTGATACTAGTCACTGCAATACTGCACTAGAAGTACAGCATGACTCTAAATTATTATTAGTTTGAAATTATCGGGGGGCACGGGAGTGCCCCCGCAAAGATGAGCCAAGCGAATAGTTACTTATGTCTGAATGCAGCTAAACGAAGATCTAGTATGAAGATATTTTACTCTTTTTTATTTACACTGTATTAATAGATTATGTAGAGACGTTGCTCCACATAAATACATTATAAGGATAAAGATTAAAATATACGGTGATTCATTTAGTCAAAATATTAACAGAAACATTTTAAATTTCAATTTGGTTATGAATTATGAGTATCCTTATGTAACAAGTCTTACCGTTTTAGAATGGCTCAAGGCAATTTTTTTGGAGTGGCAAAACATTTAACTACAAAGAACAACTACGAAGAACAAGAAAAATAATTTATGATTAGGTAATCATAAATTATAAAATGAGGCAAAGTTATATTCTGTCAATTTAATATCCATATGAGTACTTAATATTATTATAAATGTGAAAGTTTGCATGTCCGTCTGTCTGTCTGTTACCTCTTTACACCCAAACCGCTGAGCCGATGTTGCAGAATTTTTTTGTAAGTAGATACTTTTTATCCCGGAAAAAATGTGCGGTTCCCGCGCGAAAAACAAATTATGGCGCAACGGAACTTTGCGGGCATCATCTAGTATCAATATTATGTTATGTCTTAGGACGGGTTCGCAGCGCCGCGCCAGCGTCCTAACAAAGCATAATAACAAAACATAATATTATCAAAACATGTTTTGATAACAGGCCGTCCGGCGCATTCTGTTTTGTTCGTGTTTAATTGTTTCATTCTTTGCTTGAAAGAATGTCTTGCTGCAATGAGTGCGAACACAAAATTCCCCTCCCCGCAGGCAAATGCGGGGGATGTTATCAATTTTCTCACCAAAGATGTTTTTGTGTTTTTGCTAACAAAACTGTTAGGCCACGCCCCTTTTCTGAATTGCGAAGTGCAAACATGTTATGATGTTAGAAAACACGAAAACACGACGCTGCGGACCCAGCTGGAACACTAATAATAATTAACCTCTGTAGGTATTTGGTTTTTAATCATAATAATATTTGTAAACTCTGAAAGACAGTTCAGGTAATCTCCTATTTTGTACGCCCCATTTCTACGAGTTATTACGTAACTATTTTAATCTCGCTAAGTTTTCTCATCTGTGACGTCACACATCTTAAATTCAAATCCTGATCTGAGGTTACGCCGCGCCTGAGTAAGTTTATCCATTTCTGTGCAAACTTCTGTTCTCCTGCTCGTTTAAAAAAGGGAACAAGAGCGAGTGCTAGCAGCTAAGTAACATCTCAAATACAAACTTCGTTAGTTTCATGTGAGGATTGAGTACAAGAAAGTTTTATGTATCGCTATCTTGTTGGGAATTCGATTTGGTATCATTTACTTTGCAGTTTGTACTTTATTTTCAAGAAATCCAATATGGATTCGGTGTAAAACTTCACGTTGTAAGTTGTTATGTACCGGTGTATTTATATCGCTCTGGCTGTGTTGAAAGTTGATAGCTACTTTCTATTTATTTTAACAGTTTACCAAAAGAACTTGTTCCGAAAAATACCTACTGCTCAGATGTTTAATATGCAACTCTGATAATAGTGCTAACTTAGATTTTATTGATTCTTGCTTCTCATAGTTTTTATATGTATTTTTGTCTTGAGATTTAAAACCAAAAAGAGAAAAGGAAGGAGGAAGAAATCTTAATTCTTATCAGGAATGTTTCGCAATTCCAGCAATGAAGCCGCTTCCGTTCCCGACGTGCAAAGCAGACGACTTGGAATGTTTACGACGTGGTTTAAGAACATTCTTCTTCCTCATGAACTCCGGATACTTGGGCATGAAGCAGATCGATCCGATGTTGCTGAATAGCATTTCCATATCGCTACCCGAAGAGCGAATGGGGTTCTTGCTGAGGAGAGTCAACGTGAGCGGTGCACAGTGGACTAAATTGGTTGATAGAAGGTAAAATGTAATTTGTTCGTAAGGGCAAGTCTTAGTAAGATCATCTTGAGCTTTTCTACAGATAAGAGCTAGGGCTTTATACCGTAACTCATCAGTGCTTCACTTTGGCGCAATCGGAGAGCTCTAAAATCTCAAAAAATTACCCAGTGAAAATTATTTACGTTTTTATAAATATATATTTTTTTTATATTTATTTGAGACTTAGACGAAACAGTAATAACATAAACTTTTCATGCACTTTTTCCACTTTATTTATTTTATTACAATTATGTTTCACACGACCGGTTTCGATAAAATCATCATCAGGTGTATCGAAACAGGTCGTGTGAAACATAATTGTAATAAAATAAATTAAATAAAGTGGAAAAAGTGCATGAAAAGTGTATGTTATTCTTTATTACTGTGAAACATGAATTTCCACCAAGAAGTTACGGTACATTCAATAGGTACCATTAGGGAATGTTATTCGAATATTCGAATACCGCTTTTATTCGAATATTCGACGATTTTATTATTCGAATATCCGCCAAATTATTTTTCGAATAATTCGAATGGTAAAAATATTTTTTATTTTTGTTTAAAATGCTATCAAACATAAAATTAATTTGGAATAAGAACATAATTATGTTTATTTCAGAAAAATTATGAATATTCTACATCTTTAATGATATACTTACATAATATATAAATTTGTTTTTTGTCTAACTAATGAGTATACGACTATTCATCGTCGCCGTTGACCATGTTTTAGACGTTATTTTGCCTAAAGCCATGCAAATAAAGATACAAACTCCTTTCAGTCATGGATTTCAGTATCGTCAGTAATGGTCGCTCACCTGTTCTGTCAATGGTCTGTATCCATTGACTTCTTTCAAGCTTTCTCAATTTTTTTGTCTACCGTGATAACTATAATATGTATCGCGGTCTTTAACCCATCAATCCCCAATTGGCACCCGGCTGTCGCATAACAATTAAAAATCTATTGTGTCTGCGAATACGCGATCTCACGATCTCACGATACATTATACGCCAGAAGGGTGTATAATGTATATAAAATAAACTCGTTTTAAAGAAAGTAATAGATGTAAGTGCAATATTGAGGGTTCTAAAATATGTAGTTAAAATAAAAAAGATCACTTTTTTATACGCCCTTCTGGCTTGAAGCTCGCGATGTTATCTATGAATCGACAAGTTGATAAAAAAAGACGGGTTGCACTCCGGGAGTGCCGGCAGAAGTGAAAAGTTGATTTTTTAACGTTGTGCATTATTCTTTTAACCCATATTTATGAAAATCGATTAAAAAAAATAATAAAAAATGCAACATACATTTCTGCTTAGCACAATTTTCCCCGATTGTATATTTCTGCTAAACAACTCATTTCCCCGACTGTACATTTCTGCTAAACAACTCATTTTCCCCGACTCTACATTTTGTTCGAGTTCGAGTTCGACACAAAACACTACTCTCCAACCGTCTTACGATTTTTCTATGGTTTTTCGATCAACACGAAAATCTGACGCGAGTTTCACAGTTTTTACCCATCCCACAAAAGTGCTCAACGCCGCTAAAGAAGTTTTCACTTCAAAAATTGCTATTCAATAATTTTACCGCGGCAGTCCTCGATTGATAATTGAAACAGTTAGTACAGTATCAAATCACCCACCGCTTCCCTCGAGGCCCTGATCAACTTAACTCCGCTTCCTCTGCTTGTTCAGATGGAGGCCAAGAAGGTGGCTCTCAGGGCTAGGACGGCGGGCAGGACGAATTGGGCCTCCACCCCCTTTCGACAGCTGGAACAGTCTCTCAGTGAATCACCTGTCGTAGCCATGCCATCAGATGTCATGATCAAGGTGCATAGCTTTTCAAAGCAATACCAGGTTTTTATACCTTCCAGGGAGGACTGGGAAAGAAAAAACCCAATCGATGTCCGCCCTAGCGACATAGTTTGGTTCAGGGATGGATCAAGGACAACCGTGCGGGAGCCGGATTTTACGGAGGCAGGCCACCTAAAGGTAAATACGCCTGTTTGGGGGAGTTTGTGACCGTGTTTCAAGCTGATATCTTCACTATCCTCGGTTGTTCACTAGAAAGCCTGGAGATGACCCTAGTTCATGGAAACGTTTTTATCTTCTCCGATAGTCAAGTTGCACTTAAAGCACTGACTGCCGCAGAAGAGGTTAAACATGCTGGGAAGGAACACCAACATCCGCCTAGTATGGGTCCCGGGCCACAGTAACGTCCCCGGCAATGAAACCGCTGACGACCTGGCTAGGCTTGCGGCCGAGAGTCTCATATATGGCCCAGAATCAGTCTGTGGTATTATATACCTCAAAGTACCACAAAGCAAGTGCTCAAGGAATGGGGTCACAGACTATGCAGAAAGCAATGGGCTGAGACCCCTGGCCTAGAACACTCCAAGGCTTCAACAAGAAACTATCAGAATCAGTGCTCACCTTGGGTAGGAACTAGGAACCAATTAAGAATCCTTACCAGAAGCCTAACTGGGCACTGCAAGGTCAACAAACACCTAAACAGAATGGGTATTTGTAGTATAACGACTTGCAGATTCTGTGAGGATGAAACACCTATTCACCTTCTCCTCGACTATCCTGGCCATTTAGCCGAAACTTTTTCGTTTTCGCTTCGTTATAGAATCGCCGAACAAAATGTATGGAATTGACATAAGACGAGTCGAAACCGAAACGAATTTCGAGCGAAAACGAAAACCTTTCGGCACAGCCCCCAGCTCTACCAACCCCAACCATATCGTTCAATTTATGAGCAGTATTGGGTTGGGGATGATACTCTAGTGCGAAGGAGTCACAATAGATCCTCATGGGTCGCAGTGACGTCAGGGTTACAGAACTAACCTTCCCTCCCCCAGGGCTTCGTTGCTAATTTTTTTTTTGCTGTGGTGTTTGTTTTCTAGTAACCCTTTTTTATAATTTCGAGTCACGTTGACACAGGTCAAGCTGCCTAGGTGAACTAGGTGAACGTGTATCGAAAACATAAAAAAGAGCAGAGCTGGCTTAGTATTAATGAACAGATATCATAACGTCGAAAATCATAATATTATTATTTAATCTCATCTGCTGCCTAGCAAGACTAAGCAAAATCACATAAGAAAAGTAAGAGGTGCTATGATCGAAAACGGTTTACAATTTACAAGTCTTACTTTTACTGCCCAGCTGTAACCTTAAAATATACATTTTTAAAGTGTTTAACAATAAAAATTTATTTTGATAAAAGATTTATGTTGATAAAAGTAAAAATAAGAATTGCTTACTTCATAGTATCAACAAAATAGGTTGTAAATGTTTGTACGAAGCTTTTTGTTACTTTAATTCAGAATTTAAAGCATTTTTCAAAATTTTTGAATTATTCGAATATATGCGAATTATTCGAAAACTTTTGCAAAATATTCGAATTATTCGAATAGTAAATTTGTCGAATAATAACATTCCCTAGGTACCATATATTTAGACGAAAGGCTGTAACGTTGTTAATGGACATTAGATAGTAGACACTCAGTTCGCCAAAGTCTGCGAGAATATTGTTGGAGCTTTTAGGCATGCATCTTAGTTCTGCCGACAAGAAAACAGAAAACAACATGTAGGTAAATGTTAATCGTTCAAGCGACAAAATACTATTAAAATGAGCTAATAAATATATCTTTTGGCCGGGCAAAGAAACAAACTTGGCAACTAGCCTTAATAGTCTTAAACCCTAATACTCACTTTGGTTGTAGAAGTCACTTATGAGTCATAACGGTCTTTTTTATGATGGCACATTCGTGTTAGGATTTCTCGGTAACCTTTTTTTGCAAAGGCGATATTTTACTCTTATATATTTTGCTTATACAACTCAATAGTTTTATGATTATAATAACTTCTTATTCTTCGAAATTCATGACTGCATATTGCATAACCTATATACAAATACAAGTAGGTAAACAACTGTACGAGTTTATAATAACCACATACGCTTGGAAGAAAATTACACCCATTACTCACGAAAGCTGAAAAAACAAAGAAGTTCCCCTTGGGGAAAATACGTGTAATGTTTTGCTTAGCATCACAAGAGGGGGTGTAACTCAGTGGTAGAGTGTCTGCTTCGCATGCTGAAAGTCCTGGGTTCAAATCCCAGCACCTCCAACATCAAAGTATTATGCTTTTGCTCAAATAACAATAAAAATAAATAATAAGTAGTCATCAGATATAGCTTTAGAGGACCGGTTGGTCTCTCTAAGAGTTCACTAGAGGTCGGAGGAGTAAAGAGTAAAACTCGATTTACTGTGGTGAACTGAAGTGCTTTATTGAACAATCTGTGCTGTTTATATACAAAAATTTGAGTTAATTATTATTATTACAAGTCTGTACAAAGGTAAAAAGGTTATTTGTGATTGGTTAACTAGATTAGACAGAGATGTAAAGAGAGAGACAAAAATATTTACAAAACAAGAAAGAGAAAAAAATCGAATAAGAAATATTTACAAGTTGGAAAAAAAAGCCGCGCGGGAAACTGGCCGTCCCGCGATACGTGGCGCTGGTATCGCGCGAGTATAAATATAGGCTCGCGTGCCGCGGCGAATTCAGTCCGCGCGCGAATTTCATACCGACGTCGTCACTCTGTCGCTCGGCGCCGCGCCGGTAATAATAGTAGTTGTGCCGCCATTTTGTGAAGATCTGAAACTCGCGCAATGCCATGAAGACTGCAGCTATGTTGTGAAGATTCCTCTCTCGATGCAGGCACGATGTGGAGACGCGTAGTGAAGTGTTGCGAAGAATTCTTATTAGAAAAAGTCCTTTTCAGGGCTGGGTCACGTCCGGTATTATTACATGGACGGTTTCTTTCGTTATTGCGAACGTACGTTCTTAGCAGAACGATTTTCTTCTCTGTTTCATCTTCTACGACGAACGTTACATACAAAGACGGCGGGCGCCCCTTTCGGGGCGTGGTTTTCTTTGTTTCAATCGCCGAACGAACGTGTAGGTACTGCTACAGTGCTCCCCCTCAAGCGAAGCGCACCGGCAGTCTGACGGCACGGCCCGTTCTTGTTATCTTCTGTGTTAGACTTGCTTGTGTCTTCTGCTTGACTGGTGTTGCACTTGGTAATGGTTGTGAGGTAACAGGTAACGGTAATGAGGTAACTGGTAAAGGTAATGAGGTATTTTGAGGTAAATTATTGGTATGTGAATGTAAGGTAACAGGTACATTGGTATTAGGTAAGTTGGTAATTACCGGTGACTGTTGTACATTGCTCGTTGACTCGCCGAGGTAATCTTCACTCAGTATGTAGGCGGGCTTCAAACGATCGATGGATACTGTTGCTGTGCGATCGGGTAGCTGTATTACGTAGTATTTTTCTTCTCGTCGAAGAACTTTGTACGGCCCGTTATACGGACTTTGAAGTGGTTTTCTTACAGCGTCTATACGTAAAAATACGTATTCGCACGTAAGTAAATCACGATGTATGAAGATGTTGCGTTGATTACCGTGGCGATGTACATTGTTTTTCGGCATGAGAGAGTTGATGTTTTTTCGTAGTTGCTCGATGTAGGTATGATCTAGGCTCGATGATGATGTTGTTTCGAAGAAGTCGGCCGGTAATCTTAAGTTACGGCCGTAGGTTAATTCGGCAGCGCTGACTCCGGTGTCCTCTCGTATGGCGGCGCGTAGTCCTAATAAAACTGTAGGTAGCTCGTCGATCCACGATGAATTACTATTGATGAGTCTTGATTTCAGTGAATTCTTGAGACTTCGATGCCAGCGTTCGATCATGCCGTTAGATTGCGGGTGATACGGCGTTGTACGGGTTTTATCGATTCCCATACAACGTGTTAAGTTGACGAACAGCTGACTCTCGAACTGGCGTCCTTGGTCGGTTGTTATTGTAGTCGGACAACCGAATCTCGCGATCCATTGTTCGTAGAATGTTCTTGCGACGGTTTCGGCGGTGATCTCGGTGAGTGGTACAGCTTCAGGCCATTTTGTCGAGCGATCGATCATAGTAAGTAGGTACCTATGACCACTCGCTGTTGTACTTAGCGGTCCGATTATGTCGATGTGCGTATGTGAAAAACGATCGACTTGCGGGAAAGTCGATACGGCGCTCGATGTATGTCGTTGTATTTTGCTTCGCTGACATTGTATGCAGGTTTTCGTCCACTCGCTAATGTCGGAGTTCATAGACGGCCAGAAGAATTTTTGCGCGATGAGTTTTCTTGTTGCCTTTGTTCCAGGATGACTTATGTTGTGAATAGAGTTGAAAATGGCGCGTCGAAAATCTTGCGGAATGTACGGGCGAACGTATTTTGTTGAAGTTTCGCATATAATCTTGATATCGGAGTTAGGTAGCGTTGTTGTTTTGAAACTTAAGTTTTCTTGACCGTACAGTGTAGGTAGCGTGCTATCTCGCTCTTGCGCGCGAGATATTTCTTCATAGTTTACAGCTGACGGCGTGTTGATTGTTTCTATGCGGCTGAATGTGTCGGCGACGATGTTATCTTTTCCGCTGATGTGACGAATGTCGTGCGTGAACTCGGAGATGAAAAGTAGTTGCCGAGTTCTTCTCGGAGTTTCGGATGTCGATGTTTTCTTCTGTAGGGCGAATGTCAATGGTTTGTGGTCGGTGAATATGATGAGTTCTCGGCCTTCGAATATTTTTCTGAAGTATTTTACTGCCATGTAGATAGCTTGAAGTTCGCGATTGTAGGTGCTGTACTTCGTTTGCGCTGTAGTAAATTTCTTCGAGAAGTAGCCGAGTGGTTGCCATTTGTTATTGTAATATTGTTGTATTACTGCTCCCGCTGCGGTGTCCGAGGCGTCGGAGAAAATAGCGATCGGTGCTTTGTGATTCGGGTGGGCGAGCAAAACAGCGTTTTTGATGCTATTTTTGCAAGCCGTGAATGCTTCTTTCGATGTCTCGTTCCATTCGATCGGTGTTTTATCTCGCTTTTTCGCATTATGTAGGTATGCGTGTAGCGGGGCTTGAATAGTAGCGGCGTTCGGAATGCTGTCTCGGTAGAAGTTTAGCATGCCGAGAAAACGACGTAACTCTTCTATGTTTTTCGGTAGCGGGAAATCTTCAATAGCTTGTAGTTTGTCTTGTGGTGGCTTGATTCCGTCGCTGTTTACGCTAAAGCCGAGGAATTTAACTTCTTGCTTGCCGAGTACACATTTAGCTGGGTTGATTGTGATCCCGTTTTCTTCTAGGCGTTGAAGAACACACCGTAGATGTTGGCGATGTTCTTCTTCGCTGCTGGATGCTATTAGCAAGTCGTCGATGAAGGAAAACACGAAATCGTATCCTTGCAGTATTTCGTGTATAAAACGTTGGAATGTCTGGCCTGCGTTTCTTAGGCCGGGACACATTCTCGGAAACTCGAATAATCCGAATGGTGTGATGATTGCTGTCTTCTCTATATCTTCTTTATGGACTGGTAATTGTTGGTAGGCTCGGTTTAAGTCGATCGTCGAGAAGATAGTTTTTCCGGCGAGTTGGAAAGTGAAATCTCGAAGTCGTGGTATAGGGTAGCGGTCGGGCTTCGTTACTGCGTTGAGTCGTCGGTAGTCGCCGCACACCCTTATGTCGCCGTTCTTTTTTGGTACGACGTGAAGCGGAGAAGACCAGGCGCTCTTGCTGGGGCGACAGAGACCTTGTTGCATCATATTCTCGAATTCTTTTTTTACTTGATTGTAGCGATGTGTTTGTAGCGGTCGGGCGCGACAGTGTAGCGGTGGCCCAGACGTTTCGATGTAATGTTCGACGCTGTGTTTCGGCGTGATGTTCATCGCTGTCAATCGTGTGATTCCAGGGAAGTCTGCTAGTATGTCGTGATACGACTGCGTGCTGTCGACACTACGGACAGTAGGTACGTCCGTGTAGCGTCCAGGAGCGTTAATATGTAGACTGGTTCTTCCGTCGATGAGTCTTCTGTTTTTCAGGTCGACGATGAGTTCGTGGTGTTGCAGGAAGTCGGCACCGAGGATTGGTTTCGATACTGCTGCGACGATAAACTTCCATTTATAAGGTCGGCGAAGTCCGATGTTGAGCTCTAGTGTTTTTTCGCCGTACGTCGGTATTACGGTGTTGTTGGCGGCGTAGAGTTGAAAAGGTAGCGGCTGGAGATGAATGCCTTTCTTTTTCGGTATGACGGATATATTAGCACCCGTGTCTACCAAAAAAGTTAAATTCGTGGTCTTGTCCGTGACGAATAGGCGGTATTGTTTGTTGTGAACGCCGGATTCCGCCGCTGCCAACGTTCTGTCTAGTTTTCCGGGTTGTTGAACGTACACGGCTGTGTACATTTTCGCGCTTCTTTCCCGAATTTGCTGTGGTAGTAGCAAAATGGTGATGGTGATGTAGACCGTGGACGCGAAGTTGATCGTTGCCGGAATCTGTGTCTTGACCTTGGGTGATGATAATAATTTTCTCTTCGATAGTAATTATTATTATTGAACTGTTGTTTTTTCAGTTCGGCGACCTCTAGGGAGAGTTTTCTAATTTCTTCTATGAGAAGGCACTCGATGTTCGATGATGGTGATGCGGAGCTATTTACACGATGAGATGATGATGAAATGCTATTTACAGTATTTACATTTTGCTCCATTATCTTGTCGGCCAGTGCAGCTTGCTCGTCGAGTGTGGTCTTCGTCTTGAATGTTTCGCTGACGGCCAGGACGGAGCGGATACTTGTCGGGAGGAGATTGGCCCACATGAGCTGTAGGGTGGAATCGGGGACCTTGTTGCGAGCCAGGTTTCGCATACGTCTGAGTAGTTGCGACGGTTTTTGGTCTCCCAATTCCATGTCTGACAGTAGCTGTTGAAACTGCCGGCTGTCAGACTCCTCGTATGCTGAGATGAGCCGGTCCTTCAGTGCTTGGTACTCGTTCGTCTCTGGTGGGTTGTATAGCAGGTCGGCGATTTGCTCGATGTCTTCTTTCTCCAGACGAGCGATGACCATCTGAGAGAGCTGGCTTTGGTTCTTCTGCAGGCTGCTGGTGGCTGCTTCGAAGGTAACAAACCAGAGCCTGGGTTTGTCCCTCCAGAAAGGCGGAATTCGCATGGAGAGCGCAATGCCGGCGATCTCTTGTGATGGTGCTGGTGATGGCGCCGGGTTGGTGGTGAGTGCCGAGGTTTCGGGCAGGGATTCGCCTCTGGATTCCATTGCGTGGAGAAATTTGAAGTAGAATTCCGTTGAGCAGCGTTTCGTGGTGCAGCGTTTCGTCCGAGCAGCGTTTCGTCGTGCAGCGTTTTGTCCGAGCAGAGTTTTCTTCTTGCAGAGTTTTTTCCTCCAGGTTGCTTGTTGTTCACGGGGTCACCAGTTTAGAGGACCGGTTGGTCTCTCTAAGAGTTCACTAGAGGTCGGAGGAGTAAAGAGTAAAACTCGATTTACTGTGGTGAACTGAAGTGCTTTATTGAACAATCTGTGCTGTTTATATACAAAAATTTGAGTTAATTATTATTATTACAAGTCTGTACAAAGGTAAAAAGGTTATTTGTGATTGGTTAACTAGATTAGACAGAGATGTAAAGAGAGAGACAAAAATATTTACAAAACAAGAAAGAGAAAAAAATCGAATAAGAAATATTTACAAGTTGGAAAAAAAAGCCGCGCGGGAAACTGGCCGTCCCGCGATACGTGGCGCTGGTATCGCGCGAGTATAAATATAGGCTCGCGTGCCGCGGCGAATTCAGTCCGCGCGCGAATTTCATACCGAGGTCGTCACTCTGTCGCTCGGCGCCGCGCCGGTAATAATAGTAGTTGTGCCGCCATTTTGTGAAGATCTGAAACTCGCGCAATGCCATGAAGACTGCAGCTATGTTGTGAAGATTCCTCTCTCGATGCAGGCACGATGTGGAGACGCGTAGTGAAGTGTTGCGAAGAATTCTTATTAGAAAAAGTCCTTTTCAGGGCTGGGTCACGTCCGGTATTATTACATGGACGGTTTCTTTCGTTATTGCGAACGTACGTTCTTAGCAGAACGATTTTCTTCTCTGTTTCATCTTCTACGACGAACGTTACATACAAAGACGGCGGGCGCCCCTTTCGGGGCGTGGTTTTCTTTGTTTCAATCGCCGAACGAACGTGTAGGTACTGCTACATAGCTTTACCTGACTAAACTATACTCAACAATAAAAATTAAATACGAATTAGACTAAAGTACTAAAAGTAATATTATTATTTTTATTAATTTAAACTGTAAAACAATCCAAACGAAACATAGGTCATTAAGTCTAAGAAGGAAATTAAAAACTTACCAACCCACATCTGCAATGACGCTGGCAAGGTAAAACTCATTAAGTTTTAGAGAAAATAAAAACTAAAAACCAACCACGATCCTTCGAGAAGAAAAAATGAAAATGTAAATCAAACCACACGCCGGGAATTCCCCTTTGGGAATAACGAGAAAGTAATTAGCGAGGCAACAATCGGCGCGGCAAAAATTAACGCAACGAAATCAAACATAATTTTCAGCGACACTGCTAATTTGCTACAGATATTGCCAATTACTTTTTAATTCCTTGAATTGCGTAATTATTACCATCGTGTTTCGAGAAATTAAATTATTTCCCCTGCGTCAAAGAATATATTATACACTACGCGAACCTGCGTCCTTATTAAATACGACAATAAGCGGCAACTGTAAACTTAACTTGCAATTACGAGTATGTTAACTTGGCTTTGTTGTCACACTAACATACATACCGCATACGTACCAGAGAGGTTTCTAAAGTAAATACTACATACAATATTATAATAAAGGTCCGAACTTTTAAATTCATGCCAAATTACAATCGTAGTAATCAGATACCTTATCGAAATTCCAACATGGTTGGACCAATGCATAACATTTTGTCTACATTATTTTCTGAAATATACCCCAAGAGTAAATTCTTGCTGAGGGCAAGAAATATCTGGGTCACCTATCTATCATTTAGTATGAAAAATTACCGGAATAACAACATTATATCAGATACCCCACTTAAGAGACGTAGTCAGAATACTAATTATTACCAAGGAAGCTGTACAACTTACAAGCTCTATTTATTTAACGTAAATGCTCTTATCTTAAAATAGGTCACACGTATATGCCAATGCAGACTGCAGTCTTCAAGCGACTCTATTTTTAACCGACTTCCAAAAAACAGTTATATGTTCGGCTGTGGTTTTTTTTTTTTGTATGTTCAACGATTACTCCGCCGTTTATTAACCTATTTTCGAAATTTTTGTTTTGTTGTATTAGGTTTCACTCCAATTTGCCAAATTGGAGTTGCAGGAATTGCAGGAATCGCAGAGCTCGTTTTAGCAAACTAAAACTGATTAAAAATTATTTGCGATCTTCTGAGCCAGAAACGTTTAACGGGTCTTACAATCTTAGCGATAGAAAAACGTATTGCACACGAGTTAAATTATGACAAGGCTTGCTGAACAAAAAGCTCGAAGAGTAAAATTGTAATTTCAATTCACAAATTTAATAATATATTTCATTTTTGTTTTTATTATGCATATTTATTTTTATTTTAAACCCTACCCTGTTAAATATATATCCTACATATTATTGATAGCTGAAATTATGTGTATGATAAAGGTGAAAATAAACATAAGTAGGTAGGCGGGGCGCCGAAGCGGCGTTTGCATTAGCCGGTACCCCTCCATGGGACCTGGAAGCCCATGTGCAGGCGCAAGTCTATTTCCGCACAGCAGCAGCAAAGGAAAGAGGGGAACGGGTGCCACCAGATCTGGCAGCCCAATGGCGTCGCGAAGCGCGAATGCTGATAATGCGCACCTGGCAAGACCAAATGGCATCGCCTACTGCCGGTCACAGAGTTGTTGTAGCAATTCGGCCAGCTCTGGAGGGTTGGGTGGTGCAGCGTAATGGATGGATGGATGGTGTAGATGCTGACAGGACATGGGTGTTTCGGTCACTACCTGCACCATACGGCCAGACGGGAGCCAACGCCCCAGTGCCATCATTGTACGGACGAGGACGACACGGCGCAGCACACGCTCGCTGCCTGCCCAGCCTGGTTCGCACAACGGGCAGAACTCTACGCCGCTATAGGATCAGACCTGACACTCCCGGACATAATAAGATCATTAGTCCGGTCGAGAGAAGCCTGGCAGGCGGCCTCTACTTTCTACAAGTCGATCATGACGCAGAAGGAGGCCGCTGAGAGAAATCGGGAAGCTGTCGATGAAGCAGCTGACCCGATAAGAAAACGACGCGGAGGACGAAGACGCCCTCAACATGAGCGGCTACTCCCGACATAATAGGGCTCGGGCGATGGATTGGGGAATCCGTCACCTATCGTACGAGCTCTTCCGGTAGAAGAGCGCCTGGAGCCCCGGATCGCTCTCCCGGAGAAAGCGGCAGAAGCCGCGCGGATGGTTCTGCTGGTAGAGCAGATGCCGCTGTCTGGGCTGCTGCAGTTATCGCCTCAGGCGGGACCAGCGGCTCAGCGACACGCGGAGAGGAGGCACCGTTGGGTTTCAGTGGGTAACCAAGAGTGCTCCTCCTTACCGCAGCACCCGAGGAGTCCCACATATCCAGGCGCCCACCCAGGCTGCCGGGAATGCATCATTTCCCAACGGCAAAAAAGGCGGGGCGGCATTTTTAGTAAACATCGTATTCAAGTTCTAACGGGAATGTCAGTGCATGCGGCATGCCGCGCTGCGAGCTTTTTGCACTGCAAAATTTGCAGCACGTGTTCACTTAGATTTTTTTAAATGTATTGTTTAAATTTATCTATCTACCTGATATTTGGGCCTTGGGAGTTGGGGTATGCCGTATGACTCTTAACAGTCTTAACAAATTGTAATAAGATACGTAGAATATACGCAGTACCACCGACGACCACTTATAAATTCGCGGACTATGACGGAGGTCAACTTAATAACAATTATACGAGATCAATTACCACTCAATATTATGATTTATGTTGTCAATTCAATGCTCACTGCCCACACCAAGCTCACTGTTGAGTTGTCAGTTGCTTACAAACTTTCAACAACACAATAGCAATCTGTTAAAAGTTACAACTACATAAATAAAACTTCTACGTACAAGCGATAGCGCGACACAGGAGCGCCTCAGTGTCATCTAGTGAAGAAAATATGAAACTATTTTTTATACAATTTGAATTGGCACTAACAGTTTACCTACTAGGTAACTAAAAAGAGAGAAATTATTATTTTTAACAAAAAATTAAAACCGACTTCCAAGGTAATTATTATTTTTAACAAAAAATTAAAACCGACTTCCAAGGTAAAAACAATATTAATAGCATCCTTATAATATGAACTAAAAAGTATTAAATAATTTTTCCTATCTAATATGTAGTGCCTTTTCCCGAATTCGGCTAAACTTCAACTATTTCTGTACTCATTCTTTATCATTTTGAAGTCGGTACCAGATATAGCTGAATCTTTATTTCTTTGACAGAAAATTTGAAACTTTTGGAACTGGCACCGACTTCAAAATTATGAAGATTGAGTACAGAAATAGTTGAAGTTTAGCCGAATTCGGGAAAAGGCACTACATATTAGATAGGAAAAATTATTTAATACTTTTTAGTTCATATTATAAGGATGCTATTAATATTGTTTTTACCTTGGAAGTCGGTTTTAATTTTTTGTTAAAAATAATAATTTCACTCTTTTTAGTTACCTAGTAGGTAAACTGTTAGTGCCAATTCAAATTGTATAAAAAATAGTTTCATATTGTCTTCACTAGATGTCACTGAGACGCTCCTGTGTCGCGCTATCGCTTGTACGTAGAAGTTTTATATAGGTAGTTGTAACTCGTAATAGATTTTCGTTGTGTTGTTGAAAGTTTGTAAGCAACTGACGTCTGACAACTCAACAGTGAGCTTGGTGTGAGCAGTGAGCATTGAATTGACAACATAAATCATAATATTGAGTGGTAATTGATCTCGTATAATTGTTATTAAAGGTGAACGCAGATTTGGCCGCACCGCACGCACCGCAGTCGCCGCATTCGCAATTCTTCATATTATTATGAAGTTGCGAAGACTGCGGCGCGGGTAGGTAGGTATGCGAGCTTGCCTATAACTTCATATAAAGAATTTCGAATGCGGCGACTGCGGTGCGTACAGTGCGGCCAAATCTGCGTTCACCTTAAGTTGACCTCCGTCATAGTCCGCGAATTTATAAGTGGTCGTCGGTGGTACTGCGTATATTCTACGTATCTTATTACAATTTGTTAAGACTGATATGAGTCATACGGCATACCCCAAGGCCCAAATATCAGGTAGATAAGATTTTGAAATTGAATTCTGACAGTTTTCTTTGCATGTGCCAAAATATAAACAACTAAATTTGTAGGTTACGACCCTAGCGACGACTTTTGTCATAATACGTCAAACTTAAAAAAATTACATCAGTTCTAAGTCGGCATACTCTATCATTCTGTCTACTCTGGCGGCATGCCGCATGCCCTGACATTCCAGTTAGAACTTGAATACGATGTTTACGTACGCGTCGCCGCGCGCCGCCGCGCGCCGCGCGGCGACGCCGTTGCCTCTGCGGCGCCGACCGCCGTGTATATTAAACAGCCTATAGTAATTGGTGTTGTTATGTACATAATTATTATTATTGTATCCATACCTATGCCTTGTACTATTATCTATTTTGTGCCATGAGACATTGGTGACCTTAACACGACGTGGTAATGATGATGATGACGATGATGATGATGATGAATTTGAATTGCATGGTAGCATATGCTTTCTGTTCTTAAAACAACGCCGAAACTCCCAAACGTGTATCTATAAAGAGTCAGGAGTTCTCTCAGCATCTTCGAAACCATGGTATACCTTGACCCAATATTTGACTTTTTGGTAGCATATTCTTAGTACACTTCACATAAAACCAAAATCACCATATGTTTCCATATAAATTTCGAGGAGTTCCCTCGATTACTCCTGGATCCCATCATCAGGTCACCACTTTTGTGAACATGGTACCAAATTGGAGTGAAACCTAATACAACAAAACAAAAATTTCGAAAATCGGTTCACAAACGGCGGAGTAATCGTTGAACATACAAAAAAAAAAATAAAAAAAAAAAAAAAAAAAAAAAATATCCACAGCCGAACATATAACCTCCTCGTTTTTTGGAAGTCGGTTAAAAACAATATTAATAGCATCCTTATAATATGAACCTAAAATTATTAAATAAATTTTCCTATCTAATATGTAGTGCCTTTTCCCGAATTCGGCTAAGCCTCAACTATTTCTGTACTCAATCTTCATAATTTTGAAGTCGGTGCCAGTTCCAAAAGTTTCATATTTTCTGTCAAAGAAATAAAGATTCAGCTATATCTGGTACCGACTTCAAAGTGATGAAGATTGAGTACAGAAATAGTTGAGGTTTAGCCGAATTCGGGAAAACGCACTACATATTAGATAGGAAAATTTATTTAATACTTTTTAGTTCATATTATAAGGATGCTATTAATATTGTTTTTACCTTGGAAGTCGGTTTTAATTTTTTGTTAAAAATAATAATTTCAACCAATTTCTACATATTATCCAAAGATACTACTATGCAGACATTCAGTGAATATTACAAATAAGTAAAGCCGCAAAACAATAAAAATAGTAGCTCTCCAAGCTACACTCCAAGATTCCAAGGTAAAAATAAAATAAATTAAGGTTGATACAAAAACTTTAGACAACAATAGCTCTTGGAAAGCCAAGAAGAAAGCATTAATTATTTTCTCTAGCCAAGTTTCTTTGCTAAAAAGAAATCGGGGATTTAGTTTTAGCAGAGACAAAAAAATTAAGCCACGCGGAAATAAATAAAGGTGACATATTTAAATAGAGCATGGAGAGTCAAGCAAAGATATAGTTCTGAAATAAAAAACCGTAACTTTGAACTGTGGTTATCTTTTTAATATAAAAAGTAAAATCAGAGCAAAAGATATTAAAAGGGCAACGAACGATTTGGACATTTATTAGTAGTGAAGGTCGGTTTTAATCATAATTATATTTAAACGGTAAGTATTGTGGCTTGTTCAAGTTCAAGGGCGAACTGATTAAGATATCTAAATAAACATTATACTATTGCTAAAAGCGGAATTATTACGATTATAATTTTTAAAATATGGCCGAGATTTCATAATATAAGAGCGAGGTCACATTGCTATTTGCTTCGTTGCGTTCGTAAAATGGGAGAAGTAGGTAAATGAGCTGCACTATCACCTGCCTGGTATTGTATTGTAATCAATTTTATTATGCAATGTCACGTATTGTGCAATATTATTGACCGTCTAGTTCAATAAAATATATTATGTGTGATATTGCGCAATGAAATTGATCGTCTAGGGTCCGCTTAGGCGTCTTCGTAACGAAGATGTGGCAAACCATGTTAAACTATTCCGCAACGCAACACAACGATGGTTTGTTGGTTCGTATTGAGTGCGATGGTACTTGTGATGTGATGTAGTGTTCCTATTTAGTTTTCTGTTTTCTAATGTCAATGGCATTCAATATAAAATGGTTTTCGGACCACAAGCCTATTAATAATTATTATATTATAATTATTATCATTCCATTGCATTGACGAATTCCAAATCTATACTAATATTATAAAGCGGAAGAGTTTGTTTGTTTGTTTGAACGCGCTAATCTCAGGAACTACTGGTCCGATTTGAAAAAATATTTCAGTGTTAGATAGCCCATTTATCTAGGAAGGTTATAGGCTATATTTTATCACGCTAATACTAATAGGAGCGAAGAAATAGAGAAAAGTGTGGAAAAAACGGGGGGGGGGGAATTATTTCAAATGGCTTATTTGAACGCGCTAATCCCAGGAACTACTGGTCCGATTTGAAAAAAAATTTCAGTGTTAGCCCATTTGTCGAGGAAGGTTATAGACTATATTTTATTACTCTAAGACTAATAGGAAAGAAGAAATAGAGGAAAATGTTTTAAAAACGGGGGAAATTATTTGAAAGGAATTATCTCGCGAACTACTGGCGCAATTTTTATGTTATTTGGCACAGATAAGAAGTAGACTACGTGAAGGATCATAGGCTATTTTTTGTGGACTAATTTTGTAAAATATCTAATTTACGCGGGCGAAGCCGCGCGGAACGTCTATTATGAAAAATACACGCCACGTAAATCATTAAAAAAATTATAAACGAATTTTCATACGTGGACCACATGTAAAACATGCGAACATAAACACGCACCTGAAGTAGGTAAACATTTGTGCTGCCTATCATGCCTCTCATGTGTCACACAGATCAATAAAAAAATGTTTTATGGGCTTCAGCAGTAATTGGACAGGTCTTACAAAAACATTCAAGTTACGGTAGCAAAGTCAAGCTGTGGCACTATTGAAGCACATTTTATACCTACCCTTAATTTGGATTTTGGAATAATGTTCATATAATATTTTATCTGCATTAATTTGCTTTTCAATAATTTCATCTAATCATTATATTTATTTACAGTTTTGATACAGAAAGGAACAGCGTCAGATTTTTCAGCGACTTACATGTAACGGGTGATTTGAGTATGAATAAAGCAGAACGAGACGAACCCTATGTTGCCCGACTGACTATGGACATCGGTAAGCCGGTTATGTGGTTTATCTACCTTACAACATTCGGGTGTTTTCCGGTTTCCCTATTCGATTTTCCTGTTTTCGTCATTACCGGATTTCTTCTAAGAAGATTAAATAACATAAAACATACGTTCAGCATTGTTCTCGTCTAGCGGAAAATGCCTTTAATGGGATACACCCAATACATCTTATTAGAATTTAGATGCTAAGCGTAATATTAGCAGATAATATATGCGTATTTCCGACTGGATAATAGAGTATCGGAAATGTGAATCTTGTATATTTTATAATGCAGGTTGTAGAATATTTTGTGCTCGTTCCATTGTATCTTTTACATGCTCCATTTCAGTTTATTTATTCTTCAACCTCGCTATCTTTTTCGCTCATAAATAACTCAGCAGTTTCAAAATTATAAACCTAAGTATTATTTAGTAACGCTGGTGCATGGAAGGAAATTTTACGACAGCTTCCACAAAAGCGCATTTGATAACCCCTTTATTCATTTTGCAGCTGCCTCGCAATTTATAAATGCTAAAACTAGCGATGAACCCGAGTTTTCAGTCTAGTTTGTTTTAAGTAGCTTAAAATTAGTTTGACTTAACTATTAAAGTATGAAACTTAAAGTCGCTTAAATGTTATAATTACCATCTGAAACCCTTAAGTAGTTTCTCAATTAAGTTAAATACTTTACGGTTTTGATTTTTTATTAGCGACTTTTTTATGGTTATCGGAGGCATCATTTTATTACGGTCTATATTGGTTTGAATTGAAACCTCTGGACAGTAAATATTTCGGCATCTACTTAGTAGTTGAAAGCTTTAGTAACATCGGAAAATCTCTCTTCGGTTCACCAGGTAACATCACAATGTAGTTTACGGTTTCTTATAAAGTTGTAAACCGAACTATAAAGCGACATTGTAAGTAGCTTTGCTGTCTAGCTTTCTTGGATTTCGATTACCGACTAAAGCTCACATAAGTCCCGACGTAAAACGTAGCAAGCTAATAAGTATTAATGGAATCTCCTGAATTCAAAACTGTTATTATAATTTAATTGGGTATAAATTATAATATATCAACTGAAGATTAATATATAATAAACAAAATAATACCGATGTGCATTCAGGTTTTTCTGTCATTGGCATTTAATGACAACAAAGAACAGAAATTAATGCCTTCAATATGTGGTAAAACTGGTTTCGCAAGAAACATCAGCTGCAAACGTAAATATATGTAGTATTTAAATTACTCTAAGGATAACGACTTTTTTACTACCGTCTCAAATTTTTTTAACCTTGTCGTCTCACTAAGTAGAAACCCTCTGTCATGGGCTGGCCTTATGGCACCTCCATAATTAATTCTAAACGTTGAAGCTGTTTTGCTAAATAGAGCTGAGACGGTTCACACCATACATCGTCTTTATCTAAATTTTGTTTGACAAGGACAGATCAATTTTTTTTTAACAAGTATACATTATTGTTATCTTTATTTTCTAAATCATTCTAATTTTTTCTCTCTTACCCCTCAAGGTCATAAGGGATTGAGCCAATCCCGAATTATTTAAGAAATTATATATTTTTCATTTCCAGGTGACGTAGAATCTAATATCACATACGCCTGGACAGCGGAACGTGGTATAAATGAACAAGCTTATATTTTAATCGGGAGGGATAGAATCGTGGTGAGGAATTCCAGAACACCAACTTTCTTTTTAGAGCCAGGTAACTCTTGAACTTGAATCCTAAATTTTGCTTATTCTATCTTAAAATATCATTATTATTTGCAAGACGAAAAGGGTTTGGATGTGGTTTGACCGCTCTATTATTCAAAATTAAAGATACCTTTCACTCAAATTTTACTATTTACTCAAATCTTGGAGTGTTTGTAATTAAAAGATTTACTTAAATTAAGTCCAAAAATTTTTCAACTGCATAAAAGACTGAAGAGCAGGAGCTCGTTAAAATTTTGAGCTGAATGAAAAGATAAATAGCAACTTGCGTGCGTCTGCATATTTTCTAAATTAGGTTGTTTATTGAGGTAAAATAAATTCATACAAACTTGTAACTATTAAGGTACAATAATATTCAGTATTATCCTAAAGGTTCGCAGTGACTTCAGGACTCTAATGGCCTCCTCAGGGGAAAAAAGTTTAATTCGGCACTAGTTAATTGTACATATTAACTTAAGGGTCCGTATACGAAATTTGCCGATTTCGCTGATTTTACAGACGTGATTTAACAGATAAAATACAGTATTTCTATAAGTTTTAATGCACAATATGTAATCATTTCAATTATAATCTAATGTTGGTGCTAGATTTTTTTAAAAGTATTTTTTTAATAATCCAACTCAAACCCGCGACAGTTTTGTGATTTTTGCTGTAAAAGGTTTAGGAATATCACCTGTTTATGGATTGTATTGACGTCTTAACGGTATGAAAAATATACAATGTACTGTTGAGAAAGTCGTCTATAAAATGTTGGAATTACTTTTTACCACTTTAATATGAAATAGTTAAGTTAAAAAATATATAACTCGGAAAAATTTTAGAGAAAATGGGCAAAGAATTGCTGTTAATTTCGGCAACTTGGAGCTGTAATTCATAAAAAGAAAACGACAGAAATAATCTATAGATAAAATTATATCCAATTCGAGAAAAAAGAAAAAAAAACAAATTGTGCCAAAAAAACACGATTCAAAACAACCTAAATCTCACATTATATTTCTCGCCGCAAGTTCGAGTCGGCTTACCGCGCTTAAATATATTTTAAATCTAATAATTAATATAATTTTTTTTTAGTCTAATAAGGGGGAAAACCTAATAATATTTCTGTAGCGAACCCTTGCAATTTCAGCAAAATCGGCAAAATTTCGTATACGGACTCTTAATATTATTTTGCTATTTGCTATATGATCTCTCAAGAACATACTCGCAGGGCACACATTAAAACCCCGCTTTTCTTTCGAAAGATCCATGCTACGATCATCTTTAAGTTGGTATGTTACAACTTACAACAATTATCCATACTTCCATACTAATATTATAAATGCGAAAGTGTGTCTGTCTGTCTGTCTGTCTGTCTGTCTGTCTGTCTGTCTGTCCGTCTGTCCGTCTGTCCGTCTGTCCGTCTGTCCGTCTGTCTGTCTGTCTGTCTGTCTGTATGTCAGTCTGTCTGTCTGTTACCTCTTCACACCCAAACTGCTGAACCGAATTTGCTGAAATTTGGCATGGAGATACTTTGAGTCCCGGGAAGGGACATAGGATACTTTTTATCCCGGAAAAGTGTACGGTTCCTGCGCGATAAACGTTTTTGGCGCAACGGAGTTGCGGGCGTCATCTAGTTTCTCATAAGAGCGCTATGAAAATATGTAACAGCGTTAACCTAGAGCGTCTTATTAGTTTTGATACTGAATTTTCAAATTATAAAGTGATGGATGGATGATCCACACAAATGGAGCCTTCTAGATGTCACGAGCAGTACGAAGTTAAATTTATTTCCAGTAATTTTTATATTAAGTCAAAAAACCTTTTCATTTTCGTCAAAAGGATCCTAATATCATTTATCACTTGGTTTTGTCACTGATAGGAACAACGGCCGAATGCGTAGGTATTTAGATGATATTTATGGGTCATTCTTATCCGATTACGGCGAATCCGAAACGAAGGGTAAAGATTTTGGCAGTCTATGTATGTATGTAATATGCGCCCCCGCCCCCCGTAGTGACTAAACCAAATGGTCCGATTTTAGCAAATGAGTTGTCAGTGTATTATAACGATTTGGCTTTGATATTATTAAAATTACCACTATCGTAACAGACAAAAAGACGGTACCTAATCTTTTCCGCAATTTATGCATTTTAGTAACTTGATTCTGGTTATATAAAATACGCGTTCTAACAAAGACGAGAAGGAGTTTTAAAGAAGGTTGATGTGGGAAATTTGCGTACATATTTAGGGCTTCAGAAACTAGCTCTAGAGCTCAAGAAAATTACAGGAAACCATAAAAATGATTTTATAACCAAAGCCTTAGGGTCACTGCCTCACAACAATAAAGAGTTTTCTCGTCTGGTGTTGGAGTGGGTTGCACGAACTAACTTTGACTTTAACTTTAACTTTAACCGGAAAAATTGACAGATGTCGTATGAGCATTAAATGGGGTGTTTTAACGCCATATTTAACTTTAACCTTAACCGCGCCTCTGGTGCAACGCAGCCTTAAGTAAATAAGCTGCGTGGGCTTATCGCTTAGGCCGTGTTCACACCAAACCGACTGTGAGCCGCCGAATGTGAGCAGGCTCACTGTGAGCCCCGATGTGAACGTGAAAATATACGGTATCGAATATCCGCGCCTACGCCTAACGTAATAGCGTATTGTCGGTTAGGTCATAGGTGTGAACGAAAAAGTGAATATGTACGGAAATACAATGAACTGCGTAACGTTCGCTCACATTCGGCGGCTCACAGTCGGTTTAGTGTGAACACGGCCTTACAATCGGGCGCTTATTCTCATAAATCGAATGTTACTTCGAACGCAATTCGAGCAGTTTCAAAATAATATTAATGCCTTGATTATACCCAGCAGAATTGCGAGACAGTGCCCTAGTCCGAGCACTCGATAGGTGTTTAGGCCCTATGCTGTTTTAGGGTCAATTCAGACCGCAACGCGACGCTATTTGACAGATTTTAATTGCGTGAGTCGTCTCAAGCATGTCTGTCAAATCTATACAAATTTAAAAATGCATCTACGCGTCGCGTTGCGGTCTGGATTGACCCTTAAGCGCAACTCGCAAGTGTGAGCCTGCACTCGAACTTCGAAGGGTTCTGGTTATTTTCTGATAAATTATATTTTTCCGTTCATCTATTCTAATTAATATTGTAGAGGTATAAGTTACCGGCTAAATGAAGCGGCAGCAGACGACATATCGTCGCGACACTACTGGTTTCTATGTATTTCTATGAATAAGTGTCGCTAGCTTGGTGTCGCTAGCTGCGGAGGGTGTTTCTGAAATACATAAAAACCAGTAGTGTCGCGGCGACACGTCGTCTGCTGCCGCTTCATGTAGCCGGCGACCAACTTGTACCTGCCTCCAAAAGCAGACTGTAAGCATAGTCCTATTACTTAATTATTTTTCATTATGTTCTTTTATGGGCAATATCTTTATGTTGTTATCACAAATTGCCTACCAGAAGAATAGCTATGGACACTATAAAATTATTTTGTAATTTTAAAGAGTTTTTGCTTTTGGATGATGGATCTAGATTATGACACTTAAAAGAACCTGTTATAACATATTAATAGCTATGGACAGCTTCTTTAGGCGATTGAAGTCAAATCATATAAAATGTGTAACTAAAATAAATGATTAACTCTCTGTAGGTATAAAATCTTGCTTGCTTTCAGAATCAGCAGACTCAATTGCAATAAGCGAAGCGATCAGTAATAAGCCTGCAATCTTAGAGCACATATCCAATGAAATCACAATGTGCATTATGCAGACTATTGTGGAAAACTTCAGGTACTTTGCAAAATTGGTACCAGTGAAAGATTTCTACCAACTGAATTTAATGTGAACATACTGTCTACAGACCCAGTACCAGTGAAGTAGTTCTACCAACTCAATTTAATATTGTGAACATACTGTCTACAGACCCAAGAAAGTGATTAAAATGTTTTTGGATGTAATTGTTTTTTATTTTATTTTTAAAATATATCTTTGAATTTTTAATTAAAATAATTTCTATGATTTATGAAGAGTGCAACATTATTAAAAGTTAACATTGTGGATCAATAGATAATACTAAGCCTTTATTGTAAAGTTTTGTACCATACTAGCTTCAATATTTATGGCAAAATAGTTATGTAGTCCACCAAGTTTTGTTTATTGCAGAGCCCTAAAACAAGCTGATTTTTGTATACATATAGATAGGTTAATAGTTGTATAATTTAATTAAGAGTAACATTGTCCTACAAATAGAACAATCCATATTTTAGGACCATCAAATCAAAGTATTAAATCCTTTCTATCTCTGATAGCTACCACTTTCAAGATTTTTTGCAAATAAAATTATTGTTGTTCGTCTTATGCAGCTACTCACAAAAAATTAGCTTGATAGTAATAAAAAAAATGTTCTACGGAACTCGGACTGATGTACAAATTTAAAAATAAATATTCAGGAAAAATGATAAGTTACATTGATGCTCTTTGCTGTGTTTAGTTGTAGATAGATTTAGGTTCAAAATATAAAACTAAGAAAATAATAATTAAAAAAATGTTTATTAATACCTAAAATGCATCTCCCAAAGATTCTTCCATAAATTTCTTATAAATAGCCATGAACTTTGCCACAAAGGCCTCTAAATGGAAAATTGGTTTATTTCCTTGTCTCATTCTATGTTCATATTCAGCTGCGTAACTGGCGACTTGGCACTTCATGGCCATATCACAGTTCCGGACAAGTTCTTTTAGTAAGCCAGCAAAAATCATATCGGGAGGTATTCCATGAATAATAAGCTCATACAGTTTCTGTCTAACTTCTCCTAATTTCTTTGGACTCTGTTCGGACAGAATCATTGATGCCGTCTCTCTTATGAATACTTGCCAATCTGGTTCGGTAACTTTTTGATCGGGTGTGAAGGGGTATTTTTGAACTCTACATGCTTCACACATCAACAATGCCCGGCGAAGATTCCTGTCTGAACATGTAGCAATACGCAGTGCTAATTCGGAAGGTAATGTCAGCCCTTCTTTCTTACACACATTATGGAGTACAGAAGCTATTTCATTTTCTGTAGGCGCAGGTACTCTGATAGTCAAACAACGAGACCTTATAGCTGGTATGACCCTTGATATTGAATTAGCTATTAGTATAAGGCGGCAAGTACTCACATACTTCTCCATCGTGCGACGTAGCGCATGTTGAGCATCTTTAGTCAGGTCATCAACTTCATTTAATATTACTACTTTAAATTCACGCTGCCCAGATGAATCTATTTGGTGTGTTTGAGCTACATTCTTGACTAAATCCATGATAACAACTCTGTCGTGTATTCCGACGTCTGTAGGGTTAACCTCTATGTGATAGTTGCTACTCACTGTCATGATCTCAATCTTTTTATTCGAGGGCGTCGTGAAATGCATAGTCTCTTGTCTCAACCTCTCTGCACCAGAACCGTATAGTTCCCGAAGTAAACACATAATACGAGTCTTCTTTCCAGCTCCCGAAGGACCATATACGAGGAGATGTGGAAAGTCACTCTGTTGCACAAGGCTTTTGAGCCGCCCTGCCTGTTCTTTATGGTAATCGAGCTTCATTAGGTCTTTTGGACGATGTTTGTCAACCCAGAGACTCATTTTTCTTGTAAGAATTCACTTTTATTCACAAAAATCAGCTTTTTTTTACGAATACGAATGAAAGTAAACAAGTTGTGCCGGTTACCGTTGACATATTTTGTCATTTGACAATTTATCATATTTTGACAGTTGACAAAGCGCGCCAAATCAGACATTACTTTTTTTTAATGGCATGCATTGCCTGTGCTACCGCTATTTTTTCATAACGTTGGAATTAATAACGGTAAATGTTATAACGGTAAATAGGATTTATAACGGTAAATATATGTTCTTTGATAACGTAACATAATATATTATATTAAAGGAAAAATGACGTCTAATGAGAATGCTATCCTGCTCCTAGCTGACGTATCATGCCTGCAACAGCCCATTGGTCACCCATCACGCGATAATTGGAGCGATTGGCCGCCGATGACGTGATACGCAGTCGTGTCACCCTCATACACACCTAGGTTCACTTTGCATTCTCCATCTTAAAAATACGCATTGTAACCCCTTAACGTTTTCTCTAAAAATTCGCAAAATATTGTAAAAGTTTTTAGCTGAATATGCGCAAGAAGTCGATCCAGCTGTTTTCTTCACTCCTCGAGTAAAATGCCAAACCAAGCCAGCCAAAAACGCGCAAACAGTGTGATAACAAGGGTTTACTTTATTCAGATCGATCCTGAAGATGACAACGAATCTCAATCCATACTGGCACCACATAAAATAACGGAAAAAAGGACATTTACTTAAAGCCTTGGAGCACTATAATTAGGTTCCTAAAAAGAATACTAATTAGAAGCTTCTGATTGCACCAACCAAAAGCCCTCTTTCTTCTGATTTACACGCTAATGAGGATCTCAACTTTCTATGACTGTCTGCAACTAACGCCATATCTATTAAATCGATTAATGACCATTACCTACCTCTGTTTCGATTATATTATTAAGTTTAATATATTATGATATTATAAGTTTAAACACTTACGGATTTTGTCGCGGAGCACTTTTATTAATCCCGACGTTTCGGCTACTTTACAGCGGCCATGGTCACGGACAGACTGAGGTGACAGGTGTCCAATTTCTTGAAGTTATCCAACTACCCGACGACTCATCAATTTAAGTTTGCGTTCTGCGTAGATCGAAACGCACCTGTCACCTCAGTCCACCCGTGACCACGGCCGCTGTAAAATAGCCGAAACGTCGGGATTAATAAAAGTGCTCCGTGACAAAATCCGTAAGTGTTTGAACTTATAATATCATGAGTGATACTCGCGAAAACTTAAGAAATCATTAAGTTTAATATAATAAAATAGATGACGCTAGCTAGCTCATAAAAACTGTAGATTTCGAGGCCTAAACTGAAAACTGAGAGGATTTCCGAAAAACTGTAGATCTACAGATAAAACTGAGGGGTTGGCAGCACTGCTGATATCAGAAAATATCGTTATATTTACCGTTATTTTTATAACGATATTTTTTCGTTATATTACTAGATATCGTTAAATATTATGAAAATAACGGTACGTAAAGATAATATTTTTTCTAGTATTCGATAACGTTATGAAGCCATGGCCTGTTGCCATTTGCCAAAGACGAACGGGAAAACAATGTTAAAATTTAATAGCCCGGTCTATTTAGACGCAAAAAATCGTAATCTCGGAATAATTCGCATAGAGCTGAAAATTGGTAGAGACGTTAAATACACCATTATAAATAAAACCTCAAAAGTCCCCGGCGATCCTCCTTGTGCAAAAAAATTTATTCAAGGTCAAAGGTATGAAAATGATGTTTTTCCCGTTTTTTTTCCAAACTATACATTTTATCATAAAAATAGGTATGGCAAGAGCGCAGATCATAGAATTATTATCTACAAAATATATTCAGACACTTTTTTCATACGACTTACCCTTCCTCATGGTTTGCGGGTTTAAAGTTTGGGAAAATCATACTTATACGTCTTATATTATAAAGTTGAAAAATTTGTAGAACTGCTGGTTTGAATTGAAAAATTCGTTTTACGTTAGATAGTCTTATTTATCGAGGAAGACTTAAGCTACATAACATCACGTTGCCACCAATAGGGGCAAAGAAACAGAGGAAAATGAGGAAAAACGGGGAAAATTATTTGAAAGAGCTTATCTCACAAACTGCTTAAGGATTTTTTATGTTATTTGGCACATATATAAAATAGACCACGTGGAGGGACATAGGCTATTTTGGTTTTCGAGAAAATGTACGGTTTCTGTAAAATACATAATTAACAGTGCGGAGCGGAACTTCTTGTACTACAACATACGAGGGCTGTTCACAGCCAAACATACTTCTGCGTGATTTATTACTGTTACCAAATCTTATCTCCTCGAGTCGAGAAGAGCAACAGCACGCTTGCAAGGCACTCAGAAGTATGTCAGGCTGATAACATGTCGAACAACCCTAGTATGTAGTACTAGATGTAAAGCGTGGCTCTGCCGGCGTTTATTATAAATTTCATGGAAACCGTACATTATCCTCAAAAATAAAATAGCCTACGTCCCTCCACGTGGCTTATTCTATAACTGTGCCAAATAATATAAAAATTGCTTTAGCAGTTCGTTAGATAAGCGCTTTAAAATTGTTTTCTCCGTTTTTTTCACATCTTCATCTATTTCTTCCCTCCTATTGGTTGCAGGGTGATGCTATATAGCCTAAAGCCTTCTTCCATATCTAAGACTATCCAACACGAAAATAATTTTTCAATTCGAACCATTAATTCTACAAATTCTTCAGCTTTATAATATAAGTACATAGATATTATGATTTTCCCAACTATACGCCTGCTTTTTATAACGAATGGTAAGTCTTACGAAAAAAAAGTGTAAATATATTTTTTGTAGACAATTTTATGATCTACACTCTTGTCCTACCTATTTTTGTGATAAAATGTACCGTTTGAAAAATAAACAGGAAAAACCTCATTTTCTTACATTTGACCTTGAATAAAAATTTTTGTACAAGGAGGATTACCAGGGACTTTTGAGGTTTTATTTGTAATGGTGTACTTAATGTCTCTACCAATTTTCAGCTCTATGCGAATTATTCCGAGGTCAAATGTTTAATTTTCCTGGGTTATAAAAAATTAAATTATTACGGAAAACGAGAAATTTGGAAAAAGGAATTCAGGACAGGATCAGGAAAAAATATATATTTACAAAATAATACTTAACCCTTAATAAAATATCGGGAAATTACTTCCCAATTCCTCCTAATCCATAATTTTTTTTAATGGCAGCACCTAGGAATGTCATCTATGGATATTTAAAATTTTAGAAACATTTTAAATTTGAATAATGGCAACATTTTTTTCATGGCATTTCATGGCGGAGGAAGGAGGCACCGGTGGGTTTTAGTGGGTAACCCCGGGTGCTCCTCCTTACCGCAGCACCTGGGGAGTCCCACATACCCCGGCGATTTCCCACCGATAAAATAAAAAGAATGGTGCGAGCGGTCTGTGAGACCGCGCGTCCATAGTTAAAGACTAACATTGCTGTTTATGTTACCTAAGTTACTAGATATCGTTAAAAAAAATTACGATATGTAATAACGTAACGTTAATTTTTCTGGTCGAAAATCTGCCGAATATCGATGGTAACGTTATGAAGGCCTGCAATCTGCATTGTGCCATTTGTTTCAACAAAGATTAGAGGTACACCTCTAATCTTTGATGAAATAAAAGGGCCCATTCATTATTCTGTATTGCAGTCCGCCGTGCAGTTCTGAAACACCTTTCACTATGATCCTCAGTCCTCAACTCCTCACTGACCTCTATTAAACAAGTACGCTGGACCTATAATGATATCCTTCGAAGTGACAGCTGTTTTTTGTGCTTATTTGAAGCGGAATCAGCGCCCCCAAAATCGGAGGAAGAGAATTAAATCTGACGTAAACATGACGTTAAAAGTTGCCATATTGGCGCTGATAGCAGTTATAGTGGGAGTTGAGGTGGGAGTACTTGGAATTACTAATACTAGTTTCTACCACTGCACCGTAGTGATTATATTCTCTTTGGTTTCTACAACTATGAACCAAAGATCTTTGCCATGAACCAATTTAGAGATCTTTGCCATGAACCAATAGCGATTGAGCGGCCATTTGCAAGTTACGTCAGATTTAGTTCTCTTCCCCCGATTTTGGGGGCGCTGATTCCGCTTCAAATAGGCACAAAAAACAGCTGGGTATCATCTGTCCAGCGTACTTGTTTAATGGAGGTCAGTGACTATCCTGCATAAGCCGGACTGCACGGCGGCTTAGCAGGATAGTGAATGGTCAATGATGGGTCAAATGTCAATGGTGTTGGCCTTGGCAAGTTGGCACTTGGCTGTTGCAACTTGCAGGCCTGCACGGCGGACTGCAATGCAGGATAGTGAATGGACCGTTTTATTAAACTATAAAAAATTAAGAAGCCAAATAAATGTCAAAGTCGATATTATTTGAATCCGTAAAGATTTGCAAAATTAAATTACAATTTACAAATAAATAACAACAATATCATCAAAAGCTGTCCAAAAATACGTTTATTTAATCGTTTAATTTGTGATATACGTAATTAAGAACTTATAAGACCATATAATATAAGCAATGCTATATGTTAGTTCAATCTACGTTTTTGTGTTTTGTATTATTGCTAAAGTTTTATGCGACGAGTTTAACTTATCCGGTGATGCCGGCCAAGCTTACGCTTTAAAAATTAATATTGGACATCCTCCACAAACGGTAATTATGACTTTTGATAAAAATAACCTAATCCTAACTACTTATGTCGAATAATGAGTATCTATAAAAGATACACAAACTGACTATAGTTTTTTGTTGCTTATATGTTGTACCTTTAATTTAACTTACTGGAAAAACAATAACAATTGAAATGTCTATCCTTAAATAAGGACTTAATGGGATGGGACGGGTCTGGAAAAAATGGATGAAAGAGATAATAATTATGAACATTACAATACTGTACACTTCGTTTTTGTATTTTTCAGTTAAGCGTCTTAGTGGATACTGGAAGCACAACATTAGCTATTGCTTCATACCCTCGCAAGGAGAGCAATATTTATTTCCATTCGGACAATTCATCAAGCGTCTATCACAAAGGAAAAGAGGTAAAGTACTCAACTAAGTGTATCTTTATGAATGGGCCGGCTCGACCGGAGAAATACCTTGTTCTCACAGAAAACCGGTGTGAAACAGCACTTGTGCTGTGTTTCGCCGAGTGAGTGAGTTTACCGGAGGTCCAATCCCCTACCCTATTCCCTTCCCTACCCTCCCCTATTCCCTTCCCATCCCTACCCTCCCCCTATTACCCTATTTCTTCTTAAAAGGCCGGCAACACACCTGCAGCTCTTCTGATGCTGCGAGTGTCCATGGGCGACAGTAGTAGCTTTCTATCAGGTGACAGGTTACTTGTTTGCCCCCTTATTTCATAAAAAAAATCTCTAAGAATAAAAATGTTATACAAATACAAAGCTGTCAAGTGTCTGCTAGACAAAGCTGTCCTGCTGTTGATCAAAGGACAAATTTTGCTGCAGATAGAGTTTTATTTTTTGTCTATAATATATTCTGCTTTTAGCATATAGCTAGACAAAGCTGTCCTACTGTTGATCAAAGGACAAATTTTGATGCATGTAGATTTTTATCTTTTATGTCTATATCCTGTATAGAGTGTAATTAATGTCATTTCATGTTTTTATCAATTTTGTGTGCTACATTTACAGGTCCAAGCAAAATATTCTCAAGGAACATGGGTTGGTCAGCTAGTCTCGGATTTTGTTCAGTTCCCATCTCTGTCAAATGTGCCAAAGGTTAGGACAGACATTGCTCTGATAACCAAAAGTCACAAGTTTTTCATGAATGGCTCGGGATGGCAAGTAAGTTCTTACTATTATTTTATTTGTGATTCTTATATTTCATGATAATTCATTTCACAATCAATTGTCAGGAAATGTTAATATAAATGTTACATATTTAAAGGTAATACATACATAATGAAAATATGAATATTCAAGCATTATTCATTTTTCTCTTTGTATTAACCCATTAACTGCCAAAATGAAACCAATAGTATTTTTTTAACAAAAATTGAATTTATCTGCAGTTTATATGTTAAATAAATGAAAAATTAAAAAAAATTAAAATCCTCCCCTTTAGACGGGTGTACCCAGATAGGTACAACGCCGTGTTATGTAGTACTTAGGTGTGATAAGGTTTAGAACTAACTTTTTTGATAGATACTTTTTTATTACATTTTTTGCACTGACAATGAACTCCTGCATGATGTTTTACATTTTGAAACTATTTAGAAACATTTTTGGGGTGATCGATACTACGAGTATTTTGAGGTAAACTAGAGACTGACGAGGAGGATAACCTCGTTTTTCATTATATTTTCTGACACAAGTAAAATGTTACGATGTTTCGTCGAAAGATAATATAAACCATGCAATAGCATTGACGAGTAAGTGGTCAATGCAAACGCTAATCATTAACAATCACAAAAGAAAAAACATAATTCAAATAAGTAAATAAAATCCATTATCATCTTTACCCAAATAGGTGATTTGCGTTCCGTCTTTTCTCATAATTAGTAGTGGTATCTGTAGCTGAAGCTAGTAAACTTTCGTTCTTGATATCCACTAATAGGTATAAGAAGTAAAAAGTATACAGGGTGATTTCAGGAGTCATATTTCTTACTTACGAAGGAGTGTCTATATTAGCTTATGTTACCGTAACACTTTGCAAAGGACAATTTTGTAGATATTATAATATCTATTCTAGTTGATACTAGCTTCATTTTTACTGAGAAGATAGATTCCTCTTACAAGGTTTAGCTACTGTCAAATCTTTTACCTGCTATTTTACCTGCGTTTTTCTGTCTACAACGTCTGTAATTTCAGGACACAGAAATGTATAAGAGAGCGGACATTTTCACTATGTTATGAGTTTTCTGAATGTATATGATAATTTTTATTTACAAAAGGAGCATGAAATAGCTTTTCCTTAATATTCATAACGATATAAGATGTTAAAATTAATCAAACGCAATATTTAAAAATTCTGAAAAAAGGAAAATTTTGCTAGTGGATTCGGCCATTGTACCCAACTAGATACAGTAGTGTTTGAATCACAATTTTTCCGTCTATTTCAATAATCTACCACTAACTTGTTATTTATTATATAGATAACAATGTATTGAATAAAAAAACGAACACATAAAGTGGTTGAACATTATGCGATTAAAATAAAGAGAGAATTTATGAGCTTACTCCTGCAGGTCGCCAAACTGTTTGTTTCAAACCTACCTTATGACTAAAAATATTGGTTTCCAGTATAAATTTGCTAAAAAAAGTTAAAGCTTTATCTTTAATTGAATACATAAAATAAAAAACTGAGATGTGATACCACAAAATTTTGAACTATCCTTAATTTTGTAGGTGTACAGTTGTACCCAATTGAGTACAGCGGCGGTAAATGGGTTAAAATTATATTATTATTCAGTAAAGTATAATTTTCTAATATTAAACTTAGTTATAATGATGACATCAAGTAAAGTACTAAAAATTATTCACAAAGAATAAAGAAATACAATAGCACAGTCATCTTTATCATCAGGTCAATTAATAATGTAAATAATTTTTTTGTATGAAGTACCATCAAAGAAATTGAATTGTAAGCAGTTGACGGACCTATGTCATTTGGTTGATTGATCTCAATTCAAAGTTGGTCATAATCTGTCGGCTGGGTTTGATATAATAAGACCGAATTATGTAAGTCCACCTCTGCCTATGTATCAACTCCCCTGATAGTACATAGTAGCAAGACATACTATTTAATGATTTCAGGGTCTCCTTGGCTTAGCTTACTTGCCTGTAGGGGCGTGGGGGGAAAATGTTATAGTTGGCTCCTGGCTGGACTCACTCGAGAAATACTTGGAAAAGCCAGTTTCGTTTGAATTGAAGTTATGCGGCACACTCAGTCAAACAAACTCCACCCACTATGGAGTTTTTAAAATGCTTGGTAAGAGAATTTTTCTTTATACTTTCCTTTTATTATGTGGGCACTAGGCATCCACTAAGAATGGATTTTTAGAGGATAAAAGTTTGTACGGCAACAATACTATTCCACATGACCAAAAGTATGTACAATAGTCTGAAATTTTTTGTGGAATATTGTTGATAAGTACTAAAAATTCGTGAAAATATAAACAATAAATTTTGAAGACACCTTAGCCAGCAGGGTGCTTTTAAATATTTAAGTAATTACTAATTAATTTAACATTACAATAAAATATTTAACCCATCAAGCCCCATAAGCTCACCGGTGAGCGAGACACAATAGAATAACAATAGATTGAATAGTTATTGGAATCAGGCGTTACTTTGCGGAAATCCATAGCTTAAAATTTAGTTTGTTATTATTTTTAGCAATATTCCGCGAAATAAACTTCGACCTTTAAGTAAATGAGTGAGTGTATGCATAGGCATGTATACAACACCTCCCTCCTACTAACTTGACGGACGTTGTTCGTAGAGTCCACATCCTGAGGATGCTCCGGTGTTGGAGCGAAACGCGCGTCAAGATTTTCAACCTGCATGGTGGTGAGGGGCCTTGCACGGATTTGCCAACATTATTGCTTGTGTGGTGGTGGTGTTTGCAAGTTCTTGCATGCGAGTGTACGCATAGGCAGTGTGGGAGGAGGGAGGTGCTGTACGCGTGCCTGTGCGTACAGTGTACACTCACTCATTTACTTAAAGGTGGAAGTTTATTTCGCGGAATATTGCTAAAAATAATAACAAACTAAATTTTGAATTTTGAATTGAAGGATTAAAACTGAATAGTATTCAGTGTCTAATAAGAAATCTTCATCTAAAATAATCACAATATTTTTCTTTACAGACACATTGCCTGAGGACAGTAACATTTTCAAGACTCCCATATTACAAAAGAGATGGTATGAAGTAGGCGTGTTATCAGTTAGACTCTTGAACTCATCGGAAAACAACAGTAGTGACAGTTCTGATATAAACAAAGATAACTGTGTGAAGTTGAATGAAGAAAAAAGCATAGTGGATAGCGGTACAACTAATATAAGATTACCCGACTCAGTATTTAGACAGGTATGCTTATGTATTACTAGCTGTTGCCCGCGACTTCGTCCGCGTGGACTTCAGTTTATGGCGCGCGGTGTCAACAAAATTGGTGTCAAATTTAAAAGCTTTTTAAAACCATGGTACCCTATAAATCAAAATACCCAAAAACAGCAGCTGTGCAGTGTGCACATAATATTTCATTTTTGATTTTAAATTAAAATTTATACCAAATTTAAAGCTTATTTAGCCCCACATAAACAACTTTAGCTTTACCCATAAACTATACTTTATCATTGGTATGTTTAAGGTTACGTCACTACATAGATAAAGTACTGAGTAGTGAGTTATTTAATAACGTGTATAACAATCGAAAGAATCAGAAACGTGATTTAACATGGTACCATAACTTATAGAAAGACTTATGAGCAAGCGATAGCGCGATGTAGGCGACTCAAAGCGCCATCTGTTATGAATTTTTGGAACTAACTTATTTTTAACAAATTTACGCATTTTCACCCCCTTACAACCCCTTTTCAGCTAAAAAGTAGCCTATGTCCTTTCTCAGGCTTTAGACTATCTGTGTACAGAATTTCATTACAATCGGTTCAGTAGTTTTGGCGTGAAAGCGAGACAGACAGACAGACAGACAGACAGACAGACAGAGATACTTTCGCATTTATAATATTAGTATAGATTAGTATAGATTCTCTACGAATAATAAAAACTAAAGAAGAGTAACTGTGTCAACAAATTTGTTTCGATTCTACAAAATGTGACCCGAACACATGCATAATTTATGGGTGAGGCCGCCAAATTTTGCTGATATGACGCAGAAAAATTTCGCGAGAGAAAGAAAATTGGTGAATATCTACGCTGCTTATGACGTTGGAGCACCAAAATTGTAGCGAATTTATTCCTCTACGCTATCATAGCGTTGAGAAATATGACGTTGGAGCACCAAAATGATAGCGTAGAGGCTATCATAGCGTTGAGAAAATCAAACTTATCGCTGTAAATAATACAAAATGTGGTTTTTATTATAGCCCCAAACATGGCCATTTTGACTACTCACATGATGCATTGATAGTTTTATGTGAAACAGTAATACTTACATTTGTGTCACAAAAAACTTCCTTTGAAAAAACTGTGTACAGAACCCGACTGAGGTTCAAATGTGAACTGTCGAGAAATGGCAGATATTACGAGATTTTCCATAGAATACGTAAAAACTCATCGTTGCCTCCTCCCGATTTTACCTTTTTTTTTTTTCCTGCGGTTCGCCTTCAGCCGTATAGAGGAGGGATCCCGGATCTAACAAGCACAGGACTCCCTCCACGACTGGCCGGTCTACTTCGGACCGGACTTCCACCAAACTAAGGGAACGCTTATTTATTTCAGAGGCACATCTACAACATAAACACAATAAGTACAATCACATTACTTAGACTAAGGGTTATGCGCTTATGCCAATTACAGATATGCACAGCATTATTAATACAATTCAATATAAACATAGTCAGTACAATGATATAAGTATAAAAATCAAAATCAACTAATTAAAATTAAAATCAGTTTAAGGATATAAAATTAAAGTAATTAGTAAAATAAAATAAAACTTGATTACTTATATAAGAACATCATTTCATAAAATAATTCATCTAAATAATAAAATTAAAAATATCTAAAACGCTTAGGCAATAAGCGTTCCCCTCGGCGCCGGGACTGGCTACGCCGGGGAGGTTCCCATCCTCTCCCGGATCCCCGTTAGACGAGAGTAAGGAGGTTCGCATAGCGTCGCCTCGCATTACCGTCTTACGCCGGCGGAGCGGCAGAGAGGTGGGATCGTCCTCTCTGTCCCGCTCCGAGGCCTCTTTCTGCGACATAACAATTTCGCAGAAAGAGACCGCCGCCTGCCAGGCCTCATCGCTCTCGAGCATGCAGCGCACCATGCTCGGGAGCGAGAGGTCCCCGCCTAGCACTGCCACAAGATCGTGGCGCTGCACGGCCCAACAATCGCACACCTCAAGGGTATGCTGGGCCGTGTCCTCCGCAGCGCCGCACTCATGGCAGGCTGGCGTTGGCTCTCTCCTGGCGACCTTACACAGGTACTCACCGAAGCATCCGTGCCCGGTGAGTACCTGCGTAAGGCGGAAGGTGAGGGGTTTCTTCTTGCGGCGCATCCACGCCACAAGAACTGGACGCAGTGCCTCAGCGGTACGTTTACCGTACCGGGTCTGCGCCAGATCCTCTTCCCACTTCCTCAGCAGCCACTGCTCTCCGAGTCTCCGGAACCGCCTGAGCTTTTACCACGAAGGGGCTTCGCCATTCGGCCTCCCCTCAGTGATGAGGAGATTCAACTCGGCGAGCACTCTCGCCGTGCTCCCGATTTTACCTTCCCTAACAACCAACGATAACAATAAATCGGTATTATTGATGACGTTTAAAATGGGGGTAGAATTGATGTTTCTAACGATTCATTTGATTTTAAAAAGTTTATAAAGAAAGTTATCTTAAAATACTATAAGAATCAGATGAGGTAATAGCCATTTATATAAGTATTCATAACATATCAGATTTATCTTAAAATCTGTCATACTTACTGCTACAGCGACAGTTAAAGTGCACCTCTTCCACGGCGGATTGTATATTTTAAGCTATTTTCTTACCTTTTTTATGTTTAATTGTAAATATATTTTTAGACTATTATTGGAACTCAAATAATTCTAATGCATGCTTGAGTACTTTGTTTTTTTCGCTAGAATCAGTTTTCGAGCATAAGATAAACACAATACTTTTTAAAATACAAAGGGCGGAGAAAAATAATTGCAAAATCAGCAAAAATTGGCGGCCTCGCCCTTATGCAAAAAGAGGCCCGAATACATGCAAGAATTTTGTGTAATTATAGAAGAAATTAGTGGCCGTTTTCATTAGAGCCACAACGCGAATTTCGCGTCGTGGCTGTTTCACTGTGACCACAGCGCGTTGTGAGCTATTTTTTCGCTCACTGAGCGTTTTCGGTCTTTGAGCATAACATAATATATAATATAGAAATGACAATTATTGTCAACGGCCTTATTTTGTCAATTTCAATGTAGTGTTTCGTAGCTATTGCCTATTTTAGTGTACGAAAAGAACCTTCAGAGCCAAATTCAAAACGATTGAAGTATGGGAGTTATGTTTCCTTAGTTTTTATTATTCGTAGATTATTCTACTAAATTAGATCTTTAATATTATTAGTTACAAAATTGCCATTTCTTTATATTAGTTACTTCTTTCTTTTTTATTTTCTGTAGGTATAATGTCTGTGTTAAATATATTTTGTTTTAGTGGTCATTTTTTCGTTTTTAGGTTGTTGACCAACTAAGGCATTCAGCACAAGCATCAAACAATTTAATTTTAGATGAGTTTTGGTATCATGGAGAGGTGAGTTATAAGATATAACATAATGTATATTGTATACTATATTCATCAGACACACAACAAATGTTATGTAGGTATGTGTGTGTGTGTGCTAAATACTAATGCATGTAAAATGCAAAATATAGAAAACATTGTTGAAGTTTGCACATAATCCAACTTTGGTGTTGTTTATAATAATTTCATATTATGTAAATTGTACCAAAGTAAATTCTTAGTTTTGTGACTCACTTTACGAGATAGTCCAGTGAAATGTTACTATTTTAGGACCGAATATTGCATTTATTAGAGGACGCAATTTTATTTTTGGAATATGTTGGGAGGGTCAATAGAAGCTTAACCTCAAGTTTGTGGGGTCGGCACTCTTGTTCCCCGGCTGCCATCTTGAAAAGAGGGGTGTCAACACTATTTTCGTGATATCTCGGAAACTATAAGTCTTACAAAAAAAAAATTAAGAACGTAATTTGTTGCAAATTATTTTGCCTACAAATATTATGTTCATATAACTTTTTATCCTAAATTAAAAATTTAAAAAGATATGTATAAGCAAAAATGTTATATATATTTTTTAAAATATATTACTTTTTTGCTAATATGTTTATATAACTAAATTAAAAAATTTAAAAGTTATGAGCAAAAAAGTGAGAAAATTTTTGAAAAGGTTTATTATCACTCTTTAACTTTGTTTAATACATTTTACAATAAAATTATCTTAGACCAACCTTGTAGATAATCTTTTGAGAAAAAAATCCCCCAATCCCCCCAATCTCAGGAAATTAATTTTCTGCAGATGCAAAGGAAATTGTGAAAGCATGTGTGGCTGCAGAAAAGCAGGCCTAAAATGCTCTACAGTATGCCTATTGCCTACTATTCTGTAAAGCATATTATCAGGCCTGCTTTTTTGCAGCCACCGTCTAGACTCTAGAGTATGCCTACTACACTACATAAATATTTGCAAACTATATTATAGTATGCCTACTATACTAGTCTGCACATGCCTACAGCTATACTATAAAGCATTTCAGGCCTGCTTTTCTACAGCCATACACGGTTCCACAGTTTCCTTTGTACCTACAGAAAATTAATTTCATGGGATCGGGGTATCTTTTTCTCAAAAGATCATATGCAAGGTTGGTCTAAAGTATTTTTTTTTTGTAAAATGTATTAAACAAAGTTAAAGAGTGATAATAAACTTTTTCAAAAATTTTCTCACTTTTTGCTTTAACTTTTAAAATTTTTAATTTAGGGTAAGAAGTTATATAAACATACTAGCTATTGCCCGCGACTTCGTCCGCGTTAGCATAGTATAATAACGGAGATGGGTTTCATGTTCCTAACTTAAGAAATGACGGACTTTCATTAAAACTTTCAACCTCTATTTCACCCCCTTCGAGGTAAAATTTTCAAAATTCCTTCCTTAGTGGGTGTCTACTTAATAAAACAACCCTGCTCACCAAATTTCGTGGCTATAACTTTAACAGTTTTTGCTCAGTGATGACGAATCAGTCAGTCAGTCAGGACGTGTAATTTTATAAGTATAGATTTATAGGTAAAATAATTTGCAACAAATTATGTTCTCACAATTTTTTGTAAGACTTGTAGTTTCCGAGATATCACGAAAATAGTGTTGTCACCCCTGTTAAGCCTCTATTGCCCCTCCCCCCCCAACATATCCCAAAAATAAAATTGCGTCCTCTAATAAATGCAAAACAAAAGTAACATAGTCAATAGACTAAGAATAGACATAAAATACTTACTTTTGAAGTGTACTAAACATTTTTTAATACTTTTTTCAGGCTGGATGTTGGCCTGAGCCCCAAGAATGGTCTTTACCATCATTGGCTATTGACTTGCTGAGCACTGAAGCAGATAATTCATACTTTACGTTGGAAATACCTGCACAGGTAATTGTTTAGTCGAGAATATTTGAACAGACTTCATGTATATTTTTCTCTAGGTACATTAGAGAAGTTGATTCCTAGGCAGATGGCGGACCTAAGGCGTTAAGTCAAACCCATCAGACCGATCACAGCTAACATTAAATTGACATAAGCCGACCAACTGACGTAGGTCCGTCAACTGCCTAGGAATCAATTTCCTCGATAGTACTTCTAGTACTTGTCTTCTAGATAAAAGAATTTAATATAATGTAACGAATGTGAATGAAGTCCTGTAGAATTTGGGCTTTCAAAATATAATTAAATTAGTTTCAGTTGTAAGTAAAGCTCCGTTTAGATCAAACGAGCGAATGCTCATTCTAGTAAAGCTCTTTTGATGTAAACAAACAACGAGCATTCTGTCGTTGTTCTAGTGTGTTCGCCACGTGTTCGGCGGTAAAATTAGGTAGAATGCTCTAAGAATGCTCGCTCGTTTGGTGTAACCGACGCAAGAGCGCTCGAGCAGTTGCCTAGAGCGTTCTTTCGTGTTCGGACGTGCTCGCTCTTCGAGGCGGTCTCTTCAAAGGGTGGGTGTTCTTGAATTTTTTTACTTTTTGGCGGGTTTTTGAAATTATTATCGAATTCGAGTCTTCTTCTTTGTATTAAATTCGTTACCCACAAACGTCTCTTCCTTCTTTTCTTTTTCATTAATTGCGTTATAACAATAAATGCAGCACTTGAAATCAAAATATCGCTATCACAGTCAGACATAGTGTAGTGTGAACCCATGTGTGAATGACTAATAGCCGGGTCCACACCAAACGATCCATCTTAAAGCGGCGATCCCGCGATCCGCGATCCAGGATCGAGGAGCGTGGAGCGTGGAGCGCGTTAGACCGATCCAAGAACTAGGAAACTGCGATCCTAATATACGCTCCAAGCGATCCGAAGGCGATTCGTTATTCAAGTCAGTCAGTATCTTCCACGATATGGAGTCACACGTACAGCACGGCGGCGGCAAATTGCCGTTGCAGCAGTAACCTTTGATATAAATATTCCTTGATTTTACTGCATAAGTAGATTTGTTTTATTACCTGATCCAGTTATAGGCTTTGTTTCTCTCCGAATTTCTCCCTTCTGTATCCTCCCGCCAGAGACCGGGTTTTTTCCTTTAGATCTTCTGTTGGCTTGTTCCCCATTTTGCGAGAAATCTGAGCCCAAGCATCGTCTCTTGCACACTTGCGACATCTTTTGGGTCCCATAAACATATTTTAAATTCCTTATAAAGTGATATCAGACGACGACTTTGCGAAATATAACCGTGCGCCCCATGCAACTGAGGCACCTTTGAAGCGGGCAAGAAAACCGACAACGAACGGATCGCGAGCGCCAGGGAGCGCGCGCTCCAAAACTTGCGCGTGGGTCGCGCGGGGCACGTCCACACCAAACGCTCCGTGCAACGCGCTTCATGCCGCGCGCGATCGGAGCGCGTTGGATCGTCTGGTGTGGACCCGGCTAGTGAGCATTCGCTCGTTTGGTCTAAATTATTATCATCTATAGAGCAAAAAATCTTGTTCTCGTTGGTTCGCTTGGTGTAAATGATCTAAAGTATTTCGTAACGAATTATAGTTTACACTAAACGAATCTATACTATGTAATATAATATTATAATTGGGAAGAGTTTGTTTGTTTGTTTGAACGCACTAATCTCAGGAACTACTGGTCCGATTTGAAAAATTCTTTTACTGTTGGATAGCCCATTTATCGAGGAAGGCTATAGGTAGGGGTACGTAAGTTTCGCAAATAAAAAATCGTGATTTCACATTAAAAAAAATTCAAAATAGAAAATTTCGCATTTATTTCGCAAAAAAAAAAAAAATACAGTGTTAAAAACTCAATTAAAGGCTAGCATTGTTGTAATTTCTACATTTTCGTCTTTCATTGTTTGCCTGCGATCAGTTACGACAATGTTGTAGATACTAAAGTACCTCTCGGCATCAACACTATTGACAGGGCAATTGAGATATTGAATAGCTGCTTTTGCAAATCCTGGGTAGCAAGATTTTGATGCAACTAAAACTTGCATTACATCCACAGGAGCTTCTTGGCCGACCAATCGAAGTAATTGTCTGTGAAAATGAGAGTACCCGTCAATTAATTCTTCTTGTGGTACACATTTGAAAAACGGAATTTTTGCGAAGCTTTCCACTATGGAATTTAAATTGACAGAAGAAGAGGGCACATTTGCTGCTTCCGATGGACAAAATAATCTGCCAATGTGCTTGTAGCACTCATTTGTTGGATTCTGCCCCATGTGTACCAACAATTTATCCAAGCTCTTTTGAGATGCTGTCTTCAACATCATGCTGTGATCGATAGAATTTTCGGTTGAGAAAATATTCATTGTTTTTTCGCCAAAAGAGCCTTCACATTGACGCTGAAGAGATGACTTCAAATCTTCTAATTTACTCCACAAAATGTGTGCAAACGGATAGTTTGAACCTTCTAAATTGTCAATTAGTTTCATAATTTTCGGGCAGAATTCTGATACGAATGTAAGTTGAACTTGAATTTTACTGGATAGAATGTCATTTTCAAAACATTCTTTGAGGTAAATAATGCAGGAATTGTCGTCTTCGTATTCATTAAGAAAATCGATAATTTGCTGCATATATTCATTCAAATAAATCACAGATTTAAACCAAGAATTCCATCTGGTTACAACAGGCGTAGGGTAAAGTTTTGGAGTTAATTGTGGAGCATGCTGTCGTAGAAAGTTTAAATAGGAACCTTTCATTTTTCTAGAATGCAAAAAGGCTGACTTTGTTTTGGCCACAATAGAGTTCAGTTCCTTAAATTCTTTTATAAAAATGTCACCCAGAAGATTCACTTTGTGTGCCCAGCATTGAAAGTGCAGTGTATGGTCACCCAGTAGTATTTTTAGCACGTTGAAACATGTACCTTGCAGAGTCAGACACCAAACCATGTACTTGAGAGTATTGAATTTCGTATTCTTTCAAAGTATCAATTATTGCTTGAGAACAAGTGGAAGCATTGGCAGTGTCTAAAAAATTTACACTGGCTAAGAAACAAGACTGCTGTGGATCTGAAGACACAGTTTTAAGTAAAACTGCAAAGACACATCTGCCTTGTTTGTCAGAAGTTTCGTCGGCCACCACAACTACAGGTTGATCCTTTAGTTTTTGTTTCACTTCATCTTTCTCCGAAACACCGCACTGTGGTACGTACTTACGTCTCAAATTTTCTCCAGAAGGCAGGTTACCCGAGCCAGGCACATATTTTTCCATGTAACTGCGAACAGCTGGATGATCTAGTTTATTCAACGGAATGTTTGCTTTCAAACACATTTTTACAGTATCAAGCACAAATTCCTCTTTTTCCGTTTTGGCACGCTTTTGCACTTCAAAAGCACCAACTATTGTGGATTGCCTTTTTATTCCAGAGGACCCTGGTTGAGGATCAGGATTAGATTTCTTTCTTAAATGAGTAACAGAAGTCGTATGCTTCTTTTTGAAGATCTAACTTCTCTCCTTCCAAACGCACGTTGCAGTATTTGCACATTACGATGTTAGTATCGCTTAAATACAAGCCATCCTCTTTGAACTTTTTTACTCGTTCAGATAATTCTACTTTCGGGCGGCCCATATTGACGTTAGTTACACAACAATACAATACGCGTATGAGCGAGTGACTGATTGAAAGACAAAAGACGGACGGACGCCAACCCACGCGCCGATAATCACTCGCTCGCTCCTCACTACGCAACAACTCATGCCGTCTCTGTCTGTTTTGAACAGAGTTGTAATAATTGTTAGCGCGTCTGATCAACATTTGAAAGCACGTAACGTAATAAGGTGCGGAAGTATTAAATTTTCAAATTTCGCTTTTATCGCAAATAAAATGCAGATTTCGCTTTTATCGCATCTATTTCGTAAAAACGAAATTTACGTACCCCTAGCTATAGGCTATATTTTATCACGCTAAGACTAACAGGAGCGAAGAAATAGAGGAAAATGTGGAAAAAACGGGGGAAAATTATTTGAAAGGGCTTATTTGAACGCGCTAATCTCAGAAAATACTGGTCCGATTTGAAAAATTCTTTCAGTGTTAGATAGCCCATTTATTGAGGAAGGCTATAGGCTATATTTTATCACGCTAAAACTAATTGGAGTGAAGAAATAGAGAAAAATGTGGAAAAACGGGGGAAATTATATGAAACTGCTTATTATCTTAAGAACTACAGGAGCAATTTTTCTGTTATTTGACACAGATAAGAAGTAGAGCACGTAAAGGATCATGGGCTATTTTTGTGGACTAATTTGTCTGTGAAACATCTAATTTACGCGGGCGAAGCCGCGCGGAACGTCTATACGAAATAATGTTCTTGTGCAGTTCTTGCTCTATGTTATTTTGGCTTAAACCCACCTTAACAATGTTAACCGTGACACAATAGACATAACTACCAGTAGTTCGACTGCAAAGAAATGGACAGGTTTCAATATGTCAAATTCGTCGGGTTTCACTAGGATTATGAACGGAATGTGCCTCGCGCTGGATGATATAATTTATTTTTAAATATTTAAAATAAAGATTTCAAAATTTGATTCTGTCAATTTTAATCGCATGTGCCAAAACAAGTAATAATACGACCAAAGAGGAACACGTCCAGCGAATATGTCATAGTTTTAAGATCGTAGGTAACAAGTTAACGACCCTAGCGACGATTTTCGTCATAATACGTCAAATTTAAAAATTTCAACATTTCTAAGTCGGCATACTCTATAATTCTGTCTACTCTGACCGTGACCTGATGGCTGGGTTTGACGTAACTTGACTACGTAGGCCCGCCATCTGCCAATGATTACATCTCTCTCTATCTGATAGTACAAATTACAATAAATAAGTTTTTTTAAATAATATTTTGCCAAAGGTTTTATTCAATTATCCCTTTTTTACAGAACTTCATGCGTGTAGTGTCAGCACACAACAACAGTCGGGGCAGCGGCAGCGTGTCAGAGTTCTGTTACAAGCTGGGCCTTGAGGCGGGCGGGAAAGAGACTGTGCTGGGATATACGGCAATGGAGGGACTTCAAGTGAGTAATAACTAATAAAGTATTTTCTTAAATTTATGTGAGTAGTGAAATACTATAAAAGGGCCCATTCACTATCCTGCATTGCAGTCCGCCGTGCAGTCCGCCGGCTTATGCAGGATAGTGAATGGTGTCGCAGGCCTGCAGCTACGCAGACGGACTGCAATGCAGGATAGTGAATGGGCCTTTTAACTTGACTAGATTTGATGTAAACATTGTCCTGAAGTGTCTACATTTATCAGTCGAGCAGTGACTATGTGGTTATTGTGTACCCGGCGAATCGAGGCGGTAGCGGTTATTGAACCCCTGTCAAAAAAACTAATCATATTGAATCATTTTCTGTATTAACCGCTATTGACAATGAAGTGTCAGATGTTCTAAGGCTTCTTACAGACTAACGGCACTTGTTGGCAAGCGCCGATTATAGCTTCTAGACTAAAAAGGTCAATGACCGCTACCGCCTCGATTCGCCGGGTACACTACTGTGACTATTTCTGAACTATCTTCTATTGTGACTATTTCTGAACTAAAAGAAATTGTCAAAATCTAATGTTATAGGTTTTATGCGGTGCTTCCAACTTAATTAATTGAGTTAAAATTAAAAAAAAAAAATATTTGTTTAAAAAATCATATTTTGTCTGCGCTATGAATAAAGTATGCTGCGTTTTTTTTATTGAGTAAAAAATATAATTTCAGGTCCTCTTCAACCGCTCCGGTGGTTGGATCGGCTGGCGGCCCTCTGACTGCGGGTCCAAAACGAAAATAACCGGCCCCTTCAACATCACATCATCATTATCAAGCCTCTGCCAACTCACCAAATCCGTGCCCGACGTGGCAGAGTCCATAAAAGCAGCCCAATGGATCCTATGTGCCATTTCTATTATAGCAGTCGCGGTAGTCATATATTTACTGGCTCCTGGTATCAAAGTTTTATTAATCCGGCCCCTACCAAGGTCTCAGCAAATCTCGTTGTCCCAAGCGGCTCTGGTGCAGCAAGAAACGTAATGTCTCTTTTGTATGACATTGCAAGGGCGTCGCCAAGGGGGGAAGGGGAGGGATACATTGATATTAGAACTGTTCTTATCGCAACCGTCATCGCGGCATCAAGAAGTCCAAAGTGTAACGCTTCTTACTTTCAACTGTATATTATTGTGTCCATTGTGTCATATCTTTATCCTCCATAATATTGCCCTATTACCCCACCCCCTTAGAGCCTGTCCACACGGCGCGTTGCGTCAACGTTGCGTAGACGCAGCGCTCCCGTTGCGTTGTTTAACATACAAATAACCAAGGTGTTCACAAGGCGCGCTGCGTCTTCGCAACGCAAACATGACGGACAGCGGCCCCCGAGACGAAGTGGGAGGGGGTGTTGACGTTAAGACTGCTTCGTAATAACGCTGCGATGACGCAGCCCCCGTGTGGCCGGCTATGCGTCAAACGGCAGCGCTGCGTCGACGCAACGCTAACGCAACGCGCCGTGTAGACAGGCGCTAAGTCATAAGCTGGCGACGCCCTTGTGACATTGGACAGTATTTTGGTAAAGTATTTTATAATAGGCACAAAATTTTTCGGTTATAAAAGAGCAACGAATTGGGCTCAAAAATCTTCCAAATTCAGTATTATTTTTAGTGTTTGAAGACTGTGTTTTGTTGTGTGTGTTTTGATCTTTGACAGTTATGAAGACCTAGTCATTATTTTGGGAAGTGTGAACTTTGCCAAGTATTAGGAAATGTTTGTGCTATTTTAAAAATTTAATTTAGGTTAGGTTAGATATCTACTTACTGCACTTATAAATTCTAGTGATATGGTGTACTTAAGCAAAGGGATTATATTTTTTAATTCTTTTCTTGACATGAATAAAAAATATGCAAAAAAGTGGTTGACGATATTATGATATTAAAAATAATCTTGAGGGGCCGGGCTACCCTCGAAATTCTCATACATACGTAATACCAAAATCATTTTGTCATACGAAAATATTTAACATGTTTGAGTTATTTTTCAGCATAATCTCTATCATAATAAATTCAATATTTAAATACAAAAAAAACATTTTTAGAGTTGAAATATTTTGTAGTAAATTTAATATTTATTTATATATTTTTTAGTGTTTTTTACTCTATTTTTTAGTGTTTAAATATTTAGTAGTAAATTTAGTAAAAAAAAATTATACACAAAAAATTTTTTTTTAGTGTTTAAATATTTTGAAGTTAATTTTTGTACAGGAACCTAGGTAATTACTATTTTAAGCTGAAAAATAACTCAAACATGTTAAATATTTTCGTATGAGAAAATGATTTTGGTATTACGTTTGTATGAGAATTTCGAGGGTAACCCGGGCTCTTAAGAATTATATATAAAATTCTCGTGTCACAATGTTCGTTCCCGTACTCCTCCGAAACGGCTTGACCGATTCTCATGAAATTTTGTGAGCATATTGAGTAGGTCTGAGAATCGGCCAACATCTATTTTTCATACCAAAAATTATTTATATGGCAAAACAATGTTTGCCGGGTCAGCTAGTAATATTATAAATGGATACACCTACGGGCTACGAATAATAAAAACTAAAGAAGAGTAACTGTATAAAAAATTTGGTCCGCGAGTCTACAAAATGAGACCCGAATACAGGCATACTTTATGCATGTATTCGGTAAGTACACAATTTTGTGTATATTTTATTGAGGTGACAATTATTATCGTCAACGGCTTTCTTTCGTGAGTGTAGTGTTTCGTAGCTATTGTCATATTTTAGTGTACGAAAAGGAACCAAATTCAAAACGTTGAAGTATGGGATTTATTGGAGTTTCCTTAGTTTTTATTATTCTTAGGTAAGCAGTATTGAAGTGAAAACAACATTTAAATAAAAAATATTATGACACTCTTATGACATTTTAAATTATAATATTGGTAGTGATTGTCTGTAATAAAATATTTTTTAAATATCATTTCTATCTACGAATTAGTAGTTTGCGATTAATTAGATACTTATAATAAAAAATAAAACTCCAAAATTTGCAATATTTTAATTATAATATTTTTATAGGTTTAAATAAAATATTAGATGGTAGAACAAAAACTACTAAAGTTTGTGCGTTAGATCAATGTGCCTATTCTATTTTCGGTAGTGAATAATTTAACATAAATTAGATTTAATTCTGAACTATTTCATGCGTGAAAATGTTTTATGTAATTTCAGAATAACATAATATAATTTAAATATTATGCTGGTGACTGGTGTGTTTTACAAGATGATGGATAAAAACGTATTTTAACCGACTTCCAAAAGGAGGTTGCGATGTATATTACAATGCGACTGTATGTAATTACTAATTATACAGGATGTAACAAAAACTAGTGATAATACTTTAGGATGTGTACGTGTTCCCTGTAGAGAGTTCACTGTGAAAGTAGCCTCGGAGAGGCCCGAGCGTCACGAGTTTCCCCATACAAAAGTGAAAATTTTTTTTGGTCTTTTAGCGCTGCTACTTTCACAGTGAACTCTCTACAGGGAACACGTACACACCCTAAAGTATTATCACTTGTTTTTGTTACACCCTGTATATTGTTTTTTTAAATATTCTAAGGGCCTGTTTCATCACTTTCTGATAAAGTGCCGAATAGGATATTATCAACTTTTTTGACAGATTCTCCATACTTGATCTGTCAAGTTAAGTGGTGAATGGCTATTCAGAGAATAGGCTTATTCTGCAGTTATCAGGAAGTGGTGAAACGGTCCCTTAATGTGATTAAAATTATTGCTCATAAGTTAAAACATGGCAATACGTAAGTACATGCTATGATTCGCTACGTTATGTAGCAGAAATAAAATACAAATATAAATACTAAATCGCATATTATATTAAAATACTTGTTTAATTTATTTGTCTATGTTTTTTGTTGGTACTCGCAATAGAGCAAAATTAATGGGATCACTATAATTAATGTATATTTTTGTGTGAAAAACAATTATAATTATAATAATTCTATATTCAACTAAACTTAATATTATTACAATGTTACGTTTAGTTGAATTTAATTTTTTGCGCCACAATTTGTTACGAAATATTGAAATGCAAGTTTTTTGTATTGCTGTATTGTATAATGATATTGAATGTACTGTCAAGGGCGTCGCTAAGGGGGGGCAGGGAGGGGCAGCTGCCCCCCTAGAGATTCCAAATAGTTGCCAAATATAATGCAATCAAAGTACTAAGTCTTTGAGTTGATTTGCTTGAAGTTCAAGCCTTGAACAATCATTCCCGTACGTCGAAACTCGAATGAATTCACCAATTCCACTCTAATTCATAGAGAAAGAGAAAAGTAATGAATTGTAGTAGGTAAAGTCCCCCCCCCCCCTGCGCCATCGGCTGGCGACGCCCTTGTGTACCGTAACTTCCTGGTTAAAATTCATTTTCACAGCAATAATTATGCACTTTTCTTGCACTTATTCCGCTTTGTTGTAATATTTCTTACTATATTAATATTTTACACGACTGGTATCGAAAACCATCGTGAGGTGTAAAGCAAAAGAAGTGTAAAGTGTATTTTTATTGCTGTGTGCTGTATTGTGAATACTTTTCATTTTGCTAAAACCATTGGAGAATTATGTAAATCATGGCCAATGACTAAACTATTCTTCTAATTCAGCGGTTTTTGAACCATAATTTATTCTGCTTATATTTTTTGTTATGTCTTATCAACTCGACTACCTATAGTTTTGACTTATGATGAGATTATTTATAGTGAATTTAGGCTAGTTCACTCTAAAAGAGTTTATGAAACAGGTATAAAGAAATGTAAACTTTACTCTAAAGTCAGAGGTAGATTTTGCACGAAAGTAGATAACTTTGCCATAATATAACATTGCCAAATTAATTATTATAACAGTACCAACTTTAGTATCCTTTTCAAAATATTTTCAAAAAGTTAAATAGGTAGTAATTTAACTTTTTTGAAAATTTCGACAGTAGAGTCCAAAGTAATAATTAAATTATTTTTAATTGTTCTTAAAATCTGGAATTCGCTTCGATCCTGTAATGAAACTTGTATCTTCATGTGCAGTAAATCCGGTTCAAAGAAGTATCTGAGAAGACGCTTCTTAAAAATTGAACTAACTGTATTTTACTTTAAAAGCCATTCTGAATATTATGTCGTGCTAAGTCGTAGGTTCTTATTTGCAAATTGAAATAACTTTAAGTAACATTATTCTTTTTAGAAGTTACTATGTTAAATGATAATAACTACAAAAACACAATTTACTTCTCAATAATTATCACTTGGATAAGTAAACATTAAAATTATGTTTATTGTATAAATAAATAAAAACATAACATATTTGCAGCGTGCACCGATTTATCATAAGATAATTGTAACACATTTTAACAATAATAAGGAAAGACTTACGAGTATTTAACAATAACATTTGCACAATATCTGCCTAATTAAAATGAAATCTGTATAAAAAAATTAAAGTAAATATTACAGAATTTATTTGTAAGTAAGTAAGCAAAAAAAATAAAATTCGGAATCATTTTGTAAACGTTGGAAAATTTACGACATAGAGTTATGCCCGGTTTCTGAAAATTTTTGACAATAGTTTACCTATGACCTCTGTGGCTCAATAGTTGAGTACGTGGTAGCTCTAGCCACGGGTCGTGAGTTCGAATCGACGGTCTCGACGGATCAAAAAAGTTAACATTGTTCCCGGGCCGTGGATGTGTATTAAATATGTGTATAGTATAGTCTACATTATGTTTCTTTAGTTACTTAAGTACATAAAATATTTATTAATATGAAATTAGCTTTCACATCTCTTGGAGTCATTTTTATAAGTTTTTCGTATATATCTAGTTTGTAATACACCCTAAAATGTTTTATATTCAGGCACTAACAAGGCACTATTTTACAATATTAGCAATAGATTTTATAGTACGAGATCCAAATTCTACTATCTTAAAGCAGCAGTAAGGCAGCTTCGTTCTTTACTTGATCAAGTCCTTTTCGTATCAAATGATATTCTCATAAAATGTCAAACCGTCAATCTCGTTTTGATTGGTCAAAATCCAAAAATCGATCGTTTGACGTTTGCATGTATGAAAATAGGAAATATTACGCGAAGGTCGGTACCCCGAGTGTGAGTTTTTGTTTTACATTCGATCGTGAACGCGCTTGACATTTACTAAGATTTTGTATAGAATTTGTATAGCGCCACCTAGCGATGCTCACGGGAGTGAGCCCAGCTCCCATACTAAATCTTAGTAAACGCCAAACGCGTTCACGATCGAATGTTAAACAAAAAACTCACACTCGGCACACTGAGTAGAGGGCGCTACTAGCACATACAGTAAATAATCCGACCAAAATCTGACTGCTGCGCACGTCATAACAGAATATTGACAGAAACGATGTCAAACGTCGGACAAAAATGTTTGCTTTATGTCTATGCTGGTGCTGCCTCTAGCGTGAAAACATTACATTAATATATCCTATTGAGAATTTTCTCTTTAATAGGAACAGGATTGAAGCTGTTTTAATTTAGAATTAAAATGGCTGAATTTGGGTACAGGTGTTCTGATTTATATGAATGTACTAATTCTGCCGTTGGATCTTAGTTTATGTGTGTTTGTTTGTGTGATGTTATCTAACGAACTCGTCAATTGTTTTAGTGACGTTACACGTTTGTTTTTGGATGTGTGGAGTTTTTAGATAAGTAGATAGGTATTAAATAATAATGACACGTAGGTACAAGAATGAAAGTTTTTAAAGAAAAGTTTAGAATGGCACGACACTTCGAAATTTGAAATATGTTGTGTGTTGAGTGCGAGTTTTTGTCACCGTAAAAAACTTTGTATTGCAATTTGTCCAAAATTATTATGTATTAAAACAAAGTTATAATATTAATTGCATAGAGTGCACTGTGAAAGTAGCAGCGCTGAAAGAGTTACTTTTTTTAAATTTTGTATGAGCGTAATCATGACGCTGAGGCGCGGGCAAATAAAAAAGAAAAAAATGTACTCCTCCAGCACTGTTACTTTTATAGTAAGAACCCCTTATACACACCCTAATTCAGGGCCCCCGCTACCATATGTGCAATGTGTGCAATGCACACGGGCGCCATCCTCTAGGGGCGCCAAATCGCCATCTTTAGGGGCGCCAAAATCCTTTTTTTGCACACAGGCGCCAGTAGCCATTACGGGGGCCCTGCCCTAATTATTGTTATTAAGTACGTATTATCATTTTGTTTTGTTCACCCTGTATACCTTATTCCCAAAATATTTTAATTGTCAAATATGTAATCGATTAGTCAGTTGTACAATGCTCTAGAAATATTTTTTTTCTCAATTTAATTAAACAATATTTGTATTTGTGATCAAAACGACCAATTAAGGCAAAAGGGTTAGATCTTTTAATATCAAAATAATTCATATATTTACAATAAATCATTGATCAGAAAATTAATAAGGATTTTTTTTCAAACTTCCCTAATTCTCAGAATCACCTTTAGGTCGTGTATTTCTAGTTGCGGCCGTCATGTAATTTACTATAATATCTAATATTATTATCTGTCTGTACGTTCATGGATGTTATAGTTTTAATTACTGTTCGTCTAATTTATCATGTTTTAATAATTCATAGATGGACTTGCAACCCAATTTCCTCTTCACTCGAGTATCATTTCCTTGCCAATATTTAATCTATTTTGCCAATATGTTTCAATTAATCACTAAAATGATTTCCTTTCACAAATTGAAATCTATGTAGGGGTCTCTCATACCTTATGAGTTACGTCACACGATTTTGTTGTTTTAAATTAGGGGGCAAACAATCAAACGGGTCATCTGATGGAAAGCAACTACCGTCGCCCATGGACAGTCGTTGCGAGTCAGCAGAGTTGCAGGTGCGTTGCCGGCATTTTAAGGAAATATATCTACCTCTTGAAGGTTTGCAGGTCGTATTGGTCCGGAAATGCTGGCAACAGTTCGTTCCAGAGTTTTAGTGTGCGTGGCAGGAAGTTTCGGTGGAAGACTGCCACTCGTCGAGGAGATGAGGATGCTATATTTTTCTCGTGGAACGATGGCGAAAAGTTGCAGGAGGTATGATCCCGAACAATTCACAACACTTCCTGTGATACAACCGATAATAGAGAATGCAGAGCAAAGCCACACCTCGGCGTAATTCCAAAAGGAGTTCAAGCTTGTTTGAAACACTGGCAGTCTCTGACTACGGTCCCAGTTTAAAAATCAGATCAAGTCACATAATTTATCCGAAGTCCGTGAATTAGCATCGAAACGAGATGTGGCAGACGTCAAAGCTGTACCCTTATCTATACTAATATTATAAATGCGAAAGTATCTCTGTCTGTCTGTCTGTCTGTCTGTCTGTCCGTCTGTCTGTCTCGCTTTCACGCCAAAACTCGGTTCAGTTACCGATTGTAATGAAATTTTGTACACAGATAGTCTAAAGCCTGAGAAAGGACATAGGCTACTTTTTAACTGGAAAAAGGGGTTGTAAGGGGGTGAAAATGCGTAAATTTGTTCAAATTAATTTAGTTCCAAAAATTCATAACAGATGGCGCTAAGAGTCGCCTACATCTCGCTATCGCTTGCTTATAAGTCTTTCTATAAGACGTAGCACCATATTGAGTGAAGTTTTTCGATTCTATCGATTGTTTTACACGTTATCATTTAAATAACTCACTACTCATACTTTATCTATGCAGTGACGTAACCTTAAACCTACCAATGATAAAATATAGTTTATGGGTAAAGCTAAAGTTGTGTAATGGGGGGCTAAATAAGCTTTAAATTTGGTATAAAGTTTACTTAATTTAAAAAATGAAATATTATGTGCACACTACACAGCTGTTTTTGGGTATTTTGATTTAAGAGGTACCAGGGTTTTAAAAAGCTTTTAAATTTGACACCAATTTTGTTGACACCGCGCGCTATAAACTGAAGTCCACGCGGACGAAGTCGCGGGCAACAGCTAGTTCCATTATATTATTGCAATGGTAGTGCAGCTTCGTTCCTGTCTGGTTTAAACAATGTTAAACGTTAGAGTTTTGACCAATAAGAATGCCTTTGTCGTCAGTTGTTAAACGACCAACAACTGACGATAAATGCATTCTTATTGGTCAGGGATATAGGGATCACAGACTGACAGGGGGCCACGGAAGATCAGGCGCCGTGGCTTGCCGCGGTCGATGCCTGAGTGGCTTTCCTTTTAAACATAGTGTGCGTTGCACAGCCATAACCGATCTTCTTCTTATTCTTCTTCTTTGGCATAAGCCTCCCCGTTTAGGAGTTGCCAGCGTCAGAATTGACGCGAAAAATATGTACAGTTATAACATAATATTAAATAATATAACGCAAACTGATTGCCATGCACTGGGCACGGGTAATGAGTGATGACTTCATGCGACCATGCAAATACAAGATATAATAAAACAGAAAAAACCAGAACAAGCAAATATAAAGCAAAATATTGTTTCTTAGCCTTTAAATATACATGGAATACATAAACACCCATTAATTTTTAAGTAGTTCAATGTCATTTAAATATTATTATGTAGTGGCTAGTGCGTCATGTCAATTTGTTGTTATTCTTTTGTGTTATAAACTCTGGCTGTGCTCTGTCCCTTTTATGCATAGATAATACAGTATATAAACTGAGACTTGTATGTTTAGTAAAAATGTTTTATTATCTAACTTGGTGTTTTGACCAATACAGCTATGGATGTTGGTTTGATATTAATTCATGAGATTAAAGGTGAGATCACACTACGCGACGCGACACTTCATGCTCCATAGAACTGACGTTAAACGAGAATTCGACGTATTACAAACGTCAGTTCTACGGAACATGCTGTTTCGCATGGTGTCATGTGACTTTCTCGCCTTAAAAATTTTAATTTGATAAAAAGCAGACTGGATCGAAGAAGGAACGAAGTTGCATCAATGTATTAAAATTTGAGAATCAGGGTACTGATCGCAAATAAAAATTCACAATCGGACCAATCGCGCCTAATCTTGCAAAAGTAATTTAATCTGCCCGATGTCACAAAGAACAGACACCGTCAAGTCGGACCAAAGTAATTATTTGATATTTCTGAATTTTATTTTTATACGAAAAAGGTTTTTAATATCTGCCAGACACCTCAGGGTCTGGTCCTGAGTTTTATTTTTATAAAAATGAAAAAAGTTATTAATTGAGCGTTTGGTTTTTTATTAAACCGACTTCATTAAAGGAGGTTTCTCAATTCGACCGTATACTTAAATGTTTTTTAAATTTTCCGTAAAAAGTTCCGTATTTATTGGAAAGAGTATCACAGGTTGTCCCATGATGAGAAAACTCTGTTTGAATTTTTTTTCGTTTTGTTAAAATCTATAAGTATTTCGATAGGGTTTTGATTGACACGTCTTGTTTAAGGTACCACCTATTACACAATTTTGTAGTTGTGTATTAGGTACATAATTGCAATTTTTTGCTACCTATAGGTACCTACTTGTTAATTGTTAATCATCAATATTTATTATCAATTATCATACTTATAATACAACAAGACGATGACTGATGATAACAATACTTCCCTTGTTTATCATCATTCATTATCATTCAAAGCATACGAAGCGATCTAGTCTGCTTTTTATATCGAAAATCTTTAGGACGAGAATCGAGATTCGTGCGAAAAATATACCTGGGCAATTCCATGTAAAAGTCTACCATAAACTAAGAAAATAAATACCTGATTTTGGTATTAAAAATACTTAATTATAGTGACAACATTATGGTACTAGTGGTACTATTAAGATTTTATAGAAGCAACAATTTCTAAGCATTACTTTTCTAGCAAAACTGCCATTTATGAGATGATGTCGTGAGCTCGGCTGAGTGTGGTTTTGTGTGATGAAGTTCTGACTTAGTTTTCACATTATATATTTTAAATTCTTATTATATTTTGTTACACACTTATTGTTCAAACAATTAAATACCGACATAGCTTTTGAGATTCGAGAAAATTCATTTTTATAAAGATATAAGAAGTAGGCTTGTAAGATCACAGTGTCGAGTTGTAGTGTCGGTCACATAAAAAAAACATGACTTTTCTCTTTAACTACAGTAAAATTACTTTTACACAATAATGTTTTAATAAAGACGGCGTATGTTCATACAAATTGGTCCTCAGATTTTGTTCCTATACGACATATACGTGCTTACCTCTGTCATATCTATAGGTTACCATAGTTACAACAATGAATGCGACAGATAATACGTAACGAATGGTATAGAAAAGATAACTATATGTTTTGACAGGCGCATCGGCGCGTCGATAATTTTGGAAAATATCCAAACAAAAAATTAATTTCTAGATGTTTTCATGTACTTTCGTGTGGTACGTAACTGCTTCATCCTTTTTTACTTTAGTATCATAATTTTTACATTTTCTGAAAACGCAGCTTGGCATTTTAAGTCAAAAACTTCACAACTCGTCACTCACTCGCTGCCAACATGCAACTAATTTAAATTACACTAATTAGGTTGAATTGGCCGCTAAGACTGTACACGATAGTGCGATATCTACGCTTTTTTTATAATATTATATCATAGCTTTTACATCAAAAAAATTAGAAACTTTCCTACGTGACAGCTTTACTCAAATGATGGCGGCATTAAAAATTTGTCATCTTCTTTTATAACACCTAAACTCTTAAAAACATTTTTGTAGTGTCAGTCACACGCCCCAAAGTAGCGTTTTCTTTGTTATTTTTGCTGATAGATGGCGAAAATAGCTATAGAAAGCAGAGACCGAAGCAGAAAGCTAAATTATTATTTTAAGAACCTACCAGACCACCTCAAAGTCAAATAAAATCTAGAATTTTGCGATGTCTGGAAATGGGAAGGAATTGTCACAAAAATCTGGCAGTAAAAGATGAGATTCTTTCAGATATCGCAAAAAAATAAGATACAATTATTGCGCTTTATACTTTATTGAAGGTAAGGTAGACCTGCACAACTAGAAACCTTCTAAAGTAATAGCGACCGAAACACCATAGTGCTTACCTCTATAGGGCTCATATAAACGAAAATTTTTAGCTTAAAAAAATTATAAAAGTCTGCCTATCGCCGGCTCTTGGGTTATTATGTTAATTATTTTTGAGAAGATTTCGTTTTGAGTTATTTTTTGACAAATTATTAGTGATTTCGTTTTTGTGATGTTTAAGTTCAAAAAAAGCATTTTAATGAATTAACTAATTACTGATTTGCTTTTATATAATTTTAGAGTTAGTATTGTACGTGCTGAGATAAATAAATTTTAAAGCTTCATGTAAAAATACCGACTTTTACCTGCGCAAAGTGAGTGTAGTGTCGGTCACAATTTCTTTTACTAATAAATATTTTTATAAATAACTTACAGGTTATAGGTATCCATTTTGTAATAGTTTGTTTCATGCACTTTCGGTAAAAATAGTAAGTAGAGTTATTTAGCACACAGAGAGGAAGATTATTGGTGTTTACAAACACTCTCAGAAACGACTTCCTTTTGCATGTAGTGTCAGTCACGTTTATGTTTGACTAAATAAATGCTATTTGAAAATAACAGTGATTACCATTTTTCTATATAAGTTCACTTGTTTAATCTGCTACAAAGCCATCTTAAAATTGATATTAACAACATAATAGTAACCATAATATAGTACAAAATAAAACGCAAGTCGTATCAAATGTAGAGTCAGTCACATATGGAATTGGCCACCTACTATTGAGATACTTATCAGAGAAGTTTGATTCAAAGGCAGATGGCCGCGTAATTTGGTCGCATAATGTCAAATCCAGCCGAGAGATCAGTGATCACGTTAAATTGACATAACCTGGTTAAATTAACATAACCTGGTTAAGGGCGTTCTCTACGGAGATTCCGTAATTTACCGTATTTAGGGGCTTTTATACTCATAATTTGAAAGCTACAAAGTTATAATAAAAATACAGCAATAATCTTCAGCATATCAACATTCCTTTCCACGTTTTAAATTTTTTATTTTTGTTTACTATACTAATGATATCAGCTTCCAAAGTAAAACCGTTTTATTAAAATTCAAGCATACATTCAGCATCTCCTAAGTATTTACAAATTACTGTTATTTGAAACACACGCCAATAGATCGACAATATCATAAACTACACATTCCACGTTTTTTTATGTCAATTTTGAACTAAGATACGTGGTTCGTTTCCCATACGAAAAAACAATCGACATTAATTAGCTAATTTCATACTATTACTACATACATTTATATGCACATCTATTTATTTTGCAATCCCATTGTCGCGAAATATATTTAAAATACTTTATTTCACACAGAAGTCATATTTTATTGATTTTTTTAAATAAAAAGTGACATTTGTGGCTTATGTCACTTTTTATAAAAAAAAAAATAACAAAAAATTAAAACCGACTTCCAAGGTAAAAACAATAATAACATCCTTACCTATAATATGAACTAAAAAGTATTAAATAACTAGCTGACCCGACATACGTTGTCCTGTCTTAGCGATGATTATTAAATTCGAGTTGGTATAATTAAGAGAACAATAGATTAAAATGTATTATCTCCATGCCTTTAATCAAAATAGATTAAATAATTTAAGCGAAAATCAGTTTATTGTGCGGGAACCGTACATTTTCCGGGACAAAAAGTATCCCTTGTCCTTTCCCGAGACTCAAAATATCTCCATACCAAATTTTATCAAAATCTATTGAATAGCTTACGCGCAAATCACAAAAGTATATTGTGCAGTAACCGTACATTTTTCCGGGACAAAATGTATCCTATGTTCTTTTCCGGGACTCAAAGTATCTCTCCACCAGTTTTCAGCCAATTCTGTTCATTCGTTCTTGAGTTATAAGTAGTGTAACTAACACCACTTTCTTTTATATATATAGATTATTCCTATCTAATAGTGCCTTTTTCCGAATTCGGCTAAAACTCAACTATTTCTGTATTCAATCTTCATCATTTTGAAGTCGGTACCAGATGAATCTTTAGTTCTCTGACAGAATATTTGAAACTTTTGGAACTGGCACCGACTTCAAAATTATGAAGATTGAGTACTTACAGAAATAGTTGAGTTTTAGCCGAATTCGGAAAAAGGCACTATTAGATAGGAATAATGATTTAATACTTTTTAGTTCATATTATAAGGATGTTATTATTGTTTTTACCTTGGAAGTCGATTTTAATTTTTTGTTAAAAATAATAATTTCACTCTTTTTAGTTACCTAGTATGCAAACGCGTACTATAAGTAGAATAATACACCTGTATATTATTCTACGTATCTTATTACAGTCACACTTACAAAATATTATAATATCAGCTGCAGCCTGCAGATAATTTTAAACAATACATTAAAAAAATCGAAGTGAACACGTGTGACGTGCTAAGTAGCCGGTCACCGGACTAGTTTCAATAGGCTGGCACTCGCTCGACTTGTCGCACATGCAGCGCATAATATACAGGGCCAGGTACTATATTATAGTACCCGGCCCGCGCCGCCACGCCGCTCGCTTGACAGCCCTAGATATGCGAGACCGCAGTCATTGTACTATGAACGCTAAACGCAATGCAAAAGGTTGAAATTAGGTTGTTTTCCAGAATATCTCGGCGAAGTGAGACAGAATGTTAAATTAACGAAGCAACTTTAACTTCTCAGGTTTAATGTCAAATGTGTGCCTTATGCTCTGGAGATAAGGTTGAATTTGGTGACATTGGTAACCCTGACGTGGTAATGATGATGATGATGATGAATGTAATTTACATAGTAGCATATGTTTTCAGTTCTTAAAACAGCGCCTAAACTCCCAAACTTGTATCTACAAGGAATCCGGAGTTCTCTTAGTATCTTCGGAACCATAGTATACCTCGGTGCAAAATCTTGCGTTTTGGTAGCATATGCTTAGGATGCTTCTCATAAAACCAAAATCACCATATGTTTCCATATAAATTTCGAGGAGTTCCCTCGATTACTCATGGATCCCATCATCAGGTCACCACTTTTGTGAACATGGTACCAAATTCTAGTGAAACCTAATACAACAAAACAAAAATTTCGAAAATCGGTTCACAAACGGCGGAGTAATCGTTGAACATACAAAAAAAAAATATCCACAGCCGAACATATCGACACCGGAAATATCACTTAATGTAAGGGACAAAACACGACTTTTCAGCAGAGCGAAAAAACAATTTTTTTTTCACAAATTCGTCTGTAACTTTTGATCATTTAGTCTGATTTTAAAGGTGTTTATGTCAAAGTTTCTTAGAATTTTGTCGGCTATATAACAATAAAAAAATAATTTTCGTAAATTTACGCGTTTAGAAAATACCATGTCCCTTACAGCACTGAATTTTTTTATGTCAACTATGCCATATTAAAGTAAGCACCAAGTTTAATATAAAATTGCGACACAAATATACTGCATAAAAAACTATGCTTTGGAGGAAGTTTGATGTAATATATTAAAATCTAACACAATAAGCCCACCACGACTGGCTGGTCTACCACATAAGCAAAAAGAAAAAAAAAGAAATCCAGCAAAATAAGGGAACTTCGACAGACTGAAGCATTTCCCTTGGCACCGGGACTGTTCCCATCTACACCCAGAGCCCCTTTAGACAAGGTGGAACTTTGCAAACCCACGTCTCTGCTCTTTTGTCCTACCGAAATCTGTATCCTGAGCCGAATAGAAGATGGATCTTCCTCCCTGTTCCGCTCTGCGGCCTCTTTCTGTGAACCTGACCTAGCGATCGCGCACCACAAGTCTAAATGTTCGTTCTTGACCTGGCATTAAGCTTCTCGTTTCACCTTATCAGGAGCTGCTGTTCTCTTTTATCGCACCTGTCAGAGCTGCTTCGCCAGTGCCCAGTCTTGACCTTCCCCTTCTATGACTTTCCTTTTTATGGTGTTACGCCAGCTATTTCTATTATCGGCCACTCGAAGAGCGTCGCAGACAGTAGACTCAAGTGTGGTACGGATTTGATCAGACCAACGCATGAGACAGCGGCTCCGCCGTCTTTTTCCCCTCAATCTTGCCAATTATCACGAGTTTTCCATACCATGGTTTCAAGGTTTCCTCCTTTTTTCTAGTAATGTGTCTGAAATATGCTAAGATGGGTTATTAGACAGATGGTAGGGAGCCTTGTTTGTATGTTTAGTTTAGCCAGCATGGATGAGTTAGTTCTGAGAGCAGTTTATGGAATTCAGAGCATTTTCCTCCAGCACCCTCGACGGCGTCGATACGTCTGCGGTCTGCAGACTTCAGAGTCCATGTCTCGGATCATTAAAGACAGATGAAGAATATGAGCACGTACACAAGTTTCCTCCTGGTTTTTAACGAAATCTTCCTGTCAAGCCAGGTTTTATGCATTTTGAGACATGGTGCTCTTAGTCATCCCAATTCTTCTACGTATATTTGGTTAACAGGAGCCGTTGTTCGTAAAGATCAAAGACAAATTTGCTAACCACTTCCAATTTTACCGCGCCAAAGGCAGAATGTTGCTTCGGTCTATGACCATGTTTTTGGTTTCCCTTTATTAAATGAGAGGCCCAAGTTGTTGATCATTTGCTTCATTCTCTAAAACAGTTCTTGCATCTCGATTTCATTTGCAGCCAGGAGAGTATTGCCATCTTTAATGCTAGCTATATACCTACAATTGACCGCATTACATGTGTATACCTAAAGGCTAACGGTTTAGCTAAAACACTAAAACTTTATAGAAAACCTTAAACTTTTACGGATAATACTTTTTATATCTTATATCTTAAATCTAATATAATATTCTTACTTGAAAAATGATATTTAAAATTAAGGTAAGGAACAAATTTTAGTGAAGCTATGACAATTATTATGTATCAATTCTTAACGTAAAGGACATGTTAAGAGAATTGTACTAAGCTAAGGGTTAACGTAAGGGGCTGAATTTTATTTTAAAAGCATTTACGTTATTTTTTTTAACACGTGAAAATATTTACGTCCGTTAAATCAATTTTTGTTTTGATCTACATTGAACTTCTTAACTGGGCTATGAGGGTAAGTACCTAATTACTGTCATAGCCCAGTGGAATGCATGAACTGACACGACTAGTAAGAAATTAGGCGCTACTCGAAGAATAACTTTTTCATATACATACAACTCGGGCGAATTAACATAACACCTGGCTAAAAAACTTTATCCCCTCTCGCTTCCCCGCGCGGTGCCCCGCTCTCGCCCAGCGCGTCCAGTACCGTTAGCATAATTATCTGAATTAAGTAAATATTTAAGTATTTAATTTTAAAGTAATTAATATCTTAATATTTTAGTCTAGACACACTTTTGTATGTTGTTACATATTTTACTGTAGGTATTATCACCGTAACAAGGTGTTACAGATTTTCACTCAGTACATTTGAGAAAAGTCAAATGGACAACTCGCCCGAGTAGTACATGATACAGATAAGTATATCTTTTAATCAGCCTGCATTAATAAAAACAACATTTATTATTTTTCAAACGCAAGATTCTAAATGAGGTACAAGTTCAAATCACTAGATCAAAGAAGATGTTTAGGTCTGCATAATATTAATATGGACTAGAAAGACTTTAGTAAGCTACGAATAATAAATTATTCGTAGTTAGTAAGTCTCTCGATCTAGTCCTGTTGAAGTGTCATTTTAACCTATCTTTGACTGTAATGCTAAGTAGCAATTACACCCCTTTGAGTAAGACACTAATTAAAGTTATCAATAGGTAGAACTTCCTTTGATTAAATCAAAAGTGGGACACGATTCTTTTTAAATCTCGGATTGCTTTTGCCTACAAAGAGTGAGCTTGTGTAGTTGAGACTAGAATAATTTATTTCTTTTCCTCACTTTTCTGTGACATGTGTATCATTCATTATCTATTTTTTATATTTGGATTACTTAAGTAGGTATATTAAACTCTTTAGTCTATAATATTACTTATATTATAGTAATTTAGGTACTATAACAGAACTTTTTTTTATCGTTTATTTACATATCTAAACAAATACAATATTTAACAAAGTGCCGTACCACGAAAACCACGCAGGGTTTATCTGGGCTCCAGCGAGTCGCTATTAATTACATTTAATAGATTGTTAATAGTGTTATTTAGGTAAATGTAGCACTGCAGTTATTACTTAGAGCACATTACATACAACAACATAATATTATTAGATATTATTTTTAACAGTAGATAAGTAGTACCTTTTTAACTAATGATACTACTTAATTCTTAGCATTAGTCTTGTTGGCTTTATCTATGGCTTACTTAACTACGTACTTGGTAACTGTGCACTAGGTATCAGAAAAAATTATTTGTAAGCAGTCCACGGACCTATGATGTTATTTAGTCAAGTTATATCCAGTCAATGTTGAGTTAATCCGTCATATTTTGCCTATGGAACAATTTCTCAGATAGTACTTGTTTCTCAGATATAATATAAAATATCATCTGGATGAAAAAAGTATTATAAAAATTACAATAGTTTAATTATAATTTTAATATTATAACAATTTTATTTTCTTAAGGATCTCTAAAAATTAAAATAAGCCAAATAGGTACTTATATCAAACATCAAGTTTTGATCTGAATTAATATATATTATATAAAGCGGAAAATTATAGTAACATCTTCAAAGAACATCGGTAGTGCATAACAGACTTTAGCCTCGGGATGTCTTCCTTAAATTCTTTGTTTTTAATTACGCATTTAAGTGGTGAGTTATTATTTTACTATAGTAATATTACTAAACTAAAAGCAAAGTAATAAATCTGCATAATACATTACTTAACCATTATAATATTATGGCAGGGATTCCCAATCTTTTTCAGCCTGCTTTTTCACATTATTTTGTCACGGCGCCCTACTCTACCTAGCTATTACAAAAAGATTTAGCATTTAAATGAAGATTAAGCAGGTAAATTATAATAAACAAATATTTAATCATCTGCCTACTTTGCATAATAATTAATATTATAATTTTTATTATACTTAATATTAATTGTGGATTCGGATAATAATGGAGGATCGACTCACGGCGCCCAAGATGGTTTTAGTGGTACCTAAGGTTTAAAAACATAAAAAGTAAAAAAGGGCCTTGGCATTTGGCCTGCTGCAGCTGCTACTGCGTTAAAAATTTCACAAACCTTTAATTTCAACTGTATAAATAGCTTTTGCCGACGATAATCCGCTCTATTATCTACTAGGTACCATCGAAGAAATGTTGCCGGACCTTTGTCGTTTGGTTGGTTTACGTCAATTCAAAGTTGGCCACAACTTTCGCCACAACTTTGGAATTGCGTAGGTCCGCCACAATGATATATTATTGGTCCGCCATCTGTCAATGAATCAACTTCTCTGATGGTATCTGTTTTCCATCTAACCTCTTCTTTCAGCTCTAATAACCAAATGCAGCATCTACGACATCCCCTGCCTGTCCAGTCTGACGCAGATCTACGCGACCACCGTCATTCCGGGCGGGACGGGATACGGGATTGAGTCTCTAGATCCCATGATCATTGACATCATAAGCGGGGAACAAGACGGATTGACGTATGAATTATCTGATATCGAGATTGGAGGCTTCAAGCATACGCTGGTTGATAAAATGCAGTAAGTCGATAATTGAGATTTTCTATAAAATTAACAATTGAGTAGCAAATTCTAGAATTAATCACGATGAAAAATATACCATCTTCTGTCGAGAGTTTCAAAGTCTTCGTACGAGTGGTTTCAGTGGCTTATGTTTAAGAAGTAACAGATACAGAGGGACAGATAAACTGATAGACAATCAAAAGTATATTATCTTGAATTAAATTGTTTCAAACTGTTAATAATAAAAAAAAAAGACATGAAATCCACAGTTTTTTTATTTACAAACATTTTTCCGCCCATAAAGCCTACATTTATGCAAAAAACTGCAATTTTCTAACTGTTACTTACCTGCTTCTTCCACTCGTGCCTTCAATTATGATGACTGCAGCTGACCATTTACAGATTCAACAAAGACCAGAGGAAGTCCAACATCAAGGTGCGCGTACCCAACCTCACAATATTCTCCAACTACACCGCTAAAGGCTTTTTGAGCAGCGTCCCTTTCAGTGGAGATGGCAAATTGATTCTTGAATTATGTGAGTACCTATCTGATATCCTTTACCATGCTAAAATATGTAAAATCTGAAGATGAGAAGGTTGTCTCATGTCCATTATAAATATAATATAAATACTTACATAAAATTAATTTTCCGTAAAGGCAACGAATTTTACCGTACCAGTATCTGATGTTTTTGAAAAAAGTCTATCGCTATTAATTGACTAACCACAAAAATATTAACCAATCATCAAAGCTGTTGAGTAGATAAACTCTTATCATGGACTTAAATAACTAGCCTTAATTCTTACATTCTTTGCGTAAGAAATAAACCATTTCATTTCAAATTAATGATGAGGAAAAAATAAAATTGTAATAAAATAATTATATATTAAAAATTATAATTCAATATTAAGACTAAATATACTACATATAAATAACACATGTTATAATAGGTACATAAAAATTGTTTATATAAACTACATAAAATTTACACAAATATAATATTTGAAAAAAGGTAGGTACATTTATATTTAATTATTATGATAGATTTAATATACCTCTAAAGGTTCCAAATTAAACCGAATTTAATATTTTAGTTGACTTGGAGTTCGATATCACTATGAACTATGATATCGTCAAGGGAAAGGACGGTAAGGAGCACATCAAGTATTTGAAGGAGTTCATATATTGGTACGACATGAGATACGCTAAGTCCTTCATGGAAAATGTTAACAAGGATGATCCTGCTCGAGGTATGTTTTGGTATCTTATATTTTAGTCGAGTGCCTGAAAGAGAAAACTGTCCCATGAACCTTAGGGTAACCCTAAAGTACGTCTGATAGCCACCAACGCGATACAAAAATGATCGAGAGTTGTAACTAACCACGACCTGCCTGAGGGACAAAGTAATACTGTATTTAGAGCTGCAACTCGATTCATCCGAATATTATAGTAGCGTAGGACGAATTCTTATAAATTTTTTTTGGGACGTTCTTGGCCATTGCACCAATTAGACAGTACTTAGCAGATTCTAATTTATACCACTAGATCCATACTTATATTATTATAAATGCGAAAGTGTGTCTTTCTGTTCCCTCTTCACGCGCAAACCGCTGAACTGATTTTACTGAAATATGGTATGTAGCTAAACTTTCAGTCCCGGAAAGGATATAATAATAATCCCAAAAAAAAAAAATATACGGTTCCCTCGCGATAAATTAATTTTATGCAATCGCCGGGCGTCATCACTACATAATATTATAAAACAAAGTCGCTCTAGTAGAAAATAATCTCTATTTACGTGTTTTAGCATCCGAAGTCCAAGGCGTACTCAAACACGAAATTAGAACTCTGCTCCAGCAGTTTGGCAGACGACTGTTTGATAGTGTCATGGAGAGAGCCGTGGAGACGGTCAGGAAAGTGATGCTCGTTATACCTGCCGACCATATTCTGACGGATTTTAACTAGGTTTTGTTGTTGCAAGACGTAGGTTACACGCTCAGTTTCTCATCGGTCAGTCGGCGTTGACGTGGAGTTCAGTCCATCAATCTGGTAAGGCTGCGTTTCCACCAGAGATGTGTTGCGACGAATATGTTTTTGAGAACCAATGGAATCGCTTCATCGACGTGAGCTTGCCATGACATCGCTCAGCGCGGCGATGCTATTGAATCTTACAAACACATTCCTCGCAACACATCTCTGGTCGAAACTCAGCCTAAGATTGACGCGAAACTGATCATTTAAGGGTCAATGTCATTGGTCAATTCAGACCGCAACGTGACGCGTAGATGCGTTTCTAAATTTGTACGGATTTGACAGATTTGCAAGACGTCTCACGGTCTCACGCAATTGAAATCTGTCAATTCAGTACAAATTTAGAAATGAATCTACGCGTTGCGTTACGGTCTGAATTAATAATAAATATAATATCTATGGACCACACCATGTCAGTCTGGCCCCGTGCTAAGTACCTAAAGGACTTGTGTTACGGGTACCAGACAACGGAAATATTTATTTTAAGTAATACTTTTATTTTGTGGGAATATGCGTCGTGACCACATGGTGTTTTTTATATGTAAAATAAGGGGGCAAACGAGCAAACGAATCACCTGATGGAAAGCAACTACCGTCGCCCATGGACAATCGCAACATCGGAAGAGCTGCAGGTGCGTTGCTGGCCTTTTAAGAGGGAATACGCTCTCTTCTTGAAGGTTTGCAGGTCGTAAAGGTCCGGAAAAACTGCTGGTGACAGTTCTTTCCAGAGTTTTACAGTGCGCGGCAGAAAGTTACGCTAGAAACGCACCGTATGGATGGTGTATGGATCTTCCGACCGAGCGAGGTGTTATGCTCGATCAGACCGGAAACCACTGATGTCATTTCAGATGTTGTATTATATTTTGCCGTTCTTCGAAACATCGATAGCGCGATGCAATTGTGGTTACCGCCACATCACTCCCCTCCGAAGACCGGAGGTTGAATCTTGAAGTCTTGTTCGCTTGAATCGCCAGTGCCAGAGAGTTCCAGTGAGTCGGAACTGTTGCAGTGAGTCGGAACTGTTGCAGTGAGTCAGAACTGTTGCAGTGAGTCGGAACTGTGATGCTGCTGCACGGGATCTAGTTAGTCGGATAGCTGCCGTGCAGGGCCGATGCTACGTGCTGACCACGAGAGATGTGCTCTGCTTGCTGACCGGTCGGTGTAGTGAGAAAGCCCGATGATGCCGATGCGGAGTCGCCCAGGCCGCGGTACATTGCAGCTAGTGGATGAGGTACCCGATGAGCCGATGCTGCCTGGCGCGGTACGAAGGGGCGGGGAGTGATGATGATGAAAGAGGCGTGTTCCGTCTTGGGTCACCAAGTGGGAATATGCGTCGTGGCCACAAAGGAAGATCTTCCGACCGAGCGAGGTGCTATGCTCGGTCAGGCCGGAGCCCACTGACGTCATTTCAGACGTTGTATTATATCTTGCCGTTCACCAAAACTTCGATAGCGCGATGCAGGAACGGATGTACAAAATATTGTGGCGGTACGGTGTGGCACAATTTGTACTATACATATGTTTAAGATTTTTATTATATCATACACATATTTAATACACATCCATGACCCATAAACATTGAAATTTTTTTGTTCCGTTGACGGGATTCGAATCTGCGACCGCCGGCTTGAGCTGTCAGTTGCCACACAGTCATAACCATTGAGCCACAGAGGTCGTCAATTTGACCCTAACCAGTTGATTGGCTGACTGATCATCAATCTCATCAAACTGAACGACGTGTAACCTACGTCCGCAAAATTTCAAAGAAATGGCAGTGACATTCAAAATATAGGTATATTGTAATGATCTCTTAAGATATTGCTTACATTTTGTATGAAGTATAGTTTTCGCAGAGCCAGTACTGGCTGTCAATAAGACTGGCAGCCAGTATTGGCTTGGTATATGCCGCGTGTGAACAGTTTGGCCTGGCTTGAAAAAAAACAAGCGGCATATACCAAGCCAATACTGGCTGCCATTATTGGCAGCCAGTACTGGCTCTGTGAAAACTATACTTTAAGCTTATTAAAATATGTTAGTGCATGTAATTAAATTGTAATTTTACAGTAATTAATTTTTTAGGACTGTTAGTAAATTAAAAATAAATTATAATATTGTTTTATTCTGTATCTCACCTAACTTTGGTACTACTAATATATATTCTGTAATCTAAATAGTCTTTATTTACTTGCGCCTAAATTCAGTATATTTTTATTTCATACAGGCGACAGAAAACATGAAGCATATTAATATTAATTAATCTTCATACTATATTATGCTATATCCGATTATCCCGACATCTGTATATTCTCTGATAAGCTTAGTTATTTTAAGAGAAATCTCAAACACTATTTTAATAAAATATATCCCACGGTCAAGTAAAGTTGAAACTACCTACTATAATAATATTATAATTAACTACTTGGTCTACTGTCACAGTTATAATTTTAATTTTGTGATATTAAATCGGGCTTTGGCCCACCACACATTCCCACCACTGTATCTCCTGTGTCGCCAGGATCGACAGCGGTATCCAACCACGAAAACCCTTTGATATGATCTCAGGGAGCCCGAGGGACACGCTAAAACTGTCTTGGGACCCGCAACGAAATTAATCAGGAGAAAATAGGAGGAGTAGGAAGATTCCAATTTCCCTCCCCATAAAAGCGGGAGACAGCACAAAGTTGCAATGACCGAAAGTCAAAGAACTTAAGGGGGGAGCACCACGGAAATAAGGTCAATAATTGCGACTCCTAAGCTAAAGCTAAGGTATTATTGGAGTTTATTGTGTTTGACTGTTGCCAATAATAATTGTGACAAAAACGCTTGAAGGCACGGAAGTTCCTTGTGCTGTCCACGAGATCACCGTAGTATGCGACTCCAGATGCACCTAATAGGTTGTTTAGCATTGTAGTTCTTTCGTCCTGCCAGAGACTGCACTCCCAGAGAGCATGATGCGCGGTTTGTTCAAACATGTTGCCTTCGGTCGAGTACTCGCACATGGGTGATGCTACTAGCTTAAATCCGTAAAGTTTGGCCTTAAAATTTCCATGACCGGTCAGGAATTGAGAAACGCAGTGATCAATATCCATCCAATGTTTGGATAGCCGTTCACGAATATTAGGGAAAAAATTATAAATATGTCGCCCTTTGGTGGAACAGTCCCATCGCGACTGCCATTCGGAGATTAGGCTTTGCACAGAGTTTTCTAAAGGTTCGAACAATTTTGCTATTTTTAACCGACTTCCAAAAAACGAGGAGGTTATATGTTCGGCTGTGGATATTTTTTTATTTTTTTATTTTTGTATGTTCAACGATTACTCCGCCGTTTGTAAACCGATTTTCGAAATTTTTGTTTTGTTGTATTATTGTTGTATTTGGTACGATGTTCACAAAAGTGGTGACCTGATGATGGGATCCAGGAGTAATCGAAGGAACTCCTCGAAATTTATATGGAAACATATGGTGATTTTGGTTTCATGTGAAGTGTACTAAGAATATGCTACCAAAAAGTCAAATATTGGGTCAAGGTATACCATGGTTTCGAAGATGCTGAGAGAACTCCTGACTCTTTATAGATACACGTTTGGGAGTTTCGGCGTTGTTTTAAGAACAGAAAGCATATGCTACCATGCAATTCAAATTCATCATCATCATCATCGTCATCATCATCATTACCACGTCGTGTTAAGGTCACAAATGTCTCATGGCACAAAATAGATAATAGTACAAGGCATAGGTATGGATACAATAATAATAATTATGTACATAACAACATCAATTATTATCTAAGGCCGTTTAATATACACGGCGGTCGGCGCCGCAGAGGCAACGGCGCGGCGTCGCCGCAAGCCTCCGCGCGCCGCGCCGCGCGAGCGTAAACATTGTATTCAAGTTCTAACCGGAATGGCATGCCGCGCTGCGAGCATTTTGCAGCACGTGTTCACTTAGATTTTTTAAAATGTATTGTTTAAATGTATCTATCTACCTGATATTTGGGCCTTGGGGTATGGGACTCTTAACAGTCTTAACAAATTGTAATAAGATACGTAGAATATACGCAGTACCACCGACGACCACTTATAAATTTGCGGACTATGACGGAGGTCAACTTAATAACAATTATACGAGATCAATTACCACTCAATATTATGATTTATGTTGTCAATTCAATGCTCACTGCTCACACCAAGCTCACTGTTGAGTTGTCAGTTGCTTACAAACTTTCAACAACACAATAGCAATCTGTTAAAAGTTACAACTACATAAATAAAACTTCTACGTACAAGCGATAGCGCGACACAGGAGCGCCTCAGTGACATCTAGTGAAGACAATATGAAACTATTTTTTATACAATTTGAATTGGCACTAACAGTTTACCTACTAGGTAACTAAAAAGAGTGAAATTATTATTTTGAACAAAAAATTAAAACCGACTTCCAAGGTAAAAATAATATTAATAGCATCCTTATAATATGAACTAAAAGTACTAAATAATTTTTCCTATCTAATATGTAGTGCCTTTTCCCGAATTCGGCTAAACCTCAACTATTTCTGTACTCAATCTTCATAATTTTGAAGTCGGTGCTAGTTCCAAAAGTTTCAAATTTTCTGTCAAAGAAATAAAGATTCAGCTATATCTGGTACTGACTTCAAAATGATGAAGATTGAGTATAGAAATAGTTGAGGTTTAGCCGAATTCGGGAAAAGGCACTACATATTAGATAGGAAAAATTATTTAATACTTTTTAGTTCATATTATAAGGATGCTATTAATATTGTTTTTACCTTGGAAGTCGGTTTTAATTTTTTGTTAAAAATAATAACAATTTTATCGCGAGCGCTTAAAAAGAACGGGTTGTCAATGTTTTTGTTATGATAATACATTGTCGCACGACGCTGAATCTCTAGGTCAACGGGTAAAACTCCGGCTAACACAGGCAAGGCTTCGGTGCTTGTGGTCCTGTACGCTTTGCATAAGAATATAAGAGCAAGACGTTGGCTTTGTAGCAACTTGCGACGAGCCGCGCCGATTGTTGCTCTGTCGGCCCACACGGGGCCCCTTGCAAATGCTGCCTAGGTAAGTAGCGGTGTAAATTAATTTTAGGGTTTTGAAAGAGAGGCCCCATGACGACGTAGATATTTTGGTAAAGGAGTAAAAATTGCGCTTCGCTTTCTCACCGGTTTGAATTATATGTTCTAAAAATGTAAATTTATTTTCCAAGTAAAAACCAAGATAACAGAGTAACTGTTTGCGTTTAATGTTAATATTTTGTGATATTAGATTTAGTTTTGTTTCAAAGTATGATTTGTTTAAAAAATAAGAGATCTTTTTTGTTACACACATATTTTATCATTATCATTTATCACTATATTCACTGCATTTCATCTCGTATAATTTTTGTCGCATATGCACGCTGTACACAACTGTCATTAGAACTCATTTTATCTATAAACAAATTTTATGTAGAGATCAACTACGATAACATGGCGCGCCCCTCCAAAATCAAAACGTTTGAAATGCGTTGTCAAAACGTTTGAAGTGCGTTGTCTTGCGCGGTAGGCTAGTTATGTTATGTTAGTTGACCAACAAATCTTCGTAATAAGTGACATTAACTGAAATATTACGTGTTCTGTGATTGGTTGAATACTTACTACATACAAACTCTTTCATGAGGATGTGACTACACACATTGAAACAGTCATTTGGAGGGGCGCGCCATGTTATCGTAGTTGATCTCTACTTACAAATTTAAAATATCACAAATGCTGTTCTGTTGGTGAGTCAATAAAATAAAATAAAATATTATAAATGTCCGTTTGTTTGTTACCTTTTCACGCTCAAACCGCTGAAGCTATTTTGCTGAAATTTGGTATGGCAATACTTTGAGTTCCGGGGAAGGACATAGAATAATTTTTAACCTGGAAAAATGTACGTTTCCCGCGCTATAAACGAATGTTATCTAGTTCTTTAATAATTTCAACTTTTGAGATAAAGACAAGTAGATCACAGGCCATCCGAACAATATTATATAAATAAGTACATACTATAGCCACTATTTATCGAGTAGGTTCAAAACGATATCGCTTCCATATTTTGATCACAAAACCCTATAAACTTCACAAAATATGTGTTATTATCGTCAAAATTCAAATTATATCAACAAAAATAAAAATTATTTACCACTTGTACCGAGAAACTTGAAAGTGGTCCCAACCTTGACATTCACGAAAGGTTTGTACGACGCCAATTACGGCGATCTGCTTACATCATAATTTAATAATTCAGAGAATACGTCATAATATATTATAAGCTAGCAATATCATCCACTGTATCTACAATGTTTAGTGAGAGATTTTCACTAACGTAAACACACATCCATAGTCCATACTAGTTTTCCATCCATTGGTATTATACGTCTACCAGAATCTGATGGCAAAAAGTGAGAAAATAAATTGACTCTAGCAAACCGAATAATAATAATAATAATTGGAATAAAACATTTTGATCCCTCTTTCTTCTTATAGCGGCTGATTCTGTGTGTTAAACATGCAAATATAAAAATTTATCCAATGATCAAGGATATTTTTTGAAAACTGCTGTCAAAAATTGCCATCAGATTCTGGTAGACCTATACATATTAAATTATTCTTTTCTTGGATCAAAAATATGGAGCAGAGGGCTGCACTAGTCGCTACTAGCACTACGGTAAAAAGTGAGCTAAAGAATACGACAACTAACATTTTGTAACATAGTGTGTAACTTAAATAAGTAGATACTTCATCAACTGGCTAATAATATATCTGGCTACACATAAAACCCACAGTATTTTTTTTAATTTCATATCATTTTTCCGGCCCTAAAGCCTTCATTTATGCAAAAAACTTCTTTTTTGTTAGTTATTGTGTTCTTCTACTCACGTCTTTAATCATGAATTAGAATTTATTTATTATAATACTTGTAGACTTTATTAAATGAATTTTAACTTATAACTATCGATGTCCATTATAACTTTTTTCGATTATTTAATAATTGAAGACGTGAGTGGAAGAATCGAACAAGTAACATTTCAAAACATACAGACAATAACTCATTTTTTCCCTAATTATTCTAATAAAACGTGTACCTTATCTACCTCATAACCTAGCTAATATATCTGGCTACACATATACGGTCGTATGAATAAAAACTTAGCGAGGGTTTTTAAAAGCTTTAAAAGCCTGTTGTAAAATTTAATATGAATAAAGGTTCTCTAACAGTGCTCTAACGCCTTTTTAAGGTGACAGCTGTCAAAATATAGTGCGCCTGTTATAAACCTATTTTAAGAACATTTTAAGCATAATCGTTATGAATAAACGTTTGCTAACAGTTATTTAGGCTTGAAACGTCAAATAGGAGTTCGCAAACTTTAGTGAAGCCTCGGACCTACTTTAAGACCATTTTAAGAGATTGAAATGGTCGAAATATCGAGTATTATCGCGATTTCTGACATTATTGCTATTTCTGAAGGAATTTCTAGCCGCCCTCGTCGACAAAAAGTATATAAGACGCAATTTATGACGCTAGAATTATAATGTAATTTATGAAATCCATAAAGCATATTTTTTGGAACGGAGTTCCTTTTCGCGCGTTGTGAAACCCATTTTTTTATTTAATATAATAAATTAGCCCCCGCTAGGCCGAAAAAAACGACACTAAAAACGACACTTTTTTATTAGTACCTGCATGTTAGGGGCAGAGGGCGTTGCGCGTTGATAGTATTCCTGTGCGTCAATAGATGGCGTTTTTAAATATATATTTTAAGTATTATTATGTACAGATTTTTTTAACATAAGAAATAACTCCGTTCCATTCGGGTGTCCTTTGACACCTCTCAAGTTTTTTTTTTACAAAATACTCATTATTTTTGACACATTGAACACAATAAATTGGCACACTACCAACATTACCAACAAAAATATTATAAAACGTCATTTAAAAGTATTTTACTTAGCGAAGGCTTAGAAAGCGTTTATTCATATGGAGTGCTATAAGACGGTTTTTAACTTTAGCGAACATTTAAGTTAAAAAACTGTTAAAACCTTCACTAAGATTTTTTATTCATACCACCGATAGTTTTTCCATTCACATAATTTTCCGGCCCTAATGCCTCCATTTAAGCAAAAAAACAGGTAGATTTTTCATGTTACTTACCTTATTCTTCCAGATATATATCTATAAAAGAACCTTGGGTAAACTAGATAATACCCTATGGTACTTATCAGTCACAGAATAGCATGACCACTGCAATGGGGGGGGGGGGGGGGGGGGGACCCATTCTGCAAAGCAGTGGAATGATTTGAACAGTAAAACTGTCTATTATTCACCCATCATTCATATTTCATTGACAACCCACAAATTAGTAAAAACAGCTGATTTATACATTTAGTAATTAAAAATATAAAGACAGGAAGGACTGTTAAAAAATGTGTTTTTTTCTTGCCGCGGCCGGTGTTATATAAAACGCGAGTGACTGGACATAGCCATCAGAAAGTTGGCAACCATCGAGAAGGACATTTGGTGAAAATGGGCTACAATCCGGTATTTTATTTAACGCAGTTCGCGCAGATAGCAAGTAAGTGAATTATTTTGAAATTACGTAATAGTTTGAGATGAAATCAATGGAGTTTAAGACTAGATAATAGGTAGTTACCTACTAGCTTTAAAGCTAGTAACTTTTTATGAACAGCTTAAAATTTATTTATTTATAACTAGATGACCCCCGCAACTCCGTTGCGCCAAAACTCGTTTATCGCGCTGGAACTGTACATTTTCCGGGGCAAAAAGTAGCCTATGTCCTTTCCCGGCACTCAAAGTATATCCATGCCAAATTTCAGCAAAATCGGTTCAGCGGTTTGGGCGTGAAGAGGTAACAGACAGACAGACACACTTTCGCATTTATAATATTAGTATGTAGTATGGATATAAAATATTATTATAGTTGCCTCTCCTTAATTTGAACTTATGCGGCATTTAAACTAGGTATTAAGTCCCAGCTTCCGCATTTTTGCCGCAAAGGCCATGATTTAAAATAATCAAAGGAGCAACATAATGCAATTGCCACATACACTTTGGTAATTAATTAGTCTACTACAACTTCTCAAGGTATCTTCCACAACTTCTAAATACGGATGATTATTATTAATTACCAGTGTAAATCCCCCAACAGGAGGGCTATTCCATAAATACATGCGATGCATTTAATTTACTATATAATATTTAATATACATTCTTTATTTAATGATAATCAACACTTTCAGATATCATCTCGAAATGTAGCGTGTGGGACACAGCCTGCGTGACCAGTCTGGCCCAGACCTACAGCACCCAGATCATTCGGAATGGACTGCAAACCGGTCCCTTGGACCCCATGTCCCTCGAAAGAATTGAAGTCGATGACGGCAGTTTGAGGTTCACCTGGGCTGATACGAAAATATTGGGACTCAGCGACTCCATCGTCGAGACAGTACAGTAAGTGTTTTATAAAGCTAGTAGCGGATGTTAAATTGGATATTTTTTATGAATAAGTTTTTAGATTTGTAAGTAATAGGCTCCTTTGGATTTAGATTGGCAATCATGATAATTACATTCGACGCCTAGCTTTTGTTATATTTAATGATTTGAAAATTGAAAAACAATAATCACAAAAGGAAATCCCTTACTTTAGTTGTTGATTTTATCAAAAGCGCATTTGTAATATTGAAAAACAATAATCGCAAAACGAAATACCTTACTTCCAGTCGTTGAAATAAACAAAGAACATGGAAAACATTACCGCGTCGTTATAGTTTGTTCGTTCTAAGATGATATGGGTGACAGTTCTCATATTCCTTGCTACGGATTTTTTTTTAAAAGAAAACAAAAAAAAACAGAATGTAATAAATTATATTTCATCTACAAAAATAAATGTTTCCTGTAATTGTAAATGAATAAAAATGAGAAGTTGCTAAATGCTAACTTATTGATATAAAATTATAAATATTTACTCTGAAATAGGAGTATAAATTATTGTTACGAAAATATTTGAAATATGTCAGATGCATGAAACGGAACTTATGTCAATAGAGATTGACACAGTTGAATCGAAATCAAATCGATAAAAAAGGGCGGCCATCTTAAATCGCCGGCTTCACTCTAAAACATCAGTACGAAATCGATAATTTCGATTGCAATTCCTTTACGAGGTGATTCGATATTTTTAAATTATTCGATTAATTTTTTAGGTAACTTCCCTACTACTGTCAATTATAATGTGTCACGCATATCATCTTAAAACGAACAAACTATAGTTATGTTAAGGCGACGCCTTGATAATTTGGCTGTAGCGATGCCGATTTTTCTCAGCAATGACTAAAGCTAAGAAACTAAAGTTCATTGTCAGTATTCATCATGTCTTTGCCTTTGAATCGCCCATAGCATAACACGATTGGACAACTTTTATAACACAGAATTATCAATCAAAAAGACCTCTGTAAAAAAAGGGATTCCTATTTTTCCAACAGAGGAGAGTGATTTAAGGTTCCAAAATTTGTACATAAATTGGTTGAAGCATACACTTTAATATGTGCATAGCTTATATGAAATGTATTTATGGTTTTTAAATTACGCGACAAAAACCATTTTCTTGCTTATGCCCTTTCCATTTTTTGCTGTTCCATTGCTTGTTTTCTATGAGAGGCCGGCCCGGCCTCTCATAGAAAACAAGCAATCTAAAACATATCCAACACGGTTTCTTACTTTAACGCGGCGTCACCTTAAAGAGTGTGGCCACATTCCAATTTGCGTCGCGCGATACGTCATCGCAGTGGACTAAAGCTAGACAAGGCTTTAAATGAACGTGGCGAAAAAAGGAACTAACGCTGCCATCATACAAAAACGTAATTTTTGACATATTTTTTACAGTTCCTTTACTAGCAGCGCCCTATCCACGTTCATTTAAAGCCTTGTAGCACCATAACATTTATACGTGGGAGAGCCATGCTTCGGCACGAATGGACCGGCTCGACCGGAGAAATACCACGTTCTCACAGAAAACCGGCGTGAAACAGCTTGCGCTGTGTTTCGCCGAGTGAGTGAGTTTACCGGAGGCCCAATTCCCTACCCTATTCCCTTCCCTATCCTCCCCTATTCCCTTTCCTTCCCATCCCTACCCTCCCCTATTACCCTATTCCCTCTTAAAAGGCCGGCAGATATTCTGATGCTGCGAGTGTCCATGGGCGACGGAAGTTGCTTTTCATCAGGTGACCCGTTTGCTCGTTTGCCCCCTTATTTCTTAAAAAAAAATAACACAAAAGTTTCTCGTTGCGGCTACGCATAGGACTCTACATTTTAACGTGCTCTTATCTCTTAAATCCTGAAGTAGACTTATAAAGTTACCACCAAAGCGCCTATTTAATTAATAAAATACTTATTCATCCTCGTACAAACTTTTTCAGATTTAATACACAAGACAGAACCTTCCGCATGAGAAGTCGAGTGCCCTTCCTGACGATGTTGGGTAACTACACTTCAGCTGGCTACGTAGAGGACGTCCCATACTTCGGCAAAGGAAAAGTTTTAGCCGTTCTCAGTGAGTACATGTTTACTTTCGAAGCCCGGTACGGTATGGGGCTTAATGTAATCCGCGTGTGAAATTAAGTTCAAACAAAAGTCTCATCCCATTGAGCTTATGCAAAATGAAGTTTGCAGTGCCGGAGGGTGAAAACATAGAACTACAATAATATTGAACAATGTCACGTATTGCGTAATATACCATCCGGACCACCATCCCCTTCGGGGACAAAGTTATTCGTAACTTTGTCCACACTGTGCCTTTTTCTGTTCGTCAAGGGCATGTGTTGTAGCGCAATCAACAGCGAACGTGAGGCATGCCCGCGACGCATGCCCTCTGACCGTTTCTTTCGCTTTGTTATTAAAAATGATAGTTGGCGTTGCGTTCGTTGACGCATTCAATTATTGAATGCGCCAAAACGAAAGTAGAATGAAAGAAGATGATGAAAATTGAAGTGTGGACATAACTAATGACCATCAGCTAGGGTTGATGTTTAACATCGCACGCCTTCAATCTAATTGTCAAATAAGCTGTTCAATAAAATTGAAGCATGATAATGATAATAAAATTGCTCGTCTAAGCAGCCAGTTAAACTACGAATAATAAAAACTAAGGAAGAGTAACTCCGTCAAAAGACATGCTCCAAAATACTTGTCAAAAAAGTGTACCTTAGGTACACATTTCAATATATTTGCAATATTTAGGTGGCCTTGAGCGGTATAAAGGCTGGCGTCACATGACAGTTCGAAAGGAACCAAATTTTAAACGGTAATAGTATGGGAGTTATGTTTCCTTAGTTTTTTATTCGTAGCAGTTAAAAGACATTTTGTAAAAGCGAGTTTGTGTCTGGTTATTGTACAATAAAACAATGTTATTAATGATTGAGCTTGATCTTCTTTTTTTAAATTAATATCAATAAAAATTAGTTAGCCAAGATGGAAAAATATTTTCATAAATTCGAATGTACTCGCGTCAAATCGTACGCAAATGAGCCAAACAGCTTAAGAATCTAGCTTGCCTTTAACTATGCATGTAATTTTTCAGATGATTTCATAAATGAATTGATAATAAAATACAATGTTTTTGCGGGAAAAGATGGCAAGAATTACTTTAATTTGGAAAATTATACCTATTGGTTCGAGACACCGAATAGCAGCATCGATTTTGATGGAATGAACAAAGACGACGCTTTAAAAGGTAAATGATTATTCACTGCTTTGATAGTTAGGAACCACTGACTTCTCCTGACTTCTTACTTCTTTTACTCAAATATTGTCTGTACATTTCGCACCATTTGTATGCCAACGTCCGCCAATGTTTTAATGGGGTAGCTGCTATCAGCAGCTTCTGAATAAAAAAAAATAACGTAGGCACTATAGGCATTGAATTCTCTTAAACTAGTGTTTTGATACAGATTTTATACGTGGAATGTCTTTTAGAAAATCGCAGCTTTAGAAAAATGCAAAATGTTGCTCTAATCTGGGTCACGCGATTTTTTTCTATCGCACGCCGCAATATGAAGTACTATGTATCCAACTAAGCCCAATAAACGTCAGGAACAGTGTTGCCAGATCAGGGGATTTCCCCCTAGATTTAGGGAGCTTTCGACCAAGATAGGGGCAAAATAGAGGCAAAATATCGGATTTTCCCCCTAGATTTAGCTAGATTTAGGGGGTTTTCGACCAAGATAGGGGCAAAATAGGGTATTTCTGGGGGGAAATCAAATAAGTTCAGAGGGAAATCGCCAAGACCATCTGGCAACACTGGTCAGGAATAAAGAAATACATCGTATATCTACACTATTGTAAATTGTTTTTTTAGCCCAGCGTGCCCGAGAGCATTCAAACATAAGGTACACAAAACTGTGGCAACAGTTCGGCAGAAACATTTTCGATAAATTCAACCAGAGGATATTCGAGGCGCTACAGAATTTCTTCCAGACCAAACCTGTAGATGATATTCTAACTGACTATTAAAATGTTACGACGTGATTAGACTTTTATTGACCTTTGTATTCAAGTATGAAGTAACCAACTTGCTAAATGCTTAACAATTAACATCGATGTCTTTCTACGGAAGAATAGAGTGAGATTGACAAATTCGTCTTTTTATTCCTAAAAATGTCTATGCGAGTTTATAATTATTGCAATACTATGTTGCATACATAATATAATATCCCATAACATTATACTATATTTGTGTAATTACTAATTAGTTATAACTTATAACATACATTGAAGTATAACGTACTAAATACATGTATTATCCTGCTAAAATACAAACATATTTTCTTGTGGGTTTAATAAATTAAAAGTTTAATTCTTTAAATATCAACGTTAAGGTTCGCTCAGCAAACGAGAAACATTCTAATACAAAACTAAATTAAGTTCCAAGCTGAAACAAAGTTATTTAAATTACCGTACGAACAAAGTGTTTTCTTGAAACAAAATGCATAATAACGAAATAAAATGTTTTTATAAATATATGAATCGTTTTCGATGTTTTGGATAATATTTAAGAATAATTTTTAAAACGGCGATGGTAGACGAAATGAATATCTACCTATAAAATTTCAATTCAGTTATTATGATACATACTAAAATACTTATACACATTCAGTTTTTTTGAAAAATAAACAAGATTATTATAAAAGACACATCATATGTTCCTAATTTAATAATTATATCGGCGTAATCACCATGATAAAAGTGTTTTTTTATGAAATAAGGGGGCAAACGAGCAAACGGGTCACCTGATGGAAAGCAACTTCCGTCGCCCATGGACACTCGCAGCATCAGAAGAGCTGCAAGTGCGTTGCCGGCCTTTTAAGGGGGAATAGGGTAATAGGGGAGGGTAGGGAAGGGAAGGGAAGGGAATAGGGGTGGGTAGGGAAGGGAAGGGAATAGGGTAGGGGATTAAGCCGGGCCTCCGGTAAACTCACTCGGCGAAACACAGCGCAAGCGCTGTTTCAGGCTGGTTTTCTGTGAGAACGTGCTATTTCTCCGATCGAGCCGGCCCATTCGTGCCGAAGCGTGGCTCTCCCACGTATCGATGTGTTGCATAAAGATAAGAAACATATAATAATTGGCAACTAACTTTTACGACCTGTAAGTGTTTGAAGTATTAGAAGAGTGAACTCTTCAAATGCTTCTAATTATAATACAAATGGTATGTATCATTTTCTATGTAACAAAATATACCACCCATATTAAAAAGCGTTAGTTTATCATTATTAAAAAAGTTTATCAGTTTCTTCCAGCAACTTACTGTCAATACCTCAATATTGCTTACCAGCCGTGGGACCATTAATTTTTTTCCGAAGCCGTCGTCAATTCCCCGTAGACGGTCTATCTACAGGAAACTACTCTCTGAAAGTAAGTTTTCCGCTTTTCCTACGTCTTGATACCGTACTTATATAATATTATATAAGTTACCCTATAAACACCTAATAGATTTATGTAAATTATTATTATAATGCTAATGATAATTATGCCTCGAACATAATTGAAGCGCCAAAGGATTTTATAACGTTTCCAAATAGTAGAAGGCGAAATGAGAGGTATGGATAAAAATAATATAATATTTTATCAGTTAAATATCAAATTCAATTGTAGATCGTTAGAGTTCATTACAATGCTATAGTTATTAAATTACTAGCTGACCCTTTAGTGAGCCCTAGAACAAGTTTTTTTTTATTACTAACAAGCAAATTTTTTGTGAGTAGCTTCGTTTTGATGAGACAAACAACTTTTTTATCTGCGATAAATCTTGAAAGTGGTATCTAACAGAGATAGAAAGGACTTCATACTTTGATTTGATGGTCCTAAAATATGGATTGTTCTATTTGTAGGACAATGTTACTCTTAAATTATACATATTATAACTATTAACCTACCAATATACAAAAAAATCAGCTGGTTAGGGTTCCGTTATTAGGGTTCTGTAATCAACAAAACTTGGTTGACTACGGTACCCTAAAACGGAACCCTAACCAGCTGATTTTAGCCAAATGTTTTGTTTGAACACTGATTTGCCAAAAATGTAATACTTGCTCTATTCTCTAATATGCATGTATATTAACTTCATCTTGATCATCACATACCACACCGGCAAAATTAGAGGAACAAACAAAATTTTAATTTTTTGAAAATTGTTCATTGTTTTTTATATTTTTATTTATTATTTTAATAATTGATGCTTAACAAATAAAACTTAATATATAAATTTAGGGCATAAAAAGGTGTAAAATAGAAAAAATCGACAAAAATCAAAAATTAAGAAAATCTTTGAAATTTCAGTGGTAAGTTTTTAAGTTAAATTCTCAATTTTTATTAAATAAATGCCATGTTATAAGCGCCTAAAGCCTTTTATGGATCTCAAGGGGGCCTGGATACGCCATTACATGTTTTCATTTTGATTGTCAATCATTTCCTGTGGGATATTCTCCTATTCCTCCAGTAGCGCCAACTCGAGCTCCAGGACACATTTTGGAGCTGGAGACTTAACTCGTACCATTCACCCATTGATGTGCCACACGTCTTCAATCGGACCCACATCCGTAGACCGTGATGGAATCTCCACCTGGGCTACGCCAGCATCATTTAGGTTATAATGCCCGATTTTTTTACTCCATGGACGCGCATAAAATTAAAGCTACTACCTAAAACTGTGTAAGAGGCACCCGATGCAATTCCAGGATGTATGTGCTATAGCCCTGTACTGTCAAAGTACCATCATCAACAATCATCAGCTCTGTGCGGGCTCCAAATCATATGCCACCGCAAACCATTACATTGTTTCCGTTAAGGTTGATGGTTTATAGCGTTTTTTACGATTTATCCACATTCTTTATCGCCTGTCAACAAAATTTCCATAGAATTTACTCCCATCACTGTACAGCACACGATTCACTCACTTGTCAAATTTTAATGTTCACGCGCAAATCTTTGCCTGGCTCTTCGGTGTCCTGTCTCAAGTTTTGGTGCCCTTGCTGGCACCTTTGAGTTTAATTTAACTTCTTTGAGTCTTCTTCTTACTGTACAATCACTTACACGTACATCTCGGACCTGTTCCGACAGGTTTCGTGTCTGCATTGCAATTTCAGGTCGATTTTTTAAGGTTTGTACCCTTACAAAACGGTCATCCTGAACCGTTGTCACCCGATATCTGCCTTGTTCTCATCTTCGAACGTAAGATCCAGTCTCTCTGTAGCGTTGAAAGTTACGATGGACCACGGAAGCCGACACACTTAAGGCCTGACTGACCGAACGGTAGGTGTGAACTTTCTCTATCGTGGTTACAGCTCTAGCTGTCGTAGATGCTGGGAAATCGCTAATTTTGTGTCTAAGCAATGTCTTCTTCCAAAAACCAAACAATCAAATGTGCTTAACATACCTTGCACCCCGCTAAAACCCCATTCTTATCAGGAACACTTAGAAAGTCAGACATCGAAAAACACTTATTAGGGCATATTTGCAATAAAACCTGTCGACTTGCCAGTTTTGTTCAATATTGTATTTCATAAATGAGCTTACAAACTATAAAAAAGGATTTTACACAGCCCGACCCATTTGAATTCAAATTGTGGTCCTTTTTACCTATGTTCCGCAAATTTTGCCAGTGTGTGTATTTATAAGAAGAGCGCTTCATTTTCATACATTGAATAGTTTTAAAGATTAATCACTCGATAGTGGCATCGTTTATGCACACAATAGATTTGCATTGTTATCGCGGTCGCATGCGACCGCTTGGGGCTTGAAGCATTAATATAGGAACAGACAATGGGAAATGACTTTGTTTTTTTGTCTTCCGTTCTCCTGAAAACTTATATAAATACAACGATATACAACAATTAATCCCATATTAAAATGTTATTTAAATGTGATTTCCGTACAGGGTTGTCCCATTCGGAATACCAATGGCCAGACATTGATTAATAGGGCTGCCCCAGTTAACATCAGCTCGCAATTATCCTAAGATAACACTAATTTATCTTATATCTCCTGGAAATCTATGCGTATCCGAATTTACTGCATGCTATAACTTTCGTTAACGAGCTTAGTGCAAATAATAACGCTGACCTATGCTGAATATTATGGTAGTGGAATTATTACTAGACTAGCTGTTGCCCGCGACTTCGTCCGCGTGGATTTCAGTTTATGCATTTTCACCCCCTTACAATCCCTTTTTCCAGTTAAAAAGTAGCCTATGTCCTTTCTCAGGCTTTAGACTATATTCTGTGTACAAAAATTCATTACAATCGGTTCAGTAGTTTTGGCGTGAAAGCGTGACAGACAGACAGACAGACAGAGATACTTTTGCATATTTATAATATTAGTATAGATGACGCGTGGAAAGTTGCACCAAAATCAGTTTATGGCGCGGGAACCGTTAATTTTTTTGGGCGAAAAGAGTATCCTTTGTCCTTTTAACTTTTAAGGGACTTAAAATATTTTCAGACCAAATTTCAGCAAAATCGGTTTAGCCGTTTGGTCGTGAAAATTTGTTTTTCGCGCGGAGACTGATCATTTCCCTAATGCGGGTCTTAAAGTATATTTATACCAAACATAATATTATTAATCACTTCAGCGGCGGCGTGTAAACTTTAAATGTTACAGATTCATTATTATTAAGGAAACTTAATTACTACTGGAAATAAATCTACAAAATGTGATCTTTTACTTACATCTCTCTAACATCATATTACATAAAAAAAAATGTTTAATTTTTATTTTACAGTTTTCCCAGTAAGGTTTTAAACTAAACAACATTTCAAGATAAACATGAACGAGAGAAGTTGACTGAATAATTTTTGATTTATTCAAGCAATATTGAATATTGATGTAATTTTGAAATAACAATCAAAACCTTAACTCAATTAGTGTTGATCAAAAATGTATATTAGCTTGAATTTACGAAGAAAGTTAGGGACCAGTCTTGTTTAATGTTTATGACGTGGTTTAATATTTGTATCTTGATTTTCATAGATTTCTATGGAATACAACTTTGTTTGTTTTATTTATGCTTGCTTTTAACTTACAGGGCATTCAAATATTTTGCACTAGATGATGCCCCCATTCCCCAACTCCATTGCGTTAAGTAGTTTATCGCATGGGAAACGTACATTATTCCAGGATAAAACGACGACCTCTGTGGCTGACGACCTCTGTGGCTCAGTTGGTGGGCTTTTGGTAGCTCAAGCCGGGAGTCGCGGGTTCGAATCCCGCCGACGGAACAAACATTATTCAAAGTTCCTGGGTCATGGATGTGTATTAAATATGTGTATTATATAATAAAAATCTTAAATATATTATACCTCCAACGATTTTCATGAAATTTAGTATATAGGGGGTTTTAGGGGCGATAAATCGATCTAGCTAGGAATCATTCTTAGAAAATGTCAAAGTATTTTCATAAGTCATAACAAATTTCAGCAAAATCGAATAAGCGACTTGCGCGTGAAGAGGTAACAGACAGACAGACAGAAAAACACATTTTCTCATTTATAATATTAGTAAAAGTAAAGTATAGATGTACATAAAAATATTTTAACTCATTGCTACAGTGTTCTATTCGTATTACACAAACCACCATTTTTGTTCCAAGAATGTTTACCCGAATACAACAGTGCCGAGGATCATAATATTTTCAAAACATCATAATTATTATATATCTCGCTTTAGACTATAGTAGCTTCTCATTAGACTTGTCCGAAAAGCAATCAGATTTTTAATAAAACGTGCTTATTATTCGGAGGAACCTAAAAACAATATTTTCCGTAAGTTTTTACATGAATCCATCATACCTGTTTCAGATTAAATCCGATCGAGAAGATGATCCAGGATTATCCGTGGACTCCATTAAGTTGATAACTTTCTCATTATTATTAGTCTGAAATGAATATTGATATTCGTGAGAAATATTTCGAAGGTCAAGAGAGTAAAAACAACGGATATTTTCATCCGTCTGCGCCAGGGGGATATATTTTTTAATAAAAAAAAAATAATAATAATATATTAGCTGACCCGATGAACTTCGTGTCACTTTAAAACCTTCCCTGGACTTCTACGAATATTTTAAGACTAAAATCAGCCCAATCCGTTCAGCCGTTTTCGAGTTTTAGCGCGACTAACACATTTGAAAATCCATTTTTATATATAAGAAGACTAGCTGTCCCGGTGAACTTCGTATCACTTTAAAACCTTCCCTGGACTTCTACGAATGTTTTAAGACTAAAATTAGCCTAATCCGTTCAGCCGTTTTCGAGTTTTAGCGCGACTAACACATTTGAAAATCCATTTTTATATATAAGAAGAAGAGGATATCCCTCCTCACCTCACCTCACCCTCAGGGATATATTTTGTATTCTTATATTATTATGGTGAGAAGTCATGAGCTTCTATTCTCCTAATAAAGTGGTACCCAACCTTTTTTATACGGGCTCTTATTTTTTTTTTTACTTTAACTTCACGAGGGCTACTGACAAAGTCCAGGTGGGCCGCAGCGCCCTAATCAAATTTAAAAACGTAATTGATTTTTTGAACCCCTTTTCACGAGATTAACTCTAATAATTTCTTCATTTACAAGGTTACAAACTTAGAAAAATGAACATGTTAAAAAGCCATAATATTAAAAAAAAAAATTTTTTATTTTTATTATTTCTCATCCCCCTAACGTTGTCAGGGCTTGTTGTTAACAGTACATTAAAATATTCCTGGACATAAAATTCTTATAAAATAATTCCAATTAAAATAACTACGACTAACGATTAACAATTCAAATACTTAATTAAAATTCCGATTAAAATAATTATAAATGTCAAAATTAAACAATAAAATATATGTAATTGATTGTACTGACGGTTCTTGGTGGAAATTCATGTTGAACACTAATAAAACACACTTTTTCTTGCACTTTATCCACTATATTAAGATATTATTATAACTTTTTAACAAATTACACGACCGGTTTCGAAATTATTCATCATCAGGTGTAAGTTTAAAGTTTAAACCTAAACTTAAAATTAACTTAACTTAACTTTAAAGTTTAAACTTACACCTGATGATGAATAATTTCGAAACCGGTCGTGTAATTTGTTAAAAAGTTATAATAATATCTTAATATAGTGGATAAAGTGCAAGGAAAAGTGTGTTTTATTAGTGTAAACAATAAAAATACAGCACAACATTTAACTCCTCTTCCCCCCCCAGGATGGCAGACAGATTCTCACCCGTCATCGATGTGCCCAATCTTTGCTCAATATCATATCTATTGCTATCAAAAATTGGACACTCGAGTAACAGGTGAGGAATCGTCTCCTCAACTCCTGGCTGACACAGGCACGACGGATCCTCCTTCAACTTGAATCTATACAAGTAGAAGGTGAATCCGCCGTGTCCACTCAGAATCTGTGTGGTGCGGTGTGTGATGTCTATATTTTTGACTATCTTATATGCAGCAGCAGCGCTTGGGAAAAAGAGCTTCGTGACTCCGGCCGTTCCTCCCACTTCGTATCTCCTGTCCCATTCCTCAATCGTATCCTCTCTCAAGATACGCTTGACGAATGAAATAGGACACAGATCGTAGACAGGTTTCCTTCTCAATCTCAGCGCGGCCTCCTTGGCTAGCTCGTCAACCCTCTCATTCCCTCTTAACCCTGCGTGCGCCTTAATCCAAAACAGGTGGCAAGGCAGCTTTTCGGAGGGCCTCCCTTGTTTGCACTGCCAGGGGATGAGGGGAACTAAGGGTGACAGCCTGGAGAACCGATCTGGAATCGCTAAGGATACCGACCTTCGCCATTCCACTCTTGCAGGCGATACTTACTGCTCTTTAGAGCGCTAGAAGTTCGACTTGGTAGACGGTGCAATACGGCGACAAAGCAAGCTTGACGGCCTTGGTCTCGGCTTCACCCTTCCATACGGAGAGTGCGGCTCCGACTCGACCCTCAATCTTGCTGCCGTCCGTATAGATCCTATGGATGTGGCTGCTAGCCACGTCGGCATACGAGTCCTCATCTACCATCCCGAACCTCAGCTCTACCTGCTCTGCTGGATGTGGGTCCTCAATCCCAGAAGCCATTCGTTCCACCTCCCTGTCCCTCACTGCCGGGTATGACACTCCCTTCTTGATCTCATAAAGTCTCGATGATTCGAGCATTCTGAGATCAAGAGGAACTATCCCAGCTAGCAGCGCAGAGTTCAGGGAGACGGTCCGATATGCTTTGCAGATCTTCAGGGCAAAACCCCGTTGAACAGAGTTGAGCCTTTTTTGGACCCCCATCTTTTCCACGCTGGGTGCCCACGCTGCCGATGCATACAAAATAGTTGGTTCTATGACCGCCGTATAAATAATCTTAACTACTTGGCGGTTAAGCCCCCAACCTACTCTAGCGGCCTTGGCAAGCTGCTTGTAGCGCGTGATTTCCTTTTGGCAAACGCTGCTAACGTGGGCGTTAAACGTCAAGCTTTTGTCAATGATAAGGCCCAGGATCTTTATCTCATTGTAGAACTTGATTTCCACACTCCCCAGTCTCAAGCGCGGTGTGTCGTATTTAAGTCGTCTAGTAGACAATAATGCACAAGTCTTGTGTGGCGCGAAGTTTAGCTTGTTAGCTGTTCCGCATTTTTTATTAGATCTAAGACCTGGTTTGCTTTAAACTCCACCTCTAAGTCGTCGGAGAAGGCCTGACAAAACACACCCATCTCATCTAGCATCCATAACAGAGGGTCCAACAAGAGGTTCCACAGAAGAGGACCACCTATGGATCCCAGCACGCACCCCTTGTCGGTCCCCCTGTTCACTTCTACTCCAGCATACCTAACATTCACTAATATTTAACATTGCCATCCCGCCGATTTTCAAGTGTTCAAGGTATAGGAAGGAATCAACATAACAAAAACCATTAAGCCTTTTTTTGTTTATTTCTATTATCTTGTTTACCTTATGTTATTGTTAAGGAAGCAAAGGGCGTGTAACAAAGCGAGACCCGTATTCCACTCGAGATCAAATGGCTAAAAGTTACATCCTCTAATGAATATTGTCTTTAAAATCATCTGGAAAATGTAGGCGACTTCGCGTTCGCTTTATTATTCTGAGTAGTATTATTCTAAATAGCGACCAACATGTATTGTTTATTAAGTATTAGAGAAAGGAATAAAGGAAGAAACTCCATATAACTGTCTCGTTTGCCGTTTGGACATAATAATATTTAATTAGACATATTAACTTCTTTTCTTAGAGGCGAACAAACATAGATAATACTAGGATCACCTAATGGACATCATTTTATTTATGTACTTACAAAGATCAGTGTAATAAACAATTATGACAAATTACAAGTCATTTCAATAAAATAAAACATGTAGAAGGCAGAAGCCCTTTTGCATTAGTTGTGTTGCCATGAATATTGTTTCAATAATTTAATTTTAAAACGGTTTAGCAAACAATAAAAATTAATAATGAAAAAACAACCCGAAACTCACGGCCAACTTTACACATTATTCATGACAGTACCATGTTTAAAACCACAAAAAATGTTTCTCGAAAATCCAGACCCGCGTTTGTTTTGAGAGTAATTTGAATAAATTTTGGGAGAATATAAATTATTGTAAAACCGTATTGCACTTAGCTTTGTAATTGAGATGGCTTAGGGGATGATCAGAATAATTTGTACTGAAATATAGAGCTGTCTCGGTGTTGGCTCATGATATACTAATACAAAATTACGAACATAATAATTATAGAGGCATTAGATGACGTCCGTAACTCTGTCGTACTAAATTTCGTTTGTCACGCGGGAAATACTTTTTTCGGGACAAAAAGTACCATGTGTCCTTTCCTGGAACTCCATATCGAATTTCAGCAAAATCAGTTCAATGATTTAAGCGTGAGGTAGACACGCTTTCGCATTTATAATTTTATCCTTTATCTTTCTAAAAAAAAAAGAGACGGGTTGCACTCCGGGAGTGCCGGCAGAAGTGAAAACTTGATTATTAATGTTGTGCATTATTTTTTAAACCCATTTTTTATGAAAATCGATTTTTAAAAAATCGTTTTTTTTTTAATTAATCGAAACCCTTACAATCGATTAAATTTTTAACCCGTTTTTTATGAAAATCGATTTTTTAAAAATCGATTTTTTAATTAATCGAAACCCTTACAATTTTTTTAACCCATTTTTTATGAAAATCGATTTTTTAATTAATCGAAACCCTTACAATCGATTAAATTTTTAACCCATTATTTATGAAAATCTATTTTTAAAAAATCGTTTTTTTTAATTAATCGAAACCCTTACAATCGATTAAAAAATATCGACAATCGAAAAAAAACAATCGATTGTTCGATTAATCGATTTTGATGTTACAACACTACTCTCCAACCGTCTTACGGTTTTTCGATCAGCACGAGAATCTGACGCGAGTTTCACAGTTTTTACCCATGCCACAAAAGTGCTCAACGCCGCTAAAGAAGTTTTCACTTCAAAATGAAAGTAAATAGTATGAAAATTCATCTTGTTATCGCATTTTACCTCAAAATCTCAAAACTTTTAAAACCTTATTAGTGGAGTCAGTGAAGGTTTTCACCTCCGATTTCGTTGAACCTCGATCGATTTTCATGAAAATTGGTGAGTAGGTGGGGGATACCCTAAGAAACAAAAGTGACATAGTACCAACTTGCGCTTTTGTCCTGGGGGCGGATGCCAACCCTTCTCGGGGGTGAAATTTTTTTCAATAAAAATAACCTTGGCAATCAATAGACACACATATTCTAAGCAAAATTTGTTAAATAAAGTTATTCGATGAAATCAATACTTTCTGAGTTATTAAAGATCAAAGATTATGTTTTTGCGTGAGACACTATACTTTTTGTGTATCTAAGAAACTATACTTTTTTTCGAAAAATGTGTAATAATTAAAATTGAAGCCAATAAAAAAACAAATCAATTTATACTCTGAAATACCTTCTTGCAATCATCCATAGTGAGCTGTAGGTGATTGTATGTATATTTTACTTCGGTGAGTACCTAAATCTAAACATTCAAACTTGAATAACGGTAAACCGATGCATTTTATGACATATGCTACCTTGAGACTTTTTAAAGTGCTTAAAAATACCTTTCTAATGAGTATTGTAAAAAGTTAATAGCATAAAATTTGAGCAAGTTATAATAAAAACAAGATGACACTTTCAAATTTTTTGAAAAAAACCAAAAGTAAAACGTTTACCATTTCCACAATAATTCAAATTTATGGTTATCCCCAAAGGCTTTTATTTACTTTAGCATAAGTGATGACCTCAAAAATTTTTACTGGTTTCGAATGCTTAATTTCGAAAAAAATTATGATTTGGTAAAATCTAAATTACTTATTCAAATTTTCGTAAATATCATTTTGTTTTGAACACAACTTCGAAAATATTAAACCTTCGTAAAAAATTATAAAGCAAAAAAATTGTGTCCATTTTCTAAGAAATCTTTTGGGTTCTTTTTTATTTTCATAGGATCAAAAATAACCAAGATAGAGACGTTTAAAGCTTAACTTTTACTGCGAGAACCATGAAACCGGGACCCTTTAACCCTTATTTTTTTTTAAACCAAGGAATGTATTTTTCAAGTAGATAGATAGATTTTCAAGAGAGCTCTTCAAATTACCTTTAAAATGGCCCATAAATGAACCCGATAACTTAAAAATTAACAGAGCTATAATTGTGATGAAACGAATTTTTTTTTTTAAACAATTTTGAAGCAGATATTTGGGATGCAAATATTGTAGGAAAACCTGTCAATAGGTACATCTATACTGATATTGTAATTGCTAAAGTGTTTTTGTGTACCTGTTACCTCTTAACACCCAAAGGGTTCAACCGATTTTGCTGAAATTTAGTATGAAAATACTTTGAGTCTCGGGAATGGACATAGGATACTTTTTATTCCGAAAAAAATGTACGGTTCCAGCGCGATTGCAGGCGTCATCTTATTCATACTAAATACACGTTAATCTTTTTAAGTCTTTCAATATTCAGAATGTAAAGGAAACGGTAAACGTCTACTCGATAAGAGAGGGGCTTTTTATAATGATGTGCGTCTATTAAATATTTCAGACTAACAGATTCAGCCTTTGCGTAATTTTTTTGCACAGATGGTAGTTTGAAATCGTTGTTTGAATATTTTGGACTAAATAATATCAATGTTTGAAATATATTAATAAAATTTATCTTAACTATGAAAAAATATTCGAACTCATTAAAGCTGATAAAAAACTTAAAAAAAAAACTTAAAGCTTACTATCCGGACATTGGGTAGTTTACAGGGGTGAAAAAATTTCGCAAAATAGCCAAAATAATAAATTAATACTAAGTAAATAAACTGAAAAAAATGGGTTCAAAAACTTAAGCTTTTAAAACCAATTTTTACAGTGATTCTGCAATTAAGGGGTACTTTTAGGGATTTATATTTCACTCTTATCCAAAAATTATGTGACAAATATAAAAAAAACTGTTTATGCAATGTAAATATGCGATTTTAAAGCTCAGGAATACAAAAAGTGTTTTTTCCACGATTAAAGGGATGGTTGCTAAAAGGGTTGAAAAATTAATTAAATAATCATAAATCACGAATAAAAACATTAAAACATATTTTATTTTATCAAATTAAACACAATTAGTAAAACCAGAATGGTTAAATCTGCATTTTTCTATTTTTAACAAAAGGGGTGCATTTCACCCCTAAAATACAAAAAGCGTAATACGAGCGTATGTCACTTTTAAAGTAGAGGGTTTAACGTACTTAATCCCAAATTTTCATCCAAACCGATGGAGGTTCAACGAAATCGGAGGTTGTACCTGATTTTTGCCTTCAATGACTGTACTATATGTGTAATTGGATGGGTTGTAATTTTTCATCGCATCACAACTCACAAGCGTCGATTTCACTCGTGTTTTCCCCGAAGATTTATTAAACGGATATATCAAACGAAACCGATACATCCATAAATGAATTTTCTGTAATATTATGTACCTACAACATTATGTTAACAACCATACATTCTGATGCAAAAAGAGGGCTGTGTATCATTTATTTTAGTGTATAGTGTAACTGTGTTTTTTGTCAAAATCATTTTAGGAGTTTTGTAGCATAGGTGTGTTTTCATAAATCCTTCGATCGCGGATTCTTGGTAATCTTTTGTTCTCGCGGCGACATGTGGCTGCTTGGGAGTTGAAGCGTTAAAATACCTTATTCTTGTTGGTATCCAATTCCATACTAATATTATAAGCGCGAAAGTGTGTATGTCTGTCTGTCTGTTACCTCTTCACGCTCAAACCGTGTAGTTTTTTTCCGGAAAAATGTAAGGTTCCCGCGCGATAAACGAATATTGGTGCAACGGAGTTACGGGCGTCCTCTATTAGTTTAAAAAATATTTAGAGCAATTATCACTATCAGTGTAAATTCTAACTAAGAACTATTATCACATCCATACTTCCATACTAATATTATAAATACGAAAGTGTGTCTGTCTGTCTGTTACCTCTTCACGCCCAAACCCCTGAACCGATTTTGCTGAAATTTGGTATGGGGATACTTTGAGACCCGAGAAAGGACAAAGGATACTTTTTATCCCGGAAAAATGTTCCGCCGAGACAAACGAATTTTGGCGCAACGGAGTTGCGGGCGTCATCTAGTAATAAATAAAGCGGTAATAGTAGAATAGAATTTAAGAAGTGATCTAAGAAGTGTATTAAGTGAAAAAATTTGGTAGAAGCTTGTTAGATTTCCCCAAAAAGGTTTCGGCCGGGAAACAAGATTCCTCCACGCCTTTTCTGTGTCCCGAACTCGTAATTAAAGCCACGTCAAAAGTGATCTATCGATAGAGATGTGGTATGTGGTATCTTGAAATGCTATGATATAATCATTTTCAGAATTAAAGCTTTTTTGATAAGTTATTGCATAAATAAAATTTGGTAAATTTTCCTCATTCCTATTTTTTAAAATTAATATTACAATATTTAATTAATAAATTTTTTTTACAAAAAAGATTATAAAATGAAATCAGAAACTTTATTTACCAAAAGAGAATACGAATTTTCTTCATATAAATAAAAAGCTGGAATCAGTTACCTTGTAGGATTCATTACTTTTAAACTAAGATGGCGTTACTTTTTAGCTACATAAAAATCATTGAAGAAACAATATCATAGTAAAAATAATGTTTGGACACATTCAAATTAACGACTATCCCGAAAAAAAAAAACGGAACTTATTTTAAATTAAAAATTCAATCGCTGTTTCAATCGAGTAAATTACACTACTGAGCTTTAATCTAATAGTACGGAAGCCCTGAAACAATATTTTTTTTGTGATTACTAACAAGCTAATTTTTTGTGAGCAGCTACATTTTGATAAGACAAACAACATTTTTATTTTCCAAAAATCTCGAAAGTGGTAGCTAACAGAGATAGAAAGGATTTAATACTTTAACTCGATGGTCCTAAAATATGGATTGTTTTATTTGTAGGACAAGGTTACTCTTAAATTATATAACTATTAACCTACAAATATACAAGAAATCAGCTGGCTAGGTTTCCGTTTTAGGGTACAGTAGTCGACCAGGTTTTATTGATTACAGAACCCTAAAACGGAACCCTAACTAGCTGATTTTTTGTACCGTGTGACCGCGGGTTAGACGATCAAATTTTCGTCAATCTTTACCAGATTGATGAAAATTTGACCGTGTAACCGGCGACATACAACAGCTATAGAGATGTTCCTTCAATTTCTCACGACAAGCTTAGAGATCTCAATCGGCGCGTTTTCCCTAACTTCGTGATTTTATCCCGCAGTCTCGTTTCAGACGCCGCCGTTGTTAGACGTGTCACTACTATCACAGTGCACATCGATAAATTATCAAATAATGTTTAAACTTAAGAGTAATGTTTAAACTTAACTATGAATACTAAGACTTGAATCGCACGTTCAGTGCCTGCAGTTCAGTGGAAAAACTTAAATATAGACGTGGTGTGATGTGGTTTTAATATTTGTTTCGGTAAGTTATATTTTAGTTATCTTAAGTCTTTCGTCCCTTGTTGAATGTTAAATACAATATTTATATCTAATAGAATATTCATATAATGAATATTTAAATGTATACAGTATTATGTAGACAGACATTTAGATCTTATATTTTATAGTTTTATTCAGTTTTCAGATTTACTGTTATAAATTAAAAATGGTTAGTTGAATTATTTTATTTAAGAGTTACCCAATTTTTTAAATACAAATGAGATTTTTTATACAATATTTTGTAAATCTACAGAAAAACAAACTTTACAAAATATTGGTATGCAGAAACACAGTCAGAGTTTTGGAAGCTTCTTTGAAGGACGGTAGAATAAACTTTATGACCCAACGCTAGAACTTATAACAAAAAATAATATTTGGCAGAGATAGTCTTACTACCAAAGATTATACACACATTTAATTTGAAACTAGAGAGGTATAGGTAGTGTATTTTTAACAATATATAACGTTTTATATATTGTTAAAAAAATTGACTACGCTCGCGGGTTGATAGGCCAGTTTAGGAGTAGAATAATTTAGTTAACTTTAATTATTATTTTCAGAGTTGCAACTTCTATTATTTCAATTTTGTACTCTTGCTTTTATAGTGTTCTTCCTACTCCTCCTATTTTCTTCTGATTAATATCGTTGCGGTTCCCAAGACAGCTTTAGCATTTCCCTCGGGCTCCCTGAGATCATATCAAAGGGTTTTCGTGGTTGGGTGCTGCTGTCGTTCCTGGCGACATAGGAGATGCACTGGTAGGAATGTGTGGTGGGTCAAAGCCCGATTTAGCTATTATTGTTTTTCATTTCATTAACCGAACCCATTTACCTATGAAGCTAATTCTGTATAACACCAACATAAATTATTAGTTTGTTTCATCAAAGCGCCTAAGCCTACATTCAATGAAATGTCAACAGATTTGTAATACAGACTCGGGTAAAATAGACCATAATTAGAGTATTCGCATTAAAGTTTACAACTTTGATCGTAGACTTTAAACTTAAAAGCAAGCAATACTGGAGAGGTGCCAACTACACGGTGTTTTACCTTACATAACAATAATATATTTTGCTTCTTTTTGGTGTTTCTAGACCATTAGGCATCTACTCGATTGGAAAATATAGGTCGGATGTATAAGAGTCACTCAAGCTTCTAGAGAAATCTCTGTATTTTATTTTTATTATCTCTCAAACTAGCGTTAGTTTTCTATAAAACTAGACTTGGGACTTTGCGTATGAATTTATATGCGGTGAATTAAGAAAAAAGGGATCGTAAATGAAAGAAGAAACTAAAGGAGACAGAAAAAAATCTGGAAAAGGTGCGAGTTTTATTTTGATAAAAACTCAAAGTACATTTATCTATTTGGATATTTTTGATTATTAAATTTTCAGGGAATTGAAACAACTCTTTCGAAAAATTCACACGTTGTATTATATTAGATAATATTTAAATATAATATAATATGATTTTAATATTTAATTATTTTTATATTTCTATTGACCACTAACAGACTTTTCTATGTCCGATTGTCTGAAAAATAAATTAAGTAAAAGGTTAATAATTTGTTTTTAAGAACTAACGAGCTAAAGAGTAACATAATATTATAAAGTAAAAAAATACTTAATAGTTAGATACAATCTAAAAATCAGCCAAGTGCGAGTTGGACTCGCCCATGAAGGGTTCCGCAGCAGCAATAAGGTTTATTTCTTTTAAATTTAAAGGTTTTTGATTTATTTTTATATCTCAGTTGATTTAATGACAGTTAAGCTAAGGTTTACCATATATGATGAATAAAAAAAAAAACTACTTGCTAGATCTCGTTCAAACCAATTTTCGTTGGTAGTTTTTACATCATATATTTTTTTAGACTTAGCATCTACTTTAGAAGTTAGAGGGGAGGGGGACACATTTTACTACTTTGGAAGAGTCTCTCTTACAAACTATAATTGCAAACTATAATAAACTTGAATTCATTTTTTTCTAACCTGAATACCTAATTTAGGTTAGAAAAAATGGTAATATTAGGAACCTCAATATGGTTTTTGAAGAACTATCCATAAATACCCCACACGCATCTAAGGTTAGATGAAAAATATTTTTTTGTTTCAGTTATACCTACCTCTAAAATTTTTAATATTTTTTCCATTTTTGTATCAAAATCTTAATGCGATTTACATACTACATCTACTTACCAAATTTCAATAGTATAGCTCTTATATTTTCAGAGAAATTCGGAGAAAAGTGGCTGCGACATACGGACAGACAGACAGATATAACGAATCTACAAGGGTTCCGTTTTTTGCCATTTGGTTACGGAACCCTAAAAAGTGTTTAAATGAACGGTCAAAAGAATTAAATTACGAAGAAACAAAAAAAAATGTTACCATAATATAATAATGCTTTAGCTAAAATATTCAACCCTATCTTAGCCTACAAACCCCATAATATATTTGTAAGGTAATGTTATAATTATTACAACTATAAGAGCCATTGGTAGCTGCGCTGCAGTTTTACACTTTTGTAGCTACCGGCGACTTATTGTAATTATTGTAGTTGAGTCATATTGTAGTCCATGTAATTTTGTTATGTAAATCCGTTTTGTTTTTAATAAATCAACCATTAAATTATTATTAAACCAATTAAAACCATTATTATATTTCATAAATGCTGATTCTAAATAATTGTCAGTAAGTCGGTTTATGTATCTATTTTCCATTTGGATTTAACAATTTTTGTTTGCAACATTAATGAAACCTTTGTAACTAAATTACAGAAATGTTTTTAAAACTCGAGCCTTTGAAATTCGTTCTGTTTACACACTTAATTGCTTTTATTCATTAAAAATATTTTACATTCAATTGCAAGTATTTGTTTGGCACAATAATTTACTTTATTGAGATTGTTTTTAGTACAATTATAATACTTGTCACAAAAAACAAAAGAAGAGCCGAAGAAATACTTATTATTTGTTTTCAAAATAAATCAAAAACATCTATGGATACGAAATAGCTCGTATTTATTCTTTGTTTGTGGATTATGTACATATCTTTTATATTACGTTTTATAGTTACACCAAAATAAGATAAATCTTTTCGGTATAGCTACAAAACATATCAGCAATTATTATACTTGAAATTAACAACACTATCAATTGCAAGTTATTCAAAGGTTCATAACAAAAATAAATATTCATGCTTATTATAACAGCTGAGAGTAAAATTGAATGAGAGTTGTAAATTAAAACGAAAGTTGAATGCAAATGTTCATTTCTTATTCATTATGCTTTCTGTTAATAATTTTACAGCCATCTGAACCTGTATTTAAAAGGTTCACAGAACGATTGCTTTTAATACTAACCTGAATATAGTGATGGTTTCCGTAATTAATTTGAATGCAATTCATTTAAAATATAGTGTCATTTATCTTTACTAGAGTGAAGGAGGGAATTATTTTTATTAAGAATTATGGGTTTCCTAAATGCAGGACAAAGGTCTATCTTATGCGCAGCTGAAACAGCAAATCTAAAGGTGATTTTTCGATCTTCGCCATGAGCGACCGCAATCGACAAAAAATCAAATAAAATGCCACTTTATGACATAGATTATACTCTACGCCACTAACTTTTACGCCACAAGCGGCGGCAGCATGGATCGCCACACACATGTCGATACAAAAATTATAGGGCCTAACTACGGGGTAGGATGGCGTAGGATACGGGGTAGACATGCTTGCATGATATTTTGCGCAAACGAAGAATTATAAAAACTAAAATGAGAAATTATGTCCATGTGAGTGAGTTTCTACGTTTTCATTTACCTAAGGGCCGGGACACAAGAACACGGCACGACGTTGTACGACGTCGTACGGCGCCGTACCGTGTCGTGGGAATCCACGACGCGCGTCGTAAAAAACCACGGCACGGCATCGCACGGCATCGTACGGCGTCGTACGACGTCGCGTCGTAGAAACTCACGTAGAAATTCAAGATGAGGCGACGTCGTGCCGTGTTTTTGTGTCCCGGCCCTAACACAGTATTAGTACTGACATCATTTCGTTGATGTCTTTTTGTGGTTCGTAGCACTGCTACGAGATATGCTACGCCATGCCTACGCATTGGTATTACATTGTTGAAGAAATGAATTAATAAAAACAATTTAAAAACACTAATTACTAACCGAATTTAAACAAAAAAAGGAGGTTATCAATTCGACGCGTATGTATGTAATATTTCCAGAACTGCCCAATTTCCCTGCCCAATGTTAGTCTATATCAGCGTCTGAACAAATGTGCCAAATTTCAAAAGTGTATTTCTTTTTCTGTTTTTGTTGTACTAGGTATTGTTCAATTGGAATAGTGCAAGTTTCATCAAAATTGGTTCAGTAGTTTTGGAGATAGGGAGTTTTAATTATCAATTACGTACAATTTTTGAAATCGGTTTTATCTTTTTAGAATACAGTTATTATTAGACAATATTAATTTAGTATGATGTTTAAATAAATACAAAATATGGTGGTTGTAAGTGATTATGCTGCCTGTAATAACAAAGACTTATCCCATAGATCCCCAGGGATTTAGTAGTTTTCAATGTAGAAAGTGATTTAAATAGTTGGGCTATAAATAACTCGGATATTGAATCGACATTGGACATATTTAGTACATTTATACTTGAGACAATATTGAAGATTCCCGCAATACATTTTAAAATATACACAGTTTTATTGCTGTCGTTTTGTTCCTACAATTTTACACCGGAATATTTGTGTTGTCACTGCGGACAGATCGCACCCGAGCTTGCGGTGTCGGTCGAAAGCTTTGCAAAACTTTCGAAAGCTTACATTTTAAGCTTTTGTTTTTTGCATGACGTTTATGGCGGGAAAAGCTTAAAGTATGCTCACCAATTCGAGTTGCTCAAATGTTTTTGAGCAGTCGTGCATAGCAGAGACAATTAAAAAACAATTTTATTTTCAATTATTTTTTTTAATACGGCCATGTATGTTTTGTACAAATGCTACATATACTAGTCATGAACTTTACACTTCTCAGTAGCCTATTAATTCGTGTTTATGATTTAAACAATAACTTTTTTCTCTATTTATGTGCAGTATGGAGTTTAGGCATGAATGTATAGATAGCCTCCATTGGGTTAAATCAGACCGCAACGCGACGCGTACATACATTTCTAAATTTCATATGGATTTGACAGATTCGCAAGACGTCTCACGCAATTGAAATCTGTCAAATCCATACAAATTTATGTCGCGCCGTGCCTCGCCTCGTCGCGTTGCGGTCTGAATTGACCCTTAGAAATGCATCTACGCGTCACGTTGCGGTTTGAATTGGCCCTTATGGCTACAAGATCGAAATATACACTGGATCTATTGGTGACCGCTCGTAATCCATTTTGGTGCTCAAAGTGATATCACTCTCTTAGTCTTTCGACTCGACTAATTATTCACTCGAATGAATGCTTCATATCCAAACATTGGTTCAACTTTGTGTTGCACGCATATTGCATTATTATGACGACCTCTGTGCTTCTGGTTATGAGCGCGTTAGTAGCTCAAGCCGGGGGTCGCGGGTTCGAGTCCCGCCGATGGAAAAAAGTTTTCATAGTTCCTGGGTCATGGATGTGTATTAAATATATGTATCATATAACAAAAATCTTAAATATATGACGTATTGTAGTATAAAAGTATTAAATATATTTCCGTTGTCTGGTACCCGTAAGTCGTAACACAAGTTCTTCAGGTACTTTAAGCACGGGGCCAGACCAACGTGGTATGAAGCGTCCTTAGATATTATTATTATATTATTATTATCAATCTATAATATTGTGTCATCTGACATCAGCCTTATAAGAAAAGTCATCAGTAAAATAGACATACATTTGATGTCATAAAATTCTGCTTCCTGTTTTTCAGAACCGCATACGTGCAAGGTTAAAAGCTAGAGAAAATAGGAAAAGAAAATAAAAGATAGTAAAAATGACGTAACAAATCACAAGGAACGTAAACATTTTCGGTCATGGGACGTTAAGCGCGGGCAAAACACTAACTAAGCATTAAATAGTTATTTGTTAGCTAAACTGAGCTCAATCACAATGTGTGTTATTGTAATTGCTTTGCACCCTTTTAGTTCTAATACGGTGTGTAGATAATTACTTTAGTTAAGGCTGGATTCATATGCGGTGGCGAGAACGCGCGGTTTGACCGCTTAAACCGCAAGATCGCAATATTTATTTAAATAGCTGCACACTGTTATTTACAGCTTTACGCTTGTGATCTCGCGGTGTAGCCGCCAAACCGCGCGTTCGGGCGGACGCATATCAATCCAGTCTTAAGGGCCCTCTCTCCCTAAATTAGCAGGTCGATTGTCTGTCAACACATTAGAAGAACTGCAGGTGCGTTACCGGCCTTTTAAGAGAGAATACGCTCTGTTCTTAAAGATTGGTCGTATTGATCCGGACTGAAAATTATTTAATTGCAATTTATGGTACAACTTTTTCATATCTGTCATTAGAACTCATTTTATCTGTAAACAAATTTTATGTACAAATTAAAAATGTCACATATGCTGTTCTGTTGGTGAGTCTATAAAATAAGTAAATAAATAAATATCTATTTGTTAGCTAAACAAAGTCCAATCTAATACAAAATGGGTGTTATTATAATTGCTTTACACCCTTTTAGTTCTAATACGGTGTCTACATAATTACTGTAGTTTAGGGGAAATGTAATTATGATATACGAAGGAAAGGAAATAGATCTCCTATTTACTTGGTACAGTGTCTATTTAAATTAAGATGTATTTTTGGTCTTACTTCTTGCTGCTAACATTTAACTGGTAAGCCCACTGGCTTTCCAGTTTTAAACGTTTTGTAACCAAACAAACAGTTAAACCAACACACTTATTGGTTAACTCTACGTTATTTAGTCACGATTCATGGTAAAGTCTAACTTATGAGTTCTAGGCGACGAATCAAGGCACAAGTCAGAATATTATTATGTATTATACTTTTTAGGGTTCCGTAGCCAAAATGGCAAAAAAAGGAACCCTTATAGATTCTCCTTGTCTGTCTGTCTGTCTGTCTGTCTGTCTGTCTGTCTGTCCGTCCGTATGTTACAGCCAAGTGGCTGTAACATACGGAGAAAAGTTTCTCCGAAACTATAAGAGCTATACTATTGAAACTTGGTAAGTAGATGTAGTCTGTAAACCGCATTAAGATTTTGATACAAAAATGGAAAAAATATTAAAAATATTAGGGGTTCCCATAGGTACAACTGAAAAAAAAAAAACAATTGTCTAACCTATGCGTGTAGGGTATCTATGGATAGGTCTTCAAAAATCATATTGAGGTTTCTGATATCATTTTTTTCTAATCTAAATAGTTTGCGAGAGAGACTCTTCCAAAGTGGTAAAATGTGTGTCCCCCCCCCCTCTAACTTCTAAAGTAGGAGCATGATAATTCAAAAAAAAATATATGATGTATATTACTATAAAAACTACCAACGAAAATTAGTTTGAACGAGGTCTATCAAGTAGTTTTTTTTATATGTCATAAATGGTAAACCTTAATTTAACTTTCATTAAATCAACTAAAATATAAAAATAAATCAAAAACTTTTTAATTTTATAGAAATAAACCTTATTGCTGCTGCGGAACCCTTTACGTTAGTAAATCTTTTAAAGGTCAATGTCTTTACAATAAAATCCCAGAAAACGTTCAAAATCTTTAGACTAAAAAGTAGTCAAAGAACGTTTGTGTGTCAAAGCCTATTATAAGGTCAATGATTTCATAAACGACGGCACATCTTGGGAGTAGGATGGCTGCTTGCAAGGCTACTTCTACATTATTTTATGACTTACAATTATGTATGTATGTTGACATTGTATAATTTTAAGTTACAGCATTGTAAACTTTATTTTAAAAGATTAATTTTTTTCTCACTTTTTTTGGTAAATAAAGTGGGCCCCCTGCGAGTTTCTTACGCCGGTTCTTCTCGCCGGGTTAGTTCCCGAACCGGTGGTAGGCATCATGTAGACTTTCAGAAAATATTTGCAAAAATTTATTCTGAATAAAAAAAAATGAGTTTGAGTTTGAGTTGAGTTTGAGTTTCATGGGCGAGTCCAACTCGCACTTGGCCGGTTTTTTTATAAAATTACGTGTCTTGCTATTTTGAATAAGTTCTAATAATTTCGTACAATACTGCTAAATTTACGTAGCTACTGTTATTTTATTAAATATATTTTTCGTTGCTAAAATATTTAATATATATCATATTTTGGCGATGACAAAAAAGAGAATGTAATTTATTAAATTTATTTGGGAAGCTAATATTTTTGCTCTCCACTATACGAAATCAAGTTTGTGATTGAACGTGATTTGATTTGAAATGCGCCTTCAAGAAATTCAATTGTTACAGGTTCATACTCCTAAGAGTTCATACGAAACGAGAAGAAACGAAGCGAAAAAACGCGTTTGCAAAATAACTTAATTTCTTATTTGTGATAATTATATTTTTTTCATTTATTTTGACAACAAACAGTCATATACAAAGGCAATACAATATAAAATAATTATACACAGAATTAAAATGCGTTTTACAACAGCGTTACTTCGGTAGGCATCTCGACATTGTGCTGTTATTATGTCTACTTGTGCATTCACGGAGAAATATATTCACTGGTTTCATTAGGTTGCGTCTCGTTACATCTTGTTTCGATGTGAACTCACCCTAACATTTATAGGATTCTGAGAAACCATCTTTTCATGTGCAATCTACAGGGCATATTATATTGCGAATGTAGGTATAGTATTATAGTTTCCGAGAAATATAACGTAACTTCTTATTCCAATCCAACCAACCTATCCAATATCCATAATATTTCCGTACTACAATAATAATTCAAGACGTGAATGGAAGAATGAGGTAAGTAACATGAAAAACTTCCCGATTTTTTGCTTAAATGAAGGCTTTAGAACCAGAAAAAATATTTGAAATAGAAAAACTATGAAGTATATGTGTAGCCAGGTATATTAGCTAGGTTATGAAGTAGAAAAACTACAAGTTTTATTAAAATAATTAGGGAAAAATGAGTTATTGTCCGTATGTTACGAAATGTTATTTGTTCGATTCTTCCACTCACGTCTTCAATTATTATTATTATTATTATACCTACTGGCTACTGCATGACTGGTGAGACATGTTCAATACTCGAGGACGTGATATTTGACAATAGCCAAATATCACGTCCTAAAATAATAATATTAGATAAAAAAAAATATAAAAATAATATCAATTGATCACTGGGTAAATGTAGCTTAAGATTAAATTATAATAGGCTACTTGACATATATTTAATTTCATTGAAAAAATGCATATTTCTAGTAGAACTTGGCCTAGGAAACTGTATTTCACCCTTATCGTGAAATAAAAGCTTATGATTGATAAATAAAGTCGATTTGAAAATATGATTTTATGAAAATAGGAATTGTACTGACGAAAACGCTTTTGCGGTACTTCCGATCTGGATGTGACGTCATCCCATTTGTAATTTAATATCTTTTATTTATCGCGCTCGTTATATGTAAGTTTATTTGTACATAAATAATATGAATAAGCCTAGAAAGATTTATAAAATATATTTTCTTGAATAATTCAAATAAAACATCAGTTTTATATATTATCTCCATTTATTGTAGTTAGGAAATGAAATGGCCCAAACTTTTCTACAAAAGTGTTCAACATTACAAATGATTTCTAAATTCTTTTTAAATTTTTTAAGCACTGTTAGACTCGTACGTTTAGCACATAAAACTTTTTTCAATAAAGAAAGTATAAAATACAAAAAACATGACGTCACACTATGGCGGCACAATGGCGGACAGTGTTTTCGGCGCCATATATAGGGCATATTTTTCAATCAACATTTTATGGGTTTCTACTGTTTAAAATATTAAAATATTAGTTTTTTTTAGTGAAAATGAATGATTAAGAATCGATTAGAATGAAGAGAAAAAATAGATCAAGTAGCCTATTATTATAATATATTAACGCATATATTAACGCATAGACACCGTGCGCGGGAAGGGTAGCGGCGCGGTGTTTCTTTGATGGCGCATGGACACCGCACCGGCCGTATAGTAGTACCTAGTACCCCAGTACAACCCGTTCGCGCTAAGTTTGCCGCTGTCAACTTTCACGCGCTTACCGTTCTCTTACTCACTCGGTTCTGTGAGTGAATGTGAGTGAGTGAAAGAACGGTAAACGCGTGACTGCTGACAGCAGCAAACTTAGCGCGAATGGGTAGTAGACTTAATTTTTTTTTTAAATTAATTAAACCAAGAATTTTTTTTGCACCAGTGTTTAGAGGAGGTCACAAATAGCTTAAATTCAATAAAAATTATAAGGACTAAAGTTGTAGAGAATTAAATTTTCAACAAATTTAATCCTTGTCATTTTCTTAAAAAAAATAAAAATAAAGGAGATCTAGCTAAAAAAAGATTGGACCTTCAAATCAATATGGCGGCTATAACGCACTCGTCGGATTTGGTCGAGTTTTTGAATTTAAGCTATTTGTGACCTCCTCTTAACATTGGTGCAAAAAAATTCTGACTATATTTAATTTCAGATTCCCATACAAGGCTGAACTAACTCTACTGGGCTAAAGTGCCTACTTGCCGAGTGGCGTAATTTACTAAGTGTCCATGATTCATTTATTTAAAGGAAATTCGGACAAAAATTAAGTACGTCTACCTAATTTTATTACATAATGAAAATAAGAATCGAGTACAGGGTATCGAGTTAAGGGGATTGACGATCCTTAAGTATTGAACATGTCTGTTACCTTTACGCCAAACTACTATCGATTTTACAGAAATTTGGTATGGAGAAACCGTAAGTCCCGGGAAAAAACGTTTATTATGATACTTTTTATCCCAAAAAAAATGTACGGTCCCGACGCGATAAACGCATTTTCGCGCAATGAAGTTGCAGACATCAACTAGTTGATATTTTATTCATCATCATCATCATCATCATTGAATTAAGTAGGTAAAATGTAGTTAGAAATATTAATTAAAAATTTTAATAAGATCTTAGAAAACTCAAGTATAACTTTCTACTTTAGTAAGAACTGGCCATGTTATAAAAGTTTGAGTACTTTTCCAATATAACCGGCATATAGGTTGGCGATACGTTCAATATTATTTTAACGTCTTATCTTTTATGTCTAAAGTAAAACTAGGCTATAACTTCGCTTATTAGTTTCTCGGAGATATGCAACAGGCAGGTAGACGTAATAATATTCCCTAAGATATATTTTACTAGCTGTTGTCCGCGACTTCGTCTGCGACGAAATTTTTAAATTTTTTTTTAAATAAAAAGTATCATATGTTACTTCTGATACCTCCAAGAGTATGTGTACAAAGTTTCATGATGATTCGTTTAGTAGTTTTTGCGTGAAAAGTGTAATAAACATCCACGCTTTCACATTTATAATATTAGCAAGTATCTTATAGAAGACTGATAATAATCTATATACAGGGTGCAATTAAACCTTCCTGCCAATTTTTTTCCAGGGCTTAGGTATCATTAGGAGAGTCCAGTTAACCAACAAAAATTGGGTGTTACTTTTTTTAAGACATAATATTTTATCCCATTTAAAATCGTTGCAGAATGGTCACTTGCGGCGCGGGGGAATGACAGGGGGTAACGCGGGGAGAGGCGTGCACGCGGGGGCACACCACGCGCGGGCGACGCGCCGTGTCCATTAATAGTAGTGTTTTTTAGGATAACATTCGGAAGCTTTTTCTCAACATTTTAGTACTGAGTGATTATAAAAGAAAAAATACGTATATTTTAATTTTTAACAAGGATCAACATATCAAAATTTGGCAGGAAGGTTTAATTGCACCCTGTATACGTGTATACGTGGGAGAATCATGCTTCGGCACGAATGGGCCGGCTCGACCGGAGAAATACCACGCTCTCACAGAAAACTGGCGTGAAACGAGTGTCCATGGGCGACGGAAGTTGCTTTCCATCAGGTGACCCGTTTGCTCGTTTGCCCCCCTTATTTCATAGAAAAAATCTTGACCATGAATTTATCCAAACTAATATTATAAATGCGAAAGTGTGTCTGTCTGTCTGTCTGTCTGTCTGTTACCTCTTCACGCCCAAACCGCTGGACCGATTTTGCTGAAATTTGGCATGGAGATACCTTGAGTCCCGGGAAAGGACATAGGCTAATTTTTATCCCGCAAAAATGAACGGTTCCCGCGTGATAAACGAGTTTTGGCGCAACGGAGTTGCGGGCATCATCTAGCTTAGAAATAAATTAGCCACACATTTTGGCTTTTGCCGTATTTGACACTACCTTTGTCTATCTCTGTAGATCAAGCTGACTAGGATCGCTACAACTTCTTTCCGTTCTTAAAACGATTAAACCGAAACTCCTAAGCTTGATACAAAATACCTACTGTATTTATAATTAATAAACTTTTTTTTTAATAATAATAAACTGGCAATATAGTAATATTAAACAATATAAAACAAATACGCTACATTGTATATTTTTTGAGATACCGAAAATGTAGCTACTTATTTTCGGTATCTCAAAAATGTGTCCATACGAAATATCATTAATAATTTGTTGCAAATTGCTAAGCGTGAAAAGGAAATTGATAGACACACTACCATCATATAAATAAGTATAAAAGTGTAGATATCTTATTCTGCACAGATAATATCATGACATTTTAAGGAAAAACAAATTTGCAAGCGCTGATTTATAATGAAAACAGCTAGCGATGAAGTAGTAAATAACCTATGACAGTAAACTTATTTACAGCTTTCCTAATGTGTTTTCGTGGAGCAGCTTTTAAATAAGTCAGAAAACATCGGAGTTATTTTCTACTGCTGTATGCGATATTATACTCGTAAAGGTCAGTGCACATTGCCAGAAACGAGGAGATAATATCCATACTTCCATACTAATATTATAAATGCGAAAGTGTGTCTGTCTGTCTGTCTGTCTGTCTGTTACCTCTTCACGCTCAAACCGCTCAACCGATTTTGCTGAAATTTGGCATGAAGATACTTTGAGTCCTGGGAAAGGACATAGAATACTTTTATCCCGGAAAAATGTACAGTTCCACTGCGATAAATGAGTTTTGGCGCAACGAAGTTGCGGGCGTCATCTAGTATAATATATTTTGTTTATTATAATTTAGTGTTGGAGCTTGTATGATTGGGTTTATTAGATTTTAGGGCAGTATATTATTAATTTCTAGTAAATATGTTTAAGTTTGTTTTGGTAATATCTAGCAAGATCATGCAATTATACTTCAATAAGTTTAGCCAAGTTAGTGAGATTTTTCTAAATCGTTAATTCAAAAATAATACAAAGGTAGCTTACACTAATATACCGCCAAACTAAAAAGTTTATTGGCAAGTACGCGCTCTTAACATAATATTAATTGCCAATATTGATGAAAATAAATATGCACTTCGGTTTTTCAGAATAATGAAGCATAAGAGGTTTGCATTAATATTAAATGAACAAAGTACCCAACAATTTTGTAACAAGGGAAAGATTTGAGAAAAGAGCTTCAGAAATCATCGAGTCTTATGTTACAATATCGATATAGTACAGGGAGTCCTACAACATATTTTTTTTATTACTATCAAGTTAATTTTTTGTGAGTAGCTTCATTTTGATAAGAACGAACGAACGAACAACATATTTTTCACTCGCAAAAAATCTCGAAAGTGATAAGTAACAGAGATAGAAAGTATTTCTTTACTGTAATTTAATGAAGAGTTTGACAGATAATAATAATATCGACCCGACCCGGCGTCGCACGGGTATAAAATATATAGCCACTGAAAAAATGATTAAAATCGATAGCCTATGATCCTTCACGTGGTCTACTTCTTATCTGTGCCAAAAAACATAAAAATTGCTCCAGTAGTTGACGAGATAAGCCCTTTCAAATAATTTCCCCCGTTTTTTCCACATTCTCCTAATAGTCTTAGCGTGATAAAATATAGCCTTCCTCAATAAATAGGCTATCTAACACTGAAAGAATTTTTCAAATCGGACCAGTAAGCTAAGCTAGGCTAACTGCTTGCGCTAACTTGAACGCGCCAATCTTAGTCTGCACTAAGATTGGCGCGTTCAAGTTAGCGCTGCCAAATAAATTTTCCCGTTTTTTCCACATTTTCCTTATTTCTTCGCTCCTATTAGTCTTAGCGTGATAAAATATAGCCTATAGCCTTCCTCGATAAATGGGCTATCTAACATTGAAAGAATAATCAAAATCTGTTGCGTAGTTTTAAAGATTAAAGGGAACAAAGGGACATGAGGGAAAAAAGCGACTTTGTTTTATAATATGTATAGATAGTTATATAGATATAGTTAAGTAATATTCGTCTGTGAGTGCGGCAGTATATCTTACTGTCGCACTCAATACTAAATTGATACTGTGAACTAAACATAAAAGTATATTCTGTAGAATATTTGAAACCTGTTGTTATTCTCCTATTTGCAACACTAATTTTAGTGTGTACGAGTAATTCTGAAATAAGCCTGATCTATCGATAATTTCAGTCGAAACCCCGTTTACGGTAGCAACCCTAATTTCGTGTAAAACATGGTTGAGTTTCGTAAATTTTTAATGAAGTTTTAATCCTGAAATACCTGGAAGATTGATGATCATAAATATCGGCTGCTTTATAATACCCCACAACACTTTAGCGTAGTTTGTCGTATAGCTAATTAAACAAGTGTAAGTTTGTTTGGCATCAATCCCTTTGAAAGCTTTGTGCCTTTTATCTCGTATGAGCATATTTTTAATTAATGCTTTTTTTGATTGTATGACTTTAATTAACTTTTATTATCGTGGGAAGTCACAATACGACGATTTTTCTAGCTTTTTTAATTTTTACGACTTCTCTCGTTCACTTTTAAGTGCATCGACGCTCAAGTCAAGGATTAAAAAAGTTTTTAATGTTTATTCGTCGTTGAAAATAGGAACGAGTAATAAATGCTCCGTTCCGCCGAAATTTGTTTATGGCGCAGTAATAGTACATTTTTTCTGGGATGAAAAGCATCTTATGTCCTTTCCCGGGACTATCAACATACTACTTTTTAGCAAAATCGGTTCAGCGGTTCGGGGGTGAAGAGGTTATAGACAAACAGACTTTCGCATTTATAATTATACTAGTATGGGATATATTCTGTGGTATGGGTAAAAAAATAGCAATGCGTAGCTGCGGCCTAGCAGATCTCGTAGCATCGCTACGTAGCATAGAAAATACAAACGAATACTTTTTTTGTTAGTGGTGATAATAAAAAAAGAATGTCGTAAAATGTAAATCTTCTTGCGTAAGATATACATGTTACCCAATTTACCCGAGCCATTTTTACAGAAATCGCGGATTCGAATCATGCAAACTGCATCAGAAAGTTTTCATTGTTGCTGATCATGGATGTGTAAATAATACTATGTGTAGCAGGAATCTTTAATTTAATAATATTATGTCATGTACTATAAAAGCTTGAAATAACATTTTCTGCTTGTTCTTTTACATTAGATACTAACAATGGGCCGTAATTATTATAACTTACATATTATGAACTGGATCACGCTCGCAACTTTGTTGCGCCAAATCTCGATTATCGCGCGGGAGCCGTACATTTTCCGGGACAAAAAGTATCATAATATATCCTTTCAATTCATTTATTAATATATCAATTTCAGCAAAATCGGTTTAGCGGTTTGGGCGTGATGAGGTAACAGACAGACAAAACAGACAGATAGACACACTTTCGCAATTTGTAATATTAGTATGTATATTATGGATTTGTAGCCGTTTGAAGCCTATGTTCATTTTTCCACACGTGACCGTCCCTGAATGTGGCAGTTGACGTCAGCTCAATCCGGCACTCAGATCTATGTTTAGAACACTTGTTTAGAGATAGTCTCGATTGCTTTGTACACAAAGAGGAATATCTCAAGTGCTTTTTCACAGCTATTTTATCGCACCGAAAAAATATTTATAACATTTAAAATCGATATTTTTTTGAAAAAAAGTTAAGACAATCATGTTTTTTATTTTTATTTCAAAAAGAGTGTATTCGCGCTGGGGGATTGCCCATACAAATCACAAAATTTTTTGTGTTTTCAGAGCTGCTACTTTCACAGTGAACTCTTTATAAGGGATACATGTTCACCCTAAAGTGTTATCACTTTTTACACCTGTTTATAAATAAAAATAAATTTTTAGTGTTGCGTTCTTTTGTCTTTTTCCGAAATGAATATAGTTAATAGTATCCTATGTCCTTTCCCGGGACTCATAGTATATCTTCATACTCAATTTCATTAACATCGGTCCGGCGGTTTAAGCGTGAAGAGGTAACACACAAACACACTTTTGCATTTATAACAATCATTTACAACAAGTTCCTTCAGTGTACAGCTTGTCGAGGGAATTAAATTAGCTCCTTCAAAGACCCGCAATATCGACTGCAAGGGAAACTTCGTACGAAAGTTTAACGTATTAAAAATAAATATTATAAAAAAGATGATGCCCGCAACTCATTTCGAAGTTTATCGCGCGGGAACCGTCCATTTTTCCGGGATAAAAAATATCCTATGTCCTTTCCCGGGACTTAATGTATGGCCATAAAAAATTTCAGCAAAATCGGTTTAGCGGTTTTCTTTCGCATTTACAATATTAGTAGGTAGATATTTGTGAACATGAATGGTTCTTAGTGTAAATACTACTAAATATTCAGGCGCTTAAAAGGGAGAAAAACTAGCCTCGTACATTTTATAAAAACAGCGAAAAATCCAATCAACAATTTTTTACCCTTTGACTATCAACTCCTAACAAAATACTATCGGTCTTACTACAAAAGATTTAAACACCTGTTGAACAGTTGATTAGAGAAAAATTCAGAATCAATCTCAAAACAACTGTTCAATAGATGTTTAATCTTTTGTGGTAAGACTGTATCGACGGTTAAAAGGAAAAAAGGTATAAGTGCCAAAAAGTTAAATGTTCAGGAGAGTCGTTTAAAGTTTTGAGTTTAAGAAAAACTGACGTATCCCTGTTATTTTTAGAGAATTGCTTAAAAGATATAAGTAGCCGAAAGCTGTAGACAAATATTTTTGCAGGGGTACAAGCACCTTTACAGACAAACTGACCTGAAATTTTGTCGGTTACAATAAATACTACTAGGAAATTGATTTTTTTTGCTAGGGCATAAACGCCAAAAAACTCATCGTGGAGCTATGAGAGTAAGATGGCATTTAAAACTCATTTTTGACAAAAAATTTCGCTTATGCCCTATTTCCTTTTAACCGTCGGTATGGTCCTAGCGAATATGACAAAACAACGTTTGCCAGGCAAGCTGATGTAAATAGAACCAGCTGATGTTGAAGGGTTTTAAGCTACTGCATAGCGTTTATCGCGGACTTTGAGCGGCGATCGAATCAAAGAATTCCGTAGGTACCAAAAATAAATCTAACACGCCCCACTCGTGCGGCGTTGCATCGCCTAATTCGTTTCATCTAGGCAGACTTCGGCACAGTGTTTGTGTGCTTGCTACTAGACGTATGCGAATTATAATAATAATTGTATAAGTTGATAAAAACAGCTATGCCATAGCCTTACCGCGGCAGTTTCCGAGTGCCACGTATTTTTTGAATAATAAACAGAAATCTTTGCAAGCAAAATCTGCTTTGGAACCAAATTGTAACCAAATAGGTACCAAAAATTGAACCAAATTTTAACCAAATCTCACGTTTTCAATACTAATTCTACTCGTACAAGAAACTTTGTGTGTAATTAGTCAAAGACGTTACTGATTAGTTTACTTTAAACGTTAACTAACATTTTGAAGTAACTTCAGCCAGAACAGAGGAAATTTTGCCTCGGGTAACTACCATAACTATTACATTCTATCTAACCATCTTACAGATTGACTAATTTCTACTAAACATGTTGCGTAATAATAATATATTCGGAAGAATTTAAATGAGCGTTCAAAAAACGCTGACGATCAAAAAAATTGAATTGACTTTTTTGTGTATCTGATTTGTACCACCTAAGAAGAATTTCTCAGTTTTGACGATTTTTAGTTTGAATAATTTTTGAACAGATAAACAAATAAGAATATTTAGATAAAAAATTGTTCTTAGTATCGACGTAGAGAAAGATAATTTTTTGACCGTCAGTTATTTTTGGATGCTCATTAAAACTAAACAATTTTTTTTTACTTAAAAACAGAATCCGGACGATTATGTTTTTAAGTAAAAAAAAATGGCACAGTAAAAAAAATACGCCAAATATATATTTTGCGCAAGTCTCGCACTTGTCTTCATAATATACTGACTTTGCGGTCAAAGGTATAAAATGGCGTCTAAAAAGCTCTTAAGCTCACAAAGGTAGACGTTTTTCTATTATATTGTGTTCACTAATAAGGGTTTTCCACAAGAACGCGTTAAAAGCTTACAAAATAATGTTATTTTATATTTACACACAATGACATGAAAGAGAGTGACAAGGCAATATTCTTTGTTGTCATGGTATTTTAATATTTATTTTTCAATTGTTTTGATATGAATTTGATGAATTGCATAATGTGTTGAAAATACTGAGATTAGAAAAAATATAGTAACGAATAATAATTATTTAAAAAGACCTTTCTTTTTTATGTCTATTATGGTTTTTTCCGTTTTGTTTCACTCAATACTATCAAAAATATCCACAGCCGAACATAATTATAATCTCCTCCTTTTTGAATGTCGGTTAAAAACAACATCTATTGTAAGTAATATTATAATACACTACACACTTATACACATCTATACTAATCTATACTTCTATACTAATATTATAAAGAGGTAAACTTTGTTTGTTTGTTTAATTGTAATGAATAGGCTCAAAAACTACTGGACGGATTTTAAAAATTCTTTCACCATTCGAAAGCTACATTATTTACGAGTAACATAGGCTAATTTTTATTTTGAAAAATATAGGGTTCCGTAAGATATTTCAGTTTTTCGGAAACAAGCAGAAAATTTACTTATTTTGCGTACGCTGCCTAAACTATAAAAGATAGAACATACAATATTATAAGTATAAGTATAAATATTCTAAGTATACATACAATGTTCTAAGTAAATGTAGATCTTATAAATATCTACAAAAATGTCCGTGACTAACCTATCTATGTCAAGTGAGGCACAACAACCATTTTTTTATTTAAAAATCTTGATTTTTTTTGGACTACATTTAAACGCATTTATTTTACTCATGCTAATAATCTTTATCAAAATAAATTATTTCCTTACTAAGTACAATGAATGTAGATAATATGTGGTCTTTGAATGATTAAAATTGGACGTTTGGTTTAGAAGTTATGGCGAAATTAAAATATTGCGAATTACGCCCGTTTCGAAGTGGGCGCTACCAAGGTACGCTCGCGGGAGGGGAGTTTAGATCTATGAGTAGTATGTCACATCTATGAGTAGTAGTTAGAAGTAGTAGATCTGTGAGTAAACAAACAAAGTTTACCTCTTTATAATATTAGTATAGATTAAAAACTACTGAATCGATTTTAATCATTCATTCAGTGAGTGACATAGGCTATATATTTTATACCCGTGCGGAACCGGGGCGGGTCACTAGTGATTCAGTAAACAACAATTTTATACATTTTCGTAAAAGTATAATGAGGATAAAAGAAAATATAATATAACATACTAGATGTTCCGCGCGGCACTCAAACCAAATTTGATTTTGATAAGGCAATTGCCTTCCTCCCGTGATAAATTTCTGAAACCCAGGGTTTTCCTAAAAAAGATAACAATGAATCCTTAAACTTAAACCTCGAGAGGTTGTCTCGAGAAACAAAAGACGGTCAAGTATTTGTGAATTGTGGAAAACGGAATCTAGGTTTGTTCCTGTTGAACGAATTGGAGCTTTGTTACTATCGGTTTAAGGATTCTAATAATTTGCTCGTTGTCACTGTTGTTGCTTTATATCATCTGCCTGCGGCTACGCGTTTATTTTATTTCGGGATTCGCAACTCTTTTTAAAGAAGCTAAGCTTAATCTGTCATGTCAATCCGTAGATCTACAGTTCAATCAACTTTTTTGCGACAAGATCACAATTTATACATGTGAAAGTGTGTCTGTCTGTCTGTCCTAATCCTTTTCATATATGTAATTGATTGTACTGTTGGTTCTTGGTGGAAATTCATGTTGAATACTAATGAAACACTATTTTTCGTGCACTTTTTCCACTATATTAAGAAACTATTATAATTTTTAACAAATAACATGACCGGTTTCGACATAAATCATCTTCAGGTGTACTTAGTGTAGGTAGCTTTACAAAATTAAATATGGTCCTTTTCACGCCAAAAGCGCTACACCGATTTTGTTGAAATTTGGTATCGAGATACTCTGAGTTTCGGGAAAGGACGTAGGATACCTTTTTATCCGGAAAAGTGTACGGTTCACGCGCGATAAACTTTATGCTCAAGGGAGTTGCGGGTATCATCTGGTCTAAAATATAATAACAAATATCGAAGTTGTGGGCGTAACACAATAGCCTATCAATGGGAATTTGAGAAGGATAATTAACATCGTTCGTTCAATCATTCACAAGCTAATGGTTCTGTTCAAACAAAAGTGTAAATCTAAGAGAATGTTTTATGATTAATAAATCTTTGACGATAGTATTATCGTAATTGTAAAATGTTTTAAGCACCTACCATAAATTAGAACAGAATTCCATACTATTCTTATTAAAGCCCGTCACAGACTTAGCTATAATATATATTAATATATTTACAGCTAGGCATATTAATATATTTATTTTCTATACTAAATCCACATGTCACAGAAATATATTATATTGTTACGTGCTAGGGTTCGAGGATTCGGAGAGAAAGACCTGGTGACTCTCTTGAAGACTTTATTCACAAACACTAGCTCACACAAATCACTAAGTCCAAACACTAAGCACTAGATCCAAATCACTGAGCACTATCACTGTCCTAGATCGTAGCCGAGTCGTTAGTTCACTATCACAATCACTCACTATTGATCACTTGTTTTCACTATTGAAATCGCCTTGATGATCGCTCGGATCGAACTGAGTTGACTGCCGGCTTGTTTACCTTTTATATGGCCCGCGTCGAATTCTGGAGCGTTCTATTTTGGATTGTTTACGTAAACACGCGATTCACATAAACAAGGGTCGGGCTTTTCTAGAAGGTACGCGCAACTGTCGCGCGCAGGTAAACAACTGCCCGTATCCGTAACACTACTCCCCTCTTAGAGATGCTCGTCCCGAGCATCGTTGTTACTGCCATGATAGCGCGCCAAACGGTCTATGTGTACCACTTTGAATGTGCCTCTTGGTGGCTTTTGAATCCTGTAAGTCACATCATTCAATCGGGTAACCACTTTATATGGGCCGTCCCACTTGGTCTGCAACTTTGGAGATTTCCCTTTTCGGCGAGTTGGGTTATGCAGCCATACCAGTGACCCTTCTTCGAAGCCGCTCGTGTTCGATCTCCGGTCGTATCTGGTCTTCATGTTCTCACTTGACTGTAACCCATTTTCCCGAACCATGGCGTGTATGTAGTGCATCTTTTCCCTTAAATCGCAGACATAGTCTTGTACGGTCTTTGGTTCCCCCGGTGACGCTCCTGTCAAGAGGTCTATTGGTATTCGTAGTTCTCTACCGTAATTGACATAAGCCGGGGTAGCTTTTATGCTCTCGTGCTCGGCGGTACGGTACGAGAGAAGGAAGAGTGGTATATACTTGTCCCAATCCTTTTGTCTGTCATCTACCAATTTCGCCAAATGCCTCTCTAGAGTCTGGTTAAATCTTTCAACCATTCCATCAGACTGTGGATGGTACGCGGTGGTCCTCGTCTTATGCATTCCCAAAATTCTGCACACTTCCTGGAAGACCTGCGATTCGAAGTTCCTGCCCTGATCGGAATGGATTTCGAGAGGCACACCAAAGCGAGATATTACTTCTTCGACTAGCTTAGAAGCAATCGTTGTAGCTTCTTGGTTTGGTATGGCGAACACTTCGGGCCATTTGGTGAAATAGTCCATGACGACCATAAAGTACTTGTTTCCCGATTCCGTCACGGGAAATGGCCCAGCTACGTCAACTGCAATTCGTTCCCACGGTGCGCCAACGTTATACAAGCGCAGGTTCCCACGGCTCCTTGTCTGTGGTCCCTTGACTGCAGCGCAAGTAGTACATTTGCGGCACCACTCCTGCACATCATCTCGACAATGCAACCAGTAGAATCGTTCTCGCACTTTTGTTAACGTCCTCTTAACACCTAGATGACCTCCTGATACGCCATCGTGTATTTCACGGAGAACATCCGGTACTCTCGTTCTTGGGACAACTATCTGAAGATGGGACTCTCTGCCGTTAGTCTTCTCCCATTTTCGATAAAGTATTCCATTTTGAAGTATCAGACTATCCCATTGCGCCCAGTACGCCTTAGTGACAGCGCCAGTGGGTGCAACCTCACTCCAGATTGGTTTTTCGTCACCTCGTTTCTTCCATGTGATGATGTGCCGTAGGTCGTCATCTGTTTCTTGAGCCTCCCTCATAGCATCATTCTCCCATGGACCCAAAGGACTTGTATTCGTTAACTTTAATGTCACTTCATTAGATTCCTGCTTAACACAATGTTTGCAGTCCTCTGAACACGGTCTTCGTGAAAGGGCGTCGGCATTCCCATGCGCCTTTCCGCTGCGGTGTTCCGTCTTGAAGTCGTACTCCTGGAGCTGTTCAATCCATCGAGCTACTTGACCTTCAGGGTTCTTGAATTGCAGTAGCCACTTCAACGCTGCGTGATCAGTTCGCAGTAAAAACTGTCTGCCGATGAGATATTTGCTGAAATGTTGTAGCGTCTTTACAACAGCCAAGAGTTCTCTTCTTGTCACACAGTAGTTTCTCTCTGGCTTAGATAAAGATTTGCTGAAATATGCAATTACAACTTCTCTTTCGCCCTGTTTTTGAGATAACACCCCTCCAATGGCCGTGTTGCTTGCGTCCGTGTCGACTATAAACTGACCTTCAGGTTGTGGATACCCCAGGATTGGTGTTTCACACAGATGTTTCTTCAGTTTCTGAAAAGAATCTTCAGAAGTCTCGTCCCACATAAACTGTCGTTTATCTTCCGTCAGCCGATGTAATGGCTTGGCTATCTCTGAGAATCCCTTAACAAAACGCCTGTAGTAGGAGCATAGTCCGAGAAATGCCCGCACTTCGGTTTTGTTCTTAGGGGTTGGCCAATTTTGAACTGCTTCCAGTTTCTCCGGGTCCGTCTGGATTCCATCACTGGAGATGACATGGCCGAGATAATTGACCTTACTTCTGAACAAACGACACTTTTTCGGATTCAGCTTTAACTTGGCTCCCTCTATTTTGGCGACAACTCGTTCTAAGTTTCGCAAATGGTCCTCGAAGTCGCGGCCAACAATGATGACGTCGTCCAAGTAGACTAAGCAAGCCTCTCCAACTAAGCCTGCCAGTACACACTCCATGAGTCGCTCAAATGTGGCAGGTGCGTTGCACAATCCAAAGGGCATGACGTTAAACTGCCATAGACCTTTACCGGTGGAAAAAGCTGTCTTCTCCTTGTCTTTTGGGTGAATTTCCACCTGCCAGTATCCAGATTTCAGGTCCAGGGTCGAAAACCATTTCATGCCACTCAAGGTATCCAGAGTGTCGTCGATTCGAGGTAATGGATAGCTGTCCTTCTTAGTGACATCATTGAGACGCCTGTAGTCCACACAGAATCTTGTGCTGCCATCTTTCTTCTTCACTAATACAACAGGTGAGCACCACGGACTTGCAGACGGTTCAATAATCTTATGCCTTCTCATGTCCTCCAAAAGGCCTTCAACTTCTTTTTCCTTTGCAATGGGTATCCGTCTTGCTCGTTGACGAATTGGGTTCTCGTTTCCGGTATCTATCCTGTGCTGAACCATCGACGTTCTTCCAAGGTCACCTTCCTGACTGGAGAAGATATTCGCGTGGCGTTGTAAAAACTTCTTAGCTTTCATGCTCTGCGAATAAGTCAGATTACTCTTGCAGTCATCGAGTAGCTCAGTCACTATTCCATAGTTGCTGCCGTTGGCTGAGTCTGAGCCTGTGATCGAACTACACTTTCTCATCCAGACAACTTCCTCGCACTTTCCAATGACGTCACCTTTGTTCAAGCAGATCTCGTGATCACCCAGATTCAAAACCCTGACCACAGCGTTACTGCTTCCTCTAACAAGGGTTCTCGCCGTCATCAGTTTCCGCGCTGATGTCTTGGTAGGTATGTCTTCGATCAACACGCATCTGTTTGACTTCTTCTTTCCAGCTGGCGGTAGTTTTACGAGCACTCTAGCTTCCGCTCGTCCAGGTATAATGACTTCCTTTACACATGCGACTTTCCCGCAGGCGCCTCCAAGGATGAAAATTTCTTCTTCGCCACACTTGAAAACTCCGTCAGCGACATTAATTCTGCAGTTGTGCTTCTTCATGAAATCCAAACCCAAGATGCAATCATCCATAATATCAGCCACAATAACGTCATGAAGGTATGAGGACCCCCCTACATTAATCGTAACTGACATTTCTCCCAGGACGGGTATTGGCTGACCGGAGGGAGTAAGGAGCCGACAGTTAATTCTCCTCTTGTGTCTTCTTGCAGCTTTTACCAGATTTGGGTTCACTATCGTTCTAGAGGCTCCTGTGTCTAGAGTCATTTTGCAATCCGTCCTGTTAAGAGTCCCCTGAATCACAAGACTATTCCCGCTGCATGCTTGGGAGATAACAGTTATCGGGGCTTCTTCCGCGTCAGCCAGTACTCGCCCCTTAGTCCTGGCTTTTATTCGTTTCCCTGATCCCGGGCAGGAGATGAAGCTCCTTTCTTCAGCTCCTCTATTTGTTTCATGCGTTCCTCGAGACTTTTCATCCTTGCCAGATGGGTCTCCTTCTGCGGGCAGTTGAGCTGAAGATGGCCCCTCTCACCGCACTTATAGCACATGGCTCCATAATTTCTCTTCGTAGGAGCCTTAACCTCCCTGACTTCCTCGGGGACCTCGCGGATCTTATAGGTCTGCCGTATGTCACGCCGAACAGCCTCGACCTCTAAAGCATGCGCCAACGCTTCCTTTAGCGAGGTGTGGTGACGTAGCCTTACTGCAGCTCTGACTTCCAGGTCCCTGATTCCGTCGACAAAGGCTTGAATAGTGTTCGAGTCGACCATCTTGGAGTCTGCTCCTGGATATGCCTTCTTGACCAGTTTTTCAATTTCCAACGCCCATTGTTGTAGTCCCTCTCCTGAGCGTTGGACTCTGCCACGAAGTTGAGCACGGAACACGTGCTCCAGGTGTCGCTCCCCGTATCTGGATTCAAGGGCCTCCATCAGGTCTTGGAACCCATTTCCTGTATGTGCTTCTAGGACCGACAAAGCTTGCCCTCTGAGCGCAACAGTGAGAGCGGTCAGGCATTGTTCGTCAGTCCATCCGTTGGCAGAAGCAACCGTTTGGAATTGCTGACGATAAGCGTTCCAAGAAGTAGTACCGTCGTATGGTGGCACTTTAACTCTTGGTCCATGTGCCACCCCGGGAGTTCCACTACACGTCGCGACTCCTGTGGTTTCCAGGCGTACTACTTTCTTCTGTAGTTCAGTGAGGCCGCTTTTCACATTTTCCACATCAACTCCTAACCCGGTAACTCGTTCGTCGATTACGTCGACATCTTTACGAAGCTTTGTCACTGTGTTACTGACGTCCTTTATAGCCAGAAGCGCCTTTTCTTGAAGGTCCTTTTGTTGTTCTTGTGACTCTTGCAAAGCGCCGAGTTTGCGGTCTTGTGACTCCCTCATTGCCTGAATTTCAGCCCTTTGAGAATCTTGCATAGCGCCGAGCTTGCGGTCTTGTGCCTCCATCATTGCCTGAATTAACTCAATTATGCTTTCCAATTGAGGAGCCATTTGAGGGGCCGTAGAAACTACGGGCGTGGCAAGGTAGATGTAGCTAGTCGACGGGGCCTGAGTGGGCGTGGCCTGGTGGGCGGAGACAGTGGGCGTGGCCATGTCCAGAGTGGGCGGGGCCTGAGGGGCGTGGTCAGTGGGCGGGCCCCGGTGGGCGGAGCCAGTGGGCGTGGCTTCACCCGAAGTGGGTGGAGCCTGGAGGGCGTGGTCAGTGGGCGGAGCCTGGTGGGCGGGGCCAGCGGGTGGGGCCTGCCCCGCAGTGGGCGGAGCTTGGTCCCCAGTGGGTGTGGCCTCCGCAGCTCCACCTCCAACTCCTCTCTCGGAGTCAATGGCAGCAGCTCGCTGCGCCCTTGTCCTGATATTCCCCTTGAAGTCCTCTCTCGGAGTCAATGGCATCTCCAAATTTCACTTCCGACACCAGTTGTTACGTGCTAGGGTTCGAGGATTCGGAGAGAAAGACCTGGTGACTCTCTTGAAGACTTTATTCACAAACACTAGCTCACACAAATCACTAAGTCCAAACACTAAGCACTAGATCCAAATCACTGAGCACTATCACTGTCCTAGATCGTAGCCGAGTCGTTAGTTCACTATCACAATCACTCACTATTGATCACTTGTTTTCACTATTGAAATCGCCTTGATGATCGCTCGGATCGAACTGAGTTGACTGCCGGCTTGTTTACCTTTTATATGGCCCGCGTCGAATTCTGGAGCGTTCTATTTTGGATTGTTTACGTAAACACGCGATTCACATAAACAAGGGTCGGGCTTTTCTAGAAGGTACGCGCAACTGTCGCGCGCAGGTAAACAACTGCCCGTATCCGTAACAATATTATAGCTGAGTGTGCGGTCACGCGAAAATTAGTATAGAAAATATATAGTAATATGTCTAGCAGTGATGAGATGAGAGCAAGTATGAAAGATGATAGCAAGTAGACATAAAGTCTGATTGTGTTGAAGAGAAAATAAAGCGAGTAAATGAAGAGTCTAGTGAAAACAAATTAATCAATGAAATTTTGGAATTCGGCGAAGTACAAGAAATAGAAGAAAAACAAGTTGACGGAAATGACTGTCAAGGTTTGATTGAAGCGAGAAGTGACGGAATAATGGAAACAAAACCAGATGGAAAGAAAATACAAGTTATAAAATTAAAAGATGAACTGAATAGAAATGTAGAAAAAGAGCTTGTCGGTGTTAAGAAGGAAATGACAAAGAAAGTGGAACTACAGCTTAATAATGAGGAGCTACAATTAATTAAAATGGCCGAGACTAGAAAGGAAACAGATTTCGAAATGGATTTTAGTTTGCTTGTGGATGATGAGAAAGTGAGGTTATATCTAGATGTTATCAGATATGAGTCGAATATATGGAGATTTGAGGAGAAAGAATATGTAAGAATATATTATGCAAATAAAATGCATTCTGAGAAATTAATTATTAAGAAGCGAAAAACTAGATTTAAACATGCAAAGAAACTATTTAGCCATATATATTTAGAAAAATTATTTAAGAAAAGGAAAACTAAATTTAAATCAGGAAATGAGCTACCTAGAATGGGCTTATGGTGGAAGGGACGTAATAGAATAAGAAAAAAGAGTAGTTAAGAAGATAAAATTGTAATTAGTGTGATAGTGAGTTTATATACAAGAGAGATGAGATTTTAATTTAGTTTTGAGATTTATTATTGTGAGTTAAAGGTTAGGAATTGGAGTAAATTTATTTGATGTTTGTTATTGTTAATGAGAAAGGGGATTAGGAAATGATTGTTAATATTATCTGAGAGAATAAATTGCGTTTTTAAAAATAGGCATAAAAATAATTGTAATGTTTGAGCATAAGAGAGAGTACATAAGTTATTGACTTTATAATATTAATTGTATATTGAAATGTTATTGGTGCATGAGTAGTTTAGTTTGTTTAGTTATTGTTCAAGGTAATGAATAAGTATAGGCCGCCTCAATTGTGAAAGGACTAGTATAGCACTATTTCCTGGGGCGGGAGTGTGTTTAAAACGTTTTTAACCTTTTTGGAAGTTTATTTTTCTTGATATTTTAAATATGACAAATTCTGAGATGTGACTTGTGTAGAGAAAATTGAGTATGAAAAATGGTGTACTGAGAAAGAGTTTAGAGCAAAATAATGAGTATTGTGTTAGAGTTTATTGTGTTAAATGAGTTTAAGAGTTACAGAGATATAATATGAGTAAAAGTCAATAAAGAATATAAAGAAAAAATAAGAGTGTTTTTATAAGAGTATTGAATAAATTTGAACTGAGCTAATTTCGTTCACATATTATGTATTACGAGTATTATCCATTTAGTATTTTTATCCACATAGTGTAAGGTTATTTTTAAATACCCGTTAAAATTCGGCCCTTATAAAATTCCTCGATGAGTATAAATTCCTGGAGAGTTTTAACGAAAATTTTCATAGTTATTATTGGTTATTGGATTATCAAATAAAAAAGGAATAAAGGAAGAGGAATGTCAATAAAAAAGTTCCTTCTAAATAGAATTCCGTATAAGCACTCCATTCACTTTAATATCCAAAGAACCTTTTTTAAAATGGCTGAGGCTATTCGATATTTGAAATATCGTGAAAAATTTCCCACGAATTCAAAAAACTTATAAGCTTTTCTTTTGTTTTATCTCGAACTTGAATGCAAACATTTTATGGTGCAAAGGTGCATTGAATTTTTTTCTTTTGATGACAGACATATACGATGACTGGACTAATTTGGCAGGAAACTCAAAGTTTCAATATTTTGTATAACGTTACAGAGTCGAGCATTATATCAGTGAGGCAGGAGAACCGAGCATTACAATATGTAACCCTGTAATGATACGATGTGTAATATCTTGATACAACAACAAGTCGGCTTGCTATGGAATGCTCAAAGTTGAATCTTTAATATTACATTACACGAGAATGCTCGTCAGTCAGGGAGGTAGTATTGTAATGTAATGCTCAAAGTCGAATCTAAAATGTTACATTAGACGTGAATGCTCGCGCACCTTTATATAAGCTCTGTGTCGGCCGTCAAAGAGAAAATATAAATAAAAGGATCTCCAACTTTATAGTGTCTTGCTTGAGATGACATTAAAATGAATACATGTGCATTCAGATTATTCAAATCATGCTTAAATCATAAATTATATGATTTGACTTTTTATTATATATTATTTATATAAGTAAAGCATCATGATGACGTAAAAGTAAAAACGCACTGAACTAAAGAATTGTGATCGTAGCTATGCTTAAAGATTTAGGGCCTGTTTCACCGCTTCCTGATAAGGCTATCCACCACTTAATTTGACAGATGGAGTATGGAGAATCTGTCAAATAAGCCTATCGGGCACCTTATCAGGAAGCGGTGAAACAGGCCATTATTGTGGGAGATTAGTGAGCAGTCCATTCGATATAATATATTAACTCCTAAATACCATTAAAGTCACCCTTAGGTCTTTGTCATGAGGGTCTTATCAAAGGTAGCATAGCATTGAACGCGCTGTAGTCAAGATTAAATTTATTTGGGGTCGGATTGCAGTCACAGCCATTTTCCTTGTAGATACGAAAGAAAATAACTCCTCCTCGACTCTTCTGTATTAGCTCCATATAAATTTAATCTGACAAATGGGTAAGGAAATAAAATAACGGTTCTTCTGAAAATACTGAATGTCAGAAAAATGCGTGCGAATGCGAAAAAACGCATTTGGGAACTAGTTCTTTGCTCTAGAGAGTGTATGCGAAACGATACTCACTGAACAGGGGGATGAGTCAAGATCTTTTCGTTATCGTTTCGTTATAGAATCGCCGATGAAAATGTATGGAATTGACATAATACAAGTCGAACGTCAACGTCGTATTAACGAACGCTTATGTCAATTATGCCCGGGACACACGAGGCTAGTTTTTCAAGCTAGAATAGCAAGCTAGTGTTTGTAAGCTAGCAAGCTAGTACTTCTGGCTTCGTGTAGACAAAACTATCTTCATTTGTAAAATAGAACTAGCATGCTCCAAGCTAGGTCAGCAAGCCAGGACAGTTTGGTAAAAAACTAGCTTGCTATCCTAGCTTGAAAAACTAGCCTCGTGTGTCCCGGGCATTACATACATTTTGGTTGGCGATTCTATAACGAAAAAGTTTCGGCTAAATTTTTGGTAATATAAAGTTTTGGTACTTTAAACTGTTCAAGATAGTGTGAGTGCTGGTTATTGATAAATGATATGAGTAGGTATGTAGAAGACAGCCTATAAAATATTAGTATTTATTAAGTACGTTTAGGCTGCAGCTTAAAATTTTATATGAAACTAGATGACGCCCGCAACTCTGTTGCGCCAAAATTCATTTATCGCATGAGAACCGCACATTTTTCCGGTACAAAAAGTATCCTATGTCCTTTCCCGGGGCTTAAAGTATTTCCATACTAAATTTCAGCAAAATCGGTTTAGCGGTTTGGGCGTGAAGAGGTAACAGACAGACAGACAGACTGATAGACGGAGAGACAGACACACTTTTGCATTTATAATATTAGTATGGATGGATGGATGTAAAAATCGTAGTTGCATTTCAAACAAGGCTAGAAATTGTAAATTATTCAAATCTACACACGCCATTAAAGCGTTAACATGACAATGGAAAATAAAATAGATTTAAAACAAACGAAATTTACGCCATGAATACTGTGCGATCTGTTGACATTGCCTATAATACTGTAATTTATTACCTGCTCTATTTATTTTGTATTTCGTTAATCGTGTCATTTGAAATCATTGATGTTTCACGCCTAAAATAAAGTTAAATTTATTTGTTTGTCGGATTTATTACAAAGTTGTAGGTATGAACGATTTGTAAAACAAATATAAAAATAAAGGTACAACTATCTGCGAAGCATAAAATATAACTGTTACTATTTTTTTTCTGCCATATCAGAAAAGCTTTTTTAAACACAGTGTTTTTATTTTTAATATTTCTTTTAATCACAAAATAAATAAAATATATCTACCAAGTTGAAACGCAAAAGCGAATTGATGATAAAAAATTACAGCTTACATACTCGATTACATCAGCATTAGAACAAAAAACTAAACCAAAATAATTGATTAAACCATTTCGAGGCAGCGATGTCACAGACAGACAAACAACACAATCATCACACCTCTTTGTTTTCATCGGGAGCTAATAATACTTGAACAATAACTTTGGTAGGTGTAAAATACAATGGCGAACATATCAAATAAAAATAACATCATAAAGATTTTATAACCCAAAGCTACTGCAGCTGGTCACAATAATATTTTAAGAAACAAAGTTAGAAGTATAAAATAACGAAGAAACTTATAGAAGAAAGTATCTGAGTACAAAGTACAAAGTAGAAATACAACGTCACATGCTGTTCAGAACTAAGTTACAAGTTATAACTTATGGTGACTTAATTATGTATGCCTTTTCATCTACGGCCACGACTCAAGAAAGTAAGTAACAAAATAACAATAATATTTATTATAACTTTACCTCCTACCTCTTTGAGAATCTGCACTGGGCTAGTGAGAGACAGGCTATTACCAGAGGCTCCGCATATTTGCTTGATACTCCACATCATCATTTTTCTGCATTTAGAGGTAGTTTCAGATACCTGGCAAGTAGGAATGTTATTCGAATATTCGAATAGTAAAAATATTTTCTATTTTTGTTTAAAATGCTATCAAACATAAAATTAACTTGGAATAAGAACATAATTAAGTTTACTTCAGAAAAATAATATTATTTATGAATATTCTACATCTTTAATGATATATATAAATCTGTTTTTACTCTAACTAACGATTGTATGACCATTCAGCGTCACCGTTGACCATGTTTTAGACGTTATTTTGCCTAAAGACATCCAAATGATGATGTCCTTTCAGTCATGGATTTCAGTATCGTCAGTAATGGTCGCTCACGATGTGTAACCATTGACTGAAAGAAGCTTTCTTAAATTTTTTGTCTACCGTGATAACTATATATCTCGGGCTTTAACCCAGAAGGGTGTATATAAAACAAACTCGTTTTTAAGAAGGTAATAGATGTAAACCGACAAGGTGAACTAGGTGAATGTGGATCGAAAATAATATAAAAAAGACAGGTGAGCTGGCTTAGTATTAATGAACAGATATCATAACGTCAAATATTATATTATTATATTATTTATTATTATAGTCTAGCAAGACTAAGCATAATAACATGAGAAAAGTAAAAGGTGCTACGATCACAAACGGTTTACACTTTACAGCCTTTCTTTTATTGCCCAGCTGTAATCTTAAAATATACATTTTAAAGTGTTTAACAACAAAAATTAACTATGTCATTTACAAAGATTTATGTTGATAAAAGGAAAAATAAGAATTGTTTACTTCATAGTAAACACGCCGGCAAAATTAGAGGAACATAGGTAAAAAGGGCCACAAATGGAAGTCACGTGGGTTGGGCTGTGTGAAATCCCTTTTTAACCGACTTCCAAAAAACGAGGAGGTTATATGTTCGGCTGTGGATATTTTTTTTTTTTTTTTTTTTTTTATTTTTGTATGTTCAACGATTACTCCGCCGTTTGTGAACCGATTTTCGAAATTTTTGTTTTGTTGTATTAGGTTTCACTCCAATTTGGTACCATGTTCACAAAAGTGGTGACCTGATGATGGGATCCATGAGTAATCGAGGGAACTCCTCGAAATTTATATGGAAACATATGGTGATTTTGGTTTTATGTGAAGCGTACTAAGAATATGCTACCAAAAAGTCAAATATTGGGTCAAGGTATACCATGGTTTCGAAGATGCTGAGAGAACTCCTGACTCCTTATAGATACACGTTTGGGAGTTTCGGCGTTGTTTTAAGAACAGAAGGCATATGCTACTATGCAATTTATATTCATCATCATAATCATCATCATCATCATCGTCATCATCATCATTACCACGTCGTGTTAAGGTCACCAATGTCTCATGGCACAGACTAGATAATAGTACAAGGCATAGGTATGGATATACTAATAATAATAATTATGAACTTACTGTATAACAACACCTGTTTATTTAATACATGATGGCGGTCGGCGCCGTAGAGGCGACGGCGTCGCCGCCGCGCGGCGCATGGCGGCAGACGACAGATCGAATCCTTTACTAACTACTTTATATACAGATCGAATACTTTATTAACTACTTTATAAAATTTAAATAGACAAATAGAATTGAAATAAAGTTATTTTAAAAAGAGCATTTAAACAAAACAAAGTTATTAAGTCTTTTTAATTAGTTATACTTATTAATCAATAGATGGCGCACTAAGTATCGATTTGAATTCTTTATTACAAGAACAGCTGTCAATAATTATGATAATATTAAATATTATGAGTAGCTACGCTAAATTGTTAAATTACGTGCTACGCTTGTTAAATTACTTAGCACAATATGTTCACTTCACTGATAATATATTATTTTGTGAGTGTGAGTTGTGACTCTTAACAAATTGTAATAAGATACTTAGGTAAAATATACGCGAAGGTTTATCTACTAGTGTAACTAAAAAGAGTGAAATTATTATTATTTTTAACAAAAAATTAAAACCGACTTCCAAGGTAAAAACAATAATAACATTAATATGAACTAAAAAGTATTAAATAATTTCTACTATCTAATAGTGCCTTTTTCCGAATTCGGCTAAACCTCAACTATTTCTGTACTCAATCTTCATAATTTTGAAGTCGGTGCCAGTTCCAAAAGTTTCAAATATTCTGTCAGAGGACTGAAGTTTCAGCTATCTGGTACCGACTTCAAAATTATGAAGATTGAGTACAGAAATAGTTGAGGTTTAGCCGAATTCGGAAAAAGGCACTATTAGATAGTAGAAATTATTTAATACTTTTTAGTTCATATTAATGTTATTATTGTTTTTACCTTGGAAGTCGGTTTTAATTTTTTGTTAAAAATAATTATAGTTTCTAAGCTCATTTAAGAAATAAAATATTGAACAAAACTGGCGAGTAGTCAGGTTTTTATTGCAATTATGCTTTTCGATGATTGACGTTGTAAGTGTTCCTGATAGGAATGGCGTTTTTAGCGGGGTGCAAGGTATGCTCTGCTCATCTGATTGTTTAGTTTTTGGAATAACACATTACTTAGATACAAAGTTAGTGATTTCCAAGCATCTACGGCAGCTAGAGCTGTAACCACGATAAAGAAAGGTCACACCTACCGTTCAGTCAGTCAGGGCTTAGGTGTGTCGGATACCGTGGTTCATCGTAACTTTCAACGCTACAGAAAGACTGGATCTTATGTTCGGAGACGAGATCAAGGCACATATCGGGTGACAATGGTTTGGGATGACCGTTTTGTAAGGGTACAAACCTTAAGAAATCGACTTCAAAGTGCTATACAGACACGAAACAGGTCCGAGATTTGCGTGTTAGTGATTGTACAGTAAGAAGAAGACTCAAAGAAGTTAAATTAGACTCAAAGGTGCCGGCAAGGGCACCAAAACTTGAGACAGGACACCAAAGAGCCAAGCTAAGATTTGCGCGTAAACATCAAAGTTTGACAAATGAGTGAAATCGTGTGCTACAGTGATGGGAGCAAATTCTGTGTAAATTTTGTAATTTGTAGATAAATCGTAAGGAATGCTATAGGCCATCAAACTTAACGGAAACAGTGGCCTATGATGCAGCCTACAGGCCTCGTAATGGTTTGGGGTGGCATATGATTTGGAGCCCGCACAGAGCTGATGATTGTTGATGATGGTACTTTAACAGTACAGGGCTATAGCACGGAGATCCTAGAACTGCATGTTGTGCCTTTCACGCAGTTTTAGGTAGTAACTTCTATTTTCTGCGCGCCCATAGAGTAAAAAAGACGGGCATTATTACCTAAATGATGCTGGCGTAGCCCAGGTGGAGAGGCCAGCACGGTATACGGATGTGGATCCGATTGAAGACGTGTGGCACATAAATGGGTGACAGTACGAGTTAAAACTATAGCTCCAAAATGTGTCCAGGAGCTTGAGTTGGCGCTACTGGTGGAGTAGGAGAATATATCCCACAGGAAATCATTGACAATCAAAATGCAAGCATGGAATGGCGTATCCAGGCCCTCTTGAGATCCATAGAAGGCATTACACGCTTTTAACATGGCATTTTTTAATAAAAATGGAGAATTTGACTTAAAAACTTACTACTAAATTTTCAAAGATTTTCTTTTTTTATTTTTCCGATTTTTTCTATTTTACATGTGTTTTAAATGCCCTAAATTTATATAAGTTTTATTTCTTAATCATCAATTATAAATATATAAAAAACAGTAAACAATTTTCAAAAAAATTGAAAATTTTGTTATGTTCCTCTAATTTTGCCGGCGTGTTTATTAACAAAATAGGTTGTACATAGCTGTACGAAGCTATTTGTTACTTTTATTCAGAGTTTTCAGCGTTTAAAAAAATATATATTCGAATAATATTCGAATTATTCGAAAACTTTTGTAAAATATTCGAATTATTCGAATAGTAAATTTGTCGAATAATAACATTCCCTACTGGCAAGTAAGATCTGGAACAACCTTCTACCGCCATCTTACGGATATATCAGTATATAATCATATAATATCATATAATAACTTACGGTACCAATTTGGGTGTTTGTGTTGATGTGACAATTTGATAAAATATGTAATATTTTATATTAGACTCGTATATTATGTCACCGTTAGATTGTAAATACCGTTAGATTATAATCTATCTCGCGAGATTGCGAACCGCAACATACTGCTTACAATTTAACGCATTATTATTCGGTAGATTGTGATCTATCGAAGTTAAACCGTCAAATTGTGAAACGGAACGCACCTCGGGCGCTGATTGGTTGAACGGTATATGCCCCGTGTCGCCTTATTCGTTTGTTGTCATACGTTAAGGATTACAATTTATGCTATTTATGTAATTCAATAATTTATTAATGATTAATATACGTAAATTTAATTAATATTTTTTATTTTAAGCCATCGCGGTTATTTTTTTGTGAACCACCCAGAAATAGTCACCCAGAAATAGCTTCGTCGACTTATTTTGACTGATACCTGTGTTTCATTCCTAACTCTATGGACACAGAACGGTCTACTGACCAATCAGGGACAGCCTTCGGACAGTTGACAATTGATAATTTTAAAATTGTAATTTAACTGTTTCACTTCGATAGATATGTACCGAATATACCGAATATACCAAATAATAATACGTTAAATTGTAAGCAGTATGTTGCGGTTCACAATCTTTTGACCGTTTACAATCGCGCGAGATAGATTATAATCTAACGGTATTTACAATCTAACGGTGACATATACGAGTATAATATAAAATATCACATATTTTATCAAATTGTCACACAAGTAATTATATTAGACGAGCTTTTGCCCACGGCTTCGCTCGCGTTAAGAAGTATTAATATATACAAACTTTCATCCCCTATTTGAACCCCTTGGGGTGGGAATTTATCAAAATCCTTTCTTAGCGGATACCTACGTCGTAACATCTACCCGCATGCCAAATTTCAGCCCGATCCGTCCAGTGGTTTGGGCTGTGCGTTGATAGATCACCATGTCAGTCAGTCACCTTTGAGTTTTATATATATAGATTAGGTCACTTACAACAATAAGCCGATGTAATTAAATTAATTTCCACTCATTTCATTGAGAGCGCCTTGAAACTGGCTTCAAAGCGTAATAACCAATAACCATTGTGCTAACCCATAATAGAATTATTTATTAGTACAGTCTTGACCAATGAAATATTATGATGAATAATAATATTTATGGACGCTTCATACCACGTCAGTCTGGCCCTGTGCCTGAAGGACTTGTGCTACAGGTACCAGACAGCGGAAATATAATATTATTTAATATATCATACACAGATTTAATACACATCCAGACCCGGGAATTGCAAATTTCGTTTTATTGCGAAAATGCATATAATTATGTTAGATCTTTTAGGATCTTCAAGAAAAAATATTAAATTCGAAGTATAAGTGCCTTTTTTGAAACGTAAACTGTAAAATGTTTCCAACGCCTCCTATGTTATTTATTGTAAGTCCCTTAGAGATAGTCTACGCGGAATAATAGGGGAGCAGATGCCCGAATTCACACATCGTATGTATCAGTTGCGATTGTCTACGCCGTATAAAGATTAACGTAAACTATAGTTTGCACTACTTACAATACTTTACATTGAAACTTCTATTGAAAAATATATTGCAAGTGTAACTTACGATTTTGTTCGATGGAATTTAAGTTATGATAAATATTGTATGTTAATTATACGACATTCTACTACGGAAACTATTATTTTTTTTATTTGTTGCTTCTATATCTTACTACGTTCTACGTCGTACTATTCATTAACATACGATACTTTACCGACTTATTTCTCTTATTACAACTATTATTTATGAAATTAGGGGGCAAAAGAGCACCTGATGGGAAGCAAGTGGACGACCCATGGACGTTCGCAACATCAGAAGAGTTGAAATACGTTGCCAGCCTTTTTAAGAAGGTCGCTTTCTTCTTCAGGTTTTCAGATCGCATTGGTCCGGAAATACTGCTGGCGGCAGTTTGATTCAGATTTGTTGTGAAAGACTCATCAAGATAGTACATTTTTCGGTGGAATGATGTTGAAATGTTGCAAGAGGTGTGATAACGAAGCACCTCCCCTTGATACAGCAGATAGAAGATGCAGGGCGAAGCCACATCTGAGCATAAATCCTAGGGGTCTGGCTTGATTGAAACACTATGGCTGGCTACAATATAAGCGGCCCTTTGTTGGTTACTATACAGAGAAAATAGTTGGTATTTTGTCGCCCTTTCCCAGAGATGGGAACATTATTCGACGAGAGGCTGAATATTCGCCTTGTAGAGTTATAGGCGTTGCATCGCACTGAAATACTATCTCCTCTGTTGAGAATACTAAGCTTATTCAAGGCCAACTTGTCTTTACCCGTTTGTCAACCGAGAACGGAACCTTTTTCCGGGATATAAGTATCTCATGTCCTTTTCCGGGATTCGAAGTATCCCCATACAGTATATCAGAAAAAACGGTTAAGCGGTTTATGCGTCAGGAGGCAATATACCCAATGTCCATGGACAAATAAACAAACACATTTTTATGCAAAAGTATGGATATAATATATTGTACTTAGTTTACATTTTATGATTTCTTTTTTTTCCTGATATTTTTCAAGAACTAGTACTAGTATCCCAAGTGATCCTCTTCCTGTAGTAGTATTCCTCATGTCACAGGGTCGTGACCTTCTCTTTTAATAACCTTCCTTCTAATAATGTTAAGCCAGCTTTTCTTATCTTCAGCCACTTAAAAAGCGTCGTAAACAATGGACTCAATAATTTAGGTGCGTATTTGATCGGACTAATGCATGGGACTGCGGCCCCGCGGTCTTTCGACCTCAGTCTTGCCAATGACTATTTTAATATTGTCTCCTTTCTTTTTGGATATTATGTGTCCATAGTATTCTAAAATAGATTTGAGGCATGTTGTGGTAAAGAGCCTTGCCATAACTTTTAGCTTAGCCAGGATGGACGCGTTGGTTCTGAAAACTGTCAAATTGAAATTTGGAGCATTTTCCTTCATTATCACATCTCGAAGGCGTCGATATATCTGCGGTCTGTTGAAGTATGGTGTATTGTATACTAAAGTGTAGACAAGTTTTGTCTTACTTTTTAAAGAAAACATTTTGTCACGCAAGGCTTTACGCATTTGACACATAGCACTCTTAGCCATCCTAATTCTTTAATTAAAGTGTATCTGGTTCACAGGAGCCATTGTTCGTAATAGTGGACCCATGTGATAGCGATAAAGAAATAATAATTGATAACAGACCTTAGCAAAAATCAGCGACATGAAATTAATATACCTAGTAGTATTAAAGATTTTCTAGTTGGTGCCCACAACTCTGTAGAGCCAAAAATTCGTTTGTCTCGCGGGGACCGTATAGTAAAGGACGTAGGATTCTTCCTATCCCAGTATAAAAATGTCCTTTCCCAGCCAAATTTTATAACAATCGGTTAAAAAATGAAGTCGTGGTTCAAATTTGCAACTTCAAACGCTCCTCCTGTAAAGTTGCGTTTTTGATGTTACGATAGTCTACCTATAATCTTGGATCCCACCGTAAAATCCTGCATGAATCGTTTTTTTCGATCAAATATATTTTAAAATAATCTTTAGAACGTATAGAATGGATTAATGTTGGGTTGCCTTGTCAAAAGTAGCCGCAAGTACCTCTAATTAAGTTTAATGTTCATGAGATAAATGTATATTTTATTATTTGCATGTATATTTTTTTTTCAATAAATTTTAGATTATTTGAAAGAAAATGACGAGAAAAAAATAAGGTATAAATGGTTGCCAGCTCTAAGTCGGCCGCAACCTAGGGTTGCCAACCCGTAAACAGACATAGTTCTTTATCAAAATTGAAGCATCGATTTTTTAAATAATTTTGATACAGAATTAAAGTTTTATGCATTTTGTACATGAATATCCATGGTTGCCAGTTGCACGTTAGCCGCAAACTGGGGTTGCCATCATTTTTGTATACGACATCGCGTGAGGTTAGGAAGCGCAAGAGAAAAGACGCAGGCATTGTTACGTGCGATAAATGAGGATATTCTATAGCAGCTGCGACACTGATAGCCTAGTCAACAAATATTTGTGGATGGAAAAGTCCAAAACAGAATTTGACTTAGAATTTGAGAGAAAAGTTCCTTTATACTTCCTATTTTTTTGTGTTAAACGAGTATCCATACTATATACTTATACTATAATATTATAAAAGCGAAAGTGTGTCTAACTATCTGTTGCTTCTTCAAGCCCAAACCATTGAAAATATTTAAAATATTTTTTAAAGATTTAGGGTCTTATTCACGGCTTCCTGATAAAGCTCCAAATATCTATTTACCAAATAAAATATCTACCATGTAAATTCACAGCGAACTCTATACATGAGACCCATACACACTCTAAAGTATTATCACTTAATTTTGATACACCCTGTCGTATACAAGGTATTAACAAAATATGTAAATATCTCCTCCTGTAGCGTAGAACGTTGATTAATAAATGTTATTAAATATTAAGTTTTTTTATTACCATAGCCATACCACTGTCTGTCTGCCTGTCTGTCTTTCTACTTGTCTGTCTATTTGTCTCTCTGTCTGTCGCCTGTTTACGCCTAAACCAACCAATTTTGCTGAAATTTCGTATGGAGACACTATGAGTCCCGGAAAAGGACAGATGATATTTTTTTATCCCGAAAAAACGTATGGTTCCCGCGCGATAAACGAGCTTTAGCGCAACAGATTTTCTGGCATTATTTAGTGTAATTACTAATTATTATTATATTATGTCAGTCAAATTTAGTTATTTAGTTCAGTCCGTCCGCCCGTCCACTCATTTCTATGAATTTTTTTGCCTGCTTGCCCGCCTGTCTACTTGCTTGCCTGCCTGCCTGCCTGCTTGCCTGCCTGCCTACCTGCCAGTCCATCCGTCCGTCTATTCCTATGAATTTTTTTTGTACTACAATATGCTAGTAAAACAAATAATTCTGCTTGGGATTTTTCCGTCTACAAATATTCGTTGACTAGGTGTACCTGAAGTACAACGTAAACAATAACACAGAGATGCAAATATTTATAATATAATTATTAATTGGTGTCAGTGTGAGTGTCATGTTTTAAAATCTGATAGAAATTGATAATGGCATTTTCGAAAATTGAAAAATTTTGAAAATGGCGTGACCGTTAAACGAATATACAATCTCTTATAAATTAAAAACAGAGAACTAACTCTGAATCCTAACGGAACCATGTGGCGTACACGAGTGCGGTTTTCGTAGTCAACAGGGAATTTATAGCTTCGGTCTGTCCTTCTGTCTGTCCGCGGTTACGCTCAGAGACTACATGATCTTTAATGTTCAAAGTCGTAGTTTGGCGTATTATGCGCATATTATTGATGCCGACAAAATTGTAAATCTTTAAAAAAATATACCTAATATGGTAAAAGGAAAACTATCACGGCTAAGAATAATTCATAATTTATTGAACAACTAGATGACACCTGCAACTCCGTTGCGCCAAAATTCGTTTATCGCGAATGAACCGTATATTGTTCGGGGATAAAAAGTATTTTGTCCTTTCCCAGGACTCAAAGAATCTTTAGATATACCAATATTCAGCAAAATCAGTTCGATGGTTTGGGCTTGAAGAAGCAACAGATGGTCAGACACACTTTCGCTTTTATAATATTATAGTATAAGTGTATTTTTTTTTATTAAATAAGGGGGCAAACGAGCAAACGGGTCACCTGATGGTAAGCAACTACCGTCGCCCATGGACACTCGCAACATCAGAAGAGCTGCAGGTGCGTTGCCGGCCTTTTGAGAGGGAATACGCTCTTTTCTTGAAGGTTTGCAGGTTGTATAGATCCGGAAAAACTGCTGGTGATAGTTCATTCCAGAGTTTTAAAGTGCGCGGCAGAAAGTTACGCGAAAAACGCACTGTGGAAGACTGCCACTCATCAAGGTGATGAGGATGGTATGTTTTTCGCGTGGGACGATGACGAAGGGGTCCAAGCTGTTTGAAACACTATGGCAGTCAACAATTCGAGCGACCCTTCGTTGGATACGATCCAGAGGGAGCAGTTGGTATTTTGGTGCCCCTGCCCAAAGATGAGAACAATATTCCATGTGAGGCCGAACCCGCATCTTGTAGAGTTGTAGGCGTTGGTCCTGACTGAAATACTGTCTCGCTCTGTTAAGAACACCAAGCTTCTTCGAGGCTAATTTGGCCTTACCCTCTAGATGATATCGGAACTGGACTTCGCTCGATATGTTGACGCCAAGTATCTCAATGCTAGGGGAGATGGTTAAAGATGTGCCCTCGAAACGAGGACATACGACCATTGGTGACTTTTTAGTGGTGAACGCGCAGACTTGTGTCTTGGCAGGGTTGAATTGGACCAACAGTCAGTATATAGTATGGATACTCGTTTAACACAAAAAAATAGGAAGTATAAAGGAACTTTTCTCTCAAATTCTAAGTCAAATTCTGTTTTGGACTTTTCCATCCACAAATATTTGTCGACTAGGCTATCAGTGTCGCAGCTTCTATGCAATATCCTCATTTATCGCACGTAACAATGCCTGCTTCTTTTCTCTTGCGCTTCCTAACCTCACGCGATGTCGTATACAAAAGTAATGGCAACCCCAGTTTGCGGCTATCGTGCAACTGGCAACCATGGATATTTATGTACAAAATGCATAAAACTTTAATTCTGTATCAAAATTATTAAAAAAATCGATGCTTCAATTTTGATGAAGAACTATGTCTGTTTACGGGCTGGCAACCCTAGGTTGCGGCCGACTTAGAGATGGCAACCATTTATACCTTATTTTCTCTCGTCATTTTCTTTCAAATAATGTAAAATTTATTGAAAAAAAAATATACATGCAAATTTATGCAATTATCTCATGAACATTAAACTTAATTACAGGTACTTGCGGCTACTTTTGACAAGGCAACCCAACATTAATCCATTCTATACGTTCTAAAGATTATTTTAAAATATATTTGATCGAAAAAAACGATTCATGCAGGATTTTACGGTGGGATCTTAGGATACTAGGAGCAGTCGATATGTATTTGTCTGCCAACAAGACAAAATCGAGCGTCCGTGGCCTAATGGGTAGACCTATGTTTCGCACTCGTAGAGGGTGCAGGTTCGATCCCGAGTGGAGGCACGCCTTCAAGATCAAAAAATGTCTCATTGGTACACGTACCAATGAGGCATTTTTTTATCTCAAGTACATAATACGGACGCTCGTACGGTGAAGGATAACATCGTGAGGAAACCCGCACATAGTTGGTCCCAGACGTATTGACTAGTTCTTTCCTCTGGGCTAGGCCGACTATGTTGCGAGAATGCCGTATGTGCTTGGGCAGCCATACGGACATTTAAATCTTGTCCCGGGCACTACAGTATTTAAAGAGTGGTTACTTCGCTCTGAAAATACTGTATAAATCATCCACCAACGGATGCAAAGGCCTAGTTTTTTATATGTATTTGTCACTCTAATATTAAAAGGACGAAAGTTTGTGTGTACGTTTGTTACTTCTTCGCGTATAGAGAGCAGGAGGTATGGAGTAGCCTGCATTAACAAGGCTACGTTTTACTGAGTACAAATAACAATTATCCTAATTTACTTTTCCTGTCTATATGTAGAAGTAGGTGTAGAACCATATTTTTATAAAGTCGTGTCAAAACTATAAAATGTTGACTTTAGAATTACACCTTATCTAGTCTAGATAATGTTATACAATATCTAATAATAATTAATAAGGTGAATATTACTTAATTTTTACATGAAAACATTTTTTTTTTTTTTTTTCACCTTTATTACGTCCAGTAATGTGATTTTCGTTGAGCATAATAAATTTCAGTTACTATAATTTGGGGGCCAGATTTTGTATGTAGGGAGGTAAAGCAATTTTTCACCAAATTAATATCTGTTTTTAGGGTTCCGTAGCCAAAATGGCAAAAAACGGAACCCTTATAGATTCGTCATGTCTGTCTGTGTGTCCCCCCCCCTCTAACTTCTAAAGTAGGGGCATGATAATTCTAAAAAAATATATGATGTACATTACTATAAAAACTACCAACGAAAATTGGTTTGAACGAGATCTAGCCAGTAGTTTTTTTATACGTCATAAATGATAAACCTTAATTTAACTTTCATTATATCAAAAATTAAATATTAAAATAAATCAAAAACCTTACAATTTCATAGAAACAATTCTTATTGCTGCTGTGGAACCCCTCATGGGCGAGTCCAACTCGCACTTGGCCGGTTTTTATTTTTATAAGTATTTCTTTTCCGTATGTGCAATAAAAAGTTTCGATGAAATCCCATACATTTTCGCGAGAAAAAAAAGGTTTTAATGCTTCAACTCCCAAGCGGCTACATGCGAACGCGATATCAATAGATAAGCTATTGTGTCTGGTTTTCCCACGATCGAGGTATTGAATACATAATATCATTTATATTTCTTAATAAAGCAACAGCGAGGCAGTAGAGCGTACGAAAGCTAACATATTTTGAGGGAACATTTTTTCTACGTCCGTGATCGAAAAAGTTGGGTTATTAACGACATATTTGGCAAACTAGATACAGATAAAGTAAATAAACCGAACAGCTGTAATTACATCTGGGTGTACGCCAACCTTGAGCTACTAAATAAGGAATGCCGCGGAGCTTCGAACCCCTGCCAAAAGACTAGCAGTACTGACATTAGGTTGATTACTTCGAAAATGTACTTGGAGAAGTTGATTCATAGGCAGATTGCGGACCTATGCGATTTGGTCGGATTATGTAAATTCAATGAGCTGGGAACAAATTATCGGACGAACGTTCGCGGACGTTTTCATCGGACGCGGCTTGTTTCTATTTGATTAATACAAAATACACTAAACTGTGCACATTGTCTGACATAAGTCGCGGACGCGACCTTGAGCGTTCGGACGTCCGAACAGAATCTGGCTGGCTGGATGTTTTTGCATCCGCGGACGTCTGCCATTGACATATAGGATAGGTATTTGACGTCCGCGGATGAACCGTGCACATTGTTAAGCCGAATTCATCAGGGCCCGCGACTTATGGATGCGTCCGATAATTTGTTTCTAGCTTTAATTCTTTATCTGTCGGTTGGATTTGACATAACGCGACCATAATTCGTAGGTCCGCCATCTGGCCAATCATCAACTTCTTTAATAGTTACTATCAGAGAAGTTGATTCCTTGGCAGATGGTGGATCTACGTAATTTGGTCGCGTTAAGTCGAACCCAGCCGACATAATATCACGACTAATTGTATTGTATTGACACAATTCGACCAAAACATGGGCGTTTAGTCAAACCTAGTCATCAGCGGACCTAAAATGGTCACATTTTGCAATTCCTCTCAAATCAATTCGGAAAATGAATTGTCCAAACTGTATAACTGACGAATGTCAAATTAGTACGAATATTGCGATTTAAAAAAAAATAATAATGTTATTATGATTCATAATATGATTCTCCAAAGCGACCATTTTAGCCCCGCTGATCACGACTATTGAATTGACATATTAATTCGACCAAATGACACGTCAAGGGTCTGTGAACTGCCTATGAATCAATTTCCTCAATGGTACATATTATTATAGCCCAGAAAAAAATTACACAAAAAGTCTTAATGCAGAAAAAAATTGTATAGAGCTGAAAATTGGTACATACGTTAAATACACCGTTACAAAGAAAATATTCCTTGAGCAACCTTTTTCTCAAAAACGGTAAATTTTATAGTAAAAGTATATTGTTAGCCAAAGTTGTATAAGTATAGCATACAATTTTCTACAAATATTATTTACATCATATATTTTTTTACGACTTAATCGCTTATACCTAGTCTTGCCATAAATACTGTTACAAAGAAAAATGTTTTTTTATTCTGTTGCAAATAAATTTTATTACTTTTACAGTGTATTAGTTTAATACATAAATATAAAACAATTTAAAATATTAAAAGCTTATTCAAATTGGTCTTCATTGGCTACAATAACGTCCTTTAAACATTGTGGCCAGTTATCACACACATTATAGAAACACGGACTCTTTCCATGGGAAAATTCTTTACTGCCAGTCGTATGGATTGTCGTAGAGACTTCAAATTATCACGGCATTTACAGCACGCCATACTCTCTAAAACTGACCAAAAATCATAATCCAGTGGATTAAGATCGGGACTAGACGACGGCCAGTCTTCAGCTCTGATGAAGTCCGAAACGTTCGTTTCCAAGCAAGACCAAACCGACTGTCCTTTATGACCCGCGCCGAGCCTTGTTGGAAGGACCATTCTTGGTTATTGAACTTGATGTTATGACCTTAGAACTTCAAGCATAAACAAAACCATTTTGTTTGTTTAAATGTTGCTTAATTGTAAAAAAAAAACTCATCCGTAAACAAAAATTTTTTGTGACCTCCCTTTGCGTACCGCTTCAGTAGTTGTTTCAATTTAACCACCCTTTCTTTTTTAAATTATCAGTTAGGAAATAACCAGTACGTCTCTTGTAGGTTGAAAGTCCTAAGTCATCATTTAAAATACGCGACATGGTTCTAGGTGCCATCTTTATCTCGTGAGATAAAATCTTTTACTTTCGAACCGATTTTTTTCAAATTCTTTACCTTTTTCGTACGAACACTGCGTGGACTGCCAGATCTTTTTCTGCCACAAGCAGAGGAGGTTTCATTGTACTAATTAATGGCCCGGTACATAAACATTTTACTAATACCAAGCGTATGGAGAGTTTTAAAAATGACATTGGACTTTCTGTGATGCAATCACAGCGATTTGGTTCTTTTGATCACCCCACTCCATTTCAGTATCGCAAAATATTGTATAATACATTGGCGCCAAAACGAGAAAACACAATTAACAATCATATAAAAATTACAGAATCCAAATACAAATGTAATATTTTGTTTATTTTTACTAGTAACAGTATTTATGGCCAGACTAACTATATAAAATTCTCGTGTCACAATGTTAGTCAGCGAACTCCTCCGAACTGGCTTTACTGATTTTTACCAAATTTTATATGCATATTCAGTAGGTCTGAGAATCGGCTACTGGGTACTTTATATATTTATAAGTGCATTTGTTGAATAAATAATAGTAAATGATTACAACCTGAGACTGACGGCGACCATTGTTTGTGCGACAAGATAGCGATCGACGTTGCCATGGCGACATACTTATTTAGTCACTTCAATAAAATAATATGGGCGAAATCTAGACACGCGGTAGCGTGTCAAGCCAAGTTCCAGCATAAAACTGGCGAGCAGCACCGTGTGTAATATTACACGAACCATTTGCAGCCACTTTTAACCCCCTCATAATTCAAAAACTATTTAACATAAACGTTTCAAATTTGGCTCATATAATGAGACTTGCGAGGAAATTATATGCTCTAAATTTCATAAACAAATCTCAAACGGTTATTTAGATAATCACGTCCGAAAATCGTATTTTTTATCACTGACTGACTGACCTATAGATCAAAATTCTAACCCACTTCCAGATGACCTAGAAGGCTGAAATTTGAAATCCACCTCGGTAATTGTGTGAAAGCCAAGGAAAAAATAAAAAAAATCGGCCAAGTGTGAGTCGGACAGAGCGAAAATTGTATTTTTTGTATGTAAATAAAATAAATATTTAAGGGGGGCTCCCTTAAATATTTATTTTATTTTACTTTTATTATAAATTATAAAAGTAAAAATGTAATTAAAGATTTTGTGAATATTTCAAGTGCTTACCGGCTGCCATTATTGATTTTGAGCTAAAAAGGCCAAAAAATCACGTTTATTGTATGGCTAATGGGAGCTCCCCGTATATATTTATTTGTGAAATGAAGAAACTTAATGAAATGAATAGAAGGTGACTTTATGAAGTGTGTCTGTCTGTCTGTTACATCTTCACGCCCAAACTGATTGTACTGATTGTTCTTAAATTTGATACGGACTATGGAGATATAGTTTGAGTCCCAGGAATAGAATTATTTTAATCCCTGTCTGTCTGTCTGTCCGTCTGTCTATCTGTCCGTATGAAGTATCAGCCAGATAAGTTGAGGATAGCATATCAGATACTTGTCGGGAAGCTGTGAAGCAACCCCTTAAGAGCCCGGGTTACCCTCGAAATTCTCATACATACGTAATACCAAAATCATTTTGTCATACGAAAATATTTAACATGTTTGAGTTATTTTTCAGCTTAAAATAGTAATTACCTAGGTTCCTGAACAAAAATTAACTTCAAAATATTTAAGCACAAAAAAATTTTTTTTTGTGTATAAATTTTTTTTACTAAATTTACTACTAAATATTTAAACACTAAAAATAGAGTAAAACACTAAAAAATATATAAATAAATAGTCAATTTACTTCAAAATATTTAAATACTAAAAAATATTTTTTAGAGTTGAAATATTTTGTAGTAAATTTAATAATTATGTATATATTTTTTAGTGTTTTACTCTATTTTTTAGTGTTTAAATATTTAGTAGTAAATTTAGTAAAAAAAAATTATACACAAAAAATTTTTTTTTAGTGTTTAAATATTTTGAAGTTAATTTTTGTACAGGAACCTAGGTAATTACTATTTTAAGCTGAAAAATAACTCAAACATGTTAAATATTTTCGTATGAGAAAATGATTTTGGTATTGCGTATGTATGAGAATTTCGAGGGTAACCCGGGCTCTTAAGGTTGCGATTGAATATAGTCGAATGTTATGTATGTTTGAACTGGGAAGATTAAGATGTCTACCCTTGCTCGGGAAGTTTTCTTTACAAAAAATAATAATATCCCACCAAAAACATAAATGTAAAAATGGACAGCCAAGTTCCATACAAACATTATTCATATCTATGGACTTCGCCGTAAAAAGGATGGAGATATAAATGAGCGCCAAGTTCTATGGAAAATTAAAATATGTATGTATAGGAACCGAATTACATTATGAAGAAATAATAGAGTCTATTTCTTTGCTTTATTGAATATCTATAACAATTGATGTTATTTAAATAATGTTAGATCTTAAACTAGATAATATTTGACTTGGCTAGTTTTCATTAGAATTAAAATATTGAATAACTGTATGAGATTACTGATGTAATGTACTGATGATAGTTTTAGCCTACTAGTACCTCCCGCAGCAGCCAGTGCTGTTTGTTTTAGAAAATACCAGACTGCAATATAAAAAATATTCACTTAATGTAGTCGAAACAGAACATTTTTCAATTCTAGTTACAAGCACTGTTGGCCGAACTTTACACAATTTTATCTAAATTTTATTTCTCGTTTAGAATGCCTTACAGTATGTTTTAGGTTTTATTTGTAAAGCACAAACGTATCTATATTATATGTCTTCGCAAAATGGAAAACCTATAACAATTTCCGCACTTTACTTTTAAATGACTGTGTTTTTTTATTTTTCATAGGCAATATCTAAATTATTACTCAGAATGTAATAAAATGGACTTAATTATTTCATGTTAATCAATTAACGATAAACAAGCGATACAATTTCTTAGAACATTATAAAGTTTAAGAACCACTGACATTTTTACTAAATTTCTAAACGTTCATTTGGTTTAGCTTTAATATATTGAAAATACGAAATAAATTCATATCCATACTAATATTATAAATGCGAAAGTGTGTCTGTCTGTCTGTCTGTCCGTCTGTCTGTCTGTCCGTCCGTCCGTCCGTCCGTCCGTCTGTCTGTCTGTCTGTCTGTCTGTCTGTCTGTTACCTATTCACGCCTAAGCCGCTGAACCGTTTTTGCTGAAATTTGGTATGGGGATTCTTTGAGTCCCGGGAAAGGACATAGGATAAAATTTATTCCCGCGCGATAAACGAATTTTGGCGCAACGAAGTTGCGGGCGTCATCTAGTGTAATAATAATGAACAAAAAAAAAGACTGGATGCACTCCGGGAGTGCCGGCAGAAGTGAAAACTTGATTATTAACGTTGTGCATTTTTTAACCCATTTTTTATGAAAATCGATTTAAAAAAGTTTCGATCAAGGTTTCGATCAAGTTTCGATCAAGTTTCGATCAAATTTCGATCAAGTTTCGATCAAGTTTTGATCAAGTTTCGATCAAGTTTCGATAAAGTTTCGATAAAGTTTCAATCAAGTTTCGATCAAGTTTCGATCAAGTTTCGATCAAGTTTCGATCAAGTTTCGATCAAGTTTCGATCAAGTTTCGATCAAGTTTCGATCAAGTTTCGATCAAGTTTCGATCAAGTTTCGATCAAGTTTCGATAAAGTTTCGATCGAGTTTTAAATTGAGTTCGAGTTCGAGTTCGAGTTCGAGTTCGACACAAAACGCTACTCTCCAACCGTCTTACGCGTTGTGTATGGTTCTTCGATCAACACGAAAATCCATCGCGAGTTTCACAGTTTTTACCCATCCCACAAGTGCTCAACGCCGCTAAAGAAGTTTTCACTTCAAAAACATTTTGTATATTATATAAAATATGAGTTTCATTCAGAATTTGGTTACCTATTAAATTCAACGACTAATCCTTATGATATTGCCATAAAGATGGTGTTGGAGGGAAAATAAATCGGGACGTCTTGGACGTCAGCGTCCGACAGACTCTCAAAGGCCATAATTATCTTGACCCATATCACTCGCCTCCGGATACGCCCACAGATACGACAATGAGATGTCTACGTCATTATTTTAGATATATAGATATATAGTTAAGTAATCATAATAATCCATACTAATATTATAAATGCGAAAGTGTGTCTGTCAAAAGCAGGATCAATTAACTTCTACGTTTGTCGGATATAAGTCGCTCAATACATACAATTTTCATACAAATCTCTTACAACGATATGAACCCAGAGTTATTCTTGGTAAGCCCATAGTGACGGACAATACAGTGAAGCAAACGAATGTCGAAGGGGCACTGTCAGAATATTCATGCAAATTGTCCAATTCTCTCAGTGGCGTAACTATAGGATGACAGGGCTGACAAAATGTCACGGGACCCCGACGGCCCAAGAGGCCATGAAGTTAGAATCTTTTGCACATTGTTTTATTATTAACGTGACGATTTTTACTAATAGGGCCCCATCAATTTGCTTCGGGCCCCAGATGTTATAGTTACGCTACTGAATTGTCTCTAAAGTTAGGACTACGTTATTTGTTCTTGGTAAACCCATCCTACATAACACAGTGGAGCCACGGGCAAAAACTAGTTCGCCAACCTCCAATCAATTTGAATCTCACTACGTGATTCAACGCTACGGTATTCAGGGAAGTTTCAGACAAATACATTGTATCGAAATGATGTTCGTTGTATCGAAAAACTAGATGATGCCTGCAACTCCGTTTCGCCAAAACTCGTTTATCGTGCGGGAACCGTACATTTTTCCAGGATGAATTGTCCTTTCCCGGTACTCAAAGTATCTGCATACCAAATTTCAGCAAAGTCGGTTCAGTGGTTTGGGCGTGAAGAGATACCAAACATTCAGACAGATAGACAGACAGACGGACAGACAGACAGACAGACAGACACATTTTCGCATTAGTAGTGATGGTTTCAAGCAACGTTGCAAAAATCTTAATGTAAAAAAAAATACAAAAAAAAAATAGTAATGGAATATCTTACATTGCCATTTTACAAAATAATGAGCCATTATATGTACCGGACCTTCATTGTCCATTAAATGCAAAGAATGTGTAATGTAAGTATAGTAGAAGATTCGTCCTTGAAGTTTTGATGTCTCCGATTTAGTCCAGATTCGGGGACGGGGTAGCCGAGGTATTGCCTTTGAGGTTGGAAGAAACCCCGTTACTCTAGGCCTATTGGGAGCGGAGTTATGGCTACTTTTGTAAGACATTTGACAGTTACCGAGCTGTCAATGTCAAAGTTTGAATGCTACTAACTCGGCAACTATTTGTCCTGGATATGGGGTTTTTCGGCTTGTTCTTTCTGGATTTTTCTCCTCTATTCGATCCTGGCCTCAGAATTGAGAAAAAAATTGATGTCCCCGATTTAGTTCAAATTCGGGGAGAGGGTAGCCGAGGTGTTGCCTTTAATGTTAGAAGAAACCCCGTTCCTCTAGGCCTATTGGGAGCGGAGTTATGGTCGCTTTTGTTCGACGTTTGACAGTTGCCGAGCTGTCAATGTCAAACTTTGAGTGCTTATAGCCCGGCAACTGTTTGTCCTGGATATGGGGTTCTTCGGCTTGTTCTTCCTGGATTTTCCCCTTTATACGATCGTGTAGTAACTTTCGTGTGTGCGCAATACACACGACCAGTTATGCAAGAGTAATTTTATAGTGCCCAAGTGTGTGCTCAATACAAAAAACCACTCTGGTTTCAATAAAACCAGGCCAGTTACGCAGGAGTAATTTTGTGTCGTGTCGGGCCTGGGTCACAATGACCCGTCGCCTTTATATCAACAAAAAACCAGCCACGTGACTGACGTGAGTCTTTGTAAAATATTGAGAAGTAAGCCTTTTTTAATATGCAAACGAGAACCAAGCCGCATGATTCTACTTGCCTAATTTAAAAAAAAATTCAAGAGACTCTGCTTCTTTTAAAAAAAAAACAATACTCATTAATTTGTTAGTTGGTAACTTTGTTGTGAAAATGTTTTGTTCTGCCAAAATTGTTAGATTTGCATGATCTTCATAGGGTTGATAAAAGGTCCATTTTGGAATACTTCTGCATTATTAACTCAATTTTGGCAATGGTGTGGATTGGACTCATTTTGCATAAATAGGGTCAATTGGAGTTTTGAGGTAGTGATTGCAACGTTGTTTGCAAGGTTATCTTATTTGGTTAGAATTGAAGGTAACTTAAGGCGCTATATTGAAAAAACTGTCCTTTTTGACGTAATACCATAGGACCCTCAGAAATGTTACAAATTTTGTAATGAGATATACATAATATCTTCATAGCCTAATCTAGGTTTGAGAAGAACTAGAAACACGATTAATGTATTTTGCCTCGATACATTTAATTTTCGAAATGACATGTTAAAAATACGAAATTTGAAGATTATTTTTAAACGAAAATAGATGTATTGTAGGAAATTATTGAAATTGACCGACTTCCAAAAAGGAGGAGGTAATACGTTCGGCTGTATGTATGTTCAACAATTACTCAGCCGTTTGTGGTCCGATATTCAAAATTATTTTTGTGTTGTATAGGGTTTGATTCGAATTTGGTACCATGTTTATAAAAGTGGTGATCTGATGGTGGGATCCATGAGTAATCGAGGGGACTCCTTGAAATTTGTATGGAAACATATAGTGATTTCGATTTTTTCTGAAGCATTCGAGGTAAATGCTACCAAAAAGTAAGACTTCGCACCAAGTTATACCCTGGATCCGAAGGTACCGAACAGAACTTTTGAATGCTTATAGGTACAGGTTCGGGGATTTCGGCGTTGTTTAAACAACTGAAAGCATAAGCCAACACATAAATTTGATTGATCATCTTCATCACAACCATAATTATACCATGGGCCATCACACTATGACCCAATTATTGGTACTTTTCGCGATATTTTGTATCGTAAGTAAGACGTTGTTTTTGATGATGATTTCGCTGTTTGTGGACCGATTTTCAAAATTCTCGTGTTGTTGTATATGATATAATCTTAATCCTTCAGGCCCCGCACGAGCACCGGTGATCGCGACAACAATAGAATACAATAGCAATTCCTGGAAATTCCGACTGAAGTATTAATTTTGTATAACAATTACGAAAGTGGTGAGCTGAGGATTTATGAACAATCGAGGGAAATCCTTGAAATTTATCAAAACACTCATAGTGGTTAAAATGTTGTTTCTAGTAAGTTAAACATATGTTACTAAAAAGAGAAATTTCATACGAAAGTGTCTCTTGGTCCAAAGTCACTGAATAGAACTCCTGAACCTTTAAAGATAAAAGTTTGGAAATTGCAGCATCGCTTAGATAACTGCCAGCATTTACCACAATTTCGCTTACAGTAACATAATGTGAATAGTTAACATTCGTATTGGTTATTTACTGTTTACGCATAAAGCCTTATTTTGTAGATAACTAAAAAGAGTGAAATTATTATTTTTAACAAAAAATTAAAACCGACTTCCAAGGTAAAAACAATAGTAATATGAACTAAAAAGTATTTAATAACTCTTACTCTTTAATAGTGCCTTTTTCAGAATTCGTCTAAATCTCAACTATTTCTGTACATACTACAGTCTTCATTACTTTGAAGTCGGTACCAGTCCCAAAAGTTTCAGATATTCTAAGTTCTGACATTACTGAACTCAAAAATAAATTAGCTGGTACCGACTTCAAAATAATGAAGACTGTAGTATGTACAGAAATAGTTGAGATTTAGACGAATTCTGAAAAAGGCACTATTAAAGAGTAAGAGTTATTTAATACTTTTTAGTTCATATTACTATTGTTTTTACCTTGGAAGTCGGTTTTAATTTTTTGTTAAAAATAATAATTGATAGACACCTTTGCAACTCAAAATCGTATAGAAGCATTTTGCTTAAATGCTTCTAGTTATTTTTTAAATGATTATAATACGTTTTTTCGCATGTTTTTCGAGCGAGCCGATAGCTTCTGGCCGCAGCGTATTCACGACTTTATAGTCATACAAATTAAGTATAAAATTACCCTTGCGGTAAAATTACTTTCGATATAGCGCCTTAAGAGGTTAATATTGAATCGAATCTAAGTCGAAAACATCTAAGAATGGTTTCCGTCTTATAATTTACTTGTTTCATTGCAGCTTAAACTAGTTTATCCAGTGAATAACAATATGGACTCAGCATAAAATTCCGTTGGACTCGGACTCCATTTCCGTGACGTAATCGCAGCGTTTGTCACGATGCACAAAGAGTATACCTATTACTCTAATGGCGTTTCCTACGCTCGGGGCGTTCATATTATCCGATCCGATATATCTGATACCGATAAAAGGCGCGTTAAGACTGAACAGGGTCTAAAAACAACAAATATGAATGAACTACCAGAAAAAATATTTATAGAAGGCCTACTCCGACAATTTCTTCCGATCATTACTCAGATTAATTATAAATTTAATTTTAAATATATTTAATTTAATTGTAATCTAAAAATATGGCCTGTATGGTAATTGCAATAAAGGTTTATTATTATTAGTTCCTGAGATTGTATCAAAGGGTTTTCGTGGTTGGATATCGCTGTCGATCCTGACCACATAGGAGATACAGAGGTAGGAATGTGTGGTGGCACTGGTGTGGGTGGGCCAAAGCCCGTTTAAAAATAGACCTACGTGATTTGGTCGGGTTATGATTCGGGCTAACATTGACTTGGCATTATCCGAAAACTTTGACTTTTAATCTTATTACCAAGAGATAATGTTGAAAAGTGGTGAACCGGTTATGTCTTCGACTGTAAATACAACGATAGAGTCAGTTAACAGTTGAAAATAGTGCCAAGTTTTCGACCAAGCTTAGCAATACTAATAGCTTATAGCTTGAGCTAAAAAGGTAAAAAATCTGTAAAGGTCAAAGACAAAAAGATTTAAGTTTCAGACTCCCAATATGATATAAAAAAATGCTAATAAAGGTTTAGTCCGGCCGCACATTTTCCGAAATTTTTGATCAGAAAAATTCGGACGCCCGCCGGAATGCACTCTGTTCATACATTTTGTTGTGGACCTCGCATACTATCAGAATTCTGACGTGTCAAAATGTATGAGCCGGGTGGGGCATCTGAATTTTTCTGATCATAAATTCGGATAATGTATGGCTGGGCTTATACTTAAACTTGATTAGGTTATGACGTATGACTATACGAATCATAATGTTCACATTAAATATAAGGGTTCCGTTTTTTGCCATTTAGCTACGGAATCCTAAAAATGTGTAACGTGATAATACTTTAGTATGGGCATATTTCCTACTCCTCCTATCTTCTTCTGATTAAATTCGTTGCGGGTCCCACGACAACTTTAGCATGTCTCTCGGGCTCCCTGAGATCACATCAAAGGGTATTCGTGGTTGGATACCGCTGTCGATCCTGGCGACACAGGAGATACAGTGGTGGGAATGTGTGGTGGGCCAAAGCACGATTTAAAAAAATAGTATAGGTATGTGTAGAGAGTTCGCTGCGAAAGTAGCGGCACTGAAAGTATGTATTAAACTATTTTTATTACGTGTTTCTGTATTTTCGTTGTGCCAAAATTCGTCAATAGAGTCGTTTCCTTCTTTGGGCTCAAAGTATCTCTATACCGAATTTCATCAAAATCGGTTTCGTGGATTGAGAGATAACAGATAATATCATCGTTCTTCTAACGATTGATAATCAAAAAACTACATCCAAATGTAGTGGATGTAGTTTTTCGATTATCTTGTTATTTAATTGTGTTTTCCATTCTGTATGCACATTTCCTCATACAGACGCAATAAAGCGAAGTTTAGGAGTTGCGAACTATCGAATACACATAGATTCTCATATCCGCGCTCCACTTTGTCCGGACAAATCGATCGATTTTGTTATTCTACTTCGTTATTCTACTACATCTTTTACTATTTTGTTATTCCTATAACTAGTTTTTGATCGTTATTTTGACTGATTAAATCTAAAATGTTCAGTTTTTATTCGCCGTCAGGTACCTAGAAACTTTAAAAAGTCAAAATAAATAAAGACGTTAGTGGAAGAATTAGATAACTAACATTTTATAACACTCATTTTTTCCTCATAATTGGAACATACCTAGTAACTTACCTACTTGATCATGTGGCTAATCTGGCTACACATAAAATACACTTTTTTTATTTCAAATCGTTTTGGCGTCCCTAAAGCCTCCATTTATCAAAAAAAAAAAAACATAAATTTTGCTACTGTTACTTACCTAGTTTTTCCAGTCACGTCTTCAAATACTATTTAATAAAATACTTAAATCAAAACACTTTCTTTTTGACAAAGAATTTCATTCATTTATGTGCCTGGATTTGCCACTAGACTTTTAGTAACTTGTATAATACTTGTAGGTATTATACTTCTAATAAAGTTTCTTCTCATTATCAAACTACTATCCTATCCTACTAATAGTATAAAGGCAAAAGTTTGTGAGGATGTATGGATGTATGTATGGATATTTGTTACTCTTTCACGCAAAAACTATTTTGAATGGATTTTAATGAAACTCTCGGAACAACTGGTCCGATTTAAAAATTATTTCAGTGTTAGCTGATAATATTATGTGGATATGATAGTGGCACAGATATAGAGTAGACCACGTGAAGGGGCATAAACTATTTTTTCCGGGAAAATGTACGGTTTCCGTAAAATTCCTAATTTACGCGGGCGAAGCCGCGCGGAACGTCTATAAGTATTATAATAATACTAGCGACCCGCCCCGGCGTCGCACGGGTATAAAATATATAACCACAGAAAAATGATAAAAATGGATAGCCTATAATCCTTCACGTGGTCTACTTCTTATTTGTGCTAAATAACATAAAAATTGCTCCAGTAGTTCGCGAGATAAGCCCTTTCAAATAATTTCCCCCGTTTTTTTAACATTCTCCTATTAGTATTAGCGTGATAAAATATAGCATACTTATAGACTTCTTCAATAAATGGGCTATCTAACACTGAAATAATTTTTCAAATCGGACCAGTAGTTCCTGAGATTAGCGCGTTCAAGTTAGCCCTTTCAAATATTTTTCCCGTTTTTTTCCACATTTTCCTCTATTTCTTCGCTCCTATTAGTCTTAGCGTGATAAAATATAGCCTATAACCTTCCTCGATAAATGGGCTATCTAACACTGAAAGAATCATCAAAATCCGTTGCGTAGTTTTAAAGATTCAAGGGAACAAAGGGACATGAGGGAAAAAAAGCGACTTTGTTTTATAATAAGTATAGATAAGATTACTAGCAGATCCGGCGAAAGTTTTTTTTTATAAAATAAGGGGGCAAACGACCCATGGACACTCGCAGCATCAGAAGAGCAGCAGGCGCGTTGCTGTTTATATATTTTTGGGCCTGTTTCACCGCTTCCTGATAAGGCTATCCACCACTTAACTTGACAGATGGAGTATGGAGAATCTGTCAAATAAGCCTATCCGGCACCTTATCAGGAAGCGGTGAAACAGGCCCTAAATATCGTAAATTGTGCCAGTTGTTTATGTCTATCACTCTGATCTAAGAAAATTTGAATCGCGTCTCAGGGCTGTGCACTGTTTAGTTTGTTTACCGCTTCCCTACTCAAGTACTTACAATAATAAAATGGAGCGGGTTCCAAATTGTATTCACTAGTAACTATTGCTAGTAGCCCGTAGTAGGTTACTATCGCAAAAACGTCGCGCATCATAGTCGCAAAAATGGTGATATTGGACTTAAATTATATATAATGGTAGTTAACGCTAATCTGCACTTACATTTTATTTTTTTAAATATTAGCAATTTTATTACTTTACAATTGTTATAGACAGGTCTCTGAAAACTCCAATCACGTTTTACACTGGACATGAAAAACATTTTTTCAGTGTTCAATATCGATAAGCGAAACGTGATAATTAAATAAAACGTGAAGATCACAAAACATTATTGGATTTTAATTACTTTAAAATGATGGCATATAAGCAGTGGGTGGCATTACTAATCAGTTGTTGTATAAAATAATCGTAACAATGCGTTTGTTTTTGGTAGGTTTAAGAGCCCGTATACGAAATTTTGCCGATGAATACGAAATTGCAAAGGTTCGCTACAGAAATATTATTAGGTTTTTTCCCCTTATTAGACTTAAAAAACATATATATTAATTATTAGATTTAAAATATATTTAAGCGCGGAAAGCCGACTCGAGCCTTGCGGCAAGTAATATAATGTGAGATTTAGGTTGTTTTGAATCGTGTTTTTAGGCACAATTTTTTTTTTCTCGAATTGGATGGAATTTTATCTATAGATTATTTCTGTTGTGTGATTTTCTTTTTATTAATTACAGCTCCAAGTTGCCGAAATTAACAGCAATTCTTTGCCCATTTTCTCTAAAATTTTGCCGAGTTTCATATTTTTTTACTCAACTATTTCATATTAAAGTGGTAAAAAGTAATTCCAACATTTTATAGACGACTTTCTCAACAGTACCTACATTGTATTTTTTTCATACCGTTAAGACTTAAGACGTCAATACAATCCATAAACAGGTGATATTCTAAACCTTTTACGGCAAAAACCACAAAACTGTCGCGAGTTTGAGTTGGATTATTTAAAAATAGTTAAAAAAAAAAACAAAAACATTATATTATAATTGAAATGATCTTACATGTTGTGCATTAAAACTTATAGGAATACTGTATTTTAACTGTCAAATCACGTTTGTTAAATCAGCGAAATCGGCAAATTTCGTATACGGACCCTTATGCTGGCACAAAATAATACTAAACATTTTTCATTCAACAGTACTAGCACGAGCGGCAGCGCTTCTCTTGATCTTGAACTTGCTTGCATAATGCATTAAAATGTGTATTTTTTGTGTAAAACATTATTATACTTAAATAATTTGAATTTAAAAAGTATACCTTGTCGTGTCTTTGTGTGATTAAGCGCTAACACGTATCAATACGCTATAATCATACATTTTTAATCCATGAAAATACACCTCTTTACCACTTGTCGAAACCGGTCGTGTAAAATAATATTTTTATTATTATAAATAAATACTTAAATAATATTATTATAAATAAATTTGTAATAAATCTAATATAATAAAGCGGAATAAGTGAAAGAAAAGTGTATGACTTTTTTCAGTTCCACCAAGAAGTTACAGTACATTACATTCATTATCATATCTATGTCATTTGTTCGGCTTGTGTCGATTCAATGAGCTGTGATCGGTCGGATCGCCATCTGCCTAGGAATAGGCATGATGACTGTTTTTTTCCTTATCGGTTAAATTGAAAGACCCTTAAAAAATAGAAACATCGCTGAAAGAATAACTCTGATAGCTTAAAAATTCACCAAGATATGACAATTCAAACATCTCATAAAATAGACCTGCCCGAAACGCTCCACACAAAGTGAAAGAATGACGCCACTCTTTCGTAAATTGTACGCATCGGGAGAGAATTTTGTTCGGTAGGTATAGAAAGTGGTTTCATAACAAAAGTTGCTTTTAATTGCATAAGTTATCGAATGGTATACAAATATTAAAAATGTAATTGAAAAAAAAATCGACTTGATTATCCAACTTTGAAGGCGCAAAACAAAAAAAAAAATACAAATTCTATCAAGCTGAAATTTTGAAAACACTTATTTATTACCGTGATTTCTTTATTTTATTAACAAAATTCGCTAATCTTTGACCTTGTCATCATCCCTATTAATATTAGTACTATCAGAGAAGTTGATTCCTATGCAGATGGCGGACTTAAGTAATTCATCATTAACGTAAAACCCAGCCGACCGATCAAAGCTAACATTGAATTGACATAAGCCGACTACATGGCTTAGGTCCGCCATCTGCATAGGAATCAACTTCCTTGATAGTACATAATATTGTGTTTTTTCAGTTTAGTTTCCTGGTAATTTTGCTATTGTCTATTGCCAAGATGTCAAATGGCGCAGTGGTCGCGCCGTCAGGTAACCAACCAAGGATAGTAAGTGGTAATGATTTCCGTGTGGTCACTTTTAATACAGAAGGTGGAAAATAAATTAAACGTACGATTGCTTAATAATATTATACGTATAAAAAAAGGTTTTTTATTTATATCTGTTACATTCCATCGCACTAATAAGAATACACAACCCTTCTAACAAAAATAATATTTGGGTGAATTTCCCAAACGGCTTTTTATTTTGTCTTCGTTGAAATTACTTTAAAAAAGGAAATATTATTGTAAATTATTTGTTATAGTATTCAATGGGTAGCTATAGGATTGTGGCAAAAATATAATATGCCTAGCACTGTTACAAAAGTAGAAATAAATAACTTAAAGACCTATTTTTATCAAATCGGTGCTGTCCCTCTACTTTTTATACAAACAAAAACGCTTATATACTAACAAATATGAATAAGTTAAGAGTATAACTCATATTATTTCATAGAATATTAGTTTATCTACTATTATAGACCATATTTAATTATATAATTAACGATTATAGTTACTTAGAAGCATAAATGTACTTGTCCCGAGAATTTTTCTCATATCGCTAGATAAAAGTAGTTTAAGCATTACTTTTCATCGACGAGTCATACTGTCTCCCTACCCCAATTCTAATTTACTCCTTTGTGTGTGCTTCCACGCAGTCAAGACGGACTTGTGTCAAAGCACTGCATATTCCCGCCAACAACATGCTATGCATGTATGCCAATAAAATGCTCTCGGACAATAATTTTATGATATCGGTGATATTGAATTTTTTTACGTAATGAATTAAAATTTAAAATTGTTGTTTCATTCTAATGAATGTAGTAAGTGATTAAGTTTCATTATCCGTAACCAAATTTATCTTAGATATAATGTATTTTTTATAATTTCCTAAAAAGTGTGTTTTTTCTCACGTTGCGTCGCTGCTCTCATATCGGTGTAATCGGTGGTCATTTTAACCACCGATATGATAATTTGGACCGAAATTATAAGAAAAAACCAATCGGTGTCTTAAATCTAATATCGGTGTTTGGAATCATGACCAACGCACAGTTTTGTCACATCGGTGGATTGATTTATCATATCGGTTGATAAATTTACCATATGGGTGAATTGTTTTATCGGTTGATCTAGTGAGTTTGGCATTTCGTTAAAACAAGGAAATTACAAATTCGCAAGATTGTAAAAATGTATGGATGTAAGGATGTATCGGGCAATTTTATGTTTTTTACCTATAAGAGATTTTTTAACCGACTTCAAAAAAAGGAGGTTATCAATTCGACGCGTATGTATGTATGTTTTTATGTTTGTGTTCGGATATCTCTGGAAGTGCCATTCCGATTTCAGTAACTCTTTTTTTGTTGTGCTAGGTATTGTTCAACTTAGGCAATAGTGCAAGTTTAATTAAAATCGGTTCAGTAGTTTTGGAGATAGGGAGTTTTAATTCTCAATTACGTACAACTTTGAAGTCGGTTTTATCTTCTTAAAATACAGTTATTTCACATATAGTTCATTTTAATAAAGACAACGATGATACATTTTATAAATACATAAATATAATATTATGAAGATAATATTATCATATCGCTGGATTTGTATGTCATTTCGGTGGTTAAACTTATATCGGTGCACAGACATATAAATCGGTGCCTGTTTATCATGTCGGTGGAAACCAAAATTCAAACTTAATTTTCTCCTTAGTCTTAAATGATACGTTAGTGATATTAAATTTGGGAACATTTTGTGTCCCAAAGAATACATAAAACCTGAAAAGTATATAAAATATGTATAAATAAAAAAGTCACCGATATGAATATAAAAAAAGGCATTTGTTGAAATTCACCCATTTAGGCAGCATATTCAAGTCTGTCTATCTATGTGACTCCAATATACTACTACTAAGCTGCGGGTCTGCATCTATTTGGCATATTAGAATAATTTAATGTTCCAGTCATTCGCTGTTTAGTTTTATAATTTTAAGGGTTTGACGTATATTGATGAATGAGGACTATAGCTGGGAACAAATTATCGGATGAACGACCGCGGACGTTTTCATCGGATGCGGCTTGTTTCTCTGATCAATACGAAATACACTAAACTGTCCACATTGTCTGACATAATCAGGCGCTATGTTGAAAGTAATTTTACCGCAAGGGCAATTTTATACTTAATTTGTATGACTATAAAGTCGTGAATACGCTGCGGCCAGAAGCTATCGGCTCGCTCGGAAAACATGCGAAAAACGTAATTTTAATTATTTAAAAAATAACTAGGAGCATTTAAGCAAAATGCTTCTATACGATTTTGAGTTGCAAAGGTGTCTATCAATTAGACTAATTTCCTACAATACATCTATTTTCGTTTAAAAATAATCTTCAAATTTCGTATTTTTAAGAGGTCATTTCGATCGAGAAATATATCGAGTCAAAATACATTAATCGTGTTTCTGGTTCTTCTCAATAGGAATAGATGGCTATGAAGATATGTATATCTCATTACCAGATTTGTAACATTTCTGAGGGTCCTATAGTATTACGTCAATTATTTTTAACAAAAAATTAAAACCGACTTCCAAGGTAAAAACAATAACATCCTTATAATATGAACTAAAAAGTATTAAATAATTTTTCCTATCGAATAGTGCCTTTTTCCGAATTCGGCAAAAACTCAACTATTTCTGTACTCAATCCTTCATCATTTTGAAGTCGGTACCAGATATAGCTGAATCTTCAGTCTGCCAAAATATTTGAAACATTTGTAACTGGCACCGACTTCAAAATTATGAAGGATTGAGTACAGAAATAGTTGAGTTTATGCCGAATTCGGAAAAAGGCACTATTCGATAGGAAAAATTATTTAATACTTTTTAGTTCATATTATAAGGATGTTATTGTTTTTACCTTGGAAGTCGGTTTTAATTTTTTGTTAAAAATAATAATTTCACTCTTTTTAGTTTTTAGTTACCTAGTAAGTAGTAAACTATCGCGTACTATGTACTATCAAAGAAGTTGATTCCTATGCAGATCGGGGAGCAGTTTGGTTGCGTTACGTCAAACCCAGCCGACAGATCACAATTAACATTGAATTGACATATTCGACCAAATAAAGTTGGTCTATCAATTATTGCATAGGAATCAATTTCCTCGATGGTACGTAGAATAATACACCTGTATTATATTATTTTACGTATCTTATTACAAGCTCACCGGTGAGCGAGACACAATAGAATAACAATATATTTCCAAGAATCCACGATCGAAGGATACAAACTATTAGCAACAAATCATAAGTATCGTGCAGAGACCGGTCTCGAACGCTTCAACTCCCAAGCGGCCACATTGTGGTGTTATACGAATTCGGACATCTATTAATAACCGGCCCCACTCGTTCGACTCGAGCGATCTTTGCACGAAAAATTTTGAGTGTGAAGTTTTGAAAATAGACAAACTGTGTTACGCTCGTAAAAATCTCATTATTCGGTATTTTATTCGAAGATGAACTTTTCTCATGTTCTGGGAATTGGATCCCAGGTGCGCGAGGTCTACCGTCTATGGCGGTTGCATACTAAGGTATAATATTAATATATTATCTATCTCGATGGCCGTCGCCGCGCGCCGCTGCGGCTCGGCCGCTAGTGCGCGCCCGGTCGCGAATTTACAAAGGCTATATCATTAGAGTGAAAGCGCAAACTGAACTGGCTCAGCTTTTGTTAGACAAAAACTTGACAAAACACTTATCTGTTTTAGTACAGAAAATGACCGAAATCGCCTAGAAAGAGATTAGCTAAATTGTTTCTAACGTTGCAGCAACATATTATGCTATTCAATTTGATACCGATATGGTAAATACATCGTCATTGTTAACTTTAAAAATATGTAGGTGGATAGTTATATGAAAATTGTTATTACTTATTATTTTAATGTTACAGTAATGAAATTACTTACTCGTTTCTATTCTGTATTTAAGGGTCCGTATACGAAATTTGTCGATTTCGCTGATTTTACAGACGTGATTTAACAGTTAAAATACAGTATTTCTATAAGTTTTAATGCACAACATGTAAGATCATTTCAATTATAATATAGTGTTGGAGCTAGATTTTTTATTTTTTTTTAAGTATTTTTAAACAATCCAACTCAAACCCGCGACAGTTTTGTGATTTTTGCTGTAAAAGGTTTAGAATATCACCTTTTTATGAATTGTATTGACGTCTTAACGGTATGAAAAAAATACAATTCACTGTTAAGAAAGTCGTCTATAAAATGTTGGAATTACTTTTTACCACTTTAATATAAAAAACCGTTTAAAAACAGAAAACCTCTATCTGCCCGCTAACTTGGCGATCGTCCTTTTTCACCTGGCACATGAAAGACGGGCGTGAGTGTGAAGAGAGCAGTAGAAAAGAGAATACGGGCTCTTAAGTGACAAAAAATACTACTTAATTAACTAACAAACTTTAATTAATAGGTAAGAAACAGGTATGTACATAACTACACACTTGTTGAGAGTACAAAATATAATTATAAAAAAAACTATCTTAGATAAATAAACAAAAGCTCATCTATTAGAGTCTGGCTCGTGACTCAAACGGTATAAGCCTTTGTAAATACGCCGCCCGGTCTGGTACCTGGCAACGCGCGCGCCGCGCCGCTCGCTTGACAGCCCTAGCAGATTATAGCAAGCGAGACGCCAGACAGTTAATGTACTATGAACGCTAAGCGCAATGCAAAAGGTTGAAATTAGGTTGTTTCATGTGTTGTTGTGAGACATGCATGTTATTTATATTAATTATCGAAGCAGCTTACTTCTCAGAAGTAATGTCAAATGTGTGCCTTATGCTCTGGCCTTAAGGATGAATTTGTTTTGTTCAATTTTGGTGACATCGGTGACCCTAATGTGGTAATGATGATGATGATGATGAATGTAATTTGCATAGTAGCATATGCTTTCAGTTCTTAAAACAGCGCCTAAACCCCCAAACTTGTATCTATAAGGAATCCGGAGTTCTCTTAGTATCTTCGGAACCATGGTATACCTCGGTGCAAAATCTTGCGTTTTGGTAGCATATGCTTAGGATGCTTCTCATAAAACCAAAATCACCATATGTTTCCATATAAATTTCGAGGAGTTCCCTCGATTACTCATGGATCCCATCATCAGGTCACCACTTTTGTGAACATGGTACCAAATTGGAGTGAAACCTAATACAACAAAACAAAAATTTCGAAAATCGGTTCACAAACGGCGGAGTAATCGTTGAACATACAAAAATAAAAAAAAAATAAAAATAAAAAAATAAAAAAAAAAAATCCACAGTCGAACATATAACCTCCTCGTTTTTTGGAAGTCGGTTAAAAAGGTCAGTTTTTTCAATATAGCGCCTTAAGTAGCGGATGCAGCCTTGAGCGTTCGGACGTCCGAACCGAATCTGGCTGGCCGGATGTTTTTGCATCCGCAGACATATAGGTTAGGTCTTTGACGTCCGCGGATGAACCGTGCACATTGTTAAGCCGCATCCGTCAGCCGCGACTTATTGGACTTTGACAGATAAGTGAACGAAAGATACGAAATGCCATTTATATAAAAGAGACAGACTAAATAAAAGACGACCCAATTGGTTCGTATTTGAGTGTTCACAACGCGCGCGGTAGTAACATAATATTATATCTGCTTTGAGTTTTTTATATAATATCATTGGATGCGTCCGTTAATTTGTTTCTAAGTAGCTTATAACCTCACTCTCTTGTATATTTTCTGTACTGGTACAATATTTATCTCATGTTACCTATCAATTCAACCCTTATTCGTCACTGTCTGAGAAGGGTAGCAGTGCGATCGAACAGGGCCTTGTTAAGTCGCTGCTCTAATACGGTTTGATCGTCCTTTAACAGAGTTGGACCTAACGATGATATATTGTAAACTAAGTACGTGATTACTGATGAACACTAATATATAAAAGTTTGGTGTGTGTATGAGCCATGTTTTGTTTTCTTTAACTGTATATCTATTTTGAACTATTAGAGAATGGAAAAAATCGGCCAAGTCCAAGTCGGACTCGCGCACGTAGAATTCCGTAACGAGCAAAAAAAGGCAAAAAAATCACGTTCGTTGTATGGGGCCTTAACTTAAATAGTATTAATTTTATTCTATTATAATCTTTTTAGTATAAATTGTTCTTATAGCGGCAACAAGAATACCAATCTGTGAATAGGTGCTTACCTGCGCTGTTTATTACGATCAATATATTAATCACGTTGCGAGGCGTATAATATTATGCCCTTCCTTGACGATGTCTTAATTAAAATTTTCATTTACTTGTACCTAATGTTTTATAAAACGCAATTTATATAAATACAATACCGTACCAAGAGCGTAGGACTAATGAAAAAATCAATAGACATCTTATTTACATAATGATAATATTATTACAGATGCTCTTACAAGATATAAAAAATTAACAGCTTAGCACTTTTTTCTTTTAAATATCTAAAAAGAATGTAGACTGTATTCTAAAATTAAAGAAAATTCATGTACAAATAGTGGATCTACGTAATTTGGTGGAGCTATTTCAAGTAAATATGTAATAATAATAATAATAATAATAATGTTTATTTGCAAAAACATGGTAACAACAATAAGATGGTACATTGTGAGAAAGTGCTCATGTTTTGTCGGATACATCTCGACGTGCAAATATTTTGAAAATAAAAGTTAAATTTAATTTTGTTAATTCTTTACATAAGTAATTGTACTTACTATTATAAGAGCTACAATTATTTACTACAATTCAATATCATAATATGTCTTAATAATATGATTGGTAACATCAATTCATCATTAGTAACAACAACAATAATTAGCCCTTATTTATAAGGTAATATAAAATATTTCAGTCAAGTAATACTAAGTAATATGAATTGGTCAAATAATTTATTTCGATATTATGATTATTATTTAATATTAAATTTATGCATATAAATAATAAGATTAAAATATTTAATAATAGTAAATGTCAATAAGTCTAACATTACTTATTTTATGTCAATGCCATTTAGCAGTGGCGGATTTGCAGTCCTGGCCTGGTAGGCCCCAGGCCATGTGCCGCCCCTTTCTCAGCACCCATCATTATTAGATAAGTACATAGTTCATGAATTATTTTATTCCCATTTTTAACCCCCGACAAAAAAGAGGGGTGATATAAGTTTGACGTGTCTCTCTGTCTGTCGGTCTGTTTGTCTGTTTGTGTGTGTATCTGTCCGTGGCATCGCGTCGTAGCATCCAAACGGGTGAACCGATTTTGATCTAGTTTTTTTTTTGTTTGAAAGCTGACATGGTCGAAAGTGTTCTTAGCTATAGTTCATCATCGTCAGCCTGCTCAGTGCTGGAAAATCTCAGTTTATCTGGTTCGTGAATGGCCGTTAGCAACTTGCAGTTGTTTGATGAGTTTTATATTTTTCATTCTGGTTCGTGATATTTATGAATAACATACACATTATTGGAAAGTTGACCTGGCGCTGCAGCATCACCTGGTAATCAATAGGATGCCCAACTCCTCACCAACTTAGAGCAGAGGTTTCGTGTTTGGGCTCATTTTGATTGCGACAATCAGTAAGACGTAAATAAACAGTAAATATTTACATGCTGCAGCTGCAGCATCACCTGGATTCTATAGGAGCCGAGCTCCGTATGAACCTAAAGTGGAGGTTTCGTGTTTGGGCTCATATTGACGGGCTCATCCAAGAGGACATACGAATGTCCTCTTGGATGTCTACGAAGACGGTATTCTTTGCATATTATTCTGCACTATAAGCAACAAAAGTTTAAAAAGCATGAAATAAAATTAAATTAAGAAATTTGAAAAAACCTTGCCAAAAAACTTTAAAAAGTAAAGGAATAATATTTACTGACTTTAAGTTTTTAAATAATTCCTAAGTGTAAAGTGATATTTTAGTCCATAATAATTGTTGTCAAGGTGTGTCGGCGGTACGCTAATGTACTATCAGAGAAGTTGATTCCTAGGCAGATTAGGCTAGAAAGATCCCCCATATTTTCTTTAATTTTTAAAGTTTTATGGCGGTTTTTTTTATTTGGTACCATGTTCACAAAAGTGGTGACCTGATGATGGGATCCATGAGTAATCGAGGGAACTCCTCGAAATTTATATGGAAACATATGGTGATTTTCGTTTTATGTGAAGTGTACTAAGAATATGCTACAAAAAAGTCAAATATTGGGTCAAGGTATACATGGCTTCGAAGATGCTGAGAGAACTCCTGACTCCTTATAGATACACGTTTGGGAGTTTCGGCGTTGTTTTAAGAACAGAAAGCATATGCTACTATGCAATTCATATTCATCATCATCATCATCGTCATCATCATTACCACGTCGTGTATAGGTCACCAATGTCTCATGGCACAGAATAGATAATAGTACAAGGCATAGGTATGGATACAATAATAATAATAATTATGTACTGTATAACAACACCTGTTTCTTTATATACACGGCGGTCAGCGCCGCAGAGGCGACGGCGTCGCCGCCGCGCGGCGCGTGGCGGCAGACGACAGATCGAATACTTTACTAACTACTTTATATACCGATCGAATACTTTACTAACTACTTTATTAAATTTTAAAAGACAAATAGAATTAAAATAAGGTTATTTTAAAAAGAGCATTTAAACAAAACAAAGTCATTATGTGTATTTTTAATTAGTTACACATATTATAGATAGATGGCGCACTAAGTATCGATTTGACTTCTTGATTTCAAGAACAGCTGTCAATTATGATAATATTAAATATTATGAGTAGCTACGCTACATCCTATGCAAGTTTATACCATTTTTTATATGATAGATCCTTCGATCGTGGAAAAACGAGATTCAATAGCCTTTCTATTGTTATCGCAATCGCCGGTGACCGCTTGGGGCTTGCGGCATTAAAATTGTTAAATTACCTAGCACAGTATGTTTTTTCTATATTTAATAGTGCCTTTTTCCGAATTCGGCTAAACCTCAACTATTTCTGTACTCAATCATCATAATTTTGAAGTCGGTACCAGATATAACTGAATCCAGATGCCAGAATATTTGAAACATTTGTAACTGGCACCGACTTCAAAATTATGAAGATTGAGTACAGAAATAGTTGAGTTTTAGCCGAATTCAGAAAAAGGCACCATGAGATAGGAAAAATTATTTAATACTTTTTAGTTCATATTATAAGGATGTTATTATTGTTTTTACCTTGGAAGTCGGTTTTAATTTTTTGATAAAAATAATAATATCAATAAACTACGAGTAGATGACGCCTGCATTCTGCAACTCCGTTTCGCCAAAATGCTTTTGTCCAGTAACCGTATTTTTCCGGGATAAAAAATATCCTATGTTCTTTCCCAGGATACAAAGTATCTCCATACCACATTTCATCGGTTAGTATTCGCATATTTTATAATATTAGTATGGATGACAGTCTAAAACAAATTCTACAAAATAAAAAAGCAAGAATCCACTCAACTGAGGACGAATGAACATTTGAGTCTCGTTGGTAACATCTTAAACTGTTAAGGACCCTTTGAGGACACACATTTTATTGCATACTAGCTGATGCCCGCGACTTCGTCCGCGTTAGCATAGTAGATTGAGCCCCAAGTATTATTTTTCAAAAGTATTCCATGTACAGAATTGACTTTCCTACGATTTTATTATATGATGATTATATTGACTTAGTTTTTTCCTAAAAAGGATAAATAAGACGCAATACAAACGCCACGACACAATTTCGTTATAAGCAACAGAACCATGAGGGGGGGGGGGGGGGTGTTAAATGACACTCGAAAACCGTATGTTTAATTTAGTTTGACTCTTCGTTCTTAAAAAAGTATAATCAAACGACACTCGAAATCGGTGAAGATAAGATAGATAAAAGCTCGTAGTAAGGCAAGGAGTGGAGATAGATACAAAGTGTAAAAGACAAATTTGTAGGAAACTTTATGAGCTTTCATTATGTACTGGACTTTTTTTCTGAGTTTATCCCGGACATACATACAGACAAACAGACAAAAATTCTAAAAACTATATTTTTGGCTTCCATATCGATTGTAGATCACGTCCCAAGTATTATTTTTCAAAAATATTCAATGTACAGAATTGACTTTCTTACGATTTTATTATATGTATAGATTGTAAAAATATTTGAAAAATAATGGACAGGATTTTTATCTATACTAATATTATAAATGTAAAAGTGTGTCTGTCGTCTGTCTATTAACTCTTTATGACCAAACTACTGAACCGATTTTGCTGAAATTTGGTATGGAGATATGCACTTTCAGTCTCTCCATATCAAATCTATTATTTTTAATGTACATTATTTATTATTATTGATCTCCATTATTTATTTATTTATTTATTTATTTATTTAATAATTTATGTACACATAACCAGTTTACAAAGAAAACTTAAAACTAGAGATACATTTTAGTACAAAGGTACTACTTATTCCAAATTGGAATCTCTTCCAGTAGACCTGTCACAGGAAACATTAAAAAAGAGATAACAATAGTATTAGTGCACACGACAATTTAACTTTAACTTTAAAAATTTAACTTAGTATTATTAAAATTACTGGACTAATTTAGGGTCAATTTAGTTATGCACACAATGCAAAGAGTAGTCTATACAGGAAAAACGTAGAGTCGTAAAGAGTGTCGGTGGGAGTGACGGAAAGAAGAGGTGGAGTGTATATTGTAAATAAAACATATCACACTGCTAGGATCACTTTTGTAACTAAGCTTTAGAAACAAATGAAAAAATATATAATACTTATAATAACTTCCAATATCAAAACGATTTGTTTTAAATAACATAAGAACTTTATAAAATAGTTTCATAACTCTGTTTCCTAGATCACCATCAAAGTTACTCCATAAAAATGTAGATATTTTAAACGAAGTTTCGAACTTCAAACTATCTATAAAACAGCCTATAATTCCATCTCGACAGGTCAGACAGGACTAACTGCAGGTGCGTTGCCGGCCTTTTAAGAGGGAATACGGTAATAGGGTAGGAGAGGGTAGGAAAGGGTAAGGAAGGGTAGGGATGGGAAGCCCGTGGTCTCCGGTCGAGCCGGCCCATTCGTGCCAAAGCTTGGCTCTCCCACGATTAAGTATACGGAGCACGTCATAATATTAATTATATTAGTAAATATATTTTGGTAAAACACTTTAATATAATATGCAACAATTTAGTTTTGCAATAAAGCATTACAGTTACACTACAATGATGATAACTTAATTTCAGTATGCTAATTTAGTTTAAAATTATGTAAAACTACAATGTATATAACAACTGCCAGAGTGTGCCAAAATGTTTTCGTTTTCGCTTCGTTATAAAATCGCCGATGAAAATGTATGGAATTGATATAAGCGTTCGTTAATATGACCTTGACGTTCGACTTGTCTTATGTCAATTCCATACATTTTGATCGGCGATTCTATAACGAAGCGAAAACGAAAAAGTTTCGGCTAAATGCCCAGGAGTACCACCTTCCTAGGAATTTGCTAACAAATGTTTGGCCTTAGAATCATTTATTAAAATACAAATTATCTTTTGTTACAGATAAACATGAAAATGAAAAGTGGTCAAGAAAATCTTCTATCACTGAATCATTGGACATGAAAGAGATAGCAATAGAAATCTAGAAGCTACTAACGAATGATCTAAATGCCTTATTTAAGAGGACAGAGCGCTGCGTTTTGCATGCGCAAACTATGTTCGACTCGACTAAAGGCGCATTGCTAGTAGCGCCATCTCTGTCTAACAGCTCCTGTTGGGTCAATGGCAAAGGGTGGCCCTCATCGTTTCCAGCGACCACAGACATATTGAAAGCCTTGTTCATATTTGCCATGTCTATGTGCATTGTATTCGGAAACCTGGTGCTGATTTGTGTGTTAAACAATAGAAGGTATATCAAATATATTGACAATCAGGTAATATGATTCAATTTTATTATACGGTTTGTAGTAAGTAGTAATAGCGGTCCATGCTACGGGCGAATCCGTTTAGATTGTGTCAGAATCGTAACCGTGACATTTCTGAAGAAAAGTAAAGTGTGTCAGTACTATGGATGTATAGAATATTATACATACTGTATATATATTATCATCAGAATGTCCGTTGTCCAGCTACAGTCACGACTAATCTTGATCCACCTTTATAACTTGCAAGGATGCATTCGCATGTTAACACAAACTTATATCATTTGTACCAATCCCATTTTGCGTAGTTCAGTGTTATGCTTCTTCAACTTCCCTAACTTGTATTTTATCCTAATCATTCTTGACTTCCTCTACAAACACATCAGTATATATTCATTTACTAAAACTGTCTCGTACTTACTTTCAAAACATATTACATCCTTCCAAATATTTCAATTTGTTTGCGTTCATGCGATGTTATTAAATTGAATTCGGTCTTGTGTTTCTTCAACTTTCTTAACTTATATTTCATTTTAATCATTCTTTTAACATCCTCTACTAACACATCAGTTACACTTACTAAAACTGTCTCGTACTTACTTTCAAAACATATTATATCCTTCAATTTCATTTCAATTTATTTGCGTTCATGCGATGTTATTAAATAGAACTGTACATTATTAAATACTCCTTGCTTTTCATATCCCTGCTAGTTTATGCCAAGGAGGCAATTCATAACGAGGAGATAGCGCTGATATACGTTTTGAATATTCAATGGGTATTTTGCGTTAGGACATGCTAAAATACAGGAAGCGATTATTTCCACCTTGACATCTAATTTAAAAAGAATTAACATCCCACGTTGTTGAATAATTAAAATGGGACGAAACAAAAATAAGTACCATCAAAGAAATTGATTCATAGGCAGTTGATAGACCAACGTCACTTGGTCGAATTATGTGGATTCGATGTAATCGGTGATCTGTCAACTTAGTTTGACAAATTTACGTAGGTCCGCCACCTGCCTATGGATCAACTTCTTTGATAGTACCCACCTAAGAGCGCTCTTCCTGTCATGCGTGGCATAAAAGTTGTCCACATTTTATCATTTCATATATGTTTTCCCTGCCACGTGGGCAACACGCGAGCTGCCGGAGTATGTTGTCACCGGCATTCGGACCATAAGCGCGTGGGTAACAACAAAACATGACTAATATTTTGAAGTGAAAACTTCTTTAGCGGCGTTGAGCACTTTTGTGGGATGGTTAAAAACTGTGAAACTCGCGTCAGATTCTCGTGCTGATCGAAAAACCTTGGAAAAACCGTAAGACGGTTGGAGAGTAGTGTTTTGTGTCCAACTCGAACTCGAACTAAAACTCGAACTCGTACTCGAACTCAAATTGATTGTAAGGGTTTCGATTAATTAAAAAAACCGTCTTTTTTTATTACTACTGAGACGTTAGTGATAAATCGATGCATAGCGAAAGTTTTTGGAAACCTATTAATTTTAAAAATGTTCCTGAAGGGGCTTAGAACAACAAAGATTCCCTACCATAAATAATGTTTATAGTTATATATTGACATATCACGCAAGGAAGCCGCAAAAAATTAGTTGAGCAGAAAACATGGCATATTTATTAAATCAGACAATATTGTTCCAACTTCCAACAATCCATTGATTTCCGTACATTTATAGAACTGTCCCAAAATACTCCCAATTCCCATATCCTTTATTTGCTAAGTCCCTGAATAAAAAGCTATAACTCAAATAATCCAAATGGTATTCAGGTCAATCCTCGCACGATTCACAGTTGCAATACAGACTTGATATTGTAAATCATAAATTATTAATAGACTACGCCAATACCAGACAAAACGAAATAGATGATTTATAGTACTGTGGCGCTCGTTACGTACAAAGTAGCCGTAAACTAGGGGTTGGAGCGACATTGGTCTGTCATTTGATTTATTTTAGGCGTATTTTGTTATTGACATGGTTTTTGTACTGGAACAATTTATGAGCCGGATGCGTAGAGCTGGAGTCACAGTATAAATTATATACAGTAGTAAATATTCTTCATGCTAAACTTAATTTGGCGCACGCACACGTAAGCGTGATTTCACATAACTTCAAGTAGCAATGCGATGTCACGTCCCGCGCACGTATACGTAGATAATAAAGAATGAATTTGATTGAAATTTAGACATAAATCCACAGTCTTTCATAGTGCCTGGTTCCAATGGATCCAAATAAAATTAATAGTTATCCGTGGCTATTACGAGTTCTTAAAACCAGTGTAAAATTCATTTTAAATAAAATCTTTATGGAATAGGTATGTTCTAAACTCAAAAGTCACGATTTGAAAATAGAATAAGGATGCGCATATTCATTTCCTTTTCTTTTTCAGCCCAGATATCTATTGACTTCTTTAGCACTGAATGACCTATTTACCGGCATTTTGATCGCCCCCGTAGCGCTGTTGCCGGCTTTATACAAGTGCTGGCCTTATGGGGAGATATTCTGTCAGATCCAGGTACGAATTTTAAGGAACAACTTCTTATAATATACGACTGTGTTACCTACTATAGTATTTAACGTTTTTTTTGCATTTTTTTATCATTGTTTTTTTTTAATATTCTAAATGCTTATTACTGTTTGGCATCCTCAAATTATTTTACTGTTTTGAAGTTGTAGAACAATGTGGTAAAATATTCCAGGAACGTTAAGATTAAAAAAAAACAACGCTTATAAGTTATATAATTTATAATCCAGCAAGAATGCAAAAAAAAAATCATATGCATAAAGGGCGAATTTTGACAGTATTTTGATTTGTACATACAATAATAAATAATAATTATTGTTTATACAAATGACAATGTTGTCAAAATCATTATAATATCAAACTATCTGTAAATATTGTCACAAGTCACTACTACTACTATGACAATATATTGTTACGTGCTAGGGTTCGAGGATTCGGAGAGAAAGGCCTGGTGACTCTCTTGAAGACTTTATTCACAAACACTAGCTCACACAAATCACTAAGTCCAAACACTAAGCACTAGATCCAAATCACTGAGCACTATCACTGTCCTAGGTCGTAGCCGAGTCGTTAGTTCACTATCACAATCACTCACTATTGATCACTTGTCTCACTTTGAAGTCGCCTTGATGATCGCTCGGATCGAACTGAGTTGACTGCCGGCTTGTTTACCTTTTATATGGCCCGCGTCGAATTCTGGAGCGTTCTATTTTAGATTGTTTACGTAAACACGCAATCACATAAACAAGGGTCGGGCTTTTCTAGAAGGTACGCGCAACTGTCGCGCGCAGGTAAACAACTGCCCGTATTCGTAACACGTAAACAACTTCCGTATCCGTAACACTACTCCCCTCTTGGAGATGCTCGTCCCGAGCATCGTTGTTACTGCCATGATAACGCGCCAAACGGTCTATGTGTACCACTTTGAATGTGCCTCTTGGTGGCTTTTGAATCCTGTAAGTCACATCATTCAATCGGGTAACCACTTTATATGGGCCGTCCCACTTGGTCTGCAACTTTGGAGATTTCCCTTTTCGGCGAGTTGGGTTATGCAGCCATACCAGTGACCCTTCTTCGAAGCCGCTCGTGTTCGCTTTCCGGTCGTATCTGGTCTTCATGTTCTCACTTGACTGTAACCCATTTTCCCGAACCATGGCGTGTATGTAGTGCATCTTTTCCCTTAAGTCGCAGACATAGTCTGGTACGGTCTTTGGTTCCTCCGGTGACCCTCCTGTCAAAAGGTCTACTGGAACTCTTAGTTCCCTACCATAATTGACATACGCCGGGGTAGCTTTTATGCTTTCATGCTCGGCGGTACGGTACGACAGAAGGAAGAGTGGTATATACTTGTCCCAATCTTTTTGTTTGTCATCTACTAATTTCGCCAAATGCCTCTCAAGGGTCTGGTTAAATCTCTCGACCATTCCATCAGATTGTGGATGGTACGCGGTGGTCCTTGTCTTATGCATTCCCAAAATTCTGCACACTTCCTGGAAGACCTGCGATTCGAAGTTCCTGCCCTGATCGGAATGGATTTCGAGAGGCACACCAAAGCGAGATATCACTTTCTCGACCAGCTTAGAAGCAACTGTTGTAGCTTCCTGGTTTGGTATGGCGAACACTTCGGGCCATTTGGTGAAGTAGTCCATGACGACCATAAAGTACTTGTTTCCCGATTCCGTCACGGGAAATGGCCCAGCTACGTCAACTGCAATTCGTTCCCACGGTGCGCCAACGTTATACAAGCGCAGGTTCCCACGGCTCCTTGTCTGTGGTCCCTTGACTGCAGCGCAAGTAGTACATTTGCGGCACCAATCCTGTACATCATCTCGACAATGCAACCAGTAGAATCGTTCTCGCACTTTTGTTAACGTCCTCTTAACACCTAGATGACCTCCTGATACGCCATCGTGTATTTCGCGGAGAATATCCGGTACTCTCGTCCTTGGGACAACTATCTGAAGATGGAACTCTCTGCCGTTAGTCTTCTCCCATTTTCGGTAAAGTATTCCATTTTGAAGTATCAGACTGTCCCATTGCGCCCAGTACGCCTTAGTGACAGCGCCAGTGGGTGCAACCTCACTCCAGATTGGTTTTTCGTCACCTCGTTTCTTCCATGTGAAGATGTGCCGTAGGTCGTCATCTGTTTCTTGAGCCTCCCTCATAGCATCATTCTCCCATGGACCTAAAGGACTTGTTTTCGTTAACTTTAATGTCACTTCCTTAGATTCCTGCTTAACACAGTGTTTGCAGTCTTCTGAACACGGCCTTCGTGAAAGTGCGTCGGCATTCCCATGCGCCTTTCCGCTGCGGTGTTCCGTCTTGAAGTCGTACTCCTGGAGTTGTTCAATCCATCGAGCTACTTGGCCTTCTGGGTTCTTGAATTGCAGTAGCCACTTCAACGCTGCGTGATCAGTTCGCAGTAAAAACTGTCTGCCGATGAGATATTTGCTGAAATGTTGTAGCGTCTTTACAACAGCCAAGAGTTCTCTTCTTGTCACACAGTAGTTTCTCTCTGGCTTAGATAAAGATTTGCTGAAATATGCAATTACAACTTCTCTTTCGCCCTGCTTTTGAGATAACACCCCTCCAATGGCCGTGTTGCTTGCGTCAGTGTCGACTATAAACTGACCTTCAGGTTGTGGATACCCCAGGATTGGTGTTTCACACAGATGTTTCTTCAGTTTCTGAAAAGAATCTTCAGAAGTCTCGTCCCACATAAACTGTCGTTTATCTTCCGTCAGCCGATGTAATGGCTTGGCTATCTCTGAGAATCCCTTGACAAAACGCTTGTAGTAGGAGCATAGGCCGAGAAATGCCCGCACTTCGGTTTTGTTCTTAGGGGTTGGCCAATTTTGAACTGCTTCCAGTTTCTCCGGGTCCGTCTGGATTCCATCACTGGAGATGACATGGCCGAGATAGTTGACCTTACTCCTGAATAAACGACACTTTTTCGGATTCAACTTTAACTTGGCCCCCTCTATTTTAGCGAAAACTCGTTCTAGGTTTCGCAAATGGTCCTCGAAGTCGCGGCCAACAATGATGACGTCGTCCAAGTAGACTAAGCAAGCCTCTCCAACTAAGCCTGCCAGTACACACTCCATGAGTCGCTCAAATGTGGCAGGTGCGTTGCACAATCCAAAGGGCATGACGTTAAACTGCCACAAACCTTTACCGGTGGAGAAAGCTGTCTTCTCCTTGTCTTTTGGATGAATTTCGACCTGCCAGTATCCAGATTTCAGGTCTAGGGTCGAGAACCATTTCATGCCACTCAAGGTATCCAGAGTGTCGTCGATTCGAGGTAATGGATAGCTGTCCTTCTTAGTGACATCATTGAGACGCCTGTAGTCCACACAAAATCTTGTGCTGCCATCTTTCTTCTTCACTAATACAACAGGTGAGCACCACGGACTTGCAGACGGTTCAATAATCTTATGCCTTCTCATGTCCTCCAAAAGGCCTTCAACTTCTTTTTCCTTTGCAATGGGTATCCGTCTTGCTCGTTGACGAATTGGGTTCTCGTTTCCAGTATCTATCCTGTGCTGAACCATCGACGTTCTTCCAAGGTCGCCTTCCTGACTGGAGAAGATATTCGCGTGGCGTTGTAAAAACTTCTTAGCTTTCATGCTCTGCGAATAAGTCAGATTACTCTTGCAGTCGTCGAGTAGCTCAGTCACTAATCCATAGTTGCTGCTGTTTGCTGAGTCTGAGCCTGTGATCGAACTACACTTTCTCATCCAGACAACTTCCTCGCACTTTCCAATGACGTCACCTTTGTTCAAGCAGATCTCGTGATCACCCAGATTCAAAACCCTGACCACAGCGTTACTGCTTCCTCTAACAAGGGTTCTCGCCGTCATTAGTTTCCGCGCTGATGTCTTGGTAGGTATGTCTTCGATCAACACGCATCTGTTTGACTTCTTCTTTCCAGCTGGCGGTAGTTTTACGAGCACTCTAGCTTCCGCTCGTCCAGGTATAATGACTTCTTTTACACATGCGACTTTCCCGCAGGCGCCTCCAAGGATGAAAATTTCTTCTTCGCCACACTTGAAAACTCCGTCAGCGACATTAATTCTGCAGTTATGCTTCTTCATGAAATCCAAACCCAAGATGCAATCATCCATAATTTCAGCCACGATAACGTCATGGGGGTATGAGGATCCCCCTACATTAATCGTTACTGACATTTCTCCCAGGACGGGTATTGGCTGACCGGAGGCAGTAAGGAGCCGACAGTTAATTCTCCTCTTGTGTCTTCTTGTGGCTTTTACCAGATTTGGGTTAACTATCGTTCTAGAGGCTCCTGTATCTAGAGTCATTTTGCAATCCGTCCTGTTAATAGTCCCCTGAATCACAAGACTATTCCCGCTGCATGCTTGGGAGATAACAGTTATCGGGGCTTCCTCCGCGTCAGCCAGTACTCGCCCCTCAGTCCTGGCTTTTATTCGTTTCCCTGATCCCGGGCAGGGGATGAAGCTCCTTTCTTCAGCTCCTCTATTTGTTTCATGCGTTCCTCGAGACTTTTCATCCTTGCCAGATGGGTCTCCTTCTGCGGGCAGTTGAGCTGAAGATGGCCCCTCTCACCGCACTTATAGCACATGGCTCCATAATTTCTCTTCGTAGGAGCCTTAACCTCCCTGACTTCCTCGGGGACCTCGCGGATCTTATAGGTCTGCCGTATGTCACGCCGAACAGCCTCGACCTCTAAAGCATGCGCCAACGCTTCCTTTAACGAGGTGTGGTGACGTAGCCTTACTGCAGCTCTGACCTCCAGATCCCTGATTCCGTCGACAAATGCTTGTACAATATTCGTGTCGACCATTTTGGAATCGGCTCCTGGGTGTGCCTTCTTGACGAGTTTTTCAATTTCCAACGCCCATTGCTGTAGTCCCTCTCCTGAGCGTTGGACTCTGTCACGAAGTTGAGCACGGAACACGTGCTCCAGGTGTCGCTCCCCGTATCTGGATTCAAGGGCCTCCATCAGGTCTTGGAACCCATTTCCTGTATGTGCTTCTAGGACCGACAAAGCTTGCCCTCTGAGCGCAACAGTGAGAGCGGTCAGGCATTGTTCGTCAGTCCATCCGTTGGCAGAAGCAACCGTCTGGAATTGCTGACGATAAGCGTTCCATGAAGTAGTACCGTCGTATGGTGGCACTTTAACTCTTGGTCCTTGTACCACTTGCACCACTCCGGTAGTTCCACTAGACACCGCCACTCCTGTGGTTTCCAGGCGCACTACTTTCTTCTGAAGTTCAGTGAGGCCGGTTTTCACATTTTCTACATCCAATCCTAACCCCGTAACTCGTTCGTCCATTACGTCGACATCTTTACGAAGCTTTGTCACCGTGTCAGTGACATCCTTTATAGCCAGAAGCGCCTTTTCTTGAAGGTCCTTTTGTTGCTCTTGTGACTCTTGCAAAGCGCCCAGCTTGCGGTCTTGTGACTCTTGCAAAGCGCCCAGCTTGCGGTCTTGTGCCTCCATCATTGCCCTTTGAGAATCTTGCAAAGCCTGAATTAACTCAATTATGCTTTCTAATTGAGGAGCCATTTGAGGGGCCGTAGAAACTACGGGCGTGGCAGGATGGACGTAGCTAGTCGACAGGGCCTGAGTGGGCGTGGCCTGGTGGGCGGAGCCAGTGGGCGTGGCCTGGTGGGCGGAGCCAGTGGGCGTGGCCATGTCCAGAGTGGGCGGGGCCTGAGGGGCGTGATTAGTGGGCGGGCCCCGGTGGGCGGAGCCAGTGGGCGTGGCTTCACCCGAAGTGGGTGGAGCCTGGGGGGCGTGGTCAGTGGGCGGAGCCTGGTGGGCGTGGCCAGCGGGTGGGGCCTGCCCCGCAGTGGGCGGAGCTTGGTCCCCAGTGGGTGTGGCCTCCGCAGCTCCACCTCCAACTCCTCTCTCGGAGTCAATGGCAGCAGCTCGCTGCGCCCTTGTCCTGATACTCCCCTTGAAGTCCTCTCTCGGAGTCAATGGCATCTCCAAATCCCACTTCTGACACCAGTTGTTACGTGCTAGGGTTCGAGGATTCGGAGAGAAAGGCCTGGTGACTCTCTTGAAGACTTTATTCACAAACACTAGCTCACACAAATCACTAAGTCCAAACACTAAGCACTAGATCCAAATCACTGAGCACTATCACTGTCCTAGGTCGTAGCCGAGTCGTTAGTTCACTATCACAATCACTCACTATTGATCACTTGTCTCACTTTGAAGTCGCCTTGATGATCGCTCGGATCGAACTGAGTTGACTGCCGGCTTGTTTACCTTTTATATGGCCCGCGTCGAATTCTGGAGCGTTCTATTTTAGATTGTTTACGTAAACACGCAATCACATAAACAAGGGTCGGGCTTTTCTAGAAGGTACGCGCAACTGTCGCGCGCAGGTAAACAACTGCCCGTATTCGTAACACGTAAACAACTTCCGTATCCGTAACAATATTTTAAACTGAGCTGGTACACATTTGACGTTTTGAAGCGCGCGCTTTGCTGACGCACGTTTCGAGCACCCCATAAAGCGAATAACACACTGAGCCCGCCGGGCCGGCGACATAATATGTCGGCGACACAGCCCGGCGGCCTGTATGAAAAGAATGATGTCGGCAACATGCGCCCGCGCGTGTTACCCGCCGACATGTTGGCGGCTTGGGTCGCCTGCGCTCAGTTGCCCGGCGACACTCACGCGGCAATCACTGACCAATCACTGACTGCCAATTAAATTTCTCATCTCAAGCCGCCGACAAAATTTTTCGACTTGTAATAAGTGAAGCCGCCAACTAGGCCGCCGACAAAAAGTTGCAGACATATGTCGCCGGCCCGGCGGGCTTAGTGTGTGTATTGCGCTTAACGCGCGCTTGCATGTGTAATTGTGTACGCTTCAATAGAATCCGGGATTCTCGAAACGCGCGTTAGCAAAGTGCGCGCTTCAGAACGCCCAATGTGTAAGTACCAGCTCTTAATAATAATTAAAGTAAGATATTATAAGAGTGATGAGATATATTTATATCTGAATTATTTTCTGATGTTATTACATGTATATACATATGTTGTTATTACATAAAACATTGGCAAATAATAACAAAAGTTAAATAATGATGACACAATTGCTATTCACGGAAGAGTCGATCTTTTGAAAATAGAATGTTTACGTCTTCGCAAATTGTTTTTGAACTGGTATTTGTGGCTTTCCTGTTTGTCGGAAAATTCATTTGAGAATTTTCTTGTTATTTACATATTCAGTTGGTTTGGCCATTTAAACTTCTAATGGCAAACATGTGGATAAAGTTCGTAATATATAACAATTCTCCTGCGGCTTCTCCCACGCTCAAAATCCTTGGGTACATTTTTTACGATATGAAAAGAGCCCGTTTCCTTGTTCTTGTCTGGGAAAAAACTCATCGAAAGCCTGGTAGTTTCGAAGCCCAATAAATAATAATAATCAATGTGAACAAAATATCAACAAACATCTTTCTAATATTAGCATTTGTAGTCTGAAAAGTTATAACTATTTTTAGAATTACATAAAACTCCTAAAATGTAGTCCGCAAAGTAATAAAATGCGGGGTTAAATGTAGCGACACTTACGAAAATATTATGCAAGTAACAGCGTTGTTGAATCACAATGGAGCGGTTATTGCTCGTTTCTGAAACTTATTACTGAAAAACTTTACAAGTGTTACAAAATCCACTTACAACCTGGCCAGAGTGTAAACTCCGCTTATACAAAAGACGACGATAAAATGAGTAAAGTTACATTTAAAAGTTCCTGATTGGAGATGCGAGGTGAAATTGAATATTACAACTTTGTAACAAAAGTCAATATTTGCTTTTTATAAAACGCTCCCAAAACGCTTACATTATTTTATTATCTCTGTTATGTTTGTTAACAAAATCATTGGCAATAAGCAATATAATATGTGATAGAAGTACTGTATATCAGTAACAAGAGGCTGTATTAAAATTAAGGATAACACATCTTATATCTTTAAACGAGCAATTCTTGTATATATACATATATGTATAATATATATAATTATTGGAGTCTCGGAATCGGCTCTAAAGATTTTCATGAAATTTAGTATATAGGGGGTTTAGGAGGCGATAAATCGATCTAGCTAGGAATCATTTTTAGAAAATGTCATTTTATTCGTGTTTTATCGAATACCGAGCAAAGCTCGGTCAAATAGCTAGTTAGAATTTAAAAAGGAACTTAAATTAAAAATTTTAGATTAAAATGTTTCACATTTAAACCTAAAAGAAAAAGTAAAAATGTAGAAGAGAAAGTAACAAATTATATTAGATACTGGCGATGCGAAAATTTGGTTTCACTTCCTGAGCGGTTCGCGCTCAATTAAGCGCCGACTAGCGTATTCGAGCATATTTTACAATATCCAATTACGAATAGACCGTTCCAAAGAACAGTTTAAAAGGCGTAATTGCGATACGTTTGCACTCGCACACGGATAAAAAGGTAATGAAGATAATTTCAAATTAATTAAGGGGCTAACGCAAATAGAAAAATGCAGTCTTTCATAGATAACAATAATTATTTTAGAACAAAAATGTTTGGTACTGCTAAAACTTTCTGGCAATACGAGACAACAATTTTTAAAATATATTCTAAATATCTTTAATGCATTTAACGACTACAAGAATGCGAGGAATTTCTCGCAAACAAAACTTTTATGATTTGCTAATGACCTATTTAGTGACGGAGCAGAATCGTGAATTCTTCAAACTTTCAACTCTGTAACCCATTCTTTTGTCAATTGGTTATTTTATTGTGTGCGGAAATCCTTTGTTACTCGCGGTCGAGTGCCACCACTAAAAGTTTTCTTTATTTTCTTTTAATGCTCTTTGTTAAGGTGACGCCGCGTTAAAGTAAAAAAATATGGTTTTGGATATGTTTTAGATCGCTTGTTTTCTATGAGAGAAGAACAAGAAATGGAAAGGGCGTAAGCAACAAAATTATTTTTGTCACGTAATTTAAAAACCATAAATATATTTCAAATAAGCTATGAGCAAATTATAGTATATGCTTGAAGCAATCTATGAACAAATTTTGGAAGCTTAAATTACTCTCCTCTGTTGGCAAAATTAGAATCCCTTTTATACGTAGAAGAGCCATGATTCGGCACGAATGGGCCGGCTTGACCGTAGAAATACCACGTTCTCACAGAAAACCGGCGTGAAACAGCGCTTGCGCTGTGTTTCGACGAGTGAGTGAGTTTACCGGAGGCCCAATCCCCTACCCTATTCCCTTCCCTTCCCTCCCCTATTCCCTTCCCTTCCCATCCCTACCCTCCCCTATTACCCTATTCCCTCTTAAAAGACCGGCAACGCACCTGCAGCTCTTCTGATGCTGCGAGTGTCCATGGGCGACGGAAGTTGCTTTCCATCAGGTGACCCGTTTGCTCGTTTGCCCCCTTATTTCATAAAAAAAAATCCTATTTTTAAAGAGGTATTTTTGATTAATTATTCTGTGTTATAAAAGTTGACCAATCGTGTTATGCTATGGGTAATTCAAAGATAAATACATGATAAATACTGACAATGAACTTTAATTTCTTAGCTTTAGTAATTGTTACGAAAAATCGATATCGCTGTAGCCAAATTATCAAGGTATCACCTTAAGGCCGTCCCCCGAGCAAACGACCTTGGCCATACATTTGCCGCGTTGCCGATATCGCGCCAAAACCCAATTTTTTTTACTTATCTTAGTTCAAAATTGACCTAAAAAAAATTAAAACGGGGAATATGTAGTTGATGATATTGTCGATCTATTGGCGTGTGTTTCAAATAAAAGTAATTTGTAAATCCTAAGGAGATGCTGAATGTATGCTTGAATTTTAATAAATTGGTTTTACTTTGGAAGCTGATATCATAAGTATAATAAACAAAAATAGAAAATTTAAAACGGGGAAAGGAATGTTGATATACTGAAGATTATTGCTGTATTTTTATTATAACTTTGTAGCTTTCAAATTATGAGTTTATAAGGCTTGAAATACGGTAAATTGCGGAATCTCCGTAAGGAACCCCCTAAATGTGATTTTTAATTTCAGGCACTACTGCGAGGTGCTGTGAGTCAACAGAGCGCAATTATTTTGGTGTGCATGGCGATCGACAGATACATGTACTTGCTGCATCCAAACGCATATCATAGGCATTCTAGTAAGAAGGTAATCGATACTTACTTATTATACTAATATTATAAGTGCAAAAGTGTGTCTGTCTGTCTGTTACCTCTTCACGCCCAAGCCGCTGAACTGATTTTGCTGAAATTTGGTATGGAGATACTTTGAGTCCCGGGGAAGGATATACGATACTTTTTACTCCGGAAAAATGTACGGACCCCACGCGATAAACAAATTTTCGCGCAGCGAAGTTGCGGGCGTCATCTAGTTCAAAAGAAATAATCGCTAATCGGGCATCAATTAAATGATTTAATCAAAGCTCTGCTCAACAATTAGTAGCCTTTGATGAATTTCATTTTAACAATCTGGTGCCTGTTTTCTTACCATTTACTCCTTTTCTGATTTTCGTTACTTTATCTATATAATAGCTTACAGCTATTCTAAAACGTGTATGCTTTATGTTTATATATGTGTGTTTTCAGGGATGTGTGTTAGTGATAAGTATAACTTGGATATTGTCGGTGTCTCTGTTCGCTATGATGGTTCTACCACGATCAGGGTATTATTTCAACTCAACAGGGCTGATGGCCTGCGACGTGTTTCATAGTAGAGTTGCCTTTAGGTAAGTGAGCTTTTACTAATAGGAGTGTAATTCTTACTAATTAATTATTATATAATTACAGATAATATCGAGTGTCATTTGATTCATAGGATTTCGTCCCGTCTCCTATTTGGGGGCTGTGCCTCCAAGCCCCCTCTCCTAGAAGTGTTACATAAAACAAAATTCGATTTTCAAAATTTTGCCGTCTCCTACTTGGGGGGGCTGCGCCCCCCCCCCCCCCCCCCCCCCCCCCCCCCCATCCCCATATTGGTAGTGTTGCTTTTAACGAAACAGTGTAGCGTCATTAGTACTGAGTCTTAATTCTCCTTTTTAGAAACAAACTAAGGTTTTTATTATAAAAGTGAATTCATTCGACCCTAAACATACAGATTTCGAGTGTCATTTGATTAATTTTCGTCCCATCTTCTACCAAATCCTAGGAGTGCTGCTTATCACAAAACAGTGTCTTCTATCAAACTTCCATCTCTCAGTCATCAAAATTGAAGTTTCCGATGATCAAACTCAGTTTATTTTGTCTCTAATACTATTACAACACAATTTAGTTTACCTAATCACACCTAATTAATCGCGGGTAACACCGCGGGGCACAGCTAGTTAAATATATTTCCGTTGTCTGGTACTTGTATCACAAGTCCTTCAGGTACTTACCACGGGGCCAGACTGACGTGGTGTGAAGCGTTCATAGATTTTATATTATTATTAATAATTATGCTAGTATAGCAATTTAGCACCCTCTACCTTTGCGTAATATTTCACCTTATGAGTTATTAATAGTACAGAATGGTAGAATGAAGTAGGATATCTAAGGTTCAAAGTTGCTCTAGTTGTCTTAGCTTTCTGTTCTATACATTAGGAATCTTACTTGCCAGCTTTACCTCTTCCCTACATATTAATTGTAGTAATTAGAAGCTAATTATGCGTATTATCATATCGAATTTGTAGAAATCCTAATCTGGTAATTAGATGCAATATTAATATTAGGATCAGTATAACACGGGCAAATTAAGTAGACGCATGGTTTGATGACGTCATTATGGAGCTCGCATGTTGCATTCCAGCGGTGCGTCGAGTTAATGTGACCGTGTTGTACATACTGTCACCATTATGTAACAGTTAAATATTCTCATACTAATTTAAGTAAAATACTTAATATTATGATTTATGCATAAGTTGTTAAATAATAGATACGTTAAGTTTTACTTATATCTCCTAAATTAAAAGAGCTTATCAATTTTTCGAAATCAAATTAACAATTTCGTGTTTACCCCCATTAAAACAATTTTAACCGACTTCCAAAAAACGAGGAGGTTATATGTTCGCCTGTGGATATATATATATATATATATATATATATATATATATATATATATATATATATATATTATATATTATTATATATTGTATGTTCAACGATTACTCCGCCGTTTGTGAACCGATTTTCGAAATTTTTGTTTTGTTGTATTAGGTTTCACTTCAATTTGGTACCATGTTCACAAAAGTGGTGACTTGTTGATGGGATCCATGAGTAATCGAGGGAACTCCTCAAAATTTATATGGAAACATATGGTGATTTTGGTTTTATGAGAAGCATCCTAAGCATATGCTACCAAAACGTAAGATTTTGCATCGAGGTATACTATGGTTTCGAAGATACTAAGAGAACTCCGGATTCTTTATAGATACAAGTTTGGGAGTTTAGGCGCTGTTTTAAGAACTGAAAGCATATGCTACTATGCAAATTACATTCATCATCATCTTCATCATCATCATCATTACCACGTCAGGGTCACCAATGTCACCAGATTCAACCTTATCTCCAGAGCATAAGGCACACATTTGACATTACTTCTGAGAAGTTAAAGTTGCTTCGATAATGTAACATTCTGTCTCACTTCGCCGAGATATTCTGGAAAACAACCTAATTTCAACCTTTTGCATTGCGTTTAGCGTTCATAGTACAATAACTGTCTGTGGTCTCGCATATCTGCCAGGGCTGTCAAGCGAGCGGCGCGGCGGCGCGGGCGCGGGCTGGCAAGTCGAGCGAGTGCCAGCCTATTGAAACTAGTCCGGTGACCGGCTACTTAGCACGTCACACGTGTTCACTTCGATTTTTTAAATGTATTGTTTAAAATTATCTGCAGGCTGCAGCTGATATCATATTTTGTAAGTGTGACTGTAATAAGATACGTAGAATAATATAGAGATCGTATTATTCTACGTGTACGCGTTTGCTTACTAGGTAACTAAAAAGAGTGAAATTATTATTTTTAACAACAAATTAAAACTTCCAAGGTAAAAACAATAATAACATCCTTATAATATGAACTAAAAAGTATTAGATAATTATTCTTATCTAATAGTGCCTTTTTCCGAATTCGGCTAAAACTCAACTATTTCTGTACTCAATCTTCATAATTTTGAAGTCGGTGGCAGTTCCAAAAGTTTCAAATATTCTGTCAGAGAACTGAAGATTCATCTGGTACCTACTTCAAAATGATGAAGATTGAGTACAGAAATAGTTGAGTTTTAACCGAATTCGGAAAAAGGCACTATTAGATAGGAATAATTATTTAATACTTTTTAGTTCATATTATAAGGATGTTATTATTGTTTTTACCTTGGAAGTCGGTTTTAATTTTTTGTTAAAAATAATAATTATTAATGTTCGTGGAAGTCAAAGAATATTTAAAATATGAATATATTTGACCCATATTTTGTTTGCGAGATACTTGGCTTTGGGAGTACTAGACGTCACGGCGAGTGTAGGCCGGAGTCATCTCCAGTGTTCTAGTTCAAGGAGACCAGTGAAATATGTCTTGGCTAAAGCCAAAAACGGAAACGAGAAAAATATTAAACATCTTGTTTTTTTATCGTTGAATTTCCAAGCCAAATTAATTTTCAATGCTAATTTTACTTTTTTAACCTTCGATTTTAATATTTAATTAAAACACAACATTAAACTTTATGTTTTAGTACGAAATACTGAAACTAGTAAACTAGTCATTATAATAAAAAAATATTTTAATATTCGGTTGTATAGATATTCCGGTCACCATAGATCATTTATGTACGAACTAAATTGATATTTAAGAGATTAATCTTGATATAATATACGCATTTGTGTTTAGGTTTCTCTATCGTAACATTTATTTCATAAAAATACTATTATTATTATTTATTTTTATTTTTTCCTTCGTTTACCATTGCTCGTTCAGTTCGTACGAAATTTTCTATGAGAACAACAATTTTATGGTAAATAAAAATGTTTTTATTCTTTCAAGAATACTCGCTTGTTGTGCCTACTACTTCCCGACTACAATGGCACTCATGTACTGCTACGGGTCGGGGTTTCACGTCAGTAAGACCAGAACTAAAAGCGATCACGACCCGAGGCCTAATGGGGTACCGCCGTGTAAGACCGTTCACAGCGAAATTGAGACTGTGGTAAGTTTAATAAAACTATACAATCGTCCTCGGTGATCTTTGTTTTTCCATAGAGGACCAGTAGTCATATTATTACTCCCGCTATTTTATTCTGTAAGCCGAATAGCCGAGTATTTGAGATAGTAGTCGTTCTTAAAAGTTACTAAAGTAGGCTTTGTTTACCAGCGCCAAAGTCCAAAAAAGTCTTAATTTACATTAGATAGTAAAAAAATATATTTCTACGTACCTACTTATTTCTCTTTAATTTTTAAATTATAATATAGCTAGATAATAAATAATTAGAAAAATCGTAACAATACTGAAAGTGGATTTTATTTCAACGCCATAATTACCAAGATAGTTATTATTGTTTCAGCAAATTCCAAGCTTTTCTAGACCACACAGTATGAGCACATCTAGGACAATGGCGGCCATTTCTCTAGGGTTTATTGTGATGGTAACACCATCCACTATACAGGAAGTAGTAGCGGCGTGTACGGGATGTAAGGTAATGAAAGCGAATGGTGTATTTTTGTTCTACCGCCACCCTTTATAACCAACGTCTATTTGCAGGTCCCTCCGATATTGGATTTTATTGTTACCTGGCTCGCATTGAGTAACAGCTTCTGGAATCCATTCCTTTATTGGCTTTTAAACAGCCATTTTAGAAGGATAAGCCATGAGTTAGTTCAATTCTATGTAAGTATTTTCGGGCATTTACTTCAATTAATTGAGAGTTCAACTTTAAATACAATCTGTGCAATTTGTTCCCAGATTTGCTGCAAGCGGCCCAAATCGTTCGCTGCGTACGAAAAAGGAGCTGGCTGCTGTGGGTCGTCCGTCACATCAGACGGCTTACATTCCAAAGGAGAATTCGAAGGTCTCGGTGAAAAGTTTTGGGGCGAAATTTTGGAGCGGACCGTTTCTTCTACCTCACTTCATGCTATACAAAAAAATTGCCACAGAGACCCTCTGAGATACTCAGGATCATTCAAAGGCTACCACAGTGGATCTTGTAAGCACAATACGAGGTTCTATGATGGCTACGGTCCTACCGATCACAGGCAATTCGAAAGGTCCGCCTTCCAAATTGAAGCTTGTTCGAGACAATGTCGACTGAAGAATTCTGACTTTTGTCTCTTCAGACCTGGACCAGAATTAGATTATTCCAGCCGTTCCCGATCCAACTTGAGCTTGGACGAGGGCAACTTCAACAAAATCTGTAACGGAAGGCATCCGGATTTGTGAGAGTTCCGAAACTGTCCGGTCTTCGGGCATAGAAGCAATAGTATAGGAATTTATCCCGGTATGGAGAATTTCAACTCAAACATAAAGTGGAAGTTTAATGATTCACCGTGTGAAAATGAACATGTACATAATATTGAACATAATCTAGACAGAATACGTAGTCTCAGTCACGAAAAGAGCTTCGGTATGTACGGATTAAAAGAAAACGATAATTTATTGGAAGTTGAAGTAAATGACATGACTGAAGAATCAGAATCGGATGAAACCAAGGACTATCAAGTGAGTGCTAGTGAGTGTTTTGACGAAAAGAGTGAGTATTGTTCAAACAAATTTTCAAGAAATTCCTCCCTTTCGAATAGAGAACTTGACGTTATAAAAGAGAGTTCTAGAAGTTCAAGTGATACAGAAGTGACTTTGACCCGATGACTCCCGAAAGTGACATTCGACAGTGCAAATATAGTACACTTTTACGGTATTGATCCCTACGTATAAAATATAAAATACATGATCTTATGTGTTTAGGAAAAACAATAGACAAATATAATTTAATCATGTGGACCAGTAGTTACGGGTCTATATTCTGTAAGTCTTATAATGATACTAATTAATGTAGATACTAATAATAGGCAACTACTAATAATAATTATTGTGTATGTACATAATGGTGTCATAAGAAAATAATAGAAACGGTTTTAGCTGAGATTTACATTAGTTATACTAATAATACGTTATTGAAATTTTGTAAATTTTCTAACACTTACTGATTCATATTAAATTACATATTACAATCATGCTGATAATAATTTTAAAACCAGATTTTTATTAGGTTCTTATATTATTAAACTTGTGTTTATTACAGTAATAACATACACTTTTCATGCGCTTTTCCACTTTTATTTATTTTATTACAATTATGTTTGTGTATAATTGTGTTTATTATGTTGGTACCACTTGTATAGCTATTTCATTAGTTATAAATACAATTCTTTGAATAGAGAACCTAAAGAAGCAATGATCGATGTTCTTACTTGTTAAATAAATACAAAAAAGCTTATAAATCGTTTAAACCATACTTTACCATACCATGTTTTATATGAAATTTCACTGTACAGATACACTAATAATGTTAATATCATTATGCATCTTAAGTACATAACCGAATAATTTAAAGTTTTATTGTTTCAATTTCATAAATAACATTATTATGTATATTATTTGTTATAATGTTACGATAGTTAAATAAAAGACTGTTGATGATGATAACAATTGAATACAATCGCACAACTCCTTCTTCTTAAAATGTAATAGAAGAAATTAATAATAATTAAGTCCCCAAATGTTGTTAATATGTCGATGGAAGATGTAAAATAAATTTTTAATAAAATTTCTGTGTCTTATTCATACACCTCCATAGTTTTGCGTTTGGGTAAAAGTTTATAGAAATGAAAGGACTAACCATCGAAAAAAACTGCACCCGTTGTATGAAAAAATGTATTGTGTAAAAATTCTTTACATCAGTTTAAGTAAATTTTTGCTCCAAAACGAAAAAAAAAATGGGCCTAGTGCGAGTCCGACTCGAACTGCACAAAGGGCTTATAGCTCTTAAAATGCAATTGACGAAATAAATCTTATCGATTAAAATATAAGTAGTAAGCTAACAGCATTTAAAACTGTGAGATTATAATTATAAAGTTCTAATTCTGTATGTAATGTTACTTAATGATAAAGATAGAATAGCATCGACGATTATTAAATTTCATTGAAAAGGCTTTGCTCAAATAAAACAGATAGCAATAGAAATGGATCTCTGAAAGACAATATCGTTTTACTCGTTCATTAAATTGAATATCATCTTTCAAAATCATTAAAAATCTTCGCAGGATTTATTCGAGCTAAACCTAAATCTACTTTGGGGGATTTCGGTATTTAATGTTTAGTTCGGAGCAAATTTCGTCGAGTCAAACACTTAAAAGGACCGTAAAGCTTTTTAGGGCAACGAAAGTATCGATAGAATTGGGACCGTATTGAATTGTAAATCTGCAGTGAGTTAAAGTAACAGTTAAATTTTGAGAGAAATATCCTAAAAGTACGGCAACTCAAACTCAAAACTAATTTGATTTAATAACGCAAATAAATTGTTAACTATATTCAGTGCATAGATAGAATACTCCATAAAAGGCTTTCAGAGAAATGTATTCACTGAAATTAAATCTTATTTACTCAGCATTGATCATTTGCGCAAGTGAAATCTTTTAAATAGCTATATTATAAAAGAACAATTATAAGTGATTTAGGGCCTGCTTCACGACTTCCTGATAAGTGCCGAATAGGCTATCCACCACTAAACTTGACAGATAAAGTATGGAGAATCTGTCAAAAAAGCTGTGAATAGCCTATTCGACACTTTATCAGAAAGTGGTGAAACAGGCCCTTACTCTTGTTTACTTAGCAATAATTTTTGCTGCGAGTAAACTATTTTAGTAAATATTATAAACAAGATTAATTACTGCTTACAATCACTTGGAGTTTTCAAGTACCAGCGACCTTAAAAAGTAGGTAAAGGTAGGTTGGTCAAGCTAGGTTAAAAGAGTGAATGCGGTGGCATTTTTATTTATTTTCAGATAAAAATTTTGCCATCGGAAAACACTGATATAGCACTTTATTGTCACCTTAAGGGCTCCTTCTTCCTCAAATACTGTTTTTAAAATAAATACGAATCAGTAAAAAATGGTCGTAAAATTCTGAGAAAAATATATGTTTTAGTTGAGGATCTTGCAGAGTGAAATTCGCTTACAGTTACACAATTAGATAAAATTCGCTCGATAGAAAAAAAATCCAAAGTTGCTTCTTTTTAAATTTTATTTTCATTACTGTGCTTAAAATAATAAATTTATTGACCTTATTTTTATACCTGCCTTTATATAAATTATTTATCCAGTAAAAGTCGCTGAAGTGGATGTTGTAGTGTTATTTCCCCAAATATGATGTCCAAATACCCACAAAATGAGCGAGTGCCGCGACTCGCGGGCTTCGTTAGTCGCGTGTTGACGCTTACGGACGTCGGACCTGTGCCGGTGCTCTACGCGACCGCCGACGTGCGAAGTATAGTGAATTTTCTATAATAAACTGTAATATATACATAACGAGACTGAGATTGTGATTTGTGACGACACAATGGCTAACAAACACAATAAACGAAAAAAGTCACGACGAGTTATATCAAAAACAACAGGACCAATGCATTAAAAAGAAATGCAAAGTAAGTACAGTACTCCACGTACATGTTTATTCATTTAAATTTTATTACTAATTGTACCTATTGTGTTGTATCTTATTTATTACGTAGGAATAGGAATCGATCTTTTTCTCTCAAAATATTGCCCTTTACTTCTTGTATTACTTACTATATAAATACGTACTTTGTTCGTTCTTATTTGAGAATGTACTATTTAGGTACCACCTACTCCTTTTTACTGGGTTAGAATACCCAATGTCTTTCTACCCTAGGTTCCTTGCCGTAAACATTACCACGGAAATATTATATAAGTAATACAAGGTGTAACGAAACTAAGTGATCATAATTTAGAGTGTGTAATACTTTAGGGCAGCGGTCGACAACACGCGGCCCGCGAACGTCTTACTTGTGGCCCGTGACTGTTTTGTTATGTGTTATGTTATATGTTGTATGTTATTTAAATTTTATATTATAAACTAGTTGCTTTTGAAAAACTTTGCCATAATCAGACGTAGTCCATCGAAATATGTACGACTATAATATTTTACATTATTTAGAAGGTACTAAAGTCTAAACTAAGATTATTTTTAAATGATTGTGATATATTATAATTAGATATCATAAATATAAGTTACTTAACATGTTACCAATATTTTGAACTGTACCTAATGGTTTTTCTTTTAAATAATTTCAGGACATTGATATCTGGTACCAAAGCTTTGACGTCAAGTACATGCATCGATGAGCAGTACGCGTAAGTACAATACATACTTATTTATTACTTACTACTTACTAGACGTTGCCCGCGACTCCATCCGCGTTGATTTATAGATTCAGTCCACACGGCGCGTTGCGTCAACGTTGCGTCGATGCAACGCTGCGATGACACAGCGCCAGTGTGGCTGGCTATGCGTCAAACGGCAGCGCTGCGTCGACGCAAGGCGCCGTGTGAACTGGCTCGTAAGGTTCCACATGACGGAGACCAGCTATCACAATTAAATATAGCTTTTAGAGCAGGTACACATTGGGCGTTTTGAAGCACACACTTTGCTAACGCGCGTTTTGAAAACCCCGGATTCTATTGAAGCGCGTTACTGGCGTGTACGCTTCAATAGAATTCGGGGTTCTCAAAACGCGCGTTAGCAAAGCGTGTGCTTCACAACGCCCAATGTGTACCTGCTCTTTATTATAATTATATTATATTTTATATTATTTTTTTAGGGAAATGAACATGACACATCGAAAGAATTGAAAGAGATGACGAATTTTGGAAATCAATGATGGAGTCCAAATTATCACATTTTTACCATAAATGTCTACTGCCTGAAATTATCAATCCCAGACATACTCGTGGTATGCCTATACGGAGTCTGACACTTGAAAAATACGAATCCACGGAAAGTAAAGAAAATGAGAAACCTTTATCGGACAACATTCCTAATTTACAATCAGGTCCTACTTCTTCGTTACCCACGGGGCAGTGCCGTGAGGACCTTGACCTTAGTCCTCACAAAAATACACATGAAACTTTGGGTCAAAATATGAATACATCGGTCGATGAAAATGAGTCTGGACCTAGCACTAGACAAGTAAATTTTTATGAATATTAATTATAACGAAGTACTTAATTGTGGCACTTATAATAAATCAAAAATATATTTCTTTAATTATCGACGAAACAATTATGTTTGTTTTATTCATTGTTTGTATTGTTTAATATACAGGGTGTAACAAAACATAGTGATAATACTTTATATTTGTATGTGTCCCTTATATTATATAGTTCACTGTGAAAGTAGCAGCGAAGCGCAGAGTTTTTTTTTACCTTTTATATGGGTGAACTCGTGACGCCGCTGGGGCAATTGGCCATACAAATCTCAAATTTCTTTTTTGCTCTTTCAGCGCTGCCACTTTCACAGTCAACTCTAGACGAGGGACGAATACACACCCTAAAGTATTATCACTTAGTTTTGTTACACTCTGTATAATTAGGTGCAACAAAATCTCCTATAATCATTTCTCTATTATCAAAAAGTGTAGTAAGAGTAGAGTAGACCGTATATGTTTACGGTATAAGCTTCCTAAGCTGTCGAAATAATACTAATATAATGCTGAAATAAAATAATATTATAATACTGAAATAGTCTATTAAACTAAACTTACCTTGCCTACTGCATTATTTTATACTGTGGCGCTCTCGTTTGCCGCCAAAGGTCGCCGGAGTTCATATCCGAACGGCTCCCGCGTTAACGCGGATGCAAGTCGCCTCGGCGCGTAAAATACCTAAAGCTTCAGAGGAAGGAGCCCTTAAGTCTTAAGCGCTTATTTAATATTCAGTTCGAGTTCTTAAGTGCTGTGATAAGGAGTTTTATATCAAGGGGTATGATCATTAACGTTTTATGAAAACCATTCGGTCTTTATTATTTCACGGATCTGTGTGGATCTTATTTAACTGCACTTTAAAACTTCCTGCTCTTAAGGGCTTACTGCTTTTATATTTTCTAATGGGTTTGTCATTTTATTCTGAAATCTTTGGACATAGTACATGACAAAGCATAGGTACTATACATTGATACTTTAGTACAGTTAGTAGTAGTAATTTGTTTTACTAAAATATACATTAGTACAGTGAATTATCATCATCTTCTTATTCGTATTAAATCAAAATATCTATAACAGTAAGGGTGTTCTTCATAAACACAATAAAACAAATTTTTTTGTGATGAAGCTAATTTTCAGTGCATACTATCCATATTCGTAGTTACTTTTAGATATACTTCTTTTACATAATATTCAGCTGCAAATTATGTACCCAAATTCCTGTTATCGACAGTAGGTACAAAACGTTACACGTTCCAAACCTTTCATAAACACGTCATAAAATTTATGACTGTTACAACTTTATGCAAAATCAACCATATTCAAACGCAATTTGAAACCTTATCTCCCATCTCCATCTCTTTTCCGTGAAAAATCAGTGCAAATGGAAGCCCATTAAAATGCTCCGGAATAATTTGTCACAATTTAGTCTGGCGCGAGTTTTTTTTGCGGTTTTTTATTCGCAGGATATTGTTATAAACGATGTTACAAGGAAAATCAACGGCTATAAAATTTAACGAGCAGTCTTCCAGTCATTCTTTATTGTTCTTTCCACTTTTGTTGGCTTATAAAAGCATCTTTTGAGTGATTTAAGTAAATAAAGAAATTAGCTAATAATAGTTGTTAATTTATTTGGTGCCAGCAACGTTGCCACAAATAAGGAAAAAAGTCGCAAATTATTTCGGATTAAGTTTTGTTATGACTTAAGAAGCTCATGACTCAACAATATCAGCTTATCGTGTAATTATTTTATTTTCGAAAGAAATAAAAGAACGATAGACGAAAATATGTTTTATTTTGCTATTTTCTTTTTTAAACGGTACTAACTGAAAAAAAAAATTCAGTTAGTACCGACCTAAAATGATGCTTCTGAAAAAGGTGTCAATTATTTTAGTAACATGAGATGTGTGTTTAGGAGAGTGATAAATGTGAATGTATGATTAATGAATGGAATGATGGATTGTGCAAAACATGATGAGACTCAGACTTGCCATACATGATATGCGTGGTGAGGATTCGAGTATGACGCATCGACAGAATGATGTTTCGATAGAATATAATTATTGAACTGTGATATTATTGTCTGCATTAATTAGATACCATCATTATACGGAGGATGTTGTTATATTTTGATGATTTTTTGTGTGCGCGAAATAGGATAATATATTCTATGAATTCGGCGCATGGTAAAACTTGTATAAGCTTATATTGCGCCGTATAACATTGTTTTTGTAATCATTATTGATAAATAAAAGTATAAAAAAATGATGCATATTATACTTGTATATTATTATCACTAATTAAATACATGCATCATTCATGCCTTATAAGGAATAAATAAAATAACAAAATATAAATAAAAGCCTAATTAGCTATAATAACAATAATATGACGTAGTAAAATACACTATTATATCAAGAGTACATAATATAATATTTTAAGGACGTATATCACAAAAAGTACTTGAAATCTAATTGTAATAAAAAAAATCTGTGACAGCCTAACTACAGCTCGTTACCATTAAAACACCTTTGAATAAAATAAAATTTATGGAAGACTGTGAATAGGAAACGTCATTCATAGGTATCTGAGCGTAATATTTTGTTCTTTCATAGCGAAATAAAACGACGGTCACTGAATACTGGACGTGCTTGGAGTGAATAAGGAGGTAAGTCTAGTTGTATCTTTATTCTTTGTAAACATTAAATGAATAAGGTATGAAAAGGAAAGGAGCTTACAAAATAGTATTTTACCTAAATAAATGCCATATTTTTCAGGTTAAAGATTAGCAACCTTATAGTAATAAGATAAACACAAAATCCTTAAAATTACTATCTGAATAATTCACCGATTTTTAAAAATTGCTCATCTTTCCTAAACTTTTAAAACCTTCCAAATGTTAAGAGAGTTAACTTCAGCTAGGATCATTGACGAGATGAAATACAATTCTGTAAGAATAAATTGGCACGTAGCCAACATTAAAAATGACGTAACTGTGTTGTAAAAAAAACAAGGAACTGCTGGACCTACTCCATTCCGTGTCAACGCTTATTTACTCTGTTAAATAGGTTCAAATTAAGATGTATCTTCGATGGTATTTTTTCAGTGAGCTGTTTTGTATCATTGCAATGTCATCCACGCTAAAAAATATCTGCAGAAATAAACGATGATTCTTGAATGACGTCGTGATCTGCCAGTAATTATCGTCCTTATTTTCTTGTAAGAAATGGCAGTGTTTTATATTCGCGAGCATTGAAAGCTCTAAAAGCATAATATTTCACAGGTCCCAGCTATAAATTATGCTGTTCGAGATTCTTCTTATAAAATAACAGAGGAAAATGAAACATTATTAATATGACCCTATTACCAATATACATAGAAAATATAATGGAGTATAACAATGTAATAAAAGCAAATATGAGCTGAGAGCATAACAATGTAATAAAAGCAAAGCTCATCCATATCTAAGAATAAAACAAATTTCTCTGATCCAGCACCCATAGCATGGCTACAGTAGAAATACGAAAGTATAGACAAACTGCGGAGATAAACTGAAGGTGCCGCTCCGATCTTTACCGCGGCTAGCCGCGATCGATAAAAATCAAATAATATTATTATAATGCCACTTTATGAGATAGACTATATATATACTATATATTATGTACTTCGTCCTAAAAAATTAAATAAAACCCTACTTCATAAAGTAGGATTTTATTTAATTTTAGACTATAGTCTATGTCATAAAGTGGCATTTTAATTGAATTTTTGTCGATCGCGGCTAGCTAAAGATCGGAGCGGCACCTTTAGTTTATCTCCGCTGTTTGTCTATTAGATACTTTCGTATTTTTGCTGTGGCCATGCTACGGATGCTGGAGCCATAATACCCAATTAGCTATTGCTGGCTGTTTCCTTCGCGTAGAAGTTGCGATGTTAACTATATTAAAAATAGGTTTGGCTTCTTTCAATAGAATATTAAGCTTTCTAAATTCTGATATCACTTTTAAAATCCTTACCTAGTCTAGTCCTAACAGCCAAAACATCTGATTATGACAAAGTAGATAGCATTACAAGATTGAAAAAAAAACTTTAAAATCCAAATCAGTTACAGAAACTATGGGTTTATTCACATTGCAACGCAACGTTGTGAAGCCTTTTTAATGCATTTTTATTTATAGGGGCGTTCCACGCCAAGCGGACAGGAAAAAATAGTCGATGTCTCCGATTTTGATAATATTTGTATATGTTATACCTACACGTGTTATTAACACGTGTGCCAAATATTTTTGTAATATAATGGCTAGATTAAAAATGATGGGACTTTGAAACATGACTTTTCTATTCGACACTCCGTGCTTCAAAGTCGATTATAGATTTAAAAAATATATATTAGAATAATTAAACCACTGAATTTGTTACTTCATTTAATGAGCTCTTTAAGTGCATTTTTGAAAACAAAAAAAAAATGTTTTTTTCTTTGAAAAAAATGCAAATTAATTTTTTTCTCTTGATTTTCTCAAAGAGGGACCCTTCTGATTTTTCTTATATTTTTTGTGTAAATAGCTAATATTCTATAGAACATTCCTGCACAACTTCTATAATGGGCCGGGAAGTGGATTAGGAGCTAGACTGAAAATACTTCCGAAGGGTGGCGTCCAGCGCCATACTGTACTATGGGCAGAAATCGCTAAGTAGTGGAAATTGCCAAAATACTTCGATTTTGATGTGGAGAAATGAACCCTTAGATAATTTTTTATAAAGAGTAACATAATTTAAAAAAAAGAATTTTTTTTTTTTTTGAGAAAAAAAATTTTTTTTCACGATTTTTTTTTTCTTGTAAGTAAACATTTTTTGTCTATTTCTCTTTCAAAAATCTATTAAATGTTACTCTTCACTATATCGAAATTGATGTTATTTGGCAATTTCCACTATGTATCGATCTCTGCCCATAGTATTGTATGGCGCTGGACGCCACCCTTCGGAAGTATTTTCAGTCTAGCTCCTAATCCACTTCCCGGCCCATTATAGACGTTGTGCAGGAATGTTCTATAGAATATTACATAAAAAATATAAAAAAAATCAAAAGGGTCCCTCTTTGAGAAAATCAAGAAAAAAAAATTAATTTACATTTTTTCCAAAGAAAAAAACATTTTTTTTTATTTTCAAAAATACACTTAAAGAGCTCGTTAAATGAAGTAACAAGTTCAGTGGTTTAATTATTTTAATGTATATATTTTTTAATCTATAATCGGCTTTGAAGCACCGAGTGTCGAATAGAAAAGTCACGTTTCAAAGTCCCATCATTTTTAATCCAGCCATTATATAACAAAAATATTTGGCACACGTATTAATAACACGTGTAGGTAAAACATATCCAAATATTATCAAAATCGGAGAGATAGACTATTTTTTCCTGTCCGCTTGGCGTGGAACGCCCCTATAGCTATTTAAATCTGGGACAGGCAGCCCGATATCTTGGACGGCAAGTCTGTCAATTCAATATGTATTTTCTTGTGTAGTAATTATAGTTCACTTTTTGATTGGTCACTTAAGAGCCCGTCCTCCCTTTTCTACTGCTCTCTTCACACTCACGCCCGTCTTTCATATGCCAGGTGAAAAAGGACGATCGCTAAATTAGCGGGCAGATAGAGGTTTTCTGTTTTTAAAGGGTTTTTTATATTGAAGTGTTAAAAAGTAATTCCAACACTTTATAGACGACTTTCTCAACAGTACATTGTATTTTTTTCATACCGTTAAAACGTCAATACAATCCATAAAAAGGTGATATTCTAAACCTTTTACAGCAAAAATCACAAAACTGTCGCGGGTTTGAGTTGGATTATTTAAAGATACTAAAAAAAAAAAAAAAAAACTAGCTCCAACACTATATTATAATTGAAATGATCTTACATGTTGTGCATTAAAACTTATAGAAATACTGTATTTTAACTGTTAAATCACGTCTGTTAAATGAGCGAAATGCGCAAAATTTCGTATACGGACTCTTAAAAATGAGTCGCACTAACGCGCCACGTTACGATGTAAACTGGCCCTTAGTAGAAATATTTTCTGATAAATAAGACAGGTTACAAAGCATTCGCTTAGTTCGTTCTCTGTTGGTGATTTTTATGTCACAGAACATAATATGCTTTATAGTTTTAAGATCCCCAATGTAGATAAAACGACCATAAACCGGTACTTCCTTATTAAGTATTATTGGGTTTCACTTTACGATTCGAGATGGAGTTTTACTGCATTTCGTATCCGGAAAAGCTGAATAAAGACTTTTAGGTGAAGCCTACATTGGAAAGTTGGAGATACGTGATAACACGGGTGAATATTATAGGCTGAATCGCACCGGAAAACTGGCCAGGCCGAAACTTTTTCGTTTTCGCTTCGTTATAGAATCGCCGATCAAAATGTATGGAATTGACATATTAAGACGAGTCGAACGTCAACGTCATATTAACGAATACTTATGTCAATTCCATACACTTTCATCGGCGATTCTATAACGAAGCGAAAACGAAAACATTTTGGCACACCCCCCTGTTTCGACATGTGTCTTATACGACTAAAGTGTGTTAATGACTTGTTAGTCGTGGCAAGTTAATGACTCATTTTTTTTATAATATGCGTATAGTAATTAGGTAAATAATAATAATAATAAAATCCTTTATTGAGAGTATTCAAAAAACTTAATCAAAAGCGTTCTATCTCGCAACACCAAAATTCAGTCATTTGAGGTACAATGTGACAAAACTATTTTGCTTGATAGGGTTGGGTCTTAATCAAAGGAGTATCAATGTTAGATTAATCAGGGCGAGGGAAGCCTACAATCCTAAAACCTGAACATGTTGTGGTACACTTTACGGAAAAACTACCACGCCTAATGATTTGTGCTTTAACATAGTAATTTTTATTTAAATAGATGAGTTATCATGAGTCAGTCAAGGTGTGACGACGTGAGCCCTCACAAGTCCGGCTTTTTTATTAGAATTAGGGCATTAGTCCTCGACAGTCTTGAAAGATCACAACAATATCTATACAATGTAGGTACGATTAGTCTTTTTGTCTTGCGAAATTCAAGAGCGTTTGAATACTTTGAGGAGATAAAGCTTTGAGAATTTTGATATAATCGATGTTATGTTTTATCACGTAAATGCCGACAAAAGACGAGTATCATCATCATTAGGAATTTCTAAAAATAACAAGTAATTTAGTTTCCAGTATGTTTAGTTATCCATACTTACCTACTAATATTATTAATGCGAAAGTGTGTCTGTCTGTCTGTTACCTTTTACGCCTTTTTGCTGAAAGGTATGAAAATACTTTGAGTCCCGGGAAAGGACATAGGATACTTTTTATCCCGGAAAAATGTGCGGTTCCTGCGCGATAAGCTAATTTTCGTGCAAAGGAGTTGCGGGCGTGCCTCATATAGATTAATCTATATCTGATTTTCTTAAGCATCATAAAACTTTTTATATGTCTACCTACGATTTACGAATAATAAAAACTAATGTCTACTTAACTTTTTCTTACGAACATTCGTCTACTACTTATTTATTTATAAAATATCAAGTATCTTGGTCTTCTAACTACTTTGTTACGACTAAACGATTTTGATGATGTGTGCTTATCAGGTAAATCTTAAAACAGTTATCTATTTTTAATACCCGATAAAAGTAACAACTAGTGTTTTTATAAAATTGAATACTTATTATAAAAAATATAATTTCGTTTATAACTCGGTACATAGTTATTATGTACCTACTTATTTTGTTCGAACAATGTGAAAAAAGTTCGCAAGTTGCATAATAGAGTTGCATGCATCGTGCATCTATACTATGTCGGAGTTTATCAACAAACTTTTCAACGGAAATGAAGTTAGATTGAAAGCAGTTGTCTATTTCCATCCGCGGATATTGACTGAGGGAAGCATTGTAAGACGTTGGCCTATTTACTGGAAGTTGAAACTGAAACAGCCCTGTGTATGCGCCCTAATGTCTCTAGGGCCGCGTACTATATTAAATATATTGTATCTGGTTATAATACTAGCTAGAAACCGAGCTTTGAGAGGGCTCGCGTCGTCACACCTTGACTGAATGATGATAACATATCTAAATATAAATAAAAATTACTATGTTAAGGCACAAATAAGTAGGAGTGATAGTTTTACCGCTAACTGAGCTGCCGCAGATATCGCCCTCGTCGGCGAGTCCGGTGGCCCAGCAGCGTAGCGGAGGAAGGAGGTACCGGTGAGTTTTAGTGGGTAACCCCGGGTGCCCCTCCTTACCGCAGCACCTGGGGAGTCCCACATACCCCGGCGACCATTCCTCCGGGTCGCTGGGGATGCGTAACGCATTTCCCACCGATAAAAAAGGAGTGATAGTTTTTCCGTAAAATGTACCACAAAATGTACAGGTTGTTGGATATACTTTATGTGTGATTACTAGGGTTCGCTTCGCCCGCCCTGATAGAGTACGTTTTATATTAGTGTTCAAAGTTGTACTATAATTTTGTGATGTACGCAGTACGACAAAATAATCTGTACCTGTTCGAAGTACGTTTGAAATTTTTTAAGTTTCTCACTTCTTTCGTAAGCGTAAAATTATAAACTTGCAGGTGGACTGACAATCAAACCGACATTCAAGTTAAGAGATAAGACTCAATTTGCCAGTTAAGAAATAATTTATATCGTCACTTTAGATGACGCTGCAGTTACTGAAGGAACTGAGTTCCGTTGCGCCAAAATTCGGTTATCGCCCGAGAACCGTATCTTTTTCAGGATAAAAAACCTACGTCCTCTCCGGACTTAAAGTATCTCCATACCATACTCGAATTAGAGGTAACAGACAGACAGATCACACTTTCGCATTTTAATAATACGAGCTTTTGCCGGATGCTTCGCTCGCGTTAAGAGGTATTATTTATACAAATTTTCATCCCCTATTATAACCCCTTGGGGATAGAATTTATCAAAATCCTTTCTGAGCGGATGCCTACGTCATAACATCTACCTGCATGCAAAATTTCAGCCCGATCCGTCCAGTGGTTTGGGCTGTGCGTTGATAGATCACCATGTCAGTCAGTCAGTCTGTCATAATATACATAGATATAGAAGATAGAAGATTAAGGGCCTGTTTCACCGCTTCCTGATAAGGTGCCGGATAGGCATAGGAATATATTATTTGACAGATTCTCCATACTCCATCTGTCAAGTTAAGTGGTGGATAGCCTTATCAGGAAGCGGTGAAACAGGTCCTAATATTATAAATATGGATGTTACATTAGCAATAATTATTATGATACCTACTGTCCTCGTATTACAGGCTACAGAAGTAAAAATTTAAAAAATACGCATCATAGGAGTAGCTACATTTCCGCGTTCCAGTATTAGAATAAGAAGTGTTTAACACAGTTCTGCACTTTTATTGCGACGTAAAATCGGCTTTTATCTCACGCCCAGTTCTAGTAGTGACCTAAAAGATATTTAGAATTAGAAGTTGTGTTTTTTTTTTAATTTTTTAAAGAAGGCAGGTCGTTATAGCCCTGACGTCACTGCGACCCATGAGGCTCTATTGTGACTCCTTCACACTAGAGAGTCATCCCCAACCCAATACTGCTCATAATTTGAACGATATGGTTGGGGTTGGTGCCGCGAATTTCCTCTGTGGATGAGTATTCGTGGCGATCAAAGTGCCTGTTCCTGCTCTGTAGTAGAGCAGGACAGTCGAGGAGAAGGTGGAAAGGTGTCTCATCCTCCTCACATTCTGCAAGTCGTTTTGCTACAAATACCCGTTCTGTTTAGGTGTATGTTGAGCTTGCAGTGCCCAGTTAGGCTTCTGGTAAGGATTCTTAATTGGTTCCTACCCAAGGTGAGTACTAATTCTGATAGTTTCTTGTTGAAGCCAGGAATTAGTGCCTTGGAGTGTTCAAGGCCAGGGGTCTCAGCCCATTGCTTCCTGCATATTCTGTAACCCCATTCCTTGAGCACTTGTTTTGTGGTAGTGGGAGTTATACCACAGACTGGTTCTGGGCCTAACTTGTGATAGTAATGTTTTATAATCGGATATAATAATTATTGCAACATTTTCAAGACAAACGACAGCACTAACATAGACAGAAACTAAAAGTTTTGTTCGACGCGTAACACGTTTTTTTACTGTTACGCTAGTAGCGCCCTTTACTCCGACCTTTGTATAACATTTCTACTAAACTTAAACTGATTTGAACTGTGAAAAATCGTGTTTTGAAAAAAAAGTACCTACTGGCTTTCTTGGTGCTGCGTGTGCGTTGCCGGCCTTGAGGGCACACGCTCTCTTCTTGAAGCTTTTCTGTCTGCATTATGGTCTATGAAGTGCGAGTGATCAATCGGAAAAACTTTTTAAAAGACAGTTTAGTTCTGTTCCATGAGCTCTACATTTCAATTCTACGAGTGGTTATCGAAGTGACAAATGAAATTGGTATATTGTATACAAGTCATTGAGCAGTGTGGCACTTTGCCAGATACACCGACCCTTTATCAACTGCACTTGGCAATGGTTTCCGTTCTTATCGGGCTTGTTATCAATACATCGATAGTTTGAAGGTTATTTGTTAAAATTTTCACGAAGTCCACGTTTGGGGAGCTTTGTGTTATGGAGCTAGCCACGGAGCTAACGCTTTGTCATTTGAATTATAATCTATGAGATTTAGATTATTAGGTGTCTTAATATTATAAAAAAAAAATCATTACAGTTTGCCCGGTTTTCTGCGAACGCGACCAAAATAATTGGGGTCATTTTGATACTGTTTGGTAGCTTTGCCATACTTTCAAGTATGAAATCGACGTAATATCGTAACTTTCTCATGTACCAAGATTATTTGTCATTAACCGACTTTTAAGAAGCAGGAGGTTATAATATCATGTTCGTCTGTATATTTTTATATTATGTGGTACAATGTCATAAGTTTTGAAATATAGTAGGAATATAATTAGATTGTATTAAATAGTACGCATTTTATGAATGTTAAAATAAAAATTAATATTTTCTGTGGCGCGAAATTTTTCGAGGATTGCAGGACTTTTAAGTCCTATATAACTTATGATGTTCTAATAAAATAGTAAGTATAGTATAAATCCGAATATTTCAAAAGGTTCACAATAATAAATTTCAATCCCAAAAAAACGGACCGGAGTGTATGAAATTCCTTTTTCCGTTGCAACCACAAAGCGTTTGGGCGTAAAAGCCACGCCATGTGATTGTTTACGTAACACCCCGCAACCCGCAACCCCCGGCTAAACCGCACAATAATGAGTGTCAAGTGGTTGCGACATACGTATTTAAGGGTTTGGACTGGAATTTTCCCGGTAAGTATTAAATTTCCACCTTTTAAAATAATATAACTTGCGGTTTTTTGTGTTTCTTTTTTGTGAATCGTTTAGATCTCGTAATTTGTTTTTAGAATAATTCAAGTGCCTAATAAAAGTTTAGTGATAAGTTTTATTTCATTCCAGAGATAAGTGAATAAAATATTGCACGTTAAAAACATTAAGGACACAAAATATTGTTCGATTTAAAAACGAAAGGAGGCAGTTAGTGCTATAATAAACTGAGACCAAATAAAAAGTCAGAAGCTAATATTATGTCTTAAAAACCATTCACCTCAAGAAATACAGATCTTTGAGCGGCAAAATTCTATAAAACGCCCATCAGAGCGATAACCAATGAAAGAATAATTCGAAAGAATGAACTCATTTGCTCCAATGTTTATTTCTAATACTCCCATTCGTTTGGTAGATATTCTTTCAAGCTATACCTTAAAAAACTAAAAAACACGCTTTACGGTTTAAGGGCGTTCCCTCCGGAGATTGCGTAATTGACCGTATTTAAAGCCTTACAAACTCATAATCTGAAAGCTACAAAGTTATAATGAAAATACAGCAATAATCTTCAGTATATCAACATTCCTTTCCCCGTTTTAAATTTTCTATTTTTGTTTATTATGCTCATGATATCAGCTTCCAAAATAATGCCAATTTATTAAAATTCAAGCATACATTCAGCATCTCCTTAGCATTTACAAATTACTTTTATTTGAAACTCACGCCAATAAATCAACAATATCATAAGCTACATTAATATACAATTTTTACATTATATATATATACAATGTACAAATTATACAATTTTAAACGGGAAATGTTTACATTTTTTTAGGATAACTTTGAACTAAGATAAGTAAAAATAATAGGGTTTTGGCGCGATCTCGGCAACGCGGCAAATGTATGGCCAAGGTCGTTTGCTTGCAAAATCCTCCATCTTGGATTGGATTGGATAATATAAGTCACGTGACTATTATTTTTTTCGTAATTCCTGACAGCAAACTCTTTCATTTGACACGGGCATATCATTATATGCCCGTATCAATAGCATTTATAGCCAGTCCGCCATCTTGGGGAGGCCGCCATATTGGATTTGTAATGAGGTTTCATATATTTTCATCAAAACTCAGAGCGTGTGCAAAATTTCATCCCAATCGAAGACCGGGAAGTGGGTTAAATTAAGTGGGCGGCTAACCCAAAATTGTCGATTTTATAATTCATTTTTATACTTGAAAATAAGCCTCGAATTGTTTCATTTCTTAAACATAGCTACTAAGTACCAACGAGGAAATTGATTCCTATGCAGTTGATAGACCAACTTTATTTGGTCGAATATGTCAATTCAATGATAATTGTGATCTGTCAGCTGGGTTTGACGTAACTCAACCAAACTACGTAGGTCCCCGACCTGCATAGGAATCAACTTCTCTGATAGTACATCTGGGGGCACGGCAGTGCCCGAGCCAAGCTTTTTAGCAAAGGCACGGCCGTACCCAGTGTTGTCACACCAAATTTTAGAAAATCAGTAGCCGTCATGCCAAAAATTGGTAGAATTAGGTAGATGTTAGAACCAAAAGTTGGTAGATCTACCACCCGAATAAAAAATGCTAGTTTATCCACAGAGAGAGTTTTATTGATAGTGTTTATACATATTTTTATTGAATAATTTTAAATGTTCAGTAGTCAGCACTCGGCTCTTCGTTCTTTGAAAGTAGGTTCATTTCAAAGAACGAAGAGCAACGTATGAAGCAAACTTTCCAATGCCGCTATCCCCAACTCGCGCCCGCCGGGACTTTATTAATTGTGGCCCGCCGCCCGCGTGATGTTAAACCATTCTGAAATTCACGCCCACCAAAAAAATAATGTAAAGTCGTCGTGATAGTCATGATTATACCACTTTTTGAAATCGTTAATTTTGAAGAATGTTATTTTTTAACCCTAAAATTTTTCTGTTGCGGCCCGCGTCACCAAGACCAAAACATGTTTGCACCAATCCCGCATGATAAAAAGGTTGAGGACCACTGTAACCTAATGTGTCAGTGCTAAGTCAGTTTCTCTGACATGTCTTTAAATTGTTGGCAGAGAACAGTCTCTCAACATTTGCACTGCTATCAGCTATGTGGAAGTGCAAGTACCTACTTGTCTCCTCGACGATATTCAGATTTCAGACTATCCTGATAGATTTTTATCTTGAAATACTTATATAATTATTTGAGATCCAGTAATTAATCAACTACTTATTAATTTTACGTTTCGGACCGTTCACAGACTAATGATAATTGCTGAAGGAAGTGTTGTACCAAGGCGACTCAATATACCAAAATGCTATCCGAGCAGCCTGTAACGTTTATTATTTGTACGTGAACAATGATGTTGAAAAATAGGTAGATTTGATACCGAAGTTGGTAGATAGGTAGAAGGGAGGTGAAATAGGTAGATCTACCATAAAGTTGGTAGATGTGACAACACTGGCCGTACCATACTTTTCTCGAACCGGTTCGCGGCTATTTCACACCCCCTTTATCTTCGATGTTAACAAAGCTAGGGATTTAAAATTTCGGTCACTAGGAGCAAGTATTAAAACTAGCTTAGCCTCCAAATTACATGAAATTTCGATAAATAGTTTAGCAGTTACGGATAGTCAAAGTTACATTTTGTCACTGACTGACAGATCATCAAAATTCTAAGGTACTTCTAGCAGACTTAGAACCTTGAAATTTGGTACCCGGATAGGTTTTTATTCACAATGAAAGGAAAAATTATTAAACCGGCCAAGTGCGAGTGGGACTGGCGTACATCGTATGGGAGCCCCCCTTTAATAATAAGTTTATTTAATTTTTATTATTATTTAATAAAGTTAACATAAAATTGAGCATTTTCTGAAATTTTCAAAAACCTTAGTCTTACCATTATGAACATAGAGCAAAAATAGGGAAAAAAATCGTGTTTGTTGTATGAGGCCCCCCTTTAATAATTTACTTTATTTTGATTAGACTATTAGCTTTTATAACAACACCAGAAATACATAATTTGTGAAAATCGCAACTATCTAGCTATTGCGGTTCTCGAGATCCAGCCTAGTGACATACGGATGTACGACGGACAGACAGCGAAGACTTATTAATTATAATAGGGCCCCGTTTTCATCCTTTGGGCAGGGAAACCTAAAAACTGAAATTGAAAAATAATTATAAAATACTTTAAGTATTAGATAAAATAAAAGATTTATTTAATGTTTGTAACTTTGTAAGAACAGTATGAGTTTCGACTGCATATTTGTTTGACGTACAAAAGGCTTTAAATTAATTATGAACTTAATGAAATGGTATTTAAATAAAAAATACTATTGACAACGTTAATAATGAAACGATAATTAAATTCGATTTAAATATTATAAATGTAATCACTAATCAGTACTGAGATATACACTCCTTACTTGCTCGATATAATATGGGAGTTTTAATTTATCGCATGAAATAAGGTGTGCTCCTTTCCTGCGAAGAACATTGAGACGCTTACAATAGTGCTGCTAAAAAATTCAACGGTAATGCTAAAAGACCACCTTCAAGTATTAGCTTAAGAGTCAATTATATATTATGAACATAATAATCGACTCAGAACTCAGAAGTATTTACGTTACGTTGTCCACCTATAGAACTAACGAAGCCTTAAAGAAAAAATATATTAAAGGAGATAGGGAATGGGTGCTAAGCTAAGTATAGAAAAGTTATAACGTGACCTGAAAAGAAAAGAAAAAAAACTTCAAAAAAGAAATGAAATCCCACCAAAACATGAAATGTAAAAGGAGCCAAACAAAATATTGCATTCAATACTTCTGTCGTAAAAAGTTTTCAGATCACATTCAAGCCAAGCCTTCAACTTATTTTGTAATTTAAATCAACATTCAGGAAATGTATCAATAGATTTCTTTATTTTATAATTATTATAGTGGCTTGGCAATGAGCACAATATAAACAAAATTTGTTATATATATATATATATATATATATATATATATATATATATATATATATATATATATATATATATATATATATATATATATATATATATATATATATTTATATATATATTTAATATAAAACTGCATATTGGGAGGACGCATGTGGCTGATGGTACCCAATAAATCCAATTAGTAGCTGATTATTTCTCTAGTGCTCATTGACAAGCCACTATAATAATTATAAAATAAAGAAATCTATTGATACATTTACTGAATGTTGATTTAAATTACAAAATAAGTTGAAGGCTTGGCTTGAATGTGATCTGAAAACTTTTTACGACAGAAGTATTGAATGCAATATTTTGCTTGGCTCCTTTTACATTTCATGTTTTGGTGGGATTATATTTCCGAGGATCCGACCTAGCGGAAACACGATATCTTAAAATTTTCTCGATAGAAAAAAATTGCAAAAATGCATCTAATTTTTCATATATTGCCATAACGGTGCATTACAGTAAGGTAATTCTATTATTGGAAAACTGACCTACCGGATTTCTTAAATGTACATTTATCGAGTTATTGGGAAAAAACTAACTTGGTGATGTTTCGGCGTCGTCCGTTTTCACCTAGCATATGAAAGACGGGCGTGAGTGTGAAGAGCGCGATGTTTGATTTTTGAGTTGCCCTCTTAAGATTCTAAGATTTTCTCACATATATAGAAAATACAAGTGAAGCTAATATAAGCGTGTTAAAGATAATACTTTGAATAACAGTACCGTCATACAAATAAATGAAAACGATTAAAAATCACTCTCCCTTACAATCGGGCGCGTTCAAAACTATTAAACTGATGAATCAATTGCCTGCCAATCACAGAGCCTTGATTGAAATATAAAATCGCGGGTTTCGTCATCATTGATGAATTTTTATCCAGGTGACAATATCTATTTTTTGTTCGATATTTTGTGTGCAACTCCTGACTTCCTCACCTCCGTTTAACAACGGAAGAAAATCTAGTCGTCGTCAGCTTTCTAGCACTTCAGGAAATAGCTAAACATTTTGATGATCATCAGTGTGTCAGTGAGTCAGTAAATTATGTTAGTGACGAAATCAATGTATTTTAGATATAAATAAAATCTAGTATTAGGGCTATTCAATTGAGACTTTGTATGTTTAATAAGTCTACTATAATTGACATCATATCCTGAGAATATGAACTATCTGCTACATCAGAAAACAACTCTATGAGGGTTCAAAAAAACGACGAAACACTTCGAGAAAAGATAGGTGGTGCTCTTGCGCTTCGCTTGGCACGTCTCGGCGGGTGCACTACCGTGCACCCAGATTCGACAACTACCAGGATTTCGTAAAATCCCTGATACCTTCATTTCCCTGCGACATATACATACGGGTCGAATTGATAATCTCCTTTTTGAAGTCGGTTAAAAAAGCTTATTCTACGTGACTTTCAGGGCTTTTCAACATTTTTCAGGTTACATGCATCGCCTTGTTGATGACGAATGCGTATAATTCGATTACCGACCCGTTCGCAGTGTGGTCATGGAATTGAAGCGGCACTCGATGCGTAAAATTAACAACGTGCAGTCGAGGTTCTCATTAGCAACGTGGTTTCAACGTTGCTAGTTTATTTTTAAAGGAGCTCGGTTAATATGAGTGGTCTTAGGAGCAAAATTAAGTTGGTTGACAAAGTGTTTTATCAGTTACTAGATGATGTCCGCAACTTCGTTGCGCCAAAACTCTTTAATCGCGCGGGAACCTCTGCCTCAAGCCTCTGGGAAAAGACTATAACGCATGCCTAATAGCACAGTTAACAGCGAACGTGAGGCATGCCCGCGACGCATGCCCTCTGACCGTATCCAAAACTTAAAAAATGACAATGTTGGCGTTACGTTCGTTGACGCATACAATTATTGAATGCGCCAATACGAAAGTTGAATGAAAGAAGATGACGAAAATTGAAAACGAAAGCGCCTAGTGTGGACATAGCTCAATAGCTATCGTCAAACGGTCAATCGTTTTAATATTTGTAATGCACGTCGCGTTCCGACAATGGACAGCCGAGACCCCGCGTCATCTCAAATTCTAAGAGGGATTTCTTATATTATCTCTTCACGGCTCGGCAGAGCTGAATATGTAACTGAAAATCACTTTTCGCTAAGACGATTTCATTCTATCCGCGCGGCAATGTGGCCTCTGAAAATCTATGTTGTAACAGGCAAAGCAAATGGGTCTCACATGCTCATATATTTTTAAAGTACAGTTATGGACTATCAGCCTATATTCGTCCAGTAGTGGATGAACATAGGCTGATTTGATTAATTGACAGTTATGGGGTGTTTGAATCTTATATTGCGCTAAAGCTCCCTAATCGCGCGGGAACCGCACATTTTTGCGGGATAAAAAGTAGAGTATGTCCTTTCTCGGAATTCAAAGTATCTCCATACCAAATATCAGCAAAATCGGTTTGGGCGTGAAGAGGTAACAGACAGACACACTTTCGCATTTATAACATTATAGTAAGTATGGATTAATTAAAGCACTATAGATGATTGTTATTATTGCCATCATAAGCACTATTTTGGACGCCTCCGTGGTCCAATGGTTTAGAGCGTGGCTCTTGACTCGGAGATCGTGGGTTCAATTCCCGCATTGTAAACATATCATTACCAAGTTTGGTCAGGACAATGTAGGCTGATCACTTGATTGTCCTACAAGTAAGATGATTCATGGGTCGGATGGGTATGTAAAAAGTCGGTCCTGCGCTTGATCTCTCACCAGTCGTGTCGGTCTTCCGTCCCACTGGGTCATGAGAGTACAGGAATAGAATTCTCGCTCTTGTGTACAGCGCACACACTTGGGCACTATAAAATTACTCCTGCGTAACTGGTCTGGTTTCAATGAAACCGGCCACCGTCACTGAAAACCGGTGTGGAAGTATGTAAGAACTATTTTATAAAAGTACAAACAAGGAAAAATCTAAAGATTTTAACAAAATTATTAACAAAATATAACAATAATGGTTTGAAAATGGAACAATTTGTCCCAATTTCGACACAGCTTCGGGTCATCAGCGTGAAACATATAATTATTATATTTTCGACAACAGTTTAATTAATAAAGACATCTAATCAATCATGTTGACGTCCAAACCCTCACGAGGGCTCCATAGAAATGGTATTCAAAGGCAAAAATATTTTAAGACAATACCAATCGTTGATTAATTATTTTGTGCGAAAATTTCCCATAAAAATGAAGAGTCATTATTTATATTGGATTACTATTGTATTACGAAACTTATTATGATTAACCTTCAATCTAAAGGGTCGAGACGGTCAAACGGTTTGATTCAAACCTTACGTGTTTGATGCAACCGTTTGATGTCGGTTTGAACGGTTTGTCAAACGACATTGTGCAGTTTATTTCAATACGCGCTGTCGAGTACACGTCTTATGAGGTAGACAAGATGCTCTAGAGTTTAAATTCTTGAACGAGGATCGTGATTTTCTTATGTTTGTAACGTTAATGTCATCTGTTAAAAGAGAAAAAAAAAGAAAAATACTCAACAAAACTTGGTTGACTACTGTACCCTAAAACGGAACCCTAACCAGTTGATTTTTTGTATATTTGTAGGTTAATAGTTATATTACTTTAGAGTAACCTTGTCCTACAAATAAAACAATCCATATTTTAGGACCATCAAGTCAAAGTATGAAATCCTTTCCATCTCTGTTAGCTACCACTTTCGAGATTTTTCGAAAATAAAAAAGTTGTTTGTCTTATCAAAATGAAGCTACTCACAAAAAATTAGCTTGTTAGTAATCACAAAAAAATTGTTCTAGGGCTTCCGTACTAACACGCATTGAAGAAAATTAAGGGGCCGGGCTACCCTCGAAATTCTCATACATACGTAATACCAAAATCATTTTGTCATACGAAAATATTTAACATGTTTGAGTTATTTTTCAGCTTAAAATAGTAATTACCTAGGTTCCTGAACAAAAATTAACTTCAAAATATTTAAACACTAAAAAAAGTTTTTTGCGTATAATTTTTTTTTACTAAATATTTAAACACTAAAAAATAGAGTAAAACACTAAAAAATATATTAATAAATAGTAAATTTACTACAAAATATTTAAATACTAAAAAATATTTTTTAGAGTTGAAATATTTTGTAGTAAATTTAATATTTATTTATATATTTTTAGTGTTTTACTCTATTTTTTATTGTTTAAATATTTAGTAGTAAATTTAGTAAAAAAAAATTATACACAAAAAAAAATTTTTTAGTGTTTAAATATTTTGAAGCTAATTTTTGTACAGGAACCTGGGTAATTACTATTTTGAGCTGAAAAATAACTCAAACATGTTAAATATTTTCGTATGACAAAATGATTTTGGTATTACGTATGTATGAGAATTTCGAGGGTAGCCCGGGCTCTTAAATAGTAAATGCTATAATGCTATAACTTACTATAGTCACAACTCTCAAGGGATCAGATGGTTAGAACGACATGATTAAAATGGAGCTATTTATGAGCCAACTTTTCACATTATTCAACTTTCTGTAAGAGATACTAAAGATTTTCATACTAAAGATTCAGATAATAATTAATTATATTATTATCTATCTTTTTAAAAATACTCTGCATAAGCATAAAATTTAATTGCATTTCCTTAATTTGAATACTTTATTGATTGTTTTGTATGTTACACGAATTTATTGTATATAAATTGATAATTACCATGTCTTTGAGACTATAATATTATTATGATTTAAGCTAAATCCATCAATCTCCAATCTAAATTCTAAATATAGGGTACGTCTAGTGGCCCGGTATGTGCTTCGCTAAACAATAAAATAAAAAAAATTGGAACATGCCTATCAACACTGAAAAAAATTTCAATTTGACAGGTAAATCCCCATAACGAAGTAGCATTGATTTTTATGTAATATTGTAGACTATAGAGATAGGCCCTCTCCTAGGAGGGCCGATCAAGTCGGTTGGACTGATCGCAAGCCGATCTGACTTCGTCAGCATGCCACCGAATTCGATCTACCTCCTCGTATATTTCAACGGCCAAACGAATATACTGTACTCGGCGAAACATGGCGATAGCGGTTATTGACTCCCTGTCAAAAACATTTGACACTTCATTGTCAATCGCGGTTTATATAGAAAATGACAAGTTTTTGACAGGGTGTCAATGACCGCTACCGGCATGTTTCGCCGAGTACAGTATAGACTTCTATACATTTGACACGTTGACTTCACGCATATTTTAACGCTAGTCCTCGTTTGTGGACGTAGTCTATTCCAGTGGCGAGGGGTGAATATTTTGAGAAGGGAAGCCGGAGTAAAAAATCTACTTACCAATTTTGGTAATTTATAATTGAATGACATGCTTTTAATTTTCAAAACTAAGTTTGGAAAACAAAGTTTCCTTCGACAGCAAAATATAATCTGTCAGACAACAGTCTTTCTGAATTAATGCCATATTTTCCGAACTACACGATTACGTCGTACGACTCACAATTCACAAGTCACAATATAAATTAATTTAATTCACGACACTCTTCTAAGTTCTAACGCTAAAACAAAATTTAAATTCGACAAAACAAAACAAACGACATGTTGTTTATAAACACACTATCCGCCATATTAATATGTCAATCTAAAAACCAGCAAAATAAAAATGTATTACTTCATGACTCATCTATCTCGCTTGCACTTGTGCGTTGCTAATTAACCTTTCTCCGTAATAACTCGTCGGGCATCGAGTTATTTCCAAGTATATATCGCGCGTGCTAGAACGAGACAGAACATGACGACCAGTTCACAGGAATGAAAAGGACAGATGCTTACTATGAACTGTCGTTGTATGGAGAAATAAGCCGCTAATCCTGCGGCTTATTTGATTCTCTGCGCCCGCACATTGCATTGCCTTTTAAAATTTGTAGGCGATAGTTATTAATTCAAACTATGTATTTCAAGTGAGAGAAAAATTTATTGCATATAACATTGTGAATTCAAAGTTTTTTAAGTAGGTATGTAAAATATTTATTAGATAAATATGTCGTTGGCCCATATATTCGATTTTTCTAAGCCCTAAGGGAAGCCGATGGGAATCGGGTTATATGGACGCTTCGCCACTGGTCTATTCTATTATTACGTGGTGCTGTACGTCTACATAAATTCAGTAAGTGGGCAATGCCGAGAGTAGTAAAGTCGTATGAATTTCAGCTCAACAATGGAGAGGCTAGCATGAAACAAGGAAGGAAATGTCTGAAAGGTTAACATTTCACTGTTGCCGTCGTACTCTCTAAATCCATACTAATATTATAAATGCGAAAGTGTGTCTGTCTGTTTGTCTGCCTGTCTATCTGAATTTTTTGATGAAATTTGGCACGGAGATACTTTGAGTCCCGGGAAGGGACATAGGAATAGGATACTTTTATCCCGAAAAAATGTACGATTCCCGCGCGATAAACGAATTTTGGCGCAACGGAGTTGCGGGCATTATCCAGTTATTAATACCTTATAAGTGCAAATTGTTTTATGAATTTTGTATAATGTCTGAACTGAACCATAAAGTAAGCCGCTTCTTTTCTTTACAGAAAAAACGCTATGTTATTCAATACAAACTATAATAATTTATTATAGTTTAAATACAATTAATGTTTAAATATTCATGCAGAAAAATACGTTATACGAGCTAGAGTGGCCTACGATTCCGTTGGATCAGGAGTGGAAGTCTGTGGGGGAGGCCTTTGCCCAACAGTCATGGCTGAATAGGCTGTTAAAAAAAGTTTAATGCGTTTGTCAGTTTCTTTAGATCGATTGGGCTCTGAAACTACTGAAGCTATTTTGATGCTGTAGTGTAGATTACGGGAAGATCTGGGTGCACGGCAGTGCACCCGCCGAGACGAGATAAGCGAAGCGCAAGGGCACTACCTACCTTTTCTCGATGTGTTTCGCCGTTTTTTTGAACCTTCATAGAATTGGTTTCCGTTGCAGCAGATAGTTCATATTTTCAGGATATAATGTCATCAATGGACTTATTAAGCATACAAAGTCTTAATTGAATAGCTCTTATACTTTAGATTTTATTGATATCTAAAATTCGCCGATTTCGTCACTGACACACTGATGGTCATCAAAATGTTTGGCCATTTCCTGAAGTGCTAGAAAGCTGAAATTTGGTATGTAATCTAAGTTTAGTATACAACCAACAAAAAAATTCATAAACTTGTAATTTTCGTCCCCCATCCCCTAAAATTGGGGGGTGGAAGTTTACCCCTATAGAGTTGGTCTCCGATGTACTAGATAGTTTATATTCTCAGGATATGATGTTAATAATAGACTTATTAAATAAACAAAGTCTCAATTGAATAGGTCTAATACTTTACATTTTATTGATATCTAAAATACGCCGAAATTTGGTTATAACTTATACGCCGTATAAGTTTAGTAGGGGGTTAATTAAAGTTTAAATGAGACTTTCACCAATTTTATGAATAAGGACATGAAAGTTTCCACGGAATGGACATTAACTAAAGTAAAAAGTAAGAGTAAAAATTGTTTTATTTCTGAATAGATTTTAAAAAAATGCTTTCAGAACGTTGATACTACTGGTGCCTACCACCGGTTCGGGAACTAACCCGGCGAGAAGAACCGGCGTAAGAAACTCGCACGGGGCCCACTTTTTTACCAAAAAAAGTGAGAAAAAAATTAATCTTTTAAAATAAAATTTACAATGCTGTAACTTAAAATATACAATGTCAAGATACATAATATACTATACGTTCCGCGCTGCTTTGCCAGCGTAAATTAGATATTTCACAGACAAATTAGTCCACAATAAATAGCCTATGTTCTTTCACGTTCCTACTTTTTATCTGTGCCAAAAAACAGAAAAATTACTCCAGTAGTTCGTGAAATAAGCCCTTTCAAATAATATGCCCCGTTTTTTCCACATTTTCCTCTATTTCTTCGCTTATATAAGTCTAAGCGTAATAAAATATAGCCTATAGCCTTCCTTAATAAATGGGCTATCTAACACTGAAAGAATTTTTCAAATCGGACCAGTAATTACTGACTCATACTAAGATTAGCGCGTTTAAATAATGCTTCTTCTTCTTTTTATTTTTACGTTGTTTAACATCTTTATCGTGCAAATATGAGTCCTTAAATGAATTAAGCATTCTTAAGTCATCCGAATATGGTACCGAACTTGGAATATTACTATAATTAATGCCTCTATACAGATTGAGACTCTATTTTTCTCCAGAGCAGAAGCTGCTAAAATTTTAAAAAATTAACATCAAAAAGTGTGTCAGCTCCGACGCACGACTGGAGTTTACTCCTTAAGTACGAGTATCTAGCCATACGCAAAAAGAGTTTATTCAACTGAAAATATATTAATATCATATGAAATCAGATGTTCCGGCAATATTATCTACACCCCTTTCTGCCATAGTTATTTCAAAATACTTTTAGTTCACTTTAGCCAGTATAATGATGAAAATTATAACTTCACAATAACAATATTAATTATTGATATTTATAACAAAAATAGCAATATAAATACATCGACACTGATAGAAACAAACAAGCCCAATAACATATAGTATACTAGCTATCCCGGTGAACTTCGTGTCACTTTAAAACCTTCCCAGGACTTCTACGAATTGAAATAATAAGTGCTAAATATTTTTTAATAGAGGTTAAATAAAAACAAAAAAATAATATTTGTACAACTATTGAAAAAGTGTAGGAAATTGTGTATCATTTTTGCATTGACATTTTAATTAAATTTTATAATTATGTGATAATACTTACATACATATATTCAAATTAAATTATAAAGTTTTGATCAATGAAGCACAAATAAGTAAAAAACAGGATTAATTTCACTGTATTATCTTCATTATAATATGAATTCAATTTACACTTCAGTCTAAGTAACACGTGGCCGGCTATGCTAACACCAAAAATTTAAAAAGTGGAAATAATTGAATTATACGGTATTTCGTTCACTACAAAATAAATTTAATTAATTTTATAGCGTCAACAACACGTGGTAATTATGCTGTTAAAATGTAGCTTATATGACACGTTCGTAGATTTACCTTAGCAGCGCCATCTATTGATTACTTACTCAACCCAGTCGAAAGGTATCGACATCTCTTAGAATCATTTGGAGTTAACAGATAATTGTGACTGTCAAATAATAACAGACAAATAATTAGCAATAAATTAAAATTGCGACTATAATTTGAGATTTAAACTATCCTATCTCTCAAGTTGAATCGAACTGCACATGGTGTGCGAATTTTATTATAATCGGTTAAGTGGTTTAGGAGTCCATTGAGGACAAACATTGTGACACGAGATTTATATATATTAAGAAGATAATTGTAAGGGCCGGGACACAAAAACACGGCACGACGTCGTACGGCGCCGTGCGGACGCGCGTCGTAAAAAACCCACGGCACGGCGCCGTACGGCGTCGTACGACGTCGTACCGTAGAAACTTATCTTGAATTTCTACGTGAGTTTCTACGGCACGACGTCATACGACGCCGTACGGCGCCGCACGGCGTCGACAGCGTGTCGACATCGTGCCGTGTTTTTGTGTCCCGGCCCTAAGTCATACAATAGTGTAGGTAGCCTTGCAAGCAGCCATCCTACTCCCAAGATGTGCCATCATTTATGAAATCATTGAGGCTTTGGCACACAAGCGCTCTTTGACTACTTTCTTAAATTTCGTCCTAAAAGCGTCCTAATAAAAAATAAAAACACTGAAAATACTAAAAAGACTGCCTTGCAAGTAGCAACTTACAAAAAGGACTGAAATCCCACCAAAAACATTTCATGTAAAAGTTCCCTCATACTTACGGATATGTAGAAAGTGTTGGAGTTAGGGTCGATAGAGTTAGGCCGCGTCGATTCAGAAGCTTGGCTCTACATTAGATCTGATGTCTTTTTCACAGGGCAAACCTTTTGTGGTCGTCGAGGTAACTTTTACATGAAATGTTTTTGGTGGGATAGGATATTTTTGATATCTTTAAAGTTTATGGCATAGCATTCTCTAAATCTATCTATAAAAACACATTTTGTGAGTGTGTATTTTTGTTACTCATTTACGCAGATTTTAAGACAAAGAAATATCACATAGGATGCTTTTTTTATTCTACTTCCTTTTACTCCAAAATGCACTGAGTTATCGTGAGATTTATAATATTACTAGCTGACCCGGCAAATGTTGTTTTGCCATATAAATTATTTCTAGTATCAATATAAAATTTTGATAAAAACCTATTCTCAGGCCTAACGAATGTACAATATACAAAATTTCATTAAAATCGGTTTGGTCGTTTTGAAGGAGTTCGCGTACAAATACTGTGACACAAGAATTTTATATAATAGATATTGACTAGGTCAGTCACGGTTAAAAGCTTTTCTACATTTTTCAGAATAGAAACGCAGTATTTTACAGTTAGTTGACTAGGAGTATGCGTGATAATTATTGTATACGAGTTGTGAAAACTACAAAGCAGTTTTATACTAGCTTACTGTATTGTGGTATAATAATAGAACCGTTTGTGAGAATTGTTTGTATAACAATCGCTTATTTAATTTTATAACTGCAAACCTGAATAATTACCTCACGTCATGGTTATGTATTTTCTTTTGTATTGTAGATGTATTATTTAAATTATTAGATACATAGTTGACGCCCGCAACTCTTTTGCGCCCGTTAATCGCGCGCGAACATTTTGCAGGGATAAAAGTAACTAAAAGTAAAAAAAATGGTCTCTCAGTGCTGCTACTTTCACAGTGAACTCTATATAAGGAACACATACTCACCCTAAAGTATTATCACTTAGTTTAATAAATACTGTCTGCACAGTGGCAGTATTCTCGTCGTATAACTTCAAAAAGTCAGCTAAATAAACAAAAATAAACTAAGTATTAAATAAAAATAAACTCAAAGACTTTAAAATAAGAAACGCCAGCTAGTTATAAGAATATTTTGCTACATAGTGCCAGTATGTTTCCGTCTAATAACGCCAGAAAGTCTTAATGTTTGCCAAGGACATGGCCGCAACGCCTGCGGGCACAAAAACAATTTACTGTTCTAAGCCAGATCTTATGTCGCAAGGGTCCTTGCTACAGCGTATTTCCTTCTCAAAGCTACGAGACCTAAGGCTTTTTGGTATCACAACTTTTGTATCGACATGCTTGAAGTTACGTCTTGAAAAGAATGCAGAAAGTTTTGCGAAAGAAAAAAAGAGTGTGCTGTGTCGTATACTTTTATGGAGTAATGAGAAAAAGTTTTACTTGTGGTAAGTGATTACACTTTTCAAAGAAAAATGGTAAAGTGATTCCTTTAGAATTACTGTTTTTTGCATGTAGGAAAAAAGTAAAAACTTAATTGATTTATTGGAGGTTTATCATAACATTGAAAAATTATGTTATGTTGTGGTTATAACATTAATATGACAGTGGAAGTTAGCTACAAATAACTTAAAGCAGTGATAATATCTACTTATTTGTAAATGTTTAATTTTATTGTATTATATTAGTGTATCTCTCGCACGTGAAAAGAATTGCAATAAAATCATATTTACGACTTCGCAATTCTGTAAACATTTTATCCCAAACCAATAACGCTAACAATATAACATGAGAAACATAATCTATTCTAGTCATATCCACAAACGGCTTATTACGCATATAATAATCGTTAATCAAATAAAGGAGAAATACACGATATTTATGACGTCATAAATAAAGAAGTATCAAACGCACGGAAAGTTTCCGCCTACTGGCCAGCCCGTATAAATCGTCGATTCTGAAGAGCTCTGTAGTTGAAATGTATCCGTTTCACTTCGCCTCACTTTTTCCCGACTAATTGCGAGTTTCTTCGCAACATCTGGTATCTTTTAATTAATGATTTTGTCGCTGAATTAATGGCCTAGTTCCCTTTGAAATAATTGATGGCCATTGTTTATTTGATATTCCTTTGATGTAATGTGGCGGCCATGTTTCGTGTGTAATAAATACGGTTGAAACCGATATTAATTTGGACATGAGAAAAGGAATTAAAAAGCCGACGCATTCTTTGCTAAATATTCGATAAAAACCGCGTTCGAGAAAAATTTTTGAACAACTTGCAAGAAGAATAAATCAGCGTTTTACTTGATAAAGTGAAGGAGGTTTTATGTTCTTTGACGCGCCCTCTACTTATCTTGTGGACAATAAAAAGAGTTTATCTAAATTCAGGATCTTGTTACTGGGGGAAATAGTTTATAGTTGTTCCGGCACTTTTCACGTAGAGAATTTAACTTATAGATATGAAAGTGTAAGTAAAGATAATTGGGGTAGTAAGTTATATTGTAAGTACAATGTCCTGTAAAAAAGTATAGTGGTATTTTGCTAAATAACAATTTGGGAGGATCAGAAAATGTAGCAAAAAATAATATTAAGGAGGAACGCTTCTTTTGTCGCGTAACATCGCCTGCATGTGCATCTGCGGCTTCAGTTCTTCTATCATTTTATAGTCTTCTATGTCTAAGTCTTCTATCATTTTATAGATGTACCTAATTACCTTTCAGCCGCTTACGGATAAGATCCGCGCGTGGGTGACTACACGCATGACAGGAAAAGCGCTGCAAACGTTAAGATATTATGTTGTAAAGTTTATTGGTCCCTGCAGAAAGAAAGCAATAAATATATTATATTTAAAAAAGCTGCAATAATATTTAAAACTAGATGACGCCCGCAACTCAGTTGCGGGAACCGTACATATATTTTTCCCGGATAAAAAGTATCTTATGTCCCTTCCAGGACTCAAAGTATACCATTTGTAACAGGTAACGGACAGATAGACAGACACACTTTCACATTTATAATATTAGTATGGATGATCAGGACGAGTAATTAGGCAAAATTTTAAGCCCCAGTGCTACCCCCAGTGTCATATTAAGGAAAATGCCGCAACGTTCTAAAAGCGATTAATACGGCGGTATCAATTAAATAAGGGAAGAAAGCTAATGGGCCGGCAATGACAGCTTAACGTACACCGGACGCGGCCATTACGGACCACGATGAATGACCTGTTAGTCCAGGGTTTACCTCTAACAAGGACTTAAGAATACAATGGACCTGCCCTATCTATCTGTCAAATGAAGCTTTTTTCTGCTGATGAGTTCAAAAAGACAGCTACTATTGGAAAAGCACCCTTTTTCTAAAGATAGTTCTTAGTTTCTCGCCTTCCTCACATTAAAATATATGTTAAGCTATTGGTAAAATATTCGTCGCTTAAAATGCCGTAACCAGCTCCATTTCGCTTTTACAGCAGCAGCTTTAATCCTTCAAGCCCCATAAGAGCACCGGTGATCGCGACAACAAAGAATACATTCCCAAGAATCCCCGATCGAAGGATTAAGGTGAAAATAAGCAACGACAATATAGCTGTCTCTTATCACTTGGAAAAGAGAAAGATATCAAATTATTTGCGCGCAATTAACTTTTGATATTGGGCAGTTCCATTTATCTCAATGCAATGCTCTAACACAGCTAATAGGTACTCAACCTGCAGTCCGCGTGGAATTTTATCATTTTGAAATAGGTACACGTCGTCGCCTTTAACAGCTGGCAAAATAGTGAAAAGTCGTCGTGAAAATCGTTTTTACACTTCTAAATCGCTAATTTTGAAGTACGTCACTTTTTTGAGCAAAAAAATTTTGGTTGCGGCTCGCGACACCAAGAAAAAAAGTGTTTGTGGCCCGTATAAAAAAGTTGAGTACCACTGCTCCAGCAGGACCTCTGTGCCGACGACATTAGGGTCACTCTCATAGAACATCCACGGTAAAATATCTAAGGGACCTATCAGACAGAGAGCGGTCACGCGGTCAAGCGTTCAAGCCGTCAGTTTTGCGTACTTTGTGTTGTATTACGTTGTATAGAGATACACAAACAGGGGGCGTTCTGATGGCGTCAAAATTCCTCCTGTGTGACTGACCACTTGAACGCAGAATGCAAACACAGAACGCAAGAACGCGTGACCGCTGTCTGTCTGATAGGTCCCTAAGCCACACTCGCTAATGCCCCAGATAATGCCGCGCCGTCTAGTTCTTACACTCGAATGGCAAATAACAGATTGTCTTAATGTTTCTTTTCCCCCATTAATGTTATCTCTATTATAATCTCTATTGAGCAGTTTATTGAGGTAATTAGATACCGCTTTAAAGTGAGAGAAATTGGAATGTAAAGGAGATATAGATGGGTAATTTTTCGTTCATTTTATTTTAATTCTTCCATGATTTTATTTCAATATATACTTCTATAGTCCAAGCTATACTTAATATTATAAGCGCGAAAGTGTGTCTGTCTGTCTGTTACCTCTTCACGCCCAAAACACTGAACTGATTTTTCTAAAATTTGGTATAGAGATGCTTTGAGTCCCGGGAAGAGACATAGGATAAAATAAGTACGGTTTTCGCACGATAAACGAATTTCTGTGCAACGGAGTTGCGGGCATCATCTAGTTTAGAATGCATTGTGGTATGTATGAAAAATTGTGTTAACATAAAATATCGTACCGTTGCAGAAATTGATTCGTAGGCAAATGGCGGACCTACGCACAGTGTGATAAAAATCTCGATTTTGTTTCACCGCGTTTTTCTTTCGAAATACTGTAGTTGATAGCTATATAAACATTGGAGTAAAATTCCGAGATCGATATTCTTTGTAGTTATTTTTTTAAAGAGTGTCAAAGCTAGCTTTTTTCCGGGTCAAAAATTTGCATAAAAATTAATAAAAAAAATCAAGTAATATTAATTTTGTTTATACCAATTGAACAAGTACTTAATACTTTACTTTTTCTCCAAATTTGGTTAACATACTGTGACCAAGTAGGGAGATATTTATTTATTTAATAATTTTAGTTTTTCATTTTTAATTTCGTGATTAGATCGAATTAGAAAAAGTTTTAAGCATGAAACGATAGTGTGAGTAATCCTTTATCAATTTAATTAAAAATCACACTCTAATAACCTCTGTGTTAGAAGTTATATCCAATTATTTTTTTTTAAATAAAAATTCGGATTTTTTATACCTATGGTTGTCACTAAAGTTGATATTTTATTTTCCCCGACTACATCAGAAGGTGATTACTGATTAGATACTGTTTGAGCATATAAAATCATTAATTTACGTTATATTTTTTCATTTTTTAGATTTTTTATTATTATGGCATTACCCGACCACATGGCGTAGCTACCCCATGCGGTCGGGTAATGCCAATTCAATGTTAATCGTGGTCTGTCGGCTTGATTTTACATAACTCAGCCCAATTACAGGCGTCCACTTAATATGCCTATGAATCAAAGTTTCTTAATTAACATAAATTTTACCATAATTTTAAAAATATTAAATCTTATTATATCAAAAATGAAGAGCGTATTAAAACGTCAGTGTTCCATGCAGGTTTTATGTTCATTTTGTTTCATACACTGGAATGAACCCTAGGGAATCTTTTCATTCCACACCAAGCTTTGTGCTCGGCTCAACTTTTAGTTTATACAGCTTTAGTATCCGTGTGATGTACTATTACTTATTAAAACTGTTAATATTAAATACATTTTATTACAAAAAATTATAAATTTACTAGTGACCCGCCCCGGCGTCGCGCGGGTATAAAATATATAGCCACTGAAAAAATTATGCCTATAGCCTTCCTCAATAAATGGGCTATCTAACACTGAAATAATTTTTCAAATCGGAGCAGTAGTTCCTGAGATTAGCGCATTCAAGTTAGCCCTTTTCAAATAATTTTCCCCGTTTTTTCTACACTTTCCTCTATTTCTTCGCTCCTATTAGTCTTAGCGTGATAAAATATAACCTTTAACCTTCCTCGATAAATGGGCTATCTAACACTGAAAGAATCATCAAAATCCGTTGCGTAGTTTTAAAGATTAAAGGGAACAAAGGTACATGAGGGAAAAAAAGCGACTTTGTTTTATAATAAGTATAGATTGTTATAACACTAGCAAAATAATGCTAAATAAGAGACATTTTGTAAAATAAACTTATTAAATACGAATAATTTTAATATTGTTTTCATTCTTAACTTTCTCGACTTTCATTAAACTAATACGCTTAACCCACTGTAAAAATGCAAAAAAATAGAAACACTAAAAGATATGAGGCACAAAATCAGAGACTTCCTTTGTCTATCACATGATAAGGATAAAGTCTCAGTACCTACTACATAAGACTTTAGAGTAGGCAAGATTATCTACTCTAGTGCAGTACGAGACTTTTTTTACAGTTAACAAGTGAAGCGTGCAAGATACGTAGTTATTTTGCTAGTTATACCTGGTTATTTTGTAGGTTGTTCCAGTCTTTATAGCCCTCGTTATTGGCTGCCAGTTTTCTATGAGACTAAAGTATTATCAGGGCGAACGAAGCGAGCCCTAGTATGTCCCACAACCTGAGTACTTTGTGGTACACTTTACGGAAAACTATCACGCCTATCGGCTTGTGCTTTAACAAAGTATTTTTTATTTATATTAAATAGATGTGTTATCATATGAAATTGCCTTTAAATAGATTATTACCAGGCAGAAAAACGACGCGACACAAAGCTCGGCTATTAGCTAGTCTTATACTACCGTAGTAAGGCTCCCTCATAATAATGTTAACTAAACGTTGTATAAACTGAATTTTGCAAGCACCAACTGCGAAATATTTCAATATTTTCTAGAATATCGAACTCTCTTGTGAATTTTGCAGCGCTCCGAAGGTTATATTGATACTTAAGTGCACCTAATTAATGGCGGAATCTTGGCATGGAACTAGGCTTGTAATATCAAGGTCAAATGAAAAAGGCAGAATTATGTTATGCGGAAAAATCAGACAGCTTGTAACATGTTGACAGAAATAATTATTACAATATTATTAAAAATTATGTTGAGAGAATGTCGCATGTGCCTGGGGAACCTGGACATTAAAAATATCGTCCCAGACACTACAGTATTTGAAGAGTGGTTACTTGGCTCTGAAAATATCATCCACAACTAATGCAAAGGCCTTGATGACAAGTATAAAAAAATTGTTTGCATGCATTGTCTAAATAAAACCCAACATTACAAAAGGTGAAGGTATTTCTTTTTCTACAATAAACATTGGAAATATAAAATATTGTAGTTTTTGACGGTATTGCAATTTGTGAGTACGAACGAAATTTCTGCCACCACAATATAATTACAAATTTCAATCAATATAATATCTACTCATAAATTCATAAAATAATTTTATGTGTTTTTATGTCTAAGAATCTAGAAATATAGGGCGATTAAAGTCATTTTATAAGGTTGTGTTTATTATTTTAATTAGCATATTAATGTGCGAATTGCAATGAACACGATAAACAAAAACGTATTTTACCGGGAAAATTATATTACAATCTATGCTATATAAAAATTAGAGATGCGCCGATAGTGATTTGGCCGAATAACCGAATACCGAATATTATTCGGTTTGGCCTTTACCGAACCGAATATTCGGCCGAAGTATTCGGTTTACCATTATTTCATTTTGCCGCGCAAACAGGTTCTATCGTGTATAATTATGTACCCTACGTGCCGCTGTTGGCTAGTTCGGAGCGAGCCGTCTGGGCTATCACGTATCTCTATGCAATTGTAATTATTGCGCAATAATTGCTCCAAAATCGCAGATTCGTAATTCTACTCCATTTCATATACAAAGCCAAGAAAAATATCATACTTCATACCAATATTATAAAGAGGAAAGATTTGTTTGTTATGGATAAACTCAAAAACTACTGGGCTGATTTTAAAAATTCATTTACTATTAGACAAGTATGTTATCCCTGAGTGACATAGGCTATGTTTGTCCCACGAGCGAAGCCGGGGTGGGTCTAGTTTTGAATATTTTGAAAAAAAAAGCAAACAGAATATATTCGCTACCTGAGCCGAATAATTCGGCCGAATACAAATAGTGGAAAAGATGCCGAATACGCCGAATACCGAATACCAAACGAATATTCGGCGCATCTCTAATAAAAATCTAAGCACTTGATGCATTAATAGTGTGCACAGAATAAGTTTCTATTTAAAGGGTTAATATTATATTTTTTTGAAAAAATACAAACTATTCCATAAAACGAAATAATATTTCCTTACTCAATAATTAATTACGCCTTGCCCTCGCACATGTATGTCACTATTAATTCTACGAGCGTCGCGAAGTGAGAACTAATGGAATTAGGCTTCGACAAAGACATACGAATAATAAATGTTATGGAAAAGTGACTCAAACTATTATTTTTAACAAAAAATTAAAACCGACTTCCAAGGTAAAACAATAATAACATCCTTATAATATGAACTAAAAAGTATTAAATAATTATTCCTATCTAATAGTGCCTTTTTTCGAATTCGGCTAATACTCAACTATTTCTGTACTCAATCTTCATCATTTTGAAGTCGGTACCAGATGAATCTTCTGTTCTCTGACAGAATATTTGAAACTTTTGGAACTGGCACCGACTTCAAAATTATGAAGATTGAGTACAGAAATAGTTGAGTTTAATAGTTTAATACTTTATAATTAAGTATTATGGCGCCCTTGTAATATTTAAGTTTAACCAAAGATTTAACATTTCACCCTGTAATTATAGTTAAATTTATAGTTAAAGTTACAGTTATAGTTAAAGTAATTTGGTGCAACCCACGGAGGTAATATTAAGCATCCGTGATGCAACCCACCGTTATGCGATCAAATCTATGGACGTTATCGTTCTCTACTGCTTTGTATTTCGATGCTTCGCACAATATTTCGCGCAAAATTATGTGATTCTCATAACGCTGTCCGCATTACAGCGTAATTTGAAAATTAGCTTTTCTGGATAGACGCCAAGGGCACTGCGGTTTTGTCACACCATGTTATATAATGACGTGTCAGCTCGTAACTTCGGAACGGGGGATTAAATGTCACCAAGTTCTATATACTTATGTTGCTAGCAACTCATGTCGTCGACAATAATTATATTAGACTAATTCGTGCGAACCTTGGTTCATAATAATAGTACAACAGACATATTATGCCATGTCGAGGCAAAAATATACATCAGGCTGTCTCTATAAGTACTGGGGTAATTTTTGAGTCATATTGATATTCAAGTTTTAAAATTGGTATCCAAGACCATAGCCATTAGCCATGTTTAGATTTTCTGTCAAATATACATTACAGCACACCTTGACCACAATGACTTGATTAGATCTTTAGGCTTCATCCACATTTGTATCATTTGCGCGGTCAGATCTCCGTCGCGTATCATCGAAGCGTATCAAAATGATACGCGTATCATGATGCGCCCCGATCGCTATTAAATACGTGTCATATCAAAAACGTGCATGATCAGCAGAATGATCTAATAGGCGTCCACACTATACGATATATACATATTTGATATGGCGCGCCGCGCGATGATCGCGACGGAGATGATCGGAGATCTAATCGCGCAACTGATACAAATGTGGACAAGCCTTAAGATTGTCATTTGTCGCATTGGTAATTTTTGCATAGTATGAGTTGGCGTTCACGGAGAGAGGCCTAGACCATATATTATGTCCAGCAGTGAACGAATATAGGCTGATATTATGGTGATGATGATGATGATGAGTTGGCTACACCTACGTCATCTCCAAACAGTGGACGCAGAGTAGTATAATTATAGCCTCACCAACGCCATATAACCAGGCATTGTTAGCGCCGTCTTGGTATCTGATGACTTACAAGATTTTTTACAAATGCACCCGAAATCATTCACCTATGCGAAGTAAACAGGAAGACTATTCAGTTTTCGTCGAGTAATATGTGGGAAAATTAATATGCCAGTAGGGGCCGCTTCACAGTTCTATCCCTTTCTAAATAAATTCGTCGTTCACGAAAAATACAGCTTGAAAAATGCACAACTATAAAGGCAACAAAAACTGCCAATTCAGTTAAACTATACGCTTTCATTTAAAAAATAGCGTAATATTCAACGATCCATTAACTAGTAGGATAGTTTTAGTAACAACTTGTTTGGAAAAACGATGAATGTATGGATTTATGTTACACGAGTTAAATAATGTTATCGAGAATAGTTGGCATGGTCGCTATCGCTCGATAAATAAGTACCGGCTTTGTGTCCGATGAGTTGCAATTTTCTTTCGGGTTTTATTTGCTTTAAGGCTTCGTTTGCGTTAAATTTCGGGTAACTTTATACCCCATTTCCCAACCCGAAAACCAATTTTATCCGGAATAAAAAGTCGCATGCATGTGTCAATTTTTCAATCCCCAATCCTTCGGGCTACGATTTTTGTAGCAAAGTGTAAAAAGTAAAAGTAAAGTCAATGTTTAATATATGTATTTATATTATTACGTTGAATTATTTAATCCACACTAATATAATAAATGCTAAAGTGTGTTTGTCTGTCTGTCTGACGCCCAAACCACTAAACCGATTTTACTGAAATTTGGTACGGAGATACGGGAGACTCGGGAAAGGACATAGTGTACTTTTTATCCCGAAAAAAAGGTACGGTTCCTGCGCGATAAACAAATTTTGACGCAACGGAGTTGCGGTCGTAATTTTTTCCATAAATAATGTTAAAAAGAAGAATAACAAAATTTTGACCTGCCAATAACAAATTAAATAACAAAGACGAACACCCAAAAAAGCCCCAAGCTCCGGCGCAAAAGTAAGGTATCTCAGTTTTTTGTATATTTTATTAGTAAAAGAAATGTATATGTGTAATTGCCGCAAAAGTAAAAAAAAAACCGGCCAAGTGCGAGTCGGACTCGCGCACCGAGGGTTCCGTACAAACCTGCAAGGTTTACAAAGTTCGTTCATTACGACAATCGAGTCATAACTATGGTATTTTTATTGCAAAATGAAATTCATAACATAACAATGGGGAAAGATGGAGGAGCATAAATTTAAGACAAAGATCTCTTTATCGTTTATATATTTTGTAATGTAACTAAAAATTTAAGGTTTTCGGAATTTTTCCTTTATGTGTGCTATAAAACGTTGCTTCATGCCAAATTTCAAGATTCTAGGTCGACTGGAAGTACCCTTTAGGTTTTGATTCCCTTGCGAGTACTTGCGAGTTTCAAAATATGCAGCTTAAATTGCTGTTTCTTTTGATTGCGTTGACATAGAAGTTTGATTTTGTTACAGCTTAAAGGTATTATAGACCTGAGTATTTGGTATGAATTTCAATTTAATACCTCTACGCGTTTATGAGGAAATGGGTAGTAAGTTTAAAATTATAAAAAAAATATATATTATGTGATGTAACTAAAAATTTATGGTTTTCGTAATTTTTCCTTTATCTATGCTATAAGACGTTGCTTCGTACCAAATTTCAAGATTCTGAGTTCACGGGAAGCACCCTGTAGGTTTTGATTCCCTTGCAAGTGTCGAAAATTTGCGGCATAAACGGCTGTACCTTTTGATTGCGTTGGCTTAGAAGTTTGATTTTTTCACAGCTTCAAGGGACAGTAGACCTGAGTAATTGATATAAATTTCAGCTTCATATCTCCACGCGTTCCTGAGAAAAAGGGTCTTGACAGACGGACGGACGGACAGACGGACAACAAAGTGATCCTATAAGGGTTCCGTTTTTTCCTTTTGAGGTACGGAACCCTAAAAATGCTATTTTATTATTTTCAGGCGTACCTAACAATTTTAGTTTTAATTACTTTTATGAACTGTAATAAGCGTTCTGTATTATATAGTAGGGGAGGTAGTGCTAGCGTTCGCTAAGTCATTTCATACCGACCACATTTTTTTCCAGCGGTAGCTTAATATTTATCAATCAATATAATCAGCGTCAGTCGCCGCACCCGTGGTGGAATGTTAACTGAGAGTATTTCAAAGTTGTAAAAAAAATTGTTGCGAAAAGTGATTTTATACCGAATGAAACTTTGATGGATGATTATTGAGGTCATGTTTAACCAAAAAATCACCGTCAGCCGTATTGCAGACGGGGGATTCAACGTCAGTCGCGTTACTGAACATGTAAATTTTTTTTTAATATAAAGTCATTTTATACCGTACAAAATTTATACAGGTGAATGTTCTACTTTGTAAATAATAAAGAAATCCGTCAGTCGCTAATACGATGGTGGAAAAACCGTCAGCCAGCGATATAAGTTATGATATTTGTGAAGAAGAATTATATACATTTTACTTTAAAAGCGCCATCTGTTGTTATATACTAAAACTAAAATAACACCTACCGAACCTAAACGTGTATAATCTAGATATGAACCTTTATTGGGTGCGAATTGGGATCTTTTTAATGTCAATTCAATACGATTCCCAACAAAAACTTTGAGATGCTCTCAATTTTTATTCCACCCATTATGAAGTGGCTGACGATCAAAGCTGTTATGTGTTAATGGAATACTATTATTGTAACGATTTTCGCTCGGTATGAAATGACTTTTTTAACTGAGCGCGACCTCCCCTACTAATATTGGTTAGGCCCGTCCATCATAACAATGAAATAGAGCATCCTGCGGCCTTTTAAGACGAAGTATTGACACAGAATATACAGTAACCAAATAAAATGATTAAGGCGCTTTATTGAAAAAACTGTCCTTTTTGACGTAATACTATAGGACCCTCAGAAATGTCACAAATCTGGTAATGAGATATACATATCTTCATAGCCTTATCTAGGTTTGAGAAGAACCAGAAACACGATTAATGTATTTTGCCTCGATACATTTCTCGATCGAAATGACCTCTTAAAAATAGGAAATTTTATAGATTATTTTTAAACGAAAATAGATGTATTGTAGGAAATTAGTCTAATTGATAGACACCTTTGCAACTCAAAATCGTATAGAAGCATTTTGCTTAAATGCTCCTAGTTATTTTTTAAATAATTAAAATTACGTTTTTTGCATGTTTTCCGAGCGAGCCGATAGCTTCTGGCCGCAGCGTATTCACGACTTTATAGTCATACAAATTAAGTATAAAATTGCCCTTGCGGTAAAATGACCATAAAGGCGCTATATTGAATAGCGCCTTAATGGTAAAATATTAATAGTTTTATTTTTTAATCATGTGCGTCTAAACAGAAAGTTACGAAACATACTTTTATATACTTATTTTCACTAAATCTTGTCATTCTGTTTATTTTCCCTATGTATAGGTATGTATAAAAAAATATCAGTTTAATAATATAATAATAAAACACAAGTACCTAATCGTGGGAGAGCCATGCTTCGGAACGAATGGGCTGGCTCGACCGAAGAAATACCACGGGCTCACAGAAAACCTGCGTGAAACAGCGCTTGCGCTGTGTTTCGCCGAGTGATTGAGTTTACCAGAGGCCCAATCCCCTACCCTTTTCCCTTCCTTACCCTCTCCTATCCCTTCCCTACCCTCTCCTATTACCCTATTCCCTCTTAAAAGGCCGGCAACGCACCTGCAGCTCTTCTGATGCTGCGAGTGTCCATGGCCGACGGAAGTTGGTTTCTATCGGGTGGCCCGTTTGCTCGTTTGCCCCCTTATTTCATTAAAATAAATCCTTTACTAAAGGCGATGCCTCATATTAGTTATATTGTATATTGTGATTTTACTGAGAAGTAATTAAGATTCATTATTATTGTTTATTATTATTATTATTTATTATTTATTATTATAAATATTATAGAAACATAATTCATTGCCATTTTATAACATTTTGGAGTCGATATGTGCAACAAAAGTAATTTTCAATTAGCGCCTGAAAAAAATCTAGAAGCATTTTTTTTCTATCTTAGCCACATTCTGCGGCAAACACGCCTATCAAAAAATGTTACACTTAAAATACACAAATGACTGGAGATACATCTCCTCTGCGCCGGGCTTTGGGTAATTTTCTATGGAGTTTGGGTGTTCTCCTTTCTCACGTCAACATTGGCGTCACACAAATCATTGTAGTTTATGTCTTATGTATACAAATATATTGCACCCAGCTAATAGCCGTTATAAAATATTTGCGGAAAACTTCGTTTGTAAATAAATAACGAGGTGTTTACACGCCGTCAACAAACACTATCCATCAAAGTCAGTTGAGTGATTCTCTGTCAATAGAGGCGGAGAGCACTCGGTGTCACGTATATTTGCTCGACGTTCTTATAACTAAATGAATTTTTGGGTGCAGTCCTACAAGGATGTTTTTGTCAAGAACTAACGCTGCCATCTTATGACACATAAGAGATTTTAATCCGACTTCTACTAGGAGGACAAGACGAAAGATGAAAGCCCCACAATGAAGTATGATTAAAAAGCTTTACCGCGAAATAATGAAATTTAAGAATACGTTGCTAATTTTAATCAACTACCACAATTAACTACCGTAATATCTTAGAATATTTCCCTAATGAATCTTAACTGTCAGTTTAATGCGAATTTATTGTTATGATCCTGAAAGCGTGTTAATATTATTTAAGACCATTAATACGAGTAAAACAAAGCAGTGCTCTAATGGCTTCCCTATGCCATCGGTCAATGTCAGCTCTGCCCGCCTTTTTGTGCACTTACGGACTCCCTAACACTGTTTATGCTAAATATTTTTAAGTATATTTTCCTTTAAAGAGAGGCTACAATATCCCGATGCGTTGCGGTATCGCAACAGCAAAACGTAATACCACAAAACTGCGTTGTGTTGCGAAGCACGTTAATCTACACTAATACAGATGTGGACAAAGCCTTATATTATGATAAAAAGGTAAAGTTCGTTTTTTGTTTGTATGAGGTAATCTCTAAAACTATTGGTCCGATAGCAAAAATGTTAGCACCGATAGAAAGCTCCTGAGTGACAAAAATGTATAAAAGTTATGTTTTTTCTTCCTGTCGTTCTCAGAATTCCACGCAGGCGAAGCCGCGGGCAAAATCTACTACAATATTAGAGGGTAGCGCAACGCGTCATTTTTATTTTATCTTTGCCGTTTCCTTTAAAATATACAGGGTCCGATAACGTACAGCATCAATGTGGCATAATATCACAAAATACGTTTATATTATGTTAAGGCCCTTCCCTACGGAGATTCCGTAATTTACCGTATTTAGAGCCATATAAACTTATAATTTGAAAACTATAAAGCTATAATAAAAATACAGCAATAATCTTCAGTATATCAACATTCGTTTCCACGTTTTAAATTTTCTATTTTTGTTTATTATATTCATGATATCAGCTTCCAAAGTAAAACCAATTTATTAAAATTCAAGCATACATTCAGCATCTCCTTAGTATTTACATTTTTTTTATTTGAAACACATGCCAATAGATCAACAATATCATAAACTACATATTCCACGTTTTAATTTTTTTAGGTCAATTCTGAACTAAGATAAGTAATAAATAGGGTATATAATAAAAAGACAGCAATAATCTTCAGTATATCAACATTCCTTTCCACGTTTAAAATTTTCTATTTTTATTTATTACCTATACTCATGATATCAGCTTCCAAAGTAAAACCAATTTATTAAAATTCAAGCATACATTCAGCATCTCCTTAATATTTACAAATTACTTTTATTTGAGACACACGCCAATAAAGATCGACAATATAATAAAGTACATATTTCATTTTTACGTTTTTTTTTTAAGGTCAATTCTGAACTAAGTTAAGTAAAAAATAGGGTTTTGGTGCGATCTCGGCAACGCGGCAAATTTATGGTCAAGGTTGTTTGCTCGGGGGACGGCCTTAGACGACGGAGCCGCGCCACGCCGTCGCGACGTTGCTACAACGCGACCCAGCAATGTGGCCTCAGTCTTAGTTGACACTATCAAGGAAAATTTTGTTTTACCATTTGTCTTGTCTTATGTAGAAAATTCAAGGTCTGTGTCTCATTTATTTAATTTCTTTATTTAGGTGATACAGCATAAGCATCCTCTTCGAATTGAGGTGACAAAGCATTTTTAGATTCTTCACCTTATTTGGCGAGTTTTATTTACATTTACATTAATGTGTTGCGACAGGGTTTCACAACCATTTTTTCAGGGCTTTAAACTTCAGAACAACAACCAGATTTGTTTATCTCTGAAATTGGGGGATATAAGTAGGCTAATTTTGTCACAACAAAACTGCCAGAGTCGCAAGCAAAAAAATATGCATCATCAATTTTAAAATTACCTATTTACAATATACGCAAGATTTATGACAATATTCGGAAACTTTTAAATTGTTGGATAATCTCCTCAATTTTGAGCAGAGCTTAAGCCATTTTTAATTAACAATATTAATCTGCTTGTCGGGAATCGTGCTCGGCGCTGACACTGAAATAAAGACGAAACACGAAATAAAATGTACGCGAAACTATGAGAGTGATTAAAATTCGAATAGCTAACGCACGGTTCCATTATAAATATTATTTTATTAAATTCCCATGCAAATAATACGACGTTTCATTATACGAATACAATTATTAATTATGTTGGAGTGACACGATGTATTTAATTATCTTTAAATTGGGCCTGACTTTTATGTGATTTGCTTTTTACCCGACTGCCAGGAGGGTTATGTGTTTAGCGCGTATCTTCTATGTATGTAATATTCTTTATTACCTAGTATCTTCAGAACGGCTAAACGGATTTTCACATTTGAGGTATCGTTAGATTTGTCTTAATAGCCCGAGTGTTCTTAGATAGGTGACATTAAGAAAAAACCAAAATGGCGGATGTTTGACGCCATATTGTGAGGTAAAAAAAATAAAAATTCTAGGCTAAGGCTTCTAAGCATATCGTGTGGGGTATCAAAATAAAGGATTTTAAACACTGATTCTAAATATGTATATAACTTGCAGTTTTAATATTAAATAGAACAATAAATCTACACTAATAGTACAAAGAGGAAAGATTTGATTTTTTGTTTGTTGGGCACGGAAACTACTGGACCAATTTGAAAAATTCTTTTACCATTGGAATTCTACATTATGTTTGCTGAACATAGGCTAAATTTTATTTTGGAAAAAATAGGGTACCGTAAGATATTTGGGTTCTTCGGACGCAAGGTGTAAAAGATCAACCAGAAAAGTTACTTATTTTACGTACGCTGCCTAAACTATAAAATATAGAACCATAAAATTCTAAGTAATTGTAGAACTTACAAATATCTACAAAAAAGTCCGCAACACACTATACCTATCTATGTCGAGTGAGGCACAATAACCATTTTTTAATTTAAAAATCTTGAAATTTTTTTGGACTACATTTAAACGCGTTTACTTTACTCATTCTTTTAATCCTTATCAAAATAAATTATTCCAATACTAAGTACATTAGTATATTACACTATTACACAAGTATTTCCTACTGATTCTATGCATTCGGATGTCCGAATACTGATAACGAATTCGGAAATCGAATACGGAAAACGTGCATATGCGGCCAGCCTAAACATGTACATTATTTGACTCAGTTTCACATCTGTAGTATATACCTAGTACCTACTACAAATATCTTGTAATTCTCGTGGCAGTTTTGCAATATTTATATTAGGTAGAGCCAACGCAGGTGTAAAAGTACAAAATAACTAACAGCCAGCATAAGAACTTGATAGAAATCCGAAAAAATATGTTTTCCTCAAAAATAAGTTTGTTTAATTAGCGAAAGCAAATTAGTTGATACAAACTACAAACATTACTATTGGATGAATAAATTTATAATGTAGATGTATCTTAGTAAAAGTATAATATAAGTTCTCTGCTACTATGGCGCTATTAGTTTAAGAAAATAACTCTTTAGTCTATGAAAAATGTTCTCTATGATTAGCTGTCAATGTGTCATCGCTCTCTTACAATTCTCTCGTAATGTTGTAACACGTAGTGGTTATATTCTCTTTGATGTTGTAACCTCATGAAAATAAAGTGTTTGTGTTATCAAGAAATCTACGTGAATTTTTATTGAAAATACTGCCTAATTTGAATAGGTTATGGGCCCAGTCACACGATAATTATATATTTCAATAAAAATTTCAAGTTCAGAGCAAGATTACAACCGATATAAAAACTAACCTACAATGGAGGTTACAAATGCCATGAAAATTGAGAAGTTTGATGGAAGAAACTTTAAACAATGGAAATTCCAAGTGAAATGCGCGTTGAGAGCACGCGGATTAAACATAGAAAAGGCAAGACCAGAGGAAGCCAGCTCGCAAGTGCAGTGGGATAAAGATGACGGCATGGCCATGTTCATTTTGACATCATCCATGGATTTAAATCAAATATCCATTATAGAAAACTGCGAGACTGCTAAACAAGTCATGTCAAAATTAGAAGCCATCTATGAACAGAAATCAGAATATAACAAAATGTTAATTCATGAAAAATTCTACCAATATTCATACAATGCAAGTGATACCATGGCACAGCATGTATTGAAGGTGGAAAGCTTAGCAAAGCAGCTACGAGAAACTGGTGAAAAAATTAGCGACACGGCAGTAATGACTAAAATTCTGAGTACATTACCGTCAACATACCGATCACTTAGACAAGCTTGGCTCTCACTGGACGCAGGAAGTCAGACAATTCAAAACCTCACTTCTCGTCTAGTAGACGAAGAAGCCAGCCTTGCCAACGATGTAAGCAATAGTGAGACAGCACTAGTAACTTCCAAAGAAAATTTCAAACCAAGAAATGGAAATAAACTGAACTCTTCAAATGATCGGAAAAAGGTGTCGAGTCATAGATTTGTTTGCTACAACTGTGACAAGAGAGGTCACTTTGCGAAGGAATGTAGAATGCCGAAGAAAAAGCATGATAGTAAGAAACCTGACAATATGTTAGCGTTCAGTGCTGCCTTGAATGAATATGATGAAGAGGCATGGATTCTTGATAGCGGTGCCTCAATGCACATGACTTTCAAGCGTAACTACTTCTGCGAGTTCAACAAGTCTCAACACAACAATTTTGTTAAATTAGGTAACAGACAGAGTATTACAGTATGTGGTGAAGGAACCATACTGTTAGATAAAAAAGTAAATGGTACATGGGAGAGATGTAAATTAGAAAATGTACTATATGTACCCGATTTACGCAGAAATTTGTTTTCCGAAGGTGCTGCCACAAGAAAAGGATACACGATTATGAAAAGCTGTGAAAAAGCTGCAATATTGAAAAATAATATTGTTGTTATGAGCGGACATTTAACAGAAAATAACCTATACGAATTAGATATCAAAACAGTAAAACAAGAAGTATGTAATATTGTGCAAACTGATATTAAAGTTTGGCACGAAAGATTAGGACATATAAATATCAAAGAGCTTCAAAATATGAGTAAGAATGGAGTGATTCCTGTCAAATTGAGCGGAAATCAGGAATTTATTTGTGAAGCATGTCAATATGGAAAGCAAGCAAGACGCCCCTTTCTGAAATCAACCCGAGGTCCAACACAACCTGGAGAAATTGTGTACAGTGATGTATGTGGTCCTATAGAGGAGCCATCTGTATCAGGTATGAGATATTTTGTTTTATTCAAAGATGGTGCTACAAGTTATCGCCATGTTTACTTCATGAAACACAAAAGTGAAGTATTCCAATGCTTTCTAAAGTATAATGCGATTGTGCAAAATAGATTTCAACACAATGTGTGCATACTACATACTGACAATGGTTGTGAATATGTAAACCAAGAATTTACATCATTTTTGGAGAAAAAGGGAATAACGCATGAGCGTACTGCCCCATATACGCCTCAACAGAACGGGAGAGCAGAAAGAGAAATGCGTTCCATCATGGAATCTGCTAGAACAATGCTATATGCAAAGAACATTTCTTTGAATATGTGGGCCGAAGCTGTTAACTGTGCTATATATTTGTTAAATAGAAATACATCAAGCCAGACGGGAGATATTACACCATTTGAATTATGGCATGGAGTGAAACCTAACTTGCAACATATCAGAATATTTGGGTCCATTGGTTATGTACATGTACCAAAAGAAAAGCGAAGAAAGCTTTCCAAGAAAAGTGTCAAGATGTTGTTAGTTGGATATGACCATGAGAATTACAGGATGTACGATGAAAATACCAAAAAGATAACAATATCCCGGGATGTAAAGTTTGATGAATGTTTTACACCTGAAGAAAGACAAAGTTTTATAAATGTGACACCTGGACAGGAAGATGATTCTGCCAGGTCCTCCTCACAGGATGAATTTCAACATGTTGTAGATCAACAATGTAGTTTGCCTGAAGAAAGTAGTTCAGATGATAGTATGAAAAGTTTAGAAGAACTGGATGAGACTTATGTTCCTCCAAGATATATAAATTTGGAGCAGGAAGATTTGAGAAATGTCACATTACGTCGACGTCGAGATAATAATCTGGAGGTAAATTTCACAGAATTTGAAATTCCTAATACTTATGAAGAAGCTATGAATAGTCCAAATTCTCATCAATGGGAGAAAGCTGTGATTGAAGAGCTTCAGTCACATAAAGAAAATCAAACATGGATACTAGTTGATCGTACAGAAAAGAAACCTGTGTCTTGTAAATGGGTATTTACCATAAAGAAAAATAAAGATGGAGAAATAGTACGATTCAAGGCACGACTGTGTGCACGAGGGTTCACACAAGTAAAGGGCTTAGATTATAATGAGACTTTTTCGCCCACCAGCAGGTATGATTCCATCAGGGTATTGCTAAGTATTGCTGCGAGAGATGAGCTGCAGATCGAGCAATTTGATGTAAAGACAGCATTCCTGTACGGTGAGCTCTCCGAGGACATATACATGGAGGTTCCGGAGGGATTGAAAACTCAGTCTACAAAAGTATGTAAGTTAATTAAATCTATATATGGTCTCAAACAATCATCTAGATGTTGGAATAAAAAGTTTAGTTCTTTTCTTGATATCTGTGGTTTCAAAAAGTGTCCATCTGATAATTGTGTATTTGTCGGATATTTCAAAGATGTAAAAGTAATATTAATTCTTTATGTCGATGATGGATTACTACTGTCCAAAAGTAAAGTTGTATTATCTGAAATATTGAATATTCTTAAACAAAAGTTTAATATAAAGATTTTAGATGTTAATTCATTTATTGGTATGGAGATAAGTAGTAAAATAGGTTGTATTGAAATAAGTCAAAGACAATATATTGAAACTATAATTCACAAATTTAATTTGTCAGATGCAAATAGTAGTAACACCCCTGCTGATGTAAATGTACATTTGTCTAAAAATACAAGTAGTGAGTCTATTAATTTCCCATATAGAGAAGCAGTGGGAGCGTTGTTATTCTTGTCATCTGTATCTAGACCTGACATAGCGTATGCAGTAAATATTGTTAGTAGATATGTCAATAACCCAGGTCCCTCACATGTTACGGCTGTAAAGAGAATATTGCGTTATTTGATTAGTTCTAAAGATATATCTATTGTGTATCAAGGTAATTTTGAATTAGTAGGATACTCTGACTCTGACTTTGCAGGCGATTTGGATACTAGGAAGTCTAATACAGGGTATATATTTTTACTTAATGGAGGTCCTGTCACTTGGTCTAGCTGTAAACAAAATACTGTTGCGTTGTCTACAACTGAGTCTGAGTACATGGCGGCTAGCGAAGCAACTAAAGAAATTTTATGGCTTAGGCAATTTCTATGTGATATTGGTGAGCCACAAGGCACAATTACTTTGAATATAGACAATCAGAGTGCAATTAAATTAATTAATAACCCTGTTTTCCATAGAAGAAGCAAGCACATAGATATTAGATATAATTTTATTAGAGAGAAAGTTGTAAAGAAAATTGTTAATATTAATTATGTAGAGAGTTCAAGTCAATTAGCTGACTTCTTAACAAAAGCGTTGCCGGTCAATAGATTTAATTCAAATAGAGATAAGATCTTGAGAAATATTCAATGTAACTAATGTTTGATTAAAACTGAGTCAAGTGATTTTGTGTTAACTAAAAGGAGGTTTATATTTTTATGTATGGAAAATTATTTACATAAGTAAATGTAAATTCAATTGTTATGTTGTATCTACGTTATAAATTTAAGTGGGAGTATTGGATGAATAAATTTATAATGTAGATGTATCTTAGTAAAAGTATAATATAAGTTCTCTGCTACTATGGCGCTATTAGTTTAAGAAAATAACTCTTTAGTCTATGAAAAATGTTCTCTATGATTAGCTGTCAATGTGTCATCGCTCTCTTACAATTCTCTCGTAATGTTGTAACACGTAGTGGTTATATTCTCTTTGATGTTGTAACCTCATGAAAATAAAGTGTTTGTGTTATCAAGAAATCTACGTGAATTTTTATTGAAAATACTGCCTAATTTGAATAATTACCAATAAAATAAATTAATTAAAAATCAAAAAACCCGACTGCAAAAAATTTTAACTAAAAAGAAGTTTTTTGCCGTTTCATGCCAGGATAAACAGAAGGTTACATAGAAAAACGTAGAAGAAGAAAGTGGATAGTAAAATGCAGTCAGAGGCATAATATTTTATGATTTATGAATTAATTGTTAAACTTGGTGCGACTCCTGCATTTTACTATCCACTTTCTTCTTCTACGTTTTTCTATGTAACCTTCTGTTTATCCTGGCATGAAACTTGTAAGCAAGAGTCGTATCAATTAAAACATGGATTCGATGCCTCCGGCAGAATTAGGTCTTGTTTCGTTCTTTTTGGTTAAAATTTTTTGCAGTCGGGTTTTTTGATTTTTAATTAATTTATTTTATTGGTAATGTTTGTAATTTGTGTCAACTAATTAGACAAACTTTTTTTTGAGGAAAACATATTTTTTCGGATTTCTATCAAGTTATTATGCTGGATGTTAGTTATTTTGTACTTTTACACCTGCGTTGGCTCTACCTAACATAAATATTGCAAAACTGCCACGAGAATTACAAGATATTTGTAGTAGGTACTAGGTATATACTACAGATGTGAAACTGAGTCAAAAAATGTACATGTTTAGGCTGGCCGCATATGCACGTTTTCCGTGTTCGATTTCTGAATTCGTTATCAGTATTCGGACATCCGAATGCATATACACATACATACATATTTTAACTGACGCACACGTCCGCTTTTTTCAAAACGGCACGAATTCCGCACGTACGTTTCGAGTGCAAGCCGGCGCGTTCGTGAGTGAAGAAACTTGAACGTGTGCGATAGTCTCACGGAATTCCAAATCTAAATCCCGCATTAGGAAATCGAATACGGAAAACGTGTGTATGCGACCAGTCTAAGGTTTCGACGGCAGAGCAGATGCCGCTGTCTGAGCCGCTGCAGTTATCGCCTCAGGCGGGTCTAGTGGCTCAGCGATATGCGGAGAGAAGGCACCGTTGGGTTTTAGTGGGTAATCAAGGTTGCTCCTCCTTACCGCTGCACCCAAGGAGTTCCACATATCCAAGCGCTCTCCCCCCTCCCAGGCTGTCGGGAATGCATCAAGCATTCCCAACGGCAAAAAAAAAAGTTTCGACGAACAAATTCAACATGAAAACCTCACTTTTACATTTTAAACAAGGAATATTCACAAAACAATATTACGCCTCCATCCCAGCCTCACAGGTAATCGCGTCTCAGCGAGTCGAGCACATTGTTCCTTTTATCTCCGCCAAATTAAATTTTAGCATTCGCTCTTTGTCTTTATCGCAACAGTAATTGTTGTCAATTTACCACTGGATGGATTTACAAATCGAAAACCATTACTGAATAATTTTTACTATTAGAGCTCAGGCCGTAGCCAAATTCCCTTGCGTTAAAAACGATGACGAAATTCGTTATCAAAATGTATGGAATTTGACATTAGTCTTCGTAAGCGAAATGTTATTTAGCGATGACTTATGTCAGACCGCTTACATTTTGATAAAGAATTTCACCATCGTTTTTAACGAAAGATACTTTGTCTAAGGGGGCTGACGTCTTTTATGTCAACACATAATATTATGTTGCCAAAGGAAGTAGGTGGAGGGTAATACTAGCTCTGACTCAGCAAACATTGTTTTGCCGTAAATCGTGTTGGCATCGACCAAAAATCATATGAGAAGTATAAGTATAAGTAGAGAGAAGTACAAGCACACAAAATTTCAACAAAATCGGTCCAGCCATCTTGGAGGACTTTGGTAACAAAAACTGCAACATGGAAATATGACATAATGTAATAAAGTTTTGATAAAGCTATTAAGTGCTCTTATATTTTGCGTTAACAAAATCAAAGAATTACTTTAAGGTGACGCCGCGTTAAAGTAAAAAACTGTGTTGGATATCTTTTACACTGTTTGTTTTCTATTCAGAGAGGCCGGGCCGGCCTCTCATAGAAAACAAGTAATGGAACAGCAAAAAATGGAAAGGGCGTAGCGACAAAATAGTTTTTGTCGCGTAATTTAAAAACCACTAATGCATTTCATATAAGCTATGGGTAAATTAAAGTGTATGCTTGAACCAATTTATGTACAGGAAGCTTAAATGACTATCCTCTGTTGGCAAAATAGAAATCCCTTTTTTACAGAGGTCTTTTTGATTATTCTGTGTTATAAAAGTTGACCAATCGTGTTATGCTATGGTTAATTCAAAGACAAAGACATGACGAATACTGACAATGAACTTTAATTTCTTAGCTTTAGTTATTGCTGAGAAAAATCGACATTGCTACAGCCAAATTATCAAGGCGTCGCCTTAATAATTATGTTGCTTTATTTATCTTACATAACAGCTGTTATTCTCTAGAGTAATGTGATTCAGAGTAAATTGCTCTAATCTATCTCCCGTGTAACTATTAGTCGGTCCAATGGGAATATACTTAATTTGACTATGAATACTGTAAGCGGATAAACACGGCTTAATTATCAACTAATTTATTATGAAATGGTTGGGCATAATCAAAACTTGAATGCCTATCAAACGGTTATAGACAGTTTGAATTTACGTGTTTAGTACACGCAAACATAATATTATTTGTAATTACGAATATTTTATACACAAGCCATTTTCAGAGTATGCTCCATGGAGCCCCAGGGCTCTGCTACGGCCTTGTAGGCATAAAGGAGAATGAATAAAGTGGTCCAAATTTCCACCACTAACGAGACCCATATTGTCTTATTGCCCATTATATACTAACTTTCATTATGAGACAAATTAAAAATAAGCTGTAAGACTCCATACATTTTAAAACGCACTCCTTTCACTTCTTAAAAGGGTTCCGCCACTTAAAAAGTTTGAGAACCCCTGACTTCCCCTACTTCATAGCTACACATAGACGTATTTAAATAGACAAACAAGAAAGCGCCCAAAGAATAATAAAAAACAACAAAATGTCTCTTTTTATTTATAAAAAATAATTTTCGTATACAAAATGTTTTTGATGTATTTATTCGGGCATCAGTTCGTCGAATGGCACTTGATTTAACAAAATGTCAATATTTTTCACCACTTCGGTCGTGATATCATCGCATAATGACGGACCAACATCGGCTACAACTTCTTGAGACATCTGATTTAGTACATTGTTTATTTGGTCACCTAAAATACATAAAATTATCGTAACTCATTATACAAGGTGTAACAAAACTAAGTGATAATACTTTAGGGTGTTCAATTATGTGTCCCTAAATATTATAGAGTTCACCCTGAAAGAAGCAGCGCTGAAAGAGGACAACATTTTTTGTGATTTGTATTGGCAAGCGCCCGCGCGCCACAAATATTTCCGCATAAAAGATGAAAAAAAAAGAAACTCTTTCAGCACTGCTACTTTCACAGCGAATTCTGTATTATACGGGACCCATACACACCTTAAAGTATTATCCTGTGGTATTATCACTTAGTTTAGTTACACCCTGTGTATTTTATAAAAATATTTTTTGTCAAAATTGTTACTCAACATAATGCGAGTATTTTAGTATGTACCTACCGTGCGTAGCACTACGAATCTAAATATATAAAACTCAAAGGTGACTGACTGACATGGTGATCTATCAACGCACAGCCCAAACCACTGGACGGATCGAGCTGAAATTTAGCATGCAGGTAGATGTTATGACGTAGGCGTCCGCTAAGAAACAATTTTGATAAATTCCAACCCCAAAGGGTTAAAATCCCTGATGAAAGTGTGTATATAATAATACTTCTTAACGCGAGCAAAGCCGCGGGCAAAAGCTCGTATTAAATAAAATTAACAGCTACATAAAACAATAATTCAATTTCATGTTATTTTATAATTGAAGACATGAGTGGAAGAAGCAGATAAGTAACTGTTAAAAAAATCCCGTTTTTTTGCTTAAATGGAGGCTTTAAGGCCCAGAAAATTTCTTTGTAACTCACGTCTTTAATAATTTTTAATTTTCCTAGTACTGTTTATTTTTGGAAGTAACAATTTTTATTGTAGTTGTATTATTCGCAAGCCCACTTTTCGACACTTTTGCTTGAGACCATAGTTTCCGTCCCGTTCGTGGCAATATTTAGCAAGCAATAAGTAGTACAGTTAATAACTTACCAATGTTTTTATCACCTAACAAATTCTCCAGTCGAAAGATGGCTTTCTCTACACTAAATTTGACATCGTGTCTGGTAATGTTCCAATATATTTTTCCATCGTCCTTTGTCACATGTTCGTACCACATGCGGAAATTTAGCGTCGTATTTTCTGTAACGTGAAAATAAAATTATATAATAACAAGTTCAGACCGCGTTATTTTCAAACACTAACAGTATTAGGTATATAACATGAGGATAATGAGAAGTTTTTCATATTATATTGAGAGTTTTAGGTAGCGTTTATTCGTGGAACTTCATTAAATTAAATCTTAGTTCAATTAAAATTAATTATTCATGTAACTTCTCTAGCGTTGCGAGTTGGTATATAATAATAATAATAATAATAATAATAATAATAATAATAATAATAATAACATCTATGGATGCTTACACACCACGTCAGTCTGGCCCCGTGCTAAGTACCTGAAGGACTTGTGTTACAAGTACCAGACAACGGAAATATATTTAATACTTTTATACTATACATATATTTAAGATTTTTATTATATTATACACAATATATTTAATACACATCCAGACCTGGGAACATTGAAAAACTTCTTTGTTCCGTCGGCGGGATTCGAACCCGCGACCCCCGGCTTGAGCCACACACTCAACCAATTGAGCCACGGTGGTCGTCCTATATGATCTAAACTTAAAACGATCTCCACCGAGCTGATGATAGAATCAAACATATTCACACTTAAAATTATTTTTATTACTCTTAAAATGACTTCCGGCCTTTTGTTACCTAATTCACAAACACATAATAGCTTGGTTTTATGCCAATCCCATACTATATACTGTATATTTTAATATTACAAATGCAAAAGTGTCTGTCTGTATGCCTGTTACCTGTTCACCCTTAAACCGCTGAACCGATTTTGCTGAAATTTGGTATGGAGAGACTTTTTAAGGTCATAGCACACATCAACTCGGAAAGGGATCGGCACCGTATCGCCTCGAGCCGTTCAATATTGTTTGTATGAAACTCCCTACTGCAACGCACACTAAGCGGAACCGTAATATAATCGCCTCGCCTTGGAACAGGCTCCGAACCGGGATGCGACGCGTGGTCAACTAGCAGTCCCCCCGCTTACGGCTCGTCGTCCATCCGCTTACGGCTCGTCGTCCCGCCGCTTACGGCTCGTCGTCCCTGTGCATACGTCTCTCCGTACTCAAGCTTACATTTCCCCGAGCCGTAAGTGAGGCGTCCGCGTCGCCTAGCCGTAGCCGAGTTGACATGCAGGCGCTACCACGGAGCTAATACAAAGGGCGCTGAGGCGAAAGGTGATACAGTGATGATCCCTTGCCGAGTTGTCAATATGTGTGCTGTGACCTTTATCCCGGAAAAGTGTACGATTCCTGCCTGATAAACGCCTTTTGGCGCAACGGAGTTGCTGGCGTCTTCTAGTTTTCTTTGAAGTCATTGACCCTGTCTAGCCGACCCAGTCGGTCCGAAGCAAGAAGCTCATGTAAACCCATGCTGAGTTGTAAGTAAGATATTGTGTGAATCAGGCCACAACTAACGACACTTACTTAACTTAATCGAGGAGTCCCCGTGGGAGGAGATCGGAAGCAGCAAAATTTTCCCGCTGAGTTCATATTTGTTCTTCACGTCCAAACTCACCAGGCACTCCGCAGATATTATTTTCTTTTTCAGGTTGAAACTAAAAGAAAAGTTAACACATTCATCGCCGCACTATATTGTGTCACCGTAATAATTATCCTGACATTTTTTAAAGTTTATCAGGAGTAAATCCATACTATAGATACTTCAGCAACTTTATAGTTATTTAATATTTGAAACTTTTTAATGAAGTCGGTCTTCTCTTGCGTATAAAAAGGATACAACATAATATTATAACTACAACGTCCGTATATGCACTTGTTTTGTTAGTTACCACTTTCATTTATAAATAACTAGCTATTTGACCGAGCTTTGCTCGGTATTCGATAAAACACGAATAAAATGTCATTTTCTAAAAATAATTCCTAGCTAGATCGATTTATCACCCCCGAAACCTCCTATATACTAAATTTCATGAAAATCGTTGGAGCCGATTCCGAGATTCCAATTATGTATACTTATATATATATATATATATATATATATATATATATATATATACAAGAATTGCTCGTTTAAAGATATAAGATAAAAGGAGGTTTCCTTTGGCTATAAAGCAAAACAAACAAAAGTACAACGAAATCAATACACAAAACAGCTCACAATCTTTTCAGGCTATTATAGCGGCCATTAGCAAACGGGTTGGCGTATAATAGAGAATATTTATACATCTCAGTGGCGCTCACTAACGGGTTTTACACACCATTAATTTCTTTGTAAGCAACAATTCATTGCCTAATTCGGTCTTCCTTTGGGCGTCATAATATTCGTAATTAAAAGATCCGAAGTTAATTACTTGTGACCTTTTAATCACCGAATCTGGCGTCATTAGTGGCAAACTTAATTAGTGGCTTATAAGGATGGTGTTGACAATATTCCCTCGTCAAAAATTAGTATGCGGACTGTATTATGACGTGAATGTCAAACGATTTCAGATTCTAATGTGCCCATTTATCTGTACCTAAAAATATTTTGTCAAATGAATTTGAAGCAGCTGGAATTATTTTAATTAAAAATAGCACAGGTTTAATTATAAATATGAAAGTCTACCTTTTCATGATTTAACCGATGAACATATTTGAAGTTTATAGTATTAGCTTTGAGGCCCCGGAAAGGACATAAGATAATAAGCAGCAAAGTATATGGAATATCTACACGAGCAAAGTAACGGGTAACATCTAGTATATCTATTTTATGTAGGTAACAAATCTGTATACTTACTCAATATTCGTGAGATACAAATGCGACAGGCCCTTAAAGTTGTTGTCTTTGAATAATATTTTGAGGCCGTTCTTATCAGGGATGTGCACTATAATTTCCGGGATGTGTAGGGGGTCTAGAGGCTGTAGACCCCTGGAGGGGTCCCCCGCGGCGAAGAGATTTATCGAGTCTCTGCCAGATTTGAGGGCGCAGTCGTTAAGGTTGGGGTCGTTACGGGAGCATGACTTTATGTACTCAGCTGAAAATTAACGGGGTCATTAGACAGATATGAAAAATAATTTGTTCTTTACGACGGAAGTTTGTTCCTTTTTACCGTGGGCTGTGGGACGATTTGTTATGGTGTGTTTAGTGGCATTTTAGTACCGTAGATGAATACCACACGGGAAAAACAAGGAATGTCACCTTTTTTCTGGAACTGACTTTTTAATGCCATCTGTTAGCTTTTTAGGGAAACACTCTAATACAAAAATCAGAATTGGGTAAAATCATCGCAGTCAACTGTTAAGGTTCAATTTGTATTTGTTTGTCCATGGCAAAAAACGGTTATGTCCGCGCGCCAAACGTTTAATACTGTCGTTGTCATTTGACACTTTGTTTTAAAGAAGTTGTGGGTATAATGTGCGTAGGTCAAAGGAAGATCTTCCGACCGAGAGAGGTGGTATGCTCGGTCAGGCCGAAGCCCACGTGATACATTTCAGCTGTCGTATATATACTGACGCGCTTAGAAAACTTCGATAGCGCGATGCAGGAATGTTAGGCGAATTGTGGGTACCGCCACATCACTCCCCCCCGAAGACCGGAGGTCGAATCTTGAAGTCTTGTTCGCTCGAGTCGCCAGTGCCAGAGAGTTCCAGTGAGTCGGAACTGTAAGCTGCTGCACGGGATCCAGTGAGTCGGATAGCTGCCGTGCGGGGCCGATGCTAAATGCTGACCAGGAGAGATGTGCTCTGCTTGCTGACCGGTCGGTGTAGTGAGAAAGCCCGATGATGCCGATGCGGAGTCGCCCAGGCCGCGGTACGTTGCGGCTAGTGGACGATGTACCCGATGAGGCGATGCTGGCTGGAGCGGTGCGGAGGGGCGGGGAGTGATGATGATGAAGGAGGCGTGTTCTGTCGAGGGTCACCAATGTGGGATATAAATGTGGAGGCCAAAGGAAGATCTTCCGACCGAGCGAGGTGTATGCTCGGTCAGGCCGAAGCCCACGTGATATATTTCAGCTGTCGTATATATACTGACGCGCTTAGAAAACTTCGATAGCGCGATGCAGGAATGTTAGGCGAATTGTGGGTACCGCCACAAAGTTAAAGCCAAAATATTTAAAAAAAATGCTAAATATATATGTTTAATATATTATTATTATTATGTATCATAAAAGTAACATAGAAATGTCAAATATTTATAATGTTACTTTTATAGTTGAGCTGTAATAGTCAATGTCAATGCAATGCAAACACCAGGAATGTCAATGGCATAGATGGTTTCTACTATGGAGTGTAGTCATTCATTTCAGATTCTGAACCATAACTTAAAACTTATTCAAACAAATGAAGTTTTAGAAGTACAGGCAAAGCATATTATGGTAACGTAGTAATAAGTTGTTTCAATATTTCACTTAAAAGAGCCAAAAATGAAAGAAATATTTATTTCAAACTTTAAAAACTGTTTTTATCTTAATTGTACTTTTTTGACATTCCTTGTTTTTCCCGTGTAGTCTTGATGTGTTATCAGGTGGGTATAGTCATGTTTAATTGTAAGTATTAAATTTCTTATATTTTATGTAAGCGAATTTTATTAAGTTTTTGAGCTCTTTCGCTTATCCTGCGTTTTCACGTCACACCATAAGGTACTGAACTGATTTTGGTAGAGTTTAGGACAGCTGGTATAAGTAAGATTACTATGTTTTTTGTAAACACCATAACTTTAATATTTTTACTGCACCACCGATTGACACCTCATTTACTCGCGCATCCCACTAAAAATAGTTTGCTTAAAGTAATAATAATAATAATAATAACATCTATGGACGCTTCACACCACGTCAGTCTGGCCCCGTGCTAAGTACCTGAAGGACGTCTTGTGTTACAGGTACCAGACAACGGAAATATATTTAATACTTTTATACTATACATATATTTAAGATTTTTATTATTTTATGATACACATATTTAATACACATCCGTGACCCAGGAACTTCATAAACTTTTTGTTTCGTCGGCGGGACTAGAACCCACGACCTCCGGCTTGAGCTACCAACGCGCTCACCACTGCACCACGGAGGTCGTCAAAAAGTATAAAAGATTTGAGGTATCTCTTACGCAAAGCCAAAGGTTTCACACTACTGCAGTAGGAAATGAGAAAAAAACTAATCAGCCACATATCTGAAGTATAGATAGCTACTGTGCGCAGCTAACTTGCATTTCTGCTTTATACATTTCGCAATACAAATTACTGTACAAAGTATCTCATTATGTATGTCAAACGGTGACACCCAACTAATGACAAGTCGTTATAAAGCCGAGTGCACATTCACTAAAAAAAGAAAAAAAAAACCGTTTTGCCAGTTGATAGTTTATAAACGCGAGCGTTTTATAACTTTTATTTTTTCACGGAAATATTTTGTTCTATTCGTTTTTACAGTTGGATAGTTATGTCGAATGTTATGTTACTGTCCGTAAAATTGTTAAGCTTAGTAAACAGAAATGGATTAATTTTATTTTATTTATTTATCTAATTCTCCGTATATAGGTACTCTATATGTTGTACAGTTTATAAAATAGATACAGTTATTTGAACAATGAACATGTTTTCAACTAAATTAAAAATATTTTCAGTTATGAGTAGCGCGTCTTTATATTCTAGTAATGTGCGTCAAACAGCTGACGTGTTAAACTTATTATAGTTTGTTCGTTCTAAGATGATATGGGTGACAGTTCTCATATTCCTTGCTACGGAATTTTTTAACAAGAAAGCAAAAAAAATCAGAATGCAATAAATTATATTCCATCTACAAAAATAAATGTTTCCTGTAATTGTAAATGAATAAAAATGAAAAGTTGCTAAATGCTAACTTATTGATATAAAATTATAAATATTAACTTTGAAATAGGAGTATAAAATTATTGTTACGAAAATATTTGAAAAATGTCAGATGCATGAAACGGAACTTATGTCAATAGAGATTGACACAGTTGAATCGAAATCAAATCGATAAAAAAGAGCGGCCATCTTAAATCGCCGGCGTCACTCTGAAACATCAGTACGAAATCGATAATTTCGATTGCAATTCCTTAACAAGGTGATTCGATATTTTTAAATTATTCGATTAATTTTTTTAGGTAACTTCCCTATTATTGTCAATTATAATGTGTCACGCATATCATCATAAAACGAACAAACTATAGATAAGCCTGCATTATAAACAATGCATTAGAAATTATAAATTTCATCAATGTTGAAGGTAAATTATTATCTTAAGATTTTAATAAAGGATGAAATACTTTCTATATAAATTTTGTAACCATCCTCTAGATTGGAGGCCAAGACAGGCTATCCCTGAGATCATATTACGGGTTTTCTATAGTATTTTAGTACTGTTTTTCACTATACTACTATTCTTGATCTATCACAATAAGAGTCTATTCATGGGAAAATGACTTTATTTTTAAGTAATTTCTCACAAAAAGTTTAAAATCTCGATATTATTTTTAACATTTTAAGATATATTTCGTCACAAGTCATTTTAAGATATATTTCATTACAAGTCTGTACAGTGTACACACACACGGGAATGGATGATGAATGCTAGCTTGGGCCTTTTCTTTCATGATGAAATGCTTTCCCGGAGGATTGGAGACATCAGCCGGAATGGACCCCACTTAAATTCCAGTTTAATCCCCGCTTAGGCAAAGTTCCAGGCACGAACCCACCGCCAAGGCCACATCGGCCTGCCATCAGTCCAACTGGATCGATCGGCCTACCTTAATTTTAGGATGGTATATTTTAACTTTATCATCTGTCTATAAAGACAGTGTATCATACACCTTGTGCATTAAAATATTAAGTTATCCATAAAACATAATTGGTATAATTATGTAAACGATTTCTGTTTTCCGTATTAGCAAAAAAACTTCATAATTATTATACTTAATTACGGCTTAATTATTAAAAATAAGTTGTTGCATAACTTGCAGTTGAGATTTTTTGAATAGCTCTTCATTAAATTTGAATAACAATTTTTATTCTTAAATATTTCCACGTGCAGAATATTTTCTCTTCAACGTTTTAATATTTTAATTGTTTTCAATATAATACGTTATACGTCAATAATGGGCAATTATAGTCAAATATTTCGTAAATGTGTATCCATCATAGGCATCCAGCATCAAGGAGCTCGTTAAATTCTAGGACTAAGGCTGTGCTCAAACCAAACTGACTGTCAGCCGCCGAAAGTGAGCGAACGTTACGCAGTTTATTGTATTTCCATACATATTCACTTTTTCGTTCACACCTAAGTCCTAACCGATAATACGTTATTACGCTTGGCGTAGGCGCTGACATCCGGCGGCCGAATAATATAGCACGTCACTACGCTCCGCGGATGCTGATTGGATACATATCTACGTCAGCTAGAGCATAGTATAGTCAGCATAGTGTGAACGAAAAATACCGTTTACTTTATCGTGTACACTGGGGCTCACAGCTGTGAGCCTGCTTACATTCGGCGGCTCACATTCAGTTTGGTTTGAACACGGCCTAAAGCACGAAGCGGTTCGATTTCGGTCGAACTGATCGCAGGCCGACCAGGCTACCTTTACTCCCGACTCCCGAGAGAGTCAGAATCGAATCGAGTTACCTTTTCACGCCCAAACCGCTGAACCGATTTTCCTGAAAGTTGGCATGGAGATACTTTGAGTTCCGCGAAAGGACAAGGGCTACTTTTTATTCCGAAAAAATGTGCGGCTCCCGCGCGATAAACGAGTTTTGGCGCAACGGACATCATCTAGTTTGTAACTCGTCAATCAAAATTGTATCCGTTTCGGGGGTAAGGGGTGGCCGGACACACGGAAAAGCACAACATGCACAAAACAAAATCCATACTAATATTAATTATTTATAAATACGAAAGTGTATCTGACAGTCTGTTACCTCTTTACGCCGAAACCATTGTAACGATTTTGCTGAAATTTAGTATGGAGATACTTTGAGTCATAAGAATAAAAATTTTATCCTGAAAAAATGTACGGTTCTCATACGATCAGAAAAAAAATGGTGAAAGTTGCGGGCATCACCTAGTATAATTTATGTGATAATTAAAAAAATCTGTAGCCCGAGTCAGGGTTCGGACTACGAAAAAAAATTATTACATTAACCGCGCGGCCGCGGCATCATTACTAATCCATAAACACTTCTTTTGTTTTGTTAAATACTGGCATAAGCAGACTGACAAAATCATAACCCTTTTTTCTGGCTTCCTTTCCAACATGGAAATATGGGAGGTTTGATTTGGTATTCGTATAAACTGATGATGTTATGAACGGTTTCAAATAATGCAGTGTTTATACCGGTGTAATTAGTAGTTTAATTACTATTTACTGTTTATTTGTCATGGACAGTGTTGACAGCATTATGAAACAACGGTAAATCTTTGCTATAATCCATACTTACATACTTCCATATCCATACTAATATTATAAATGCGAAAGTGTGTCTGTCTGTTTGTTCTCTCCTGACCCCTTCACGTCAATCTGACCTCTTCACGCCTAAACCGCTAAACCGATTTGGCTGAAATTTGGTATGGAGATACTTTATGTCCCGGGAAAGGACATAGGATACTTTTGATCCCGGAAAAATGTGTGTTCCCGCGCGATAAACGAATTTTGGCGCAATGGTGTTGCAGGCGTCATCTAGTGGACATAATTAATGGGAAATGCTTTAGTCATGTAGACTGAAATATTCAAAATATCATCGAAACTAAATACACATACATTTTTCGCACTATATTCTCGCGTCCATACCGGATACCCAAATTTCGTAAAAAAGTTTTCGTTTTATGCGAAAAAAGGTATGAGACAGAAGGACAAACAAACAGATGCACTATCGCATTTACAATATTATAGTCCGTCCGTATGTAGGCACGAAGACGCGCCCCACTATTCCTCCAAATTGTTTGTAGTATAATATGTGTGTTTGTAGTATAAAATGTTGAGTGTTGTTGGTACGCAGTAATTACCTATCAGTACTCGCTCAGACTACAATAAATAGACCAATTAAGAAAAAGCGTCACGATCAAAGTTAAAGATCCCCAAAAAAGTGGTGGGGCGCGTCTTCGTGGATTGCACGGACTATAATTGGGTTAATATTACTTAGGTAACTACAACAAAGGATAGAGACGTGTGGAAAGAAAGAAAGGGGGGGGGGGGCTTTGCCCAGCACTGCCCAGCAGTGGGACTGAACACAGAACTAACGGCTGTTAATAATAATATTATGTACTTACAACTTTAAGGCGTCCCACGAGCAAACGACCTTGACCATAGTACATTTGAGGCGTTGCTGAGATCGCACAAAAATCCCATTTTTAGGGATCCGTACCCAAAGGGTAAAAACGGGACCCTATTCATGAGACTCCGATGTCTGTCTGTCCGTCTGTCTGTCTCCAGGCTGTATCTCAAGAACCGCTATAGCTAGAGTTCTGAAATTTTCACAGATTGTGTATTTCCGGTGCCGCTATAACGACAAATACTAAAATCAAAATAAAATTAATATTCAAGGGGGGCTCCTATACAACAAACGTGATTTTTTTTTTTTTTTGCCTTTTTTTGCTCCGACTCGCACTTGGCCGTTTTTTTTTTACTTTTCTATTAAAATTGATCTACAAAAATTTAAACGGAGACTGTGTAGTTACTGAAATTGTCTATCTATTGTCGTGTGTTTCAAATAAACGTAATTTGTAAATACTAGGGAGACGCTGAAAGTATGCTTCAATTTTAAGAAATTGATATTACTTTGGAAGCTAATATCATGAGTATAATAAACAAAAACAGGAAATTAATAACGGGGAAAGGAATGTTGATATACCGGTAAGGCCGGGTTACTTTAGCTCCTGCGGGCAACTTTGACTCAAATCGGAAAAATGTTTAAACTTCCCACCACGTTGCTGCTAAAGCAGTAATCGATTTCGCTTAGAGCGGGATTCATTAGTTGGCATCAGTAGCGCTAGTTTTCAATTGGTTGGGCACTGGTTTGCGAGGTATGAAACGGTCATTTTTATGTCGGAGTTCGGACATGTAACAACGTGCTTAATTTACGTGTGCAAACTTTATGGTGAAACTGAAATATTACGGCGAGTTTCGTTTAATATTATACTAAATCAGGTCAGAAAAATAATAAGGATTAGAAAGATTAAAGAAGCAATTGCTTTACACGAGATTTAATTGATAAAATTTAGTTACAAAGTGTGGGGATATATTGCCTCGTAAATTCGGGTAACATTGGCTCTTGAGCCAAAGTTGAATTCATTAAATTTCAGATCTCGCAATGTCATCAAAATATCGCCGTAAACCAGGTAGTAGTCACTATATCGATTAGACAGATGAAGAAATTGAAGAATGCTTGAATATTTTGAGGTCCAGGGCCATGCCTCATCGAGAAGCTGCCACTATGCTTGGGATAATATTATATGTAAGATTAATGTTCCCGAATTTTAAAAAAAAGGTTGTTTCTCAGTGCTTGAGCTAGATAATTAAGTAAATATATAAGAATCGATGATTTCAATAAGAAGGATGTGCAATCATAAACGGCATAATATGATTATTTTGCAAGCATTTATAGTTACTAAATTATTAAAAAAGTTACTAACTACTTTTGATAGATATATATTCAAAGTTAATATTTTGTTTGTAAGTAAAATGCTATTATTTTAAAAAAAACTTCTTAAGATGATTTTCATCAATAAGACGGTATGTAAATGTAAGTTTTTGTTAAAATTCATAATTTTTTGCAAAAAAATATTGAATTTTTGATGTCGAAATGTCTATTATTGTTTAACCTGTTATTTTAGCGAGTTACTTTAGCTCTGTGTCAGGATAAATAAAAGTTTTATGCTAAAAATAATCTGAGAGACAAAGTCACCCTTCTTACAGATCAACTTTGGCTCAATTTAAAAATAATAATAATTGTATACTTATAAATATTTATTAAATATATCATTTATTTATAATTAGCATATATCCTTATTAACCAAATAAAATCCATATAAAACTTATAAGTCCTCCAGCGCTTCTATACCAGATAGATTTATAAAAAAAATAAGAAAAAAGTAGTCAAAGTAACCCGACCCGACGTACTGAAGATTATTGCTGTATTTTTACTATGTTTTTTACTGTATTTTAACTTTGTAGCTTTCAAATTATGAGTTTATAAGGCTCTAAATACGGTAAATTACGGCACCGGCTCCCCCAATATTTCTCGGCTAAATGTCACTGAGAGTCGAAACGAACTTGTGTCTAAGGTGGAGAATTCATTGGAGAAGGTCTCTGAATGGGGTAGACGTAACTTGGTCCAATTCAACCCCGCCAAGACACAAGTCTGCGCGTTCACCACTAAAAAGTCACCAATGATCGTATATCCTCGTTTCGAGGGCACATCTTTAACCCGCCAGCACTCGCGCCCATAAAAATTACACGAGCACTCGCGCGTAGAGCATTTTGCTCACGTTTATTTAGGTCATTAAATATAGGTTTTACAAAGTAATATTTTTACTTTTTATCATTCTATTAAATAAAGTACACTTTTTTATTATAAAAAGTATATATTTAAAAATTTTTCAACATTTATCTTTTTAATTTTCATTAACATTCATGACAAGAAATTTTTCGGTCGCCTAGGGTGGTAATGAAGGAAAAAAAATCACAAATAAAAATGATTTCAAAAAGAAAACTTAGATATGTGGGAAGTATTAATTTTCATTATATTTCCGAGCTTTACACATATCACAAGATGTATGACTTTGCTCGGTACATAAAAAAAAATGGTAGTAAATGCAGGCCTTTTTTGGTCTTTCGGTTTTTGCGTCTTGGGCAAACCACTCAGATTCTATTTAGTTTTTCTTGTTCTGGTAACTCATATTCTAGTAATAAACATTTAATCACATTAAAATACGATGTTTCTGTAGAGGATATACAAGGTTTGCAAGGTGCTCTGCTTTGGATATGACCACACCAAAATACATTCATCTTTTTGATCCCGGTCCATCTATAATAGAAATACGTAATGGTTTTCCGTGACAGTAATTTAAAACCATAATATTACATAAAAGTAGCAGTAAAACTGTCGATATGATGAAAAATAATGTATTCATAAGGAAAAAAAGTACTTACGCCGATACCCGCGCGATGAGCAAAATGCCGCATGATGGTATACGGCGCAACAAACCCCCTCGTACGAGCGAATAATGCACCTTGGCGAAAAGTTATCTGTATCTAGGGGTGGGAGACGAAACAAAACTCAGCTACTGAAGAAGCGATGGCCAAAAACATATTTTTGATAAAATGACACGTGTTTTAAATTAACCGTCAGCAAAATGCTCATAGCGCGAGTGCTCGCGGGTTAACCATCTCCCCTAGCATTGAGATACTTGGCGTCAACATATCGAGCGAAGTCCAGTTCTGATATCATCTAGAGGGTAAGGCCAAATTAGCCTCGAAGAAGCTTGGTGTTCTTAACAGAGCGAGACAGTACTTCAGTCTGGACCAACGCCTACAACTCTACAAGGCGCAGGTTCGGCCTCATATGGAATATTGTTCTCATCTCTGGGCAGGGGCGCCAAAATACCAACTGCTCCCTCTGGATCGTATCCAACGAAGGGCCGCTCGAATTGTTGACTGCCATAGTGTTTCAAACAGCTTGGACCCCTTGGAATTACGCCGAGATGTAGCATCACTCTGCATCCTCTATCGGTTGTATCACGGGGAGTGCTCTGAGAAATTGTTCGGAATCATACCACCTGCAACTTTTCGCCATCGTCCCACGCGAAAAACATACCATCCTCATCACCTTGATGAGTGGCAGTCTTCCACAGTGCGTTTTTCGCGTAACTTTCTGCCGCGCACTGTAAAACTCTGGAACGAACTGTCACCAGCAGTATTTCCGGACCTATACGACCTGCAAACCTTCAAGAAAAGAACGTATTCCCTCTTAAAAGGCCGGCAACGCACCTGCAGCTCTTCTGATGTTGCGAGTGTCCATGGGCGACGGTAGTTGCTTACCATCAGGTGACCCGTTTGCTCGTTTGCCCCCTTATTTAATAAGAAAAAAAACCTCCGTAGGGGGAGCTCCTTAAACATCCACATTCAAGAATGTCTTCAATATAAAAAGTCTTACTAGGCGCACGATGGAGGGCTGGGGGGGTTTTAGTGGATAGACCACTTGTAGGGAGTCCCACATACCCCGCCCCTTCCCCCGAGGGGGTGGGGGATACATAACGTATTTCCCCTCCTAATAAAAAAAAAAAAGGTGCATAGTTATTTGGTAAAGAAATAGTATTACAAATAATTATATTATAATTATGTTATTATTTAAATTATGTTATTATTATGACAATAACCAGACAGTTCAAGTAATAAAATATTACATTATTTTTATAGAAAACCTATGTTACTTGCTTAAACAGTCACACTTGAAATCTTTTTACCCTGTCTGGCTGAATAAATTAATAAGAAGGCCAAAGGTTTTATTACTTTTATTACATTACTATAAACGCGCCTTATTTCAGTAGGTTAAATTATTAAATTTTAATGTCAGTATAAAGTTCCTAATAAAGTGCTTAGCAACGATCCTGAACAAGAAAAAAAAAAACGTTCGTACACAATAATATTTTCTTATTATTTTTTATACTGTATGTTATTAAAAATTACTTTATCACACGAAATTGAATTTTTATTCCTTTATAATTTCCAAAAATCCAGGATAAAAATAAGATATTTAGTTGAATTTTGAGCATCTTTATGCTCTGTGTACATAGGAGCCGGCGGAAATAATTTCCAAGGCGTGCAGATTTTAGTTTTCTTTCTCTTCTTTTTACTTTTTACGAACAACAGTGACTATCTATTTACGTCAACAGAATACATTTAGTGTCGAAACATACGAATTACAATAGACCGCTTTTTATTTCAATAATTCCTGTTGATCCCGAGATTCCCAAGGGGTGCAAGTGCACCCCCTGGCACCCCCCAGCCGGCGCCCATGTCTGTGTAACCTCTTTAGGTTAGACGTGTACTTATTTTCGCATTTATTAGTACGTAGGTTGCTTTTTCTTTAGCTTTTCTCACGTTTTTGGGAGTTATTAGATCCTAATTATTTAACTACCATACTCAGAGATGAATATTAATTACTTAACTGTAATTAAAATATGAAGATTATGAGATAAGGTCTACGAATAATAAAAACTAAGGAAAAGTAACTCCGTCAAAAAACATGCTATAGGTACAATACTCGTCAAAAATGTGTACCGGTACACATTTCAATACATTTGCAATATTTAGGTGGCCTTGAGCGGTATTAGGCTGACGTTACAAGACAGTTCGAAAGGAACCAAATTTAAAAATTGAAACGGTAATTGTATGGGAGTTACGTTTCCTTAGTTTTTATTATTCGTAGCTAAACCCCCATAAATATTATCTGTCAAACTCATAAATTGAAGTTTAATCATCACTAATGTCTCCTGCGGCATTAATGTTGGTAACATTCAAACAATGTTGAATAAAGGATGACCATAAGAAAATAAAACATAACACTAAATATATATTTATTAACCTATCAAATTATACTAGGAAAGGTACTTCGAGGCATCTTCAAGGAGGAATTTATTCGTTGGGACCCCAATAAAGAATTTTTCGGCAAACTCCAAATAATATTCAATGGCTTTGTCCGTTAACGATTTTCCCGATTTTTCCAGCATTTTCTTCCAGTTCTCATTCAAGTAGCCCACAACAAGTTTCGCTGCAAATTGAAATACTTATTATAATATTTTTAAAAATTGATACTTAACAGAACAGTTTTTATTCGTAACTGTTAGAAACGATATTTTAGGGCCTGTTTCACTACTTCTTTATAAAGTGCCGGATAGGCTATCCACAACTTAATTGACAGATTCTTCATACTCTCTGGGCCTGTTTCACCACTTCCCGATAAAGTGCTGGATAGGCTATCCACAACTTATTTGACAGAATATTCTCCATACTCCATCTGTCAAGTTAAGTGATTGATTGCCTATCCGGTACTTAACAGGAAGTGGTGAAACAGACTCTCTGTCAAGTTAAGTGGTGGATAGCCTATCCGGCACGTATCAGGAAGTGGTAAAACAGGCCCTAAATATTATTTTTTTATTAGTATTAGGTATGCAAAGTAAAGTGGTATAATTATATTTCTAACTATTTAGGTGCGAAAAATGCATTAATAAAATATTGCTAATTTATTTGATTGAAAATGCGTATATTTTAAAATTCATGTTTTACTTTAATGAGACATTAAAACAAAATATGGAAGGTACCTATATTATTATCTCTTAGCTGCAAAGCTATATTTTACCTGTAATTTTATTTTTTAAGTGTGTATTAGATATTAATATGTAGAGAGCTGTCGGAAAAACTCAACTTATGTAACGAGTGCGTTTTGAAAACAAAAATGTACTCCATAAACTTTAGATGTGTTCATGATTTATTCACATTATTATTATAATAATTATAAAAGTACTCGAAATATATTTTTGGTTAAATTAATGTTATTTTCTTTTTTAATTTCTCCATTAGCAATATTACGAGATAATATTATCGTTACTATTGCTAAATTTCAATTAATGAAAATCTACGAATAATAAAAACTAATGCAATTGAGTTAAGGGTATAAAGTCAGTTATAACTTAAATAACTTAAAGGTAATAATATAAGACCATATTTTCGTTCGTTCATTAGTATTATGTAGTATGAAATTTATATCTTTTTATATTTTCCTACATTCAAAAAGGAAAATAAAATTAAATTAAGAAATTTAAAAAAACCCCCGCCAAACAACTTTAAAAAGTAATGAAATAATATTTACTGCCTTTAAGTTCAAATAATTCATAACTTGTGTAAAGTAATATTTTAGTCCATAATTTTTGTCAAGGCGTGTCGGGGGACTGCCAAGTAAACTACAACATACAACCGCCAAGTCGCTGACTATCTCGATTCAGTTCGCTATGAATTGATTGTGAAATGAAATCAAACATCTACATTAGCGGTCCCCCGAAGCTGAATGCTGATCCAGCTTATACCAGATGACTCTGCGATCATTAATGTAATAAAATTATTATAATATTATACACAATATAACATGAAATGTTAAAATGATAATGATTATATACATCGCGACTCTACTTCTATTTTACTACTGTAATTGTTATGTATATCCTCTATATTAGGTATCTTATATTGAAGCCACTAATTACTTACTCAAATCAGTCCCACCAATCAGCATCTTGTCGGCGGCGAATATGACGTTCTTCACATCATACTCGTATGTCGCCTTCTCTCGTATTAGATGAGCGTGTATTGTACTGTCGCTTGTTCTCTTTAGATTGAAGGGGAGGTTGAAATTGAGACGAATATCATCTGCAAATAAGATAAACCTTAGAAATAGGGAAATATTATGAAAAGGTCGGAGTAAAGGGCGCTACTAGCACATAGGTACAGTAAATAATCAGACCAAAATCTAATAATATTATTATGTTGCACCTGTCATATCAAAATATTGACAGAAAACAATCAGCGTTTAACCTAGTATGCTGGTGCAGCCTCTAGAGTCTAGAGTGAAAAGATTGCATTAATTTAATATCCTATTGACCAGACTGCAGAAAAATAGAACTGGACTGAACAGAATAAGCAAATAAATCTCGATTAATGTTGCATTTTTGTATGATTTTAATTTGTTATATATTATAGTTGCATATAGTGCCAGAAATGGAACCTTACTTGAATAAGATCAAGTCAAAAATAAGATCGTGTCAAAGACGTATGGAGGAAAGCGTACTAAATATCAAAAGAACACACAAAATAGCACACAGAAGCATAAGAAAAAGAACTAAAGTAGCAGACTTTCGAGACTGACAGATGATGATAGATAGACTCAAGCAATAACAGCATGGAAAGGGCCCACAGGCACTAGAAATAGAGGGAAACCCTTTTGCTCAATGGACTAACGACATAGAAGATAGCTGGCGAATTATGGATGGAGCTGGCGAAAAATAGAGAAGCATGGGAAAACTCTAGAGGAGGCCTTCACATTCGAAGCGAGGGGTTCTTACTAACACAAACATTAATCCTCTTAACTGTTATATAAAATGTATTTTTTTGTTATATTATATTTAGTACCCAAGAATTTAACTCTATTCGCGTTTTTTATCACACTTTGATTGTTTTGTTATTAGAAGTGCAATACAATGTAATAAAGTGTAGAATTTTCGATACTTTTAGTTACCTACTATAACTATATTTTATTTAACGAGCTTTCGACTAGTCACCTCAATAATATTATTTCAATTAATATAACTGGATGTCGTTTTTCCATTAATTATAGTATTCTCATTTATTTAATTTTAACATTAATGTTAATTTGGTGTTATTTAAATAAAAAAGACGGGTTGCACTCCGGGAGTGCCGGCAGAAGTGAAAACTTGATTATTAACGTTGTGCATTTTTAACCCATTTTTTATGAAAATCGATTATTAAAAAATCGTTTTTTTTAATTAACCGAAACGCTTACAATCGATTAAATTTTTAACCCATTTTTTATGAAAATTGATTTTTAAAAGTTCGAGTTCGAGTTCGAGTTCGAGTTCGAGTTTGAGTTCGAGTTCCAGTTCGAGTTCGAGTTCGAGTTCGAGTTCGAGTTCGAGTTCGAGTTCGAGTTCGAGTTCGAGTTCGAGTTCGAGTTCGAGATCGAGTTCGAGTTCGAGTTCGAGTTCGAGTTCGAGTTCGAGTTCGAGTTCGAGTTCGAGTTCGAGTTCGATACAAAACACTACTCTCCAACCGTCTTACGGTTTTTCCAAGGTTTTTCGATCAGCACGAGAATCTGACGCGAGTTTCACAGTTTTTACCCATCCCACAAAAGTGCTCAACGCCGCTAAAGAAGTTTTCACTTCAATAAATTAACATTAATTAAATTAATAACATTACCATTACATTTGGTTGTTTTAGGTTGTTTATACGGTAAAGCCGATCGGGTTGTGACAGACTGGTTTTGTGAATTACCGAGTGTGCAGGAATCCAGTCAAATCGGCCTACGATCAGTCCAACCGGATTCAATCTGCCTCCTCGTGTACAGGAACCTTAGGTTCAATTAAGAGACGAAGTAGCTTTATGTCAGAAAAATAATGTATATTACTGCAATATTTAAACGCTAGACGGCAGCACCTGCACATATAGTAAACAATAAGTTTTGTTCGACGTTTCACAATGTTTCTGTCAATATTCTGATATGACGTGTACAACATATCGGAAGTTGGTCGGAATATTTACTGTATGTACTTTCTAGTAGCCCTCTGGTGGACCAGAGGGCTAATTCTATCATTTTGATTGAATATTACGCATTCAATCAAAATGACAGAATTTCTACATGTAAAGGTGCTCCCTCCTCGGGAGCATTCGCTTGTAATGTAACGTTACAGAGTTGAGCAATGCGCTCCTTCTTCCTTCCTTCCTTCTTCTTAATACAACTTGTAACATCAAGTAGCTATGGAATGTTCAAAGTCGAATGTTACATTACACGCGAATACTCGTTAGTCAGGGACAATATTACCTATTGTATTGTAATGCTCAAAGTATTTAATGTTAAATCTTTAATGTTATATTACACGTGTAATGTAATGCTCAAAAACAAATCTATAATATTACATTACAAGTGAATACTCGCGGTGAGGGAGCACCTTAAGTAATATGCGTGTACCAATTTTAATAATTTAGAGTCGACAATAATAATAGGATTGATTTCATACACCGTATAGATTTAAGCCGAGTTCATCAACGATTCAATTACTGTAATATAATGGGACTCATATTATATTCATTAGGAAATTGGTTACATGTAGAAGCCATTTATTGTATCGTCAAATGGAATTACAACCACTTCAAAATCTGTTAAGGAACCCCTTTAGTGCTAATTATGGCTAAAACATACAGCGAATGTCTATTAGACGAGTCAATTATGCACAGAAATTGTTCGTTTCTAACTATTATCACTATTATCTACAGAATATGCTAATGATATTAATGTTTGCATGATACTGTTGTATTGAATATTGATACGTTAGGAAGTACAGTTCTTCTGTGAAGAAATGATATTTAAATTTAGACATGAGTGTAATAGATATGTTATTATAAGTATAGATAAAAGAATAAAATGTATGAATTAAGGCGAAATTACATTGTTCACATATTAGTTCTAATAAGTCGATTGAAGACTTGACAACACCAATATTAAGCCGTAATTTTTAAAGTATTAAAATATGATATTCTATCTAAATACAATTAAACAAAATCTTAACTTAATAATATTCATAAAATAATTAAGAGACAATATTTTAAATATAAACTACCTTACATTATAAGTATTTCCTTACAATTTCAAAAGGTGTTTTTATTATTAATTTAACGTAAAAATTACGGCTTAATATTGGTGTTATCAAGTCTTCAATCGGCTTATTAGAACTAATATCTGAACAATGTAATTTCGCCTTAATTCATACATTTTATTCTTTTATCTATACTTATAATAACATATCTATTAAGTGCCTCAAATCGTATATTCTAATCCTTTTTCTTTCACACAAAGCTTTTACATAGTTTCGATTCAGTATAATAAAGTTACATTTTGTTATTGTCAATGTTAAATCACCATAAACGCGTGCTGATAGACCACACCTTAAAATCACTCGATTGACGTTTGTTTCACATCAAACAAAGAAAATAATCTTAATCTTATCAAAAAGTTCGTATTAAACCGTAACAATGTTATGTTAATATAGCCTACGAAATAGCCTTACCCAACTTCACTTTAGTAACTCCACTGCCTGTTACATCTTTAATTCCTAGCAATCCTTGCAGGAGGGAACTTTTCCCGGATAGTGTGAAGGCGCCCTTTACGGTGATGTCACAGTTGATCTTCTGTCTCGCTACACGCTTAGCCATGTCGATGCTAAAATATGAAGTGTTGTAAGCATTTTCAGTAGAAGTCTATTTTATTAGTCGTAAAATAGTTACTGGACTCTGTTTAGATTTGCATTCATAATTAAGGTGGAGTTTTTTGCTAGGCGATCAATTTAATTGCCCAAGATTACGTATTGTGCAATATTATTGAAGGTTTAGGGTTAAAATTGAGCATTGCCGCGCCTTACAATCTTATTGTAAAATAAAGTGCACCATAAAATGTTGATCAATATAATTATTGTAGGTTAAGGGGATGCCTTAAGGTGAGACCGCACAAGGCCGAATACATCATAGCTGAAAAACGCGACACCTTTCTTTTTTGTATGTAAATTGTATGAGTTATATCTCGCTTTGTGGCAGCATGAAGAGAGAAGAGAAGATGCTCTGAAGAACTGAACTCTATGGGATGGATGTTGGATAATCGGCAAAACTGTAAGATCAGGTGCTAAGGGTCTACACAGACGGACCACATTTCAACTGCAATCCAATCGCAAATTGCAGTTCAAGTGCAGTTTGAATGGAGTTGACACGACTGCAATACGACTGCAATAGAACTGCAAACCAAACGGTTCACACGACTGCACGCCAACTGCAACTGAACTGCAATCCGACTGCGCGTTTGGTTTGCAGTTCTATAGCAGTCGTATTGCAGTCATGTCAACTGCATTCAAACTGCACTTGAACTGCAATTTGCGGCTGGATTGCAGTTGAAATGCGGTCCGTCTGTGTAAACCCTAAATAGACTGTATCTGCTATGTTACAGGGACACAATTCTAGTACATCGAATTTCATTTCGATTTTAAGGCTGCCAGGATCAAAACCCGTACTCACTGGTTAAACTCGAACTTGCAACTCTTGATTCCCTTCACAGTGGCTTCGGGCATAAACATCAAGACTTCATCAAGAACAATCGCTGACACATTCTGTACTTTCACAGGGTCAACCGGAGGTATACCTATCTCAGGTAACCCATCTTTACTGACTTTGCTTAGGAGATCTTGGAATAAAGTGTTGAGACACTTGTCGTCAGCCATGCTGCATTTTTTTATCGAGTCAACTGTAAAAAAGTTGAGGTATAATGTCAACAGAGTAACATATAATTTTTCATTGCAGTTTTTGTGTTATGCTTAAAGATCCAAAACGCTCATTGGGCGGAAGAATAGCTCACATCGCGTTGTGGCACAGAATAGTTAATAGTACAAGTAGTTGTGGTCATAGTAAAACTAGCACATCGCGAAAATCGCACGACGCGTTGTGGCAATCACAGAACGACCAAATAGTGAAATTCATGTCGTGGCTCACATACTATTCGATCTCAACGCATTGTGATTTGTGGCAATGAAGATTTTTTTTACTCACTAGCAGTCTTTAATAATATTTGTTAGCCATCGTTTCCCAAGTGACCTCTTCACCTTTTAAAATTCGTGACATTATATTTAATAATTGTAAATTAATTTCAAATAAATGTACATTCATTTGTTTTAGAATAATTTTATCTACTTTAGATTTTTAGTTAGATCTTAGCTATCGTTAAAAATTTTTATAAGATTACATGTAGGTATTAGATAAAACACTAACCTCTATATCCTGTTAGTAACATTCATATTTTATTTAAGTAGTTGCTGTTAATTTATAACGTCATGTCTTATTATTGTCGTAAAAATAAATTAATTGAATTTTTGAGTTAAAAATCACGAGATTAGTTAAAGTATATAATTTATGTTTGAGACTACAAGTTAATTAAAAATTAAAATATATTTTCATGTCTGCAAAATATTAATATTATTATAATTATGATCATGATTGCCTACATGATAGGTAGAGTCTGATAGCCACACAATGGATTTTGATATCGATGCTATACAGGGTGTAGCAAAAAAAGATAATAATACTTAAGGCTGTGCATTAAGTTTTCTGTGAAAGTTGCAACGCTAGAAGATTTACTTTTTTAACCGACTTACAAAAAACGAGGAGGTTATATGTTCGGCTGTGGATATATATATATATTTTTTTTTTTTTTTTTTTTTTTTTTTTTATTTTTGTATGTTCAACGATTACTCCGCCGTTTGTGAACCGATTTTCGAAATTTTTGTGTTGTTGTATTAGGTTTCACTCCAATTTGGTACCATGTTCACAAAAGTGGTGACCTGATGATGGGATCCATGAGTAATCGAGGGAACTCCTCGAAATTTATATGGAAACATGGTGATTTTGGTTTTACGTGAAGCGTACTAAGAATATGCTACCAAAAAGTCAAATATTGGGTCAAGGCATACCATGGTTTCGAAGATGCTGAGAGAACTCCTGACTCCTTATAGATACACATTTGGGAGTTTCGGCGTTGTTTTAAGAACAGAATGCATATGCTACTATGCAATTTATATTCATCATCATAATCATCATCATCATCATCGTCATCATCATCATTACCACGTCGTGTTAAGGTCACCAATGTCTCATGGCACAGACTAGATAATAGTACAAGGCATAGGTATGGATATACTAATAATAATAATTATGTACTTACTGTATAACAACACCTGTTTTTTTAATACATGACGGCGGTCGGCGCCGTAGAGGCGACGGCGTCGCCGCCGCGCGGCGCATGGCGGCAGACGACAGATCGAATCCTTTACTAATTACTTTATATACAGATCGAATACTTTATTAACTACTTTATAAAATTTAAATAGACAAATAGAATTGAAATAAAGTTATTTTAAAAAGAGCATTTAAACAAAACAAAGTCATTAAGTCTTTTTAATTAGTTATACTTATTAATCGATAGATGGCGCACTAAGTATCGATTTGAATTCTTTATTACAAGAACAGCTGTCAATAATTATGATAATATTAAATATTATGAGTAGCTACGCTACATCCTATGCAAGTTTATACAATTTTTTATCTGATAGATCCTTCGATCGTGGAAAAACGAGACACAATAGCCTTTCTATTGTTATCGCAATCGCCGGTGACCGCTTGGGGCTTGAAGCATTAAAATTGTTAAATTACTTAGCACAATATGTTCACTTCACTGATAATATATTATTTTGTGAGTGTGAGTTGTGACTCTTAACAAATTGTAATAAGATACTTGGGTAAAATATACGCGAAGGTTTATCTACTAGTGTAACTAAAAAGAGTGAAATTATTATTATTTTAACAAAAAATTAAAACCGACTTCCAAGGTAAAAACAATAATAACATTAATATGAACTAAAAAGTATTAAATAATTTCTACTATCTAATAGTGCCTTTTTCCGAATTCGGCTAAACCTCAACTATTTCTGTACTCAATCTTCATAATTTTGAAGTCGGTGCCAGTTCCAAAAGTTTCAAATATTCTGTCAGAGGACTGAAGTTTCAGCTATCTGGTACCGACTTCAAAATTATGAAGATTGAGTACAGAAATAGTTGAGGTTTAGCCGAATTCGGAAAAAGGCACTATTAGATAGTAGAAATTATTTAATACTTTTTAGTTCATATTAATGTTATTATTGTTTTTACCTTGGAAGTCGGTTTTAATTTTTTGTTAAAATAATAATTAACTTTTGAATGGGAAATTCATGACACTGGGACGCTTGCCCATACAAATCATAATAAATGACCTTTCAGCATTACTACTTACACTGAATATATACGCGTCGAGACATACACAATTGTCAATTATACACCCTAAAGTATTATTACTTTGTTTTGGTACACCCTGTATATTTAAAAAATAATTAAAAATCATTAAGTCTAAAAAAGTTTTCAGTTGTAGAGTATTCGCAATAATTCAGATAATAAAATCGCGTAGAGGGTCTACGAAATTTCCAATGTGGTAATTTCCACCATATTAAAATAAAACTAGGCAACCTTAACCTTAGGGACCATGCATAAAGTACGTCACACGATTTCATGATTTTCAGAACAGCCAAAGGATTATTTTGTAAGACCCCGTTTTGTAAATTTGTAATTTTACATTTAAAAATTAAAACCACCTCAATATTTTAAATTTGCTATTAATTTATTAATTTAAAATGTGATGTCAAATTTAGGACGCCCCCTCCTTGTCACACTTCGTCGACCTCCTCCCCCCTTTAGGTGTGACATACTTTATGGATGAACCCTTACCATCAAAGAACCATCCAGGAAAATGATCCCTATGCAGTTGATATACCAACCTTATTTGGTCGAATATGTCAACTCAATGTTAATTGTGATCTGTCAGCTGGGTTTGACGTAACGCAAACTACGTAGGTCCCCGACCTGCATAGGAATCAACTTCTCTGATGGTACATATTATTATTTCCATCTTTTTAGTAAAAGATGGCCCGTGCGAGTTTCTTACACCGGTTCTTCTCGCCTGGTAAGTTCCCAAACCGGTAGTACCACCATAGTTTTTTGGCTCAGTTTGGCTATAAAAAATCACTTTGAATAAGATGTTTATGAATTTGAATTTTGCTTTATCTTTTAAAAACCACATATTACCATAACCTCCATGACACGAAACTAACATAACTGTAAACACTAACAACACATACATTTTGCACTTCATTTTTACTTTACACAAATAAGCAGAAAATCTGAAAATTTTCTGTTATATACCCCTACTTCTCATAATTTTATTACAAAGGTCATATTTTTCTTGAATAAGATTTCACATAATATATTGTTTTATTTTACCCATCATATTTTGTAGTATTCTCATTTAATTTTATTAATTACTGAACTAATACAATGCGATGACGCAGAAGAATTTTATTCGTATATTATCTAGTATTTAATTTAATTTATTTATGATTTTGTCTATGAGGATACGAGATTTAGATCTTTGATCTTTTCGTTCTCCTGTAGGCAGGTCATTGTGGCCCTGACGTCACAGCGATCCCTTATAAATTAGGATCTCCTTCGCATTAGTGTACCGTCTCCAATCCAATGCTGCTTATAAATTGAACAAGAGAAGCGGTAGGGTTTGGTGGCACGAATTTCCTCTGTAGTATACGTAGCGACCAAGGTGCCTATTTCTGCTCTGTAGCAGAGCAGGACAGTCAAGGAGAAGGTGAATAGATGTCTCGTCCTCTTCCTTGCAGAATCTGCAAGCTGTTATGCTATGTTTGTTAATAATACTATTTTTCCTAGGACAAGATAGATTAGCCGCTTATATTTTACTTTATTTAACAGAAACTGTTAGCCTTTTGTTTGTGTGAAATGTATAATGCATGTAATATTATTTAATTCTGTTATGTTATGTTCTGTCTTGTGCATACTCCTTATATTTTGTTATCGGCAGGTTGTATTGCCATGTTTTTATTACTAGAAGCTACGAATAATAAAAACTAACTAGAAATGACTCCTCTGAAGTAATGCCATGCCACGTTAAAAAAAGAAAAAGTTACAATTGTGGGAACTGACAAGGTGAATAAAGTAGCGCAGATCGATATCGAAATTGCTCTTATAATACTACAGGCGTATATTCTTATTCAACTAAATCTAATTTATCAATTTAATAATATCTTAATTGTTAATACAGTTCTAAAAGGATAGTTTGACCTGTGGCTAATAATCAAAACTAACGGCTGCACTCAGATACATTAATAATATGATTATTGATGATTGAATTTCAATTTCAATAAAGAGTTTGACAGATAATGGGACATCACAATCTTTATTTAAAAGCAGTTAAGTAATTATATTCACTGAGTGCATCAGTTAGCTATGTAACTTGTCATTAATTGAGATCCATCCGCTTTTCACTCGATATAATTTATCATACTCTGTTAATGTAATCAAAGATTTTGATTACATTAACAGATTTTGATTAATTTATTTTTAAATAATAATAATAATTAATTTTTAAATAATGGCTGTGTGACATCGACACGTCTAAACATTCATGTAATAGTTATGTTATAAATGGAACTAAAATTAAAAACAGGAAAACCCTAAGTATTTTATGAAAATGCAAAAACTCATTATTATTACTCAGGTTATAAAAATATTTTCATGATACTTTTACTGATATTACTGAAACAGAAACATCCATTCTTATGTTAAGCGCAACCCCCTTGAAGAAGGTCGTAAGTGCACTTATTCTTTATTACACCAAATCTACCTTTACCGAGATATTGTCACAAAAGAAATATTTAACATTTTACGAGTAAGAAAAATCAGTTATTTGCAGGAATTTTTATTACAAAAAATAAATAGATTGTCCGTTAAATTATTTAGCATAAGTACTCAGGTCATCTGTGACGATTTTGTCGATGGATATTTTATTGAACAAGTTCTTGGCGAAGTCCGAGTAATGTTCTAGGGCTTTGTCCATGAAGACTTTTCCAAAGTTTTGCATCACAGACTTCCAGTTTTGGTTCAGATATGTCACCACGAAGCCACCTGAAAAAGACAGTTTTTTTTAAGTTTGCTTACAAATTTAATAAGGAAGAGACTATACTTTTCATGATATCTATCGCCTTTTACTAATAAAATGTATTTTGTCCTTATCCGATACGTTAGAAGTAAGTAGCAGAAGTTCTATGTTAGTAACGATCAAAGCAAGACCAAGACAGTCTTGGTTTTGGTATTTCTAGTAGAGTCTTGGTCTTGGTTTTTATAGTTTTAGGATAGTCTTGGTCTCGGTCTTGCTTTTTTGCAACACTAAGACTAAGGCTGCAAGACCAATTTTACTCATCACTATTCTACTTAAATTAATACCTAACAAACGTTCGGGCTCTAAAGTTGGACCAATACGAGCGATCACTGACGTGTGGGATATTCGTCTAAAATTCCCCTTTTAGTTTATTGTGATTTTAACATCTTCGCAAGCATAGATGTCCATCATGGTCTTAAGGCCTCTTCACAATAGACCATGCTGGCCCACTACAATGCAATTGTGTAGACGGGGTAATGGTGTATGAAGGCGGACGATTTCCAGACGTGGCGTGGAATGGCCTGCAGTGGGCCATCGTGGGCCATTAGGTATTCGCTACTTAGCATGAAAATAGGCCTTTAGATACTTACTGATATCTTCCTTTCCTATGAATATTTTGTCGGCGGCGAATGTGACTTTGTCAACGTCATACTTGTACTTGAGTTTTTCACCGGGGTACTGCAGGTAGAGCTTGCCGTCGTCATGTTTCTCTAACTTCAGTGGTACGGTGAATTCCAGGGTTAGTTTTTCTGACAAAAAAAGTAGTAAAGCTATAATAATTTTTATAAATAGTTATAATAATTTTTCCCGAGGCTCAGCCCTATTTCAGCTATTATACTAGTTGCTAGTTCCAGACCTAAGCTCTACTTATTTCTTGATTATGCTTATTATTAAATTCATGTTATTATAACGACCTCTGTGGCTCAGTTGGTGGGCTGTTGCCAGCTCAAGCCGGGGGTTCGAGTCCCGCCGACGGAACAAAAAGTTTTCAAAGTTCCCGGGTCATGGGTGTGCATTAAATTTGTGTATCATGTAATAAAAATCTTAAATATATGTATAGTATAAAAGTATTAAATATATTTCCGTTGTCTAGTACCTGTAACGCAAGTCCTTCAGGTACTTAGCATGGGGCCAGACTGACGTGGTGTGAAGCGTCCGTAGATATTAAGTATAATTGAAATTGTAGAACATAATAAGCTTAATCTTATCTTATATATAAAATTCTCGTGTCGCAATGTTAGTCCACGAACTCCTCCGAAACGGCTTTACTGATTTTTACCAAATTTTATATGCATATTTAGTAGGTCTAAGAATCGGCTACTCGGTACTTTATATATTGATAAGTGCATTTGTTGAATAAATAATAGTAAATTATTACAACCTGAGGCTGACGGCGACCATTGTTTGTGCGACGGGATAGCGATCGACGTTGCCATGGTGACATACTTATTTAGTCACTTCAATAAAATAATATGGCAAATATATTATGGCAAAGCAACGTTTGCCGGGACAGCTAGTTTAGAATTTAAAATACACACTTTTATAGTAGTTAGCTTTCGCTAGATACTTTTTCACAGGAATTATATAACCTAGAATATGTTGCTTGTGACTTGGTGCGTCATCCCTTGGACACCGTGCATTTTCCTGTAGTAAAAAGTAATTCAAGTCCATTTTCATGGCCAATTGTAAGTTCATAATATTATGTCTATTGAACAACAAACTTTTACCCATTAATTACGAACAAAATTCACCCTATAAACATCATTATTAATTAAACTTATTTTGATATAATTCCACGCCCATTTCATTGTGAACTACTAAGAAAGGAATATTCCAACACATTGTAGCCGTAAAATAATTACATATCATTACTGAAGACATATTATTATGTTACATATTATCAACTGAATTGACGTCATCTTTTCGTTGCATTTCCATAATATAATATACCATCGACATCCGTGTACTCGGCCTTGTGTGGAACATATAAAATCTACATTAAGATAGACCAACACAAGGTGAATTCCATAGATTTCTATTTGTTCGTAAATAAAAATAAGGAAATGGAATTATGGGCATCGAATTTGTGGAAAATTTATAGTGGCGCTTCGACTAATGATCACTGTTTACAGCTCTGCAAGGCTGATTTGATACGTATCTAAAATCAGAACTAAAGTAATATTGTCATGTACTGTCCTTAAATAGCTATGTCCACACTGTGCACTTTCATCTTCAATTTTCGTCTTCTTCTTTCATTCAACTTTCGTATTGGCGCATTCATCAACAAACGCAACGCCAACATTGTCATTAAAAAACAATGCGTCGCGGGCATTCTTCACGTGCGCTGTTGACTGCGCTATGATGCGTGCTCTTAATGAACAAAAAAGGCACAATGTGGCCATAGCTATTGGACTGCTGTCTCACACCCATACTTTCCTGCCAATGTGGATGACGACCTAGTCTGTGGCTCAGTGGGTGGGCTGTCGGTAGCTCAAGCCGGGGTCGTGGGTTCGAATCCCGCCGACGGAACAACAAAAAAAGTTTTCGATGATCCCGGGTCTGGATGTGTATTAAATATAACTATGTGTATGATATAATGAAAATCTTAAATATTATATGTATAGTATAAAAGTATTAAATATATTTCCGTTGTCTGGTACCTGTAACACAAGTCCTTCAGGTACTTAGCACGAGGCCAGACTGACGTGGTGCGAAGCGTCCATAGATATTATTATTATTTATGTTGTCAATTTAAGAGACATCGATCCATACAACCCCATGTCAATGTCATGAAGCTCAAAATCATTGTAGGTATGCTCTTTTGTAAATCAATTACGAGCTACAGCTGTTACCTTTTGTTTAAAAATTCATATTTATGTGAACTGTCTTAGCACTTTTTGCAACATTGCAGTAAGCTGCTGAATAAGAATAATTCGCATTTTCTTAATTTTTTATCTAAACAATGAATCTTTGATTATTATCTAAATAATCTAAGGCAATGAAGCGGTCAAAAGGACGTAAGATCACTATTTAGGGACTTATCACACTGACTAACGAGCGAATGTACGTATCAAATAGAAAGATAGTATTTACTTAAATTTTGTGTCAAAATTTTATCGAAATACCTTATGCAGTTTGACAAGAAACAGACTAGATCGAACAGAGAAGTAAGCTGATTGTAGAAAAAGTAACGCCGTCTATAGTCCCGTCCGCGTAACTCTGGTATCTATTCAACAATGAGCAAACTCTAAACAATAATAATCTATGGACGCTTCACACCATGTCAGTCTGGCCCCGTGCTAAGTACCTGAAGAACTTGTGTTACAGGTACTAGACAACGGAAATACTATACACATATTTAAGATTTTTATTATATCATACACATAATATTTAATACACATCCAGGCCCGAGAACATTGAAAACTTTTTTTTGTTCCGTCGGCGGGATTCGTACACACGACCTCGGCTTGAGCTGCCATGCCACTCGCTCAACCAATTGAGCCACAGAGGTCGTCAAATAATCCATACTAATATTATAAATGCGAAAGTGTCTGTCTGTCTGTTATCTCTTCACGCTTAAACTGCTGAACCAATTTTACTGGAATTTGGCATGGAGATACTTTGAGTCCCGGGAAAGGACAGGGTAGTTTTTATCCCTGAAATATGTACGGTTTCCGCGCGATAAACGAATTTTGGCGCAACGGAGTTGCGGGCGTCATCTAGTAATTTATATTTACATGGTATGTCGTTAGTACTCACCTAATTTGACTTTAGCGTTGCCCTCTCCTTTGACAGAGTCTCTGCCGATGAGACTTTGAAGGGCAGGGCTTGACCCTGAGATATCAAAGTGACCCTTGATGCTGAGGTCGCAGGCGATCTTGGTGGTGCCTATCTTCTTGTCGAGGTCAATGCTAGAAACATACATTTATATTAGGGTAGCAGGCTACCATATCGTTGGCAGTCATCCTATTATTGGCGCGATTATCTACACATCTATATCTATACATATTATAAAACAAAGTCGCTTTTTTCCCTCATGTCCCTTTGTTCCCATTAATCTTTAAAACTAGCAACGAATTTTGATAATTCTTTCAGTGTTAGATAGCCCATTTATTGAGGGAGGCTATAGGCTATATTTTATCACGCTAAGACTAATAGGAGCGAAGAAATAGAGGAAAATGTGCAAAAAAACGGGGAAAATTATTTGAAAGGGGTAACTTGAACACGCTAATCTCAGGAACTACTGGTCCGATTTGAAAAATTATTTCAGTGTTAGATAGCCCGTTTATTAAGGAAGGCTATAGGCTATAATTTTATCACGCTAAGACTAATAGGAAAATGTGGAAAAAACGGGGGAAATTATTTGAAAGGGATTATCTCACGAACTACTGGAGCAATTTTTATGTTATTTGGCACAGATAAGAAGTAGACCACGTGAAAGATGATAGGCTATCGATTTTAATCATTTTTTCAGTGTCTATATATTTTATACCCGTGCGACGCCGGAGCGGGTCGCTAGTTTAGTATAATATATATGCCCGATTGTATTAAATGTTGTCGTGGGCCCATAGACGATCAATTTTATTGTGCAACACACGTATTGTGATATATTATTGACCGTCTAGGGTTGATATTGAACATCGCGTGCTTTCAATCTAATTGTGAAATAAACTGTTCAATAAAATTCAAGCGTTATATTGCACAATAAAGCTGATCGTCTAGGGCCCCGCTTAAATATTATAAATAACAATATGTTATTGTTTTATGTTTGTGCTCAAGAAAATATTATATTTTGTTACTTAATTAGATTTGAGTTCGGAAAAACCGAATGGCAGTAATTGTGTTTTTACCTTCATTACGTAATTTTGAATTAGAAATCCAATAGGATTTTATCAAAAACTTGCTATTTTAGAAACACTTAAGGAAAATTTTAGTGGTACACGGCGATCGAAATATTACAGACGATTATTCCAGTCATAGAAATAGCCAATTTGAACTGAAGTTTAAATTAATTTTACAACATAATCTTTTATGAAATGTTACTTCTTGTGCCTTTAAATAGCTTTGTCCACGCTGTGCCTTTTTCTGTTCGTCAAGGGCATGAGTTATAGCGCAGTCAACAGCGAACGTGAGGCATGCCCGCGACGCATCTAACCGTCTAAAACTTTCGCTTTGTTAATAAAAATGACAGTTGGCGTTGCGTTCTTTGACGCATTCAATTATTGAATGCGCCAAAACGAAAGTTGAATGAAAGAAGATGACGAAAATTGAAGACGAAAGCACATAATGTGGACATAGCCAATCACTAAGATAAGAATGTAGAGTTACTTACGAGTATTTTTTGAATTCGCAGTTTTTGATTCCCTTCACCACTGCCTCCTTGAAGTTTAGGTGTATGGAGTCTAATACTGTCACATGGAAGTTTTTCACCGTCACTGGGTCTATGGGGGGTATACCCAGCTCTGGCACACCAGCCTTCCCAATACTCTTCAGAGTATTCTTGAAAGATCTCTTCAAACACTCATCGTCTTTTAAACTGCATTTTTCTATGTTGTCCACTGCAACAAAAGATTTTTAAATTTTTAATAATCAAGATAATAATAATATTGTCTTTGATAACCGTTTTTAATTATTCATTTATGATTAAGTTACATGTAAAGCAATAATAATAATTAATGTTAATATACAGTAATGAATATTAGAAAATGTGTCGGACATAATTACATTTTTATTTCATCTTAGTTAATGTAAGACGATAAAGTAATTATCTTTTTTTGGATTAATTACGCATTACTTTCTTTTAAAAAAGTGGACTTAGCTACAATATTAGAGTAATAGGATTTAAAAGAAAACATAACTTTTTTTGTTCGTTCACGAAGAGTTACATAAACTGCTTACCAGAAAAAGCGTTGGCAGTAATGAAAAGTGCGGTCGCAATTAAAATATTAAAAACATGCATTTTGCCCGTTTTGCCCGTGTTTTGCCCGTGTCAAAAGACTCAGAATAAAGCCTGTTGACCAACAACACGCTTTTATAAGTGTGCGACTCAACAAAAAGCGTTCGATCCTATATACATCACGGAAGTTTTTCTTTATGCTATTTGGATACACACTTTTTTGGTATCGGGTTTTACCTTTAATTGTTGTTTACATGGTGTAATTACTTATGGCAGGGCAATCTATTTTTGAGAGATGGGCCTCGGTGGGGATCGCTATAAAAATATAGCAATAAATCGTCGAAATAGTCGATAATTATTTTAAAAATGCATTAATGGAAATAACTCAGAGTTCAAGGATAAAATAGTCTATAAATTACAAAATATATTAAATGAATACGTAATTGGATGAAGCAGGTAAGTAACAGTTTACAAAATCGCCGTTTTTTGCGTAAACAGAGACTTTGGACCGAGAAAATATTAATACCTATTTACCTAGATCCTGGGAATCGCAAACAAAATGATTTTCAATTGTTGTGCGACAGCCGGGTGTCGCTTGGGGATTGTTGGGTATGATGATGAAGTAGGTAAAAAAGCTTACTTACCTATTTCTCATTTTATAAAATAAATGTATTTCAAAATCCATTCACATTGTTTTAGAATTTATGTAGGTCATTTACCAATTTTCACTTGCAATGAACGAAAACTAAATGAAAGCTAATAAACTGCTATTCATATCATTTAAAAATATGTTACGTATTATAATCTAATATTATGACGACCTCCGTGGCGCAGTGGTGAGCGCATTGGTAGCTCAAGCCGGAGGTCGCGAGTTCGAGTCCCGCCGACGGAACAAAAAAGTTTATAAAGTTCCTGGGTCATGGATGTGTATTAAATAAGTGTATGATATAATTAAAATTCTTAAATATATGTATAGTACAAAAGTATTAAATATATTTCCGTTGTCTGGTACCTGTAACACAAGTCCTTCAGGTATTCACCTCGGGGCCAGACTGACGTGGTGTGAAGTGAAATAGATATTATTATTATTATATTATGAAATTCTCGTATCAGTGTTTGTGCGCAAACTCCTCGAAAACGGCTCAACCGATTTTGTTAAAATTTTGTACATGTACACTAGTTAGGCCTGACAATTATTATAGGTTCGACACTAAAAGTAATTTATATGGCAAAACAATATTTACCGGGTCAACCAATATTTGTTATAAACGCCGTCACGCTATTCGTAAATTTTTTAAAAGGTTTACTTTTCCTGGAAAATTTACTTATTTACTTTTTCATATATCCAACTCTGTCTGCGGGTATAAAACATTACTTTCGGGGCCTATGTAAAGAAACAATAAAATTATAGTACATAATAATCTAATAAACGATGACTAGGCAATATCACGAGAGTAATTACCATAAAATTTAATAGTGATGTTAAGCTCGCATTTTGCAACCGCACTTTGACTTACAAGGACTCTTTATAAGCTTCAGTTACGTCAGATATACTGCTAATAAACAAACATTTTGAGTCAGACAAAAAACTAAGCGTTTTGGACAAAGTTGGACTTGGATTCGTGATTTAAAGGTTCCGTAGAAAGTAGCTGCGTTAAAACGTGTTTGTTCCTATTACGAAATACCGTACAACTGTACAAATATTTATTTTATTTATATTGATACCTAACTAGATAATTTTTTTAGCTAATAGGGTAGGGTAGACTGGGTACGGATGTGACAATTTTGGTTTGGAGGCCAATAATTTTGTTAGTTTTACAGCTAGCTGGGAAAATTTTGTCACAAACCATAGTTTATTTATTTGGCTACATAAAAATACCATTATATCATGCCAAAATACGATGTATTAGTCACGGAATCAAATTTTAAAGAAAGAGGGAAATTGTCACAACTGACCACAACCCAAGGGCGGTTGTGACAGTGGTTGGGGTCAGCAGTGACATCTACAAAAAATAGTTGATATGATTTTTATTTCAATAAAATTGTACCATAAAACACCATAAACTTATTCTAAACAAATTCATCTAGCGTATGAAAACATAGTCTTTTTTTAAACATATTTATCGACCAAGACAACGACATCCGATTAATTTGATGAATTTCGCCGTTCTCTTTAAATAAGTCCTACATTTGACTTTTTCGTGAGTATCTTCGTATTGACTAATAATATTCTGCACTCGTTTGGTCTTCTGCAACGTTTTTAGGACATCTAAGAAAAAAGATAGGATAAATGTATGTCACAACCGTACCCAACACATAATTTCAATTATTAAACAATCGCCACGAATCGGCTAAACGATTTACGTAAAAAATAATCACTCACAGTTAAGTACTAATGATCAACTTACAACAAGAAAATGAACGACATAAGTTATTTGTATACAAAAAATAGTAAACGTTATAATAAATCAAACAAGAAAACCTACTTTTGACTGTTAAAAAGCAATGTGGACCCCTGATAACGTTATCGTCAAGTGCTGGCAAAAGCAATGCTAGGAGAAGCATTCAGACTTACAAGACGCGACTTTTGCTCTTAGCACCCATTCCCATATTCCGCATAGTTTCGCTGTTATGACGACTGTCACAACCGTAACCTGGCACAAACGTACCCAGTCTACCCTACATTAAGGGCCTGTTTCACCACTTTCTGATAAAGTGCAGAATAGGCTATTCACAACTTTTTTGACATATTCACGTTCCCAAAAGGGACATCTAACAATTTAAAATACTGAAAATATAAATTTTCAGTATTTTAAATTGTTAGATGTCTCTCTTGGGGAGGTACCTCCTGGTAGATGAGGCGGTAGAAAAGACAGCAGAACCTATAAATAATAATTATTAACACCCAAAGAAATCTCATCAATAGGATTAACCCATAGGTTACGTAACTCTAAAAATGATTTACCTAACGACATCGTTACAAATAACAACTCCACAACTACAAAAATATTACCATATTTTGGTAATAATTATCATAACAAAGAAAAACATTGATGTAACTGGCTTGGAAAATTTGGAACAATTTATAGGCTGTATTGAAATAAAAATACAAAATATTAAAATATAGCCGTTAAATTCTAAAACAGATTAATCTCATTCGATACGGTTATTCTTTGACGCATCAGCTGTGGTCCGGTGTTTTAGAACTTGGCTCTCAGTTTTGTTTACAAGTTCAGCTAGTAGTTAAAATATATAATAGCACACCCATCTGATTTTCTTAAGGAAAATTGTTCTGATCAAATTCTAACGAAAAACTGCCAACATTCGTACTTATGTATCTGTATACTAATATTATTATTAATTATCAATGCATTATTTGATTATTTTTCGCGTAATCGATTTTAAACATTGCCGATAGAGAGGTTATGAATTACGAAATAATTTCCATAACTTCCAATTACAAAAAATATACTTAATATATAATACGGTGGTTTATATTATACACAAAATAATAAAATCTTGCATCTGATGTCAAGGTTTTTTAAAATACAAAATGCTGAATGTATTGTATATAATTTCCGTGTGTTGTAAACACTTCGTTTGACATTGGCAAAAAGATTATTGGAACGAAGTTCCTTATTTAGTAGTATTCTAGTATTTGCTTAAAGTTTGTCTAGATATAGGAACTAATTTAACGAAAAGATCGAAATTCCGAGACTCATAGTATCTCCACACCCATTTTTTATTATTATTTATTTATTTACCAAATAAGACATACAATTAATCAACTTAATTAAAAACAGCATTTAAAACCAATGAGGTTTGTGCAATGCTGCGATACAGTCCTATTCACAGATATCGTTATAAATAATTATACAAACTAAAATATAATATATCATTTATCAGAACTTATCAGTTAGTTGATACATTGAAACGGGTCAGCGGTTTTAGCGTGAAGAGGTAGACAGACAGATTGACAGATTTGCATTCGTAATTTTGGTATGAATTTATGTAAAATTATAAATATAAATTTTATTGGTCGAATTCACTGACTTGAAATCTTGGGTAAAAAAAGCTGAAAATTTGGGTAGTTAATAATTATTATTTATTTAGCTTAGAAAATTGTTTGCATAATTTTGTTGACACCTATTTTCACAGTTTTTAAATTCTTATCATAAGTGTATCATAAGGGGATCTAGGGAGATATATTATGTAGATATTACTATACTATTATTATTTGTTTAAGCATCGTTTATAACGTCATTTTCTATTCTAATACTTATTTCCAGAATAATCGTTGTTGATTTATTTGATTACCGTGTTCGTGGAACCAGTTTTACATAAACGGTTTAAATGCATTATGCACATTAGTCGGTTACCGCAAGAAAATTAATATAATGAATTAATGACGTAGTGGCGGCAGAGCTAAAACGCTCGCTAGTCGCTGGGAATGCCCGGGTACTGTTGAATTTGTACCCGACGACAGCAATGCAACAAAATATTTGCTGTCAGGACAAGTGAAAGATTAGGGGCAGAATCGACGCTTATACTCATAATATTACCTATGCGTTTCGTAGGTTCCATAGTCAACAAGGAACCCTTATAGTTTCGGTCTGTCCGTCCGTCCGTCCGTCCGTCCGTCCGTCTGTACGTCTGTACGTCTGTACGTCTGTCCGTCTGTCCGTCTGTCCGTCTGTCTGTCCGTCTGTCTGTCCGTCTGTCTGTCCGTCTGTCTGTCCGTCTGTCTGTCTATCTGTCTGTCCGCAGTTTTGCTCAGAGACTATAGGATCTAAAAAGCTGTAATTTGGCATGAATGCACATATTAATGATGCCGACAAAATGATATGGGATTGACACCCCAATGACTTGGATAGGTTTTTGACGTGATAACGTCTTATAATTCGATATCATGGGGTGCGCGCCCGAAAAACATGACAGTTCATGCGTCGTTACCTCGCTCTAAGGCGTTCCATATAAGGCTTGAAGTGCAAGCGAGAGCGAGGAACGAGCGACAAGGAAGCACAATCGGCCTTTGCGTTCGGCAGCGTTCGACATCCGTCTCTCTCCTAAGTCCTACTTGAGTGAGCGATGCTTATTGCTTATATTTTAAAGAAAGCGAAAAGTAAGTATTGCCGCCGCGGGGACGCGAACCTGGAACTTGGCGCTGTGGTATCTAGCTTGTCCCGCTGGGCCAACAAGACGCTGACGCAAATGCTGCAATTGTCGATATCTTGCTACTCGAAGTTGGTAATGAGATGACACTTGTAGTAATTACTATTGTTTTTACGTAACATTTTTAAATTTTTATTTTTTTTATAAAATGTAGAGGTCCGTTAGCAGTAAAAATACAATAAAAGTTCTTTGGTGATATATTCAAATAGAACTTTGTTCTTTGCATAGGTCGATTTGAAAGAAATACATCGAAATAACTTTAGGTTACAGTCGAAAAAGTTTGTTTCTATTTATAGAGATTCGGAAGCGAGGGTTAAGGGGTTAAGGATAGTTGAACGTGACAACGTCATACGTTGTCACGTTCAACTATCGTCAGTAAACCGACTTTACAGACAACCGATTTTTTTTAAAATATTATGAGTATTCATAGATCATTTTCGAATTGAGTAGTATGTGTATTTAAGTGTATAAGTGTGGTGTGAATATTTGTTGAATAAATGTTTGTTATTATTATTATTTTAAAGTGGAAGAAATCGTTAGAGTCCAGTGTCCTCCCCTTCTACCAGCTAAGGTGTTGCTTCTGGAAATGTGAAAAAATTCTCAGGAGTAGGAAATCTGCTGAATTTAAAAGGAAAACTATCACGGCTAAGAAAAATTCATAAGTTATTGAGTAATAGTCGATCAACTAAAAAAATGTGTTTGGCGAAGTATTTTTTTATACTTTTCGTTCGAATTCCTTTGAAAGTAACTGAGATGATGTTGTTAGTAGTTTAAAACACGTTATAAATGTATATTCATTGACCATACAAACATTTATAAAAATGAAACTACTCAACCCTATATTGCGCGCGGCCCGACATGCACTTGGCCGGTTTTTTATTGTAAGACAATCAGATGATAAGTCTAGATTGTCATCAAACTTAGTTAATATTCTTGTTCGTTTCATCAGGAATCGAAGCCACGCCATACGCATCAAGGGCCAAGATCTAAACCAGCAGACCGCGAAGGTAATAATATAGGATCCTTGAAACCGGATAGGGTATTTCAGAGTACGCATGCGACACCTGATAGATCAGGTTCTAAGGTACCTACAGATTTAAATTGATAAAGTAGTCGGTGAAGTAAGCACTGTAGAATAAGTATTACTCCATTGCGTACAATCTAGCACAAGAAATCATAAAATAAGAGCAAGAGAAAAATTTTCGAGGTTTAATATCTTATCATTTTTAGTAGGGGAGGGGAAGAGGGGATTTCGGGAGTAGCTCGAGCGTGTCAGATTAAGCTTGTATAGGCTTCCAACATGTATCTAGTTATCATGGTGTAGAAATCAGATTTCTCACGTGGTGGGTTAAAAAAAATATTTAATATTAACATGTCATCCGATCTGTCAGATTAAGATAATGTTGTAATGATGTTAAGTATGCCCCAAAGAAGCTTCCATAAAGAGCACTGACGATTCAAAGTTAAGGATCCGTATACGAAATTTGCCGATTTCGCTGATTTAACAGACGTGATTTAACGGTTATTGGTTAAAATACAGTATTTCTATAAGTTTTAATGCACAACATGTAAGATCATTTCAATTATAATCTAATTGCTGTTAACTTCGGCAACTTGGAGCTGTAATTCATAAAAAGAAAACGACAGAAATAATCTATAGATAAAATTCTATCCAATTCGGGAAAAAAGAAAGAAAAAAAAATGTGCCAAAAAAGCACGATTCAAAACAACCTAAATCTCACATTATATTTCTCGCCGCAAGTTCGAGTCAGCTTTCCGCGCTTAAATATATATTTAAAATCTAACAATTAATATATATATTTTTTAGTCTAATAAGGGGAAAAAACCTTATATTATTTCTGTAGCGAACCTTTGCAATTTCGGCAAAATGGGCAAAATTTCGTATACGGACTCTTAAGGTAAGCCCGTAGGGACATTTTAAAATATAAATAAATAAACTAACTTTACTTCGCAGATATTTTATTTTGCATTAAACTAAGTGATTTAGTCCCTGTTGTCTAAAATATATATTATCTATACTAATATTATAAAGCGGAAGAGTTTGTTAGTTTGTTTGTTTGTTTGTTTGAACGCGCTAATCTCAGGAGCTACTAGTCCGATTTGAAAAATTATTTCAGTGTTACATTGAACATTTATTAAGAAAGGCTATAGGCTATATTTTATCACGCTAAAACTAATAAGAGCAAAGAAATAAAGGAAAATGTGAAAAAAACGGGGGAAATTATTTGCAAGGGCTTATTCGAACGCGCTAATCTCAGGAACTACTACTCCGATTTGAAAAATTATTTCAGTGTTAGATAGCCCATTTATCGAGGAAGGCTACAGGTTATATTTTATCACGCTAAAACTAATGGAAGCGAAGAAATAGAGGAAAATGTGGAAAAAAACGGGGGAAAATTATTTGAAAGGGCTTATTTGAACGCGTTAATCTCAGGAACTACTGGTCCGATTTGAAAAATTCTTTCAGTGTTAGATAGCGCATTTATTTAAAAAGGCTACAGGTTATATTTTATCACGCTAAGACTAATAGGAGCGAAGAAATAGAGGAAAATGTGGAAAAAACGAGGGAAATTATTTGAAAGGGCTTATCTTACGAACTACTGGAGCAATTTTTCTGTTATTTGGGTCAGATAGGAAGTAGAGCACGTAAAGGATCATAGGCTATTTTTGTGGACTAATTTGTCTGTAAAATATCTAATTTACGCGGGCGAATCCGCGCGGAACGTATATTAATAATAAAATGAATCCATATACTTCCCTTTGTTACGACATCACGCGTAAACAGCTGGACTGATTTTGCTGAAATTTGGTATAGATATATGTACTTTGAGTCCTGGAAAAGGTCATAGAATACATTTTGTCCCGGAAAAATGTATGGTTACCGCACAATATACTTTTATGATTTGCGCGTTAACTATTCACTCGATTTTGATGAATTTTGGTATGGAGAATGGAGATACTTTGAGTCTCGGGAAGGACAAGGGATACATTTTTTCCCAAAAAATGTACGGTTTCCGCACAATAAACTTTTATCTATTCTATTTAATCTTTTAGCTAGTTCTTTCAATCTATTTTGCCGAAATTTGGTAAGTATAGAGATACTTTGAGTTCCGGGAAAATAAACAAAGGATATATTTTGTCGCAGTAAAATGTACGGTTCCCATAAAATGTAACTTTGTGATTTGCACGTAAACTATTCAATCGATGTACGGGAACAACTATAAACCGAAGTCCACGCGGACGAAGTCGCGGGCAACAGCTAGTATATATATAACTGACATAAATAAGCAATTTTCTTTTTCAAAACTTTTAAATGGCTGCAGTTTCTGAACCCACCACTAAAATAAAAAACGCTCTTATTATTTTTTTATCAGCTTTACCTAATGTACAAAACCTACTAAGTCTCCATGACGCTCGAGTGACTACAAAAATAGCACCCTCCCCTCCTCTACTATTTGACTTGAATAATTTTGCCTACTGTAACGTTGTCGTTACAGCAGGTCAAATTATAACCAGTAACCATTCCTAATTAATCGATGTGTCATCATGACACAATTGTTCTACAATTGTTTGAGGAGACTTGTCCTGGATATGATTCAGCTATTTTGTCTAAATTATGGACGGTTACCAACAATAGAGACGGTAGCGTAACAAAAGTAATGACGTCATAGTTTGAGTTGAAAACTTTGATGTGAGGAATAACACGACCAAGTTAACAGGCTCCTTGTTATAAGGAAACTCTATGGGAGCAGGTACCAAATTAATTTCTACGTAAGTTAAGATAGGGTAGGTGGCTCTCTTTAAATAACTTCTGTTATAGTTGTACTGATGAACAAGAACAGAAGTTATTTAGTGACTTTGACTGATATCAATCCTTAAAAGTGAATTGAATAAAGTAATAACACCATAATAATATCATTATTAATAGCATTGCGGTTTCAGTAACGATGGCTGTTTTTGTTAAAATTATTCTAGCTACGAAAGAGTTGTAGCGTACAGAAAATGCTCTCTATGTCTTTCGTAACCCAGTGGCAGTCCGAATAATTTGTAGAATAATTCAAGAAGTTTAAAAGCATTTAAAACAGTAATCAATTTTGTGTTTCAAATATATGGAATTTTCGCACTTTGCTTAGTATATCTTTAATATTTATTTGTTTTATTATTTAGCTACAATATTTCATTCTTCGCTTTAGACAATTTTCATTAAAATAATATTAAGTTCCACATTAATTATCGTACAAATAATCTTTTTAGGCCCAAATTCTTATAACACGCCATTTTTTAGTTATTTTGGGTTTTTTTTTTATAAAATAATTTATAAAAATATAAGAATTTAAATAAATCGTTACCTTATAAAAGAAATATAAGAAATGAAAATTACATAAATATTGAAATAAATCAAAATGCCGCATATGTTTGTTCCGCGTAAAAGTTGCATTTGAACTACTCATACGCTTATGGAGCGTACAGGATGGTTATACTGGAAAAACTAATAAACCTACAGTTCGTGCTTAGTTGCCATGGCTTAGGCCGTATCTATAAAATGGGAGATGTACGAGAAGCATGATACAATACGTTCGAAAATAAAAAAGAGGCAAAAATGCTTGTGTTTCGTTGGCGCCTTTGAGGCGTAGAGTAGTACACTAGGGTTAAGACTTCGTTGTCTTTTCATATTTCTATCTATCTTTAGGTTGTATCTCAAGACACGCTATAGCTAGACTTCTGAAATGTTCACAGATTATGTATTTCGATTGCCGCTATAACAACAAGTACTAAAAACAAATTAAAATTAATATTTAAGAGGGGATCCCATACAAAAACACAAGTTTCACTTTTGCTCTATAACGGTACGGAACCCTTCATGCGCGAGTCCGACTCGCACTTGGCTGATTTTTTGATTACGCAGGGAGTAACGATTTATGCGTGCTACAGATTGGGTACGGTATGTGTCTGAGTTAGGCTGAAGACCCGTGAGTATGTGGATTGCGGAATTGACCGGCGTGAAGCGCAAAACTTACCTAACAACCACTTGCGATTTGCCATCAGCCGTATACGGTGGGATGTCCTGGATTTGTCAAATACAGGACACTCTCCACAACAGGTGATTAGCCTACATTATCCGAACCAAACTTGGAAACACAAAAAGAGCCATGCTCTAAACCGCTGGACAAAGGCGTCAATACATTACATTAATTGAAACCGTAAGTGGAAGAAATGGGTAGCTAGCATTTTTAAATCTTTTTTTTTTTCTTTTGCGAAAATGATTTGCATTAAAAAAATATGGATATTATTTATATTTCCGGTCCCAAGCCTTTTATGCAAAAGAACGAACATTTTCAAAAATGTTCCCACTTCTTCCATTTACGTCTTTAATTAAACACTCAAGTGGCGTAAATATGTCACACGGATCACGGTAGTCGGTACACACAATTATTACACGTACAATTTTCCGGAAATTTTGTAGATCCACATCCAGATATAAACATAACAACTCATAATAATTATATCCAGCGTAAAAACCTAAAAGGTATTCTCAGGCTTTTATGAACTTGTATAATAAAAACGTCACTCGTTTAAAAAAAAACGTGACTGATGTTCACATAACTTCTTATGATCTAATTTAAGATAATTTGAATCTTTACCAATCTAAGTCCAAGTCAGGGTCCGTACCACGAAACGGTTTTGAGACTCAAACAATCGTACGAGAATGTTGGGTCCTACTCTTACAAACGTGAAATGACTTTGTTAGAGCAGAACGCAGCATTCTCGTCCGATTGTTTGAGTCTCAAAACGGTTTCATAGTAGGTACAGGCTTTCTTTGAGTTCTCAGCATTTTTTTAGGGTTCCGTAGCCAAAAAAAACGGAACCCTTATAGATTCGTCATGTCTGTCTGTCTGTCTGTCCGTCCGTATGTCACAGCCACTTTTCTCCGAAACTATAAGAGCTATACTATTGAAACTTGGTAAGTAGATATAGTCTGTGAACCGCGTTAAGATTTTGATACAAAAATGGAAAAATTATTAAAAATTTTAGGGGTCCCCATAGGTACAACTGAAACAAAAAAAAATTTTTTCATCTGGCCTATGCATGTGGGATATCTATGGATAGGTATTCAAAAATCATATTGAGGTTTCTCGTATCATTTTCTTCTAACCTGAATAGTTTGCGAGAGAGACTTTTCCAAAGTGGCAAAATGTGTGTCCCTCTAACTTCTAAAGTTATGTTAATTCTAAAAATGCATGATGCATGAAAATTCTAAAAAAATATATGATGTACATTACTATAAAAACTACCAACGAAAATTGTTTTGAACGAGATCTAGCCAGTAGTTTTTTTTATACGTCATAAATGATAAACCTTAATTTAACTTTCATTATATCAAAAATGAAATATTAAAATAAATCGAAAACCTTATAATTTCATAGAAATAATTCTTATTGCTGCTGCGGAACCCTTCATGGGCGAGTCCAACTCGCACTTGGCCGGTTTTTTTCATAGAAAAAGTCGCCGATCCGGGCAATTTGTATGGGTATGAAGACGGTTTTTTTTTGAGTTCCCAGCATTGTTCTCATAGAAAAAGTTGTTCATTTTGACGGGCTCATTTGATGGTTTCAAGAATAACGGTGTTTACACTAACACACTGTATAGAAATTACTCCTCGTAGTTAGTTTCGATTTGGTTAAAAGAGAAAGGTTATTTAAAAACTCTCAGCTTAAAATAAACATTAAATACTTGAAATGCGCCCATGACTTACTTTCTAAGTCAAGGCCAGTTATTAGCCTATTAGGTAATAACACAATATAGGTTGTTAAAGCAGTGCCATCTACAAAATAATGCAGGAGGAGTTCCTTCATGTGACAGTGACATTTGTGACAGTGACACTTGTGAACAATGACATAAGTGCAAGTGACGTTAGTGACACATTCAAGTTCCGGACGCCGGCCACCTGACCACGCTTCCTTCCTGGTGCGCCTCTGCAACTCGAAATAGGTCTTGTCTTCCGCGACCCAGCCGCTACAATTTGGTAACGTAATTCACACCTTTTAACACCAATAATATAGGTAATATACAGTAGACTATCTTCATACCAGTAACTAGAGTACTCAAATGTGCACCCATACATTAGCGAAATTTCAGGTGACTAGAAGTAGCAAAACAATATTTTTATGACGTCGCATGAGCATAAAACTTGTGTCTTAGTATAGCAGGTAGAGTTTGATTTCAATGACACAGCTAAGTTACTCTTCTGTATAATCTTAATACTGTAATTAAAACCTGTAATTTTAACACATAAACGCATAGGTTAATCTTGCTTATAAATACGCGTAGGCGTTTATATTTTATTACTCTTTTATAAATCCTACTAGTATATCCTACTAGTAATATTATAAAGGCGAAAGTTTGTGAGGATGTATGTATGGATGTTACTCTTTCACGCAAAAACTACTGAACGTATTTTAATGGAACTTTACAATAATATAGCTTATACATCAGAATAACACATAGGCTGCAATTTTAACCGACTTTCAAAATGGAGGAGGCGTTATGTTCGTTTATTTATGTTTAACGGTTACTCCGCCATTTGTGAACCGATTTTGAAATTTTTTCTTTTGGTGTATAGGCCATAGGGTATTATCCCAATTTAGTACCACGTTCACAAAAGTGGTGACCTGATAAAGGGATCCATTAGTAATCAAGGGAATTCCTCAAAATTTATATGGAAACATGTGGTGACTTCGGTTTCGTGAGAGGTATTCGAAGCATAATAATATGCTACCAACAAGTAAGATTTTGCACCGAAGTACTTATATCATGGTTCAGAAGGTGCTGAGGGAACTCCTGACTCTTTATAGATACAAGTTTGGGAGTTTCGGTATTGTTTCAAGAACGAAAAGCAGATGCTACTATGCAAATTACATTTATCATCATTATCATCATCACTACCATATTATACCATGCATCGTTCCATGATTATAACCCTATTATTGGTACGTTTCATATATTCTTTTAGATCGAGACTCGAGTTTGTCAAGCGATTAAAAAAATCTAAACTAATATTATAAACCTGAAGATTTTGTTTGTTTGTTCGCTTGAACGCGCTAATCTCAGGAACTACTGGTCCGATTTAAAAAAAGTTTCAGTGTTAGCTCATTTATCGAGGAAGGCTATATATTATCACTCTAAGACTAATAAGACCGAAGAAATAGAGGAAAATGTGGAAAAAACCGGGAAAATTGTTAGAAAGGGTCTCTACGCGCAGGGCCCCCGCTACCATAATATTATGTGCAATGTGTGCAATTCAAACGGGCGCCATCCTCTAGGGGCGCCAAATCGCCATTTTTTGGGGCGCCAAAACCAAGGACCCAAAAAATTTGAAAGGGGCGCCAAAATCCTTTTTATGCACGCAGGCGCCAGACGCCAGTTATGTAGCCCTGTCTACGCGGACGAACTACTGAAGCATTTTTCGTATTATTTGGCACAGATATAGAGAAGACCACGTGAAGGGACATTTAAGCTTTTTTTTTTGCAGGAAAATGTACGGTTTTCGTAAAATTCTTGATTTACGCAGGCGAAGCCGCGCGGGACATCTAGTAACCTTACAGAATCACATTATTGCATAAAATATTTCGATGTTTATATAGATTCTGCTCGCAATATTAAAATCCAATCAATATTTTGTCGCGAAACTTTTAAACACAGTACTTGTTTTAACTAGGATTAGGGACTTATCTCCGAAATTCGAATGATAAATTGAGGTGACGTGCTCCCGACTTAGAAGTTTAGAGTCCGCCGCTGTAATCACTTACTATCGCGTGAGCTGCATTCTCATTTGGTTAGTTTCTAACTACTGGCCGTAAATATAATAGATAGAGATCCGTCTAGACAATAGACATGGCGTTAAAGTAATCCTCGGTAAAATATTATATGTATTCATTCAAGGTCCGCTGCCTTTGTCTGTTAAGGCGGCGACAACCTAAAATTTTCGATTTAAGAATTCATATTTTTTATACTTGAAAATAGGCCCAGAATTGTTTCATTTTCTAAAATTAGATACTACATTATATTTCCTAGAATTCGATCTGAGCCAAAACACGATATCTTAAAATTTTCTCGATAGAAAAAAATCACAAAGACGCATCTGATTTTCACGAATTTTTCATTTATGGCCATAACCGTGCATTGAACTGAAGTTAATATTTTAACATATTGCATAAAATTCTATCATTGAGAAATCGAACTAGCGGATTTTTAAAATGTTGTATATTTATCGAGTTATTGAGAAAAAAACTAATTTGGCGATGAATCCCCGTCATCCTTTTTCACATGGCATATGAGTGTGAAGAGAGAAGGACGATGTTTGATTTTTTGGGTTAGTCGCCCTCTTAAGTAACTATCCCAATGTGTCTGAAAAGCAGAACTTACATTATCTATATAATATTTTATTGTAAATACTAGCTGTCGCCCGCGACTTCGTCCGCGTTAGCATAGCATAATAACGGAGATGGTTAATTTTCTCCTTTTTATGGTCCCTTACTCAAAGGGTAAAAACGGGACCCGATCACAAAGATAAAATATCAGCCTGTCCGTTTGTCCATATCCAAGCTGTAAATTTGAAGTAAATCCATCCAATACTTTCTGAGTTTATCCCGGACATACATACAGACAAACAGACAAACAGACAAAATTTCTAATAACTATATTTTTGGCTTCCATATCGATTGTAGATCACGTTATTTTTCAAAAATATTCAATGTACAGAATTGACTTTCTTACGACTTTATTATATGTATAGATGTATATTAGTAAGGAGGATTATAATAATATACTTACAAGCTTTTGGCAACACAAGCACTTTTACAATAAACTAACATTAGAAGCATATTAGTGTTAGCTAGATGTTCAAGTAAAAAATGTTGATAAAGAAGAATTTAACTTTGAATATTTGCTATATTAGTTATGTAGGCGAATAATAAAGTACTATCAGAGAAGTTGATTTTCTATGCAGATGGCGGACCTAAGTAATTTGGTCGCGTTACGTCAAACCCAGCCGACCGATCACAGCTAACATTGAATTGACATAAGCCGACCACATGAAAGCCGAAACTTGATCGAAACTTGATCGAAACTTGATCGAAACTTGATCGAAACTTGATCGAAACTTGATCGAAACTTGATCGAAACTTGATCGAAACTTGATCGAAACTTAATTGAAACCTTGATCGAAACTTGATCGAAACCTTGATCGCAACCTTGATCGAAACTTGATCGAAACTTGATCGAAACTTGATCGAAACTTGATCGAAACTTGATCAAAACCTTGATCGAAACCTGATCGAAACTTGATCGAAACTTGATCGAAACCTTGATTGAAACCTTGATCGAAACTTGATCGAAACTTGATCGAAATTTGATCGAAACCTTGATCGAAACTTGATCGAAACTTGATCGAAACTTGATCGAAATTTGATCGAAACTTGATCGAAACCTTGATCGAAACCTTGATCGAAACTTGATCGAAACTTGATCGAAACTTGATCGAAACTTGATCGAAACCTTGATCGAAACTTGATCGAAACTTGATCGAAACTTGTTCAAAACTTGATCGAAACTTGATCGAAACCTTGATCGAAACAACTTGATTGACGATTTTTTAAAAATCGATTTTCATAACAAATGGGTTAAAAAAATGCACAACGTTAATAATCAAGTTTTCACTTCTGCCGGCACTCCCGGAGTGCAACCAGTCTTTTTTTTTTTTAATGAAATAAGGGGGAAAACGAGCAAACGGGTCACCTGATGGAAAGCAACTTCCGTTGCCCATGGACACTCTCAGCATCAGAAGAGCTGCAGATGCGTTGCCGGCCTTTTAAGAGGGAATAGGGTAATAGGGGAGGGTAGGGATGGGAAGGGAAGGGAATAGGGGAGGGAAGGTAATAGGGGAGGGAAGGGAAGGGAATAGTGTAAGGGATTGGGCCTTCGGTAAAGTCTGTGAGAACGTGGTATTTCTCCGGTCGAGCCGGCCCATTCGTGCCGAATCATGGCTCTCCCACGTATAAAATGTATGGTCAAGGTCGTTTGCTCAGGGGATGGCCTTAAGATCCGTTCCTTCGAGCGCTTACAGACGAACGAACAGACACGAATATAAAGTAGACTACGTGAGATATAGGTTATTAATTTGTGAAAAATATACGGTTTCCGTGAAATTTCAGATTTACGCGGACGAAGCCGCGCGGTACGTCTAGTAATATTAATATGTTTATTGCTCCATTCATCACCATGTCTTTGGCATGCAGAATAATGCGGCTATCAGCCTCCTTTTATTAATTAAGCCCTGTCAACAGCGTTTTCGTTGGTTAAAAATCATATATTCTAAATTTTTTATTTTATTTTATTTTACTATATTTTATCTAAATATTATTCAAAAACTGGCATTTAAACATTCGATTCAATCGAAAATGATAATAAACCTAAATCCCACGCAGTTATTGACCTCATACCTTGTTAAAGCTAAAAACCCTCCCCTCCCCCACCTGCATGAAATATTCAGGTGGCTCCACATCGTAAACCCATCTTAGCGATATAAAGATCAATCCTACCAAAGGAAATCTTTGGTTCAGCAAAAGCAGTATTCCTCGTTTTTAGGGTTCCGTAGCCAAATGGCAAAAACGGAACCCCTATAGATTCGTCATGTCTGTCTGTATGTCTGTCTGTCTGTCTGTCTGTCCGTCCGTATGTCACAGTCACTTTTCTCCGAAACTATAAGAGCTATACTATTGAAACTTGGTAAGTAGATATAGTCTGTGAACCGCATTAAGATTTTGATACAAAAATGGAAAATTATTAAAAATTTGAGGGATCCCCATATGTACAACTGAAACAAAAAAAAAATTCATCTTACCTATGCGTGTGGGGTATCTATGGATAGATCTTTAAAAATCATATCGAGGTTTCTCATATCATTTTTTTCTAGCCTAAATAGTTTGCGAGAGACTCTTCCAAAGTGGTAAAATGTGTCCCCCCCCCTAACTTCTAAAGTAGGGGCATGATAATTTAAAAAAAAATATATGATATGCTTACACTACTATAAAAACTACCAACGAAAATTGGTTTGAACGAGATCTAAAAAGTAGTTTTTTTATACGTCATAAATAGTAAACCTTAATTTAACTTTCATTAAATCAACTGAAATATAAAAATAAATCAAAAAACTTTTAATTTCATAGAAATAAACCTTATTGCTGCTGTGGAACCCTTCATGGGCGAGTCCAACTCGCACTTGGCCGGTTTTTTGTCTTATACGCACACGACTATTAGGTCCGCCATCTGCATAGGAATCAATTTCCCCGATTGTACATAATTAAATTAAACAGTAAAAGTTTTATTAAGAAAGTAAGCGTGAAATTACAAAATCTGAAAGTCTAAGTTAACTTGGCGGTTATAGTAATATATAGGTTATAATTTTAAATTTCAAAATATTTGTAACAATTATACTATTATTATTATTGTACCTACTGCTAATATCCGATCATCGATCTTTTTTAAAGTTTTTAAGCCGTGGACCCATTTACGTTCAAGCGCCTATACTTTAACATAGAACATCCCCTTTATAAAAGCTGATCCTAATAAAAATCCAAGCCCTTAGTTTAGCTATTACTTAACAAACTAGTTCTGCGTGTTGAAACAGCAAAATGTGGAAAGTAGGACGGCTGCGATCGTATGAATCGAATGTGAAAAATTAAGGAAATTGTAGCAGCGGAGTACTTTTTCTACATCCTTGGTTTAAATATTATATACTAGATGACGCCTGCAACTCCGCAGGGCACCGCTACCATATGTGCAATGTGTGCAATGCACACGGGCCTCCTCTAGGGGCACCAAATCGCCATCTTTAGGGGCGCCAAAACCAAAGACCCAAAAAATTTGCCTAAAGGGGTGCCAAAATCCTTTTTTTTGTACACACGTGTCAGTAGCCCTTACGGGGGCCCTGCAACTCCGTTGCGCGAAAATTAGTTTATCGCGCGGGAACCGTATAGTTTTCGGTATAAATAGTATCCTATGTCCCGGTACTTAAAGTATCTCCATGTCAAATTTCAGCAAAATCGGTTCAGCGGTTTGGGCGTAAAGATGTAACAGATAGACACACTTTGGTATTTACAATATTAGTATGGATAGTATGGATGTAAGTTTATGTACGTCAAACTGTATACAGACGGCGCCGCGCGATCGCGCCTCTATTAAGGCGACGCCTTGATAATTTGGCTGTAGCGATATCGACTTTTCTCAGCAATTACTAAAGCTAAGAAATTAAAGTTCATTGTCAGTATTCATCATGTCTTTGTCTTTGAATTACCCATAGCATAACACGATTGATCAACTTTTATAACAGAATAATCAATCAAAAATACCTCTGTAAAAAGGGATTCCTATTTTGCCAACAGAGGAGAGTGATTTAGCTTCCAAAATTTGTACATAAATTGGTTCAAGCATACACTTTAATTTGCCCATAGCTTATAATATGAAATATATTTATGGTTTTTAAATTACGCGACAAAAACCATTTTCTCGCTTACGCCCTTTCCATTTTTGCATAGAAAACAAGCAATCTAACAAGGTTTTTTTCCAACATATCCAACACGGGTTTTTACTTTAAAGCGGCGTCACGTTAATTGAAATCACAGAAACCGGCGTGAAAACTGAAACAGCGCTTGCGCTGTGTTTCGCCGAGTGAGAAAGTTTACCCAATCCCCTACCCTATTCCCTTCCCTACCCTATTCCCTCTTAAAAGGCCAGCAACGCAACTGCAGCTCTTCTGATGTTGCGACTGTCCATGGGTGACAGAAGTTGCTTTCCATCAGGTGACCCGTTTGCGCCTTTGCCCCCTTATTTTATAAAAAAAATCGTTACAAACAATTGCTTGTGATCTCGCGATGTAGCGGCCAATCCGCTCGTCCGCGCGGACGCATATAAATCGAGTTATAACGTGTCACTAGATTTTCCCCGCATCTTTTTTATCGTTTATCCGCTCCTCCTACGGAGATGCCGCAATTTACCGTTATTAGCGTCTAACTCATAATTTGAAAGCAACAAAATTATAATAAAAATACAGCAATAATCTTCAGCATAATTATGAACATTCCTTTCACTGTTATTAATTTCCTATTTTTGTTTATTATACTTATGATATCAGCTTCCGAAGTAATACCTACCAATTTATTTAAATTCAATAATACATTCAGTATCTCCCTAATATTTACAAATTACGTTTATTTGAAACACATGCCAATAGATGGACAATTTCCTACATATTCGCCGTTTGAATTTTTTAGGTCAATTTTTAACTAAAATAAGTAAAAAAACCGGCCAAGTGCGAGTTGGACTCGCCACTGAAGGGTTCCGCAGCAGCAATAAGGTTTATTTGTATAAAATTAAAAGGTTTTTGATTTATTTTTATATTTTAGTTGATTTAATGAAAGTTAAATTAAGATTTACCATTTATGACGTATAAAAAAAACTACTTAATAGATCTCGTTCAAACCAATTTTTGTTGGTAGTTTTTATAGAAATATACATCATATATTTTTTTGGAATTATACTTTAGAAGTTAGAGGGGGGGGGGGGACACACATTTTACCACTTTGGAAGAGTTTCTCTCGCAAACTAATCACATTAGAAAAAAATGATATTAGAAACCTCAATATGATTTTTGAAGACCTATCCATAGATACCCTATACGCGTAGGTCATACGAAAAAAATTTTTTTTGTTTCAGTTGTACCTATGGGGACCCCTAAAATTTTTAATAATTTTTACATTGTTGTATCGAAATCTTAATGCGGTTCACAGACTACATCTACTTACCAAGTTTCAATAGTACAGCTCTTATAGTTTCGAAGAAAAGTGGCTGTGACATACGGACGGACGGACAGACAGACATTACGAATCTATAAGGGTTCCTTTTTTGCCATTTTGGCTACGGAACCCTAAAAATAGGATTTTGGTGCGATCTTGGCAACGCGGCAAATATATGGTCAAGGTCGTTTGTTCAGGGGATGGCTTTAAGATCCGTTCCTTCTTAAAGCTTTTCCGGCTAGGGCTATAATTTTTGACAAAACACAAAATATAACAGCCAGACCACATTGCATCGTTGCGTTGCGTTGCATTGCCACATCCGCGCCGCTCAAACTTTGTTTTTCACCGACATATTTTAATGACTTTTTTATGTACTTATGACAATATTATTATTTTTAACAAAAAATTAAAACCGACTTCCAAGGTAAAACAATAATAACATCCTTATAATATGAACTAAAAAGTATTAAATAATTATTCCTATCTAATAATGCCTTTTTACGAATTCGGCTAAAACTCAACTATTTCTGTACTCAATCTTCATCATTTTGAAGTCGGTACCAGATGAATCTTCTGTTCTCTGACAGAATATTTGAAACTTTTGGAACTGGCACCGACTTCAAAATTATGAAGATTGAGTACAGAAATAGTTGAGTTTTAGCCGAATTCGTAAAAAGGCACTATTAGATAGGAATAATTATTTAATACTTTCTAGTTCATATTATAAGGATGTTATTATTGTTTTACCTTGGAAGTCGGTTTTAATTTTTTGTTAAAAATAATAATTTCACTCTTTTTAGTTACCTAGTAAGCAAACGCGTACTATACGTAGAATAATACATGTGTATATTATTCTACGTATCTTATTACAGTCACACTTACAAAATATTATAATATCAGCTGCAGCCTGCAGATAATTTTAAACAATCATTAAAAAAAATCGAAGTGAACACGTGTGACGTGCTAAGTAGCCGGTCACCGGACTAGTTTCAATAGGCTGGCACTCGTTCGACATGTGCGACAAGCACACGCAGCGCACATAGTACCTCCGTGAGTAATTTGTATTCTGTGCATAGTACCCGGCCCGCGCCCGCGCCGCTGCGCGCTTGCTTGACAGCCCTGGAGGATATGCGATGCGATGCGTTATTATACTATGAACGCTAAACGCAATGCAAAAGGTTGAAATTAGGTTGTTTTCCAGAATATCTCGGCGAAGTGGAACAGAATGTTACATTATCGAAGCAACTTTAACTTCTCAGGAGTAATGTCAAATGTGTGCCTTATGCTCTGGAGATAAGGTTGAATTTGGTGACATTGGTGACCCTGACGTGGTAATGATGATGATGATGATGAATGTAATTTGCATAGTAGCATATGCTTTCAGTTCTTAAAACAGCGCCTAAACTCCCAAACTTGTATCTATAACGAATCCGGAGTTCTCTTAGTAGCTTCGGAACCATAGTATACCTCGGTGCAAAATCTTGCGTTTTGGTAGCATATGCTTAGGATGCTTCTCATAAAACCAAAATCACCATATGTTTCCATATAGATTTCGAGGAATTCCCTCAGAGAACATGGTACCAAATTGGAGTGAAACCTAATACAACACAACAAAAATTTCTAAAATCGGTTCACAAACGGCGGAGTAATCGTTGACATACAAAAAAAAAAAACTACAGCCGAACATATAACCTCCTCGTTTTTTGGAAGTCGGTTAAAAATAATATAATATTATAATTAAATTTTAATTTTATATTCGTGTTTGAACAAAGTATATTATATTTTATGATAAGTAATTTAATATTATAATTCATCACTGATCCGTTGCGTGGAAAACGGATAGGAGTATTAAGGCGCTATATTGAAAGTAATTTTACTGCAAGGGCAATTTTATACTTAATTTGTATGACTATAAAGTCGTGAATACGCTGCGGCCAGAGGCTATCGGCTCGCTCAGAAAACATGCGAAAAACGTAATTTTAATTATTTAAAAAATAACTAGGAGCATTTAAGCAAAATGCTTCTATACGATTTTGAGTTGCAAAGGTGTCTATCAATTAGACTAATTTCCTACAATACGTCTATTTTCATTTAAAAATAATCTTCAAATTTCGTATTTTTAAGAGGTCATTTCGATCGAGAAATGTATCGAGGCAAAATGCATTAATCGTGTTTCTGGTTCTTCTCAAACCTAGATAAGGCTATGAAGATATGTATATCTCATTACCAGATTTGTAACACTTCTAAGGGTCCTATAGTATTACGTCAAAAAGGACAGTTTTTTTCAATATTTACTACAACATATCGAATTATATATCTTATTATATACTTCAGACTTCTTCAACATATCTTATCATATATCTTACTAAATACTAGCTGACCCGGCAATCGTTGTTTTTCCATATAAATAATTTTTGGTATGATGTTGGCCGATTCTCAGACCTACTCAATATACTCACAAAATTTCATGAGAATCGGTCAAGCCGGTCAAGGTTTCGGAAGAGTACGGGAACGAACATTGTGACACGAGAATTTTATATATAAGGTTATACATACTACAACATATCTTCATAACCTTATCTAGGTTTGAGAATAACTAGAAACACGATTAATGTATTTTGCCTCGATACATTTAATTTTCGAAATGACCTCTTAAAAATACGAAATTTAAAGATTTTTTTTAAAACGAAAATAAATTGTAGAAAATTAGTCTAATTGATAGACATCGTTGCAACTGAAAATCGTATAGAAGCATTTTGCTTAAATGCTCCTAGTTATTTTATAAATTATTATAATTACGTTTTTTCGCATGTCTTCCGAACGAGCCGATAGCTTCTGGCCGCAGCATATTCACGAATTTATGGTCATACAAATTAAGTATAAAATTGCCCTTTGCTGTAAAATTACTTTCGATATAGCGCTTTAACAGAGAAACAGATAGGAAAAAAGTATGAAATTGGATAACGCGTTGCTCTGTCACCGTCTTGCATTTTGTTGTCACTTGTCGTGCGTCCACATCCATATTTAATATTATAAATGCGAAAGTGTGTCTGTCTGTCCGTCTGTCTGTCTGTCTGTCTGTTACCTCTTCACAACCAAACCGCTGAAACGATTTTGATAAAATTTGGTATGGGGATACTTTGAGACCCGAGAAAGGACATAAAATACTTTTTGTCCCGGAAAAAAGTACGGTTACGGCGCGATTTAAACGAATTTTGGCGCAACGGAGTTGCGGGCATCATATAGTACAATATAATATAAGCAATGTGGCTTCGCTTTATGTGCAATGTCCTCTATAATCTCAATTTAGATTGTTGATGTATTTTAACTTTGTGACGCTTACTATTGTTACAAAGGAAGTGTAGGACATTTGGCAGATTGGCGACATTCTAAGACCAGCTTAGAGTAAAGTAGTGGGGATTGGAATTGTAGAGAAGGCGCTTAGCCTTGATTTTTGGGCTAGTGCACTTGTAACATAGTATTTTTACAAGAAGATCCATTGTTGTTCGAAATTATTATGTTGAGTAACATGTTTTGTGATAGTCATAGGTCCATAAAGTTTTTAAAGGTAGCCCCGAAGTAAAGAGTTGGGTTGGGGAGACATTGGGTAAACATTTGAAATTATTATCTGCAATAAGCCTTACAGTCTAGTCCTAGCCCTTACAGTCCTTAAAGATTGGTTACTTCATTCAAAGAATACTTTATAATATACTTTTCATAATAATATCTTAATTTTATCATTGATTGCAGTGACCAGTAACGACCATTTTCAAAATCACGGTTAAAAATACATTCTAGGAGAATAAACGACATTTTATTTCGTAAAATGTTTGTCGTGTGTAACATGGTGTTTTTGGTGTGCGAGGGAAAAGTGACGTCACCGTGAAAAATGATTTTCCCTCCCTAGATAAACACCGCCCCACTTAGGGTTGATATATTTTATAACGCGTAACTTTTTTAAACGTGTTCTGAATTTTTGCCAGCTTAAACAAAATTTTTATTATTATGACATACCATTACTTCTAAGTTCTAAATATTACTAACGTGGATGTTATGGCTGGTTTACATTATTCCAATTAAGTAATTACCGAATTAATGTAAAAGGGCACTGGAATGCCATTCATATATATAATCAGCTGCAGTGTTTTGTGGGAGGCATAGTGGAATATATTGTAGTAAGGAATATTCTTTTAATTTACGGTATTGCATTTATGATGTTTTGTATATTTTAAACACTTACGCCCTTATGCAATATTTATTTTAGGGCCTTGGTAGTAAACTTCTGTAAATAGCACAAAAGCTTTCATGGAAATACTTGCAATTATTAAGACAGAATACATATTAGTAATAATAATAATAATAATAATAATAATAATAATAATAATAATAATAATAATAATAATAATAATAATAATAATAATAATAATAATAATAATAATAATAATAATAATAATAATAATAATAATAATAATAATAATAATAATAATAATAATAATAATAATAATAATAATAATAATAATGTGCAGCACACTAGCTACTAAAGAATACACACACCGCCATGACAACGCAGCCAAACACATTCATCAATTACTAGCAATTAAATACAAACTCATAGATTCACACACACCATACTATAAATACAAACCCCGCAATGTCCTTGAAAATAGCACTGTTAAACTCTACTGGGATCGTGACATAGTCACCGACCGTACCATCCTAAGCAATAGACCAGACATAACCCTTACAATAAAACCAGAAAAAACAACTTACCTCATAGATATCGCCGTCCCCAACACCAACAATCTAAAACAGAAACACAATGAGAAAATACAAAAATATATCCCACTTGCAGATGAAATCAAACAGATGTGGCATCAAGACGTTGTCAAAATTATCCCGATCATCATCTCATCAACCGGAGTAATACCGAAAACACTCGCTGCTGCACTGAAAGCTCTGGACCTACATAAAAACACTTACATCCAAATTCAAAAATCCATTATCATAGATACATGTTCATTAGTTCGCCGTTTCTTAAACCCATCCTCATCTTTTCCTACACTCCAATCATAACACATCATTAACATGAATCAGGATACTTGGTTTATGCCCGTCATTTATGCCTGAGTCATTTCTCCGGCAAACAGCCGAGACTACTATTTCTTTATATAAATAATAATAATAATAATAATTTATTTTCTCACCACAAAAAATCAATTACATAATTAATTTAGACTGTATGATAACAATCTTAGGTTGTTGTGGGAGATTGATGCCTAAACTGGGCGTGAGCCTGTATTTCAGGACACCTGGCCTCAATCCCAAATGTACACTTTACACAGTCTTGGTTATGTACGGTTGCAGTACAACATCTTGGTAATTGGTGAAGTCGGGTTAGTTAGTGTGTGAATCTGTGGTTTGTGTGTGTGTGTGTGTGTGTGTGTGTGTGTGTGTGTGTGTGTTTGGTATACTATTCTGGTATTGCAATTAATTTTTCTGTGGTCTCGTAATTCAGATTTATAAGCCAATTTATTACTCTAGTTTTGCAGACAGATTTTGAGACGTTATATATGTGTTCATGCAGGTTGATTTTATTGTAGAAGTAGCCCCCAATGAAGCAGAAGAAACGGTTGGTAAATCGGGTATGAAAAGCGTTGTTGCCTACTGGCTCTTGTCTTCTCTTTCCGAGGTGAGAGGAAGGGTCATATATTAGGAGACCATGCTGCTTGACAACTGTATGGAGTATGAACAATTGTCGCACAGTTAATACCTTAGTCTTCCTATAAAGTTCTTCGGTGGGATATAAATAAGGTAGGCCATACTGGACTTTGAGGACGGCTCTTTGGGCTCGCTCTAGTTGCAGAAGAGTAGATTTGTGCGTGCCACCCCACGTTATTTTGCAGTAAGTGAGCAGGGATTGGCAGAGTGTGTGGTAAGCTATTTTCCTGATAGCTTCATCCGCCACATGCTGTAGGTTTTTAAAGGTGGAAATCATTTTACGTATTCTGGAAGTAAGGGCCTCGATGTGCAGATGGAAGCTAAGAGAGGAGTCTAAAATGACACCAAGATGACGGTGTTCTTGCAGAACATTAGAGAGAACGGCCTCTACAAGGTTTAGTAGAGGCCGTTCTCTCTAATGTTCTGCAAGAACACCACTTAGCGGGTGGTCCTGTCCGCTCGCTAAGCAGTGCTCCTGAAGAACACTCGTGTACTGAGATATAGTGAGAGGGAGATGTAGGGGGGGGGGGGGGGGGGGCTGCGTATATAGAAAGGTATATATTTTGTTTTTTCGGCGTTAAGAGTGAGAAAGTTACTCCGTAACCATTCTGACACAGTATCAAGACCATTTTGTGCGATCCTATATACGCTCTCCCAAGTGTCCGAGTAGAACAAGAGGGCAGGTCATCTGCGAAGGTGTAGATTTGGCCGTTCAGTAGGTTGAGCGCACTTAGATCGTTCATGTAGATGAGAAACAATGTTGGGGCTATCGCACTGCCTTGTGGAACACCGTGGGTAGTTATAACTTCAGTACTCAGATAATCATCTATCTTAACGCTCTGGGTGCGCCCAGAAAGGAAATCGGCAAATAATTTAAGCTGGGTCCCCCTTATACCTATATGTTCCATCTTGTCGACAAGGATGGCAACAGAGACAGTGTCGAAAGCTTTTGCTAAATCTAGGAACAGCCCCAGAACCTTCTGTCCGTCGTCAAGTTTTTTTATTATTTGGTCCGTTAGTGCGTGGACAGCATCACTCGTAGAGATACCTGCATGAAATCCATACTGGGATGTAGATAATATGTTATTTTTTTCCAGATAGCCGACAAGTCTACTACTACTACTATTCATAAGGCGCTCAAGCACTTTAGAAAGGGAAGACAAAACGGCTATAGGCCTGTAATTATTCACTTGTTCTCTGTTGTAAACAGGATGTATGATAGCTCTTTTGAAGGATTTGGGGAATATACCCCGGTTAAACGATAAATTGCATATATGCGTTAGAGGTGGAGCTATGATGTGTATGTTTTTTTTTCAGTACACTAGTTGGAATTTTGTCCTATCCTACAGCGCAGTCGTTACGCAATGATAGCACCACTCTAGTAACTTCTTGCTCATCAGTGGGAAGGAGTGACATTAAATTACGAGGAGATTTAGGGTATTGAGTTTTCCTAAGGCATTAGGGTATTTTTTCGGCAAGGATCTGGCCAATGTTAGCGAAAAAGTTGTTTATATTATCAACTGCTTGTTTAGGAAAGTCTGTATTTTGAGAAAGAAGAATATTAGCTTTACTATTGCTTGGGGATCTATTAGTTATCTTATTAATTGTTTGCCATAGGACTTTTGTGCTTTTGCGGGAAGCTGCAAGTTCTGTTTAATTATATTCACTTTTTAATTGTTTTAATATTTAGAGCAGTAATTTCTATAGCGGGAGTAAGACGTAGCGAGAATTTGGTCATTGGGATTATTTTAATTTTTTTTGTGCAAGTTATCTTTATGTTTCAGGCAGCGGAGGAGACCAGGAGTAACCCAAGGCTTTAAGAGTTTTTGCAATTGAGAATTTTCACGAGCTCTGAGTTTGCGTCGATTATCGCCTTAATGGATTCAACAAGGAAGTCTGCAGCAGTATTAGGATCTTGTATGTTATATGTGGAACTGAAATCTACGTTGGAGAGATCACATGATATTTTGTCATAATTAAGTATTTTTATTGATTGGGGGATTGCTGGTTTTGGTTTGCGTCATAAGAGGTAGAGTAGAGCAGTTTTATGATGGGTGATTGTTGTATGAGCGACTAGCACTTTGGCAGCAAGTGTCGACTTAAGCATTATATGGTTAAGGCAATTATTTAGTCGGGTTGATAGGGAATGTGCAGGTAAAAGACCATACGACGCAAGAAGTGTTAGACAATGTGTCTTATTTTGATCTAAGGAATTTTCGCAGATGTTTATGTTTAGGTCACCAATAATTGCTATGTTTTCGCTGCGGTCTATTTTATTTAGGATATCATTCAGGGAATACAAGAAAGGAGTAATATCTTTTTTTGAAGGAGATCTGTATATAGCTAGAATAATTGTGCTGCTGTTGATAGATATTTGTAGACAGTTTGCGTCAATTACAGGGGGTTCTTCAATAGTTACGTCAATATTCTTATTTGCATAAATAACGACGCCATCATTTTGCGATTTAATATTTTTTGTTGTATGTCTGTAGTAGCCCGGTAAACTGGGCACGTTATTAACTCCTTGGATCCAGCGTTCTGTTAGGATAATCAAATCCCACTGGACTTTGGTTCTTGCAAGCAATATTTGGAATTCGTCAAAATTTTTATTAATGATTCTTATATTTTAGCATATTATTTTTAGATTGTTATTAAGGTGCAGGTTAGAGGGAATGCAGTTATCGGGGTCACAATAGGAGGAATCGGCAACGATATGGGCATCAACGGAGTTCATTGTTTCAATTAAACTATCGAATTTTTCGTTGGTTTGTTATTATTGTCATAGTAGTATTATACTTTGAAATCGGTGTAGAGTTAACTAAGAATAGAATTTCCCAATTTTAATTGCTTCGGGTATTGTGTGAATATTTTTCCGGATAAACATAGAGAATATTATGACGATTTTTAGCAGTGTGATCTTGTGTTTTAGTGTGTAGAAACAATGTGTTGTATTTGTTACGTTTCCGTAGGTTAGATTAGTGTAATTTAAATTAAGTACTAAATTGTAAGTTGATTAAAAATAACTACAAATCGGAATTTATAGAGATTGTAAAAATTATAATAAGCCAAGTAAATAATTATTAGTGCATGCTCTTGCACGCACTAATAATAATTGCATCTATTACAAACAGTCATATGATTTGGTTTTATAATTTATCGAGATCAGCTTCAGAGTTTATACGAATAGGACGATCGCTACTTCCATTTCTAAGGTATATAGATTCGCGTAGTGTATATATTCTTTGATATAGATCCGTTGGTGGTCCAACAAAACTGTAAACCGTAATTAGTTCGAAATGCTCTGGCTGACGCATACAGTTTTTGAGTTTTGTGTGTAAGGGATTCGCAGAGATATATTGGCTGTGCAGGTTGTGGAAGTCCAATGTGAGTAGAGTTTAATTTATCCTTGTTTATTTTGTTTTTGTTAAAAACCTTCATACCTCTTAGCAGATTTTCTTTGCAGGACACCGAATTAAATTCTATGATTATTGGACTCGAATCGTCTTTGGATTTTTGACATCTAAGGACTTTCCCAAGCTTGTCACCAAGTTGCTTAGGCTTTCCCTAGTTTCACTCTTTTCTCTGGGAACGTTTCTAAATTCGACACCGCATGCTCTTGATTTCCGTTTCAATTGTATCTTGGAGTGACTGTAGTAAAAGTGCCATACCCAGAAACATACGATATATATTTTATAATATACAATTTCATTTCCTTCCTAGTATAAGATTCGCTCTACTATAACCTCCATAGTGTAAGTGCCAACAACAAGTTAGTACAAAGTTTACACACAGTGTAGGATATAATACAGAACATGCAAAATTTCAAAAGTAACTCATGAACTTCATATCTTTAACTTTACATGCCGCGGGGTGACTAACAGCGAGAACTTTATGATTGCTACTACTAGAAAAACAGATTTTAATTACTAGGGCCTGTTTCACCGCTTCCTGATAAGGTGTCCGATATGCTTATTTGACAGATTCTCCATACTCTATGTGTCAAGATATGTGGTGGTTAGCCTTATCAGGAAGCGGTGAAACAGGCTTTTAGTTAAATACGATGCCGAAATAGAATAATATTCTAACATGTTATGCTACATTCTAGAAAAGGGATGGAGAACCAATGGCACGCGTGCCACCAGTGGCACGTGACATAAAATTTGGAGCACGCTACTGGTCACAAAACTAGTATCGAAATTATTTTACTAACAATGAAGGTTATAGATCCACCTCCGCATAGTGAGCACCAAATTCGGCTAATTTTGAAATACTTAATACGCACTGAATCTTTAAAAAAAATTGAATAGCACGTATATGCCTCCTTCAGAAAAGGGCACGTTGATACGAAAAGGTTCGCCATCCCTGTCCTAGAAAGTATCATAATTAATAATACATATCTGGGCTCCCAGTAAAAATGTTCTTAATTGATTTCACGAAAACGCTAATGTGAATTCCATGTATTTTACAATGCAAAATCCACGTGAAAACTTTTTTTTTTATATACTTACTAGCTGTTCCGGCAAAAGTTGTTTTGCCATATAAAGTATTTCGCCCATATTATTTTACACCATGGCAACACTATCCCGTCGCACAAACAATACTCACCGTCAGTCTTGAGTTGTAATAATTTACTATTATTTATTCAACAAATGCACTTATCAATATAAAAAGTAGATGTTGTCCGATTCTCAACCCTAGCCGATATGCTCGCTAAGATTCACGAAAATCGGTCGAGCCGTTTCAGAGGAGTTCAATTACGCACACCGTGACATGAGAATTTTATATATTAGATTATTCGGGACTTACCGCGACTTATATTCTAGTAGTAATGCTACTACATACTTTCTTCTCGACGTTTAGTATCGATCGATCGATCTCGACGATAATAAGTATCAAATATAATGCAACGCGAAAGTTTTAAAGTTCACGTGAAAACTAACAAAAACTAGGCCCCTAGCCAAGCTAATACATAATAATATAGGTATCTGTCACAGTGTCTGCAGTGACATACACAGATACCCCAAGTTTTTAACAGAGCTAAAATATCCTTTTTGAGGGTTCCGTACCCAAAGGGTAAAAATTACTATTATTACTATTACCCTATTACTAAGACTTCGTTGTCTGTCCGTCTGTCCGTCTGTCTGTCTGTCTGTCTGTCCGTCTGTCTCCAGGCTGTAATTCAAGAACGGTAATAGCTAGAGAGTTGAAATTTTCACAGAGTATGTATATCTGTTGCCGCTTTAACAACAAATACTAAAAACAAAATAAAATTAATATTTATGGGGGGCTCCCATACAACAAACGTGATTTTTTGGCTTTTTTTGCTCTATATCAATAATGGCAACAGGTAGATGCTTGATTTTTTCTGAAAGTCCTTAGTTATAATATATGTACTTTAATATTCAATAATAATATTAAAATAATAAAAAAATAAGGGGGCTCCCATACAAAAAACACAATTTTTGGCCTGATTTTGCTCTATAATGGTACGGAACCCTTTGCGCGGGAGTCCGACTCGCACTTGGCTGATTATTGTAGATTTTATTTCAATTTAATTAAATATGAATGTGTCACAAACACTGTAGAGTACTTAAGCCTCCACAATAATTTACTTTAGTGTGTAATAAAATTTAGGATACCAGTAAAAATGAAATATTTTCCATCTTATTACAACCGTTTATACAAGCGCGTAATAAAATCGTGTAAATAGCCCCCGGCAATGTGAAAAGGGCTAAAAAGGGTCTATAAAAATAAAATATTATTGACAATGACCTTGAATTTGACGACAACTCTTGGGGTGGGTTGCACCAGAGGCACGGTTAAAGTTAAAGTTATGGTCAAAGTTATGGTTATGGTTAAGGCTACTTAACTTTAACCTTAACTTTGACCACGGAATTTAACAGATCTCTGTTGCGTTTATTTTTTTGTTTAAGCTACAGCTACAGAATAAAATATGAATTATCCGTAAAAATCGTCAGGAAAAATATTTGTTATAACAACACTGTGGTCCATTGTTAATTTTCACGAAAATATTTCGATATAAGTAAGTTAGAGCGGTTACGGATATCGTTAAATATGGCGTCCTGTACCGAAGATTTGTCATTTTGCACTGTAGTTATAGTTAAAGTTACAGTTATAGTTAAAGTAAGTTGGTGCAACACACCCATAGAGTAGGAGCACACTTGCGGTAATTGGTAAACGGCATTTATCACATAAGTTGAAAAGAATACTTATAACTAAAAGCAGAGGTATGTGAAGGCTCGCGTCGTTTTTCTGCGTGCTAATAATCTTTAAGGCAGTTTATTTTTATTTTAATAGTAACCAAACCTTGAGTGACCGATGATAACACATCTAATATATAAAATTCTCATGTCACGGTGTGCGTAATTGAACTCCTCTGAAACGGCTCGACCGATTTTCGTGAATCTTAGCGAGCATATCGGCTAGGGTTGAGAATCGGACAACATCTACTTTTTATATTGATAAGTGCATTTGTTGAATAAATAGTAATAAATTATTACAACTCGAGACTGACGGTGACTATTGTTTGTGCGACGGGATAGTGTTGCCATGGTGTAAAATAATATGGGCGAAATACTTTATATGGCAAAACAACTTTTGCCGGAACAGCTAGTCTACATATAAATAAATATTACTATGTTAAAGCACAAATAATTTTTCCGCAAAGTGTACCACAAAAGTGCTCAGGTAGTGGGATATTCCATAGGGCTCACTTCGCTCGTCCTGGTGAATGTAAATTTTTAGTGGCCATAGAATTACAAGAAAATAATTTTGTTAAATCTCAGAAACAGGTAAACAAAATTAAAGTTACACAACAAGTACTACGTTATACGTGGGAGAGCCATGCTTCGGCACGAATGGGCCGGTCGACCGTAGAAATACCACGTTCTCACAGAAAACCGGCGTGAAACAGCGCTTGCGCTGTGTTTCGCCGAGTGAGTGAGTTTACCGGAGGCCCAATACGCTACCCTATTCCCTTCCCTACCCCCCCTATTCCATTCCCTTCCCATCCCTACCTATCCCTACCCTCCCCTATTACCCTATTCCCTTTTAAAAGGCCGGCAACGCACCGGCAGCTCTTCTGATGCTGCGAGTGTCCATGGGTGACGGAAGTTGCTTTCTATCAGGTAACCCGTTTGCTCGTTTGCCCCCTTATTTTATAAAAAAGTACACAACACATAATACTTTAAGCTTTTCTTGGAGGCTATCCAAAAGTATTTTGTTCATATTTCTTTGAAGGCTGTTATTTACTTAGATATTATTAAGTGCTCGCGTAGCGGATTTCAACGGAAGTAGCCAAGTTGAATGAGTTTGACTTCACTTTTCTGGAGACTACGAGGTGTTTTTCGCGAAGAAATTGAAGGGCCTTTGTTTATTTTCATGTTTTTGTTTAGTCTAGATTCTTCGCATATCTCCTGATATTTTTCTTAGACGAATTTCTAGTAGATTTATTATTTCGTTAGTTTCTCGTCAAATTTGGACGGAAAGGTTAAAAAGGGGTCGATTCAGACCGCAACGCGTCGCGTAGATATGCATTTCTAAATTTGTAATGAATTGACAGATCTCAATTGCGTGAGACGACTTGCTAATCATTTACGCATCGCGTTGCGGTCTGAATTGACCCTAACAAATTCTTTGTCTTTAGCGACGACGCTCAAAATATGTTTAAATAATATTTATAGAAAATATTATAACCAAATTTAAATCCATAGTATTAATATTATAAATGCGAAAGTGTGTCTGTCTGTCCGTGTGTCAGCTAACTCAGCCTCTCTGTCAGTTACCTCTTCACGCCCTGCCCCCCCTAGTATAGACAAGATGCAAGCGATTATCGTAAACGCTAACGCTAACGCCACAAAATGTATGGGATTTGACATTAGTATTCGCTAGCGAAGCGATGACTTATGTCAAATCGCATACATTTTGTGGCGTTAGCGTTAGCGTTTACGGTAATCGCTTGCCGCTTGTCTAGGGGGCCTGACCGCAGAAATTTGGTATGGTCTATAGAGAGATACTTTAAGTCCTGGGAAAGTACTATCAAAGAAGATACTTTTCATCCTGGAAAAATATAAGGTTTTTGGTGCCGCGGACTTTGCAGGTCATCTAGTTTAAAGTTATAAACTTAAAGATGTATCACTGACACATTTTTGTATATTTTGTAATATTGGTACGTATTGATTTTACTATAGGTACAGAAAAAGTTTGTTTGTTTGCATCGACAACTTTCCAAAACTACTATGCCTCTTAAAATAAAATTTATAAGACGAGAGCACACCATAACTCTATAGCGTGCTTGCGTGTAGTTTCACGCCCTTTAGCCAAGACGTTTTTTTTTATTGCATATTTAATGTATTGCCGATGAAAATGTATGGAATGATATAACACGAATTATATGTCGACTTTTTTCATCGAACGCTTATGTGAATTTCATACATTTTGATCGGCGATTCTACATAGAAGCTAAAAGGCTTGGCTAAAAGGCCAAGTTCAAATTCGGCACCTCCAGATCATTTCTTCTATGATTAGCATACATTCCTAGGGCCCTGCTATATGACACTCATAGTCATATAGCGTGTAATTGAGAACCCCAATTAGATTAGCCAAGAGGACCCTGACCGAGTTTGTGCCAAACAAGGCTAAATGGTCAGAATATCACCAATTATCCTATGGTAAGTATACGTCTTTTAATTAAAAATTTAGAGGGTGTCAACAAAAATAAGGTATTGCACAGCTTTTATCGTGGACTATGAGCGCGGCGACCGAATAAAGAGATTCCGTAACGAAAAACACCTAACACCCCGTGCTGGTGGTTGCAGCGTAGTCAGACTTCGACAGGGTGTTTATATGTGTGCGACTAGACGTAAGCGAATTATAATTGCATAAGTTGATAAAAAATGCTATATATGCTTTACCGTGGCGATCCCCGAGTTCCAAACAATTTTTTTAGTTTGTATTTTTTTGTTTCCTCTTAACACATTGAGTGCCAAATATATTTTCAGGTCATTATTGGTTCCCACCATACAAATGGTCATCTACGTAACATTACGTACTCGGCACCCTGTTTAAAAATGGCATGTGTGGTGCCACAATCTACGTAATATTGCGTACCGTATTCGCATTATTTTACGTACAAAACGCGCATAGGTCGCTACGTTTGTAAGACCGGACATCCGAAATATGGTTCTTGAAGTTTGGAAAGATTTTGTGAAATATCTACTGGGATTGAGAAGTTTTGGGAAGATTTAGTGAAATATCTACTGGGACTGAACTGTGGCGGTGTTACTACCACAGCTGCAGAAGCACCTGGACCACAAATACCGCCAGTACAGCCTGAACAAGTGCAAGCAAACAGCAACGGCGATGGGTCTGCTGCAGACCCATCGGCGTTGCTGCCTGGGCCCTTTGTACCTGCGTCGCCGGCCGTTCATAAAAATCGTATTCCGTTGAGAGATTTTCATTACTTAGAAAAGCTCCCAGCTACTAAGAAGGCTGTTCCAGCGCAGCCTTGTCGTGTCTGAACCAAAAATATACAACGAAAGAAGTCATCTTTCGTATGTTCCACTTGTCCGGAAAGGCCTACCTTGTGTGTTGTAAACTTACCACACTGATCCTCGTTTTGCATAATTTTATATAAAATTCTATTGATGTTCTTAGATGTTCCCTTTTATATAAATTATTATAATTATAGATATGTTTACATACTTATAAAACTAATTTTTGATCTCATTATAAAACTGTACTTTGGGCCTTCGAAGTGCCTTATAAGGTTTGTGATTAGAATAGTTTAAAAATAATAAAGTTACTTTTTTTCCATGTCATGTCCTATTTGAGATGCCAATGAACCTAATAACGTCCTTTCCAGGAGGCCTAATAATGCAAATACCCATTTAAATTGTATGAAAGTGCTACGTTGTATTACGTATTTGGCCCCTAGCATTACTAGTGCCTACGCAATATTGCGTAGCTGGCATTCCATGTGTTATACTTAACACATGGAATGCCATATGTTTTTGTATGTGACAACCACGTTTTTTTTTTCGGTTAGATCTAAACTCCAAGGACATCGATATGAAACTTTGAGGAATTGTAATAAAATTGTGCAACATTAATTTTATGGAAGTGACACAGCATTTATTGGCGAAATTAATATCCATATTATGAAAGTATGTATTAGTAAACCGGATATATGTATTAGGAAATGTGGCCTTTAGTTTTAGTCGTAAATAAAAGCCTTGATCTCGTTAGAAAAAAGAATATTTTGGATACTACTAAAGTATTTTTAACCAGGCCCATGATTATTATTTTAATACTTAAAAAATCTTACTCATTTTTTTTCCTTTTAATTTGAACAAACCAAGGTTTGATTGATGAAGTAGATATAAGTTGCAAGCAACTTATCTACTTCATCATCTGGCTACACATAAAACGCACAGTTCCTTTTATTTTAAATCATTTTTCTGGCCCTAATTCTTCTCCTCCTCAATTTATGCAAAAAACGGCAATTTTTTCACTGTTAATTGTCGTGTTCTTCCACTTACGTTTTCATTTATTACAATAGATAAACACTATACAAGGAGTAACAAAATAAAGTGTTATACTTTAGGGTATACGCATGTGTCCCTTGAATAGAGTTTACTGTAAAAGTAGCAGCGCTGAAAGAGCAACATTTTTTGGGATTTGTATAGGGAAGTGCCCCAGCGACATAAATTTGCCCATACACAAGTTTAATGCTTCGATCGCAGATTGTTGGAAATCTTTTGTTATTCTATTGTTGTCGCGATCACCGGTGTGTGGGGCTTGATGGGTTAAAAAAGCTCTTTTAGCGCTGCTACTTTGACAGTCATAAGTAGGGTTGCCACCCGTACTTTATAATAAGGTATTGTACGTTATTTAAGGTAATTGTACTCTGTACTTTATATTAATAATATAGTACGCGAAAATACTTTATTTCTCATAATTTGATTTCTGTTGAAGTCGTTAGTATTTTTTTCGTAAGAAAGTACGAAATTTATCGATTTATCTATCGAAAGATGCTCATTTACTGTAAAAACTAAAAAGCAATGAAAATATATATTTAAATATACTTAATAATAATAATTGATTTGAAGATGGTACGGTCACATACAAAGAAGAGACGATGCCTACGCCGAAAAGAAAGTCCTCAATATACCAAGCGGGTACAAGAGACCAGGAAGACCACCCGAAACTTGGTGGAACAACATCAAGAGAGAGATGGACCAGGAAAGCCTAACTATTGAGACAACCCAGAACAGAAAATACTGGCGCAAACGTACAGGGAGACCCGACCCCAGATAAACTGGGAACATGGGATGGACAAAGAAGAAGAATAATTAAAGAAAAATAAATTGTACTTTATTTTTATTCTGTGTACTTTATTTTTCTTACTTAGAGTAACCAACCTACCATCGAGGTAATTGATTCCTAGGCAGTTGAATGTCAATTCAATGTTAGCTGTGATCGGTTGGATGAGTTTGACTTTAAGCGACTAAATTATTTAGATCCGCCATCTGCCTAGGAATCAACTTCTCTGATAGTACTTTAAATGCAAAAATAAAAGGTGGCAACCCTAGTCATAAGTAAACTCTATACAGGGAGACTCATACACAACCTAAACTCTAAAGTATTATCCCATAGTTTTGTTTCACCCCGTATAATGTTTATATAACAATTTATATTATATTATACCTACATATTTTAAATATTTTTGATCAATATCAAATACAAAACATGTACCATTACGTCTTCTATTAAAATAGAGGAGTTTATAAGAAGAGGACAGATTAATAGACAGATAAGTCCAGAAGAAGCAATATTTTGCTAACAATTATTGTACCAGTCAAAATCCCAAATATGCTGATTCATGAGCTATCAGCGATGATACCGTGTTTTTCATGTGAGAACCACCGTTACAAAAGAGAATATAATGAGCAAATACATTATGAAATATCATATGAAATATCATTATTTCAGATCACGCATCCATAGTTAAAATAATGAAATTAATTAGTAATTACAATAATTATCACGAAACAAAACAGTAAGGATAACTATGATTATATCAATCACACCTAAAATATAATAATTGTACGTAAAATCATAAAAATAATAAGTTATTTCATTAACATACTTCTTGTTAAGCTTTAAACAAAATATACAAACAACAAACAAACAAACAAAAGCCGCAGACCAAAGCTCACATTGTTGTAAGAATAATCAAAAGTTTATCCCATATTAAAAATGCTATTAAAAATCAGAATAGCAGGATATTAATTAAAGAAACTTATAGATTGAAAATTCTCGCTTTCTTTCGTTCGACTTGGCATTCCACCGTTCCTAATTCTAGTTACCTGATAAAATATGAATTATCATTGTACTTAATTGTAACTTTAACTAATACAAAAATGAATGAAATACATTTGTTAAATTTAGTATATCTTTGTATGATTAAATGAGCTATAGTCAGGACAATTTAAGGTGGCACCAGCGGTCACTAACCTTTCTAGTCTTCCTAGACTAGAAAGGTTAGTGACCTATGTAAAAAATACTCGCACTACATAATATTGTTAAGTTAAGATTATAATTGAATTTTTGTAAAGAAACAGACTATTAATACAATTTCATCGTAAAACGTCTTGATTACCTCTTCATGATAATCTATTTATGAGTTTGATGTGATATAATTCATACTCTGTTCACATCGTGTATGTAAAATACGATATTGCCCTTAGACAAGAAACATCTGTCACTTCATTGTCAATAGCGGTTTGTATAGAAAACGAAATATTTTTTGACACGGAGTTGATGACCGCTACAGACAGAATTCCGCGATTTGATAATAATAATTGTTCAAAAGTTTTACAGTTGGCAAACATGCATCGTTTACATAGTTTAATATTAATTAAGACCCCTAGGTACAAATTGCAACACTTGAACCTTACAATTATCATAACACCGAATCGCGGTAAGTACAATGTCAACATTTTGCAAGAGCAAACCAAACGAGTCTTTATTTGATTCGGACGTAGGGTTGTCACTCAAGCGTCCGGAAAACGAGATACCGTCCGGTTTTTCCACTGTTTGCTGAAAAATACAGAGTAATGTTTTGAAAAGGTTTGTAGGTATACATACTGTAAAGTATAAACAGTATAAAAATAAAATAAAAATCTAAAGATTCAGATAGTTATTTAGCTTGTAAGGTGCACATTTAACTTAATTTGGACACGGATGAAGATGAATGTATAAAAAGAAATGTGCTTTGTTGTTTAATGTTACAGTCAGGTTTAATTGACAGAAAATAACGAAACGTAAAGTATTTACTAAACATGTAGAATATTTAATTTATCCTGTTCCTTTTTTGTCACAAAAACTAAAATATAATATATTTTTTCGTAATAGTGTTTCATAGTCATAACTCATAGGTCCAGTTTCGACTTTTAGCCAACTGGCTTTTCTGCGACAGCCCTACCGTCTGCGATGTGCCAATTGCCGGCAAACGCGATTTGCTCGATCAGAATAGGCTTGTTTTTAATGCAGGCAGTGCATGCACAGCGTGCGCTCGGATTTACCAGTGTTGGATCGGCAGGATTTGTGGAATTCGCCAGGATTTGTGAAATGATAAGGAGTTAGACCGGTGAAGTTTAAACACAATGGATGTACTCGGTGCTTACGTATTCACTTTCCTGGCGGTAGGACTGACCTTCGGGAATTCAGCGGGACTCATTGCACGTGAGTTTCATTTGTTTCAGCAATTTTCGGGACTGATCCCGATGTGTAAATAACTTTAAAGAGCTCCTAATCTTATTATAGAAGTGCCCATTTGTAAAATTCCTAACCTTGTTTTATTGGTTTTTGTCATATTTATAATGTGCAAGGAACGAATGTACTATTTAGTGCAACATTGCTCGATAGGAAACGGACTAACGAAATCGAACAAAGTATTAATAAGCTACATTGATGTTGCTTGACTTTTAATTTTTTTATAAATTATACTTAATTTTTGACGAGTTAATTTTTTTGACGTTTAGGTCGTTCATATAATTATTATTTTAACTAGTGAATATTCTAACTATATCGTCATAAAATTAAAGTTGGGACCGGAAATCATAATATGATAAAATATTATTTTGATAAAGTCAGTTTCTTGACAGCCGACTTTTTTTTTAATTTATATCAGCCATAATTCAAAGTTATTTTCTAATTTCAATTTTTTACCAACTTTCTCAGCAAATATTTTATTCAATTTTTTATTACTATTAATAAATATTTATGATATTATTAGTAAGTAATCCGTCAAGTTTTCTCGCTCTCGTCCTTGACCCAAAAGCGGTGCGCGCAACATCCTACGCCTTACACAACACGCTCGCATGAGTGCGTGGATTTTTTCAAGCGTGACACAAACTTTTACACAACCACAAAAAGAGTCTAATAATTCGTTAATTCTTCAAAACATTATTACGACTATGGGTCTATACAGACGGACCGCATTTCAACTGCAATCCAACTGCAAACTGCATTTCAAGTGCAGTTTGAATGCAGTTGACACGAATGCAATACGACTGCAATAGAACTGCAAACCAAACGCGCAGTCGGGTTGCAGTTCAGTTGCAGTCGGCGTGCAGTCGTGTGAACTGTTTGGTTTGCAGTTCTATTGCAGTCGTATTGCAGTCGTGTCAACTGCATTCAAACTGCACTTGAACTGCAATTTGCAGTTGGATTGCAGTTGAAATGCGGTCCGTCTGTGAATACCAATATGACGACCTCTCTGGCTCAGTGGTTGAGTGTGTTGTCAGCGCTCAAGCCAGGGATCGTGGGTTCAAATCCCGCCGACTGAACAAAAAGTTTTCTATGTTCCTGGGTCACTTATGTGTTTTTAATGTGTATCATATTATTCATATAATAAAAATCTTAAATATATCGACACCGGAAATATCACTTAACGTAAGGGACATTTTGGCGAAAATGAATTATATATATAATTGGATTCAGAATTTTGTGCTCTATCGTTTGGCATACTTGAAATTCATCTATCGTTAAAAAAATGTCCCTTACAGTACACATTTTTTAAAGTCAAGACAGGTTTTTTCCTAAAAAAATTAATTTAACGGACGTAAATATTTTTATGTGTTAAGAAATAACGTTAATGCTTTTAAAATAAAATTCAGTCCCTTACGTTAACCTTTAGCTTAGTACAATTCTCTTAAGAGGCTACCCTCGAAATTCTCATACATACGTAATACCAAAATCATTTTGTCATACGAAAATATTTAACATGTTTGAGTTATTTTTCAGCTTAAAATAGTAATTACCTAGGTTCCTGTACAAAAATTAACTTCAAAATATTTAAACACAAAAAAAAAAATTTGTGTACTTATAAATTATTATTTTTTTACTAAATTTACTACTATATATTTAAACACTAAAAAATAGAGTAAAACACTAAAAAATATATAAATAAATAGTAAATTTACTACAAAATATTTCAACTCGAAAAAATATTTTTTGGTATTTAAATATGTTGTGGTAAATTTACTATTTATTTATATATTTTCTAGTGTTTGACTCTTTTTTTTAACCGACTTCCAAAAACGAGGAGGTTATATGTTCGGCTGTGGATATTTTTTTTATTTTTTTTTTATTTTTGTATGTTCAACGATTACTCCGCCGTTTGTGAACCGATTTTCGAAATTTTTGTTTTGTTGTATTAGGTTTCACTCCAATTTGGTACCATGTTCACAAAAGTGGTGACCTGATGATGGGATCCAGGAGTAATCGAGGGAACTCCTCGAAATTTATATGGAAACATATGGTGATTTTGGTTTTATGTGAAGTGTACTAAGAATATGCTACCAAAAAGTCAAATATTGGGTCAAGGTATGGTATGGTTTCGAAGATGCTGAGAGAACTCCTGACTCTTTATAGATACACGTTTGGGAGTTTCGGCGTTGTTTTAAGAACAGAAAGCATATGCTACCATGCAATTCAAATTCATCATCATCATCATCGTCATCATCATCATTACCACGTCGTGTTAAGGTTACCAATGTCTCATGGCACAAAATAGATAATAGTACAAGGCATAGGTATGGATACAATAATAATAATTATGTACATAACAACACCAATTATTATAGGCTGTTTAATATACACGGCGGTCGGCGCCGCAGAGGCAACGGCGTCGCCGCGAGGCGCGCGGCGACGCGTGCGTAAAAATCGTATTCAAGTTCTAACTGGAATGTCAGGGCATGCGGCATGCCGCCAGAGTAGACAGAATGATAGAGTATGCCGACTTAGAACTGATGTAATTTTTTTAAGTTTGACGTATTATGACAAAAGTCGTCGCTAGGGTCGTAACCTACAAATTTAGTTGTTTATATTTTGGCACATGCAAAGAAAACTGTCAGAATTCAATTTCAAAATCTTATTTTTAAAATTAAATTATACCAGCCAGCGCGCCAGCTTTTAACTTATCCTGGCGAAACCCGAAAGAAACGACAGATATTAATACTCGTCAGTCTCTTAGCAGTCGAAGTACTGGTAGTTATGTCTATTGTGATGCCGCGCTGCGAGCATTTTGCAGCACGTGTTCACTTAGATCTTTTTAAATGTATTGTTTAAATTTATCTATCTACCTGATATTTGGGCCTTGGGGTATGCCGTATGACTCATATCAGTCTTAACAAATTGTAATAAGATACGTAGAATATACGCAGTACCACCGACGACCACTTATAAATTCGCGGACTATGACGGAGGTCAACTTAACGTGAACGCAGATTTGGCCGCATCGCACGCACCGCAGTCGCCGCATTCGGAATTCTTTATATGAAGTTATAGGTAAGCTCGCATACCTACCTACCCGCGCCGCAGTCTTCGCAACTTCATAATAATATGAAGAATTGCGAATGCGGCGACTGCGGTGCGTGCGGTGCGGTCAAATCTGCGTTCACCTTTAATAACAATTATACGAGATCAATTACCACTCAATATTATGATTTATGTTGTCAATTCAATGCTCACTGCTCACACCAAGCTCACTGTTGAGTTGTCAGACGTCAATTGCTTACAAACTTTCAACAACACAACGAAAATCTGTTACAACTACCTATATAAAACTTCTACGTACAAGCGATAGCGCGACACAGGAGCGCCTCAGTGACATCTAGTGAAGACAATATGAAACTATTTTTTATACAATTTGAATTGGCACTAACAGTTTACCTACTAGGTAACTAAAAAGAGTGAAATTATTATTTTTAACAAAAAATTAAAACCGACTTCCAAGGTAAAAACTATGTTAATAGTAAAAAAGTATTAAATAATTTTTCCTATCTAATATGTAGTGCTTTTTCCCGAATTCGGCTAAACTTCAACTATTTCTGTACTCAATCTTCATAATTTTGAAGTCGGTGCCAGTTCCAAAAGTTTCAAATTTTCTGTCAAAGAAATAAAGATTCAGCTATATCTGGTACCGACTTCAAAATGATGAAGATTGAGTACAGAAATAGTTGAAGTTTAGCCGAATTCGGGAAAAGGCACTACATATTAGATAGGAAAAATTATTTAATACTTTTTAGTTCATATTATAAGGATGCTATTAATATAGTTTTTACCTTGGAAGTCGGTTTTAATTAGTGTTTAAATATTTAGTAATAAAATTAGTAAAAACAATTTATACACAAAAAAAAATTTTAGTGTTTAAATGTTTTGAAGTTAATTTTTGTGCAGGAACCTAGGTAATTACTACTTTAAGCTGAAAAATAACTCAAACATGTTAAATATTTTCGTATGAGAAAATTATTTTGGTATTACGTATGTATGAGAATTTCGACGGTAGCCCGGCCCCTTAACATGTCCTTTACGTTAAGAATTGATACAATATAATAACTGTCATAGCTTCAGTAAAATTTGTCCCTTACCTTAATCTTAAATATCATTTTTCAAGTAAGAAGATAATTTTTTTGGCACCTACTCAATATCCGTAAAAGTTTAAGGTTTTCTATAAAGTTTTAATGTTTTAGCTAAACCTTTAGCCTTTAGGTATACACATGTAATGCGGTCAATTGTATATAGCTAGTATTAAGGATGACAATACTCTCCTGGCTGCAAATGAAATCGAGATGCAAGAACTGTTTTAGAGAATGAATGATTAATAACTTGGGCCTCTCAATTAATAAAGGAAAACCAAAAACATGGTCATAGACAGAAGCAACACTCTGCCTTTGACTGGCACGCTAAAATTGAAAGTGGTTAGCAAATTTGTCTTTGATCTCTACGAACAACGGCTCCTGTTAACCAAATAGAAGAATAGAAGAATTGGGATGACTAAGAGCGCCATGTCTCAAATGCATAAAACCTGGCTTGATAGGAAGATTTCGTTAAAAACCTGAAGGAAACTTGTGCACATACTCATATTCTTCATCTGTCTTTAAGGATCCGAGACATGAATTCTGAAGTCTGCAGACCGCAGACGTATCGACGCCGTCGAGGGTGCTGGAGGAAAATGCTCTGAATTCCATAAACTGCTTTCAGAACCAACTCATTCATTCTGGCTAAACTAAACATAAAAACAAGGCTCTCTACCATCCGTCTAATAACGCATCTTAGAATATTTCAGGCACATTACCAGAAAAAAGCAGGAAACCTTGAAACTTGAAAATAATACTTTTTGAATCCATGGTATGGAAAACTCATGATAATTGGCAAGATCGAGGGGAAAAAGACGGCGGAGCCGCTGTCTCATGCGTTGGTCTGATCAAATCCGTACCACACTTGAGTCGACTGTCTGCGACGCTCTTCGAGTGGCCGATAATAGAAATAGCTGGCGTAACACCATAAAAAGGAAGGTCATAGAAGGGAAAGGTCAAGACTGGGCACTGGCGAAGCAGCTCTGACAGGTGCGATAAAAGAGAGCAGTAGCTCCTGATAAGGTGAAATGAGAAGCTTAATGCCAGGTCAAGAACGAACATTTGGACTTGTGGTGTGCGATCGCTAGGTCACGTTCACAGAAAGAGGCCGCAGAGAGGAACAGGGAGGAAGATCCATCTTCCATTCGGCTCAGGATACAGATTTCGGTAAGACAAAAGAGCAGAGACGCGGTTTTGCAAAGTTCCACCTGGTCTAAAGGGGCTCTGGGTGTAGATGGGAACAGTCCCGGTGCCAAGGGAAATGCTTCAATCTGTCAAAGTTCCCTTATTTTGCTGGATATCCTATCCCTTATGTGGTAGACCAGCCAGTCGTGGTGGGCTTATTGTGTTAGATTTTAATATATTACATCAAACTTCCTCCAAAGCATAGTTTTTTTATGTCCCTTACAGTAGATTTGTGTCGCAGTTTCATATTAAACTTGATGCTTACTTTAATATGGCATAGTTGACATTGAAAAATTTAGTGCTGTATGGGACAAATAAGCAAAATTTTTTAATGTAAGGGACATGCTATTTTCTAAACGCGTAAATTTACGAAAATATTTTTTTATAGTTATATAGCCGACAAAATTCTAAGAAACTTTGCCATAAACACCTTTAAGATCGGACTAAATGATAAAAAGTTACAGACGAATTTTGAAAAAAAAGTTGTTTTTTCGCTCTCCTGAAAAATCGTGTTTTGTCCCTTACATTAATTGATATTTCCAGTGTCGATATGTATAGTCAGTATAGTATAAAAGAATTAAATATATTTCCGCTGTCTGGTACCCGTAACACAAGTCCTTCAGGTGTACAAGTACTTAGCACGGGGCCAGACTGACGTGGTCTGAAGCGTCCATAGATATTAATCTTATCTTATGTATAAAATTCTCGTGTCACAATGTTAGTCCACGAACTCCTCCGAAACGGCTTTACTGATTTTTACCAAATTTAATATGCATATTCAGTAGGTCTGAGAATCGGCTACTCGGTACTTTATATATTGATAAGTGCATTTGTTGAATAAATAATAGTAAATTATTACAACCTGAGACTGACGGCGACCATTGTTTGTGCGACGGGATAGCGATCGACGTTGCCACGGTGACGTACTTATTTAGTCACTTAAATAAAATAATATGGCAAATTTATGGCAAAGCAACGTTTGCCGGGACAGCTAGTATTTTTATAAAATTTTCGAAAATACGCTCTCTTCTTGAAGGTTTATCTATATCTATACATATTATAAAACAAAGTCGCTTTTTTCCCTCATGTCCCTTTGTTCCCTTTAATCTTTAAAACTACGCAACGGATTTTGATAATTCTTTCAGTGTTAGATAGCCTATTTATCGAGGAAGGCTATAGGCCATATTTTATAACGTTAGGAGCGAAGAAATAGAGGAAAATGTGGAAAAACGGGGAAAATTATTTGTAAGGGCTAACTTGAACGCGCTAATCTCAGGAACTACTGGTCCGGTTTGAAAAATTATTTCAGTGTTAGATAGCCCGTTTATTGAGGAAGATTAAAGGCTATATTTTATCACGCTAAGGGTAATAGGAGAATGTGGAAAAAACGGGGGAAATTATTTGAAAGGGGGAAATTATTATCTCGAGATTCTCGAACTACTGGAGCAATTCTTATGTTATTTGGGACAGATAAGAAGTAGACCACGTGAAAGATCATAGGCTATCGATTTTAATCATTTTTTCAGTGGCTATATTATATTTTATACCCGTGCGACGCCGGAGCGGGTCGCTAGTTTCTATAATAAAATAAACCTTCAAGAAGAGAGCGTCCCTCTTATAAGGCCAGCAAGTGGCAACGTACCTGCGACTCTTCTGATGTTGCGAGCGTCCATGGGCGACGGTAGTTGCTTTCCATCCTTTCCATCAGGTGAACCGTATGCACGTTTGCTCAAAATTTAATACTGAAAAATGTATATCCTCGGGATCTTTTTAATCTCGAAACTCTTCCATTCAAGTTACGTTCGATAATTTTGGAATCGAGATAAGAAATAAAAAATACAAAAGTGTGAAGAAAGTCAACTTCTTCATCATTAAGTACCATGACAAAAAGGGTCTGTTACACCTACCGATTAGAGTGCCGAGACAGTGACAGACAATTTGATTGGCCAAGAGCGATGTCTTTCTACCGCCTCGCTACTCTACTCTATAGGTGTAACTAGGCCTGTAGCGGGGTACATCAAAATATATCAATTCCCATACATTTCTGATTCAAATTTATCGGATCTTCTTTGTCGTTTTCTTTATTACTGAAGGTCGCGCCTTGAAAAGTTCCCCTCTACTTTAGTTGTAAGCACTTTCATTTTGTTCGGTCTTCTGCTTCTCTAAGGGCGGCTGTTATTTTCAGTCCAGTGAGTGTCGTAATTTGGTGACACCATCAGGTAGGTGATCGACCCGTGGGTCACTTGCCTTCAATTTTTCCCGTGACTATTAGCTTTTCGAGGTTCTGGTTGCCGGCGAGCGATGTGACCAAAATAGGATAAAATTCTCCCGTAACATGTTGTCGACAGTCTAACTTTAACGCTGAGCTGAAATTTATCGGATACAAGTCACCAAAATATCCAGCTTTGATATCGATTTTGAAATAGTCTCGATCATAAAATGCAATCCAGATTTTGAAGCATCGAAATACTCAATTCTAAAATATAGATCTTATCTGTTGTAACTTGTAATCATACGATGATGCCCTATAGTCAGGACAATTTAAGGTGGCACCAGCGGTTATTGACCTTTCTAGTCTAGGAGCTATGTGAAAAATACTCGCATTACATTCTGTTAACTTTAGAATAAAATTGAATTCTTGTAAAGAAACAGACTATTATAGTTTCATCGGAAAACGTCTTTGATGCCTCTTCGTATGATAACCTCCAACTATTTATCAGTTTGAAGTGATATTATAATTCAACTTACCCCAGGAAAATTAAACATTTGACCTCGGAATAATTCGCATAGAGCTGAAAATTGTTAGAGACATTAAGTACACCATCACAAATAAAACCTCAATAGGCAATCCTCCTTGTGCAAAAATTTTTATTCAAGGTCAAATGTAAGAAAATGAGGTTTTTCCTGTTTATTATTTAAATGGTACATTTTATCCCAAAAATAGATAGGACAAGAGTGTAGATTATAAAATTCTCTACAAAAAATATATTTATACTTTTTTTTAAGACCTACCATTCGTTATTAAAAGCAGGCGTATAGTTGGGAAAATCATATCTATGTACTTATATTATAAAGCTGAAGAATTTGTAGAATTACTGGTTCGAATTGAAAAATTATTTTTGTGTTGGATAGTCTTAGATATGGAAGAAGGCTTTAGGCTATATAGCATCACCCTGCGACAAATAGGAGGGAAGAAATAGATGAAGATGTGAAAAAAACGGAGAAAACAATTTGAAAGGGCTTATCTCACGAACTGCTAAAGCAATTTTTATATTATTTGGCACAGTTATAGAATGAACCACGTGGAGGGACGTAGGCTATTTTATTTTTGAGGACAATGTACGGTTTCCGTGAAATTTATAATAAAGGCTGGCAGAGCCACGCTTAACATATAGTACCACATACTAGGGTTGTTTGACATGTTATCAGCCTGACATACTTCTGAGTGCCTTGCAAGCGTGCTGTTGCTCTTTTCGACTCGAGGAGATAAGATTTGGTAACAGTAATAAATCACGCAGAAGTATGTTTGGCTGTGAACAGCCCTCGTATGTTGTAGTACAAGAAGTTCCGCTCCGCACTGTTAATTATGTATTTCACAGAAACCGTACATTTTCCCGAAAAACAAAATAGCCTATGTCCCTCCACGTGGTCTATTTTATATATGTTCCCGAAAAACAAAATAGCCTATGTCCCTCCACGTGGTCTATTTTATATATGTGCGAGTGCTCGACGGAAGGCAACATGTTTGAACAAACCGCGCATCATGTTCTCTGGGAGTGCAGTCTCTGGCAGGACGAAAGAACTACTATGCTAAACAACCTATTCTGTACATCTGGAGTCGCATACTACGGTGATCTCGTGGACAGCCCTAGAAACTTCCGTGCCTTCAAGCGTTTTTGTCACAATTATTATTGGCAACAGTCAAACACAATAAACTCCAATATTAACTTAGCTTTAGCTTAGGAGTCACAATTATTAACCTTATTTCCGTGGTGCTCCCCCTTAAGTTCTTTGACTTTCGGTCATTGCAACTTTGTGCTGTCTCCCGCTTTTATGGGGAGGGAAATTGGAATCTTCCTACTCCTCCTATTTTCTTCTGATTAATTTCGTTGCGGGTCCCAAGACAGTTTTAGCATGTCCCTCGGGCTCCCTGAGATCATATCAAAGGGTTTTCGTGGTTGGATACCGCTGTCGATCCTGGCGACACAGGAGATACAGTGGTGGGAATGTGTGGTGGGCCAAAGCCCGTTTAAAAAAAAAAAATGTGCCAAATAACATAAAAAATCCTTCAGCAGTTTGTGAAATAAGCTCTTTCAAATAATTTTCCCCGTTTTTTCACATTTTCCTCTGTTTCTATGCCCCCATTGGTGGCAATGTGATGTTATGTAGCTCAAATCTTCCTCGATAAAATATAAGACTATCCAACGTTAAACGAATTTTTTAATTCAAACCAGCAGTTCCACAAATTTTTCAACTTTATAATATAAGATGTATAAGTATGATTTTCCCAAACTTTAAACCCGCAAATCATGAGGAAGGGTTAGTCGTATGAAAAAAGTGTCTGAATATTTTTTGTAGATAATTCTATGATCTGCACTCTTGCCATACCTATTTTTATGATAAAATGTACAGTTTGGAAAAAAAAAACGGGAAAAACATCATTTTCATACCTTTGACCTTGAATAAAATTTTTTGCACAAGGAGGATCGCCGGGGACTTTTGAGGTTTTATTTGTAATGTATTTAACGTCTCTATCAATTTTCAGCTTTATGCGAATTATTCCGAGATTACGATTTTTTTGCGTCTAAATAGACCGGGTTAATTGTGTTCACATCGTGTATGCAAAATACGATATCACCCTTAGACTAGAAACATCTGTCACTTCTTTGACAATCGCGGGTATAGAAAATAACAAGTATTTTGACAGGGAGTCAATGACCGCTACAGACATAATTATTCCGCGATTTAAGAACAGTAAAGGTATCGATAGTATGATCAATTAAAGTGAGATCGAATTGTTTCGATTCCCGATTGTGTCGGGAGTGGTCGCATCATCATAAACACTTAACAATAAGCAACACATAATATTATTTCTTGCTACGACTATTAAAAATGATGTATCAGTGTTTTTGTATCGTAATCATTATAATTGTAAACCTCATAAACGTCAACACTATTATTATAATCATTACTATATTAATCATTGTACTTGCAAACTACGTCTTTAACAATTATGTCTTTTGATGTTCATACCAATAATTCAGACTTCAGAGAATCCTTATACTTGCTTATATTTAAAATGCGAAAAGAAAAATTTAGTAATATCACGTAATACATAAAGAACTAAATGACGCCCGTATTGCGCCAAAATTCGACGAACCGTACATTTTTCCGTAATAAAAAATATCACGTTATGTCCTCTCCCGGGACTCAAAGTATCTCCATACCAAATTTCAACAAAATTAGTTCAGTGGTTTGGCCGTGAAGAGGTAACAGGCAGACAGACAAACAGTCATACTTTCGCATTTATAATATTAGTATGGAAGTATGGCTAAGGGCTTCGTATCGCATCGTAATGTAATTTTGATTATTTTGAATTTTGTCGCTAATAATTATTAGGTATATGCGAATTCGCAGTTATTTATGTATTCCCATTCATAACTGCGGATTTGCATCGCATCGCAAATACCTCTCTAAAATATGGGTCCTTCCCGTTTCATACCACAAATTTTTCATACCGCGGTATGAAACAGCGAAGTACTGTTTTTAACCGACTTCCAAAAAACGAGGAGGTTATATGTTCGGCTGTGGATATATTTTTTTTTTGTATGTTCAACGATTACTCCGCCGTTTGTGAACCGATTTTCGAAATTTTTGTTGTGTTGTATTAGGTTTCACTCCAATTTGGTACCATGTTCACAAAAGTGGTGACCTGATGATGGGATCCATGAGTAATCGAGGGAACTCCTCGAAATTTATATGGAAACATATGGTGATTTTGGTTTTATGAGAAGCATCCTAAGCATATGCTACCAAAACGCAATATTTTGCACCAAGGTATACTATGGTTCCGAAGCTACTAAGAGAACTCCGGATTCCTTATAGATACAAGTTTGGGAGTTTAGGCGCTGTTTTAAGAACTGAAAGCATATGCTACTATGCAAATTACATTCATCATCATCATCATCATTACCACGTCAGGGTCACCAATGTCACCAAATTCAACCTTATCTCCAGAGCATAAGGCACACATTTGACATTACTCCTGAGAAGTTAAAGTTGCTTCGATAATGTAACATTCTGTTCCACTTCGCCGAGATATTCTGGAAAATAACCTAATTTCAACCTTTTGCATTGCGTTTAGCGTTCATAGTATAATAACGCATCGCATCGCATATCTGCCAGGGCTGTCAAGCAAGCGCGCGGCGGCGTGGGCGCGGGCCGGGTACTATGCACAGAATACAAATTACTCACGGAGGTACTATGTGCGCTGCGTGTGCTTGTCGCACATGTCGAACGAGTGCCAGCCTATTGAAACTAGTCCGGTGACCGGCTACTTAGCACGTCACACGTGTTCACTTCGATTTTTTTTAATGATTGCTTAAAATTATCTGCAGGCTGCAGCTGATATTATAATATTTTGTAAGTGTGACTGTAATAAGATACGTAGAATAATATACACGTGTATTATTCTACGTATAGTACGCGTTTGCTTACTAGGTAAGTAAAGAGTGAAATTATTATTTTAAACAAAAAATTAAAACCGACTTCCAAGGTAAAACAATAATAACATCCTTATAATATGAACTAAAAAGTATTAAATAATTATTCCTATCTAATAGTGCCTTTTTACGAATTCGGCTAAAATTCAACTATTTCTGTACTCAATCTTCATAATTTTGAAGTCGATGCCAGTTCCAAAAGTTTCAAATATTCTGTCAGAGAACAGAAGATTCATCTGGTACCGACTTCAAAATGATGAAGATTGAGTACAGAAATAGTTGAGTTTTAGCCGAATTCGTAAAAAGGCACTATTAGATAGAAATAATTATTTAATACTTTTTAGTTCATATTATAAGGATGTTATTATTGTTTTACCTTGGAAGTCGGTTTTAATTTTTTGTTAAAAATAATAATTGAATTGCCTGTTTCATACCGGCGTCCGAAACAGCGAAGACTTTTTTGAGTTATTCGATTCGTACCGCAGCGCAGATTTTAGTACAGTCAAGCTCAAAATATCTATACTTAATATACCTATAAATTATAAAATTCTAAATTATTTTATTCAAGTATTTATTATTATTAAATTATTATTTATTATATAAATTATTTATTATTATTTTATTTCATCATTTAAATTATATAATTATACAGGGTGTAACAAGACTAAGTGATATTACTTTAGGGTGTGTATGAGTCTCGTGTATAGAATTCACTGTGAAAGTAGCAGCGCTGAAAGAGAAACTTTTATTTCATTTTTGTATGGGAAAACTCGTCGCGCTGGGACGCTTGCCCATATAGTCATATTACAAAAAAATTTTTGGCCTTTCAGTGTTGCCACTTTCACAGTGAGCTCTCTACAAGGAACACATACATACCCTAAAGTATTATCACTTGGTTTTGTTACACTTTGTGTAAATTCATCCCAGAGAAACCAAATATTGGGCCAAATTTTGGAAAAAACAAATTTATTGATGGTATACGAAAAGACTCTAACTATTACTGTGCTTTATTAAAAAACCTGGTGATGTAAACATTTCAAAAAGATCATCACAAGCAATTGAAATAAATCAAAGAATACTTAACATCATCCATGGAATATTAGTGGATGAAAATTAAATAACTTAAATAATTAATAATTGCTTAAAAAATTAAGGATTTAATAGTAATATTAATGAATATGTAGTTATTTTACTTTTTTAATTATTATACTTTTTAGGGTTCCGTACCCAAAGGGTAAAAACAGGACCCTATTCAGGAGACTTCGATGTCTGTCCGTCTGTCTGTCTGTCTCCAGGCTGTATCTCAAGAACCGCTATAGCTAGAGTTCTGAAATTTCCACAGATTGTGTATTTCCGGTGCCGCTATATATACAAATACTAAAATAAAAATAAAATTAATATTTAAGGGGGGCTCCCATACAACAAACGTGATTTTTTTGGCCTTTTTTGCTCGTAATCAATAATGATAACAGGTAGGCACTTGAAACTTTCACGAAGGCCTTAAATATAATTGTACTTTAATAATTAATAATAATATTTAAATAAAATAAAAAATTAAGGGGGGCTCCCATACAAAAAACACAATTTTTGGCCTATTTTTGCTCTACAACGGTACCCTTCGTGCGCGAGTCCGACTCGCACTTGGCCGGTTTTTTTTGTTTATGTTGTTTTTAATTTTACGACTATGACTTTCAACAATTATGTACTTAGTTTTAAGTACATTTTTATTCTTTTTGATAATTTAAAATTTTACGACTGTGACTTTATAGGTTAGGTTATTTTTTAACCGACTTCCAAAAAACGAGGAGGTTATATGTTCGGCTGTGGATATTTTTTTTTTTTTTTTTTTTTTATTTTTTATTTTTGTATGTTCAACGATTACTCCGCCGTTTGTGAACCGATTTTCGAAATTTTTGTTTTGTTGTATTAGGTTTCACTCCAATTTGGTACCATGTTCACAAAAGTGGTGACCTGATGATGGGATCCATGAGTAATCGAGGGAACTCCTCGAAATTTATATGGAAACATATGGTGATTTTGGTTTTATGTGAAGTGTACTAAGAATATGCTACCAAAAAGTCAAATATTGGGTCAAAGTATACCATGGTTTCGAAGATGCTGAGAGAACTCCTGACTCCTTATAGATACACGTTCGGGAGATTCGGCGTTGTTTTAAGAACAGAAAGCATATGCTACTATGCAATTCATATTCATCATCATAATCATCATCATCATCATCATCGTCGTCATCATCATTAAGGTCACCAATGTCTCATGGCACAGAATTAATAATAGTACAAGGCATAGGTATGGATATACTAATAATAATAATTATGTACTGTATAACAACACCTGTTTGTTTAATACATGGCGGTCGGCGCCGCAGAGGCGACGGCGTCGCCGCGCCGCCGCGCCGCGTGGCGCGTGGCGGCAGACAACAGATCGAATACTTTACTAATTACTTTATAAAATTTAAATAGACAAATAGAATTAAAATAAAGTTATTTTAAAAAGAGCATTTACACAAAACAAAGTCATTAAGTGTCTTTTTAATCAGTTATACTTATTAATCGATAGATGGCGCACTAAGTATCGATTTGAATTCTTGATTAAGCGCTTATTCCACTTATCCTAGCTAGGAAGTCCTAGCTAGGGTCCTAAAAAATTTAGTCAAGTGGAATAACATTTAGAAGCTAGGATCCTAGCTAGGATCCTAAATCGGAAAAAATTTAGTCAAGTGGAATAACATTTAGAAAGCTAGGATCCTAGCTAGGACTTCCTAGCTAGGATAAGTGGAATAAGCGCTTTACAAGAACAGAGCTGTCAATAATTATGATAATATTAAATATTATGAGTAGCTACGCTACATCCTATGCAAGCTTATACAATTTTTTATCTGATAGATCCTTCGATCGTGGAAAAACGAGACACAATAGCATTTCTATTGTTATCTCAATTGCCGGTGACCGCTTGGGGCTTGAAGCATTAAAATTGTTAAATTACTTAGCACAATCTGTTCACTTCACTGATAATATATGATTTTGTGAGTGTGAGTTGTGACTCTTGACAAATTGTAATAAGATACGTAAAATATACGCGAAGGTTTACCTACTAGTGTAACTAAAAAGAGTGAAATTATTATTATTTTTAACAAAAAATTAAAACCGACTTCCAAGGTAAAAACAATAATAACATTAATATGAACTAAAAAGTATTAAATAATTTTTACTATCTAATGGTGCCTTTTTCCGAATTCGGCTAAACCTCAACTATTTCTGTATTCAATCTTCATAATTTTGAAGTCGGTGCCAGTTCCAAAAGTTTCAAATATTCTGTCAGAGGACTGAAGATTCAGCTATCTGGTACCGACTTCAAAATAATGAAGATTGAATACAGAAATAGTTGAGGTTTAGCCGAATTCGGAAAAAGGCACCATTAGATAGTAAAAATTATTTAATACTTTTTAGTTCATATTAATGTTATTATTGTTTTTACCTTGGAAGTCGGTTTTAATTTTTTGTTAAAAATAATATAGTGTTAGTTTAATTTTAAAGTTCTATGTGTAATATAAATCAAGCTGTGATTCTATTGTTGGAAATCTGATGGTAAGTATATATATTTTTTGATTTTGAAATAAATGACATTTCTTTATCCATACTAATATTATAAATGCGAAAGTGTGTCCGTCTGTTTGTGCGTCTGTCTGTCTGTCTGTCTGTCTCTTCACGCTCAAACCGCTGAACCGATTTTGCTGAAATTTGGCATGAAGATTGAAGATACTTTGAATCGCGGGAAGGGACATAGGATATTTTTTGTCCCGGAAAAATGTACGGTTCCCGCACGATAAACGAGTTTTGGCGCAACGGAGTTGCGGGCGTCATCTAGTACAAAATATTTTTTAATTTCTTCTCACATACACTTTTCATGCACTTTTTCCACTTTTATTAATTTATTTTATTTCAATTATGTTTCACTCGACCGGTTTCGATTCACACCTGGATGATGATTTCATTTGTATTTTTTTGAGTTGGACAATCAATTAATCAAGTCGATTATTCTTCAGTTAAATTTCTTAATATTTGTATACCATTCGATAACTTATGCAATTAAAAGCAGCTTTTGTTATAAAACCACTTTCATAAACGCAATATTTAATATACCTATCGAACAAAGTTCTCTCCCGATGCGTACAAACTACGAAAGAGTGACGTCATTCTTTCGTTGCACTTTGTTTGGATCGTTTCGCGTAGGTTTATTTTATGAGATGTTTGAATTGTCATATCTTGGTGAATTTTTAAGCTATCGGAGTCATTCTTTCAGCGATGTTTCTATTTTTTAAGGGTCTTTCAATTACCAATAAGATAAAAAATATGTCATCATGCCTATTAGGTTCGTTTCGGTATAAGAGTAGCTGAGCTACTAAATTTTGTTTTATTCAAGTGCAAGTTCTACAATTAATGAAAATGAAAATACTAACATTTCGCTTGTAATGTATGAGCAAAACTCTCTTAAACATTTTGAGAATAGTATCTATGAAAGTTTGTGATACTTAAAAATATATTATTGCTTAATTCTAACATTTCACTTTGCTACTAGCCTTCGGATGAAATCCGTAAAATAATGAGTTTAAGCATAATATTATGGAATTTTGCAGATGATCCAATGTAATGAAAATGCAATTTATTGAATTGTGGCTAAGGCCTTGGAATAGTCTAGTGATTGCCTTATAGTCCGTTCAAAGTTGTTGTACTTCTTAGATCTTTATGCCTAGGACATAAGGATCATTTACATTAAAACAGCGGGGTAAAATACCATTTCACTTTACGTTACTTCGTTAGGGAGTGGTGAGTAGTGACTGGTGCATAATTTGATAAATTATACATAAAATAATATATTGACGTTAGTTGTATGTGTGTGATATAGTGTTAGGCTTGATGGTCGGCTTACAGTAATCCAAATTATTATAATAATAATATCTATGGACGCTTCACACCACGTCAGTCTGGCCCTGTGGTAAGTACCTGAAAGATTTGTGTTACAGGTACCAGACAACGGAAATATATTTTATACTTTTATACTATACATATATTTAAGAATTTCAATTATATGATATTATTATTTGTCTGACAAGAAAATATATGTTTCATGCCTTCGACTGGCATGTAAAAAACAGTCGTCCCTAAGTCCTACGTGTGATCTCTCGTTGGTCGAGTCAATTTATACCTTAAAATGTAATTGGATTTTGCGTAATTTGATATAAGTTTGAACTAAATTTTTGAACGCAAGTTGTCCAAGTAGTCTGTTTATTTCAACTATCGTCAACAATATTCCTTTTTAGGGTTCCGTACCCAAAGGGTAAAAACGGAACCCTATTACTAAGACTTTGATGTCTGTCTGTCCGTCTGTCGACTGTCCGTCTGTCTGTCTGTCTGTCTCCAGACTGTATCTCAAGAACGACTATAGCTAGATTTCTGAAAATTTTACAGATTGTGTATATCTGTTGCAGCTATAACAACAAATACTAAAAACAAAATAAATTATATATTTAAGGGGGACTCCCATACAACAAACGTAATTTTTTTGATATTTTTTGCTCGATATCAATAACGGCAATAGGTAGGCACTTGAAATGTTAATAATAATATTCAAATAAAATAAATAATTAAGGTGGGCTCCCATACAAAAAAAAACACATTTTTTACGTATTTTTTGCTCTATAATGGTACGGAACCCTTCGTGCGCGACTCCAACTCGCACTTGGCTGATTTTTTACAAAATACTTCAAGCGACAGTCAAGTTTCATAATATTAAATTACTCTTGCAGTCTGTATGTATGTAACAAAATAATGATTAAATCTATTTATAGCCGCCATTAAAAGCCAATTTTAATAATTAACTTTTTTACATCTTAATATATATAAATCTCGTGTCACAATGTTTGTCCTCAATGGACTCCTAAACCACTTAACCGATTATAATAAAATTCGCACACCATGTGCAGTTCGATCCAACTTGAGAGATAGGATAGTTTAAATCTCAAATTATAGTCGCAATTTTATTTTATTGCAAATTATTTGTCTATAAAGAGCGACCATTGTTTATGCGACGCGGGTCACGGGATAGCGATGGACGTTGCCATGGTGATATACTTATATTTTTCAATAAAATAATATGGGCGATATACTTAATATAATATGGCAAAGAAACGTTTGCCGGGACAGCTAGTATTACTATAAAAAGTGAGGTAGGTAAGGTGTACCGTGTACGTTAGTGATAATATTCAATTATTATAATACCTACAGATTATGTAATGAACATTCATATTATGAATACCTACTCGGTACAAGCAATCGTATGCGACGATTTATTTAAGGCGACGCCTTAAGCCAAGCTAAGGAATCAAAGTTCATTGTCAGTATTCATCATGTCTTTGTCTTTGAACTACCCATAGTATAACACGATTGGTCAACTCTTATAACACAGAATAATCAATCAAAAAGACCTCTGTAAAAAAAGGGATTCTAATTTTGCCCTTTCCATTTTTTGCTGTTCCATTTCTTATTTTCTATGAGAGGCCTGGCCAACCTCTCATAGAAAACAAGCAATCTAAAACATATCCAACACGGTTTTAACGCGGCATCACTTTAATAGAAGCGCGCCGCTGTTTCCATATTTTGTGATGCCTGTATAATCTCGCGGTGTAGCGGCCAAATCGTTCGTTCGCGCGCACATAGAGTAGGTATGCAAAATATGAGGACCGCTTTCTGTGAATGGGCTTGAACTCAGAAAAACATTCAGATTATGATTCTGAATGTTGCCATGATTGATTCTGAATGTGGTATTGGTCAATTATTTTAGACCCCACGCAGGTGTAAAAATTGATTAATACTTCAGTCGGAATTTCCAGGAATTGCTATTGTATTCTATTGTTGTCGCGATCACCGGTGCTCGCGCGGGGCCTGAAGGATTAATAAGTATTAAAGAAACTGTAGGCAACAACCCATAAGTTTTAAACATGCATTTTGCTAAAATTATTAAATTTTTTCTTGAAATCGATTGTATCATTTACCATTTATAATTTATGTCATAAACTGAACAGACAATAAATTATAGAACTGATAACATCTTTTGTGTTAAGGTATTTCCTTTCAAATAGTTCAGCACTAATCTAAAGGTAACAAACTATTAAAGTTTGGATCTGATAATTTAGTCATAAGTTTATTTTATGATAAACTATCTGGATGGAAGTAATAGTAACTTTAATGTAGGGAAACGCAAATTATGAGATATTTTCATTGCAATTCCATACTTATGTGTCTACATGTCTTTCTCTTTGAAGAGGTAATCTTCACGTCCAAACCCCTATAACGATTTTGCTGAAATATGGTATGGAGATATTTTGAGTCCCGGAAAAATACATAGGATACTTTTTATGTCGGGATTTACAGTTCTTGCGCGATGACCGAATTTCGGCTCTACGGAGTAACGATGCCTTCTAGTATACATAGTATACATATTATAAATTATAACATTAAATATATTATCTAATTGTTTTTACGTGATTCGAACCTAACCTAAATCGCAGTCACATTGAAATTCATTGTTCATCTGAAGAGAACTTAGATTAAAATATCTAAAAGAAAAGTGAAACGTAACAGTAACATCGCGCGAAAAACAAAACAAGTCATCGACAAAGATATCCTTTTACCAAGTTCTAAATCACAGCAATGTCGTTAGTGTATCATTTTTTTGTATTGTGACATATCAACAAGTACACAATTATCCTGATTTCCACCGACCTGCTTACTAAACTACATTATTTCTATTTCCACAATTTGACCCAGTTCAACATCTTCATCCCACTTTCATAATTTCCACGGGACAAATCCAATAATTCTAATAAAACTAGTTCGCCAGTTATTTTCTAATCTCCATCTTTACCATGTCTCCTAGCCATACATTATGTAGGGCAACATAGATGAACGATAAAAATAATATATATTTAAATTTCGACCGTAAGGTATAATATAGGGTGTTACAAATATATATCTAATACACGCCACTTCCTTGTATGGAGTTGACTGAGAAAGTCTGTGAAATTCATCACTGGGACACCTGACCATACAAGTCACAAAAAAATTGCTCTTTCAGCGCTGATACTTTCACGGTGAACTCTACATAAGGAACACAATATTATACACAGTACACACCCTAAAGTATGATGATATTGTTTTGTTTCACCCTGTTTAACGGTACATTTCATTATTAACTAATGATCAGTTTTAAGACTTCTTTCTAAGGATAATACATTTTTTTTAAAAGGACTATAATACTGACTATTCAATAATAGATTTTGGCTGATACTTGGAACTACCAGATAAGCATGCAGGTCCAGCTGTGGTAGAAGTTTCTTGACACAGTAGCTAATCAAAAACATTTAGCTAGACAGTAAAAATCCTATTAAAACCCATCAGAAACCGGGCATCATTCTAACAGCATCAAACGAATTTTGTTCTTAAACTCCTTGCCTGTTTTTTTTCTAACCTGCCAGTTTTACGACGTCAGGCAAATTTTCGAGCGTCTTTTTTCTAAATTCCCTTTGAACCGCAATTCGATTTTCGAACATTCGTAATCAACGGACTCGCAGTCCGTAGACTCAGTTCGGATGTACGAGTTCAGCATACTAAGCAACTACACTAATCTTTACCTATCTGTTTATATTGAAAGCATTATGTAGGAAGGCCGAATATAGGAAGGGTCAATATTGATTGTAGCTTTTATTCTATTGCTTTTTATTTTACTCGTGTTAAGCAGGAGATTTAGTTTCAATTGGACCGTAATTTTTACCGATAGACTAAAAATGATGCATCGTAAATCGTAGTGACGATATCGATAAATTTAATATAAAGTTATTGATTTCCTAACTATTTCTAATTCGGCCATTCTCCGGAGAGCAAAATTTAGGTGTCCCGGGCTTGTATACTCTGTAATATTATCTTATTCATATATATGTAATATTTTTAAACGATAGACAACATAAGTATCTAGCTACAAACTTAAACACAGGCTTCTAATTTAAGTAATTCAGACTAAATTAATTGAAGTGGTGTTCAAAAACCATGTCTTTTTAATTACCGTAACGTGTCCCCACGCCAACTTGACCTCGAAACTTGATTGTAATTTTTATAAAACACATATTTAATTTAATCTATTCATGGTTTTAAACGCTTATAAACATTGGCCATCGCATTGCAAAATATCGACTCAGTAGGCTCAGTCTATAAATAGTTATCATGAAATAATCATTTCTCCGATCAAAAGTTCTAATTACCGTTACACATGCTGCTTTCGGATGCCCACCAAAAATATCAGGACTTGGCACATTACGAGTGCACGGGTCGCTTCTCCTTAGTGTGTACCACGACCCATCAGCGTTCCCAAGTCGTTAATGTTAGTGTGCCGCCGATAAAGCACGTTAGTGTCTAATTACCGTAGCTGTGTTTACAAACTTGTCTAATTACCGTAATCTTTAGTTTTAAATTATGTTTAAATTAGATTAAATATTATAAAAAAAATAACTTAGGATACTTTTTATTCCTGAAAATGTACGGTTCCGGCGCGATAAAATAATTTTCTCGCAAAGGAGCATTAACTATCAAGTTTACTTTTTACAAGTACTCAGGTCAAACACCTGTTTTCTAGATTTTGTAGAGTTATGTGCAGATAGGCAATGAATTTAAATGCATTCAGTGAAATTAGACTAATATAGATCTAGTTGCGATTACGTTGTATACGTATACTATACAGTATACACTATACAGCCGCAAATGTTCTACGTACTGGTGCGTGAAGACGGTTTGCAAACCATTAGACAATAATCATACCTCTAATTATTATGATCTAAAAATTACTACTCTAGTTAAAATTATACTGTAGTTATATACCGTGTATTTATTTAAGATGATGCCGCGTTAAAGTAAAAAACCGTGTTGGATATGTTTTAGATAGCTTGGCCGGGCCGACCTCTCATAGAAAACAAGCAATGAAACAGCAAAAAATGGAAAGGGCGTAAGCGACAAAATGGTTTTTGTCGTTTAATTTAAAAATGTTAAATACATTTCATATAAGCTATGGACAAATTAGTGTATGCTTGAACCAAAATAGGAATCCCGTTTTTTACAAAGGTCTTTTTGATTGATTATTCTGTGTTATAAAAGTTGACCAATCATGTTATACTATGGGTAGTTCGAAGACAAAGACATGATGAATACTGACAATGAATTTCTTAGCTTTAGTGATTGCTGAGCAAAATCGATATCGCTACAGCCAAATTATCAAGGCGTCGCCTTAAATTATTGATTTGTTTCAGGAAATTACTGACATTTTATTTCGTTGAACCAACATAACTTTCTTTTTTTAAATAAAGTATTTTGTTTCTTTTTGTCTGATGTATAATATTACAACTGTCCCTAAATTTAATCCCTTTTCCAGCTGACTTCATTCACCCCTGCAATACTACCGATTCGGAATGCCTCATCAAGTCGACGCAGGAGGCCATCCCGGAGTTCTCCAAGGGTTTGCCCAATCTTGGTGTGCCAGCACTGGACCCCTTTGTGATCGACGAGCTGCCGATCCAGCTGCCTGGAGTCAAAGTCACGTTCCTGGATGGAAAGGTTACTGGATTGAGGAAGTGTCAAGTGCTTAATGTTGAGTAAGTTGAATTTATATACTACTAGCTGTCCCGGCAAACGTTGCTTTGCCATAATATATTTGCCATATTATTTTATTTAAGTGACTAAATAAGTATGTCACCTTGGCAACGTCGATCGCTATCCCGTCGCACAAACAATGGTCGCCGTCAGTCTCGAGTTGTAATAATTTACTATTATTTATTCAACACTTATCATATATAAAGTACCGAGTAGCCGATTCTCAGACCTACTGAATATGCATATAAAATTTGGTAAAAATCAGTGAAGCCGTTTCGGAGGAGTTCGTGGACTAACATTGTGACACAAGAATTTTATATATAAGATTATCTTGATGTAGGTGCTATCAGAGAAGTTGATTTCTAGGCAGATGAGGACCTAGATAGTTTGGTCGCGTCATGTCAAACTCAGCCGACAGATCACAATAATTAACATTGAATTGACATGAACCGACCAAATGACGTTGGTTCGTCAACTGCCTGTTGCTTCTATGGTACATAATAGTTCTTACCAAATCCTCAAGATCTCCCATCCACTCCATATTAATCTTTTAAGCCCCATAAGGACACCGGTGACCGCAACAACAATAGAATACAATAGCATTTCCAAGAATCCCCAATCGAAGGATTAATGTGCAACAATAAATTGTGGCAGCTTCTCTGTAGGTTGATTCACAATTCAGAACATACCACACGCTTACTGGTGTACGCTGGGCCTGGTCAACAATGTGTGCCCATTGTTTATTGGCTGTTTAACAGGGAAGTCGTTAATTCCGATTCCGAATCAAACATTGTGGATCCTCCTAATATTGCTAGTATCCGCAAGTCAGCAAATACTCTGGGTCTTTTACAAAATACAAACTTACCTCTTTTAATTGACACTCAAAATTATACTTGTGCGTCTAATTTTCAGAGCATATTTGGAGAAAAACATATTCATCTTAGAAATCCGGTGTAACATAACAATCAAAGGAAAATACACAGCCGTGGGCAGACTACTACTATTCCCAATCAATGGAGAAGGCGATTCCAAAATCAAAATTGGTAAGTAGTTTTTATTTAATTATTAAGATTGCAAGACTGCATAACAGTATAATAGTCTATGAGAAATATTGTTGAATCATTGTTTTGAATAGAATTTGACCGTAAGTTCTATGAAAACAGAACATTTTTCATTGAGTAAAGTCCGATCAATTATTGTAATTAAGTAATAATTGTAGCGCTTAAGTGAGGAAAACATTCGATAGAGCAGAATATACATTCTAAATTAAATGTAGAAAATTTTGGTACACGTTTCAATTCTTGTAATTTTCAAGTTAATAGCAGCGTTTTACCCTGAAATAAAACGCTTATTAAATACTTACCTTATTTGAAACATAATAATTGAGACAGGCACATCCGTTTCCGCACATTTTACCTCCTTTTATTTCCTGAATGTTGGTAGCTCTGTCAACCTTGGCGCCATCATCGAGCAGGTAGAGGGAGAATTCCCGCTCGACTATGATCATTGAGTCGAAATTACACCAGGCAGAAATAAAAAGTTATGCTTCAAATAAGATAAGAATTTAATAAGCGTTTTATTTCAGGGTAAAACGTTGCTATTAAGCACTTGACCGTTATTTGAAGCATAATAATTGAGACGTATTTGTTATCGCCTGGTGATGATGGACGCCAATGTGACAAAATGTTGTTAGACGCCAATGTGAAAATAAAATATAACAATATAAAATAAAATTCATAGTATTTCCTTTTAGGAATACTTCAAGAATTTTATAAATGAATATATATGTGATAGAATAGACACATCTAGTGATCAAAAACATTTTCTTACACAATTATTACACCAAAAACTGACTGACAAGTCAAAAATACAACTTATAAAAGCTTTGATATGGACATAATGAAATCAACTAAAGGAACAAAAGAATTCCTTAAATCGTTAGAATTAGATGAAATTACTTGTTTTTTGTACCGATTTCCAATAACTGCCCAAAAATATTTCATCAATGGATACATTTCTATCCAACTTTTAGCCACAGCTGATCGGACGTTAGGTACCTGGTAGTTCAGTTGCCTCAGACAAGTTACTTTTGATCCAGCCAGCTATTACAGTTTTAGAGGTGGTAGATGGTTTTCCTCGCAAATTCGTTAGTAAATTGGCACATCTAGCTTCGCTACTCGCTACGCCTGCGATGAAGAAAAAGATTTAGATTAAGATGGCATTTAAGCCAATAAACAGCAAGGTTGCTTATCACTGGGATTGCTTAAAATCTTCCAGCTAGATTGCCTAGAATCAGAACTGTTCGTTTTAGTCAAATTCTTTAATGTGATTATCACCACTGTAAGAAGTGTAAGATCATGTACACGTCTGCCCAACGAAAACAAAAGCAAAATATCTGTATGTCTAGAGGCTGCAAATAAATTACTTACATCAACAGTATAAGACTTCAAAAAGTTTTGAATATAATATGTTGTATAGGCTTTTTCAATGCAATAGATTTTAACATGTTTTACCAAAACTTAAAGGGCCAGAAATCTCCATATCAGACATGGTAGACATTACCTATTTATGTATGAAAATAGTATTATAAGAGAGTTTATATACTTTATATCTATCAAATTTTGCAAGGACTGTGGCCGTCGGCTTGTGAGTATCATATCTATGTAACGGACACCAGGATAATCATATATTCTAGGCAACTTTATAAGTTTTGAGAGTAGAAGGTCGCCATGATAATAAGTATAATAATTTTATATGGTTATCATCTCAGCCTACAAAATTTTTCGACCACCCCCATATTTCTATACTTCCAGGGTCTTTACTGATCTTTGGAAGAGGGAAACCGTTGAAATATCGATTAGGCCGATATCCAGATCGCGAATCGTATACGGTGCTGCTGTTGCACTCGACTTGAGATCTGCTCGCCAAAATACTCCTTCCTAGCGTGGAACCACTAAGAGATAAATTCCTGGCGCCTGATTAAGTGAGCTAGGCCTTTGGGTATTAAGGTGGGGGAAAACACCCTGGCTAGGGGCCCGGGGGTACACCTGAGAAAAGGCATCGTGATATAAAGCTGCTTGATCGTTCAAGTCGAGAGCTTCGGCGGAAGCAAATAGACTGGTCACAGATACACCGAGTTTTCTGAACTTCTCCGTGCAAGAAGTTAACAGATTTGGGAATGATCATGGGTGTATCCTGATGGGCATCTGACCTGGTGCGATCCTCGTCCCGACTCGCGAATATAGGTTCTAGTTGTTCGATTGTCGCTCTGCCAAAGAACTGTCGAGCGAGCGAGATTCTGGTGCTGACCTCGGAGAAAAAGAGTGCTAGAAGCTCTTTCTGATTGCAATGCATGAAATTTTCTTGTGCTGACCATGTCCCCGTTAAGGAAAGGTGGTCGAGTTGAGCACCCCAAGCTAGGTCCGATGCATCTGTTGCCAAGCAGTGCGGCGGTGGGCTCCAATGAATGGAAATTGATAGATGATGACTTTGCAACCACCACCGAAGATCGTCGCTAAACGTAACGCTTGTCTCGGTAGAGAGCAGCGATTCAGGAATGCAGGCTTTTTCATGTCCATGAGAAGAGACAAGAGAGCTCGGTAATGCAGTCTCCCCTCGGAACTATGGAACTGGCGAAGTCAGGAGACCGACGATGCTCTGCAAGGTCTTTAGATCTACCAGACCTTTGTCAGGACCCAGGACAGGTAAAATCTTTTGTTGAACTTTTGACATTTTCTCGCCTGAAAGAAGCTTTTCGTTTTGAAACGTGTTCCAACAAACACCTAGAAATACCAGGTCTTGTAAGTCTTTGAAGCAAAATCTGGACATGCTCCTGTAGGATGATTTAGTTTTAATGAGCAATTAGATAATCGTCTAAATAAATGATGATACGTAGAACTTGCTCTCTGAGGGTTTGTACCCAACCCAATTGGTCAGGGAAGCTAAAACCTTCGGAGCAGTGGTGAGACCAAACGCTAAGCAAGTCATTTGCAGCAACTGACCCTTGTATATCAGACGTAGGAACCGTCGGTGCGATGGAGCGACTGCCAGGTGAAAATAAACTTGGGACAAGTATATTTTGCAAAGCCAATCTTTGGGTTGCAGAAAAACTGTCATTAGTTAGATATTTATGAGCTTGAATGGCTGAGTTAAAACATAATCGAGTAGAGTGGAAAGATTGGAAATAGGACAGCAGGACCCGTCGACCTTAGAGACCAGAAACATTGTCAAAATTAAACTTGGCGAGGGGCTGACAACTTCTAGTACACCCTGGAGTATCATTTGACGAAATTGGAGAGACATAATATCCTCTACTACGACTATAATGATTTTGGTTCAATTTTTGATTGAACCGAGGAGGTTTAAGGAAGGGTATGCGGTACCCTTTTACAATATTTAACAGATAACCTGGAGCATCTAGGCGCTGCAAACGGCGGTAAAACTTCAAAGTTTGACCCGCTCTGAATTTTTGTTTGTCAGTACTTACGTTTTTTGGCATTCCCGAGGTCCGAAAGAGTAGCGGCACGTTTACGGTTACTTCTGCCGTGGTAATTCCCTCGAGCTCCTCTCGAGTGAAAGGAACTTCGTGCATTACCAGGCATTGACCGTGGTTCAAAATTATTTCTTTGTCCCTGCGCGGGACGATTGTAAGAAAAGCCTTGCACAGGCTGGTGAGCATGGGAAATGTGCGAGCAAGCACAACATCCATGAGGTACCCTGCGCGGGTATATAATATAACTCTTAGCCTGCCCCTGCGGAAGTAGGCTAAGCTCTCGAGTAAAAAGTACTTCGTGCATTGCCAGGCATTGACCGTGGTTCAAAATTATTTCTTTGTCCCTGCGGGGGACGATTATAAGAACAGCCTTGCGCAGGCTTGTGAGCATGGGAAATGTGCGCCTGCCCGGAAATACCCTGCGCGGAAATACAACTCTTAGCCTGCCCCTGCGGGGGGTGGCGAGTCGAAACTGTTGCTGCTAGAACCCGCTTGCGCAGCGGCAGCAACATTATTCTGACTATTCGCAACAAAGGTTTTGCGAGCTCCCTCAGTCTTTTCGAGTAGTGACACCAGCAACTCGGAATTAACTTAGATAAAATGATTGCAAGAACTGGGTCGCGAACGAAATTGATAATTGCATCTCATTTGAAAACCTCAGCTCTACGACCACAAATTAATTGAAGTAAATCTGACGTTGTGAATTGTGATACAATTCCTAACGGTCTCATTTAAATCTTCAGGGGTCAAGCTTGAAGCGTGTGACCATTGTAACAATTTCTTAAGAGCTGTAAGAAAAGATTGCAATGCTTTGCGCTGCTTAAGTACGCAATATAATAATGCCGCGTATGATTTGTCCACGTGAGACAGATTTTTTAGAAAATCGAAATATTTAAGCTCATCATTGACCTCTAAATCGACAAAAACTAATGTATGATTATTGATTATATCATTTTAAGATTTTTGAACTTCAGAATAACGAACTTCTGACCATTAGTTAGTAAGTTGAATATAATTTAATATAGCCAAAAAACCCCGGAGAAGTTTTCCGAACGGGCGTATCTTTAAGTTTTGTTTCAATTTCAAAAACAAGATTCGGTTGTAAAGAATTGCTAACGGTCGTTTCATTTACAAAAACGAGATTCGGTTGTAAAGAATTGCTAACGGTCGTTTCATTTTCAAAAGCAAGATTCGGTTGTAAAGAATTGCTAACGGTCGTTTCATTTTCATTTGATTCGCAATACAATTTCCGACTGACAGTATCGTCGATGCAATAATTATCTGCATGACCTTGAAAAAAAAAGATCGGTTTTCGTAAAAATAATTAACCCTTTTGTTTATTAACCTCTTGAGTTAATTTAGCTAAAGGGTCGTCACGGCGCTGTCATTGTTTGCCCCCCTTTTTTTTGTGGCGGCGGCGCCCTCGATTTACGTTTGCTGTGTAAAGTAGAAGTCGATGGCGAGCTCGAATCATTTGTGGAACTACAACTACTAGATGACCTTGCAAAAGAACAAGGCTTTTTATTAACTGCATTAGAGGGTAGTTTCAAATCGTTAGCTGGTGTCACTACCGAATCATTAACAAATTCACATTCGTTATTCATTATTAATAGCTACCTTAACCTAGGAAAGAACACAAATTACACAAGAACTTATCTAGAAAATTGCAATATTTGTAAATTTAAATGTAGTATTTAAATTTAAATTCGTTATCAAAATAACGATACGAACGATAAAATCGTTATTAATAATATGAAATATTCATCTTTGCATTTTGAAAGAAAAAAGGTATGAAAATATAACTTACGTGAATTACCACAACACTTGAAAAACGGTAAAACACAACACTGAAATTATTTCACTTTTTACATAAATTATATAACTAGGAGTTATATAATAAGGAAGTGTATACGTAATGGCTTCTGACCACGACTGTGCGGTGCGGAAAACAAGACGCCAATGATCATAGTCGAGCGGGAATTCTCCCTCCACCTGCTCGATGATGGCGCCAAGGTTGACAGAGCTACCAACATTCAGGAAAGAAAAGGAGGTAAAATCTGCGGAAACGGAAGTGCCTATCTCAATTATTATGCTTCAAATAACGCTCAAGTGTTTAATTGTTCACTAAGATCAACTTGAAATAAACCACCTCCAGCAATAATTTAAAAATATTATATTAATGTATTAAATTGTCAACTATTAAATGTTACAAGTTTATCTTTATTTTATATCTTTATTTTATTGCTGTCTTTATAAAAAATATTTCCCTAAACAGCTTAGTTTATTCAAAAACAACATAAATGTTATGAATAATAGGATAAAATCTAAGCACTAAAAATATTTATATTCTCTCTTGCCTTCCACTCTCAACCGAGGTTCTGAAATGGATCTCGTCATATCTTCGTGGGCGCCAACAGTCGGTACGCATTGATCAGTCTGCGTCATCCTGGTGTGATCTCGACACTGACGTCCCCCAAGGCGGTATTCTCTCTCCTCTGTTCTTCTCACTATTTATTAATTGTGTTACTCTCAGACTTCGCTGCGCGTATCATTTGTATGCAGATGATTTTAAACTTTATTGTCAAGCAAGCGTTGATAATTTGACGAGGGCTATCGACGAAATTAACAAGGATCTTGATGCCATTAGGGACTGGTGTAAAAACTTTGGTCTATCAGTTAACCCTAATAAGTGTCAAGCTATCTTACTGGGTAGCCCTCGTAATATATGTAGGGTAAATGTAGTATCTCTTCCACCTCTGTCTTTGACGGCTCTGTAATTAATTTCAGCTCGAGTGTAAAAGATCTCGGTTTACACATAGACTCCACTCTCGATTGGCAAACACAGACAGCTTCAGTTTCTCAGAGAGTCACAGGAATTTTGCGTTTGCTTTACCGCCACAAAAACTTTTTACCGACACACATTAAAACACAGCTGGTCCAGTCTCTTATATTTCCCATTATAGATTATGGTGATGTGTGCTATTTGGACCTCAATGCTGACAAGCTTGACAAATATGACCGACTCATCAACAACTGTATTAGGTTTATATACAATCTCCGGAAATATGACCACGTATCTTCCTATCGTACTGAGCTGCACTGGTTGCCTGTACGACAACGTCGTTCAGTGCGAGCCCTGTGCATGCTCTATACACTCCTGAACTCCCCTAATTCTCCTGCTTACCTAAAGTCACATTTTCAATACCTTTGCGATAATAACGAAAGAACCCTCCACTCCTCATATAATGTTCGGCTCGGTTGCCCATCTCATCGCTCCAGTCTAGTCCATTCTTCCTTCCACGTCCAGGCTTTTTTACTGTGGAACGCCCTACCTCCGGAAATCAGGTTAAGCCCAACCAGAGAAACGTTTAAACGTAGAGTCCGACTGCTCTATCTAAATAAATTGGCAGAATCATAAGACGTTTAATACAGTATACGTTACTCAGTGTTTTATATGGATGTATGTATAAACTTATGTATATATTATGTATAATGTGTATATATTGTATAGGTTATATATTATAATATGTTTAAGTTATGTATTATATCAATCGCTATAGTAGTATTATTATGTAAATATATGTGTAACTTGATATGTATACTATATTAGTATCTTTATTTTATTGTTTAAATTCCATTATTTATTTCTTGAATGTGTATTTTTCTCTAAACAGAAAGCACCTGTGTTTTTCCTTTCAGTTTTGTCTCTGCTACCACCCAATGGTTGACTGGTAGAAAATGCCCTATGGCATTAAGTCCGCCATTGTACATTGTACATAGAGTGTAAAATAAATAAATAAATAAATAAAAATACAATCTAAAATATCCATTTAAATATAAAACTATAAAAAGAAAAACTTGCCCAAGTCGTCCCCATCTGGCAGAGTACCCAGCAAGCTGACAGCATTGCCGCGTTGGATGGCAATTGCTATCCGCTGTGCCAGGTAGCTCCCAGCTCTGGGGTCTAGGATGGCTTCAACAAGCTTCTTAGATATTCCTTTAAAAAGCCCCCCCCGACTCCATGCGCCTAGAGTTTCCACCCCAAACGGTTCAAATATTAAATAAAAATATTTTTACCACTCATACCGTTGGTATGAGAACGAAGAAAACGAAGAGAATCATGAGAATCTTCTAGTAGATATTATTAACAAAATCACAGTTAAAATCATTTAACGTATGTGCAATCTTGTTTATTGTTATTTTATTGCATGTTTCACGAACGTTACACAATAATAACAATTTAATACAATTTACATGATTGCTCGTGTGAGCATACTATTGACTTATTTTGATGTGCAATATGAATAAAAATTACTTAAAATTGTTATAATTTGAATCAACTAGGTTAAGCTTAGATTTAATGTTTTAGATTATGCAGTACAGGTGTGTCTAATATGATCTTAAGTGCGATTTATAATGGAGATCATTCAAAAGATACTAATTATGTTATACATACTTTTAATGATAACCAAACACGTAAAAACTTGACCATTTGGTCTCATAAATATTATAAAAACTGTTTTTTTGGGTTTTTTTTATGAAAAAAATTTGTAGATTTTCTATAAAAAAAAAAACATTATTTTACAGTAAACTCCGTCATAAAACTGAACATCAAGACGAAATATTTCAAAGATGAAGAGGGCAGGGATCACTTTGGGATAAAAAACTACAAGTACAGCTTCGACTACGGCGACAGAGTACATTACACCATCAACAACCTGTTCAAAGGAAATCCGGAGTTGAGTAAGTACCATCGACGAAAATAATTCATAGGCCTACGTCATTTGGTTGGTTTATACAATGTTCGTCGCGGTCTGCTACGTCGGTTGGGTTTGACATAACATGACCAACCTTACAGTCGGGGCATTTTAATAAGCCACATTTGACATCTGTCAGATTAATCTCCATAGTGAGGTGAGCTGCGTAAAAACATCGACCAAAACGAATAAATCGATACGGACTTGAAATAAAATATTTGAATTTTATACGTTTGGAACAAATTCCTGTCCCATTATTAATTTTTCTTTTGCAAATTCAAGGAGCAAAAAAAGACAAGTACATAATTTACAAAAAAATGCATTTATTCGCTTGAATTATAAAAACTGTTAAATTTAATATTATCATTATTAATTTCACATAAATATGTGTTACTTTTCACAACGTGGTTATTAATTTACGGGGATATTTCGTTACAAGTAATCAATGCATCGATACTATTTAATTGCTTTCGATTTTTAGGGTAACATCCCTAGAGTTTAAAAAGAAAAAGGTCAGCTGACGTAACATTGTAACGACGTGCAATTATTAAGATCAGAATTTGTTTATTACGTTTAGAATTGTTTATCAGTAAAAGCAAATCGTTAAATAATTCGTATCGGTCATATTTACTATAAATATGTAATCGTAATTGAAAAAAGTTAATCAATTGTGCAGTTATAACAAAATGAAAATATTTATTTTTTATGCACGTCGCTACAAGGTTACCTTGTACAATTTTGATGAACTGTAAAATGTGGCCTATTAAAATGCCCCGACTATAGGTCTGCCATCTGCCTATAAAACATTAAACAATGACATAACAAACAAGCTATCAGGGCCCCCCCGCTACCATAATTTATGTGCAATGTGTGCAATGAACACGGGCGCCATCCTCTAGGGCAGCGGTCGGCAACCTTTTGGCAGACAAGAGCCACAAGGTGACAAAACAAACTAAAGGCGGGCCACAGACCTAATTAGAAAACATTATTTTTGATATACATAACTTATTCACAAAACATTCACGGGCCGCAAATAATACGTTCACGGGCCGCATGCGGCCCGCGGGCCGCGAGTTGCCAACCGCTGCTCTAGGGGCGCCAAATCGCCATCTTGAGGGGCGCCGAAACCAAGGACCCAAAAATCAAAACCTAAAGGGGCACCAAAATCCTTTTTTTGCACACAGGCGCCAGTAGCCCTTACGGGGGCCCTGCAAGCTATGAAATAACTACTATGAAACTACATAATAATAATATAACTTCGACTTACCAAGGACATGAAATCCTCTTAAAGATGACTTTGAAGCATCGTTAGAGACACTAACCACGTCTTCATAATTGGCACGTCTTGATGATTGGCAAAAATATAAAGACTGGGATACGTAGCATTTTTAGGTGGATACTTCTAATAACATTACTCATAACAACTCATATAATATCTGTGCACGTTGGTGAAATATATACCTCTTACATCTAAATCAAAAATACATGCTCCCTTTCTTTTTTTTATGAAATAAGGGGGCAAACGAGCAAACGGGTCACCTGATGGAAAGCAACTTCCGTCGCCCGTGGACACTCGCAGCATCAGAAGAGCTACAAGTGCGTTGCCGGCCTTTTAAGAGGGAATAGGGTAATAGGGGAGGGTAGGGACTGGAAGGGAAGGAAATAGGGGAGGGTAGGAAAGGGAATAGCGTAGGGGATTGGGTCTCCGGTAAACTCACTCACTCGGCGAAACACAGCGCAAGCGCTGTTTCTCGCCGGTTTTCTGTGAGAACGTGGTATTTCTCCGGTCGACCGGCCCATTCGTGCCGAAGCATGGCTCTCCCACGTATAAAACATGTTTTCTAACAATTTAAACACAAATTTATCAAAAACAATTTAAAGCAGGAAAGTTTAGCTAACATGCATTTTGATTTCACAAGCAGAGTTGGCAGACTTTTAATACTGAACATGTTAATGCAATAAAAAACACATTCATAAAGGATGCTAGCGACACAACTTTTCCCGTAGAGTGTGATTCAATTTTACGTACGCGGTGTCCGCATTTCGAAAGTCAGTAAAAACTACTCAATTAGATTTCTCATAATTCGTTACGTATTTTGTACTAAATTCTTGTCGAAATATTTTCTACTCGTGTATATTTCTTGTTATAATAACTTTATTAATCTTAAAAAAACGATTTAATTTACTCGTGAGTTGTGACAAATAGTTAATAAAACTATCACATGATAGTAGTTGAAACTCGAACTCCAAAGCAAAAGCTATACGATGCCTGCTTTGGCACGTTGGAAAAATAACAAAACAGTCGAAAACCATGGACCTTAATTAATAATTAATTATACACTGCGTAATTAAAAGATCTGAGTAAGAGACTACAAAAATCTACTTTGCATGAAATTAAAATTACGTTACCATAATTATGTTATAGGTCTACCAGAACCTGATGCCAAAAAGTGAGAAAAGAAATTGACTCTAGCAATACCGGGGTAATTTTAATAAAACATTTTGATCCTTTTTTTGTCCTTATCGCGGCTGATTATGTGTGAGAAACATGCAAATATAAAAATTTATCCAATGAGAAAGGACATTTTCTGAAAATCTGTCATCCAAATTTGCCATCAGATCAGACGTAATAATTATGGTAACTTAATTTTAATTTAATGCAAAGTGGATTTTTGTACTCTCTTACTCAGATCTTTTTAGCCTTTAAAGTTTAATAGTCTTCTAAATTTTTTCAATTTATTTTTCAGGTGAGACAGTGTTACAATTCCTAAACGAAAACTGGAGGGTAGTCACAGAAGAATTCGGTCAACCCGTGGTAGACTACGCCATGAACGTCACAATAGATACAGCGAGAAAATTCTTCTCAGCGGTGCCCTATGATGAACTGCTCTACGTACCTATCCCTAAATACTAGATTTATCACAATGCCGATTGGTTGGACCATGATATGATTGACAATCCGCTGGCCCCGAGCAACAAAGCGGTAAACGCCGGTTACGCCCTTTTTAATGTTATTTGATTTTTAGCTTCTCTGAGTATTAGTTTATCACCCCTATTTATTTCATATTTTTAAAATAACATTTTGGGTATAATAAATGACAATAGCTTTATGGAATGGAAAATTCTCTTATGGCTAAAACTGTATTCTTGCATTACTCTATGAAACATAACTAAAAAACCGGTGAAGATACGATACAGCTAAGTTTTCCCTCAAGATTCCCCAGAAGAAGGGAGTAATCGGCTGGTACGCTCGAAATCTAAAGGGAAACGTAGCGTCGTATTATGTTCAGATTACAATCGTAAAGTCGATTACAGTCGTCGATTTGGTGCTTTCATAAAGTCAATAAACAATGTTGCAATTGAAAGAATATCGCTTATTAGTTGTATTATACATTTTTTCAATTATTTCAATAATTTTTTACACTATTACAATTATTTTGATATGGTTAAATAGGTAAAAAAAATAACTTTCATATGACACTTTAAACGTTTGTTTTGGACCACTGTACGCTGCACTATATACAAATTAGCTTATTTTGTCTCTCCTGAACAAAACGATTTTTGATATGACGCCTTTATTGCCCGGGTCCAACGATTAACTGCTCCATGATTGTCACAAATACGCAGCAATCGCAAGGAACAAAAAAATTGGACAGTTCAAAAATTGCTTGTCTCTTTTCCTAACATACGAAAATTGTTGGCTGAAATGGACGATTTAAATGGAATAAAAATAATGGTAGATGCCTAGCTGGCTTCTAAAGATACTTCGTATGAAACAGATGCCGATATTTTCGTCTGCGTGTAAAGACAATCCGCTGTAGCTCAAAAAATCTGCATATTCTGTTGATTATAATATTATACAGTACAACAAATACACAATAATTAACAATCATTGGAAATATTATGATCGGAGGCAATCATGGCCCAACTTATATTGGCTGTATGTAATAAGTATATGCGCAAAGATTCGTTAACAACGTAAATGAACATTTTATATAGACTGCAGAACCGACATTTTCATGTTAGTTACCTATTGTAGTCAGGGATCACAAGAACAATTTTTTTTATTACTATCAAGCTCATTTTTGTAAGAAGCTTCATTTTAATAAGACGAACAACAATTTAATCTGCGAAAAATCTCGAAAGTGGTAGCTAACAGAGATAGAAAGAATTGTTAAACAGTGTTACTCTTAAATTACATAACAGCTATCAATATACAAAAAATCAGCTGGTTAGGGTTCCATTTTAGGACCATCAAGTCACAGTATGAAATCCTTTCTATCTCTGTTAACTGTAACTTTCGAGATTTAAAAAGATTTTAAGATAAAATTGTTGTTCGTTTAATCAAAATAAAGCTACTCACAAAAAATTTGCTTGATAGTAATAAAAAAAATGTTCTAGGGATAATTGACTATTGTTTTATTTTGAATAAAAAAAATGTTAGTTTCATTTACTTACTGTTATAGATTCATTTTCATACAAATTCATAATAATTATTAATTATTATAGTTAAAACGAAAAGATTTTATTCGGCTTTGTTATTAATAAGAAATAGATTAAAAGATAAGTTTATTATAATATTTTGTATATTTTTAACCTCTAAGGACCTTATTTTAATGTCTTCTATGCATTAAGATGTACTTCTATGTGATAAGGTATCAACAAAGTATTAACTTAACGTTTAGGCTTAGAAATATATTGTAAGTAAAGTTATGATTTAATAAAAATAAAATATCATGTACCTAATCAATAAAATTTGTATAAAATCGTGTTGCAATTATTTAGGAATTAACATTTATCATTATGGTTAACCGTTTATCAACATAGAATAAACAATATTTAGCTTTGATGAGCACGAAATATTACTGAAACCACAGACTGAAACACAAATAGACAACCCTCGACAATTAATAAAAAGCACTAACGCAGTTTGTGAATTGCATTTCTATTTACACAGGCGCGCATGAATATAGATTTTTGTAGTTATCCCAAAAGTACCTTCCCACCTCCAATCAAAAGCCTCATCAAAACAATTTTCTTAAATTTAATTAATAAAATAATATTTACGTGTAAAATTGCCGACGCCCCACAAGGAAACGTGTGCCATTAATTACGGCCATAATTAATTTTCGCGGGAAGCGAACCTGCAAAAATCAGCTATGACGTCAACAAGCATGCGCCAGGTAAAAATATTTTCGAGCAGTAAAATTATTGTAAAAAAGTTAGAAATATATGTATTCAAACATTTTCTCAATGCGAGTATTACATAAAAATATGCCTCTTTCTCTTAGTCACGCGTGAATGGCTGGGCAGATTTGATGAAAGAGTGGACGATGAAAGATTCGTATCCCTCTTTGTTGACTACAAAGAACGACACGAATGCTTTCTCTTGGAAGGAAAAGTCTATACTTTCTGTGATGGCAAAATGTACGATATCTGCAGGATTTCATTTGGATTAAGCTGCGGGGAACAGCCAGCTACATATAAATAAAAATAGCAAAAACTCAGATAGACATATTATAATAATATATTATTAATTTTCATGGGCCTGCTCTAGGCCAAATTGCTTTACATGATCGTCTGTAATATCAATATTAATGAAAAACGGTTGTCTGTAAAGTCGGTTTACTGACGATAGTTGAACGTGACAACGTGCCTCTTTGTCGCTCGTTCCGCATTCTCGCTTGCACTTCAAGCCTTAATGGAACGCCTCAGAACGAGGTAACGCCGCATGAGTCATGTTTTTTCGTGCGTGCAGACGGCTCCATCGAATTATAAGACGTTGTCACGTCAAAAAGAGTAATGCCAGGATAAAATTTCAAAAAGCAGATCTAAGTAACGAACTGAGTACTAACAGGGGGAAGGTGTGAGAGCTGTAGATCATGCAATTATTTTGCTCTCCGTTAGAACTTTTCTATTTCAATAAAATCATTGTTTCAAACTTACGTTTGAAATGATAATCCCAATATTGTGATGCTTTCATGAGGGAGTAAGAATTAAAAACTTGCATGAAACTTGCGTCTAAATATTTCTGTTCGTCGTCTATTTTGAAGCATTTTCAAATCCTGAAAACAAAATCATTTAGTCCATGACATAGTCACTAGTGTAACTAAAAAGGGTGAAATTATTATTTTTAACAAAAAAAAACCGACTGCCAAGGTAAAAACAATAATAACATCCTTATAATATGAACTAAAAAGTATTAAATAATTTTTCCTATCTAATAGTGCCTTTTTCCGAATTTGGCTAACCTCAACTATTTCTGTACTCAATCTTCATAATTTGAAGTCGGTGCCAGTTCCAAAAGTTTAAAATATTTTGTCAAAGGACTGAAGATTCAGCTATATCTGGTACCGACTTCAAAATAATGAAGATTGAGTACAGAAATAGTTGAGGTTTAGCCGAATTCGGAAAAAGGCACTATTAGATAGGAGAAATTATTTAATACTTTTTAGTTCATATTAAAAGGATGTTATTATTGTTTTTAACTTGGAAGTCGATTTTAATTTTTTGTTAAAAATAATATTTTAATTCATCACGTAAAGCAAAACGATATCTTCAGTAGGTACATTGCGTTTATTCTTGCTGGCATAATTTAGGTAACAGTTGTCACATACATACATACTAAGATTTATATGAACTAAAAATTATTAAATAAATTTACCTACATATCTAAAAGTGCCTAATACAATAAACACTAAACTACAACAAAAACTAGAATAATAATATGGTTAATATTATGTTATTGCATTCTTCTTTTCTCAGGCGTTTCTAGCAAAAGTTAAATATAAATTGTAATGCTTTTAATTAGATTTCCGTACCCAAATGGCAAAAAACGGAACCCTTATAGATTCGTCGTGTCTGCCTGTCTATCCGTATAAACTGTGGGACGTATACGGTTGAAACTTGGATTTTATTTACATTTTGTACATTGTAGAGTCGGGGAAATGCATATTAAGCAGCGGGTTTTATTATCAATTTGCATATTGTAGAGTCGGTGAGAAATCGAGTGATTTTTTTTTCAAATTGTGAAAATTGTAGGTACAGTCGGGGAAACATATTTTGGCAGCGGGTTTTTATTAAAATATTGCATATTTTACAGTCGTAATGCAAGTTTTGCAGTAGGTTTTATTCTAATTACGCACATTGTACAGTCACGGAAGTTAATACTAATTGGCAATGAGTTATTTTTTCAAACTGTATAGTTTGTTTTAAAGCGCTAATCTCAGGAACTACTTTTTTAATTGATATAATATAATTATTTTTGTATTGCATATTCCATTCGACAAGGAAGGCTCTAGGCCTGGGGTTCTCAATCTTTTTCAGGCTGCGGCGCACTTACATGCCCCAATATTTTGTCACGGCGCCCTACTCTACCTAGACATTACAAAAACATACATAAATAAACACCTTTATTGATTATGTAGTTAGGTCAAGCAAGTGAATAATAATAAACAAGTATTTTTATTTAACCTATCAAGCCCCATTAGAGCACCGGTGATCGCGACAACAATAGAATAACAATAGATTTCCAAGAATCCGCGATCGAAGAATTAATCATCTGCCTGCTTTGTTTAATTCATATTATAATTTTATTTTTTAATATATTTTGTGGTTAGAGATAGTGATGGAAGATCGACTCACGGCGCCGCGGCGCCCCTCTTGCCTTTCCACGGCGCACCAGTGCGCCGCGCACACAGTTTGGGAACCCCTGCTCTAGGCTATAATGTGATATGATGATGAATAATTAGTGGAAAATGCTGTAAATATGGGGAAATTATCTATGTTTGTTATTATAAACTGACGCAGACGAAGTCGCGGGCAACAACTAGTACTTAATCCATACTAATATTATAAATGCGAAAGTATCTCTGTCTGTCTGTCTGTCTGTCTGTCTGTCTCGCTTTCACGCCAAAAGTACCGAACCGATTGTAATGAAATTTTGTACACAGATAGTGTAGAGCCTGAGAAAGGACATATGCTACATTTTGATGAGGGAAAATATCTTATTTTCATGACAATAACGATAAAATTAATTCCTACTGAAGTTTTAAAATATGACAACAGATGGCGTTTTAAAGGAATAGTACTGTTGGAGCCTATGGGCAATGAACATTTTAATTCTAATACATGACAACAGATGGCGTTTAATTTTTTACTTCATACTACATAGAACCATAGATAAAATTAATCATACATATAAGATAGACAAATATAGAGATATAAGACAAATACAGATAGCGAAAAAACACTTAATGAACTTAATTAATTATAACTACTAACGGAGCACATTTTTACGTAACTAAATTGATTTAGGTATCTACTTTTCGTCCTAAGAACAAATCATATTTCAAATGACTTAAGTAAATCGAAAATTCACTACATTGATTTAGTCACAACAGGTCACAACTCTCTAAATGTTTGCATTGAAAAATGTTAAATGAAACTAAGTCTATTTAGTGAATTTTCGATCTAATAATTTACGCGTTTAGCGTTTGTGTTTGGTATGCGTATAAATTCACTATATTTAGTTACTTTTAGCATAAATATATTATAAAAATTCTTCAACTAAACCATTTTAATGAGTTTTATACTTCTTTTAAATACTGCAAATGCGAATTATATGTTCATCTAACAAGAGTTAGTGACTATTGTCTGCTACTTCAAATGCATAGACCTGTTAGACCGGGAGATGGTGACACAAAATATTAGGGGTTCTTCAGGGGTCTAATTACGTAAAGGCAAAAAGGAAAATGATGGTCATAGCGCTGACACCGGTGGCGACCTAATCGCGAGAACGGGACCGACAAGTAAACTGCGTCAACAGCGACTTTGGCATTTTTAATCGCCAATCGCCATAATAGTCGCTGATTGTCTCGATTTGGTTTGCTGAGAACTGATCCTTAAACTATAATGTTATGTGAAATCAAACATCTACATTTTTGGCGGGTTTTTTTCTTAATTTAATTTAATTTTATGCTTTTGAAACTTGTGTTAGTTATACTTTATAGTGCAGAATAATTCCTACCAACAGGATTATCCTAATGAATACTATCTATGAATGTTCTCTTGGATGAGGCCGTCAATATGAGCCCAAACATGAAACCTTCACTTTGGGTTCATACGGAGCTCAACTCTTATAGAATCCATTATCCAGGTGATGCTGCAGCAGCAGCATGCAAATATGTACTGTTTATCTGCCTCTTACTGGTTGTCGGCTGTCGCAATTAAAATGAGCCCAAACACGAAACCTCTATGCTCTGCTCTAAGTTGGTGAGGAGTTGGGTATCCTATGGATTACCAGGTGATGCTGCAGTACCTGGTGAACTTTCCATTAATGTGTATATTATATTCATAAGTGCCAAGAACCAGTGTGCAAAATATAAAACCCATCAAACTACTGCAAGTTGCTAATCGGCCTATCACGAACCAGATAAACCGTGATTTTCCAGCAATGAGCAGGCTGAAGATTAAGAACTATAGCTAAAAACACTTCCGATCATGTCAGCTTTCAAACAAAAAAAAACTTGATCAAAATCGGTCCACCCGTTTGGCTGCTACGATGCCACAGACAGACACACAGACAGACAGACAGACAGACACGTCAAACTTATAACACCTGAGGTGAATTGGTTCATATAACCCAAAGTGAGCACTAATTATGATAGTTTCTTGTTGAAGTCAGGAATTAGTGCCTTGGAGTGTTCAAGGCTAAGTGTCTCAGCCCATTGCTTCCTGCTTAGTCTGTGACCCCATTCTTTGACCACTTGCTTCGCGGTACTGGGAGTTATACCACAGACTGCCATATATGAAACTTTCGGCCCCAAGCCTATCCAGTTCGTCAGCGGCTTCATTGCCGCGGACGTTACTGTGGCCCGGGACCCATACTAGGCGGATGCTGTTGTTTGTTCCCACCATGTTTAACGTCTCAATGCATTCCAAAACCAATTTACAACACTTCTGCGGCAGTAAGTGCTTTAAGTGCAGCTTGACTATCGGAGAAGATAAAGATATTTTTATTAACTAGGGCCATCTCCAGGCTTTCTAGTGAGCAACCGAGGACAGCGAAGACGAAAATCACCTTGCCATACTTTTTCGACAGTTCCCAATGGCCGCTATACCACTGCAAAGGAGTAATTTTTTTCGCTATGATAATTTAGGCCCGGTTTCTGAGCTCTTTTGTCGAGAATTTTTGATTTGTCAAATTTTTTCAATTTGTCAAAAACTCACAAACGAGGGATAAATTACTATCGATAAACAGAGCTCAGAAACCCGGCGTATGTATAACTCTTGTTTATGTTTGGTGTTTTTCGATAATTTTTCATTTAAATGCAAGTAATTATGAATGTTACAAAATAATAATAATTTGTTTCGTTTTCATGCTGTGAATTTTATAACGATTACTGATTAAATTAGTATGTTTTTATTAATAAACGAAAATTCCAACTTTTCACTAAGTGAGCATTATTGATTTTTATTTAGTTGAAAATTAACCAAACATACTTATATTATAACCCTTTTAATTTCTTCAGTTTTTATGAAAAAACTCACTAAATGCACTTAACAAGCAATAAAATTACACCAACGAAAGATACGTTGAGGGCGAAAAGTAACTAAAGTAGTTTTTATTGAATATTCATTATAAAAATACATTTAAATTCATTAAAAATGAATGTACAAGTAACTTTGGTATACCATCCAAGCAATAGCAAAAAGAAAAAGTTTATATCTTATAACAGAAATCTGCAGGAATTTTTTGAAAATTTTAAAATTTTAAACGCTCGAAAAAGCTATCTGGTGAATTTTAGCTCTACGGGGACGATAGGCTACTTTTTAACTGGAAAAAGGGGTTGTAAGGGGGTGAAAATGCGTAAATTTGTTCAAATTAAGTTAGTTCCAAAAATTCAAAACAGATGGCGCTAAGAGTCGCCTACATCTCGCTATCGCTTGCTCATAAGTTTTTCTATAAGAGGTGGCACCATATCGAGTTAAGTTTTCGAATCTTTCGATTGTTATTCACGTAATTAAATAAATCACTACTCAATACTTTAGTCTTTATCTATGCAGTGACGTAACCAGTGTTGTCACACCGAATTTTCGAAAATCAGTAGACGTCATGCCAAAAATTTGTAGAATTAGGTAGATGTTAGAACCAAAAGTTGGTAGATCTACCACCCTCATATCAGCAAATTTTTTAGAATAAAAATGCTAGTTTATCCATAGAGAGAGTTTTATTGATGGTGTTTATACATATTTTTATTGAATAACTAGATGTATCACGCGGCTTCACCCGCCTAATTTAAAAATGTCACGGAAACCGTACATTTTTCCGCAAAAATGAAACCTATGTGTCCTTTCACGTGGTCTATTCTTCATGTGTGCCAAATAAAATAAAAATTGCTCCAGTAGTTTCTTAAGATAATAAGCAATTTTAAATAATTTCCTTCGTTTTTTTCCAATTTTTCCTCTATTTCTTCGCTCCTATTAGTCTTAGCGTGATAAAATATAACCTATAGCCTTCCTAGATAAATGGTCTATCTAACACTGAAATAATTTTTCAAATCGGACCTTTCCTTTCTTTCCGGTTCCTGAGATTAGCGCGTTAAAACAAGCAAACAAACTCTTCCACTTTATAATATTAGTATAATTTTTAAATGTTCAGCACTCAGCTCTTCGTTCTTTGAAATGAACCTCTTCGTATGAAGCAAACCTTCCGATTGGAAGGTTTGCTTCATACGAAGAGGTTCATTTGTGTCAGTGCTGACTGCTGAGTGAGAAACTCACTCAGCTGTCAGCACTGACTCACTGACTCTCTGACAAGTCTTTAAATTGTTGAGGAGAACAGTCTCGCAACATATTTTGCACTGCTATGTGGAAGTGCAAGTACTTGTCTCACAAAGCAGGGGAAACATTGGGGACTTGTCTCTTTTTTTTATTGTTGCAACATGTTTCCAAAAGACTTCGGTCTCAGGATCAGTCTTTTAAATTTTTTGTTACCACTCTTGTAACGTTTCGGACCGTTCACAGACAAATCTGCGTTTCGAAAGTGAGTGAATGGCTCAGAACAGCTGCAGCTCGTTAATTGCTGAAGGAAGTGCTATCCGAGTAGCCTGTAAGTTTATTATTTCAAGTACGGGAACAATGATATTATGATGAAAAATAGGTAGATTTGATACCGAAGTTGGTAGATATGTAGAAGGGAGGTGAAATAGGTAGATCTACCATAAAGTTGGTAGATGTGACAACACTGGACGTAACCTTAAACCTACGGCCTACCAATGATAAATAGTTTATGAGTAAAGCTAAAGTTGTGTAATGGGGGGCTAAATAAGTTGTAAATTTGGTATTAATAAAGTTTACTTAATTTAAAAAAATATTATGTGCACACTGCACAGCTATTTATGGGTATTTTGATATTTTAAGGGGTACCAGGGTTTTAATAAAAAGCTTTTAAATTTGACACCAATTTTGTTGACACCGCGCGCTATAAACTGAAGTCCACGCGGACGAAGTCGCGGGCAACAGCTAGTATTATATAATATCGATACCAGTATTAAGCAAAAAAAACCAGCTAGCTTTAAATTTTAGTTTGTATTTTCGGATTCAATGACTCTAAATTAGTTTAAAAAAGACGGGTTGCACTCCGGGAGTGCGCCGGCACTCCCGGAGTGCAACCAACACTTCTGCCGAGAAGTGAAAACTTGATTATTAGCGTTGTGCATTTTTTTAACCCATTTTTATGAAAATCGATTTAAAAAAATCAAGTTGTTTCCATCAAGTTTCGATCAAGTTTCGATCAAGTTTCGATCAAGTTTCGATCAAATTTCAAATCGAGTTCGAGTTCGAGTTCGAGTTCGACACAATACACTACTCTCCAACCGTCTTACGGTTTTTATATGGTTTTTCGATCAGCACGAGAATCTGACGCGAGTTTCACAGTTTTTACCCATCCCACAAAAGTGCTCAACGCCGCTAAAGAAGTTTTCACTTCAAAAACATTTATTTCAGAGGCAAAAAAGTTTAACAGAAAAAAAAAACACTAGTGTAGCTGTTATGGTAAACATGCATAGAAGAGTTCCTATAAAATTTAGATATATTTGCTTGAATACCAATTTTTTCGGTGATTATATGAATAATATAATATATTGTGTTGAAAATGACTGAATCAAAATGCTTACTTTCACATTATACCATACAAGAGTTCCTTTTAAATATCCTAATATAAGTGCTTGCAAGTTTTTATTCATCACAGACAACGATCTGAATTAATTATACTTGTATATTATATAGGTAGGTAGTTTGTAGTTTTTGAACACTTAGGTCACAAAAAGTTTTATATAAGTAGGCAAATAAGAACATAAAGTTTTTCATTTTCCGTTTTCAAACCAACTAATCACTGTACTCTTGTTTCAAAATATATTTAAAATAGTCATCTTTAGAAGATCTTTGTTAATCTATATTTTTTGTTATTGCTAGACTTGTCTATAATAAACGAATGATTTTAGAGATTTTATTTTTCAGCACAACCCTGACTTTAATCAGTTTTAAATGCTAAAATAAAATTAATATGATTGTAATTACTTCCAAACTTCAGGGTTGGATAAATATCATCAGTGTTATTCATAGATATCAGAAACAACAGAGGTGTTGTTCTTCAAGCACCAAAATCCTAAGGTGTGCACTGCGTATCGTAATTAATTAAAAAATCAAAAAACCCGACTGCAAAAAATGTTAACTAAAAAGAACAAAACAAGACCTAATTCTGCCGGAGGCATCGAATCCATGCTTTAATTGATACGACTCTTGTTTACGAGTTTCATGCCAGGATGCATAGAAGGTTACATAGAAAAATGTAGAAGAAGAAAGTGGATTATAAAATACAGTCAGAGGCATTTCGCATCAAGTTTCATAAATCATAAAATATTATGCCTCCGACTGCATTTTATAATCCACTTTCTTCTTCTACATTTTTCTATGTAAGTAACCTTCTATTCATCCTGGCATGAAACTCGTAAGCAAGAGTCGTATCAATTAAAACATGGATTCGATGCCTCCGGCAGAATTGGGTCTTGTTTCGTTCAGCGTTCTTTTTAGTTAACATTTTTTGCAGTCGGGTTTTTTGATTTTTTAATTAATTGATTTTATTTGCGACTTTTTAGTTGTAGTCATCTAACCATTTTGACAACCAATCTAATAAAAAATTGAAAAACTACCTACCGTTTTGATATTTCTAAGTGTACCTTACCAGTACCAAATCTATGTACCTACAATACGTAGGTACCTACATAGGTTTGGTACTGTTTCAATGTATGTTTCTGGTTTACCTAATCAGTGGTACCTATTCTAATCATTGTTTTTTTCATCTTGTTTCAGTAATTTCAGTTGATTTTTAATTGTTGTACTTATTTATCCATGCAGGAGGGTTTTTTTTTTTTTTATTATTTCGCTGGCCCCGGGCAATAAAGGCGTAATATCAAAAATAGTTTTGTTCAGGAGAGACAAAATAAGCTAATTTGTATATAGTGCAGCGTACAGTGGTCCAAAACAAAAGTTTGAAGTGTCATATGAAAGTTAAATTTTTTACCTATTTAACCATATTAAAATAATTTTAATTGTGTAAAAAATTGTTGAAATAATTGAAAACATGTATAATACAACTAATAAGCGATATTGTTTCAATTGTAACATTATTTATTGACTTTATAAAATCACCAAACCGCTTGAGATTTACGGCTGTAAGAACATAACACGACGTATTTTTCGCTTTCGATTTCGAGCGTGCCAGCCGATTACTCCCTTCTTCTGGGGAATCTTACAGCGAAAGCTTAGCTGTATCGTATCTTTACCGGTTTTTTTAGTTATGTTTCATAGAGTAATGCAAGAATACAGTTTTAGTCCTAAGAGAATTTTCCATTCAATAAAGCTTTTGTCATTTATTATACCCAAAATGTTATTTTAAAAATATGAAATAAATAGGGGTGATAGACTAATACTCAGAGAAGCCAAAAATCAAATAACGTAAAAAGGGCGTAACCGGCGTTTACCGCTTTGTTGCCCGGGGCCAGCGATTTATCCTTCCATTTAATATTAAAACTGCAAGTTATATACATATTTAGAATCAGTGTTTAAAATCCTTTATTTTGATACCCCACTCGATATGCTTGGTAGAATTTTATTTATCTTACAGTATGGCATCAAACATCCGCCATTTTGTTTTTTTTTAATGTTATCTATCTAAGAACATTTGGGCTAATAAGACAAATCAAAAGAAAGGAGTAGCCCTGAAAAAACAAAAACTGGACAAATTCATGGCGATGGAGCATTAGAAGAAAATAGAAAATGAACTATGATCACTCGTTTTTAGGGTTCCGTAGTCAACAAGGAACCCTTATAGTTTTGGTCTGTCCATCCGTCTGTCTGTCTGTCTGTCCGTCTGTCCGTCTGTCCGTGGTTATGGTGGTTTTGCTCAGAGACTTTAGGACCTACAAAGCTTTAAGGGCTCGGGTGACGCGCTCGAAAAAATGAAATTCGATACCGCGCCAGTACAAGTTTTATATGTTGCTGTCTCGCTATTGCGCGCGGGGTACGGGGTACCCCTGCGGGCCTCCGGCAGCGTATTATATGTGTGCGTGCGTCGTCATTCATTATTATTTTACTCTGATCAAGTTATTCAAGCCGTGCGTTTGTTGCGATTTGCGAAGTATTATATTTTATTGTTTCATGAATCATTAACAATATTGTTTTTGTGGTTGTTTTATATATAATAGTAGTGTAGAATAGTAGGAATACGGGCGCGGGCGTAGTGTCGTCGATCTTGTCACTGAACTGAACAGAATACAGATTCTACATAATATATTAAAATAATATACTTACTATAATATCTACATTGGACTCTTCACAAATCACACCACGTCAGCCTGGCCCCGTGCTAAGTACACTAAGGACTTGTGTTAGAACTTACAAGTACCAGACATATAATACCGAATATATTATAATTTATACTAGCGACCCGCCCCGGCGTCGCACGGGTATAAAATATATAGCCACTGAAAAAATGATTAAAATCTATCTATCTATCCTATGATCTACTTCTTAGCCTATGATCTACTTCTTATCTGTGCCAAATAACATAAAAATTGCTCAGTAATTCGCGAGATAATTTTCCCCCGTTTCAAATAATTTCCAACGTTTTATCCACATACTCCTATTAGTCTTAGCGTGATAAAATATAGCCTATACTCTATAGCCTTCCTCAATAAATAGGAACTAACACTGAAAGAATTTTTCAAATCAGACCAGTGTTCCTGAGATTAGCGCGTTCAAGTTAGCCCTTTCAAATAATTTCCCCCGTTTTTTTCCACATTTTCCTCTATTTCTTCGCTCCTATTAGTCTTAGCGTGATAAAATATAGCCTATAGCCTTCCTCGATAAATGGGCTATCTAACACTGAAAGAATCATCAAAATCCGTTGCGTAGTTTTAAAGATTAAAGGGAACAAAGGGACATGAGGGAAAAAAGGGACTTTGTTTTATAATAAGTACCTATAATATTACTTCAGTCGGAATTTCCAGGAATTGCTATTGTATTCTATTGTTGTCGCGATCACCGGTGCTCGCGCGGGGCCTGAAGGATTATTTAGATATAGATTTCCTTTTTATTATACTCAACTTATTTAAGATCCATACTTCCATACTAATTGTAAAAAAATAATAAAAAAGTGTGTCTGTTTGTCTGTCTGTTAATAGCTTATTACCTCTTCACGCCCAAACCGCTGAACCGATTTTGCTGAAATTTGGCATGGAGATACTTTGAGGCGGTCCCGAGTCTTTGTCCTTTGACATATAATACTTTTTATCCCGAAAAAATGCACGGTTTCCGCGCGATAAACTAGTTTTGGCGCAACAGAGTTGCGGGCGTCATCTAGTTTTTACAATATTATTATACACATATTTAATACACATACATGAGTCATGAGTCATGACCCAGGAAAACGTTTTGTTCCGTCGGTGGGATTCGAATTTCGAACCAGCGACCCCCGGCTTGAGCTACCATGCGCTCAACCACTGCGCCACAGAGGTCGACGCTTTTATTTAAAAATTATTAAAAGACAGTACGTAACAATAAAGTTTCAAAAACAGAAAAAAGGCTACTCCAAATATTCCTCACATTGTTATCATTCAAAATAATAAAATCGGACAAGTGCGAGTTGGACTCGCCCATAAATGGTTCCGCAATCCGCAGCAACAATAAGGTTTATTTTTATGAAATTATAAGGTATTTTTTTATAGTTTCGGAGAAAAGTGGCTGTGACATACGGACAGACAGACACACAGACATGACGAATCTATTAGGGTTCTGTTTTTTGCCATTTGGCTACGGAAGCCTAAAAATCAAAAGAGTATTATTAATTACTAGCTGTTGCTGTTCAGTGTTAGATAGCCCATTTATCGAGGAAGGCTATAGGCTATATTTTATAACGCTAAAATTAATTGGAGTGAAGAAATAGAGAAAAATGTGGAAAAACGGGGGAAGTTATATGAAATTGCTTATTATCTTAAGATCTACTGGAGCAATTTTTATGTTATTTGGCAAACATAAAGAATAGACCACCTGAAGGGACATAGGCTATTTTTTGCGGAAAAATGTACGGTTGCGTGAAATTCCTAAATTACGCAAGCGAAGCCGAATAATAAAATCGTAGGAAAGTCAATTCTGTACATTGAATATTTTTGTACAAAAAATAATACTTGGGATGTGATCTAAGTACTATGATAATGCGAACGAAGTCGCGGGCAACAGCTATATTATAATAAAGTCATAGGAAAGTCAATTCTGTACATTGAATATTTTTGTACAATAAATATTAATACCTACTTGGGATGTGAACTACTATGCTAACGCGGACGAAGTCTCGGGCAACAGCTAGTATGGAATATCTATTTCTTCGCTTCTATTAATCGTAGCGTGATAAAATATAGCCTGTAGCCTTTCTCGATAAATGGGCTAACACTGAAATAATTTTTCAAATCGGACCAGTAGTTCCTGAGATTAGCGCGTTCAAACAAACAAACAAACTCTTCCGCTTTATAATAATATTATTTAATTAGTAAAGTATTTATATTATTTAATTGAATAAAACTGACATCAGGAAATAATTACTAAAAATACAAACTAAAATAAAATATACAAACATAGGTATACAAACTTAGAATACAAGTTCACTTTTATATTTTATTTTATTTCAAGACAGAAATTAGCAAGTCTGTTCAGGAGTTCTCGAGTTTTAGCGAGACTAACGAAATTAATTATACATAATATCAATGTATATTGTATAATCATATTATAATATTATGACTATCGCTAATATTCCTAAACGTTATTTACAAAATACAGTATATAAGAAAATAATAATATTATGATTTATGATATTCATAATTATTATTTATTTTAAACTACTGTGTGATACATCATACATCCCACCTTTCGGTATCCATTATTAATTATTATCAAAAGTTTAAGCAATAAAAGCAAGTTGTTCAAGCAATTGTCTTCAAGTATCACATAAAAATTTTCGAAATCAACATTCAACAACAATAACATTCTCTCGATCGCGGATTCTTGGAAATCTACTGTTATCGCGCGCGCGGTCGCATGCGACCGCTTGGAGCTTGAGGGAATATTGTACTTGAATAATGAATGCCTTGAATGAATTATTGTCACGTGCACCGGTTACAACACTCCGCCACCCTGAACGCGCCTCCCGCCCGTTGCCGCGCTCTGTCGTGTGAGCGGATCGGCACGATACCATGTTGGAAATTATAGAGAAATTTCGTTGCGTTTACGAATACCAAAAATGATGAATGAAAATTTATTATATTGCCATTCTTTTGAAGACATTCTGTAACTACACAATATAAGCTGTGTTCCCAGGAAAAATACATTACGATTCGATGAGTTTTTAATATAAAACAAGTGTGCGAAAAGTATGTCGACAATGGCGTAAAAATTTATGAAATGTAATCGCTTATATTTTTTAGTGTGTAAATATTTTGAAGTTAATTTTTGTTCAGGAACCTAGGTAATTACTATTTTAAGCTGAAAAATAACTCAAACATGTTAAATATTTTCGTATGACAAAATGATTTTGGTATTACGTTTGTATGAGAATTTCGAGGGTAACCCGGCCCCTTAATTTGGCATGAATGCACATAATATTAATAATACCGACAAAATTGTACATGAAATCTTAAAAAAATATATTATGGTATCTTCCCTACACATCAAGCGGGGATGATTTTTTTTCGCTTTGATGAAATATAATGAGTATTCATAGATCATTTTCCGATTTAGATCCCTAAATCGGAAAATGATTGTGAAATATTAAGTTTTAAAGTGAAAAAAATTGTTTATGGTAACTACCTTCCATACGTATCAAGCGGGGATGAAATTTTTTTTTCGCGTCCACCCCATCGTATAGGATGTCGTTAGATAGGTTTTTTAAAACTATTATGAGTATTCATAGATCATTTTACGATTTAGGGATCCGTTTGTGAAATATTAAGTTTTAAAGTGGAAAAAAATCGTTAATCCCTTCTACCAGCTAAGCGATTGTTTCTGGAAATGTGAAAACATTTACAGTAGTAGGAAATATACTGAATTTAAAAGGAAAACTATCACAGCTAAGAAGACTTCATAAGTTTTTGAGTTATAGTCGATCAACTAATAAAAATGTATTCGGCGAAGTATAAAGGAACTTTTCGTTCAAATTCCTTTGAATGTAATTAGGATGATGTTGTTAGTGGTGTAAAACACGTTATAAATGTACATTCATTGACCACACAAAAAAATATCAAATAAACTAGCAATACCACGGAACCCTATATTGCGCGTGGCCCAACATGCACTTGGCCGGTTTTTTACACTCTGATACCTGATACGAAAAACATTTTCTTATTTTACACCTCTAACCGTCAGCTGTTGTTGGCCGTGGCCGTGCCATGATGAACATTACTAATAGTTAATTAGCCATAATTGATAAGGCATGGCGGAATCAAAGGTAAGACAGTATCAGTCCCTAATAAGCCCTCGTAATCCGATAAGCCTATTTCAATGACAATCCAATATGTATTAGGTACATTACCCGAAGTCCAAACTTGGCTTTTTAGGAGTTCAATATTTTAATGTTACCTTGTGGTTTGTCAGTTTTTTTTTTGTCGCAGAATAATTTAAAAAGCCTTTTGGGTGTAGTAAATTGTATAACAATTAATTTTATTATGCAACATAATAAAAAAACAATAAATTATTGAAAAAAACTTGGAAGGGTCTTTCCATAATTAGGGGGGCAAACAAGCAAAGTCACTTAATGGAAACTACCGTCGCTCATGGACATTTGCAACATTAGAAGAGTAGCAGGTGCGTTGCCAGCTGCATTATTCCTTGTTAGACCATTTTTAGCCTTTTAATTGGGATGGGGTTGAAAACATTTAATTTAAATGTAATAAAATTCTAAATTATATTTTTTCGACCACTAAGTCTTTCCAATTTTTAAACAGTGAATTTCATACTCTATTTTTTTTATCAAAATTTGCTTTTTCACATTGTAAAACTTTTTTAAACGGTCGAGGTAGATTACTGCAAACCGGATTTTTTTTAATAAGAAGTTTTCTATACCATACAACAGAATATTGTATTGTCCTTCCGAAAGTGGGTTATTTTGTAGCTACTAATTATACTAACCTTAATAATTTAACTTCGCACAGTTAATTAATAAATAAACAAAAGTCAAAAATATTTTATTAAGGTTAGATTCGTTCGTGATAATTTTGGCCGTCAAATAAATATTCAAGATTTAATTGTCGAATAACCTTTCAAACTTCTACGTTAAATTCGGAATCTTTAGTTTTATTAATACGCATTACAAGTTCTAGATTTACAAATAATTTTAACCGGCAAACTAAGGTTGATGATTAATTTATAAAGAAAATAGTTTCTCTAATAATACGATTTAATACAGAATACAATACACACTCTTACTTTAAATTTAAATGGAAATTTAAAAATTACTTAAAAACTTAAGTTTTATTTAACGAAGATTTTGCCGTAAACTCTATACATTTTCTGTCAAACTCTATATAATATAAAGTCATAGCTCATAGTTGAATGCCTCTATAGTCTATGCCCGTAAGTAAGGATAATATTAATTTTCATATTTTACGGGACCCTGAACAATGTTGTGCATTATGTAATCAACGTGAGTTTTTATTTGTATTTTAACACATACATTGTATGCTTAATTTGAAGATATTAAAGAACCGGTCGGTTTAAATGAAGGTCCATTACTAGAGCTGGTAGGTGTGCAAATCTGTTATTCTTGACGCAGCCGTCGGAGAGGAATACGGCGTACTCCTTGTGTGGCGCAGTCGGTAAAATACAATAATATGATCCTCCGAGCGGTTGTCAGTACTGTATTTTGTTTGGTGATCAATCTAAACAGCTTTGGCGACTCGAAGATTGCACGTAAGTATTTTTTTTAATTTTAGTAAAAAAGTAATCCAAACAGATTTTTAGGGTTTTTTTAAGAGACGCGGCGTCGGCAAAGTGACGCGTCGTCATGCATTGTAAATTTTTTATACTCTGTGTAGTAGGTAGTATTTTGCGGAAATCTTCAGTTATTATTTTTTATGCCTATAATTCTTCTAATTATCCATGTACCGGTACTTAATAATTCTTTTATTATCCATTGATTATGGAAAAAAAATAGACTTATTAAGAAAAAGACGGATTTATTGATGGTTCCTTTAACAAACTGGGTGCAATTTTGCGTACTGTTGGGACAAAATACATCAAGTAAATATATAGGAACTGAAGACGAATTCTGTGGCATACATGTGGCATATTAATCTTTTTTGCCTTTACCACACATAACTACATAACCTTTACTTTCTAAATCGTCTATTGAACTTTGCCTGTGTCTTTGCAAATGAACCCTACTTTTGTCCTCATGGTATGCTGTTGCATCCAGCATTTCAGACTTTTTTCAATAATAATTTCCTCTCGCCTTTCGAAAAGCAAGCGCAGTAGTATTCAACATGTATCTTAAACCAGAAACACGATTAATGTATATTTTTGCCTCGATATATTTCTCGATCGAAATGACCTCTTAAAAATACGAAATTTGAAGAATATTTTTAAACGAAAATAGATGTATTGTAGGAAATTAGTCTAATTGATAGACACCTTTGCAACCCAAAATCGTATAGAAGCATTTTGCTTAAATGCTCCTAATTATTTTTTAAATGATTATAATTACGTTTTTTCGCATGTTTTTCGAGCGAGCCGATAGCTTCTGGCCGCAACGTATTCACGACTTTATAGTCAAACAAATTAAGTATAAACTTGCCCTTGCGCTAAAATTACTTTCGATATAGCGCCTTAATGAAAAATTCTATCAACATCGGATCAGTGGCTTCGGATTGAGGGAGTAACAGACAGTAAGACAAAAAATATTGTCAATATTTGTAATATTGGTAATATTTATGATTGACATATTTTTAGCATTGGCCTAGTTACTTTAAAAATTTCTATGACAAAGTTAAATATGAATAAGGAAAGTAAAATAAGAAGAAATTTTATCTAATAATCATGAATTCGTGATAAGGATAATTGTGAAAGATGAATACGAATTAAGGAGGTATTGTTAGCACCAGTAAGAAATCCAAAGCAGTAAATAAAACATAGTAATTTTATGAAATCTTATTTGTAGCAGCAATTGTGATATTATGATCGCACAATGGTAAAATAATTGTTTCCAGAACTTTTTATGAAACCTTGGACGTTGAAAAACGAATGGTTAGAATTTGTATGCATTATACCGTATGTTTTATTAATTTAAATGCACGTCTTGCAATCGTCTGACCTATATTAAATATTCAAAATACAACCTCGTCTACGTCTTGATAACGTTAAGTAATTAATTAACATCCGATTAATCTGATCGTTTATATACTAAATAGATATTCAGTTAAGACTCATTATTTTTCAACGGAGCGCTTATACCCGACTTGGTTTTCAAAAACAATGGTTTTTCGTCAGAAATTAATAGGTTAGGATTTTAACAAACCTCAAAAAAACACAGAAACCGAGCATCAGTTATGTTGTAACAACTACTTATCCATACTTCTTACTTACTAATATTATAATATATGCGAAAGTGTGTCTGTCTGTCTGTCTGTCTGTCTGTCTGTATGTTACCTCTTGACGCCCAAACCCCAGAACCGATTTTGCTGAAATTTGGCATGGAGATACTTTGAGTCCCGGGAAAGGACATAGGATACTTTTTGTTCCTATAAAATGTACGGTCCCCGCGCGATAAACGAGTTTTGGCGCAACGGAGTTGCGGGCATCATCTAGTTTTAGAATATATATTATATTATGGGCGAGGCCGCCAATTTTTGCTGATTTTGCAATTATTTTTCTCCGCCCTTTGTATTTTAAAAAGTATTGTGTTTATCTTATGCTCGAAAACTGATTCTAATGAAAAAGACAAATTACTCAAGCATGCATTAGAATTATTTGAGTTCCAATAATAGTCTAAAAATATATTTACAATTAAACATAAAAAAGGCAAGAAAATAGCTTAAAATGTACAATCCGCCGTGGAAGAGGTGCACTTTAACTGTCGCTGTAGCAGTAAGTATGACAGATTTGAAAATAAATCGGATACGTTATGAATACTTATATAAATAGCTATTACCTCATCTAATTCTTATAGTATTTTAAGATAACTTTCTTTGTAAACTTTTTAAAATCAAATGAATTGTTAGAATAATCAATTCTACCCCACATTTTAAACGTCATCAATAATACCGATTTATTGTTATCGTTGGGTGTTAAGGAAGGTAAAGTCAAGAGGTGGCAACGCTAAGTTTTTACGTGTTCTATGGAAAATCTCGTAATATCAGCCATTTCTCGACAGTTCACATTTGAACCTCAGTCGGGCTGTGTACACAGTTTTTTCGAAGGAAGTTTTTTGTGACACAAATCTAAGTATTACTGTTTCACATAAAACTATCAATGCATCATGTGAGTAGTCAAAAGGGCCATGTTTGGGGCTATAATAAAAACCACACTGTATTATTAACAGAGATAAGTTTGATTTTCTCAACGCTATGATAGCCTCTACGCTATCATTTTGGTGCTCCAACGTCATAAGCAGCGTAGATATTCGCCAATTTTCTTTCTCTCGCAAAATTTTTCTGCGTCATATCAGCAAAAATTGGCGGCCTTACCCTTATAGTAAAATATATGGGCTCGAAAACAAAAAAAATGGGAGTTTAGAATTACAAATGATTACAAAACTACAACGATGTTTTAGAAGTTAAGCTTGGCTATCATCTTCATATTATGGCATGACTGCCAAACAATTGTTTCTAAAAAATACCAACAGGGCTAGCATAACAACAGTCATACATATAACAATCGACATACTGACAGATATATTATCGACAAAATGGCGGATTTCCATTGTCTAACTATTATCTTGTCTGTCACTTTGTCTATTCTTCCGTAGAGAGAAACCGTTTCTATGGTGACCATGCTACGACTGCTGGAGTTAGTGTAAAGAAACTTTATCTCAATTAGTGGCATTTTACGTCTAGTTAGTGTCTAGTTTAGCGTTAGTAGAGCCTAATATTATATTTTAGACGTCAGTCTTGGTCAAGGTGGCTATAATGCCATTATAATTACAAGGTAATGATTACAATCAATACGTGACGATCATTAATGCCACGGCCGCGTACAGGATAACAGGCGAATCCTGGTGCTATATTATGAAGCTTAGTTGGTATAGTTTTTAACCGACTTCCAAAAAGGAGAAGGTTATATTATGTTTGGTTGTGGTTATTTATAGAATTTTAAGCTAAGAATCAAGAAATTCCGTAACGAAAAACTTAACGTGCGAAGTTGCTAGCCTTTAACTGGTGACAAGTGGTCTCACAGGCCGAACGGCGTCAGTGAAACGTCTTTTTATCCATTTCCCCACACTCTCAACTTTGAACGTCTGTGTAGCTTCGAGTTTGGTTGCCCCCACGCCGTAGAAGGATGCAGTTGCGTCGGACTAACCCAAATCGATAAGTTATATGGATGCAAAGTTCGATAGCGGCCTATGAGACCTTACGTCACCAGTAGTGTAACTTTTTTATGTTACATCGCTTATTGATTTTTTTCATTTTTTACATCTTTTATTTACGATGGATAATTCTGGTCCTCCTAATAAGAAGCTAAGGGAATCGGGAGTCGGAATTGTATTGTTAATATACAAAGCCGCGATTGACAACATCTGACACTTCATTATCAATCGCGGTTTATATAGAAAATGACAAGTTTTTGACAGGGAGTCAATGACCGCTACCGCCATTTTTCGCCGAGTACAGTACTGTATAGTATTTGAAAAATACTAAGTGACAATGATTCAATGACAAACACGTAATATTTACGGAAATAAGTAAAAAGTTGATAAATGTACTGCATTTATTTTAATTTTTTGTAGAGTATTCTGCTAGCTCTTCAGGGCTATGGTTACATGTATACTATTAAGTAAGCCTACGTATTACGTATGCCTATAGTCATAAATATTAATGTTAATTTTTTTTTGGCAAAGCTGCGTTACCTAAACTTTTCCCAACTTTTTGAGATATTCCTAAAGAATTAAAAAAAAGTCCATGGCGTGATGGACTACAATTAGAGATCAACTACGATAACATGGCGCGCCCCTCCAAAACGTTTGAAGCGCGTTGTCAAAATATTTGAAGTGCGTTGTCTTGCGCGGTAGGCTAGTTATGATTAGTTGACCAACAAATCTTGGTAATAAGTGACATTAAGTGAAATATTACGTGTACTATGATTGGTTGAATACTTACTACATACAAACTCTTTCATAAGGATTGACACACATTGAAACAGTCATTTGGAGGGGCGCGCCATGTTATCGTAGTTGATCTCTACAGTTAATAATATTATTTCAATTATCCTTGGCGCGAAAAACCTATATACAAAGATATTAAAAAAGAGATATAGGCGAACAGTCCATAGACGGCCCCAAATCACAATATAATAATAAAAAAATCAAATCCTCGACACTAGGGTAAATTACCTAACCTTATTTGCACATAGCGCTAAAATTTCTACGAATTTAGACGTGTGAAATATGACTAAAGAATTTTTTACCTTTTTACCGTCTTTTACTTATATCAGACTTAGGATTTGTATAATTTATGTAATTTAACGATTAAAAATTATTTTACTAAATTAATCAATAAGAAAACTCAACCGCGAGTTTTATAAAAATTATTATAAATCATTTTGAATAAAAATCAGATCAAAATAAAAAATAAAAGTTCCATAAACTTATAAATAGGTATATTGTACCGAAGATGGACCTTGGATATACCATTTCACAGGTAGTCATGTAACAAGTGTAGACAGAGACATAATTATAATGATTTTGTTGTAACTACCGCATGCCATACTTAGAAACGTCCTTAGTCCTTACACATTGTCAAGACAACCTCGTTATTTTTAGTTCACGTTACGTAAGGAAACTTAACAATCGTTTCCAATACATGCTATCAGCGAATATAGTAAACGTTATAACGAATGAAAGCAATACATATAAAAGCTACTGAAAAGATAATATAGCTTAGAATATAATAACTACCATAGAATTATAACCTTAAAGTATTGACATCGTTGATAACTACTACAAGCTAAAATCACGACATTATTGTGAAAAAAACAAAAAACGTGTGGAACTCGGGGACTGTCGCGTTAAGGCACTTTATTGAAAAAACTGTCCTTTTTGACGTAATACTATAGGACCCTCAGAAATGTTGCAAATCTGGTAATGAGATATACATATATTCATAGCCTTGTCTAGGTTTGAGAAGAACTAGAAACACGATTAATATATTTTGCCTTGATACATTTAATTTTCGAAATGACCTCTTAACAATACGAAATTTGAAGATTATTTTTAACCGAAAATTAGGAAATTAGTCTAATTAATAAACACCTTTGCAACTCAAAATCGTATAGAAGCATTTTACTTAAATGTTCCTAGTTATTTTTTAAATAATTAAATGCTTTTGTCGCATGTTTTTCGAGCGAGCCGATAGCTTCTGGCCGCAGGGTATTCACGACTTTATAGTCATACATATTAACTATAAAATTGCCCTTGCGGTATAATTTATTTTCGATATATCGCCTTAAAGCTATTGCATAGCATTTTTATTAACTTATGCAATTATAATTCACATTCGTCTAGTCCCACGCACACAATCACCGAAGTCTGGCAATGCCGCACCGCTGTTCCAGTCGGTGTAGCGACCACCACACTCCGAGCCACACCGGTCACCGAGCCGAGCCTGCCGAATTAAAACGACGTTAGAGGAGTGTTAGGTGTTTTTCGTCACGAAATTTCTTGAGTCGGTCGCACGAGCTCAAAGCCCGCGATAAAATTACTATGCAAAAGCTTAAAAAATATTTAAAAAGTATCTATCTGGGTACCTACTGGTACTCAATTGTACTAAACGGTAGAGCTACATTCATAATGATGAATGGAGCTATACCGTTTAGTACAATCGATACAAAAAGGACTCTGTATAAGGCTATGCGTTGACTTCATATTATTTTTGGACTGTTTTGTTACCCATGTTACTAATATTGTTAATTCGAAAGTAATTACCTCTTCACGGTAACTACTGAACAGATTTTACTGAATTTGGTATGGATATATTTTGAGTCCCAAAAAAGGACATAGGATACTTTTATCCCGGAAAATGTGCGGTTTCCGCCTGATATAGTGATAAACGATCGATGAACGACGTTGCAGGCGTCATCTAGTTTCTACAAAATATTTATCCATACTAATATTATAAATGCGAAAGTGTGTCTGTCTGTCTGTCTGCTAGGTAGCAGACAGATAGACAGTTCAGCGGTTTGGGCGTGAAGAGGTCTTCACGCCCAAACCGCTGAACTGATTTTGCTGAAATTTGGTATGGAGATACTCCGAGAAAGGGCATAGGAAACTTTTTATCCCGGAAAACTGTACGGTTCCCGCGCGTTAAACGAATTTTGGCGCAACGGAGTTGCGGGCGTCATCTAGTAGGACAATAATGCAGCGATATAAGGCAACTCAATAATAATAATAATATCTATGGACGCTTCAGTCAGTCTGACCCCGTGGTAAGTACCTGAAGGACTTGTGTTACGGGTTGAATACGCGCCCTTTTAACTGTTTAAATTTTTTTTGGTGTTTTTAAAATCTTTACTTTCGTATTCACCGATTAGTAATGTTAAAAAGTCCTTAATTTACGGTCAGTATTTTGCACATACGTTCTTTATTTGCCTTACTACTTATAAGGCTTAACAATATTATAGAAAAACAACATGAATACTTGTGATATTCTTTACACTTATAGGACAATTAGCATTTATACGAAAATTGTTGAGAATCAATAAAATCAACACACAAGCAATAATAATTGGTGTTGCACACATAGAGTATTTACACTGTCGAAAAAAAATTTAAAGGCATCCTATTGAGATACAAGTTGGTAGTTTTATAACTAAAGTCTAAACGGCGAATCGAGGCACAAAACCACATCCGTAATTCTATGAAAAATGTTGTATGAAAAACAGTGAAGAATAATATCATTAATATCATATCATGCAATTTCAGCAATTATTGATTTTGCGAAAACTTTAAAATATTATGTATAAAAATTTATTGCAACATAATATTACTTATCTATGTATTAATACGTGAGAGAAAAACTTTGTAACCCTTTTTACGAAAAATGGGGAAACGTAGGTGAATAAAATTTCGCACAGTTATAGTTTATATGGAGAAGGAGTGCATCGAACCAATATTATTTTAAAAATATGCTTTTATCATATATATTTTTAACAAATAAAACGTTACACACACTACAACACTACTACCTAGGAAAGATGACAGATTTTTGAGTGACAAGCCTATAACGAATTATACTCTTTTATTTATGGTTGAAGTCTGCTGACAACAAGTTGACAAATTGAATACTTATGGATTATTGTTTTTTTTTAATTTAATTTTAAATACCATAAGACAATGCTTAAACGGCCAGTCTGAGATCAGCTGAGTCCCAGAGACAAGAATTGAAAAAAACTATGTTGCAGTCAATTTTTTTTTACAAAATATAGGTATATAGTAGTCCTAAATCCTAATGTCGTTGCATGTAGGGTCGAATTTCGACCATTGGGCGATCTCTAGTTAACTATAAGTAGTACCTCTCTTCTTTGTCACGTCTCTTTTTGTGTTTAAAAATAAAAGAGAAACACTTCTATACAGGCTGTAACAAAAATAAGTGATAATAATTAACTGAGGTAATTCTTGGGTTAAGATGTATCCAAAAAGCCGTACTAAATCTTTGGTTTTGGAGAAAAACGCATTTGAAACCTTTGAAATTTTTTTTGAGCAACAGCCCTGTCCACTACTGTACACTACTCCACGTGGACTTTCATTCATAGACTTAGATTCGGACGCATCGATTGGTCAAACGCGAATGGATCGCATGAGCGCATGAACTAATCAACGCGTCGAAAATTTTTCATTCATAGCTATTAGCTACTAGCTCCACATCATTTTTAATTTTGTGGTTCCGCAAAATTAACGTAAGGAAAATAAGATTCTAAGTTTATTGTTATGATTTTATTTTAATGTTCTTTTTTACAATATTGTTTTGGATTAATCGTATTTCGATCAAATTTTGTACTCAAATACTTATTATTTGAGTACAAAATGATGAGAAATATATTACTTTTACATTATTTTAAATGAGAAATCAAATATTATGACATATGTGTTACACTTTTTAAACTAACGTAATAATGCATCTCACACGCTTCTCTTTCGAAAATAAAATATCTTTCGTTACTGAACCCTTTCCGATCAGGGTTAGGTAGGGTTGACAATTTTTTTTACGATGCGGTATTTAATTAAAAATGTGTGGAAGAAAAAAAATTGTCTTTCAGCGCTGCTACTTTTGCAGTGAGCTCTATGTAAGGGACACATACACACCCTAAAGTATTATCACTTATTTTTGTTTCAGCCTGTATAGCTACAGTTACATTCCGTAAAGAATTATATTGAATTTTATACCAGTGAAGCTTGCAATCAGCTACACCTCACGTGCGCACGGCGACTAAATCCACGATATTTGCTACTTCTACCTGTATAGATTGCTTCGAAATGTTATTTACCAGCGTAAAGATAAAAAATGGATATACTTTTTTTGTGAATAAAATGAATTTGTTTAAGGGCAAACACCTAATCGTTGACACTCCTATTTCTTGTGTTAAGTACATCATACATAAAATATTTGTTTTCTCTATAAAAAATATTTTCAAAGTCTCAACGATGACTTGCGTCCGAAGAGGACTACTTTATCTAGACTTTCATGAATAATTTAATTTTTTTATTAATCGCTCTTATCACAAATCAATATGAACAAAAAATTAAATCCCATACATTTAAAGTTACCTGTAATTGAAATTGAACAATGGAGATAAATTAATATCAGCTAACTAGAGGTAATCAGCTAACTAAAACTAGTATCAGGTTTAGGTAAACATAAAATGTAATAAATATTAGAAACATAATTCAACTTAGACCTCAATCATTCTCAAGCTAGTCCTTGGTAATAAAAATAGCTTACGTAGGTAAATAATAATGAAGGCGTAAAAATATATACCAACAATTAATTGTTGCTGTAGTAGTCGAGATCATGAGATATGTAATATTAAACCGTAATTATATGTAATTCAGCGCAACCTTTAAATTATAGTTAGTTATTTAAAAACAACTAAGTAAATAATTGTGAGAAACTTTAACGAATAAGGGAAAAAATCGTTGTTAATATATATTATTATTATATCTATTATATATATTATATATTATATCTATTATATATTATATAATAGATTGGCAGCTTAATATTTTTGATCTCAAGACATAATATGTCTGATTACTTTTTGCTTTAAGGTTAACTCCACTTGTTCTTTAAGGTATACTTAATAATATTTTAATGATCATATTCTCAAAAAAAATTGCAGTCAATTTAAGCGAATTTAAATTTATATTGTTATACTTATTATGGTTGAGTTTATTTGACAACTTATTAAAATCCCTTCTAAGTATACTGCTTATTCATTTATAACGATTTGAGAAATTTACAGTTCTATATTACAGCCAACGATCCAACATGCATAAATACGTAGGTACATTATTTTAAAAGCATCAGCTACAACACGCTTTTGTTTCGAATTCTCTAGTCAATCAAAAATAAAAATATAGAAAAGGTGTTATTAAAATATGAAGATTAATTTCATGATTAATCAAGGAGTAAGTAAGCCTTTTTGTTTAATTCTTTGAATGAATCTGCCTTACTTATGGCGGTCACTTAAAAGGTTAACGTAAAGGTTTAGGTTAAGGTTTTTCCATTATTGCTATGTCGCAGAATTCGGTATTCTGCGACATAGCAATAATGGAAAAACGTTTAAAATTACCTGCCAACTTTTTTTTTCGATTACTCCAAGGTTAAGGATAACTAAACGGTCATTAAACTCTACCATAAAACCAAATACCTCTTCGGAGTGAAAATACCTATTAGTATGCACATTTTTTTTTTGCTGAGTTACAATATTTGCAGAATAAAATGAATGCCAATTTCGACGATAACTTATAATTATCGATATAAATTAAATTATTCCTCTTTTTATTAATACTTATAGGTCCAGATTTAATGAGTCTTAGATTGGCCTTTTAAAAAAAAATCTCAGTCTCGCCCCTGTGAACACCCTTACAAAAGTTATCACCAACCTCTTTTCTTTCAGCGGACTACATCCATCCATGCGACACTCTTGATTCAAAATGCCTCATCAAAGCGACGAACGACGCTATCCCTGACTTCGTGCAGGGCATCCCTGAGCTAGGGCTTGAGGTTTTGGACCCTTTCGTGATCGAGAAGCTGTCGATACCGCTGCAAGGATTGACGGTGACCTTCCATCAGGGCGCAGTATCTGGCTTTAGGACTTGCATCGCTGATAATGTCGTGTAAGTAACGTTTAAAATAATATAGAAGAAGCAACTTTTAGAGATATTCGTTACAAACCGTCTTCAAGTTAATTCATGTTATATAGTTGCGCACCTACGAATCGTAGGCTACGATAATGTGAATAAGTTTATTATCTGTAAGTTGTGACTCTTCAACTTTACTCTTGTAGGACGGTGAATAATTTTATTCCTGGTAAAAGAAAAGACACAGGACATGTCCGCGCAATAAACGAATTTTTGCGCTAATAAAGATGCAGCCTTCAAGCGACTACTTACTTCTAAAACATACAAATAATTTTGCTAACTTCAAATTAGTAACGAGTAATTTAAAATACCCAAAATAAAAATAACTGATGGTTAACCTTGTTCCGACATTGGATTAAACTTTTTTAAATTATACTCATAAACATTAATTTAATCAGTCTACTTAATGGAAACAAAAACAAGACATGATTGCAGTTTTTGCTTTTTTCTGATAGTGTTAATGCGATTATCAGGTTCTTCTCAAAGTAACAGTTTGTCACAATGCAAATAAACAAAAAAAAAAAAGATTTACGACGACGTTGCTTTTTTTGAAGTGAAAACTTCTTTAACGGCGTTGAGCACTTTTGTGGGATTTGTAAAAACTGTGAAACTCGCGTCAGATTCTCGTGCTGATCGAAAAACTGTAAGACGGTTGGAGAGTAGTGTTGTAACATCGAAATCGATTAATCGAACAATCGATTGTTTTTTTCGATTGTCGATATTTTTTAATCGATTGTAAAGGTTTCGATTAAATATAAAAATCGATTTTTAAAAATCGATTTTCATAAAAAATGGGTTAAAAATTTAATCGATTGTAAGGGTTTCGACTAATTAAAAAAATCGATTTTTTAAAAATCGATTTTCATAAAAAATGGGTTAAAAAAATTGTAAGGGTTTCGATTAATTAAAAAAATACCTTTTTTAAAAATCGATAATCATAAAAAATGGGTTAAAAATTTAATCGATTGTAGGGGTTTAGATTAATTAAAAAATCGATTTCTTAAAAATCGATTTTCTATAATATAAAAATGAATCGCAAAATGTGTTGGTAAGCGCATAACTCAACAACGCCTGGATCAATTTGGCCAATTATTTTTTTAAAATGTTCGTTGAAGTTCAAAGATGGTATTTACGGCGAGAAAAATTCGAATAATTGCCGGAAAAACCCTAAAAACAGCCCTTTTCTTTTTCTCATACAAACGTATTCTAACCAAAACCATACTAATGCCCTTAAGAGCCCGGGCTACCCTCGAAATTCTCATACATACGTAATACCAAAATCATTTTCTTAAACGAAAATATTTAATATGTTCGAGTTATTTTTCAGCTTAAAATAGTAATTACCTAAGTTCCTGTACAAAAATAAACTTCGAAATATTTAAACACAAAAAAAAATAATTTTTGTGTATAATTTTTTTTACTAAATTTACTACTAAATATTTTAACACTAAAAAATAGAGTAAACCACTAAAAAATATATAAATAAAGAGTAAATTCACTACAAAATATTTAAATACTAAAAATATTTTTTAGAGTATGAATATTTTGTAGTAAATTTACTATTTATTTATATATTTTATAGTGTTTTACTCTATTTTTTTGTGTTTAAATATTTAGTAGTAAATTTAGTAAAAAAAATTTAAGTATACACAAAAAAAATTTTTTTAGTGTTTTTTTGTGTATGTATGTATGTATTTTAAGTTTATTTTTGTACAGGAACCTAGATAATTACTATTTTAAGCTGAAAAATAACTCAAACATGTTAAATATTTTCGTATGAGAAAATGATTTTGGTATTACGTATGTATGAGATTTTCGAGGGTAGCCCGGCCCCTTAAGGCACATTAGGGGTGGAAAGGTTTAGGCGCGATCGCCACGGGGTTCATCTGAATATTTTTAAATGAGTTACACGTTTGAACGTTTTATAGATGCTTCGGCACTAATAGGTTAGCTAAAGGTCTAATAAATAAATAAATAAATCTATACATATAATAAAACTGTAGAAATGAAAATTCTGTACATTAAAGATATTCAAAAAATAATAAGCGGGGGGTGTCACTACATCGCTATAGAAGCCAAAAATGTGGTTAGTTTTTTGTCTGTCTGTCTGTAAGTTTGTTCCACTATCACACGAAAATTACTGATCCGATTTGAATGCGGTTTTCGCAGATATATTTGTCTTCTTCCAACTTAGCATCGAGTGTATAAAAATTTTTCCTCTCATCCCTTTAAGGGGACGAAAGAGGGGGTCAGATTTTGTATCAAACTTTTTTCTTTAACATAAAAATTACTGATCCGATTTGCATACGGTTTCCGCGGATATATTTGTCTTCTTCCAACTCAACATCTGGTGTATAAAAATCCCCCTCCCCACCCCTTCTAAGAGAACCAAAGAGGTGGTCAGATTTTATATCAAACTTTTTTCTTTAATGAACTTACTTCATAATATTATTAACTATGTTCTTTAACTTGACATCTGGTGCAATGATACATTATGTAAAAAACTCAAAGCAGATATGTTACTACCGCGCGTGTTGTGAAGCTTTAAATACGGGCCAATTGACCCGTCCTTTATTTAGTCTGCATCGAACCATCAAACGCACTTCACGAACGTGCTGCGTCTTGTCTTACCTAAATAAATTGAAAATGACGTCGTGCGTGTTTCGAAAATGTACCAATTATGACTCAAAAGAAAACAAAACACATGGAATCTCTTACCTTGTCTTGATTGCAATAAATACCTCGATTATTTACATTTTAAATTATTTTTTCGAACAATCTGAAAAAAATCGAATTTTCGTCATAGCTCAGGCGAAGAAAGAGACAGCGATACGATTCGACGTTTAAAAATATAACTGTCTCTTTTAAGTAAATGGTTTTTCGTATCTTTTGTTTCACTTATCTGTCAAATTTGTCAATGTTTGCAATTTTGAATTGGAAAAATTGTTCGGAAGAGATTTAAGCCGGAAAATAGTATGAACGTAACAGATCTGTATATGTTGAATAGCATTGATCTGGTGTATAAGAATTAACCCCCCCCCCCCTCTTAGGGGACAAAAAAGGGGGTAAGATTTTGTATTAACTGATGAAGTAGAAATACTTTAAATGGCAAAACCACGTTTGCCGGACAGCTAGTACGTAATAAAACTAACTATATAATATTACCTACATAAATGCTAAGATTGTATTATTGTCTTTATAGTTATAACTTTTCCTTCACAGCTTCAAAATTTGAAATAAGTCAGAACCAGTATAATAATAAGAGTAACAGATACTAATTCAACATTTTGCAAAATTCTATACAAAATTTTGAACAGCAAAGAAAAAAAACAAGAGAATAAACAAGCTCATCCATAAATTCCAGGTCAATTCTGGAGAAGAGGAAGTTCATATTCGCGTTCCACTGCAACATCACTGTGAAAGGCCAGTATGACGCTAAGGGCAAGCTGTTGCTCTTCCCTATTGATGGCGCTGGAGATGCTAAGATAGAATTGAGTAAGTATACAACTCGTATAACTATATACAGCGACCACATAACCCAATAGACGCCTAATGTTTTGATTTCTCTTAACAAATAATTGTGTCAATGCGCTGAGGTAAGCGACGCGGGGGGTGAGGGAAGAAATGCATTACGATTGGCCAATTCAAATTCACGGCATGTCATAAATCATAACTAGTGATGGGAAGTACGAGAAGCGCTGGCCAAAAGAAAAAAAAAACAGTACATAATATTTATTTTATTTTTAAGTGTAGAATGAAGAAAAGACTTTTATAAATTAATATTTAATCATTTTTAAAATGAATTAACTTCGTATAAATTCTCCGAACTGCAGGTTTCTGAACCGAAGATTTTGTAAGAAATACCAATCTTGTAGTTATGTATTTATACATCACACTATTTGCTAAATCCACCACATGATTGGTTTCTTCACAATGAAATTGATGGAAACTTATTTCTGAAAAAAGTTGTTCACCAATAAAGCTGCTTGAAGTTTTATTGACTAAAAACTCTGCTTTACGTGGTTCACTTTTCTTTACGCCTCCAAGATACAATTTCATGATAACTTCACAGCGACGGCAAATTTTAACAACACTTTGTGACGGGTAGATTAAGCCACCCATGTCTCTGTAAGCTATAAAACTGTTAGCATTTTCGTTTAAAGTAATCAATGCCCCTATGCAGGTTTTACATCTCAAATGCTTTATTAAAGAGCTAGCAACAAAACCTGCTATGTACTCAATAGTATTTTCAGCAAACTAAGATAAGCAAATTGATTCTATGGCACTGTCTAAATCTTGATGACTTTCGGTGCCGAACTGAATTTCGCTCTTATCTTCTGCCGTTGTAGTCAAATTTATTCTTTGCAGTGTAGATGAGCAGTTCAGAATTGATATATTCTCTAAAGGTATGCAGTTACCCGTAGATACTTCAACCAGTTCTGTGTGTATCAATATTTTTTTATAGATGGATTCAAATAAGCGAGGCGTCGGGTTATCGTTGCTCACACCATGAGATCTAATACTTGCAAATAATAACTCTATGTGATCTTGTGAAATCTTGTGGAATGGCACATATTTGATACAGGAACTTTCGCTTACAATCAAATCGTTATACGTGTATAAACAGCCTATATTAATAATTGGTGTTGTTATGTACATAATTATTATTATTGTATCCATATTCCATACCTATGCCTTGTAAGTTGTACTATTATCTACTTTGTGCCATGAGACATTGGTGACCTCAACACGACGTGGTAATGATGATGATGACGATGATGATGATGATGAATTTGAATTGCGTGGTAGCATATGCTTTCTGTACTTAAAACAACGCTGAAACTCCCAAACGTGTATCTATAAGGAGTCAGGAGTTCTCTCAGCATCTTCGAAACCATGGTATACCTTGACCCAATATTTAACTTTTTGGTAGCATATTCTTAGTACACTTCACATAAAACCAAAATCACCATATGTTTCCATATAAATTTCGAGGAGTTCCCTCGATTACTCCTGGATCCCATCAGGTCACCACTTTTGTGAACATGGTACCAAATTGGAGTGAAACCTAATACAACAAAACAAAAATTTCGTTTCACAAACGGCGGAGTAATCGTTGAACATACAAAAAAAAAACCACAGCCGTACATATAACCTCCTCGTTTTTTGGAAGTCGGTTAAAAATTTAAAAACACATACACACGTTTACAAAAACAATTCATAAAATATTACTCTTTTTCAACAATATGAAAAAAAAACAATTTGTTTAACTGATAAAAAGTCAATCATCGCATCACTAGTGACGCTTGACTCGGCTTGACAGTAATGAAAGAAAGGATAAGGATTACTAGTTTGTGTATGATAGAAAGGGAAATACTTATAAACAAACGTTTTCCTTGACGTATTCGGACCAGCGTAAGTTGAGCTCTGAAGAAATTGATTCCTGACAATATAAATCTTAAAATTGGCTTACCTATGAAAAGTTATGCCGTCTTTGCTAAAATTAGACGATTGGCTACATTTTCCACACCATTTTGCTGTACAGGGAGCCATATTTCGCCTTTATCGTATTTTATTTAGTAGTAGACGCATGAGATGTACATAGGTCACGGAAGTGGTCGATAATGAGACAGATTTCGCTGTCATTGTCTCAAGTAAGACCTATTAGTCTTACATGTTGCCAGACAGTATTTGCCTTGCATTAGGCGTCTATTGGGTTATGTGGTCGCTGACTATATAGGACGTAACAAAACTAAGTGATAATATTTTAGGGTTTGTATGTATCCCTTATTTATAATATAGAGTTCACTGTAAAAATAGTAGCGCTGAAATAGTAACTTTTTTCACCTTTGTATGGAAAAATTCGTGATGCGAAGCGCTGGCCCATACAAATCACAAAAAAGTATTATCACTTTGATTTGTTACACTCTGTATAGAAATTATTTTTCATATTTTTTTCTTCTTACTTTATAAAATAATATTAGTTTTAAATTCCTACCCTAAACTACTAGGACAATAATAATTCTAAGGGCCGGGACACAAAAACACGGCACGGCGCCGTGTCGGACGCGCGTCGTAAAAAACCACGGCACGGCGTCGTACGACGTAGTGCCGTAGAAACTCACGTAGAAATTCAAGATAAGTTTCTACGGTACGACGTCGTACGACGCCGCACGGCGCCGTGCCGTGGGTTTTTTACGACGCGCGACCGCACGGCGCCGTACGGCGCCGTACGACGCCGTACGACGTCGTGCCGTGTTTTTGTGTCCCGGCCCTAAGACGTAGGTTACACGCTCAGTCTGGCATCAGTTCGGTCCATAAAATCATCATAAATAAAGATATGATCAATCCGTCAATCAACTGGTAAGTTCAAATTCGCGTCAAACTTACTAGATTGTTGGACTGAACTGATGATAAACTGGCGTGTAATTTAAAAATTGAATTTTTTGCTATCAAACGCCTGTTGCATTGCTATCGCAAGACACGTAATAGCTTTGTCCACACTGTGCCTTTTTTTGTTCATTAATGGCATGCGTTATAGCGCAGTCAACACCACACGTGAGGCATGCCCGCGACGATATGACACTTTTCTTACCAATGCGGGTGGATTTTGACGCATTCAATTATTGAATATGCCAAACGAAAGTTGAATCAAAAGATGATGACGAAAATTGAAGATGAAATTGCATATTGCATAGTGTGGACATTAGCTATGTCCACACTATGCTGCTGATCTGATCTGCTGATCACCGTGCTGCTTCTCAGTCGGGATAGTAATATATTGTCATGGGCGTATATAAGGACACCCCGTCCTGGGGGTCCGGAACCCCCCCCCCCCCCCCCATTACTATCTATATTACTTGTCCAATCGACAATAATATAATATATACCTCGCCCGTCGCCGATTAAAATCGGTGTGGTACATGTATTTTAAAAAATATTTTTGATTTCCTAAACACGTTTCCTATTTGCTGCTGCAGAATCTTTCTGCTTTCATGGGCGATTCTAACTCGCACTTGGCTACTTTTTACGTTAGGGACCCCCCCCCCCCCCTCCCCACATACGTCACAAAGGCATAATGTAGTAGAAATTGACATTTAAACAAAATGATAGTGATACATGAAGTTCCCTTAATATTTTCTAGTGTATGCACATGGTATGCACTTACAAAACTGTACTCTTTATGCAATGGAAGTAGTAGGGAATTATTGGGCATTCTGTCCCACCTCCGTTCGCTCGCGAACTGCGTTCCGCGCCTCGCTCACTTCGGTGGGGCAGAATACCCAATAATTCCTTTTCGTTAATGCTCTGCGAGCGAACGGAGGTGGGACAGAATGCCCAATAGCTCCTGTTCGTTTATGCATCAACTGATGCACCTCCGTTCGCTCGCGAACTGCGCTCCGCGCCTCGCTCTCTTCGGTGGGACAGGATGCCCAATAACTCCTGTTCGTTTATGCATCAACTGATGGTAAATGAAATGACATGCTCATGACATGTACCTCTGTTCGCTCGCGCCCTCGCTCTCTTCGGTGTGTCAGAATGCCCAATAACTCCTGTTCGTTCATGCATCAAGTGATCAAAAATCGCTTCTCATCGATGATTGGATGGTTGAAATATCTAGCGAGCTATTATAGAAACAATGAATTTCGTATGTTTGAAGTTATCTGTTTATATGAGTCAACACACTGCATGATTATCATTTTGTCATAATCCACTAATCACAGTGGTCGATTGGATTAAACAGCTATGAAATTTCTGAAACAAAAAGAATCACTTCAATTAGAATGTGTCTGTCCTGCAGTTAAAAATGAAGTTAAGCGGCATGGAAATTTACTACCAAATACCATTCGCAGTATTGTTTGTGGTCCCTCAAACTGTAGGAAAACAAACTTAGTAATCAGTTTGTTACTACACCCGAATGGTCCGCGATTCAGAAACCTTTATGTGTATTCAAAGTCTTTGTATCAACCTAAATACGTCTTTTTAGAAAAAGTATTGGAAAAAGTTGTGGATACATCGTATCACAAGTATAATCATAACAGTGAAATTTTAAGTCCACAAGAAGCCTTACCTAATTCTATCATCATATTTGACGATGTTGCATGCGAAAATCAAAATAATATACGTGATTATTTTGCTATGGGTCGTCACAAAAATATTGATTGCTTTTATCTTAACCAAACTTATACTAAAATACCCAAACAACTAGTAAGAGATAATGCCAATCTCATCATATTGTTTAAACAAGACGAGATTAATCTAAGACACATCTACGATGAACATGTAGGGTCTGATATGACGTGGTCGCAATTCCGTGAAATGTGTTCAACTGTGTGGAGTAAACTGTACAGTTATGTGGTAATCAATAAGGATTGTGAACGAAATAATGGTTGTTACAGAATGAAATTTGATACATTTATAATAGTGGATTAATTTATTCTATAAAGCATATACATACCCCACTACCTAGTAGTATAACTTGAGACATCAATCAGAGTAGAATTCTTAACATGGAGCGGAATCTTAAGGAACAAATTGTGAAATCAGCGTCTGCAGTGAAAAGAAAGGTAGAAATGATAAAAAATACTAAACACACAAATGACATGGCACTGGAGACGATATTTCAACCGATCGTCAGTCCGCTAAAATTATTAGCAAGCAAAACTGAAAAAAAACGTCATGAAGAAGACGAAGAAGAATCTTCAAATGGTTCACATGAAAAATTTAAAGAATCTGAGACGGATCTTGATGATGAAGAAAATTCAGATAATGACGACTTTCATTCTAAAACACCTGACAAAACGCTTACTACATCACCTTCTGAGGATTATGATATCCATGAGAACTCATTTAAATCTATTCAATCATCACCGAGTATCGCAAACGATTCTTTGTCTTGGTCTGTATCGTCTGAAGCGCTGAAAGAAGATATACCATATGGAGCAAGAAGTGAACGAGGAAAACTTTGGCTAGGCAAAACCCGTTTATACGATGATGGAAAAGTTCTGAAAATTAGAAGCCGCTCTTTAAAAAAAACTTCTGGTCTGGCAGAATTGTTGTACAAAAAAAAACCTAATTTAGATATTATTACAGAGGAAGACTTACAAAATTATAAATTGCTACTCATCGACACTAATGCACATAAACGTAACTGGAAACGATCGAACCAAATAAATGGTAATAAAGGGTTCAAATATACTCATGTGATAAAGCCACTATTTAAATTCGCTAGAAATAATACCAGTAGCGTAGAAAGTCTTCAGCGAGGTGGAGGAATCGACATTTTGAAAGAAGTTAAGAAAGACACTGATTTAGTTTACTGGGATGATCCTAATGAGTTAGTTGAGAGACTGAAAATATTATGTGCATCTCGGGCAGCTGGTAATACGGGATTAGATAATGAAGTTAATGCCATACTTGAAGAAATGAAAGAAGCTGGTATCATTAAAAAAATGAAATATATAAGGCTGTCATCAGGAAAATTTAGCAGTACTATTACACTACAGAACCTAGCAAGACGGCAATGAATATAGACAAATTTGGTCATCACGTTCATAAGCGTTTACGATTATCTGAATTTTCTGAAATTCTTAGCGATACATTGGTAAGGTCCGATACAGGGGAATTCGATTTAAAGTCATCGAAATTAAAAGGGGTGCAAATTCCAGAAAAAGACGACGAGGCTGTGAATAAAGAATACGTAGATAAAAGTGTCCAAGCCCTTAAAAATGAAATGATGAAAATCCAAAGTAATGTCAGAAACTATCTCCATAGTTTAGAAAAAATTACTACTACAAATTTTAGTAAAATGTACTACACAAAACAAGAAATCGATAACATGATTGCAGCAAAATCTGTTCAGAATGAGTAAACAAGATATAGTGAATGAACTACACAGAGGAGCGAGACGAAACTTCGTTCGTCGGCATACGGTAATTAAAGGTCTGGATGATTTATGGCAAGCTGACCTAGTGGACTTACAAAAATATTCGTTGATTAATAAAGGATTTAAATATGTTCTCATAGTGATTGATGTTTTATCAAAATACGTGTGGGTTAGACCGTTAAAATCAAAATCTAAAAAATTTGTATCAAGTGCTATGTGCAGTATATTATCAGAATCCACACGAAAACCTAAAAACTTACAAACAGATCTAGGTAAAGAGTTTTATAACGACTCTTTTAAGCATTTAATGAAAACTTATAACATAAATCATTATTCCACATGTTCTGTAAAAAAAGCTTCTATCGTCGAACGAGTAATAAGAACTATAAAATCACGTCTTTACAAATTATTTAGTTTATGCGGAAAATATGAATGGTATAAAAATAATTTAAAGTCCGTTGTGCACAATTATAACAATACTGTGCATCGCATTACAAAACATAAACCAATAGACGTTAACAGTTCAAATCAAAATACAGTTCGATTGAATATTATCAAAAGCCAACAGCCAAGAAAAGTACGCAAAGAATCGTCTTTTCGAGTTGGCGATTTTGTTCGTATAAGTAAATACAAAGGAGATTTTTATAAAGGCTACACCCCTAATTGGTCAACGGAAATATTTCGCATCATAAAAGTCAACGAAACTAGTCCTCAAACGTATCAATTACAAGATAAACATAAACAAAACATTGTTGGTTGTTTTTATGGAAAAGAATTACAAAAAACTAAATTTCCTGATATTTATCTTATTGAAAAAGTTCTAAAGAAAAGAGGCAACAAACTTTTTGTGAAGTGGTTAGGATTGGGTGCCGAAGAAAACAGTTGGATAGATAAAAGTGAATTAGTTATTTAGATATATAAAGCACATAATCAGTGCTATATCACAATACATACTTATCAATGAAGGAAGGTAGTGGTGTAATCAATAACTTGATAGACCATTTACCGTTTGAGTTGCATTTACCTGGATATCAATTTTGCGGTCCTGGGACGAAACTTCAAAAACGAATACTACAAGGCGATCGAGGAGTTAACAAATTGGATGAAGCTTGCATGCATCACGATATTGCTTATATAAATAAAGATCCTAGTGCTCGACGTAAAGCTGATTTAGAACTTTTGAGTATGGCAAAGAAGAGGTTGAAATCAAAAGATGCTGGTAAGGGAGAAAAGATTGCCTCGTGGATAGTAAAAAATGCTATGAAAACAAAAATCAGAGCTGGAAGTGGTATTAAATCATTTAAGAAAGGTATTAAAAAAATACATGCCCATTTAAAAAAACTTAAATCCAAGGATCATCACTCTGCTATAAAATATGCGTATGCAGCTGCGAAAAAACTGTTCAGCAAAAAGAAAGGAATATGTTTACCACGTATAATTCCACTTCCAAAATGTGGTGGACTTTTACCGCTTATTCCTATTTTTGCGGGATTGTCGGCGTTAGGTTCATTAGCAGGAGGTGCAGCAGGTATAGCCAAAGCCGTAAACGATTCTAAAGCGGCACAAAAGAGTCTCCAAGAATCTGAAAGACACAACAGAATGATGGAAGCGGTCGCTCTTGGAAAAGGATTATATATTAAACCTCATAAAAAAGGAGCAGGGTTATATTTGAACCCATCAAAAAACTAATTAGACGGCTGCCCAGGCGTGCGCTCACGAATTTAGACATATTGGAGTATGCTGGTGATATTCCATACTTTCGTGGTGTTTACATGAGAGATAAGTTGCCTTTAAAACCTAGAAAAATAGAATGTGGAATTGTAAATTTAGATAGTAACGTGAATCCTGGCACACATTGGGTAGCCTATGTAAAACAAAACAGCTACGTAGAATACTATGATAGCTTTGGTAATTTAAAACCACCATTAGAACTGATGAAATATATGAATAATTTGCTCATAAACTATAATTATAACAGACATCAAGCATTTGGAACAACAAACTGTGGTCATCTATGTATTAAATTTTTAAAAAAATATTGGAAGAAACATTTAAATAATATTAAAAATAAATAAACGTGTCAGTATCAAAATGTCTTTCACTGTATCTATAACCGGGAGCGGAGCCTCTTTGACGACAAACTATTCTCCGACGTTGGAACTTCTTGGAGACTATGAATGTGGTCTTTTGTACTTTTCAACTTTCAACTCTATACCTAATATTGATGGACGAAACAACAAGTTTTATTACGGTGACAATGAAATTATCGAAATTCCTGAAGGGTCCTACGAGCTTCAAGATATTTGTGATTATTTGAAAACTAACATAAAAAATACACTGCTTAAACTAAGATGCAATAATAACACATTGAAAACAAATATATTTTGTTCTAAAGACGTTCATTTTAATAAAGATGATTCAATTGGGAACATACTAGGCTTTGGAATGGAAACAATAAAAGCTAATATAAGCACTGATTCACAGTATCCTGTAAGCATTCTATCAACAACTATCGTGAGGATTGAATGTGATGTAGTTAGTGGTTCATTTGTGAACGGAAAAGCAAGCCATATTATTTTCGAATTTGTACCTAATGTACCTCCTGGTTATCGAATAATAGAAATACCAAAAAATTTAATTTATTTTCCAGTCAATCAAAATTCTATTAGTTCCATCAATATAAGACTGTTAGACGCTGATAACAAAGAAATAAATTTACGAGGTGAAGAGGTACAATTGTATTTACATTTTAGAAAAAATGATAAATTTCCATAAAACCCCTGCCATATCAAATGTCCAAGTCAGTCCTAAAAGATCTTCTCACAAAGACACACGACAGCAGTTTAAAAAGAAGCTTACTAAAAGCAATAAAGAATACCTCAAGCTAATTGGTTTAATAAAATGAATATTTTAAACATATCTCAACAAACCTCATACGACAACAGCATCGAAAGTTTTGAGTATCATTCATACAGACCGTACGTAACAAGTTTCAACAAGAATGATGAAATACGAATCCCCATCAATCAACAAGACTTATATGTGCTGCCTTCGCTCAGCAGTTTGTATATCGAAGGCAAAGTAATTGTCCACGACAGCACAACTAAAGAAAAGGTTTCAAATGTACATTTCGTTAATAATCCAGCGTTATTTCTATTTCAAGACATAAGATATGAATTAAATGGAGTAGAAATAGATAAAATAAAAAACGCAGGTGTAACTACGACCATAAAGTCTTATCTGTCCTTAAATGAAAACGAATCAAAATATGCTCGAGTTTGGGGGTGGTCGCCAGAAGGTATAAATAATACAAGTGGTGGAGAATTTTCTGTATCCATTCCTTTAAACAAGATTTTAGGATTTGCGGAAGATTATGAAAAAATTATCATTAACTGCAAACATGAGTTAGTGTTGCTTAGATGTAACACTAACCTTAATGCAATCAAGTTGAAAACAGGAGAAGTTTTGGAAGATATTGTTATAAGTAAAATTATCTGGAGAGTACCTCATATTAAAGTATCTGATCGCGAAAGAATAAATTTACTAAAACAATTAGAAAAAGATCGAGCTATTCCAATAGCATATCGTAACTGGGATTTATACGAGTATCCATTATTACCCAAAACTCGTAAACATACTTGGTCCATTAAAACTTCATCTCAAATAGAAAAACCGCGATTTGTTGTATTAGCTTTACAAACCAACCGCAAAAACAACGGTGAATTGTCGATGGCGGAGTTTGATCACTGTCACGTACGTGATGTAAGAGTGTTTTTAAATTCGTCATACTATCCATATGAGGGATTAAACGTTAGTTTTGCAGAAGACAAATTTACTTTATTATACGAACAGTATGTCAGATTTCAACAGTCGTATCACGGACGTCGGTCAGAACCGTTGATGAGTTTGAAAGAATTCAGAGACGTTGCTCCCTTATTCGTTATCGACTGTTCGCGACAGCACGAAACGTTAAAAGGCTCAATCGACGTGAGAGTAGAAATCGAAACAGACCAAGAAATACCTGATCAGACAGCTGCATATTGTCTGATTTTAAACGACTGCATATTTGAGTATAAGCCTTTGAGTAATATCGTTAAGAAAATATCATGAATAGTAATACAATAATCGTTGACTTACAAGGATTTAAAAATAATAATAACGACTTTTTAGTAAAAGAATTATCTATAGCCACTCAACAGCATACACATACATTTTATGTTAAACCACCATACCCATTCTCAGCGCTAACCGATGATGAAAAAAAGAATGTTCGGTGGTTAGAAAGAAATAGAGGGTTTCGATGGAGCGAAGGCTATATCGATTACAGAGAATTCAGAAGAATTATTAAACCTTACTTAAAAGACCGAAATATTATCGTAAAAGGTGAAGAGAAAGTGAAATGGGTAAAAGAATTGTGTGATCATAATAATATTGTAGATATAAGTTACAAAGACATTCCGAGATTTAACATTCTGTACGATCTGTATTGTAAGGAAGAATCGTATAACTGTTTTATTCATAAGAAGTATTGTGCATTAAAAAATGTATTATGTTTAAAAAAATGGTGTTTAGAAAATAATGTGCACTTTCAATAAAAAATACCTTATATTTGTTGCTTTTTATTTAAATAATTAAATTGGAATGAAATAGAAATAAAACAAAATATATTCACATTATACATACAATTTATTTAAGCAATAATTACGTACACATTAATTTACAAAACAAACCCTAACTTATATTATTTTCATACAAATATATCTTACAATTTTATCGACTTATTCATTCTAAAGACTATTACGACCCTACAGCTAAAACAAATACTTAATACCAAAGTAAACTAAAACCAACTCATATAACTGTAATTACATATTTTTTTTGATATATTACTGACTAACTTCTCGGTTTGGTCCATGATTTCATCACCGTTTTCATTCACAACATATTGAGCGGATAACAAAAAATTATCATCGTCTATACTGTCACAATGTTGCTGGGATCCATCTAAATCAAACACTGAGATCTTTATCAGACGGAAACCTTTTTTGGGAACGCTGTTTACCACAAACGAATGAACTGGGTTATGCAGTTTACTAAGTGCACTTTTAGAAACACATTTTTTTCTTAATTTTGCTGGGCGACGTTCCCGAATCTTAGCGTTCGGCTTTTGCTGAGCTTTCATTTTTAAAAACTCTTCAGTAAATCCTTCCAAAGGATCTTGAGCATACTGGAAAGTATCCCCATATTCATGTAGGTAGACATTGTCTTCGGATGTAGCAGTCAAATCTTCTACGCGTTCCATTATCTGTAAAAAAAAAAGAAAATATTTAACACCAAATCAGCAATCTTTGGAATTAACGATTATTTTTATGTATTTTAATGACTTAAATCAATAATAAATCAACTTACCGTTGTGTAGTAGGTCCAAGACTCTATTACCAAAAATACGTAAATTATGTACACGCGAGTAACTATATAAGTTAAGGTTTGTTTTGTAAATTATGTAGACGTGAGTAACTAATTACAGTGCTTATCGACGCAAGAATGAATACTAAAACAAAGTCTTCACATTATTATAGTGATTGCAACATGTAGGTTGCATTATTATGAATAAGGACTCATGTTACAAACAGTACCGCGCGCTCATATATTCGCGTGTGGATTCAGTAATGTCGGCACTACATATAGGCGAACGCGTTGGCCGACGCGTTGGCCGGCGCGCTGGCCCAATGTATAGAACGGGCGTTCGCGCGTTGGCGGTAGGTATTTCGCCTGTTCTACACATTGAGCCAGCGCGCCGGCCAACGCGTCGGCCAACGCGTTCGCCTACATGTAGTGCCGACTTAAACTCAAGTAAAGCATGTTTCAACTTGATAAAACTTTACGTTACTTGAATTTAGCATCAGCCTGCAGGTTTGCTTGCAAAATCTATGTAGTTGTGAAATAATAAATAAAACAAATGTATTTAATAAAATGATATTTTATTTCTAAATCTACATAATATACATACTAAAATGCATAGGTTATGCTACGAAAGTAAATAATACAAAGAATTTCTTAATTAGGTACAGCTTATTAAATCTAGTTAAAAGTTAAATATACTAGTGTGTCCCCATGCTCTAGTTGAAATTTTATCTTTAGATATGACTCTCTTGTCATCATCACCAGACAGAGCAACTTTCTTCACAGCACATGTGTACAACTCGTGTTTTATTGACTTAAATAAAACATTTGTTTTATGAACAATGTTGCCTTCGTACAGAGTTTTTTGGTAATCAGTAACATTGAAATTGCTGACAATATTTTTCTTAATTCCTTTCGCTTTTTTGATTGTGCTATTTATGGTTTTAATACAATATAACTTTGAACGAAGGCCTACAAATTCACTTATGATTTTACCCGCCATTTCATCTTTGAACAAACCAGGAACTTTTTTATTTTGAATGGGTAAATCATATTGATTAGTATTACAAAAATTACTAGTATCAAAGTAAGGCAAAAAATGTCTTTTTATGTCATCATAAAAATCATGGGTCCGTATATGATATACAAAACTATCAGTGTCCGTGTAACACATTTGTACATTATTTTTATAAAAAGGTTTAATAACAGAGTAATGAAAGTTATACATATGACTTTTTGACAATTCTAGTACGGTAAAACCAATGTATATTGGTTTATCCAAAATTATTTGATCAGAGTTTAATTGTACCGCAACTAGATTTTAAGTTTTTGTGCACATTGCCTTTTCTTAGTCACATTATTATTATCAACCCACTGATTAACTAAATGCACATTGACCCTCTTCTCATTATTTTCTAAAGTTTTTCCAAACACACTGTTATTCAAGAGTTTGAAAAAGTCTTGTTCAAATGTTGAGGAACTTTTTTGCCTCAGAGCAGTATTCAAATCAATGTATTGTTTCAAATACGTGCTTTGTCGAAAACTAATCACTCGATGAATTTTCTTTAATATTAAACCATGTTTTAAACATGTTTTCAAGTGAATGTAATGTATAACATACTTAAATTTATCATACAAATTTGGAACTAGTTTGAAAGTTTTCCCCCCGGGTGGAATGCATTTTTCAGAACAAAATGGAAAATCATTATGTAAGTTATGTAAATGTTTGGGATATTGTAAATCTACTTCTAGAATATAACCACACTCTGCATCAATCGGTATTTCGATTATATTTAATTTGTTGATTTCTTGTTCATTGAGAAATCTGAAATCTGATAATGGTAAATACTGACACATACTATATCCATATAAATTATTACAATCAATATAAGTGACGTAGGAAGGAGATTCTGATGGTTTGTAATTTTCTAAGTAAGGATTATTTGCTTTTGCATGTCTATGAGAGCACAGACATACTCCTCCTCTGATACCACTCTGTAACATGCGCACCATCGACAAGTCATCGATAAGTTCCAATTGTATTCCTGTTTTTAATAACATCGCATCAAAAGATAAACTGGGTGCTGTTAAGTAAAAAGCTGGGTCTAATTGATAGTGTTGCTTGCAAGTCTGTCTAAAATTTTCAAAGATATCTGCCAGTAAAAGCACATCAGTTTTTAGATATAAATCCGTATAACTACCTAAATCTTTGATTTGAAATGTTGACCAAATTAAGCACGCGTGCTGGTAATCCTCATCAGAAATATCATGATCAGTTAGGGAACTATAAAAGCATTCTTTTGGGGGTAGACTTTTTTCGTCATACCGCTTCCACGAGTTCATATATTCGTATGGATAAATGCCTTTACGAGTGAGTAACTGAAATTCATCTTCATCGGGGAAATGATTTTGTAAGTTTTTAAACATTTCCGGTTTTAATGTCTCTGACAATTTGCTTAAGCTTGTTCCCAAAAACTTAAATGAATCAACGAATCGAAGTTGAAAAAACTGATTATTCGTAACTGGTACAAATTTGGTAAATGAGATGTAGTTTTCTTTTGTTTTAGGTATTATTTTAATATTACCAGGAACCTCGCCTAACGCTTTTATAAAAAGATGACAATCATAACCAGCTAAGTTATGAAAAAAAATGGGGACGAATGAAGGGCGTTTATACTGTAAATTACAAAACGGATGCGCAGCTCCGCGGTAACGACCAGTAACGTGACAATGGTCACGGACTTTGTCCGAAAAAATAAAATTTTCACAAATATGACAACGTGTGGCATTATCAAAATCAGACTTATCCGCCATAGAAAATATCATAGGGACTGGTGTACTAAGTATATCAAATATTTTTTGTACGTCTTTAAGAATCGAATCTACAAACTGCTTATCACAACCAGGTCCTCGATATGATACGTACCGATTGTAACTAGGGTCATCACGACAAACAATATAATAACCAAAAGCTATAGGTAAATGTTGGTGCAATGTAGTCGTGTTTTTGCTAGAAGAACAGTTAGCTTCAGTATTGGTTTGTAGCATCGATTCAAAATCTGCGTAAATACAAAAAGGCATGTTTTGTTTTCGACCATAGTTTTTAAATTTAATTACTGAGCCCTTATTTGGGAGGACAGTTACAACGCCTCCACATAAATGGTTTTCAACTTCTTTAGAAGTACTGAAAAATATCAAGCACAAATCACAGAAGTACAATTTGCTGTGATGAGATGTAACTTGGCTTCTAAACAGTCTAGAAGGTTCTTTGATCAAACAATAATGAGAAGTGTTATTATTTTCTAGATACAACAAATGTATAATTTTCTCGTTGCATGTTTTATTAATGTCTGATTTATACAACGGTCCAACAATAGTTTTACTTTTTTTAAACCATAAATTATGAACTTAATATTAGGATTATTTTTTTCAAAAATTTTAATGTCATGGAAAGTTACAGGAAAAAACATTCCATTTATATTAAATAATTCACGAAAATTAGGATATGATGAAATTCTTTCAGGGTGATTTTTAGCTGGATATAAGGCTGCCGTCACACTCCATAGAAAGCAATGCTGATCTTTATTCATAATATTTAAACACGCCTTTTTAGCCTGAATTGATTTGGGTAAACTGATAAAACTTGAACCGCTAAGTGGTTGATATTTATTGATATTAATCTCAATGTATAAATTATTTAAAAATGTCCACCCACTGTCACGATCCTCAAATTCCTCTATACTAGTTTTTAAATAACTAACTGTTTCCAAATATATTTTTTCAAAATCATAATTACCATGTAATATTTTATTTTTGGTTCCAAAAGATTTTATTTCTTGTGAATTATCGTTGAACTTCAAAAACGTCCCAAATAGTTCGAAATTAACCTTAACACATGTATGTTTAATAAGGTTTTCATCTAAAAGAGATTTTAACTTGTTACGAATTTCGAAAAAAAATATATCTACTGAAGCTAACTGAAGTTGATCAAGAGGTAATATCTTATAAGTTACAATACGATTACGAAATGCGGAGCTGACGATTTCTACACCATCACTGTATTCTATTGTCTGACAACTTTTTCTATGTAAATTACTTCGCAAATGACCTACCCATGATTTACTATGTACAGATATGTTACACGTCGAACAGAAAGGCATTTTATTCTATTAAAAAAGCCAATGCTATCAAAACAATAATACAGTAACCGATACTAATGTAAAAAAAATTAAAAAGATTCTATTCTAGTATATTAAAAATAAAATTAATATCTACTATAAATTGATTAAGTTTAGTAAAAATTATTTTTTGTCACTGTAATGGACGGGCTCTGACTCCTCAAATTCGGTAAAAGCTTGTCCTAAGAAGCCTTGCAGTGCCTCCCAAGACGATGATGACTCGTCGCACTGGAGCTTCACACTTACCAGCGCCGTCTTGTAGCGCACATTAGCGGCGTGAGACACGTAGTCCGATTTTTTGTAGATCTTGAGGTCCACAAAATATTCGCCACCGGTCTTCGCAGTCCGACGAGACGTTCCCGTAGAAACTCGGCTGGAGAAGCTTGATATTATTTCCCCGCCACGAGATTTGGGTTCACTGCAACTAGCTTCCTCAGTCTGCAAGATATTGAATAAGTCCGGTCTCCTTGTTCTGTAAAATAAAAAATTAACATATCATTAAAATACAATAATCGAGAAAAAATATTAGTAAGAAAACAAACAAAATAGGAATAAGTGTATTGCACTTTCACTTTTGACTGTAAACAATTAGGTGCCTAGTTTTATCAGACTTCAACAGGATACTGAACTAAGTTTTGATAAATAATAAAAACCAGCAGAAACAGGCATAGAATTTCAGCAAACTTAAAGTAGATAATAATCGAACATACCGTGTAGTGATAAATTCGTGCGGCGAGGAGTATTTTCGCTTTCGTTGAGCACTTTTGTGTGATGAGGTGCGGGTCAACTCCAGCGGAGGCGATGAGTCGTGTTGCTTTCCGGGGCCGGCCTTGCGTTTGCTGCTTGACGCCTTTGACTTCTTTTTCGGTGCTACCGACACCACTGCAGATGGGGCCTCAAACTCTGAATCGGACCTATTAAAGAAGAAATATAAATTATTTTCCCATCTTGATGAATAATAATAATTATTATTAAAATATATTTTTAATATTATTAAATTATAATTTTAATTGAAATATAATTAAAAATAAATTAAAACATAATTTTAATATATTATAATTAAAAAACAAAAAAAAATATATATATATTTTTAATATTATTAAAATATAATTTTAAATGAAATATAATTAAAAATAAATTAAAAACAAAAAAAATATTAATTTTATACTCACTAACATTTTCTCGTTGAAATTGAAGACTGGAGCGAAGCCACTTGAAAAATTGTGACTTGTTCCATCGTGCATCGACTTTTATTTAGTAAAAATGTCTTTGTCATCAAAAAATGTGTAAAAGTTGTCAAGCGCGAGTTGATTAATGTAATATATGTGTGTATGTTTGTTCGTTTTAATGTTATCAATTACACCATAGCAGTCATTCAGATTGAAATCCAACATCAATGATTGATCATTGCTATGTAAAACATATAATGTTTAATAAAGTTTTTTATTTATTGTTATTTATTCTACATATAGTTTATTCTACATTTTTTTTTATCTTTATACATCTGTGCATTTTTTTAAAGCATGTTAAATGTTGCATACTTTTATAGCGAATTTAATCTTGAACCAATACCTAATTCCCAAGAAGAGATTAAAATAAAATAAATTATTTTGTTTAAATAAGCAAGTAAATCCGAATTTTTAATGTGTATATGAATTGTGATGATATGGTAAAATATATGCAATATAAACGTTATTTTAAACTAATGATGCCTTACTTCAACTTTCGACCTTATCATTGATCAATATAGCTGAATATGAAATAAAATTGAATAAAGAAGAATCTCTATGGTGCGCTCGCTGCGGCGTTTCATCGAAATGCTTTGTAATTGTATCTCCGCCGCTGTTCATAGTAGGGGAAGCGAGTAAGCTAATTTTGTAGTTACTCGAGTGTCATGGGACCCTAGTAGATTTCGTAGATTAAGTAATGAGGAGAAAAAAATATTAAGAGCATATCTTATGACAGTGGGGCAGTGACAAACTGCAGCTATTTAGAAGTTAAAAAAAGTAATTATATATATATATATATATTGACTTTAAAGGTAATTTATAAGGTAATTTATCATTCAATTAAAGGAAACAAACATGTAATCGTCAAGCAGGATTAAAAATATATATGAAGAAGGTTTTGTTTTTTAAAATATGGACTTTAGTTTTTGAAAATTTCAAAGAGTCTTTATATCTTTCCCTTTACTTTAAGTCGTCATTGCTTTAAATAAAAGCTTCTTTGGGGTCTACACAACGTTCTCTATTTTAATCTGACAATTTGATACTTAAAAATATATATATATATATATATATATATATTTTTAACGCCCCACTCAGATAAGCTGATTTCTATACCACGTTAACTAGAGACATGTGGGAAGCATACACAAGCTTAATCTGACGCGCTCGAGCTACTGCAGAAATCCCCTAATCGGCTCCCCTACCATAAAACGAGTGTTCGTTTTACAGTATGTATGTGAAATATTATATTCTTGTTTGTCAGCTTGCAGTTTTTTTCAGATCAGGGATGTGAACTAGAAGCGAGAACTCGATTAAAGAGATAATTTAAGAGGCGATCAGTTTTTACCCTATAAATCCAATAAATTATAAATGAATATTGTGTGTATTAAACACGATTATTTTACCTCCAATCAAATTATGAAAATTATCATCCTTTAAATTCATTTACGCACATATAATATTTATATCAACATCAATATGTCAATTATTTGTTTCAAAAATTATTTACAAGCACGGTCTATTGATGTTAATAATTTATTATTTTACTTAGCTATGAATTTGACGCATGGTTTGCACGCACACAACACAATACAACGTTATTGGAATAAGATTCATTTTAGCTTGGTTGCGTTCTGCTTTACGCAAAATATAGTAGTTTCGCATACTATTTTTTTGAAATATAATATTTGATCCCTTAAAATAGTAGGATACTATAATATATAGTAGGTTTGACAACCCTAGCGACTCAATCGTTCTGTTCTTATGATTTCGCGTCTTGGCTTGTTAATATGCAACGTGGTGCGCGGTGAGTATCATCGTGGTTTAGACCTACATCAAAAGTGAATGGGAAGATAAAGGAATAGTTAAAAGTAAGTGTAGTAGTTATTGTATTCATTATAGATTTAATTCGTTACACAATTATTTAGGTTTTGATTTAAATTGATAATATTTTAGTTTTTGAAAACGATTCATTATTTATTAAGTACATTGTTACATTTTAAAATTAAATAATTACCAATATATTTATTCGTTACCCATCAAATATTTAAATCTAATGTGGTACTCATATTGAATAGTATTTTTCTATATTAGCTAATATATTTATTTTTTTCAGATGCATGAAAATTAGAGAAGTTCATCAAAAATCACAGCGGAACGCAGAAAAAGGATTAGACCAGGCATTATTTAATTGTAAGTAAATTTGAATCTAAATGTATCTAGTTTATTGAATGAGGTTTATGTAGTAGATACATATTAGAGGTAATTATTTAATCAGAATAATAATTAATAACCAATTACTTACCAGTATTCATTATAGATTTAATTCGTTACACAATTATTTAGGTTTTGATTTAAATTGATAATATTTTTAACCGACTTCCAAAAAACGAGGAGGTTATATGTTCGGCTGTGGATATTTTTTTTTTTTTTTTTTTTTTTTTTTTTTTTTTTTTTTATTTTTGTATGTTCAACGATTACTCCGCCGTTTGTGAACCGATTTTCGAAATTTTTGTTTTGTTGTATTAGGTTTCACTCCAATTTGGTACCATGTTCACAAAAGTGGTGACTTGATGATGGGATCCACGAGTAATCGAGGGAACTCCTCGAAATTTATATGGAAACATATGGTGATTTTGGTTTTATAAGAAGCATCCTAAGCATATGCTACCAAAACGCAAGATTTTGCACCGAGGTATACCATGGTTCCGAAGATACTAAGAGAACTCCGGATTCCTTATAGATACAAGTTTGGGGGTTTAGGCGCTGTTTTAAGAACTGAAAGCATATGCTACTATGCAAATTACATTCATCATCATCATCATCATCATTACCACATTAGGGTCACCGATGTCACCAAAATTGAACAAAACAAATTCATCCTTAAGTCCAGAGCATAAGGCACACATTTGACATTACTTCTGAGAAGTAAGCTGCTTCGATAATTAATATAAATAACATGCATGTCTCACAACAACACATGAAACAACCTAATTTCAACCTTTTGCATTGCGCTTAGCGTTCATAGTACATTAACTGTCTGGCGTCTCGCTTGCTATAATCTGACGGCCAGGTACCAGACCGGGCGGCGTATTTACAAAGGCTTATACCGTTTGAGTCACGAGCCAGACTCTAATAGATGAGCTTTTGTTTATTTATCTAAGATAGTTTTATAATTATATTTTGTACTCTCAACAAGTGTGTAGTTATGTACATACCTGTTTCTTACCTATTAATTAAAGTTTGTTAGTTAATTAAGTAGTATTTTTTGTCACTTAAGAGCCCGTATTCTCTTTTCTACTGCTCTCTTCACACTCACGCCCGTCTTTCATATGCCAGGTGAAAAAGGACGATCGCCAAGTTAGCGGGCAGATAGAGGTTTTCTGTTTTAAACGGTTTTTTATATTAAAGTGGTAAAAAGTAATTCCAACATTTTATAGACGACTTTCTTAACAGTGCATTGTATTTTTTTCATACCGTTAAGACGTCAATACAATTCATAAAAAGGTGATATTCTAAACCTTTTACAGCAAAAATCACAAAACTGTCGCGGGTTTGAGTTGGATTATTTAAAGATACTTAAAAAAAATAAAAAATCTAGCTCCAACACTATATTATAATTGAAATGATCTTACATGTTGTGCATTAAAACTTATAGAAATACTGTATTTTAACTGTTAAATCACGTCTGTAAAATCAGCGAAATCGACAAATTTCGTATACGGACCCTTACCTAAATACAGAATAGAAACGAGTAAGTAATTTCATTACTGTAACATTAAAATAATAAGTAATAACAATTTTCATATAACTATCCACCTACATATTTTTAAAGTTAACAATGACGATGTATATTTACCATATCGGTATCAAATTGAATAGCATAATATTATGTTGCTGCAACGTTAGAAACAATTTAGCTAATCTCTTTCTAGGCGATTTCGGTCATTTTCTGTACTAAAACAGATATGGGTTTTGTCAAGTTTTTGTCTAACAAAAGCTAAGCCAGTTCAGTTTGCGCTTTCACTCTAATGATATAGCCTTTGTAAATTCGCGACCGGGCGCGCACTAGCGGCCGAGCCGCAGCGGCGCGCGGCGACGGCCATCGAGATAGATAATATATTAATATTATACCTTAGTATGCAACCGCCATAGACGCTAGACCTCGCGCACCTGGGATCCAATTCCCAGAACATGAGAAAAGTTCATCTTCGAATAAAATACCGAATAATGAGATTTTACGAGCGTAACACAGTTTGTCTATTTTCAAAACTTCACACTCAAAATTTTTCAAAAAGTCCGAATTCGTATAACACCACAATGTGGCCGCTTGGGAGTTGAAGCGTTCGAGACCGGTCTCTGCACGATACTTATGATTTGTTGCTAATAGTTTGTATCCTTCGATCGTGGATTCTTGGAAATATATTGTTATTCTATTGTGTTTCGCTCACCGGTGAGCTTGTAATAAGATACGTAAAATAATATAATACAGGTGTATTATTCTACGTACCATCGAGGAAATTGATTCCTATGCAATAATTGATAGACCAACGTTATTTGGTCGAATATGTCAATTCAATGTTAATTGTGATCTGTCGGCTGGGTTTGACGTAACGCAACCAAACTGCTCCCCGATCTGCATAGGAATCAACTTCTTTGATAGTACATAGTACGCGATAGTTTACTACTTACTAGGTAACTAAAAACTAAAAAGAGTGAAATTATTATTTTTAACAAAAAATTAAAACCGACTTCCAAGGTAAAAACAATAACATCCTTATAATATGAACTAAAAAGTATTAAATAATTTTTCCTATCGAATAGTGCCTTTTTCCGAATTCGGCAAAAACTCAACTATTTCTGTACTCAATCCTTCATAATTTTGAAGTCGGTGCCAGTTACAAATGTTTCAAATATTTTGGCAGACTGAAGATTCAGCTATATCTGGTACCGACTTGAAAATGATGAAGGATTGAGTACAGAAATAGTTGAGTTTTTGCCGAATTCGGAAAAAAGGCACTATTCGATAGGAAAAATTATTTAATACTTTTTAGTTCATATTATAAGGATGTTATTGTTTTTACCTTGGAAGTCGGTTTTAATTTTTTGTTAATAGTTTTTGAAAACGATTCATTATTTATTAAGTACATTGTTACATTTTAAAATTAAATAATTACCAATATATTTATTCGTTACCCATCAAATATTTAAATCTAATGTGGTACTCTTATTGAATAGTATTTTTCTATATTAGCTAATATATTTATTTTTTTCAGATGCATGAAAATTAGAGAAGTTCATCAAAAATCACAGCGGAACGCAGAAAAAGGATTAGACCAGGCATTATTTAGTTGTAAGTAAATTTGAATCTAAATGTATCTAGTTTATTGAATGAGGTTTATGTAGTAGATACATATTAGAGGTAATTATTTAATCAGAATAATAATTAATAACCAATTACTTACCAGTATTCATTATAGATTTAATTCGTTACACAATTATTTAGGTTTTGATTTAAATTGATAATATTTTAGTTTTTGAAAACGATTCATTATTTATTAAGTACATTGTTACATTTTAAAATTAAATAATTACCATTCGTTACCCATCAAATATTTAAATCTAATGTGGTACTCTTATTGAATAGTATTTTTCTATATTAGCTAATATATTTATTTTTTTCAGATGCATGAAAATTAGAGAAGTTCATCAAAAATCACAGCGGAACGCAGAAAAAGGATTAGACCAAGCATTATTTAATTGTAAGTAAATTTGAATCTAAATGTATCTAGTTTATTGAATGAGGTTTATGTAGTAGATACATATTAGAGGTAATTATTTAATCAGAATAATAATTAATAACCAATAGTTATTTTAATAATAACAAATTTAAATATAAAAATTCATAATATATTTCCTGTAAAACTGTTATTGCATAATATAACGTTAATATTTTCGAGATTATTTGAATGCCAATAAGTCGAAGTTATTACTAGAAACATAATTAATCCATAATTTTTAGATGAAGCATTACTCAAATATCCTTAATCGTCATCGTAGTTTTAAAGTACTCGTGACTCTAAATGGTGATTATTATGTAAGTGTGGATGTACATAACATTCGGTTTTCTTTTTCAGATCGGATGATCAATGACGAAGAAATCTGCATGACACAAACGAAGACATTATTGTGTTTATTTGTATAAATGCATAAAAACTGGTGTTTATTTATTGATAAGATCCTAAATTCCTATCCCCTGAAATGTAAGCTTAAACATACTAAACATCATAGTGTGTTAGTATATTTAAGCCGAGGTATGTTTTTTGGTAAGTGGCACACTGACACACCGAAGTGAGCGAGGGCGCGAGCGAACAGAGGTGCATGTCATGAGCATTTCATTTCATTTACCATCAGTTGATACATAAACGAACAGGAGTTATTGGGCATGCTGTCCCACCGAAGTGAGCGAGGCGCGGAGCGCAGTTCGCGAGCGAACGGAGGTGCATCAGTTGATGCATAAACGAAAAGGAATTATTGGGTATTCTGTCCCACCGAAGTGAGCGAGGCGCGGAGCGCAGTTCGCGAGCAAACGGAGGTGGGACAGAATGCCCAATAATTCCCTACTAATGGAATTTATGAATGGCATATCAGACATAATAAAATAATTTAAATATAAATAATTTAAATAAGAAACAAATTTATACATAAACATATTTAAATTAAATGCGCATTAATTAAGAGAAAGAAGAGTCCGAAGAATTCAGAGCAATGCATTGACATTGATTATAAAATTATAGAATACAAGGTCCCGGAACCAGGTCAACAAAACTTGAATGCTATGTCAATTAATTAAACATAATTCGAGAATTTATTTCAACTCCATTGCATCAAAATACGTTTATCGGGAGGGAACCGTACATTTTTCTGGGATAAAAAGTATCCCAATATTATGTTCTCTCCCGGCACAAGTACCCCATACCTTTCATCAAAATCGATTCAGCTGTTTGGGTGTGATGAGGTAACAGACAGACATAATTTCGCATTTATAATATTAGTAAGGATTATGTCAGAAATACATAATTTCAAATTCATTGCCATTACATTCAAGTGTATTCAGTATTGCAAAAAGATTGCCAGAGTAATGAAAATAATAGAAACAATAATTGCTCTAAAGTATTAAAAGGATGTGATAAATTAATTATTAATATAGCTACCCCTACAGTATTACTAATTTTCTGCTTTATAAATATTAGGTTTTACTGAATAAATGCTATAATTGTGAATATTTTATGTAACATTTTTATAAACTCATTATAATTATCTTCACATTTTTCTTCCGTGTGCAGTGATGCTAAGCCTTTTTTATTATTAAACATAATATTTTCCGTTTAATTAGCATATATTTTTAATGAAGATATAATCATTTGAGTTTACCTTTATCGAGCCTAAAATAAAACCACCGTTCACTCACATTTATGTCATGGTCTTATTTTTCCAGCAAATCTCCGCATGAAATTGGACGTAAACACGAAATATATTAAGGACAACAAAGGGCAAGTTTTCTTCGGCATCAGAAACTACAAATACAATTTCGAGTACGGCGACAAAGTCACATTTGATTTGCAAAACCTGTTTAAGGAGAGCAAAGAATTGAGTAAGTATTCTTATACAAATAAGTGACAGGGGTGTAAATCTAGGAAAAAATCGGCCAAGTACGAGTTGTACTCGCGCACGGAGGGTTCCGTACTGCTACAGAGCAAAAATAAGCTTAAAATTGTATTTTTTGTATGGGAATTGGGAGCCCCCTTTTTTATTTCATTTGTTTAAATTTTTGTTATTAATTATTAAAGTACAAATACAATTAAGTATTTTGTGAACATTTTAATTGCCTATGTGTTGCTGTTATTGATTAAGAGAAAAAAATAGCAAAAAAATCACATTTGTTGTATGAGAGCCCCCTTAAATATTTAATTTATATTGTTTTTACTATTTGTTGTTATAGCGGCAACAGATATACTTAATCTGTGAAAATTTCCGAAGTCTAGCTATAGCGGTTCTTGAGTTACAACCTCGTGACAGACAGACGGACAGACGGACAGACATCGAAGTCTTAGTAATAGGGTCCCGTTTTTACCCTTTGGGTACGGAACCCTAAAAAAGATTGAAAATAGATTTTATTGACAGTTGATAAATGTTTCTAATAAATACCAAGATAGACTACAGACTAGGCTTATTACGAATGTTCACATAATAACAATTTCAAATTTTGTATTTTTATGTCTATGCACAAATAGGTAGGTACGTTAAATTTTCTCTGCCGTATGTGAATCGTGACCGAAACAGTAACACACTACTCTTTAACACAAGTCAGAGTTCTGACAAACAAATCATCTGAATTGTTTGTCAGAACTCAGACTTCGTCAGACACATAGGAGATACTTTGTCACTATAAGTCACAAACACAAAAACTAATCCAAGGAAATATCCGTTGTTTGGTCACAAATTACAGTCTCACTTTTAAAAATTAATTCGACGACAATATTCACCAATACCTATTATTTTATACTCTCTTCTTCCAGGTAACACAGTATTGACCTTCTTGAACGAAAACTGGAAGACCGTAGCAGAGGAATTCGGCAAACCCATCATGGATTACGCTGTAGAAATCGCTCTCAAGACCATCATCAAGTTTTTCCATGCTGTGCCCATCAGCGAACTATTACACGTGTCATTGCCTAACCCACTCCCTGGCGTAAATTAAGTTATAATATAAGAAAGAATATGCTCAATAAATAGTATTATATTTTTGTATTCAGTTTTTTTATTGCTACGGGATTGAAAATAAGATGACTGCGATTATTAACCGACTTCCAAAAAGGAGGAGGTTATATATATATATATATATATATATATATATATATATATATATATATATATATATTGTATGTTCAACCATAACTTCGCCGTTTATGGACCGATTTTCATGATTCTTTTGTTGTCGTACAGGGTTGAATCCGAGGTTGGTACCATGTTCACAAAAGTGGTGATCTGATGATGGGATCCATGAGGAATCGAGGGGACTCCTTGAAATTTATATGGGAACATATGGTGATTTCGATTTTTTCTGAAGTATTTCAGGCATATACTACCAAAAAGTAAGATTTTGCACCAGGATATACCCTGGTTCTGAAGGTACCCAACAGAACTTTTAAATCCTTATAGATACAAGTTTGAGGATTTTGGCTTTATTTAAACTACTCCAAGCAAATCCTACATTATTTGTGCTGAACATAGGCTAAATTGTATTTTGGAAAAAATAGGGTTTCGTAAGATATTTGGGTTTTTCGGACGCCAGGTGAAAAAATCAACCAGAAAAGTTACTTATTTTGCGTACGCTGCCGAAATTATAAAAGATAGAACCATAAAATCTTCTAAGTATTGTAGATCTTATAAATATCTACAAAAAAGTCCACGACACACTATACTCATCTATGTCGAGTGAGGCACAATAACCATTTTTTTATTTAAAAATCTTGAATTTTTTTTGGACAACTATTAAACGCGTTTATTTTACTCATGCCATTTATCCTTATCAAAATAAATTATTTCATCGCTAAGTACAGTTTATGTAGATAAAGTTTGGTCTGTGAATGATTAAAATTGGACGTTTGGTTTTGAAATTATGGCGAAATTAAAATATTACGATAGTGGGCGTCACCAAGCGGGATGCGCTTGCGGGAAGACAATCTGTGCAGTGTGCACTGTTATACACCCTTCGGATAATGACTGCGTCCGCGTCGTCGATGTCAGTGTCGGAGTCTGTGAATTGACCTGGGAATCATTTTGCTGACCGAGTCTTTCCTTGGTAGGCTTTTTGCAGCCGTAACCGACATCCACGTGGGTAGAGCCGCAGGCGACCACTAGTAATATGTACAACTCTAAGACAACAAGCTATAATATTATAGCCTTGTCGTCTCATATTATGTACCTAACTAAAAAGGGTAAAATTATTATTTTTTAACAAAAAATTAAAACCGACTTCCAAGATAAAAAACAAAAGTAATACTTATTCTTAATCTAAAAAGAATCAAATAATTCTTATTCCTTATTATAGTGGCGTCTTCAGACTTCGCCTAAACCTCAACTATTTCTGTACTCAATCTTTATGCTTTTGAAGTCGGTACCAGCTTACCTTAGCGTAATTGCTATGTCAAGGATCTCAGAACTTTTCCGGGCTGATACCGACTTCAAAAGTACGAAGATAGAGTACAGAAATAGTTGAGGTTTAGGCGAAGTCTGAAGACGCCACTATAATAAGGAATAAGAATTATTTGATTCTTTTTAGATTAAGAATAAGTATTACTTTTGTTTTTATCTTGGAAGTCGGTTTTAATTTTTTGTTAAAAAATATTTTTTACTAATCCTTTTCTAGGACTCTACATTTGTGTGAAATTAAAATTGAGTCTAGTAGGTAGTATTTGACTAAGCTTATTATACGCAAAGAAACAAATATGCATCAATCTATATTAGCAGGTTCTCATTTTGCAAATAAAGACAGAACAATTATTATGGTAGTCAGGACTTCACACTACTAAGACAAAATATATTAATGTTAATATACTCTTTCAAACTAAAAATAAAGAATCCATACTAATATTATAAATGCGAAAGTGTGTCTGTCTGTCTGTATGTCTGTTACCTCTTCACGCCCAAACCGCTGAACCGATTTTGCTGAAATTTGGCATGGAGATACCTTGAGTCCCGGGAAAGGACAAAGGATATTTTTTATCCCGGAAAATGTACGATTCCCGCGCGATAAACTAATTTTGGCGCAACGGAGTTGCGGGCGTCATCTAGTTAGTCTATAAGTGACAAAGGAAATACAAAATTCATTCAAACAAATCATTTTCAGTTTATTTCTCTCTGGGCTATTCTAGATAAGCAATAAGAAGTAAAGTAAATTATTATCATCTCAATTTCGTTGTACCTCTTCTGTTTTTCATGAACGAGAAGTGATAACATTTTAATAAACCTAATAAGTAATAGAATAGGAGTTTTGATTTGCTAAACATTGATTTGTATATATGAATAGAAGTTTTAAAACATTAAGGGCCTGTTTCACCGCTTACTGATAAGGTGCCGGATAGGCTTATTTGACAGATTCTCCATACTCCATCTGTCAAGTTAAGTGGTGGATAGCCTTATCAGGTAGCGGTGAAACAGGCCCTAAGCATAGTAAGTGAACATTTCAAACTACTCAAACTAAATTCCATCAGCAAATAGCGTTAAAACATATTCAATAATGCTCTTGAATTTAATACTATTAGGGGCCTTATTATATGCATGTGATAGTACTATAGGAGCGAAGATTCTATCGATCCTGTAGAAGCCCGATAAGTGCCTGCCCTCTCTCACACCGCATTTTATAATAAAACTCGATTGCCTTTTAGTGACGCAGAGAGGATCCAGTAATATCCTTCGTCCCACCTTTGAAGATGCCCCTCGCAAATTTGTACAAATTTTATTATGAAGTACAAATTGATTTAGACCAAGAGTTCATTTAGTGCTTTTTGCGCTTGATGATTTTAGTTATGAATATTGAATATCGTATTAATTTAGTTCACCAATTTTGAAAAAATTTCTTAGTATTTCTTACTTACATTAATATTTCTATAACTGTACAATTATAGAAATATTATTATACATTTAAGGAAACAGATACTTATTATTTCTATCCAACTTTGCTATACTTTCTAAAAAATTGACTATAATAGTATTAAGCACAATAATTTGGTACAATATTGGATCGATGAAATTATGATTTCAATCGAGCATTAGAGCGATCTGTCGACTGAATTTCACAGGTAGATCCATCCTGTCTATGAATTTTACTGATAAAATATCAAATTATGATATCAATCGAGCATTAGAGCGATCTATCGACTGAATTTCACAGGTAGATCCATCCTGTCTATGAATTTTACTGATAAAATATCAAATTGGTGGATTTTTAAACGGATTAAACGACTAAGGGCAGGTTCCATAATAGAAGTAAGTAAAAGTAAGAGACGACCTCTATGGCTCAGTTGGTGGGCTGTTAGTAGCTCAAGCCGAGGGTCGCGGGTTCGAACCCCGCCGACGGAACAAAAATTTTTCAAAGTTTCTGGGTCATGGATGTGTGTATTATATAGGTATTATATAATAAAAATCTTAAATATATGTATAGTATAAAAGTATTAAATATATTTCCGTTGTCTGGTACCCGTAAAACAAGTCCATCAGGTACTTACCATGGGGCCCGACTGACGTGGTGTGAAGCGTCCATAGATTTTATATTATTATAATATGATTATTGAAAGGAAACTACAAAAATAAACAGAAAATTATATTTTATTACATAAAATAAACAAACCTATAGTAATAACTAGACGTAACATTATAGACGGTAGGGATTAATAATATTTTAGGACAGTAAGTTTTAATAGAACCAACGCCACATTCATATAATATTATGTAGTATTGTGTGATTGTCGTGATTAAGATGTCATGTTTTCCTTTGCCATTTAATAAACAGGGGCCATTATATTTAGGTAAAGGATCAGTATAACAGTCATTAGTTACTTTGGATATTAGTCATTAAAATCATGCAATTCAGGTATCTCGCCATCTACCAACTCAAGGCATGGAACAGCGTGGAAGAATTTCATCACAGTCTTCACAACCAGCTTCACAGCATACTCTATGACTGGCGAACCCAACTCTTCAGTCACTTCTCTCCAGTTTTGGTTCAGATATTTCAGTACCCTCTCACCTGAAAAATAAAATATGATGTTAACTGATGTTATTTGAGATTTATCCGTGTTTTTTTTACCCTTTTTTAAACCCTTTGGAAGGTTGAAAATCTGGCTTATACGACATCTTGCTTGACCAAAACCTTGCCTGTGGCAAGATATCAAAATAAAATAACAGAATAAATCTTGCGATAAAATGTAGCAAAAATGTGTGGATTTCTCTACTTTTGACCGCTAAACTGAAAATATGTTCTAATGTAATTGTTATAGGGGATTGGACTAAGATTCTTATATTATAGTTTCCCTTTAGGTATTGTTCGAGTTTCATCTGTCTCTACCATAATATAGAAAGTCCTCAAAAAACACGACTTTTGAGAGGAATTAAAATTAATAAAAACTTACTCCACTCCTGGCTTTCTCTGAATAAGTTTTCAATTTGGAAGAAAACGTTGTCGCCGTAGTCAAAGTCGTATGTGTAGTTTTTGATAGCCAAATGTTGGAGGCCTTGCTCGTCCTTGAAATATTTGGTATACGCATCCAGCTTCACTCTAATGTTAGCTGAAAACAATTTAAAGGAGTTATTAGTAGATTCATTGAAAATCTTAAAATATATAGTAAAGTGAAGTTAGCTGCTAAGTATCTTAATTACTAAAAAAGGGTAGAACAAAAAAACCTTTACATTTAGCTTTAAAGCTAAATCTAAAAGTACAAATTTGCTGCTTGCAAAAGATTCTGGTTTTTGCCGTTATTGTTACAAGTTTATTGTCTAGACTATAACTAGGTTCTAGTTGTTAAAAGGCTCTGATAGCATACTTAGATCAATCTGAGAGTCCCCTGATCCGTCAATCTGGAACAATAGAAGCTTGCCCTTCGCTTCATATTGTCCCTTGACGGTAATGTTACAGTGAAACTCGAGATCAAATTTCCTCTTGCGTATATCATACCTGAAATCAGATTGAGGTCTCACTGTTACTCCTATAGTAGTACATCTACAGGGTGCAATTAAACCTACCTGCCAAATTTTTTCCAGGGTTTACAGGTATCATTAGGAGAGTCCATTTAAAAGAATGATTATAAAAGAAAAAATACATGTATTTTTATTTTTAACAAGAATCAATATATCAAAATTTGGCAGCAAGGTTTAATTGCACTCTGTAAAATATGTAGTTACTGCATTAACAATACTATATTTGTCTATACTCTATAAAAAGTTTGTTGTTACTATAGAGACTTAAAAACAAATTATTTAGTTGCCCACTGCTATAATAAAATTTTGGCAAAACAATTTAGGCACCAGGCAATTTATTTTTTGTTTATTTTAAAGTTAATTACTAATATAAGAAACAAAAAAGCAGTAAAATTACAATAGAAATAGTATCTGGTTAAACCTGACTTCTATAAAGATAAATGATGTAATTTGTGTGGGAATAAAACTTGAAAAAAATGTATTTAACTTGATTTATCTTCCTTAATCATCCTTTTTTAATTAATCTAGAATATCCTTGACATTCAAATTGGGAATATTAACTATAACTATAATAATTTATGATCCCAGCTTAAGTCTACATAATCCCTTCAATTAAGTTCTACTATATTCTTAATTATTTGAATAAATAATTAACTACGATTTTTGTTATTCATCAACATTTTAGCAAACACCATTACAAAGATTTTTTTAAATCCAACCATTTGTCTTAAGGTTCGAAGTATATACATCAAAAGTGAATAATATCCAAATAAAATCCCTATTCTCGTAGGGAATGATAGCTAACCATAATTAGGAACTTAATTGCAAAGCTGTCTGAAATGTACTTCAATCCCATTCGTTTGGTCCATGATGGGCCAATGTGCAGAGGTCGAGTAATATACCTAACGACACTAATTATTATTAGTACCGTTCGCGTTAGATATTATAGTTATTATGTATTACTTACTCAACATTATCGACGATGCAGTCCCTGAAGCCCGACACGGTTCCCTTGTGGAAGGTGACAGTTATGCCGTTCAGCTGGATTGTGAGCTTCTCGATGGTGAAGGGATCAAGAGGGGGGATGTCGAATTGTGGTAGGCCTTTAACAAATTCAGGGATTGCCTCTTGAGTTGCTCTCGTCAGGCATTCCCTTGTCATCTCCTTACAGGGATGGATAAAGTCCGCTGGAAAAGAATGATTTGAATTGAATAGATTTATAAAGAAAAAGCAATATTTGAATTCATTTACAAAGTGATTTACCAAGAATATTATATTTATTGTTTCCTTGTTCGCAAACAGTAGTTCTAGATTATTATTTATTATCGATTTAAGAAATCATTTTTTTCTTAAATCGATATTTTAGTTTTATTTAACAACACTTCGGTTTCATTTGTTGTATTCGTCCGACTATTATACTTTTCATTCTGTTATCCAGAATGAAATTGCCTCTTAAGGGAAACAACGAAACAAAAATCTTGAATCTATTTATGTGTTTACAAACTTTGCCCTCAAGCCCTTTAATCTGAATAAAGTACAAACAAAAATACTTACGTGTTAATCGAGCATGACTATGGCAAATATTTAACACAAATGCCAAAATTAACGCCTTCATTATCATTTTTAACACTGCGCATCCAAGTCGAAGACACTAACTTGTGTAGTGGTCGCGAAAAGAATAATTATATTCTATTTGCAAACGTTCTGCTAAATATTTGGTTTTGCAATCCGGTTTTGGGTTTTTTTTCAATTTACGTCTCAAAGTAAGATTAAATCGACAGACCGCTGAAGGTTCACATATTATTATGTAAGAGGAATACAATGTAACATTTATTTATACCTCCACTTTAACTACGTATAATTATACACACGATATCCTTATAGTCTCAGACCTCACTCTGTTATTAGTAAATATTTTTTACTCAAGATATTTTATGGTTAGTAACTTGAGTTTGTCCAAACCTCCAAAACCTCTAAAAGCTCCAAAAGTCAACTACTTAAATCTGAAGTCACTCCACGACTTTGAACTTGTTTTTCACGATGAATATAACAATAAAATAAATACTAAGAACTTAATTTCATTAAACGGTGCTCTTGAATTTTAATTGAATTATACATAATGCTATTTAATAATCTTAACACAGTTATTTTTAAAGTTGTGATATTCGTTAATGAAATTAAGTTTAGAACCATTCATTTTGGTTTTGCGGAAAGTTATGTTTCTAAGAACTAAGTCGTGAAATAAGTTCCGCTAAACACAAGCAGAGTTTGTATCCCCCTGACAAAATGATCTGTCAATTTTATTGACAGAGCTGCTCAGAATTTTTAGGTACTATCAAAGAAGTTGATTCCTATGCAGATCGGGGACCTACGTAGTTTGGTTGCGTTACGTCAAACCCAGCCGACAGATCACAATTAACATTGAATTGACATATTCGACCAAATAACGTTGGTCTATCAACTGCATCTACCCAGGAAAGACACGGTCAGCAAAATGATTCCCAGGTCAATTCACAGAAACATCGACAACGCAGTCATTATCCGCAGGCTGCACAGATTGTCTTTCTGTGGATGTTAAAGTTGTTAATGATGAGAATATTTAAATGTAATTTATATACCTAATAAGTTTTCACTTCTGCCGGTAGTCCCGGAGTGCAACCCGTTGTTTTAAGATAGATAACTAAAGCGATTATTGTAGAGCTTCTCTATAAACAACATTTGACGTTAAGTTATTTTCAGGTAACAAAATATACTGATGGTTGGGAGCCCCGACTCGTGATAGGGCAATGTAAAGTTGCCCATGCGTCTATTCCTACTATTTGAATGTTTGGCCCTGGGATTTATTTATCGTTAGTGCAAAAAAAAATTACTTATAGGCAAATCAGTAGGGATCATTGGTATTCTTGGTGTATTATATTATGAGCTAATTCACCAGCTGCAGAGCCGGTCACCTTCGCTACTGCGCACCCCCGCCTTGGTAGCGCCCACTTCGAAACGGGCGTGAATCGCAATTTTTAATTTCGCCATAACTTCTAAATCAAACGTCCAATTTTAATCATTCAAGACCAAATGTTATCTACACAAACTGTACTTAGTGATGAAGTAATTTATTTTGATAAGGATTATCAGTATGAGTAAAATAAATGCGTTTAAATGTAGTCCAAAAAAATCAAGATTTTTAAATAAAAAAATGGTTGTTGTGCCTCACCTGACATAGATAGGTATAGTGTGTTGCGGATATTTTTGTAGATATTTATAAGATCTACATTTACTTGGAACATTGTATGGTTCTATCTTTTATAGTTTAGGCAGCGTACGCAAAATAAGTAACTTTTCTGGTTGATTTTTTTCACCTTGTCATAGAAAAACCAAAATATCTTACGAAACCCTATATTTTCCAAAATAAAAAGTAGCCTATATTACTCGTAAATAATGTAGCTTTCGAATGGTGGAAGAATTTTTAAAATCGGTCCAGTAGTTTTGAGCCTATTCGTTACAATTAAACAAACAAATAAACAAACAAAGTTTACCTCTTTATAATATTAGTATAGATAGATATAGATTAACGTAATAGACGGTAGGGATTAAAAATAATATTTTGTGATTAATTGTCAATTTCACCAACGCCAGTGACCAACGCCTTATAAAACATTAAATATCATGTGTTCTTTCTAGTCCTCAAAAAGAAGTCATGAATAATTAACGTATTATGAATTATGATTGAGTTCCCAAGGTTCTAATTCAGGTGGCGGAGCATCTATCAATCGTTGCATGGCACTGCGTGGAAGAATTTCATCACAGTCTTCACTGCCAGTTTTACTGCATACTTTATGACTGGTGAACCTATTTCTTCTGTCACTTCCCTCCAATTCTCGTTAAGATATTGCAGTACCCTTTCACCTGTAAAACACATGTAATTACTGACGTTGTCTTAGCCTGATGATACTATGATTTTAGCCCCGAGATTTTCAACTCTCATTTTTGTAATGAAAACGAAAGCACAGGAAAACAGGAAAAAGAACGGGTTGGAAATCTGGATGACGATTAAGATATCGTAATCCAGATTTCCAACCCGTTCTTTGTCCTGTTCACCTGTGCTTTTGTTTTCCTTGCCTTAGGGCGAGATTTTGGTATGGTAAGAACCCTGTCAAAATCTCGCCCTAAGGCAAGATATTGAAAGGCACGAAAAAAGACAGAATAAATATACTTTTTTTCAATTTCTTTTTTATATAACGACAAAAACATTAAAGAAAGTTTTGTTTGGATTTGTAGTTGGATTTGTTGTTTGTCTGATCCGTCTGGAACAATATAAGGGATGTCGCTTGACGCTTGTCGAAGACATGACGCTTCATACTGTCCTTTGAGGGTGATGTTACAGTGGACTTCGAGTTCAAAATGTCTCTTGCCCTGAAATCAAAAACATTAGGTATCTATATTATTAATCTCTATACTCGATATTTGTACCACATACTTACACATATTAAAACGATATAAAAATGATCTCAATAAATAACTATTATAATATTATATGCCTTCGTCCTTCGTATACCTTCGTCCTTAGATTGCTCAATGGAAAATGAAAATATTGAAGTAGCGATTATAATCATTTATTTATTTCGTTTTGTACATAATATTATTTAGGTATATTAGGAAAATTACAATAAAATAATAATTGAAATTTGTAAGTGGTTGAACCTGAATTGATTAAAGATGTGTGTGAACAAAAATGAAAAAAAGGATTTAAGTTGCTTTATCTTTTTTAACCGACTTCCAAAAAACGAGGAGGTTATATGTTCGGCTGTGGATATATATATATATATAATATTTGTATGTTCAACGATTACTCCGCCGTTTGCGAACCGATTTTCGAAATTTTTGTTTTGTTGTATTAGGTTTCACTCCAATTTGGTACCATGTTCACAAAAGTGGTGACATGATGATGGGATCCATGAGTAATCGAGGGAACTTCTCGAAATTTATATGGAAACATATGGTGATTTTGGTTTTATGAGAAGCATCCTAAGCATATGCTACCAAAACGCAAGATTTTGTACCGAGGTATACTATGGTTCCGAAGCTACTAAGAGAACTCCGGATTCCTTATAGATACAAGTTTGGGAGTTTAGGCGCTGTTTTAAGAACTGAAAGCATATGCTACTATGCAAATTACATTCGTCATCATCATTTTCATCATCATCATCATTACCACGTTAGGGTCACCAATGTCACCAAATTCAACCTTATCTCCAGAGCATAAGCCACATATTTGACATTACTCCTGAGAAGTTAAAGTTGCTTCGATAATGTAACATTCTGTTTCACTTCGCCGAGATATTCTGGAAAACAACCTAATTTCAACCATTTGCATTGCGTTTAGCGTTCATAGTATAATATCGCATCGCATCGCTTATCTGCCAGGGCTGTCAAGCAAGCGGCGCGGCGGCGCGGGCGCGGGCCGGGTACTATGCACAGAATACAAATTATTACTCACGGAGGTACTATGTGCGCTGCGTGTGCGACAAGTCGAGCGAGTGCCAGCCTATTGAAACTAGTCCGGTGACCGGCTACTTAGCACGTCACACGTGTTCACTTCGATTTTTTTTAATGTATTGTTTAAAATTATCTGCAGGCTGCAGCTGATATTATAATATTTTGTAAGTGTGACTGTAATGAGATACGTAGAATAATATACGGGTGTATTATAATATGCCAGTTCCAAAAGTTTTAAATATTCTGTCAGAGAACAGAAGATTCATCTGGTACCGACTTCAAAATGATGAAGATTGAGTACAGAAATAGTTGAGTTCTAGCCGAATTCGGAAAAAGGCACTATTAGATAGGAATAATTATTTAATACTTTTTAGTTCATATTATAAGGATGTTATTATTGTTTTACCTTCGAAGTCAGTTTTAATTTTTTGTTAAAAATAATTAACAAATTATACTTAGCGAGAATGTTCTTGGCATTTTATTTTAGGATATTACGAGAATATCAAGTTAAAACTATAATTTATGACCTTAGCTCCAGTCTACGTCTACTAAATTAAGTTCTATGACTAACCGTTCAAGATTGTAATCACCAATTAACTCTATTTTTGACCGACTTCCAAAAAGGAGGAGGTAATATGTTCGGCTGTATGTATCTTTTTTTTTTGTATGTTCAACGATTACTCAGCCGTTTGTGGTCCGATTTTCAAAATTCTTTTTATGTTGTATAGGGTTTAACTCGAATTTGGTACCATGTTCATAATAATAAGTGATCTGATGATGGGATCCTTGAGGAATCGAGGGGACTCCTTGAAATTTGTATGGAAACACATAGTGATTTCGATTTTTTCTAAGGCATTCGAGGTAAATGCTACCAAAAAGTAAGACTTTGCACCAGGTTATACCCTGGATCCGAAGGTACCGAACAGAACTTTTGAATATATAATAGGTACAGTTTCGGCGACTTCGGCGTTGGTTAAACAACTGAAAGCATAAGCTAATACATAAATTTGATTAATCGTCATCATCACAACCATAATTATACCATGGGTCATCACACTATGACCCAATTATTGGTACTTTTCGTGATATTTTGCATCAAAGCAGATGTGTCTGATGATGATTTCGCTGTTTGTGGACCGATTTTCAAAATTCTCGTGTTGTTGTATAGGATATAATCTTAATTTTGTATAACAATCACGAAAGTGGTGAGCTGATGATGGGATCTATGAGCAATCGAGGGAAATCCTTGAAATTTATCCAAACACTCATAGTGGTTAAAATGTTGTTTCTAGTAAGTTAAACATATGTTAATGTTAATGAATAAGAGAAATTTCATACGAAGGTGTCTCTTGGTGCAAAGGCACTGAACAGAACTCCTGAACCTGCTCTTTCGAAAAAAGCGTGCAGATGAAACAACTTTTCATCGGCATTAACAGAGAAATTATATCTGAAAAAAATAATTAGTAATCTACATGATATGATACGTAATTTGGTTTTGCCGTATTTTTTCTATCGGTATCACATAATAAAGAAATAAAAAACCAAATCACCTCCAAATCGTTGAATGAAACCACTTGACTCCTTCATTATTTATCAAAAGAATATATAAAAATTATCTACTGCTTTGCAATACATAAGTTAATAATTTGGTTTTTTTACTTTTTTGAAATATGTATTATATTAAGCCTTAAAAAGGTTTTTTCTCCTATTTCGTCTTATCAAGTATCATGGACGCGGCGAGCGTCGTAACCGCCACCGTAGAAGGCGCGCTGTTATGAATGTTATTTTAATGTCATTTACGTCGATATTCGCACTGACAGACAATCGACCTGCTAATTTAGGGAGAGAGGGCCCTTAAGGCGGGCATAAACCCCAATTTGTTATTCCGTGACTCCCGGTTTATCTAGTTCCAATATAATAACGAAATTAAAAAAAAAATATTAGATATAAAGCATAATATTAAAAAGACTTTAAACCTGTAACTGTAATTAATTTACAAACTCACCTCCGAAAAAAATCTAATTTATCGAAATATAAGTATTAACTAGGATAATTATACATTTTATTTGAATAAATTGTTAGTAAATCTATATTAAAATATCTTTAACCGAACAATTTTGTTTCTTAATATTTATTTCCAAAGATATTTAAAAAAAACATGAAAAATAGAGAAGATCCGTCCCTAGTAACTACAGTTTTATGCTAAGCTAAAATGAATCTTATTGCGATGCGTATACGCTTGGTCTTTGGTTGTGTGCAAGGTTATCGTTTTGGATTGAGATTGATCCCTGCCTTCAAGATAAAATTTTGGAAATTGCAGCATTTAGATAACTGCAAGCATTTAACACAATTTCGCTTACAGTAACATAATGTGAATAGTTAACATTCGTATTGGTTATTTACGCATAAAGCCTTATTTTGTAGATAACTAAAAAGAGTGAAATTATTATTTTTAACAAAAAATTAAAACCGACTTCCAAGGTAAAAACAATAGTAATATGAACTAAAAAGTATTAAATAACTCTTACTCTTTAATAGCACGCCTTTTTCAGAATTCGTCTAAATCTCAACTATTTCTGTACATACTACAGTCTTCATTACTTTGAAGTCGGTACCAGTCCCAAAAATTTCAGGTATTCTGAAATTACTGAACTAGCTGGTACCGACTTCAAAATAATGAAGACTGTAGTATAATTTATGTGTTACGCTCAAAGACCGAAATCGCTCAATGAGCGAAAAAATAGCTCACAACGCGTTGTGGTCACAGTGAAACAGCCACGACGCGTTCTGGCAATCACAAAAAGGCCATAACACGAAATTCATGTCGTGGCTGATATGCTATTCGTTTTCCTTGATTTGTTCTTCATTGAAAAATAATAATTGTAAGTTTAATTCAAGATTTAACAACCATCATTACAAATGTTTTCCGCCCTGTTTTTATTAATTTTCATGTAACTATGATAATGATCATAACATTGTTGTCTGTAACGTTAAGCTGAGAGATTTGCCTCTCTACTCCAGAGATTTTGCGTTGGATTCAAACGAGCGGAAGCGGAACTACAAATTCCAATATTCGTCTGCTTACCACATTAGGACAATGGAAGCTGTCTATAGCATGCAAAATCGACGTCGACGTCACATTCGTGATAGCTTGTATTGGTCCAATGTCGCTTAGGTATAGTAATACCGCGTAAGTCAAGTTTGAAAAGTTTTCAGGAGAGACAAAAACTTCGTATATCATAGGAAACTGGAAATCATTTGACATTTCATTGAAAATGATTTATTTTCATTTAAAATGTTACATTTAATTTTATTTAAAATATTCCAAAATATTTTATTTAAAATGATTTAATATGAAATATGAGGTTCTTTTCTTTCGTGTAAATTTTTCAAACTTGACTTACGCGGTATTGTTAACTAAACGACTACTACTCAACGTTATCGAGTATTGACTATGCAGTCCCTGAAGCCCGACACGGTTCCCTTGTGGAAGGTGACAGTTATGCCGTTCAGCTGGATCGGGATCTTCTCGATGGTGAAGGGATCTAGAGGTGGGACGTTGAATTGAGGTAAGCCTTTGACAAACCCGGGGATTGCCTCTTGAGTTGCCCTTGTCAGGCATTCTCTGGTAAATGGTCATCTCCTTACATTAAATGAATTACAGAAGTCATTGGAATATAAATTCTTAAACCACCCATAAAACGAATATCTTGATTATCGTTCATTATATGAATAATTATTCCTGCACATATAAATAATAAAGCTTTAAATATAGCAGGAGTTAATAAATGAAAAAAGCCAAATCCCCAAATCCTATTCTTAAAATTCTTATTATTAAACCTAACTGTCTTAAAGTTGATAAAGCAATAATTTTTTTTATATGACTTCTTCAATGAATTCTGAATAGATAAAGACCACTGGAAAAAAGTATAATATTAAAATAAAGTTATTTTTTTAATTACTATACAATTTAAACTAGCTGTTTTCAGCTTAAAAAATTTCTATTTTTCACATTTTTATTCATAAATCGTAATTTTAATATTCAATATTTGTAAATTAATTGTAACAGAAGGATTATTACGATACGAGGGATCGATATGATATTCTTATATTTTGTAAACACATTTTTAACTGTAGGAAACATATTTTTGTCTCGTCTTTGCATGGGTCAAAATTATTGTTATTTAGAATAGAATCTTGAATATTATCTTTGTGTTTACAAAGCCCTTAAAAATCTGAATAAAGTATAAACAATACTCAGGTGCTAGTCGAGCATGGCTAATCCATACTTCCATAACCATACTTCCATACTTAAGTATATTGTAAATGTGAAAGTGTGTTTGTCTGTTTGTCTGTCTGTTACCTCGTCACGCCCAAACCGCTGAACCGATTTTGATGAAATTTGGCATGGAGATACTTTGAGTCCTGGAAAAGGACATAGGATACTTTTTATCCCGGAAAAATGTACGGTTACGCCGCGATAAACAAGTTTTGGCGCAACGGAGTTGCGGGCGTCATCTAGTAGTCAATATTCAAAACAAATGCCAAAATTAATGCCTTCGCCAAACTGATCACATTCTGTTTTAATAACAATGCCAATCGAAAACACTGACTTGTATCATCATCGCCATCATCATAATATTATGACATATCAGCCTATATTCGTCTACTGCTGGACATAGGCCTGTCTCAGTGAACGCCAAGATGACCGATCTCCTGCTACTCGCATCCAACTGGTGACTGGTATAGTGGTTTCAAAAGAATATAAGTTATTTAAGTCTGCTAAATATTTGGATTTATGATCCGGTTTTCGAATATACCGCTGAAGGTTCACAAATACAATGTAAGATTAATTTATTTTTTATACCTCTACTATAACTGCGTATAATTGCACACGATATTTAGTCTCGGTTAGTTTTTAATAAATATTTTTAACTCACTGGTTTCATAGTTATTATTATTTCAGCCAGTAGAAGACCTCCAAAAGCCAACTTCGTGTTACTAACAGCTGATTCCTGTTGACTTTGAACTTCTCGTTTAACAAAAATAAATAAATGATTAATTTTATGAAACTTTACTGCACTTCTATCTTAATTATTATTAATTTCTAATACATGTAGCATTAATGTAATCTCGATCTAATAATTCTTGCTGGTGGTTTAAATTCAGTGTTGAAAACATAAATAAAAAGAAATAAATGAAATTCTGAAAATACGTGCGTTTTGGGGCGTCACTGTTTTTGCTTTTATTTTAATTTTTCCACGCTGCAGCCTTACCACAAAGTCGTGGGGCTTATTACGTAAATATATAAGTTAAATAAATGATTGCTGCAGATCAATCGATCGTTTTTTTGAACACATGGGAAGTGTTTACTTATTTAAGCTCTTAGCAAACATAATATTACTCATATTATGTTTACTAAGACCCTAAAATATAAGTTTCCCAAAAGACAAAGGGCTCTCTGTTTTAAAAATTACGACCACAAACCAAAATAGTAAATACTATTATTTTGATCACGCAATTTATGCTTTTTGTTTAAAATAAATGCATTTTGTGACGTATTTCAGATATTAAACATTATTCTGTTTGTATACACAATGGTGAGTGAATATTATAGTAAGTGAATATAACGTACGATGTAGATGGTACAGTGAAAAAGGTCGTCCAGATGCAATTAACATAATGTAATTCTCACAAAATCTTCTTTTTGATCGCCGTCGAATTATATCTATAAAGGTGCTCCCTGGCCGGGAGCATTCACGTGTAATGTAACATTATATATTCGTTTTTGAGCATTACATTACAAAAATACCTCCCTGACCGACGAGCACTCACGTGTAATGTAACATTAAAGATTCGACTTTAAGCATTACAATTCATTACAATAACACCGGGATGACTGAGCATTCGTGTGTAATGTAACATTTGACTTTGAGCATTCCAGAGCTACTTGATGTTACAAGTTGCATCAAGATTCAAGACATTACACACTGTATCATTACAAGGTGCGCATTATAATGCTCGACTCTCCTCCCTCACTGATGTAACGCTCGACTCTGTAACATTATTTTACAAGCGAATGCTCCCGGTGAGGGAGCAACTTAAGAAATTAGTTAATAGGATAATATTATGTTTAGCCTGAAAACATAACTCATAATATATTTGATAACATTTACGTTATACCCCCTCGTAGCGTGTGACATCGCTGCCATCATTATATTGAGTATAATATTCACTCGAACATTCTCAACTCTCGAATTCCTATATCTAACGAGGATGAACTCGAATGGTTCTTAAAAATATATCGTTCTCCAAAATATGTACCAGAGCTTACTCTTGACGCTTTTTATTTTAAATTGCGGGTAATAATGTGGCTTTTGAATACTTGACGTGTTATGTTTTTATAACACAAGTGTTTTTGAGTCTATATTATCTAGGTATAATGTGCCAACTTAAATCAAACTAACAATAAGCAATTAATTTTTTGTCTTAATATATATTTGAGACCTGTTCAATTTGCATGTGATTCTCGAAGCAGTTTTGGTAATCTTAATATATTCAGAAAATTGTTTATGATCATAAAATTAATCTTAAAAAAGCAGTATCAATGCAAAATCATAATATTTTTTAATACATTGCAATAAAATACGTCTTTAATTTTTAAAATTATTATAAAGCCCACTTAGGCAGATTTAAGTTTAAAATATCTTATCTCTGCCAATCTTTGAGTTTTAAAACGAGATAGCATAATGTTTCACCCTGGGCTAACTTTAACTCAAGTTCGTGTAGTTGGTCAATAGCTTTTAATTATATTCAAACGCTTTTGGAACATTACAAAAAAAAACTGGGAACGTAGGTTGATTTTTACAAATAGGTTACATAAAACCCATAGATACAATGTAACTATAATTATTGTGATTATACTGTTAGTTGAAATAATTATATATTTTTCAATATTTCTTGCATAATAATCTTATTAAAATTATGTGTTATTTTGCATAATTTTATAAAATTATATATTGTGTTATTTTTACGAGTTAACAGCTTCTAGAACATAGAGGTCAGTGTCTAGAACTAAATAACTTGATTTTCCAGTAATAATTCAAGCATAATTTATGCTCTAATAATAAAATGATGCTCATTTTATTATTAGAGTATAAATTATGCTGTGGTAGGACAAAGGACATAAAATAATTATTCACCTACTAATTATTGTACTGCAGTAATTATATTATAGTTACTTTATAAGTTTAACCCAATTCAGTAGAATTACTTAAACCAAACCCAGTATGGTCTATTAAAAAGCTACCCATTTAAAAGTAAAGTATTAACCGTGCAATGAAAATAAATTGAAACAAATTTCGAAATTATATCTAAAGAGTAATGACTAGAATATTATGACACTCGCAACTCCGTTGCGCCAAAATTAATTTATCGCGCGGGAACCGTTTTCCGGGATGAAAAGTGTCCTATGTCCTTTATTAGACAACTTACAGAAAAATCAGTTCAGCGGTTTCGGCGTGAAGACGTTACATACGGACAGACAGACGCATTTTCGCATTAATAATATTAGTATGGAAGTGTGGATATGGATTTAAAATGTAAGTTGCACATTTCATTTCGCCGCCATTAAGTAGTGTAAGCCTTTGGTTTTCGATGCCACAGACCGAGCGCTGGACAGCAGCTATTGACAGGTCTTGCAGTCGGAATACTGATAACAGAAATAAGGCCGCAATCCCAGCCAATTGGGATGTCCATTGGCTTAAATTATCACCCGTAGTCGGGATAAAGCTTGAAAAGAGAAATAAACATTTTTGAACGAATTGAGCCACCAATCTCTGAAGTGTGATAAAATGCAAGAATTTTGAACATTTGGAATGAAATATTTTAAAAACTTGTGCTGAAAGAGAGAAAATTTCTTAGAAACGTCATAATATTATTATGATCGGGGCACACACTTCTAACAGGTAAACAGGTAGTTTTCAGGCACCACTTTTTTCCATTTTGTTGGCTTGTGTTTTTTTTTTAACTTATTAAGCAATTAGTCTCGATTTTGTTTGTTACTGGTTGTGGGTGTATGGTTAGTTACTGCCTAGAATCTTAATCCGTTTTATTTTTTCATTAGTTTTATGTTATGCACATTTAAATATTTAAGGCCATGATCGTTTAAAATTGACTTTGAAATTATTTTAAAAGCGAAGGGTTGCAAGCGATGGCTTAACGTAACGATTATATGGGTGAATTGCAACATGTCCATATTTTTTTTCATTTCGGTGAACTTTTTTGTTTCTATGTTTTTTTGAGTTTTTACCGAAGTTTCCTCTCAATTTTAATGTTTTATGACTACGAAACAAATGACATAAAAATTAAATAATAAACAAACGTAGCACACACGTTTACATTTTAGCTGTCACCGAGATGAAAAAGTCAGTCACCGAGATGAAAACAAAATTCACCAAAATGTAAATTCACCAAAATAGTATACAGCGTGATTGTAAAACAAGCGAAATAATGTATTTTTATGGAATATTTTTGACACTTTGGGTTGCACTTTTGCAATTTTCGAAATTATCTCTAATATTTTTCAGAATAAAAAATAGCCTATATCCATCACAAAAAATCCATCACGAAATCAGCTATAATTGCACAACTCTTTTGCCTCCGTGACGTACCGATGATAAGAAACGTGTCCATTATCAAGGCCAATGTTTCTATTTGAATTTCTACAGCTCAATACGGCCATTTTAGGCATTAAGGCATTTTTAAAATTCCGATTTACATCCGATTCCGATAGCAGACTAAAGAACAGACTTTCGAAAGACGAGCATTGCTCGTCGTTACGAATTACGATATTTCACGCGAAGTACAGACATATGCGGTATCTATCTTGACCTATGTCTGTGGATAGAACAATGTATTTTTATTTAAAAAAATAACAAAATATTATATTAATACTGGGAAATAATTGACACATTTGCTTTGAATAAAAATTACCACGCGCCAACTTCACGAAAAGGTATCTTCTAGTGCTTAGTTAAAATTTTTCGTTATAAAAATATACTTAAGTTAAACAGTTAAAGTAAAGATTGAATAACTATTATTCTAACATTATTATAACCAAAACTACTTTTTGATAGGATTCATTAAATTCTAAAATTAAATAATTATATTATATTATCTCGTACTGTTTTTGATAATTCACTAATCAACAAAAGTCAATATTTTAGGCAATCCTAATAAACTATATGAGGTCAAAATATCAGTCTTTGAGTTTCTTATTCATAAAATGAAAGGTAAATATTGTGTCCTTATAAATATTTAAAGTTAAAAAAATTACAAATATTGACTGAAAGGACGTTACACGAATGTTAGGTGTTTTTCGTTACGGAATTTCTTGATAAACGCGATCAAAGCTATACAATAGCTCAAAAAAAATGAAACATTAAGAAGCACCATATTTCTTTATTATTTATTAACATTTTTTTACGATTTTACGATTACGATACGCAGATTATTATTCATCCTATATAAAACAACTTTAAAAATCACCGAAATGAAAATGCATTCACCGATATGAAAACTATTGTCACCGAAGATCACCGAAAGTCACCGAGTCACCATTCCCGTGTTTTTTTTTTTCATATCGGTGATTTTTTTTTCATTTCGGTGACCAAATAGGTCATCGAATTCACCGAAACGGAATCACCGATATGAAAATTTGCGACAAATCGTTGAATATTTTGACACCTTTAATAATTATACCGATATCTATACTACATACTGATACATATTATTAGAAGTGTTTGTAAGAAAATAAATTAATACTTCTAGCTGGTTCAATTAACATGATAAATTGAATCACGGAAATGTAGAGAAAAGTGTCGGATGTCACCGAGACGTATACTTACGTTTTTAGCGGGAACACGCAGCGACGCAGCAAACCACCTCTAGCTCCGAAGGCACAAGCATGACTGGCGCTTGAGTTCGAGAAGCGGCATTACGTTCAAAAGTACTTCTGGTCTCGACAATTCATGTTTCTTTTTTATTCACCGAATCAAGACAACATGTTGGAACAGTTTTATTTCTCCCGCTATTTTGAAAGTATAACGACTGAGATTATGAAATTTGTATTGATTATACCTCCATTCTTTAAGAATCTAATAAAGGAATCCGTTTGTTTGTACCACTAATATTTTTTCCTCGGCTGACGAAATTAGGACTAAAAAGGTCGTTGGGACAGTCACCGAGGGGCCTAATTTACACCTTTAGAATTTTTTATTTTTATGTTCTAGTTATCGAATTAAAAACGTGTCTGTTGCCTCATATGGATAATCACACAAACTATACGATGAAATTTTATTTAACCCTAAAAAGCCATTTCACACCCCCAATTTCACAATAGCCGCGAAAAAAAGGGGTTGGGAAATTCACCCTTATAATGATATCAATTTGAATATTTTATTAAAAAATAATAGTTTAAAAAACTAGCTTTTTTATTTTATTTTAACAAATTATTACATTGTTATTGGCTCCTTAATACGTATTAGTGCGGGAGCCCTAGAACAAAATTTTTTGTGATTACTAACAAGATAATTTTTTGTGAGTAGCTATATTTTTATAAGACGAACAATATTATTATTTTCGAAAAATTTTGAAAGTGGTAGCTAACAGAGATAGAAAGGATTTCATACTTTGACTTGATGGTCCTAAAATATGGATTGTTTTATTTGTAGGACAAGGTTACTCTTAAATTATTATATAACTATTAATCTACCAACATACAAAAAATCATCTGGTTAGGGTTCCGTTTTAGGGTTCTGTATTCAACAAAACTTGGTTGACTATGACTGTACCCTAAAATGGAACCCTATCCATCTGATTTTTTGTATATTGGTAAGTTAATCGTTATACATATAATTTAAGAGGAACCTTGTCCTACACATAAAACAATCCATATTTTAGGACCATCAAGTCAAATTATGAAATCCTTTCTATGTCTGTTAGCTACCACTTTCGAGATTTTTCGAAAATAAAAATGTTGTTCGTCTCATCAAAATGTAGCTACTCACAAAAGTTTAGCTTCTTAGTAATCACAAAAAAATTGTTCTAGGGCTCCCGCACTATATGCAAAGTTTCGAATTAATAAGACTACTGGAGAAAGGTAAAAATCATGCTAAAGAGGCCGGGGTACCCTCGAAATTCTCATACATACGTAATACCAAAATCATTTTGTCATACGAAAATATTTAACATGTTTGAGTTATTTTTCAGCTAAAAATAGTAATTACCTAGGTTCCTGCACAAAAATTTTCTTCAAAATATTTAAAGACAATTTTTTTTTGTGTAAGTACTTATAAATTTTTTTTAGTAAATTTACTATTAATTATTTAATATTTAGTAGTAAATTTTTGTGCAGAAACCTTACCTAGGTTAATTGAAATAATGTAATTAATATTTTAAACTGAAAAATAACTCTAACATGTTAAATATTTTCGTATGAGAAAATGATTTTGGTATTACGTATGAATGAATTTCGATGGCACCCGGCCCCTTAAAGATTCTGATACATACAGCCTGAGCTAATAAAAGCGTGTTAAAAGATCCATAGAATTATAATGAGTTATTAACATCGTCCAATTCTGTTCCGCACATAAATCTTTCGCAAAGTCATTAACAAGTTATTGCTAGTTATTGGCAGTGTGATGTCGTTTGAGAATGCACGGTAACCTTATTATGAAGTCAAACACTTGGGACGCAAGATTCAATTATAGTTAGGGACTTTGGAAGTGATGAAATCGGGGCACCAATGAATTTTCTAACGATGGGGCTCCCGATTCTTGTACCTTGAATGACACTTACATTGTATGTTGTCTCACTTGCTCGTAAATCTCTTCTTAGATGACGCCCGCAACTCCGTTGCGCCAAAATTCGCTTATCGCGCGGGAATCGTACATTTTTCCGGGATAAAAAGTATCCTATGTACTTCCTCGGGACTCAAAGTATTTCCATACCAAATTTCAGCAAAATCGGTTCAGCGGTTTGGGCGTGAAGAGGTAACAGACAGACAGAGAGACAGACAGACAGACAGACAAACAGACGGACAGACAGACACACTTTCGCATAATTATAATATTAGTATGGAAGTATGGATTGAGATTAAAGCGACATTTGAGGTACCTACCTATGAAAGTCGGCCCTACTTATAGTTTAGTAGTGATCTTAGGTCTATTCTATATATTTCTATATACACCTATTATAATATTGTGTTGTCTGCTTTATTTTTAGATTTTATTTATTTATTTACTCTAGGTTCACCAACACACATTATTACATACATATATTGATATTTGATACCCATATAAAATAATTAAGCAAAGTAAAGATCTGATGTATGTACCAATTATAGGCGTACACATCATTACAAATTCAGTGACAAATTATTATACGTAAATAAATGATATTAGACAAATATAACAAAGATAATTTCATCGTGCTTATTACAAACGCTTAACAAAATATAACTTTGATTACCGTTTTGCTACTTTTACTAAATAAATGATTAGTGAAATACTATACTTAGAAGTTATTGCGATAATAAACTTTAATATTATGTACAACGCCTTATCATTTTGAGCAGCAAATTGCCAATTACTGGCGTTTGCTAAAGTTTACCGACAAGATAACTAAATAAGTAAATAAATGACAAATATAACATTTACTATTATTTTAAGCTGCAAGCATCATATTATAATCCTTTTCGTTCTTTATAAACCATTAAATCGATTTCACAGTTAAAAGGAATTTAGTTGTGTTGTCTTGCTAAGACTGACAATTCAGTATTCACAGGTTACACTTGAGGAAAACAGCCTGGCGAAAGACGTATAGATAACAAAAACTCTCTAATAGGTTTCTGCAGTCCCTGCGGTTTTTAGCTTTCGGCCACGGAACCCAAAACGTAAAGGCTAAATACGTCCCTAGAGGCGCATGAACATGACATGCCATCGAAACCCAGTGACCTGCTTCTACACAACTTTTAAACTACCTTAAAAATCTTAGAGAACCTCAAAAGAAAAGCCTGTGTTGACTTAACACACATACATACCTAAACGGGCCGCGGCCTCGTTTCTAATGGCACGGGAAAATAAACATTGAACAGCTCAAAACGTTTGATTTTAAGGTCGCTATTGCTATACTCATAAAAGGTCAGTTAGGTCATATTTGAGCGTCATTATTCCTTTGGTTAGAAAAGAAAAACTGTAAACCTTTGTGACAGCATTAAACATAATTAAAATGGCGTTCTTTTCTTATTGTGTGCGTAAAACAGAGGATCCGTAGACTAATAAATATCAGACAAAGTTCCAGTTTTTTCACTACAGACTACTCCATCACACTATAGGTCACACATAACATTACACCATAGGTGACGGTAATAATTGCTATTTGCTCGCTGCTGCTCCCAAGTTAGATTAAAAAATAATATAATATTATACTAGATGACGCCCGCAACTCCGTAGCGCAAAAATTCGTTTATCGCCTTTCTATATTATTAAGTCCTTTCCCGGAACTCAAAGTATTCTCCATGCCAAATTCCAGCAAAATCGGTTCAGTGGCTCGGGCGTGAAGAGGTAACAGACAGACAGACACACTTTTTTATAGTATTAATATGGACAAGTATCTATACTGGATCGAATTCGGTTTCTTCATTTAGAAACAATGATAACAGAACGCCGACAGATACTCTTCTTTTCTCATAAGTTAAAAATATACACTTAACACGCGATGTAAAAGATATTTCATTTGTCAAGGAGATTATTTCCTGGCGGGGACGAGGGTCCATCGATATCTCCGACACCTCGTTAGCTGAACAACTCGAAAATGTTTCTCACAACACTGGCTACATAAGGATAGTTACTGAAATACACTTGACGATGTCTGATATATTATAATAGGTATAACACGAATAATGCCCGGTTTATTTATTTTATAAAAAAGGGGCAAACGAGCAAACGGGTCACCTGATAGAAAGCAACTACCGTCGCTCATGGACACTCGCAATATTAGAAGAGCTGCAGGTGCGTTGCCGGCCTTTTAGGAATATGCTTTCTTCTTGAAGGTTTGCAGGTCGTATTGGTTTCTGAGGTTTTTGATTAGAGTTTAAAAACTACCAGATGACGCCCGCAACTCCATTGCGCCAAAATTTATTTATCGCGCGGGAACCGTATAGTGAGGGAGCCCTAGAACATTTTTTTTTTAAATACTAACAAGGTAATTTATTGTGAGCAGCTTCATTTTGATTATACAAACAACTTTTTTATCTGCAGAAAATCTTGAAAGTGGTAGCTAACAGAGATAGAAAGGATTTCATACTTTGATTTGATAGTCCTAAAATATGGATTGTTCTATTTGTAGGACATTGTTACTCTTAAATTATATAACTATTAACCTACCAATATACAAAAAATCTGCTGGTTAAGGTTTCGTTTTAGGGTTCTGTAATCAATAAAACTTGGTTGACTACGGTACCCTAAAACGGAACCCTAACCAGCAGATTCTTTGTATATTGGTAGGTTAATAGCTGTTATAAAAAAAAATCCCCCGTTTCCCGGGACTCAAAGCATCTGCATACCTAGCAAAACTGGTTCATCGGTTGGGGCGTAAAAAGGTAACAGACGGACAAACAGACAGACAGTAAGATAGACATACACATTTTTGCATTTATAATATTAGTATGGAAGTATGGACGTAAGGCAAAATACGGGGGATCAGCTAGTAATTGTAGAGTTAATAAAATGACAAAAGGAAGGCAAGAATAAAGTAGACCAGAAGACCAGAAAGACTAAAGTTAAAGTATTCATTGATTAGAGACGATTTGATCTAGTTATTTTAAATTACGTCGAAGGCTGACGAATAATACGCTTAGCGAGCCACATAGTAACGACCGGTCATTTCCATTGTCGACTAAAATATAGAGTAGTGTGTCGGCAGAGACTAAGTTAGCATGCTCAATCGATGTCAATCATGTGGCAACCGTAGACGAGTATGGGGCACATTAATTGTTTTCATTGGTCAATGTTCAAATTGTGAATCGTGCACCTACGTGGAAAGGCCGAATTAAATATGTAACGTTTTTTGTTACGGTCAACATGAATTAAATCGTGAAAATTAACGTCTAAAGTTACTTCATTACAAACATACATCGCTGTTCTGGAAAAGGCTAAAATAAATCTGTAAGATGAGATATTTTACTAAACCTTGTACAAAATCAATTTACGACAGGAAAATCCCTGTGTGCCCGTAACACATCCAATATTGCTAGAGCGTCTGGCTTTATAGAATACAAGAACACAAAACTTCTATAAATAAACTTCAGGGTATTTCAGTGTAACAAAAGTTTTCAACGTGAAATTTTACTTAACTTATGCTTCGTTAAGTGTTTACAGTTCTCTTTGCCTAGATGTTGATTAGTTAGTTAGTTATTAGATAGATGATTTCGCCGAAATTAAATATTGGATCATTCTATCAGACTTCTATACACTTTTCCAGGACGAAAAGTGTAAGTAAGACAGCAAAAAATTAGCAAAGTATCAGACAGATACAGTATAGAATTTATACAATATAAATATTATGTATGGAGTGTGGCTGTGGCTTGAAAAGCATAGAAAAATATAACGTACACCACAAATAGGCATTCGTGTTGAGTTACACTTCTTATAATCCAGTAAACGAAGTCGAGCAGACCAATAAGTGCTACAAATCCTCTGTTCAATGCCCCGGACCTATAAGTCAGTTCTCGACCGATATTCCCGTTAATACGTCGCGTAATTGTACTCGGAACAATAAAAATGCCATCCACGTTCGTAGTAACAGTTCTATTAATAGGAAATTTTGTTTCCTCGCAAACGGACCGACCGAGCGAGATAAAGAGTTTATCAGACGCAGAATCCGTTTTACCTTTGCAAATCCAGACGACGGAAAAGACGCTCGCGGCCGTCGCCGGAAACAATCCGAACGCCGTTACTCCCGCCGCCTTTACCGCTGGCGAACAGAAAGAAAATTTCCGCGCAATCTTGCCAACTCATTTCATTGCAATAACGAGTGCCGGTGAAAAAATGAAGTCCAATCAAGACGATGGAAGCGGAAAATTACTTCAATCACCTGTCGGAAATCACCCCACGGAACATGACGAAGAAAGTTTCGAGTACGCAACTGAGTCGAGTCTGTATTGGGACAATTGTCTCGATAAAATGTTGAAATACAGCGAGAGTATGATATCCGAGCCGAATAACGATTTACTGAACGCTGAAACGATTACGAGTAACACTATACCGAATAATATTAACAAAAGAGATTCGTTACGAAAGGATTATTCGATTATCAATGCTATTTTAGATAAATATAATAATTTTATGCACCCCAAAGCAGATGTAGCAACTACTGATATGACGTTTACAATTAATACAGACACGTCTACGACGAATCCCCCTACCACAGTACGAGTAATTCCAATCACTGAAATTATTTTCGGAAGGAAAGCTGAGTCGTTTAATCAGTCTTTTGATAATACAGTTACGGATAATAGCGTGAAAGGAATCAACGAAAATAGGGTCGAGCCGAAAGACAGGAGTAAAATAAAATTTAGTAGGCTGCCGCAAACACAAACGTATCTTATACCGAAATTCAAGCTGGGCGAGGGTTTCCATCCTTTTGCGTTCATGTCTAAATTCTTTTCTGTAATATATCCATTCGAATACCCAATCGGTAAGTTTTCAGTTAGTTTCATTGTTTAATTAATATCATACATTTTCAGTACAAAATATTTTAAGATAATGTTTCTCGTGTGAAATTACAATTGATATCTGGTTTTATGAGTTCAATATTGTATTTTTTCGGCATTTCAAAACTTTGTAAATCCAAAGCATTGGAATCATAATGGAATAGAAAATCAATCATTTGTATTTATTTACAGGTCCTGCGAGGGACATCGTGTCAGGAAAATTTTCTTTTCCGTATTCATTTTTACAGGTAGGTACAGTATTCTTACATAATCTACATTAGAATAAGTTTATCTTAAAGACATCTATTTTATATACAGACGTAGATCTATGTCTGATGCAATAAAAATTACAAAACACAATAAACATGTCATCGACATAGAATCAAACAAATTTCTAAATCGCGTTAGGAACATACGCTAGAGAAAAGGAAATCGAAGTTTTAATCATGTTACAAAGTTTATCCGAGCTATCAAAAGGAAAGGTAGAGAAACTACAAATACCCTTTGTTTCCCGTGAAAAGTAACGTCTAGAAAAATATATTTTATCTAAGAATAAGTTGGAGTGCAACTGTGTGCAACTCTGCTCAAGTGTCGCTGATTGTTACTTAATTAGGGCAAAAGCGAAGCGAACTCTAAAATCCATTCTAATATTATCAATACTAATATTATATTATAAATTCGAAAGTGTGTCTGTCTGTCTATCTATTACCTCTTCACGCCCAAACCACGCAACCGATTTTGATGCTATTTGGTATAGCGATACTTTGAGTTCCGGGAAAGCATATAGGATACTTTTATCACCGGAAAAATTAACGGTTCCCGCGCTATAAGCGAATCAGTAATTCAAGAAATTTAATAATCCAGTAATTTAATATATTTTTGAGGTGTTCTTAAAATAGGAGCAAAATTAATTCTAAAAAGCCGTTTACTATTTTACCACGAACATCAAATTCACTAAAAAAAGGATCAAAATTTATTTGAAACGATAACATTGTATTAAATCATTTATTTTATGCTTACATAGTTTTTATTATTCGTAGCTTACATTAATAGATAATTTATTTCAGTTTTATATTTACAAACAAATCATTTTTACAGCCAGTGCCCTAATTATAATATTTTAATACAAGGTCAATATCACTTGGATTCTTGTATGGTCCATTCTATTTCCTGTCAAACAGCAAAATAATAATATTATTATTCTCATAATAGATACATGATAAATACGTTAAACATTAATCAATCGTCAAACGAATAATTTTTGAGTTTTCGTCAATTTGAAAGCATTTAACGACATTAATTCATAAGAATACCAATTTGAAGTTTGATAGAAAAAAAGCTGGATCAAACAAGGAACAAGGCAAATTAATATTAAAATTTGACTGTACCAGTCAACAGTTCTTTGTCTCAGTATAACCAACATCTTATTTTTATGCAACAAAAAGTTCATCTCTCGGTACGGATTCAAAGAACTTTTTGAGGTTTCTAATAGTGCCTTTTATTATTACATCTTCGATCGGTTTCCCAAACTCTTCCACAAGCTGCTTCCAGTTTTCGTTTAGAAACGTTAACACTGCTTGACCTGTTGATAAAATATATTGGCAATATAAACGAGGGATGATTGCTCTTGAATACAAGGTATAACATACATATTTTAAATGCGTAATATATTATTATTTTTAAAATATTCTGTTTCTTTATCTTTTAGTGGTCAAAAGAAAACTTTTAAAGTTTCCACAAACTAAATACCTCAGTTCATGAGACAATAGTATTTTGACAGACAGACGGACTGAATCATAGAGTAGGTAATTAAGAATGAAACACTAAGGGGTTGTTTCGCTACTTCCTGATAAGTACCGGATAGGCTATCCACTACTTATCTGACAGATAGAGTATGGAGTATATGTGAGATAAATTGTGGAAAGCCTATCCGGCACTTAGCAGGAAGTGGTGAAACAGGCCCTAAAAATTGTACTCACTCAATTCTGGGTTCCCCTTAAACAAGTTGGTGAAGGTAAACGAAACTCGGCCGTCATAGCTTGTCGTCACTTTATAATCCTTCAGAGTTCTGTACACGACGCCATTTTGAGTTTTATCCTCGAAGAAATATTTTATTTTCAACCCGAGATTTGCTGGAATAGAAATAAACCTCTTACTAATAAAACATCAATACCTCATTAGTTAAAATATGCCTAGGTGCCACAACAGTTAGTCACCTCAATAACACAAACATACACACATAGTAAAAAATATAATCCAAGAATAGATTAAGGCTTTAGGGGGCGTCCACAAATTACGTGAGGTGTTTTTTTGAAATTTTGGACCCCCCCCCCCTTCCCCTGGTGAGATTTCGTGAGATTTTATTCAAACCTTACGTTTCTGCCCTAAGATTTTCAAAATGTATTTTTCTGTTTCTTACGTAAAACCGTTCGATTGTTAAATTAATTAAATAATATAAGCATGAGAAAAAGGCTTGTATTATAGTCTTGCTTAATAATAATTAATAGGTAAGTATTAAATAGCATTAAAATGTACGTTACGAAATGTTTCGTAAAAACTTGTACGGGTAGATAAAACAAATACCTGGTGGTTTGACAGTTAGTGGATTTTCTTTCGAACGAATTTGTGAATGATCTTAATCGTATAACTATACGCTTATGATTAAATCTTAAGCATACGTACAATCTGGATGAAATGGACCAAAATAGTATTATTTTGTTGAAAAAAAAATTACGTGAGATTTGACGGAACCCCCCCTCTCCCCAACGTGAGATTAGATGAGATTTGACTCCACCCCTTCCTCCCCCTAAACACCTCACGTAATTTGTGGACGCCCCCTTATCAAACAGTTAATTTTTTGTTCATTCTCCCTTTTATTAATTTTTCACTCATTATTATAGTCCACAATGAGTTCATTAGTGAGACGATCGGTCCAAAATGTGAAATAAAAACGTTTACTTACAAATTTTTTCATCTAGCAAAAGTGATTTTAAAATTCATTTTTACTTTAATAATGTTAAATTACCAAGAGAATGGACTAGCGAATTTGATAATTTGTCGATTATGTTGTATATTAATTGTCGATCAAACTACTTTGGGGCGGCCATTCTCAGGAGAGCAAAATTTACGTGTCCCGGGCTTGTACACTCTGCAATATTATCTTATTCAAGTATGTAATATTTTTAAACGGATAGCATCAGTATCTAGCTACAAACTTAAACACAGGTTTCTAATTTAAGTAATTCAGACTAAATTAATTGAAGTCGTGTTCAAAAACCATGCTTTTCTAACTACCGTAACGTGTCCCCACGCCAACTTGATCCCGAAACTTGCTTGTAATTTTTATAACGTACCTATTTAATTTGATCTATTCATGGTTTTAAACGCCTATAAACATTGGTTATCGCATTGCAAAATATCGACTCAATAGGCCCAGCCTATAAATAGTTATCATGAAATAATCGCTTGTCCGATCAAAAGTCCTAATTACCGTAACACCTGCTGTTTTTGGATGCCCATTCAAAAATATCAGGATTTGGCACATTACGAGTGCACGGGTTGCTTCTCCTTAGTGTGTGCCATGGCCCATCAGCGGTCCCACGTCGTTAATGTTAGTGTGCCACCGATTAAGCACGTTAGTATCTAATTACCGTAGCTTTGGTTATAAACTTGTCTAATTACCGTAATCGTTACTTTTCAATTATGTTTAAATTAGATTTTTATTATGTATATTATGTTTATGTTACATAATTACGTACGTTGCTCTAAGCTAGTTTTTGTCAATGGTGTCGTTGTATCGTTACGTAAAACACTACATTTGTCTAATTACCGTACTCATAAATTTTTAAGTCTCATTATCCAAAAACTAACTGTTTCACGCCAAATTTGTTATTGTGTTCGTATCTTTCATTTCTTTAATATTTCAATGCGTCTAAGTCAAATCGACGAAGAAAAAAAATGGTTACGGTAATGAGGCAAATAATGCCAAACCGGAGAATGGCCGGGGGCGGATTCCGCGACTATATTCACCTCACATTTGGATGTCGCGCGTAAGAGTGAAAAGACAAGGATGATGTTTTATTTTTTGCTTTATTTGCCTCCTTAAGGCTGCTCTTTCGAAAAAAGCGTGCAGATGAAACAACTTTTCATCGGCATTAACAGAGAAATTATATCAAAAAAATAATAATTAGTAATCTACATGATATGATACGTAATTTGTTTTTGCCATATTTTTTCTATCGGTATCACATAATAAAGAAATAAAAAACCAAATCACCTCCAAATCGTTGAATGAAACCACTTTACTCCTTCATTATTTATCAAAAGAATATATAAAAAATATCTACTGCTTTGCAATACATAAGTTAATAATTTGGTTTTTTTACTTTTTTGAAATATGTATTATATTAAGCCTTAAAAAGGTTTTTTCTCCTATTTCGCCCTATCATGGACGCGGCGAGCGTCGCAACCGCCACCGTACAAGGCGCGCTGTTATGAATGTTATGTTATTTTTACGTCGATATTCGCACTGACAGACAATCGACCTGCTAATTTAGGGAGAGAGGGCCCTTGAAACCTTTAATTCCATGTTCACACAATGATGGATGCTTGCTTGTGTGAATATTCACCAAATTGATTCTTTCCATATGTAGATATGTTACATCTTTACTTACGCAGTTTTATTTTGGCGTCTCCGTCCCCGTTGATTGACACAATCAGAATGTTGCCTTGGGCCGTGTACTTTCCTTTGATTGTCAAGTCACAGTGCATATTTATATCTATATTCAAATCGTTGTACCTGCAAAAAAGTTTTGTCGCTTAGTAAAATGCAAAACTAAATTATGAACTAGCAATACTTCTGTTTGTGTTTAAGCTTAAACCTTTCGAGTAAATTACATGATGACTAGTTAGAACAATATTAATTTAAACGATTTTAATTATATTCACAAATATTTTGAGATTAAAAATATAATTTAGTTTGGTTAGAGTTATTATCTACTTGGCATATATTTCTACATATTCAATAAATAGTAGTAAAAGTTAATGTTTGAAATATTGCTCAGGAGTTTTATATCTTATTAAGGTTAATATAAAACTGTAATAATATTAAATAGGTATTTCCTGAGACACTATGCGCGCAAAACGAAACCCCACGGAAGCCTTGCATTTTCCGTACTCAAAGAAGCCTATGTCCTACTTTTTGTCTAGACTACTTTATTTTGGTATACTACATTTGACAGAGTACGTATATGTGTATACACCTGTTAAAGAATGTTAAAAATAATTTTAATAAAAAAATATTAAGTCCTATCGTAGACTCATAATATATCTAATAAAGAAAAGAAAATAGGACCTAAACATAGTGTCGGATACGAAAATTTACGTTGATTGCATGGCCACTGTGATTGCCAAGTGAATTTTTCAGGAGAGACGAAATTCTGGCTTATTGCGACAAAAAAGGACAGGTTAATGAAACTGAAAATACTACAGTTTCATGATTTTGTCCAAAACATGATTAAAATGTTGCTTTGATTATTTAAATAATTAAAGCCTTTTGAGATGGGAGAGAAAGAATTAAATAATATTGACAGTATTATCAGTTTTAAAAACATAAAATATAATATTAGTATATCTGTGACTTATTCCTATTACGCTTAATAGATACTTTGAGTTCCCAAAAAGGACATAATGTTAGTGCCAATTTATATTGTATAAGAAATTAGTTTCATATTGTGTTCACTAGATGGCGCTAAGATACTCCTAGATCTCGATATCACTTGCCCGAATGTTATTCATATAGTTTTAGTTACATGATGTATTCAATAGATGGCACTGAGGCGCTCCTAGATCGCGCTATCGCTTGTACGACAGATTTTTATATAGCTGTAAGAGAATTGTGAAGACGATAATGCATAATTATACCGAGTGTTAATTGATCTACTGTGTATTAATTAACCCTCCAAGACCCAAGTTGACCACCGCGAACCACGGTAATTTACACATAATAATAAAATAATTTTTATTAAAATAAGTTTCCAACCATCCAAAATTTAAAAAAAAAGGTGCATCAAAGCATATTTTTTTGACAAATAGAAAGATAATAAAATATTAAAGTCGTCAATAAAATCAATTCTTGATTGATAAAAGACTTACTTTGCTGAATCGACTTTGCAATAATTTTTAAATCCTTTTACTGTTCCATCTTTGAACACGATCTTCAGTCCTCCTGGTAGTTCGATGTTCACTGATTTCTGGTCAATTGGATCCAGGGAGTTTACTCCTATGCTCGGTATACCCTGGGTGAAGAGTGGAAGTACCTCTTGTATTGTTTTCTTTAGACATCCCGAGTCAGACTTTGGACATGGCTTTATGTAGTCGGCTGGAAAATTATAAATAAAATAATTTATAAATCAAATAAATGCAAAGATTTCAATAAATTCGGAACTTGATAAGCAAAAAAACCCCTATTATTCTAACCGGGAAGGAAGTAATAACAAGACGTAATTTTTTTTTCTCTGAAAATGTAATGCTAAACGAATTTAGGTGTAACGAAGGTGCGAGAATCATTATAAGTATGAAAAGCATAGAGATAAAATAAAGTTTATTAAAAAATACCATTAAAATCTGATTACTCTAAACTATCTGTTCGTTTACCACATTGTGATTTAAATAACTTATTTTGAAAAGATAAAACCGACTTCAAAATTGTACGTAATTGAGAATTGAAACTCTCTATCTCCAAAACTACTGAACCGATTTTGATGAAACTTGCATTGTTCCCTAAGTTGAACAATATCTAATACAATAAAAAAAGAACTACTGAAATCAGACTGGTAGTTCCAGAGATGTGCGAACACAAACATAAAAGCATACATAGATACATACACTACTGAAATTTGGCACATTTGTTCAGACGCTGATATAGACTAACATACTTATATACAAAAACTGGGCAGTTCTGGAAATACTACATACATACGCGTCGAATTGATGACCTCCTTTTAGGAAGTCGGTTAAAAAGCTATGATGTATAAAATTTACTGTGGTGTTTATTGTGCATCAACGATATGCTCTATGTCTCATTCTTTATTTCACAAAAGAACTAACTATGAAAAGCGGACATGATTAATGAACAAAAGCTGACCATGGTGTACGTAACGGATCTCAAATCGAGCGAGCTACAAGTTCTAAATAGAAACAATTGCTTAACAATCGTAGATAATTTTTGTTAAGGTTTCAACCTTCAAATATACTTCACCATAGCATAGTTTTTGCACAGGCGAAATCCCACAGAAGCCTTACACTTTCCGTAGTCAAAGAAGCATATTATTATGTCCTACTTTTTATCTAGAGTAGATTACTTTATTTTGTTGTCGTATATTTAACACAGTCTGAGTGTAATGTGTTTATCGCGGACCGTACATTTTTCCGAGATAAAAATTATCATAATATGTTTTTCCAGGGACTCCAAGTATATCCCATAAAAAGTATCAGCATAAAATTGGTTCAGCAGCTTGGGCGTGAAAAGGTAACAGACAGACAGACACTTTATCGCATTTATGATATTAGTATTCATCTTTTAACCCTAGCTATTTTCACACTTTTAAACAGCTGACCTACGTTACCTACAATTAAGGGTCAATTCTTATTCAGACCGCAACGCGACGCGTAGATGCATTTCAAAATGTGTATGAATTTGACAGATTTGCGTGATGTCTCACCTGGGTCTCTCGCAATTGAAGTCTGTCAATTTAATACAAATTTAGAGCCAGTCCACATGGCGCATTGCGTAAGCGTTGCTTCGATACAGCGCTGCCGTTGCCTTGTTTTACATACAAATAATCAAGGTGTTCACACGGCGCGCTGCGTCGTCGCAACGCACACATGAGTTGATGGACAGCAGCGCCCGAGATGAGCGTGTTTATGTCGCAGGCGGATTGTATATTTATTATTTAGTCGTATTACATTACGGCTAGCCGTTTTAAAAAACAGGGCCGTTTTTTAATGCGGCGTGTCGACGTTTAGCTGGATTGAATGCGGCTGAATAAAAAACCGCCGGAATGTATACGGCGCTATACGTCATTCAATACGGCTAGCCGTAATGTAATAAAGCGAAAAACTAGTCGCCTTTTTGTCAGTTTTAGTTCCTTTTCTTAACACTTGTGGCACTGCCCGTGTCATAACAAAAACAATGGCGTTGGATACAAAATGTGTGGTGCGAAATTGTAAAAGTTTTAAGTGAATTAAACAAAGAAAACAGTGAATCTAATAACAATTTACAGTTGCAGTTAAATAATTTTTATTCTTCTCAATGTGGAACAGTAAAAAAAACATGGACCGAGTTTAAGAGGTTATAATGCACGTCAAAACTGCTAAAGTGGCTGTGTATTCTGGTGTTCGGCGGAATGTGGTCGATGAAGATTATTTGATCTTAAAGAAAAATAATCTCGATATTCGAGTAGTACCCATGGAGCAGTATTTTGATGCTCTAATGAAAATTCACAAGGAAAGTGAACATGGCGGTCGAGACAAAATTATGTACGTGTAATCAAAAATAAACATTTTTAAAATCTATTTTAAAAATGCAATTAAAATATTCATCTCGTTATGCCCGGTCTGCAAATCCAAGCGAAACTTACCAAAATAGCATTCAACAATACCATATTGTAAGTAAAATTGATTTAGATTTTCAACATTGTTTTATTTTGCAATCATGGTCACTCTACAATTTAAGTAGGAGTACGATGCAGCTAAACGTGGGCCTCCTTATTGAAGAATGTATCACAACTACAATTCGGCTAATCGTCAACACGCCGCATTACAAAACGGCGCTGTTTTTTAAAACGGCATGCCATAATGTAATACGGCTAAATATACAATCCGCCTGCGACATTGACATTCAGACTGCTTCGTAATAACGCTGCGATGACGCAGCGCCCGTGTGGCCGGCTATGCGTCAAACGACAGCGCTGCGTCGACGCAACGCTGACGCAACGTGCCGTGTGGACTGGCTCTTATAAATGCATCTACGCGTCGCGTTGGGGTCTGAATTAACCCTAAGGAGTAACATTAAAAAGTACTTGAACCAATATTGTACTTTTACTATCTGTAAAATGAATTACCGTACTTCAAAGCTCTTAAACGAATTCGACGTTAAACTAAAATAATTAATGCAAAAAGCATTTTAGTTTGGAAACTTCGAACTTGAAATTAGTATCCAATTAAAATGGTTACCGAGATATTAAGAAGTATAATTTGTAGATAACTTACAAGTTACAACTTTCTTAGCTTTTAGAGCTCGTAATTAATTTAGAAATATCCACTTAGCATGATCCACGTTACAGCTGTTGTTGAGGGGCCGGGCTACCCTCGAAATTCTCATACATACGTAATACCAAAATAATTTTCTTATACGAAAATATTTAACATGTTTGAGTTATTTTTCAGCTTAAAATAGTAATTACCTAGGTTCCTGTACAAAAATTAACTTCAAAATATTTAAACACTAAAAAATTTTTTTTGTGTATAATTTTTCTTTACTAAATTTACTACTAAATATTAAACACTAAAAAATAGAGTAAAACACAAAAAAATATATCAATAAATAGTAAATTTACTACAAAATATTTAAATACTAAAAAATATTTTTAGAGTATAAATATTTTGTAGTAAATTTACTATTTATATATATATATATATATATATATATATATATATATATATATATATATATATATATATATATATATATATATATATATATATATATATATATATATACTCATCATATATATATATATATATATATATATATATATTTTGTGTTTTACTCTATTTTTTTGTGCTTAAATATTTAGTAGTAAATTTAGTAAAAAAATTATAAGTATACAAAAAATTTTTTTTTGGTGTTTAAATATTCTGAAGTTCATTTTTTTACAGGAACCTAGGTAATTACTATTTTAAGCAGAAAAATAACTCAAACATGTTAAATATTTTCATATGAGAAAATGATTTTGGTATTACGTACCTATGTAATTATGAGAATTTCGAGGGTAGCCCGGCCTCTTAAGTATCTTCGTAATCCCGCAATAGTTGTAAAGTATTATGTTATATTATAATAATTATTATTATTGTTCTTGTCTGATACATGGGAAAAGTCGTATAGTGGCCAAGAACGAAACTTTAAACATGGTATTACCACAGAAAGATTGCTTATGTATTTTTTAATAATATAATATTATTATAATAAGTGTAATATCAATCTTATTATTCTTGTTATATGGGTAGGTAAAATAATAGAAAGCTTAAGGTGACGCCGCGCTAAAGTAAAAACCCGTGTTGGATATTGTTTTAGATTGCTTGGCCTGGCCTCTCATAGAAAACAAACAATGGAACAGCAAAAAATCGAAAGGCCGTAAGCCACAAAATGGTTTTTGTCGCGTAATTTAAAAACCATAAATACATTTCATATAAGCTATGGGCAAATTAAAGTGTATGCTTGAACCAATCTTTGTACAAATTTTGGAAGCTTAAATCACTCTCCTCTGTTGGCAAAATAGGAATCGCTTTTTTACAGAGGTCTTTTTAATTGATTATTCTGTTTTATAAAAGCTGACCAATCGTGTTATGCTATGGGCAATTCAAAGACAAAGACATGATGAATACTGACAATGAACTTTAATTTCTTAGCTTTAGTCATTGCTGAGAAAAATCGATATCGCTACAGCCAAATTATCAAGGTGTCGCCTTAATATAATATTATTCATTATATTCGTACAGTAACTCCGTTTTCTATACTTCATTACAATATTACAATATTAATTATTAATTACAATATTAAATTATAATTAATTATTATTAATATCACCTATGCAATAGCATAGGTGATATTATGCTTTTATCGCGGGCTTTGAGCGCGGCGACTAAATCAAGAAAATATCCCGTAACGAAAAACACCAAACATTCATCTTACGTCGATTCAGTTTGGTAGACTTCGGCACGGTGTTTGTGTGCATGTGACTAGACGTATGCAAATTGTAATTGCATAAGTTGATAAAAATTGCTATGCTGCTTTACCGCGGCAGTCCTCGAGTGCCACACATACTTTTTACATTCATTTTCAGTTACTCGCGTCTAGCAGGCTTTGCATGGCCACAGTAGAAATGCGAAAGAATAGAAACGCTGACAGTTTTTGCGGACAAACTGACAGATTTTCTTTGTTAATCTCACACTTTGTCTACTTTACCGTAACAATAAACATTTCTATGGTGACCATGCTAAGCCTGTAGGTCAGTAACCTTACTTGGTTATTAAGTCTTGTTGATTTCATTGGTATTGAAATTATTTTGAAATCAGCCGTGAGTTCATTGACGTCAGTCATGAAGTAGCATAATATTTTGCTACGTATTCCAATAATAAAGAGAGAAGCTTATTTGCACCGAAGCTGCTGTACTCATTTTGATGAAATTTAGAGAAGACTACTTTATTCCTAAGTTTTATCGAAAGAAGTCACTTGTGGCTGATATGCGGCTTTGCAGTGCAATTTAGTTTCGTAATCCATACTAACGTCATAAATGCGAAAGTGTGTCTAGTTGTCCGTGTGTCTGTTTGTCTGTTACATTACATGTTCACACCCAAACCGCTGAACCAATTTTGCTGATTTTAGTATGAAGATACTTTGAGTACCAGGACATAGGCTACTTTTTACCTGAGAAATATGCACGGTTCCCGTGCGATAAATGTAATATTTATCATCTGATATGTAATATTTTAAGGCTTATTCATTATCCAATTTTTTATGCAATTTTTTAAAAATTTATCATCCAATTGTAAGAAAAGTTTCAAGTTATTGTAAACGGAATACCCATTATTTTGCTTTTAAAATTGACCTTCTTTTTAGCAATGGTTAGAATACATACGTGCAACTTTGGCGTAGCTATAACCGACACACAGAACTACGCACAGGATTATATATTTTGCCATTGTAACTATCCGGTTGTCCGTCCCAAATCACAGGTTTTCACTCAGTATTCGCCGACGAGGAAGTGTTTCTTGTTATATATAGGTTATCGAAGGCCGGTTCTTATTCATACATTGCTCTTCTCGTCTTTTGTTATTTTAAATTTTTCCCTATCCAAACTACAATTGAATAAACTAAGATTCTAGATAAAATAGATACATTTTTATCAATATTTTTTGAAACCAACACGAAACCACCAAGTACCAACACAACACCAACAAGAAAATATTGTCTGTTATTACAAACAATATTATTTTTGTACAAATTTTTCATGTTGTCTTTTAACTTGCGCTTAGCTGGTTTTGGTTTCAGTTAAAATTAAGGAATCAATCCTTTCAGTATGAACGAATAATTTATTCATTTATTTTAAAAGGACACCAACAGTAATATGTCACTGTGTTACTCCTACAGTAAATATAATATTATATTAGATAAAGTATAAAATATTTTATATCCCTATAAAACGCAGCTGTTAAAGGAAATCAGGAAACCTATATTTTATTAACTTTTTGTACATTTTTGTGTGCAATTAAAATTTTGCTGTAACATTTATTTAAAAATTGAATATTTTACCTTATGTATTTAAAACTTAGGAAAATCGTACAGAAATTCGTTTGTCGTACTTTTCTCGTAATATGAACTATTAGCGACCCGCCCCGGCGTCGCACGGGTATAAAATATACAGCCACTGAAAAAATGATTAAAATCGATAGCCTATGATCCTTCACGTGGTCTACTTCTTATATGTGCCAAATAACATAAAAATTGCTCTAGTAGTTCGCGAGATAAGCCCTTTCAAATTATTTCCCTCGTTTTTTTCTACGTTCTCCTATTAGTTAACGTGATAAAATATAGCCTTCCTCAATAACTGGGCTATCTAACACTAAAATAATGTTTCGAATCGGACCAGTAGTTCCTGAGAATAGCGCGTTCAAGTTAGCCCTTTCAAATAATTTCCCCCGTTTTTTCCACATTTTCCTCTATTTCTTCGCTCCTATTAGTCTTTGCGTGATAAAATATAGCCTATAGCCTTCCTCGATAAATGGGCTATCTAACACTGAAAGAATCATTAAAATCCGTTGCGTAGTTTTAAAGATTAAAGGGAACAAAGGGACATGAGGGAAAAAGCGACTTTGTTTTATAATAAGTATAGATTTTGTGCTCTTCTTAGAACTCAAAAATAAGTTCGCTTCAAATTTCATCAAATCGCTTCAGGTATTTAAAAATAAACAAAAAAATAGAGAAGCGTATTTTTATAATATTAGTAAGTTGTTCCGGCAAATGTATTTATTTTATTATTGCAGTATTTTTGTATAATTGTATTTTGTATTTGTATATTTAATTATGACTTTGGTATCATGGACCTTTTACTAGTGTGACTGTACAAGAAGGACTCAGCGATTAAACTATAAAATATACTTAAGACGATCGTTTAACGATATTTATATTAACCAAGTAGGCCCTTCACCGCTAAATATAGACGTGTATGGACAGTTTTTCCTTATACTTATCCATTATAGGCAATGATTACAAAAGATCAATGAAGATCCGCCAGATCATAAAAATTTAACACTCAATTTCGGTGTTGGTCAAAATGGATGGATGCTGTATTTTGCCTATTTTTACCAGTATATCAGACGCGTGAATTCAATAAAAAAAGTTTTTTGGCAGTCAATAAGGTCAGAGGCTAGGAACCTGTAGCCCGCGGTCCGTTTGAGTCCAAACTCTAATAGCATATTATTAAAATAGTGATGCTAATCTAATAGAATTCTAAAATAGTGATAATTCTGATTTCTGATAATCTTAATCAGAATAATAAAAACACACGATTGAAGATCTAAACCATTGATTCCCAAAGTGGTCCAGGTGGACCCCAAGGGTCCACGGGAGCCCGAGAGGGGTCTACGCTTGCGTGGAAAAAAAATGGGGGTCCCCCGTTAACGACTCGTGGACCACGAGTCGTTAACGGGGGTCTATAAAAATGTACAGTTCGACAAGGCTTTATAATATGAACGTGGCGAGAAAAGGAACTAACGCTTTTATCATACAAAAACGTCATTTTTGACAGTTCTCCTTTACCAGCAGCACCCCGTCCACTTTTATTTAAAGCCTTGGAGCACTTTATTTGGTGACCCGACTTGACTTCTCCTATAGCAGCCAATGTCAAGAAGCTCAGAAATTATTTTTGTAAGTTACAGGGGTTCCGCAGCATGCACCAACCTTAAAAGTGGGCCACGAAACAAAGGAGTTTGGGAACCTCTGATCTAAACAGTCTTTTTTTTGTATACTAATAAAAATACTAGATGACCCGGTAATTTCACTGTGAAGTATCACTTCTATCCTAATATCTTCCCTGGACTTCCAGGAGTATTCTTAGACTACGATAAACCAAATCGATTCGGCCGTTCTCAAGTTTTAGCGAGCTTAACAAAATCTAAAATTCATTTTTATTTTATTTTACATACATTCAAACAGCGAATAACTGTTCAAGATCCGTTGTCTTTGGACTTTGTTGTAGTGTTTTAACAAAAACAAGCAGATTTTGATATTTGATATCAAAATCTGCTTGTAGTAATAGTAAGGGATAGCTCTACAATCTATAGTCTATAGTCTATACTCTACATTAAATGAGTAAATAACAAAAAATAGATCATAAAACTGGATAGGGTGACGACCAATGCAGCCTTCGTTTTAATTGGACATGTAAGGCAATATAACATTTATTTACCAGCACTTGGAACAATTATTTAGATTGTTTTTGTTTTGCATCTTAAATATACTATAGAATATTTTATTATATTTGATATAATAATATCAAATATAATAAATTATTATCATTATAACCGATAACGTCTAAATGTTAAAAATATGACTAAGAAATTATTATAGTATTTTATTGAGATCAATCAGATTGCAATTGAGGCCGATGGATGAAATGATGGCCAAAGTGATTATAAACTTTCTATTTTTATAAAATAACAAAAGTCTAGCTCTCACTGGCTCTTACTCTATATTATCTCTATAGATATTATTAGAATTAAATTAGTACAATCACCCATGTGCTCGGCCGAAGGCAACATGTTCGAAAAAACCGCCCATCATGTTCTCTAGGACTGTGATCTCTGGCAAAACGAAATATCTACAATCAACATACTTTGTAAATCTGGAGTCCCATTTAATAATTTTTAAAGAAAGCAGGTCGCTGTAGCCCTGACGTCACTGCGACTCCTTCGCACTAGAGTATCATCCCCAACCCAATACTGCTCATAAATTGAATGATATGGTTGGGGTTGGTGCCACGAATTTCCTCTGTGGATGAGTATTCGTGGCGACCAAGGTGCCTGTTCCTGCTCTGAGCAGGACAGTCGAGGAGAAGGTGAATAGGTGTTTCATCCTTCTCCTCACAGAACCTGCAAGTTGTTATGCTACAAATACCCATTCATTGTTTAGGTGTTTGTTGGGCTTGTAGTGCCCAGCTAGGCTTCTGGTAAGGTTTCTTAATTGGTTCCTACCCAAGGTGAGCACTAATTCTGATATTATTTTCTTGTTGAAGCCAGGAATTAGTGCCTTGGAGTGCTCAACCCATTGCTTCTTCCTTAGTCTGTGACCCCATTCCTTGAGCACTTGCTTTGTGGTACTGGGGTCTGGGAGGTTTACCACAGACTGGTTCTTGGAGTCCCATATTAACTACGATGATCTCGTAGACAGGGCTAGGAACTTCCGTACCTTTAAGCGTTTTTGACACAATTATTACTGGAAACTAAGTGTAACATATATTTCCTCAATCCTATTTTCTTAGGATAGGTGACACCGCGTTAAAGTAAAAAACCATGTTAGATAATATGTTTTAGATTAATTGTTTTCTATGGCCCGGCCTCTCTTAGAAAACAAGAATTGAAACAGCAAGAAATGGAAAGGGTGTAAGCGACAAAATGGTTTTTGTCACGTAATTTAAAAACCAAAAATATATTTCATATGAGCTATGGGAAATTAAAGTGTATGCTTAAACCAATTTATGTACAAATTTTGGAAGCTTAAATCACTCTCCTCTGTTGGCAAAATTAGAATCCCTTTTTTACAGAGGTATTTTTGATTGATTATTCTGTGTTATAAAAGTTGACCAATCGTGTTATGCTATGGGTAATTCAAAGACAAAGACAATATGATGAACACTGACAATGAATTTTAATTTTTAAGTTTAGTCATTGCTGAGAAAAATCTACATCGCTACAGCCAAATTATCAAGGCGTCGCCTTAATTTCGTTGCGGGTCCCAAGACAGCTTAAGCATGTCCCTCGGGCTCCCCGAGATCATATCAAAGGGTTTTCGTGGTTGGATACCGCTGTCGATCCTGGCGACACAGGAGATACAGCGGTGGGAATGTTCGGTGGGCCAAAACCCTTTAAGACCGGGTTGCCAAAAATATCAAACCACGCTAGCCCCGCCTACACACCCCGCTATCCTCCAATCGTGATTTAATGATTCCATGAATGGTGACCGCATGAATTGTACTTTGCGCTGCACCTAATAGTGAACAATATCGCGTAACAACGGTTCCCACATTATAGCACGAAAGTAAAGGTCGTAAGTCCGAAAAATGTTTTTGATGATTACTTAAAAATGAAATACAACACTAATATTTCCTTTAACCATTATTGTATAAAGTGTGTGATTGTAGTAGTGCAAGTTATTCAATGATAGTAACTCAATGAGTGTAACAGATGTTTGTTGAAAAGGCCAGAAATATTCATAATTTCGAAAAATATAACTATCAAGACAAAATAAGTGAATCCTGTTTTCCGTTAGGCTAATATCAGATAAATATACAATGATTAAATAAATCTGAATTTCATTTAAGTTAATCGTCTTCCGGGATCGTAATACTTATTAGAAAACACAGCAAATTTTGGCAGCCCGCTCTTAAGAGATATCTAATTATCTATAAGCTATGTCTACATTATACGCTTTCGCCTTCAATTTTTTATCATTTTCTTTCATTCAATTTGAATGCGTCAACGAACGCAACGCCAACTTTGTCATTTTTAAAGTTTTTGATACGGTCATAGGGCATGCGTCGCGGGCATGCCTCACGTTCGCTGTTGACTGCGCTATAACGCATGCCATTGATGAACAGGAAAAGGCACAGTGTGGACAAAGCTATTGATAGTCATCAAAATAAGTCATGAGTCAAACATCTCTAGATATTGGCAATATCCCAAGTTTAAGAACTATAATATACACAACGATTTCGAAATGTCCATTAAGTCGTTGACACTTTAAAAGGATCCCTTCCTGGTTCAAGATAGTTCATACATTATCGCGAAATCCTTCGTGAGCCAATTCGTTTACATCGATCCAGTTTTGCTAGCATGTATATTGTATAGCTAGCGAACAGTGAAAATATAAAGGTTTCAATGTTCCCGGGTCTGGATGTGTATTAAAATATATGTGTATCATATAATAAATATCTTAAATTGAATATGACGTATAGTATAAAAGTATTAAATATATTTCCGTTCTCTGGTACCCGTAACACATGTCCTTCAGGTACTTATCACGGGGCCAGACTGACGTGGTGTGCCGTGTGAAGCGTCCATAGATAATAGCTTATCTGACCTTTGAACCGTTTCTTACTAAACATCCCCTATCTTAATCTGACAGATCCGATGACATTTCAATATTTAAAAAAATATTATTTTTAACAAAAAAATTAAAACCGACTTCCAAGGTAAAAACAATATTAATAGCATCCTTATAATATGAACTAAAAAGTATTAAATAATTTTTCCTATCTAATATGTAGTGCGTTTTCCCGAATTCGGCTAAACCTCAACTATTTCTGTACTCAATCGTCATCATTTTGAAGTCGGTACCAGATATAGCTGAATCTTTATTTCTTTGACAGAAAATTTGAAACTTTTGGAACTGGCACCGACTTCAAAATTATGAAGATTGAGTACAGAAATAGTTGAGGTTTAGCCGAATTCGGGAAAAGGCACTACATATTAGATAGGAAAAATTATTTAATACTTTTTAGTTCATATTATAAGGATGCTATTAATATTGTTTTTACCTTGGAAGTCGGTTTTAATTTTTTTGTTAAAAATAATAAATTCACTCTTTTTAGTTACCTAGTAGGTAAACTGTTAGTGCCAATTCAAATTGTATAAAAAAATAGTTTCATATTGTCTTCACTAGATGTCACTGAGGCGCTCCTGTGTCGCGCTATCGCTTGTACATAGAAGTTTTATATAGGTAGTTGTAACTTGTGACAGGTTTCTGTCGTGTTGTTTAAAGTTTGTATACAACTGACGTCTGACAACTCAACAGTGAGCTTGGTGTGAGCAGTGAGCATTGAATTGACAACATAAATCATAATATTGAGTGGTAATTGATCTCGTATAATTGTTATTAAGTTGACCTCCGTCATAGCCCGCGAATTTATAAGTGGTCGTCGGTGGACTGCGTATATTCTACGTATCTTATTACAATTTGTTAAGACTGTTAAGAGTCATACGGCATACCCCAAGGCCCAAATATCAGGTAGATAGATACATTTAAACAATACATTTAAAAAAATCAAAGTGAACACGTGTTGCAAAATGCTCGCAGCGCGGCATCACAATAGACATAACTACCAGTACTTCGACTGCTAAGAGACGGACGAGTATTAATATCTGTCGTTTCTTTCGGGTTTCGCCAGGATAAGTTAAAGGCTGGCGCGCTGGCTTGTATAATTTATTTTTAAAAATAAGATTTTGAAATTGAATTCTGACAGTTTTCTTTGCATGTGCCAAAATATAAACAACAACTAAATTTGTAGGTTACGACCCTAGCGACGACTTTTGTCATAATACGTCAAACTTAAAAAAATTACATCAGTTGTAAGTCGGCATACTCTATCATTCTGTCTACTCTGGCAGCATGCCGCATGCCCTGACATTCCGGTTAGAACTTGAATACGATGTTTATGCACGCGTCGCCGCGCGCCGCCGCGCGCCGCGCGGCGACGCCGTTGCCTCTGCGGCGCCGACCGCCGTGTATATTAAACAGCCTATAATAATTGGTGTTGTTATGTACATTATTATTATTATTGTATCCATACCTATGCCTTGTACTATTATCTATTTTGTGCCATGAGACATTGGTGACCTTAACACGACGTGGTAATGATGATGATGACGATGATGATGATGATGAATTTGAATTGCATGGTAGCATATGCTTTCTGTTCTTAAAACAACACCGAAACTCCCAAACGTGTATCTATAAAGAGTCAGGAGTTCTCTCAGCATCTTCGAAACCATGGTATGCCTTGACCCAATATTTGACTTTTTGGTAGCATATTCTTAGTACACTTGACATAAAACCAAAATCACCATTATTTCCATATAAATTTCGAGGAGTTCCCTCGATTACTACTGGATCCCATCATCAGGTCACCACTTTTGTGAACATGGTACCAAATTAGAGTGAAACCTAATACAACAAAACAAAAATTTCGAAAATCGGTTCACAAACGGCGGAGTAATCGTTGAACATAAAAAAAAATCCACAGCCGAACATATAACCTCCTCGTTTTTTGGAAGTCGGTTAAAAATTAACTCACCGCGTGAGAAATCTGATTCCTATACCATCTACGAATAATAAAACCTAAGGAAACGTAACTCCCATACTATAGTTTGTTCGTTTTATGATGATATGCCTGACACATTATAATTGACAATAGTAGGGAAGTTACCTAAAAAAATTAATCGAATAATTTAAAAATATCGAATCACCTCGTAAGGGAATTGCAATCGAAATTATCGATTTCGTACTGATGTTTCAGAGTGACGCCGGCAATTTAAGATGGCCGCCCTTTTTTATCGATTTGATTTCGATTCAACTGTGTCAATCTCTATTGACATAAGTTCCGTTTCATGCATCTGACATTTTTAAATATTTTCGTAACAATAATTTTATACTCCTATTTCAAAGTTAATATTTATAATTTTATATCAATAAGTTAGCATTTAGCAACTTTTCATTTTTATTCATTTACAATTACAGGAAACATTTATTTTTGTAGATGGAATATAATTTATTACATTCTGATTTTTTTTGTTTTCTTGTAAAAAAAATCCGTAGCAAGAAATATGAGAACTGTCACCCATATCATCTTAGAACGAACAAACTATATTACCGTTTAAAATTTGGTTAGTTTCGAACTGTCATGTAACGTCAGCCTTTATACCTATCAAGGCCACTTAAATATTGAAAATGTATTGAAATATGTACCTAAGGTACACTTTTTTGGCAAGTATTTTGGAGCATGTTTTTTGACGGAGTTACTGTTCCTTAGTTTTTGTTATTCGTAGTATACCATGATAACTAGACACAATATTATAAAGAGGTAAACTTTGTTTGTTTGTTTAATTGTAATGAATAGGCTCAAAAACTACTGGACTGATTTTAAACATTCTTTCACCATTCGAAAGCTACATTTTTACGAGCAACATTTTTATTTTGGAAAATATAGGGTTCCGTAAGATATTTGGGTTTTTCTGACACAAGGTGAGAAAAATCAACCAGAAAAGTTATTTATTTTGCGTACACTGCTTAAACTATAAAAGATAGAACCATACAATGTTCCAAGTAAATGTAGATCTTTTGATGTCTACAAAAATGTCCGCGACACACTATACCTATCTATGTCAAATGAGGCACAACAACCATTTTTTTTATTTAAAAAGTTTGTTTTTTTGGACAACATTTAAACGCATTTATTTTACTCATGCTGATAATCCTTATCAAAATAAATGATTTCATCACTAAGTACAGTTTGTGTAGATAATATTTGGTCTTTATATGATAATTGGACGTTTGATTTAGAAGTTATGGCGAAATTAAACATTGCGATTCACGCACGTCGCGAAGTGGGCGGTACCAAGGCGGGGGTGCGCAGTGGCGAAGATTATGACCGGCCCTGCAGCTGGTGAATTAGCTCATAGATCATGAATACCAATGATCCCTACTGATTTGCCTATTATATACCCTTCAAAAGGCTCCAATTTCCTGTAAAAAATTATTTTGCACTTACGATAAACATTCAAATTAGTGTTTTACGCATGGGCATTGGGCAACTTCACGTTGCCCTATCACGAGTTGGGGCGCCCGACCATCAGTATAATATTTTGTTACCTGGAAATGACTTTACGTCAAATGTTGTTTATAGAGAAGCTCTACAATAATCGCTTTAGTCTATCCTAAAACAACGGGTTGCACTCCAGGACTACCGTCAAAAGTGAAAACTTATAATTACATTTAAATATTCTCAACATTAACAACTTTAACATCCACAGAAAGACAATCTGTGCAGCCTGCGGATAATGACTGCGTTGTCGATGTTTCTGTGAATTGACCTGGGAATCATTTTGCTGACCGTGTCTTTCCTGGGTAGGCTTTTTGCAGCCGTAACCGACATCCACGCGGGCGGAGCCGCGGGCGACCGCTAAGTTTGTTATAATTTAAGAGTAACATTGTCCTACAAATAGAACAATCCATATTTTAGGACCATCAAATCAAAGTATGAAATCCTTTCTATCTCTGTTAGCTACCACTTTCAAGATTTTTCGCAAATAAAAAAGTTGTTTGTCTTATCAAAATGAAGCTACTCACAAAAAATTAGCTTGATAGTAATAAAAAAAAAATTGTTCTAGGGCTCCCTGACTATAATAGCGTAGTTTTTATTATTCGTAGGAGTATCGGAAATTAAAAAGCACATAATATGATCAAATCAAGTCGAATTAATTTTTAAGAGTGGGTTGCACCAAAGGCGTGGTTAAAGTTACAGTAATTATGGTCAAAGTTATGGCATATTTCTTTAAAACCTTCCCTGGACTTCCACGAATATTTTAAGACTAAAAACAGCCCAATCCGTTCAGCCGTTTTCGAGTTTTAGCGCGACTAACACATTTGAAAATCCATTTTTATATATAAGACTAGCTGTCCCGGCGAACATCGTGTCACTTTAAAACCTTCCCTGGACTTCTACGTAGGTATATTTTAAGACTAAAATCATCCCAATCCGTTCAGCCGTTTTCGAGTTTTAGCGCGACTAACACATTTGAAAATCCATTTTTATATATAAGAAGAAGACTAGCTGTCCCGGCAAACGTTGCTTTGCCATAATATATTTGCCATATTATTTTATTGAAGTGACTAAATAAGTATGTCACCATGGCAACGTCGATCGCTATCCCGTCGCACAAACAATGGTCGCCGTCAGTCTCAGGTTGTAATAATTAACTATTAATTATTCAACAAATGCACTTATCAATATATAAAGTACCCAGTAGCCGATTCTCAGATCTACTGAATATGCATATAAATTTTGGTAAAAATCAGTAAAGCCGTTTCGGAGGAGTTCGCGGACTAACATTGTGACACGAGAATTTTATATATAAGAAGACTAGCTGTCCCGGCAAACGTTGCTTTGCCATAATATAAAGTATTTCGCCCATATTATTTTATTAAAGTGATTAAATAAGTATGTCGCCTTGGCAACGTCGATCGCTATCTCGTCGCACGAAAAATGGTCGCCGTCCGTCTCAGGTTGTAATAATTTACTATTAATTATTCAACAAATGCACTTATCAATATAAAAAGTACCCAGTAGCCGATTCTCAGACCTACTGACTATGCATATAAAATTTGGTAAAAATCAGTAAAGCCGTTTCGGAGGAGTTCGTGGACTAACATTGAGACACGAGAATTTTATATATAAGAATATAGATATATTATAATATTATTAATTTCAATTGCCATCCGGAAATCTACAAGTTTCGGAAATGTTGCACGGAAAATTAAATGTCTACTTATAGGAAAATTTTTCAATGAATAAACATTTTTTTAGATGAATGACAAATCTGTTTTCGTTTTATAGTTAAGTAAGTTATGACTTTGATATTTAAAAAGTTTTTTAGTAAAATTAAAATTAGCAACAAAGTTTGAATAGGCATGACGAAAATTTTTTTTCTTGTTGGTATGGTTGGTATCATTCAAAAATAAAATATCAGTGAAAAAATGACTCTGATAGCGTAAAAACTCTCCAAGATATCACAATTCAAAACTCACATAAAATAGACCTTTCCAAAACGCTCCATACAATATTATGTCAGCAGCTAACTGTGACGCCTAGTTAGTTTGTTCGATAGCTATGTTAAATATTTTGGCCTTTCAGCGCTGCTACTTTCACAGTGAACTCTCTACAAGGAACACATACACACCCTAAAGTATTATCACTTAGTTTTATTACACCTATAGTGTAGGCGACATTTCCTATGTATATTATAGCCAAGCAACCTACAAATAATAGTAGCAACCAACTTTATTCCATACCGGATTCCGGAACGAATCATTCGAATTTTATTTATTGTGACATCGAAATTTGAATACTAATTCTACTTATTTGGATTCAACATTATGATATTTTTGTGTTGTATACTATGATATTCTATTGGTTGTATATCTGTCTGAATTTGATACTGTTAGAAAATTCTAAATTTAGACCTCATTTACGAAGCAGGAATTTAGAGAATTGAGATCTTAGACCCTCATACGTTACGGTACGAAATTTTTCCGCTTGTTCATAAAGGACTCTTTGCACTGTTTATATGAAAAACCGTATAAGGTCCATAATATGTAACAAGGGTAATGTTAGACTAGGGTTACACGGTCAGTTTGACATCAGTTCAGTCCATCACTCTGATCCAGACTGACGAAAGAATGATCGTGTAACCGTGTGATTTATAAACTGATCATTTTTATGACGCACTTTTCGGCCACCTTTCTGTCGTCAGTCTGAGACTGATGGACTGAACTGATGCCAGGCTGACCGTGTGCCCTAGTCATAGACAAATTTGTCTTTCCCAAAGTTTGTTATCGCTTGTATTTATCCAAAATGAGCGTACAAGAAACAGTCGAATCAGACACTCGAATTGCAAAATTCTAACAAAACACAGCGACCCCAAAATATTTGTCGACCTAAAATCCTCCTTGGAAAGTCCAATATCCCGTAGGTTGTACTTTGTCAAGTAATTCAAATTTGTCAAACAATTGTAATTTATGATTATAATAAATATTCACTTAGCGTGTACTTAAGGAAATGAGGATGGTTCATTCGCAAAAAGCCTATTAATCTCGCGCTAACATTGGTCATCCCCTAATTGTTTCTCCCCCAAAGCGAAATATCTGTTCTTGATGTCACATAAATGTTTGTATTATTCCATAAATATATTTTTGTGACCATTTAACGTTACGGTCTTTGTTTTGTATTTTTGTTCTAATCAAGCTTGTACTAAACTCAGTAAAAAGTTAGCTGGGTTCTAGATTCTAGATTTCGTCAAGCGGGTAAAGTGCATTTTGCCTAGATTGATTCAGAACCTAATTCGTAAAGAAGAAACAGATACACTTTCCCATTTGTAATTGAAGAATGGACTTATTTAAATCTTTTTATTTCATTGTCAGCCACGTATAACATGCCCTTAAAATAAATCTTTCATTGAGTTTATTTTTTCAGTCAATCAAACTGGAGTCAACTTTCCTCATATTCATCATCACATTCGCATGTCTGGCTATAATAATACCGGTCTACCTGATCATACTCTGTATCCTGGCGATGGTGGCAAAGTCCAAGTGTACAGAGGAGCCAGAGTCTGGGGCATTATTCGCAGACTCAGAGCAGCCGGACTGCCACTACAAAATGTTGATAATTTTCACCTTCCTCGTTGTTATATTGTGTTGGTAAGTTATTTAATATGTAAATAATTTGTGTTTTAAATTAAAAAAAAAACAGATTATACTATTTTAGTATTTAGCGCAAAATATAGTGTTTTTGATAAACATCATTTACGTATTTTCTTTGTGGGAAGATAGACTTGAAATGCTTAACAGCGTCCAAATATCAAATCTGTCACATGTTTACTGACGCACATAGTACTGCATGCTGTCTGCGCGTAAGACAACGTGTGTGGTAACAGGTAGTCATAATATTATGTCTAATAATGATATAGTGTCCTAACTCTTCTAAGAATTTCGCACAGTTTCGAAAAAGTCATTCTTAGGCGAGGGTACGTTGAAAACTTAAGACACAACGTCAGTAAAAATGAGATAGCACTAGGTGATACATTCCTTTCATTATTTTCTTAATTTCAGTATCATCATAGCTGTGATGTTTATAAGTAACGAACAGTCGCGTATCGCTGTTAATGACAGCTATGCAGTAATAAGCTGCGCCTGCACTGACTTAGCGACCTGGTTGTCCACGGCTGCGCAGGAGCTGCATAACAGTCTAGTGCCACCGATGGATGTTGTCCTGTATGCTTATAAGGAGGACTTGAGAAGTAAGAGCCCACGAAATTTTTGTATATTTTATTTTCATAATGCAGTATTTTAGTTACTAATAATGGGGCAATTAACTTTTTTAAGTTATGAACTAAAAAATTACCGCTATTTTTCAGACATAGAAAATCTTCTGGGTGAGCCAATAAAGCAAGCGATAGCTTCTGAAAGCGGAATTGATCTAGTTTTGGATTCACTTAACGATATTATAAAAGGTAAAACATTTATAATTATGTTCATATTCTGTATATTCTGTATTATGCTATAACTTTAATTGCTATCTATAAAGATAGCAGAAACTTCAATTCCCGAGAGATGCATCAATAAGTTCATCACTTTATGTGTGCTGCAAAAGACAGAAATACCCACTTTTGCATTAATAAAATTAGTTAAGGCTATTGCCCAATGTCCATACGTCTACATTATTTTTAAATGGAAAGACTACCCTACAAATTGCACTGAAATGTTTCAGAGAGTGAAGACCTATCAGCGAAGGTGTCTTCTCTGCGTGACGACAGCATCAAAGCTGGTCTTCTGGCAGCTGCAGCGGCAGAACGGATCACGGATCTGGCACAGCAGTTGGACAGCCTCAAGAAGCACTGTGTATCCAAAGACGCACCTCTGTGTGACACACTCAACACCAACTCGCTACAGTTGATGATGAAGTTCGATTCTGTAAGTTTATATCTTATACTAGCTGTTACCCGCGACTTCGTTCGCGTTAGCATAGTAGATCACATCCCAAGTATTATTTATTACAAAAATATTCAATGTACAGACTTGACTTTCCTACGATTTTATTATAATATATAGATTTATTATGTTCCGCACGGCTTCGCTTGCGTAATTTAGGAATTTCACGCAACCGTACATTTTTCTGCGAAAAATAGCCTATGTCCCTTCACGTGGTCTATTCTTCATGTTTGCCAAATAAGATAAAAAATTGCTCCAGTAGTTCTTAAGATAATAAGCAATTTCATATAATTTCCCCCGTTTTTCCACACTTTTCTCTATTTATTCACTCCAATTAGTTTTAGAGTGATAAAATATAGCTTATAGCCTTTCTCGATAAATGGGCTATCTAACACTGAAAGAATTTTTCAAATTAGCGCGTTCGAATAAACCCTTACATATAATTTCCCCCGTTTTTTCCACATTTTCCTCTATTCCTTCGCTCCTATTAGTTTAAGCGTGATAAAATATAGCCTATAGCTTTCCTTAATAAATGGGCTATCTAACACTGAAAGAATTTTTCAAATCGGATCAGCAGTTCCTGAGGTAGCGCGTTCAAATAAGCCCTTTCATATAATTTCTCCCGTTTTTTCCACATTTTCCTCTATTTATTTGTTCCTATTAGTCTTAGCGTGATAAAATATAGCCTATAGCCTTCCTCGATAAATGGGCTATCCAACAGTAAAAAAGTTTTTCAAATCGGACCAGTAGTTCCTGAGATTAGCGCGTTCAAACAAACAAACAAACTCTTCCCAATTATAATATTATAATATTAGTATAGATATAAAATTCTCGTGTCACAATGTTCGTTCCCGTACTCCTCTGAAACGGCTTGACCGATTCTCATGAAATTTTGTGAGCATATTGAGTAGGTCTGAGAATCGGCCAACATCTATTTTTCATACCAACAACGTTTGCCGGGTCAGCTAGTAATAATATAATATTATGTAAGCACTATGAGAGAAGTTGATTCCTAGGCAGATGCGGGACCTACGTCGTTTGGTTGGCTTATGTCAATTCAATGTTACCTGTGGTCGGTGGCACCGATGGTACTTATGAGTTATGACATGTAACTTAGCGATATAAACATCGAAAAGTTACTATTATATAACTAAACTAGCTGTTGCCCGCGACTTCGTCCGCGTTAGCATAGTCAAATGACGCATCCCAAGTATTATTTATTGTACAAAAATATTAAATATACAGAATTGACATTCCTACGATTTTATTATATATAGATGTTCCGCTTGCGTAATTTAGGAATTTCACGCTGCCGTATATTTTTCCGCAAAAAATAGCCTGTCTCTTCACGTGATCTATTCTTCATGTTTGCCAAATAACATAAAAATTGCTCCAGCAGTTCTTAAGATAATAAGTAATTTCATATAATTTCCCCCGTTTTTTCCACATGTTTCTCTATTTCTTCGCTCCAATTAGTTTTAGCGTGATAAAATATAGCTTATAGCCTTTCTCAATAAATTGGCTATCTAATACTGAAATAATTTTTCAAATCAGACCAGTAGTTCCTGAGATTAGCGCGTTCAAATAAGCCCTTTCATATAATTTCCCCCGTTTTTCCCACATATTCCTCTATTTCCTCGCTCCTGTTAGTCTTAGCGTGATAAAATATAGCCCATAACCTTTCTAGATCAATAGGCTATTTAACACTAAAAGAATCTTTCAAATCGGACCAGTAGTTACTGAGATTAGCGCGTTCAAATAAGCCCTTTCATATAATTTCCCTCGTTTTTTCCACATTTTCCTCTATTTCTTCGCTCCTATTAGTTTTAACGTGATAAAATATAGCCTATAGCCTTCCTTGATAAATGGGCTATCCAACAGTAAAATAATTTTTCAAATCGGACCAGTAGTTCCTGAGATTAGCGCATTCAAACAAACAAACAAACAAACTCTTCCCAATTATAATATTACTATAGATATTAAATCGTATAGCTAAAAATCAAAATTTTAAAAATCTTAGCTATGTCTCCAGAAAGACCGTTTTATGGTAAAATTTTTAAAGCTATGTATGACAATGCATGGTTAATTATGCAAGCTCTTACTTTCCTATATTTTTTTGCATTAAAAAGAATCTAATTTTAATAGTTTGTAAAAGAACAGGTATTAGTATTATAATTTTATAATATACTAGACGACGCCCTCAAGTCTCAACTCCTGCGCAAAAAATCGTTTATCGCGTGGGAAACATACATATTTTAACAAATTGGTTCAGCGGTTTGTGCGTGAAGATGTAACAGACAGACAGGCACACTTTCGCATTTATAATATTAAATGTTCTAGATACTTCGTGAAGATCAACTGCTGCAACTACGGTCGTTGGGTGTACAGAACTTGACTCAGGAGATTCAGGCTGCGAGGAAAGAATTCCGGACCCTGCCCTCCGCGATATACAGACAGACGGAGAGAGTTAGAAACGGTATTATATACGCCTCTAAACAAAGCTATCATATTATAATTCTGGTACTTTATATTATATGTTTGATCTAGCCCGGGTCCTATCAAACAAATCAATAAACTATTTGTGAAAATTTTTAATTGGCTTCAATATAACAATAATTATTGCGATCTAACTGTAAATATGTGCGAGCTAAAATTTCCAAATAAAAATAAACTCGTTTGGTGAAACTGGAGAAGGCAAACGGAGCATGTGCCTAATACGCCCCGGCGCGCTCATTTCAAATTCCAAATAGAATGAAAATTGTTCGTTACAGCACTACTTTCAGTCGAACAATCGTCGTGCGTGACCTTCACTGAGATTTCGCTCTTAAATTTTCAGACGTCCTACGCGGCATAGAATCTCACAAGACAAAAGTGAATAACTCGTCAAGGGTGTTGAGCGATATAGTTCGCCATCTTGGTAATGGACTACGAAGGATTTCACACCAAATGGACAGCACGTTACACAGGTTACAGAAATACGAGTTTTGGAGATGGACTTTTACCCTAGGTAAGACTTTAGATCGTGACATTGCAACAATTTATATTTGGTCGTTGTTAAGCATTTGTGTACTAAACCATCAAATATATAGTTGAATTATGAATGCAGTGTTGTTCTAAATGACCTTAAGAACATAACTGCATTCATAACTTAAGGGCCTTCCCTACGGAGAATCCGTAATTTACCGTATTTAGAGCCTTATAAACTCATAATTTGAAAGCTACAGAGTTATAATAAAAATATAGCAATAATCTTCAGTATCTCAACATTCCTTTCCACGTTTTAAATTTTGTATTTTCGTTTATTATACTCATGATATCAGCTTCCAAAGTAAAGCCAATTTATTAAAATTCAAGCATACATTCAGTATCTCCTTAGTATTTACAAATTACTTTTATTTGAAACACACGCCAATAGATCTACAATATCATAAACTACATATTCCCCGTTTTAAATTTTTTTTAGGTCAATTTTAATCTAAGATAAGTAAATAGGGTTTTGGTACGATCTCGGCAACGCGGTAAATGTATGGCCAAAGTCGTTTGCTCGGGGGACGACCATAATACTTACGTATTTTTGTGGGATAGAACAGCGTCTATTAGTGATATAAGACTTGTAAGCGACTTCGTTCGCGTAGGTCACACAAGATTTTTCTGTAATAACCTGTCCTACTGAATCTGGGATACAATATTTTAATGTAGTCATATTATGAAATGAAATGCTTTAACAAAAAAGTATAACTGAAAATACGTTAAATCACATAACACGTCAGCCTTGAAACAAAAACTAGTTAAAACTGATTTATTTGTTTTGGAGCTTCGCATAGACAGAGTAAACAGAACTAACGAGTAGGCCGACTCAGAAGAGATCTCGAAATTTATACGTTTGACGTAGGTAGTATACAGTCATATTAATTGCCGGCGCGCGCCGTACTAATCTGTTACTAAGCATTGTGAAATATGTTGAAAGTGACAGTCGTAATTGAAAAATTGAAATTGAAGTATTCCTTAATTCTGTCTACTCTGGTATAGATAGACAAACAAACGTCAAATATGCCATACTTTTAGTTTTTTGTAACCCTAATTTTTTTAATCATAATAATAATAACATTGCAAGATTAACTTGTTTGTTATTCGTAGCAAAATTGATTGGAGCAACGACCGACTTCAATAACGTAATTGACAGTAAAATAAAGTCTGAAAATATAAAAATATATAATACCAAGAGCCTTTTTCACCACTTCCTGATAAGTGCCGAATAGGCTATCCACCACCCAATAACTTGACAGATGAAGTATGGATAATCTGTCAAAAAAGCTGTGAATAGCCTATTAGGTACTTTATCAGAAAGTGGTGAAACAGGCCCTTAATTATTAAAATTGTTAATGACTGGCGTCTAGGGAATAAAATACATTACTATGGAGATTTCTGGAATATGTAATTTGCAGGATTAAATTACTGGTTTTGTTATTATAATATTACTAGATGACGTCCGTAACTCCCTTGCGCCAAAATTCGTTTATCACTCGGGAACCGTACATTTTTCCGGTATAAAAAAGTACCGTCCTTAAATGTCATTTCCCGGAACTCAAAGTATCTCCGTACCGAATTTTATCAAGGTCGGCTTAGTGACTTGCGCGTGAAGAGGTAACAGATAGACAGAAAAACAGACAGACAGAAAGACAGACATATAGAAAGACACACTTCCGCATTTATAATATTAGTATGGGTTAATATTGCCTGCATATTATAAGTTTTTTATTTTTCAGCTTGTACTGTTGCCGTTGCAGTGATCATGATGCTAATTTTGCTGGCAATGCTGTGCGGCTGTGGGAGTATAAAGACCTTCGCGTCAAAGACACTTCAAGTGTGAGTACGTCTTTTAAGGCTGATTTACATTGATACAGTAGCTGGCGCCAGCATAACTGGATACCGTCGCTGGATCAGCACTGTATCAATGTAAATCAGCCTTAACAGATATAAAGTTACGTTTTTGAATTTTGCAAACTTAAATTTTTATAAATTCAAGTTTGTAGTGAATCGACGGTACAAATCGACTGCTCCTAGGTAGACTATCGTAACATCAAAAACGCAACTTTACAGAAGGAGCGTTTGAAGTTGCAAATTTGAACCACGGCTTCATTTTTAACCGATTGTTATAAAATTTGGCATGAGCAACAACAATAGTGTTAGGTATTAACTTATGCAATAAAATACTATATTATTAGCTTGGATTAGCTGAAATTGTTGTTGCGATATTATTCTTTGGAAAATCTATAACGAAAATTATTGCAACTAACACTTACCACAGTTTACGTTAAAATTTCTCCTTATTAAAATATTATAACGTTTACTTACTATACTATACGGGGGACTTCTTTAACGTTTTTTTATGGTATGTAAGACATATCATAGTTTACAGGGTTTCGAATTGCCTAATTTGAGTTTGAGAAAATAAATTATTTATAAATTATCTTTTCTGAAAAAAGTGTGAAATTCCTTTAAAATTTGTTTAATAAATTTTAGAAGTAAGTAGTTGACATGATTTATACCGTTAATGTGCAAAAAAGTGCTAAAAAATAGTAAGCAATCAACTTAATTGGCTAGCAAAGCATCATCAGTAGCAAAAATTTTATTTTAAATAATATTTTGTAACCTTCTTAAAAAAATCATATGATAAGCTTTATAACTTATGTGTATTTATCACAATGTATATAATCCGCTTATACTTATACAATATTATTATAAATACGAAAATTGATCTCTATTCGTTACCTCTTTACACCCAAACAATTTTCCTGACATTTGGTATGAAGATACTTGGAGCCCTGGGAAAGGACATTTTTATACTGGGATAGGAAGAATCCTACGTCCTTTACTATATGGTCCCGCGAGACAAACGAATTTTTGGCTCTACAGAGTTGTGGGCATCAACTAGAAAATCTTAAATACTGCTAGGTATATTAATTTCATGTCGCTGATTTTTGCTAAGGCCTGTTATCAATTATTATTTCTTTATCGTTATCACATGGGTCCACTATTACAAACAATGGACAATAGACAAAACTTGTCTACACTTTAGTATACAATATACCATACTTCGACAGACCGCAGATATATCGACGCCTTCGAGAGGTGATAATGAAGGAAAATGCTCCAAATTTCAATTTGACAGTTTTCAGAACCAACGCGTCCATCCTGGCTAAGCTAAAAGTTATGGCAAGGCTCTTTACCACAATATGCCTCAAATCTATTTTAGAATACTATGGACACACAATATCCAAAAAGAAAGGAGACAATATTAAAATAGTCATTGGCAAGACTGAGGTCGAAAGACCGCGGGGCTGCAGTCCCATGCGTTAGTCCGATCAAATACGCACCTAAATTATTGAGTCCATTGTTTACGATGCTTTTCAAGTGGCTGAAGATAGGAAAAGCTGGCTTAACATTATTAGAAGGAAGGTTATTAAAAGGGAAGATCACGACCCTGTGACATGAGGAATACAATTACTACAGGAAGAGGATCACTTGGGATACTAGTACTAGTTCTTGAAAATTTTCAGAAAGAAAAAAAGAGATCATAAAATGTAAACTAAGTACAATATATTATATCCATACTTTTGCATAAAAAATGTGTTTGTTTATTTGTCCATGGACATTGGGTATATTGCCTCCTCACGCCTAAACCGCTTAACCGTTTTTTCTGATATACTGTATGGAGATACTTCGAATTCCGGAAAAAGACATGGGATACTAATATCCCGGAAAAAGTTTCCGTTCCCGGTTGACAAACGGGTAAAGACAAGTTGGCCTTGAATAAGCTTAGTATTCTCAACAGAGCGAGATAGTATTTCAGTGCGATGCAACGCCTATAATTCTACAAGGCAAAGATTCAGCCTCTCGTCGAATACTGTTCCCATCTCTGGGAAAGGGCGACAAAATACCAACTATTTGCTCTGTATAGTAACCAACAAAGGGCCGCTTAGATTGTAGCCAGCCATAGTGTTTCAAACAAGCCAGACCCCTTGGATTTATGCTCAGATGTGGCTTCGCCCTGCATCTTCTATCTGCTGTATCAAGGGGAGGTGCTCCGTTATCACACCTCTTGCAACATTCCAACATCATTCCACGGGAAAATGTACTATCTTGATGAGTCTTTCACAACAAATCTGAATCAAACTGCCACCAGCAGTATTTTCGGACCAATGCGATCTGAAAATCTGAAGAAGAAAGCGACCTTCTTAAAAAGGCTGGCAACGTATTTCAACTCTTCTGATGTTGCGAGCGTCCATGGGTTGTCCACTTGCTTCCCATCAGGTGCTGTTTTGCCCCCTAATTTCATAAATAATAGTTGTAATAAAAGAAATAAGTCGGTAAAGTATCGTATGTTAATGAATAGTACGACGTAGAACGTAGTAAGATATAGATACAATAAATAAAAAATAATAGTTTCCGTAGTAGAATGTCGTTTAATTAACATACAATATTTATTATAACTTAAATTCCTACGCACAAAATCGTAAGTTACACTTGCAATATATTTTTCAATAGAAGTTTCAATGTAAACTATTGTAAGAAGTACAAACTATAGTTTACGTTAATCTTTATGCGGCGTAGACAATCGCAACTGATACATACGATGTGTGATTTCGGGCATCTGCTCCCCTGTTATTCCGCGTAGACTATCTCTAAGGGACTTACAATAAATAACATCGGAGGCGTTTGAAACATACCACAGTTTACGTTTCGAAAAAGGCACTTATTCTTCGAATTTAATCTAACATAATTATATGCATTTTCGCAATATAACGAAATTTGCAATTTTGTGGCTTACGATAGTCTACCTAGGAGCAGTCGAAATATCAAAATGGCTTATTTTTGTTGGGATGGGTACAATAAATAACAAAACAAAACATTTTGGATACATTTTGATACTAATTTTGTCGTTACAAAAAATAATGGACTATATTTTTATTTAATCAATAAGACATCAACGCGCTACGCGGCTCGTCAATATTTTTTTATCAAAAAGGTAATAAAATATTATATTCTTAAAGTATTTTGAAATTGTAAAATAACATTTTTATATTCAAATTTTAACTAAGAGATATAAAATAACAATAATAGAAATTATATAAAAGAGGTTAAAATAACCTACCTGAGTCAAACCTATATTTAAACTTTACCCGTGTTGGTATTTATGATCACGGATGTTGATAACATAATATTATTGTTTTTAGGACGGTGTTTTTGCTGTGTATCATATCAATCATACTATGGTGTACGGTGTCCATGATTTTCCTGATTGCTGGACACGCAGAGGTAAGTAAAGCCGCAAGATCAAAAAAATTAGTCACACCATGTATTAAAAAAATGCCTGTAAATAATACAGTCTTCATCGCGTCTTATCTTTTTTTTTTTTGACTTGTTCAAAAAAGTTTTAATTTTCTTTTGGCAAAATTTGTAAATCTACAAAAAAACGTAGAGACTGGTCTTGAAACATTTTAATAATTATTTGTTTTATAAATAATAGAAAATGAATCTGCAATATCCAGCTACATTTTATGACAGTCACAATGCTTAACATAAGCGACTAATTTCCATAACAAAACATTTAATAAATTGATATAAAATATTGTTACGTATAAAGGTTAAATCGTTAGTTCCTATATAAACCGGAATATGCTATAATAATAACATTATGTTAATAATTAACATCTACGGAAATAAGAACATGAGCTTATAATAAAATTCAGAAATATTAAACTTGTCTGTTGTGCTACATATTAAGCGAGGTTGCGATGCTAAATACTATAAAATACTATTAAAAAATAAAAAGAATAGAACATTAAACAAGGATACAGATTACTAACATAGGATTAAACCTTAATCATTAATTAATGTTACCTTAAAATACTAACAATATATCCATACTAATATTTCAAATGCGAAAGTGTGTCTGTCTGTCTGTCTACCTCTTCACGCACGAACCACTGAACCGATTTTGCTGAAATTCGGCATGGAGATGCTTTGAGTCCCGGTAAAGGAGTTTTGGCGCAACGGAGTTGCGGGCATCATCTAGTAGAAAATAAAAAACGCCTTGCGAAGTTTTTATACAGGGATAGACAGCGTAAAGCTACTTTGTTTTATACTTATTACATTACTTTCTATAATAATAGTGATGATGTATTAATAATATCATAGTCTATATTATAGACTTTGATACTTGGTAATGATGATAATAATATATTAATTTGACTATGCTAAGATAATATCATGATGCGGAAGAGTTATATAAAAGGTCAAGCAGCTTAGAGGAAAGTTTAAATTCCAAATAACACAATAACTTTCTGACATTGATCGAACGCCTTGTCGTTTAAAATAGCAACGTTTTGTTCTTGAAAGTTTGCCTTTGAACTTTGCGTTCTTTGTAACTTTAAAGTTGAACAATGGTCAACTTCTCTTTAGATTTTGTAAAGTTTTTGATACGCTAATCTAAATTAAAATTTTGTAATAAAATAGTTTTATGGCTTTTGCAATGTTTTGTTTTTGAAAACAAAATTATATGCTTGATATGAGAGCCTTACTAGGTTTTGTATGATATGTTTGTATGATTCGTTGCTATTCTTAGCAATAAGGTATAAAATTATAACTGCAAAAGTGTTTAATCTTGATACATTCTTAATCGGTGAGGCTCAAGACCTCGTATTGATACACAAGACTAATGTTTTAGGGCATATCCCACGAATATTTTATGACTATACATTTTATATTGATTAGATTTTGCCCAACAACAGCTTCAATTTGCCAAAATTAGTACACTGTTTGAGAATCGTGCATTTTCCTAATTACTATCTTATATCATCAAATCTTGCGAATCAATAGTAATTGTCATCACAATCCACCCAGCGCTTTAGACATGAAATAGGAACATACAGATAGATATAGACATACCTTCAATTTTTTTCATGACAATAGTTTCCTAACTTCCTAATTTTACTAGGTGTTCGCGTGCGAAGCGCTCTGGGACAGTCCCCGGTTTCACACCCTTACCGCTCTCCTGGACAAACCTTCAGCTCTGATACCTGATGGAGAAGGGATCTTCGACGTTTTGTTCAAGGAACTGGATAATGTCACTATCAATGTACCCATCAAGGATGTTTTGAGGTTAGTTTTTACCTGACTATAGCGCCTAAGGAAGGGTATTAGGTTTTTGGAGTGTGTATCTTCTTTGTCTTTTTAGTATTTATATTGAGACATTCAATAATATTAATAATATCAAAACTATAATCAATATGAAACAAAACACTTTTGATAAAATTCTCATAAAAACAGGTATGGCTACTTCACTTTAATCCAACCAACCAATGGTAAAAGAAAACCAAAAAAGGTGGGCGCCCAATTTTTATAGCGGAAAATATACTCGTTTATAACTTTACAACGTACAAAGTGTAATAGTAGGACTTATGCCCTCCAGACGACTTTTACGTCTCATAAAACTGCCTTTTGGTACAATATTTACCCACTCCCTTGGGAAATATAAAATATTTAAATATCCTTTATACTCTTTGTATTGCTTTTGTTGAGAACGTTCCCTTCGTGATAAACATTATATAAATTGGTATTTGAAAACTGTCATCATTATCATCACTATTGCTTTCACAAAAGATTTTTTCCATATTTTTATAGGTCTGTTTTCATATTGTAATAATTATTATTGTAACTATTATAATCCAGGCAGTCATTGCCACCTTCAATTTTAAAGGCTTAGCAAGACTAAAGTATAAGCTACCTAGATATAGACTATTATGTAACGCTGTCAAAAGCTGTAGGTATACCTAACTGAAAAGATTTTAACTCTCATGCTACAATAATCACTACAATGCATACTACCTAAAAATATATAACCTACTGCCCCAATCCACTCGTTCCACATTTTATCATACAAATAATAATCATGAACGGTAAACAAAGGATAGGGTCAATCGCCCGACGGTCCTTTCAGACTCCTTTATGAAGAATTTCTCATTTCAGAGAATGCGAAAGGAACCAGCCAGCGTACAACGTGTTTCAACTTGAAAAAGTTTTAGATGTCAACAAGGAAACCTCGTATTTTGAATGGGACGAACTTCAGAGTGATTTGAAAAGATTGTCGTCCGCCATTGATGTGGGGTTCCTGAAAACAATATCGGCTAACTTCAATAGATTACTCAACAGGATTCACGTTATATCTGATGTCAATTTGACTCAGTACAGGTAAGAATCTTAATTTGTGAGCTAAATAAAAATTTCAAGATTCTATCAGCAATGTTTTCCAGAAGATATGTTATTGAATTGTATTTAAAAATAACCATTATTCAAGAATGTATCTATAAGCAAGAGAAATAAGACATAATAACACCAATCTCCTCATTATAACTACGTAATAAAATGTTTTGTTTTTATCTTTTACCTCTAGAAAAACATCTTAACGCAGTGCAAGTTATTATTTTTGTTATAACTTAGTGCGACCGCACATCGGAGACACGACTGTAGTTAGACAGTCTTGTCTCACATAGACAAGTCAGTCTTATGACACAATTAAAACAGTTGTGTCTGTCACGTGGCGCACACCAAGTCAAAACTGTCTTGACTACGATGACGCAACGCATACAATTGTATAATATTAAACAGTAGAGAACGCCCGGACAGAGTAGACAGAATTATAGAGTATGCCGACTTAGAAGTTAGGAATTTTTAAACTTTTGCTATATGCTGTAACAACGTCATTTCACGTTTGTTAGAGTAGGATGCGGCATTCTCGTTCGAATGTTTGAGTTTCATAACGATTTCATGGTACAAGGCCACGCTGTATTTCAATAACCGCTAGATTTCCGAAAATTTCACAGATTGTGTACGGTATGTCTGTTACCGCTATAATAACAGATACTCAAACAAAATAAATTAAATATTTAAGGGGGGCTCCCATACAACAAACGTGATTTTTTGCTATTTTTGCTATATCGATATCAATAACGGCAACAGGTACTAGGTAGGCACTTGAAATGTACACAAAATACTCAGTTGTTATAAAATTTAAAACTAAATAATTAAGGATCCATACAAAAAACACATTCTTCGCCTATTTTTGCTCTATTATGATACGGGACCCTTCGTGCGCGCGACCAATTTTTTACTTGGCCGATTTTTTTCATACATTATTAGAATATACTACAGGAAACCAAGAGATACATCTTAATGCACACAAATGTTTGTTTTAAGCGGGAAGCCTTTGGCTTAAAAAACAGGATCAATTTAATCTTCGAAAGTCGTCCGCCAAAGTAAGGTAAACTTCAAAATATCGGAAACAAATACTAAAATGACAAAAAATATTCATTAGCTTTTATTACTTTATAAAAACAAGCTATCTTATCCTTAAAGAATGTTTCAAAATTTAAAATCGGACTAGTAGTTCCTGAGATTAGCACGTTCAAACAAACAAACTCTCGAGTTTTATAATATTAGTGTAGATAATAACGCAACCGCATAAAAATGTCGATAAAAATATCGATACCAAAATCTGCATCAGGCCACATCACTATAGTGCCTTAGTTTGATAGTTCACGGAACATCAAGCGGCCTGAAAATGGCGGTGTAGCGGCGAATATTTTTCGTGAAGAATAATTGTTTTTTTTTAAGTTTATTTATATCATGATATTATTAATTATTACACATAGCAACATTTTGCCTGAATGATTGTCAACTACTATTTAAAAATAAATTATATCAGCCAGCGAGAGGGACATTCCATTCATAATCTTAGTGAAACCCGACGAATTTGACAAAATAATATTATATTGAAACCTGTTCGTCTCTTTGCATTTGAACTACTGGTAGTTATGTATATTGTGGCTAGACAGTTTTGTCGTATTTTGCGCGCTCGCATACACTTCAAAGGGAAGCCGACAGTCGTTAGTCAGACTTGTCGCGGGGCGCATTAGACAACTTTGTCTATTAGACGTCTTGTCTCAAATGTGCGCATCTAGTGCATTTTATTATGCGATAGTCTGTCTTAAGACAGTCGTGTCTCAGGTGTGCGGTAGCTCTTATGTTACAAAACAATCAAATTAAAACATAACTCCTTTCAAACTTGTCTTTGTTGTATGAAATATTATCTTTGGCAACATTAAGAGGATATGAATTTTCTTTCCCCAGAATGGAGTACAATGGGCCCGTCGTGGGTAAAGACTTACCCTCTTTTGTTGATCAGTTGGAGAACGTGGCAATACAAGTGACAGACTTAACGACGGCGGGCAGATTAGAGTCCTTGGGTAATCCTGATTTATAATGCCACAAAGGTTGATTAAACACCCCCGCGCTCACGTAATCTTTTGAAGTTATCGTATGTTTTATGATTAAAGATTTGAATTCTTTTGACTTTAGCTCTTGTTCGGCTTTTATACTATTGATTGTAAGTGTTACCACGCTAGGCTTCGTCCACATTTGTATCATTTGCGCGATCATATCTCCGTCGCGATCATCGCGCCGTATCAAGTATGTGTATCATAGTGTGGACGCCTACGGTGCGTCTACTTTTTGCATTATTTGCGCGATTTGTCTTTCGGAGATCTGTCCGATCATATCTCCGTCGCGATCATCGCGCCGTATCAAGTATGTGTATCATAGTGTGGACGCCTACGGTGCGTCTACTTTTTGCATTATTTGCGCGATTTGTCTTTCGGAGATCTGTCCGATCAGATCTCCGTCGCGATCATCGCGCCGTATCAAGTATGCGTATCATAGTGTGGACGCCTATTAGATCATTCTGCCGATCATGCGTGTAATTGATACGACACGTATCAGATACGTGGTTAATAGCGATCGGGGCGTATCATGATACGCGTATCATTTTGACACGCTTCGATGATACGCGACGGAGATCTGATCGAAGATCTGATCGCGCAAATGATACAAATGTGGACGCACCCTAAAGATCATTCTGCCGATCATGTGCGTATTTTATATAACACGTATCAGATACGCGGTTAATAGCGATCGGGACGTATCATGATACGCGTATCATTTTGATACGCTTCGATGATACGTGACGGAGATCTGATCGGAGATCTGATCGCGCAAATGATACAAATGTGGACGAAACCTATGCTGCTGAACCGATTCAGATTAACCTTAGACTAGCTATAGTTTGATTCTCCTTAAAGACACGATAGATTTTATTCGGGGTTGGGATAGTTTTAAGTGTACGGTTCCCATATGTACAATTTGTGCACTATTTTAGGGAGAGTAAATTAAACACATAATATTGTATCACTAACCACTACCACTCTGATGGATGATAGAAGAATTAGTGAATGTCGAGCGACAATTCCTTTATATATTCGTGCCTGTCTTTATTTATCAATATACTACACTATACCAGGGGTCACCAAATGGCGGACCGCGGTCCGCATCCGGACCGCCGACCCATTGTGTGACCGTGACCTTAAGCATGTTCGAAGATGAACTTGGTTAAAAATAAATTTCGGTTTCGACATACTGATGAACATGTAGCAACAAAAATTGACACTTTTCTCATTGATACAAACAAAATTATCTTTGTAATTTTCGTAATTCCATTTGTATAATTAATTTTTTTAATGTGTAGACCGCGAAGGTAATTTTATTTCTTAAAACGGAACCCGAGCGAAACTAATTGGTGACCCCTGCACTATACAATAACGGAAGACGCGAGTAACATCTAGTATACTGTGTTACAGGCAGTTTGAACAACAATTTTCTAAACTTCTATAACGTCACATGGAAGAAAAAATGTAATAAAGAGAGGGCCTAAGAGGTCCCGAGAGGGCAGTTATTGTAAAACAAGATATAACATCGAAAGCGTTTGGTAACTTTGTCGTAATTGTGTAAGGGACTCTTCATAAATAAGTTCTTTAACTGTATTTATACAACGATGTTTCGTACTAAACAGATTATATCATAAATTACACTAGCTATAGTTAATAACAATATGTAATACTTGAATATCACTTACAGGAGAATATTTTTTGCATAAAGTTAATCCTAATTTCATCCACGTGCAAAAATATCATTGAAGGATTGTATGTTGTATTTGGGATGGCTTTCTTTATTTACTAGATTTTTTTTAATTTTTGGTTTTGCCAATTAAATACGAAAAGGCACTTGGTATTAGAAACGCTGTATAATTCGTATGAAACTCTCTAGTTTTCACTTAAACATAAACCCCACCAATCTTAGTTTACTTCTTGAAAGTATTTAAAATGTAACGTTTTTTTTTCCAGCGACGAGGACTCAAAGGCTGCACTTGAGTAGCATCAAGCCTTTGGAGCAGCTGAGGACGGAATTGGTTTTTAAATTAACAGAACTGGAATTACAAATGACCCCTTTTAGAAGAAAAATAAACATCTCGTTGAGTCACATACACACAGCGCAGTTCTATATCGACAACCAGGGGGATGTTATAGCACAGAAGGTAATTTTACCGCAATCCTTATATATGGAAAAGTGACTCTGTCTGTTAACTCGTAACGCTTAAACGGCGAAACCGATTTTGATGAAGTTTTTCCGTACCTCGAAGTATCAAGAGACGGAAAAGGACATAGGATATTTTTAATTGCGGAAAAATGTACCGTTCCCGCGCGACAAACGAGTTTCTGCACAACGTAGTTGCAGGTGTTCTTCATTTATAATGTTCTAATACCATTTTAAATAACATTAAAAAGGCCATTTGGCAAGCAAAATGCAATGTATTACTTACCTCACCTTAGAAACTATTCTCATAAGTATATCTTTAGTTTCTAATGTTTTAGATCTACAAAATATTTAAATGTTAGATCATATAACTTACAAAATTAAGAGAAGTAATTAATTGTGTATGCCATTAAAAAATTTGGTTTGCAAGAAATAGCCGCTAATAAATCATTTTGTCAGCATAGAATGATTTTGTTAGAAATAATTAAAATCAGGCTGCAATTCGTGTTCTGTAAATAATCATGACAATGGTCAGCAATTTAAACACAAACTGGCAGCGAGTTTTATTATGTATCTGCAAAATAAACAGTCACTCGGCAGAATAATTACTTGGTCAGCAAGATTATACATTCGGTCAGCATAGAAAACGTTTCAGTATTTTATTTCATTTCATTAATGAAAATACTTAACAGAAAGCTTACTTATCACGGTTACCGAAGCGGTCGGCCAAGACAAGGCCCCCCGCCAAAACAAAAACAAACACAATCCAGAAAGTCCAAAAGTAGATCAGGTTAGGTTAGAACTTAGACCACAACACAGAGAGAGCCGAGCGAGCGCAGCGAGCGTGCTGCGGCAGCAGCCGGCGACCTTTACAAAATAAAAGGGGGGCTCGTGTGGGCGCAACCCCCCGCCAAAACAAAAACAAACACAATCCAATTTTAGCGGCACTAAAATTATTATTTTGCTTATTCTCTGAGTGCTTACTAAAATTTAATTAGGTATAGGCAATGATATTCAACATATACAGATCTGTTACGTTCATACTATTTTCCGGCTTAAATCTGTTCCGAACAAGTTCCGAACAATTTTCAAATTCAAAATTGCAAACATTGACAAATTTGACAAGTAAGTGAAACAAAAGATACGAAAAACCATTTACATAAAAGAGACAGTCATATTTTTAAACGTCGAATCGTATCGCTGTCTCTTTCTTCGCCTGAGCTATGACGAAAATTTGATTTTTTCCAGATTGTTCGAAAAAATAATTGAAAATGTAAATAATCGAGGTATTTATTGCAATCAAGACATGTGGTAAGAGATTCCATGTGTTTTGTTTTCTTTTGAGTCATAATTGCTACATTTTCGAAACACGCACGACGTCATTTTCAATTTATTTAGGTAAGACAAGGCGCGGCACGTTCGTGAAGTGCGTTCGATGGTTCGATGCAGACTAAATAAAGGACGGGTCAATTGGCCCGTATTTGAAGCTTCACAACGCGCGCGGTAGTAACATATCTGCTTTGAGTTTTTTATATAATATATCATTGGGTATAGGCCACTCATTGCAGTTTTGATAAATACTCGGCTGTCAAAAAAATTTTACTGCTGTTCAGAATGATATATATTGCAGACTGATTTATAAATATTTTCTGAACACAAGTTGCTGTCCAACTATCAATTTTAGCTTACCAATTACATATTTCTGCTCACAAATGTACCAATACTTTGCTAAGCGTTTAATTAACGCCCCAAAATTAATAACGACTTGTAATTGCATCTTAACTCCATTTTAAGGTTGCCCTCAGTCTCCTAAAATATTCCAACCCTTTACAACAAAATTTGTTAAAATTAACATTAAGATATCTCATTCTTTATTCAGTCACGTACGTGGAACTTACTGTCAGTGCTGCCATGTTATAAACATCTCCGCTTGTTTAAGCGGAAAAACTACGACCATAATATTATTTAAATATTATTAAAACGAAAATAGAATAAGATTTTAGAATACGTTTAATCCTTTGGAATCTCGAGGCACTAGATTTGAAGTCAATTGATAACAAGCAACAATAATTTATTTGTAAATTAATGTTATAATGCTTATCTTGTCCCACATAATTGTTATCACTTTTAAGAATGCAACAATTTAAAAAGGTTTTTATTATGAAAACCCTTTGATATGAGGTAGAAAAGAGTTGCAATCTAAATGTTTAAGTCTGGCAACACTCACCAAAATTGAATACCTCCACATATAGGGTAATTCGCTCCCTACGTGACGCCTATTTTAATTAAGGTGCCCACATTTTAACTAATTATGTGACATAATGAAAGAGGTTTCTTATCAATATATTATATATTGTATATTTTATGCATAAAAAATAGTGGGTAAATTCCGTAAGTACAAAATATTTGTGTTTTGAGGGCATTGAAAATTGTAACAAGAATGGAGCATTGACGATAAAATTTAACAAATCTATGTTTTCTTGTCACGAGTGACTTTGAGTGGATTTATCTTAGCTTTTGAACAAACAAAAACATAGTGCAATGAGATATTTTTAGGAGCGCTCTTAAAACCTAAAGATACTTAGTACATAATCTCATTATTCTTTCAGAAAGTAGCGATGTTCATCTCTCGTCTCATCTCACACGCGGCTGGCTGGCGGACCCATGTGTTGACTGCTGCAGAACGTCAGGCGGGGCGCTGCGGACCGCTCTTCACTGTATTCGCTGCTTTACGCTCACTGCTGTGTACTCAGTATATATCGCCACTGGTAAGTGTCTTATAAGCTGCGCTGACTTAGCAACATGACGGAGTAATTTCATGGTCAGCGGTGTACACATTTTAAAAGTTCTACGTTTCCTCCTGTGCTCCCAGCATAATTACTGGCTCTGGTAAGTATCCTGAACCGTTGCAGCTAAGTGAAGGACTCATGTGCAGGATGTGCTGACTCCTGCGAAACGACAGGTCGGGCGCTGCGGACCGCTCTTCATTGTATTCGCTGCTCCACGCTCCCTGTTATGTACTCAGTATATATCGCCTCTGGTAAGTGTCTGAAACACTGCTAGATGTAGGACCCATTAGTGGTGACAGGACTGCTATGACAGGGTCCTGCGAACCGCTGTTTACTGTGCACGCTGCTCTAAGTTCCTTACTTTGTACCCAGTATATATGCTTCTGGTAAATAGGCAGTATTACTTAGTGGTGCTGCTGTAACTGCTGTTGGCGTACCCATGTGCAGACTGCTGCGGAATGACAGTCCGGGCGCTGCGGACCGCTCTTCACTGTATTCGCTGCTCTTCGCTCCCTGCTGTGTACTCAGTAGGTACATATCGCCTCTGGTAAGTTTATTTAAGTTTATTTAAATGGCCTAAGCTATAAGCTGATTCAGCAACATGACGAAGTAATATCATGGAGCACACCGTGTGTAAGTTCTACGTTTCTCCCTGTGCACCCAGCATAACAAATTATATCGACAAGGTAAGTGTACTGAACCGTTGCAGCTAAGTGAAGGACCCATGAGCAGTTTGCAGCTGAGAGGCAGGTCAGGCGCTGCGGAACGCTATAGTTGCTGCTCAACTCGTACTGTACTACTGAATGTGTAATACATTCAGCATCGTTTCAATGCTATACAGCAGTTGTACTGGTTATTAAACGGCTCTACTGCGGCTCTATGCTGCCTTGTGTGCAGTTAATAAATCCCCTTTGGTAAGTCTCTGAACTGCATCATGAGGAGCAATGCACTGACTGTAGAAAAGAGACAGCGTAAGCTTCTCTGTGTCCTTACTGAGCGTCTAGTACAAATAACTAGGTATTATACTTCTTCATTCAGTACTGAAAGCTCCTGAACTATTATAATATAATCGTGGCTGATATTTTTCTATTTACCACGGAGAAAAACAAAATAAAATATAAATTGTCTGCCTCGTTAATAACTCATTCCTTTCCCATTATCCTAAGCCTATTTATATTAAACATAAATTAAGACTTTTCTAAGGATCGCTCTATTTGTCCAAATGAAATCCGTCTGAATTAAAAAGCCATTTCTCCGGGGCTAATTTCCACAAACTGGAGTAAACGTGTAACTCTGTAGTGCTTGAGTCATGATTAATGGTTGTTAAGGAACTGTAAAGTGGGTACACCGAGATCCGGAGATGAAAAATTGCTTCCCGTGATTTGTTGACATATTATCAAACTTTATATGTGTACGAGTTATGTTGATGTGTTTTGTATAAAATTGAATGGCCGTACTCTAAGATATTTGATAATTATTTTAATTTAAGGGACAATTACGATGTATGGAGTTAATGTCAAAATCTTCATTCCGCTAGTTTTATATTATGCATCCACGCGAACGCGCGTCTTGGCCGCAACACCGCAAGATTACAAGTAATGTAGTATGTTAAACGGTTTAGGGTTAAATCAGACCGCAATGGGATGCGTAGAATGTAGATGCATTTCTAAATGCGGTGTGACTTGACCCTTAGTTATTTACGCTGACGTCTTTTACATAATAAATTATTTGCTTGTAATCTCGCGGCGTAGCTGCCAAACCGCGCGTTCGGGCGAACGTATAATATAAATCCAGCCTTAAAGTGAATTTAAGTATTCGTTAAATCTCGTTAACATCTCGGATTTCGATGCAAGATTGCTGACTTGCCTGAATCTATAAAAATCTCCAGCTTATGTTGATAATATTTCTATAAGTAGGTATACTGGAGGCCTAAGCCGGGTAGGGCTTTAAAGACCGCATCTTGTAAACGAGAGGAGTTACACGTGTAACTCCTTTTCCATTTTTAGGGTTCCGTAGCCAAAATGGTCCCCATAGGTATAACTGAAACAAAAAAAAATATTTCGTCTAACCTACGCGTGTAGGGCATCTATGGATAGGTCTTCAAAAATCATGTTGAGGTTTCTAATATCATTTTTTTCTAATCTAAATAGTTTGCGAGAGAGACTCTTCCAAAGTGGTAAAATGTCCCCCCCCCCCCCCCCCGCCTCTAACTTCTAAAGTAGAGGCATGATAATTCTAAAAAAATATATATGATGTACATTACTATAAAAACTACCAACGAAAATTGGTTTGAACGAGATCTATTAAGTAGTTTTTTTTTATACGTCATAAATGGTAAACCTTAATTTAACTTTCATTGAATCAACTAAAATGTAAAAATAAATCAAAAATTTATAGAAATAAACCTTATTGCTGCTGCGGAACCCTTCAGTGGCGAGTCCAACTCGCACTTGGCCGGTTTTTTTTAATATTGCTTTGCAGTAATATTGACAAAGATATTTACCCTGGAGTACATAAAATTTAAAAACCGTTTTTTATTCCTCCGAGTCGATTCAAAAGTATTCGCTAACCAATTTGATTGTTGGAGTTTTTTTTCTCGTGGTGCTCCACTCTTGTTCGGACATACAATAATTTGGCTGTCTTCCGCGTTCGTTACCACTGTTGATTCTGGCGACGCAGGAGTTACAGAGGTGGGATAGTGTGGTGAGGGCAATTACCCAATTAAAAAAATAACCAATTTGATTAAGGTCTAAAACCAAACACTAACCACTAACTTCCGCAGATATGGCAAAATTCTTTTCTTCTCGCGGATTAGTTTCTAAACCTGTACAAAACTTTGTGGTACAGTTTCAAACTTGTAAGTACTATCAGAGAAGTTGATTCATACGGAGATTGCGGGCCTACGTAATTTAGTCGCGTTATGTCAAATTCAGCTGACAGTTCATGACTATAATTGCGACAACGCTTTAAATGAACGTGGACGGGCGCTGGTGGTAAAGGCCGAGAACTGTCAAATATTGCGTTTTTGTATGATGGCGGCGTTAGTTCCTTTTTTTGCCTAAAGCCTTGTCGCAGTATAGTATTGAATTGACATAATCCGACCAAATGACCTAGGTCTGTCAACTGCCTATTAATCAATTTATTCGATGCTACTTAAGTACTTAAAACTAACTTTATATTCCAGCACGGGTGGTGGTTCTGTGGGTTTCTGCTGGGCTTCATCTGGTGTACATTCCTCACGCCGCTCTGTGTGAAGCTCTGGCGGGCGTACGGACGGAATACCACTAATGAGTTGGAAGCACTCACCATGGCTGCTGACGCCGGGTGAGCTATCCTAGCTATTTACCACCAAGGAGCTGTAAGAACAGCTTCTTACTCATCAAGAGATTTCGTTATACAAGGTGTAACAAAACTAAGACGTGATAAATGATATTACTTTAGGGTTTGTATGTGTCCCTTATATACAGTTTACTGTGAAAGCAGCAGCGCTGAAAAATCAGAATTTTGTAGTGATTTGTATGGGCAAACGCCCGCGCGTCATGAATTTTCCCATAAAAAAATTTAAAAAAAAAGATCCTCTTTTAGCACTGCTGCTTTCACAGCGAACTCAATGTAGAGTATCCATACAGTAATATCACTTACTTTTGTTACAAAGTATATAAATTATAATATCTTTACCACATCTTTCAATGTTTTGTCCTTTCAAGACACGGTTTCAGACAAGAACATGGCACTATAAAAGTTAAACACACAGTATGGACCTTTTTATAAGTACGAAGCTACAACTTTTTGTTGGTCTTCTAAGTGTTTTCCTATGCATGTGAAATAAGTTCAAATATTCATTGACATTTAATATATTCGCAGAAATAAATGTTACAGCGAACCCGGGACTCCCGCCACAGCCACTTGCGACAACAACTGGACATCACCCGAGTATGTATATAATATTATATTTATTAGTTTTATAGTCCTGTCTATTTGTCTATAAAATAAAACCATCCTAATATTAAGATGACAGCTTATGATGATTGATCACATCTGTTTAAAAGATGAACAAAAAAATTGTCAAAAATCGGTTATCCAATTTGGAAGCTACGATGCCGCAGATAGACAATATGAAAGCAGTCAAACTTGAAACGCGCAGATTTTTGCGTCGGGAGCTACGATTATTTCAAAACTAAAATTTATCAAATCGGTTCAGCCGTTTTCGAGTTTAAGCAAGACTAACAAAATTGAAAATTCATATTAAATTTTATGGATAACGATATTAAAGAATCAAATTAAATATGTTTGAAGATGCTCAACTAAAATCAATACAACCCATACGAAACTGAGATAGAAAAAGCTTCAACCCGTTTTACCCGTAAAAGCCTCATTGAAAATTCCGTACCTACGTGATAAATAGAACATCTAATTCGGGTCTGGATTCTCATTCAACGAAAGTCTTTGTGTGTATTTTCTCTAGCGTATTTAAAGTATCTTTAGAAGCTCTGCCTATCAATAGTACTTGGCTGTACTTAGCTACAATAAGATGAATTATAATACTCGCAATTATCTGACTTGAAGTTTTTCTTTGTTATTTTAAATTCTATATTTTCTATTCAAAGCGAAATTCATGTATCTGTAGCAGTCGACTGATTAAAAAAGCCATCCAATCAAAATTAACCAGTTGGCTGAGCGTCATCTAGCTGTAGTGTTGAACGTTGCATTCAACAAACGTGTAGCCGTATAATTGAATGGCGTTGTTCAGTCAAAGGGCTAGCTGTTTGATTTAACGGCTATTTAAGCCAGTTGGCTGCGACATATCCATTGCGATGTGAGAGTTTTTATTCTGGCGCACGTCACGCTGTTGTTAATATTTTGAAATATCCAAGAAAACCAATAAACTTGTGCAGTATAGACTATAGTGGTACAAACAAACAAACTTACTATCATGCATACTACCATATAGGTATAAACAACGAAAGTCTCTTTGTATCAGTTACATCGTTGTTAAGTATCTAATCCATACTTTTACTAATATTATAAATGCGAAAGTGATCTGTCTGTCTGTCTGTCTGTCTGTCTATCTGTCTATCTGTTACCTCTTCACGACCAAACCGCTGAACCGATTTTGCTGAAATTTGGCATGGAGATACTTTGAGTCCCGGGAAAGGACATAAGATACTTTTTGTCCCGCAAAAATGTATGGTTCTCGCGCGATAAACGAGTTTTGGCGCAACGAAGTTGCTAGAATCATCTAGTTATATATAAAGTAATTAAAATTTAATGTACCTTTTTTCAGGCCTCCACCCCCACCAAGGAACGATAGCTGGTGATCTGGGCGCGAACATCAATCAACTTAAAAAAGTATTTATAAGCACAAACCGTAAACTTACAAGATTAAACCAAGACCGTAATAAAACCAAACGTAAATGGAAAAGAAACGGTCAAAATATTATTTGAGAGGAATAACTCAAATTACCAGGTTGCATGTAATTGTAAAATAATATTATGTGAGTTGTAAATTATAAATGGCAAAGTCCTTAATATTACAATGATCTTTTCAATTAAATTTTACAGAAGTAGAATTTAAGTCTATAGCTTTGCCTTTTGGCAAAAAAAATATTGTTTCTAATTTTATTGTTACGCTACTCTTTATATTATTACGCATTGCTATGTTTACTTTATATGATACGTCGTCACTTATACTCGCTTATGCCTCTTCTAGTCCAATAAAACTAGTCATACCTACTCAATAAATACTGCCTTATAGATATTAGTCATTTATTTATATGCAACAAGATTAAGCTATAATGTAACTTAAGTTATTAATTTCTGCTTCGATATTGTTTTGTAATAAAAAAACTGGAAGTTAGTAACTATAAGAATTATTATTAATAATAATTGTGGAATAAATAATGTAAATTAATCTTAATATTTATTTTATGACTCAGCCTAAAAATTACTCCAGCGAAATTCCAGCGGTACGAATCACAATGGGAACCTGTCTCCATGCATGGAAGATTAAGATTTATTATACTTTGGGACATATTATATTGGGATATAATATGGGTAATGACCAAATGGGTAGATATAAATTGGCTATCGTCAAATTAAGAGATAACATTTTTTGTATATATTGATAGTTGATATGTCATTTTGAAGTTTACAATAATTATTATTACGAGATCGAGATCGATAATTTTCTAATTAATAGGAGTTGTATTGTTAAAGTCACTTGGAGTGGTTGCTTTTGACAATCATGTTTTGAAATGCAAATCATAAAGTAGACGAGTAAAAGATTTCATATTATGATTATGTTTCATATATTCATATATTTATATATCATTATTGTGGATTGAAAGATAACGATAGGCAATTTTAGGCCTACAGGAAAACCAAAGGCTTTCAAGTCTCCTGTAAAAACCACGTCAGTAATTTAATTAGTAATATGAGTTGAAAACTTAGTTAATAAACATCATTTCGTTATTAAAGTTTGTTTGAATTAGTACTCCGGAACTGTCGGAAACTTCAAATTAATTACAACAATGTAGTCGGCTTAAATCCTTGTTAGGGTTCCTTGAGACTGGGCCTTGATTAAAGTTCCTACATGGAAATTAAAATGACTTCTGTAATAATACAATTTTCAGGGTGAAACAAATATAAACTTACAAACAAAATTGTAAGCTTATATGAATGCATGTGATAAGTAATGTGGACCAAGAGCCTGCGATGGCCAGACCTTCCTCTGTTTCGTAAAACTGAATGTTTAACTGTTTGTGGCCTTCACAGAGGTAAAAACGACCAGCAACTATGGAGTTTCGGTCGCGGTTACTTTAGGAAGTATCCAGTTCTGAAGGTCTACCTGACCTTCGAGAAGGAGTAAAGCTCAATTTCATAGCTTATATTCTTCGCGGTAAGTGGAGGAATCTCGTCTTCCAGTGCCGGACATTTTTGACAGCTGCCAGACACCCTTAACCCTTAATTAGGCGCATCAAAAAAGTCACACAAGTAGTCGCATGGGGTCTCCACTGACCACAAATAAAAAATGAAAATTAAGTTGATTAAATAAATAAAACAAAGTATTGATTGTACGAATTGTTAGAGTGCTTCATAATAATTAATCTTAATAATCAAAAACCTTCATTTGCCTCTATACAATTAGAAAAATTAACCAACTACTGCTCCGTTTATCTATTATCGTTTATATATTATTTCGAGATTTAAAAAATCTATTATTCACTTTGATGACCAGATTTCTTTTGCAGCACCGAAGGAAGTACGTCCTAAGATAATAGTTAATACTGACAAACACATTTTCCTCATTTGTATGATTTGTTATGCACTTGTGGTCATCACCCCCTCATCATCATCATCATCACCATCCAGTGGTCAGGGATTATTTTAGGCATCTCTGGGCTCTAAAATATTGTCGACCGATTCATGCCCGTCACAAATCGGTGCATGGTTTTGAAGTTCTATTAGGCTCGCAAAATCTCTTTTATATTCAGAAACCGTCCAGCCCCCAGCGTATTTCACTATCTTGATCTATACCGATATTTTACAGAGCAATTATTTAAGAAAATGTTGTCAATAGAGTGATATACTCATAAATTTATAAATCATCCTAAGTTATATCAAAAATAATTTAACAATTAAACATAATGTTACAAAAATGGAAACTTGTCTTATGACAAAAAAAGTCACGTAAGTGGTCGCATGGGGTCAGCGCTCAAGAGAGTAGCGACACATGCACCATCGTTAGCTAACCGGCTACCACTTATTAGGATACTAAAAGCGTCGTTGCATTCCTGGAAATCTAGGACATTTTTTTTTTCGGTTTGAAAGTGATCTGACCCCATGCGACCAATTAAGGGTTAAACATTCTTAAAATATAAAGACTTTGAAGGTGTCTAGCAGTGGGAAGTAACTGTCAAAAATGTCCGGCAATGGAAGACGAGATTCCCCACTTACCGCGAAGAATATAAGCAATAAATATATGTTTTATTCGATTATGCTCTCATATATTATTATATGAATACTAGCTGTCCCGGCAAACGTTGCTTTGCCATAATATAAAGTATTTCGCCCATATTTAAATTTTATTGAAGTGACTAAATAAGTATGTCGCCATGGCAACGTCGATCGCTATCTCGTCGCACAAACAATGGACGCCGTCAGTCTCAGGTTGTAATAATTTACAACAAATGCACTTAACAATATATAAAGTACCCAGTAGCCGATTCTCAGACCTACTGAATATGAATATAAAATTTGGTAAAAATCAGTAAAGCCGTTTCGGAGGAGTTCGTGGACTAACATTGTGACACGAGAATTTTATATATAAGATAATAAAGCTTTCAGGGTTATGAAACGGAGGAAGGTCTGGCCATCGCAAGCTCCTCTAATGCGGCTGACTATTTTTGGATCTTCTGTGACTATTTTCTATTTATTGCTGCTGATAGGCTGAACTCGTAAAAAAAGTCTTCATTTGTATTTGCCAAGACTTGCGTTGTGCAAAATCAACCATACATGCGATTTTTTTTGTTTTTTGAATTCACTTATTAAGCAATTGCAATAACACATAAGTCATCAATAGAGAGGAGCTATTGTCTACACTACTAAAGTAGTAAACTTATTATAACTATAATATTTTTAAATATAATGAGAATTAAAATGTATCAGGATATTTAGCCACCTTGCAATCAGCTCGTAAAAATCTAATTCACCCAACGTAATAAGCGATGACAAATTCTATCATAAATTTGGCGAGAACGCTAAACAGGCGCGCATAAACATCATAATATTTTATGTTACCTGCTATCTAAATAAGAAAGGAAACGGATGCTGTATAAAATAAAGAATGGCGTCATGCTATCTGGAGCCTAATAAAATTGTTATATTCTTTGCCTATCATCGACGCGAGGCCAATTTTGGCAAGGACTGAGGAGCAGAGGCGTAGCTACCGCCGTATACTTATACCATTATCCCCAACGTTCGCTACTAAAAATTAATCAAAACTTTCAATTTCTTTTTAATTTTTATTATACCAAATATGAGAAAAGTAAAAGCAATCTTTCCTAAAGGCCCCTAAACAATTTTTTATACTGGGCCCCACCAAGCACGGTCAAACAAAAAGTGAAGCTGAATAACATACTACTGACAATATGAAAAGGTATAAAACTAACTAAAGTGTTTATTACGAAGTACGGATATTTCGAAGTAAGTATAGATGTAAATCTATACTAATATTTTAAAGCGGTAGAGTTTGTTTGTTTGTTTGAACGACCAGTTTTGAAAAATTCTTTCAGCTCATATTTTATCGAGGAAGGCTATAGGCTATCTATACTAATATTATAAATGCGAAAGTATCTCTGTCTGTCTATCTGTCTGTCTGTCTGTCTCGCTTTCAAGCCAAAATTACTGAACTGGTTGTAATGAAATTTTGTACACAGATAGTCTAAAGCCTGTGAAAGTACATAGGCTACTTTTTAACTGGAAAAATGGGGTTGTAGAGGGGTGAAAATGCGTAAATTTGATAAAAATAAGTTAGTTCCAAAAATTCACAACAAATGGCGCTAAGAGTCGCCGCGGTATCGCTTGCTCATAAGTCTTTCTATAAGAGGTGGTAGCCATGTTAAATTGTGTTTTTCGATTCTTTCGATTTTTATACACGTCATTAAATAACTTTCTACTCAGTGCTTTATCTATGCAGTGACGTAACCTTAAACCTACCAATGATAAATAGTTTATGGGTAAAGCTAAAGTTGTGTAATGGGGGGCTAAAATATAAGCTTTAAATGTTGTAAAAATAAAGTTTAATTTTTAAAAAAAATATGTTTGGCTGTTTTTGGTTATTTTGATTTAATGGGCACGAGGGTTTTAAAACGTTTTTAAATTTGACACCAATTTTGTTGACACCGCGCGCTATTTAAACTGAAGTCCACGCGGACGAAGTCGCGGGCAACAGCTTGTATTTTATAACGCTAAGACTAATAGGACCGAAGAAACAGTGGAAAAAGTGAAAAAAAAACCAGAAAAAATATTTGAAAGTGCTTATCTCACGAACTACTATAGCAATCATAATGATTAATGTTATTTGGCACAAATATAAAGAGGACCACGAGAAGGTCCCTTCACTTGACTTCTAGACTTTATTTTTTTGGGGAAAAAATGTACGGTTTTCGTGAAATTCCTAATTTACGCGGGCGAAGCCGCGCGCAATGTCTGGTATTATCTAAATTAAAATGCTAAAAAATAAACGAAAGCTCGCCTCATAAAAATGTTTTGTTTCGTTACAGATTAGTATTAAATAAAACCGGCCAAGTGCGAGTTGGACTCGCGCATGAAGGGTTCCGCAGCAGCAATAAGAATTATTTCTATGAAATTATAAGGTTTTTGATTTATTTTAATATTTCATTTTTGATATAATGAAAGTTAAATTAAGGTTTATCATTTATGACGTATAAAAAAACTACTGCCTAGATCTCGTTCAAACCAATTTTCGTTGGTAGTTTTTAGAGTAATGTACATCATATATTTTTTTTTAGAATTATCATGCCTCTACTTTAGAAGTTAGAGGGGGGGACACACATTTTGCCACTTTGGAAGAGTCTCTCTCGCAAACTATTCAGGTTAGAAAAAAATGATATCAGTAACCTCAATATGATTTTTGAAGACCTATCCATAGATACCCCACACGCATAGGCCAGATGATTTTTTTTTTTTTTTGTTTCAGTTGTACCTATGGGGACCCCAAAAATTTTTAATAATTTTTGCATTTTTGTATCAAAATCTTAATGCGGTTCACAGACTACATCTACTTACCAAGTTTCAATAGTATAGCTCTTATAGTTTCGGAGAAAAGTGGCTGTGACATACGGACGGACAGACAGACAGACAGACAGACAGACAGACATAACGAATCTATAAGGGTTCCGTTTTTTGCCATTTTGGCTACGGAACCCTAAAAACTGTAGCCGTAAGCGTTGTGCACGACATTTTTTATTATTAGCTTAAAAAAGCCTTGGTGAATTTACTATTTTTGTAATAACTTCTTTACTGACATAAAAATATTATAATACTTTACTTCCACACGGTTTCGGTGACGGTGGCTGGTTTTATTGAAAGCTGGCCAAATACGCAGGAGTAATTTTATTATGCCCTGTGCAGTACGAAAGAGCACTCTCTATTCCTTTACTCTCATAACCCACTGGGACGGAAGACCGACACGACTGGCGAGAGATCAGGCGCAGCACCGACCGTACATGCCCCTCCGACGCATGGATCATCTTAATTGTCAGATGATCAGCCTGCATTGTCCCAACCATGGAGCTACTCTATAATAGCTCGATGGTCCCAACTAAACTTGGTCCTAAGTCCCAACGCGGGAATCAAACTCACGACCATTGAGTCGCGAGCCACGCTCTAAGCCACTGACCACGAAGGCGTCTATTCTAACATAGGAAATGTGAAGAAATGCAACCAGTTCTCAGATGTAAGCGAAAACAATTACTAGTTTCACCACATACGTACCGGTTAACATTTCATACGGCCTTAGCGACATTACGACATAATAAGGACAGGCGCTCACTTTTGATCAAGTTGTGTGGAATTTTTAAATTATCATTATTAAATATTGCTCTGAATTCGTTTATTACGAGGGAGCAGCACATTTCTTGGAATAAATACAGACAGACAGGCTTAGGCACAGAATAATCTATATTAATATTATAAATGCGAAAATCTGTCCGTCTGTCTGTCCGTCTATCTGTTACCTTTTCACCCTTAAGCCACTAAACCGATTTTCATAAAAAGGACATAGGATACTTTTTATCCCAGAAAAATGTACGGTTCCAGCGCGATAAAAGATTTTGGCGCGATGGAATTGCGGGCGTCATCTATAGTATCTTATAAATTTATTAATATCTGATATTAAACTTCTTATTCAATATTGAAGGACGAAGAAGAATAAAGAAATTGAAATACGGACTATTCTGAAGTCTAGTGTCGGCAGTTGCATAATATTTGTCTATCTTTAGTGAGACATTCATTGTGAAGTATAGGAGCTTTAAAAAGCATTTTCTCGAAGGTCGATGTACCATAGAAAGATAAGGGAAATTTGGGAAGGCAGAATCCATTTCTTTAATAGTTTATTATACCGAAAAAGGCAAATGTACATGGCAAGACCCTTTACTTTTGAAGAGCGCTAATCGGAACTGACACCAGCATACTGATACTGATTTTCGCTGCGAGATAGAATTAAGGATTGCAATCCGGATACTTCAAAATCCGAAAAATCTGGATAATCCGGATTTTTAGGGCTACGATTATTATTTTTTTTGCATAATTAAATTTAATTTTTTTTTAAATAATACAGTTTTTTTGAATAGTAGGTGAAATTGTGAAAAAGAAGCTTTTACGTAATATAAAATTAATTTAGATGTATTGTGTAGTATCTGACATACAAATTCACATTTGTTTAAAGGCGCAGTAGAACCCCTTAGTTTTTCTTCTACTTTTTTACTTATAAAGAAACTTTCACTTCATAAACCTTTTTGTGGTATAGCATTGAAGATAAGAATAATCACGTGCTTAGTATTATAATATTATAAAGACTTTATAATAGTGTGCGCTACGCTTTATGATATGATTCATTACATTCATTGAGAGTACAACTGATAAACGACCTTGAGATAAAGATTAGCCGACGATGGGGCATTGCGTTACTAAATACTAGTAATTAGTACTGTTACTGTGTACAGTATGTCGAGATTCTAGATGGAAAGGAGATTAGAAAGGAGATTGTAATTATTACTAGATACTACTTGTTTGCACAGTTGTACGTAGTATACTGTTAACATTAATATTATGATTGATATGATTATAAATCAAGAAATTAAAAACACTTGGAAAGTACTAAGAAAGAGCGTAGTTTTATCGGGGTGCGATCAGCTTAACTTTGGTTATGGCTTATTTAGTTACATATTACTACATTATGATACTTACTAGTATGAAAATAAATAGATACTGGAGCATACGATAAATTATAACAACAGCGAACTATTAAATTGATAATTGTAAATACATTCGTTTCGAAGTCATTAGGTTTCACGTATTACGTACTATTATATATTCTGTGGTATTACTCATTACTCATTAGTCATTACTCTAAAAACTATTAATTCAAATGTTGATATCAAAGATCATTGAACTCCGAATTGGAATTTCAAATTGAGGACGAACTTCACCTTGAACTACAAACTCTCGTGAACTATTGACGAATGACGATCTTACTCATCTGCCTGACACGGATTTACGCGAAGTTACAAATGGATATGGTACTAAAGATTATTTTTTCTAGTTAACTGCAACAATGTTATTTGGGAAGAATCAAGAAACAGAGTGAAGAAAAGTTTTTTGGAGTTTACTCCTTAAGAATCGATTTTCATATATAAGGCGCCCGGTATGAGAAAAATCCGAGGCGTAAAACCTACTAACAAGTAACGAAAATGTGTCACGGCAACTTTCTAATTTGGCTATGAGTGTATTAAGACCATAAAGGTAATATACCTATCGGAATATTATATTATATTATTATATAATTATATTATTATACAATATTATATTCCGATAGGTATATTAACTTTATGATTAAGACGTACATATGGTATGCTGTATAGGCGACTATACCTATATACTATATGTTATTATATTATTATATAATTATACTAGCTGTCCCGGCAAACGTTTCTTTGCCATATTATAAAGTATATCGCCCCGTATTATTTTATTGAAGTGACTAAATAAGTATGTCACCATGGCAACGTCGATCGCTATACCGTCGCACAAACAATGGTCGCCGTCAGTCTCAGGTTGTAATAATTTACTATTATTTATTCAACAAATGCACTTATCAATATATAAAGTACCGAGTAGCCGATTCTCAGACCTACTGAATACGCATATAAAATTTGGTAAAAATCAGTAAAGCCGTTTCGGAGGAGTTCGTGGACTAACATTGCGACACGAGAATTTTATATATAAGATTATTATATAATTATATTTTTCAGATAAAAAAGTAGTAGAGTAGTAGATTAGTTCAAATTCGGGGAGGGGGTAGCCGAGGTACCTTTGATGTTAGAAGAAACCCCGTTCCTCTAGAGTCTAGGGCCTAGGTTCCTATTGGGAGCGGAGTTATGGCTACTTTAGTAAGACGTTTGACAGTTGCCGAGCTGTCAATGTCAAAGTTTGAATGCTTGTAACTCGGCAACTATTTGTCCTGGATATGGGTTTCTTCGGCTTGATCTTCCTGGATTTTTCTCCTCTATTTGATTCTGGCCTTAGAATTGAGAAAAAAAATTGATGTCTCTGATTTAGTTCAAATTCAGGGAGGGGGTAGCCGAGGTGTTGCCTTTGATGTTAGAAGAAACCCCGTTCCTCTAGGCCTATTGGAAGCTGAGTTATGGCCGCTTTTGTTCGACATTTGACAGTTGCCGAGCTGTCAATGTCAAAGTTTGAATGCTTGTAACTCTTTGTCCTGGATATGAGTTTCTTCGGCTTGATCTTCCTGGATTTTTCTCCTCTATTCGATTCTGGCCTTAGAATTGAGAAAAAAATTTGATGTAAACTCCAGTCGTGCGTCGGAACTGACACACTTTTTTTTTTGTAGGTATGTCAAGATACAAACCCTTTATTTCATCTAAAGGTAAGTATACAAAACTTGAGAGGTGTCAAGGGACACCCGGATGAAACGAAGTTATAAAAAAATATAAAGAAATGAAGAGTACGCCACCCCACCCAGCTAAAAAAAATCAAATTTCCCGCCATAGAGGAATGGTAGAATTTTAAATTTCCCGCCAGTTGACGTCATCGCCACATCAACGCCCCCTGCCCCTACTTCGCATGTACATACCAAAAAGTGTCGTTACAACTTTTTCCGTCTAGCCCCCTTTCGCAGCGCGCGATAAGGAACTTCGTTCCAATTATACATAGATACAAAAAAACCAATGTAGGTATATTTTTGTCAATTTAGATATCGAAGACAGCGCATTCAATAAGAAAACCATATACGTATCAGAAGTTACATTTCCAAATCAGTACAAGTAGTTCTTGAAAGCCTTTAAGGAAAAGGTCTTGTCTGGCTTTAGGTCTTAAAAAGTGTCTTGCACAGGAAATTCCAGTGCGGTTTACCAGACGTCAAGTCTCAAGGTATACGGGTCGATTTAAGAGTTGAAATTATAAATTTCATTTCATTATTATTAAGTGCTTATAACGTTGTTAAATAAATTTATTGATGCTTATAAATTGACATGCAATGCATTGACAAAAAAACATTGTTGTAACTTGTAACCTGTATTTAATATTATATCAAATGCAAAATATTTACTGCGTTAATGTTTTAGCATAAAATAATTTATTTTTTAATATTTTCCAAATTTTTAGTAAGAATTGCAATATAAATTATAATATTTATAGTGGTTGGTCAATGCACTGGATAACCCTCTGAAAAAACTGCCTATTATTTTCTAACTTCGAATTTCGAAATGCCACATCTTTTTTAACACTTCCTGGGTCAGTCACGTTTTATCCGACAAACACGCTACAAAGAATTGGAACAAAAATGTAGTGCATTTTATTATCAGTTATCACACTTTCGTGTTCTAGTGATTTAGAGGTTCAAAGGTTTAAAGGTGTCCCAATACATCGACGTTTACGGTAACTAAATGGACTTTCATAACTCCAAAATTGTACGTAATTTATAGAAAACATATATGATGTCTATGATATTCTATATTAAAACATCATTGTATTATGTCCATTCGGATGGAAGCCTGCCGTTATAATGCATTACGCTGGGAAGTATTCTAAACGGTCGGCTTACACCAAGTCAATATTAATTAATTATTATGGTCGTGACTCGTGAATCTGTCTCGTTACTCGTAGGTCCACCATCTGAATTGTCACATTTAGAAATTCCTCTCAATCAATTCACAAAATGAATTGTCAAAACTGTCAATCCCACGAATGTCAAATTAGTACGAATTTAGACATCTAAATTGCAGATATGATTCTCCAAAGCGACCATTTTAGCCCCGCTGTTCTATGAAACAATTCCTCTGATAGTACATTGCCAAACGCGGTTGTTGACCTTTAAGACTTAGATCTACTTACGACACACTATTGCGAACCCTTTACCTATTGATTTTTTGTCGTGCGTTCGTAATAAACAGTCGACACGTTTGTCCTGTAGACTTGTGCAGATCATTCGTTGTTTTCTTACCTCTGAGAGAACTTTTATGCCAACCAGATAAGGATCATTCGGTAACTTAAACTAGAACTGTAGACCAGGCAAGTGTCATAGAGACTTGAAACGTAATGTCGAATCGTGATAAACTCACAATATGTTACATGGACCTTTATGTACACAGTACAATGTAAATAAAGAATGATAATAATAATATCCATACTAATATTAAAAAATGCGAAAGTGTCTATGTCTATCTATCTGTATCTCGGTGGATAAAAAGTATCCTATGTCCCGGGCCTCAATGTATTTCCTTGCCAAAGTTTCGGCAAAATCGGTTCAGCGGTCTGGGCGTGAAGAGGTAACAGACAGAGAGACAAACACACTTTCGGATTTATAATATATACTAGATGACGCCCGCAACTCCGCTGCGCCAAAATTCGTTTATCGCGCGGGAACTATACACTTTTCCGGGATAAAAAGTATCCTATGTCCTTTCCCGGGACTCAAAGTATCTCTAAACCAAATTTCAGCAAAATCGGTTCAGTCGTTTGGGCGTGAAGAGGTAACAGACAGACAGACAGACAGACAGACACACTTTCACATTTATAATATTAGTATGGATTAAGTATGTATTAGTATGAATTATGAAACAAGCATATAACAACTTAAACATCACTACTTCGGCAGCTTTAATTCTATTGTAACATTTCAGCTTACAATTCAATTATTTACACAATTTATTACATTTACGTTACAGCTTTGACATTTACCCAAAAATTTACGATAATTACCCAAAGCAAAAATAATGCGGTCACATTACATGTCACTCGTTCGCTATAACACGAGGCAATTAAGTATGTTTTTGAAATTGCCTACATAAAGTTGCCACAACATAATTTTGTCATTGCAAAATTATAGCTCACTGCAAAATGTTTACTCTACAGTCACTAACATATAAATTAATTCTAGAAGTTAACCGGCTATTTTGAGTTTATGAAAATAGTTGGCTTTGATAACGCTTGTAGTGTTACAAGAAAGGACTTTATCGTTATATAAATAAATCTTTAGTACCTATTAAGATAGATTAATGTAAGTCAAGAAAAAGAAGGCTCTATTTTAAAAAAACTATAGTATAAAATTAAATGAGTGTAGTTCCACCTTTTGATATTTTGGGAATTTTTAGAATTAATTTTATTAATTAGTAATTTTATCCTACACTCCTACCACAGCTACACCAAAATTCATTTAACGATTTAAATTCATTTTGAATTAAAAAAAAAAGGATTAAGAAATATCCAGCAAAATTCATAACATCTCGATTGGCACATGCGCGATAAAATGTTGCGATAACATATTTTTATCAACATAATATCAGACCATGATTGCTCACATACCTTAGACCGGGAGCTCGTGCCTAATTACTGGCTTTAAAATTCCAGCGTTATAACCGGTAGCATAAATATTAAATAACGTTACAAATAATTAGTATTACACTCTTTAAAAGGTTTAAATGAATCAGTTAGAGATTTTTTGTTTTTAACTTTTTAGGTTTATGGTACACTCTAAGTTAGAAATAAGTTGTTGTATATTATGTTTTTAACTTACTTAAAAAATAATTAAGTAACCTATCCTTATACGTCGGATAGATACTTCAAACTGCTTTTTGGCTCGCTTTGCGAAATTGATTGAAAAATATTTTCGCAAACCGACTTCTATGATTGGGCGTGTGACGTGTCACGTGCAACAAATCACTCAAATCAGTGGCGACTGACAGACCAATATCCTGTGCTCCACATCGGTGTGTAATCGCCATTTTACATTTGCTAATTTATGAGTTATGGCTCTTTGACCATTTGACGTTTGGCGCTGGGGAAGTTTGATGAACGCGCGTGCTTCGAGAGATCAAGGGTTGATGAGTGATATCCTCAAATTTCAGAAAATACTTACCCTGTAATTTTTTTCTGTTCAAAACCGAAAAAAACTTATTTCTTTCTTTGGTTTAAATGGGGTAAAAAATACATAACTTTTTCCGCCACGCGCTAAAAGATAGGAGTATATTATTACTTCTTCTACTACGCCGCGCCGGCATTCTACTATTCCTCCGTCTTACTAACTGCCGATCAGGTAACGTGGATTAAAATGTTAAACTTGCATCACACGTGACACGATGATGCAAGTTGTTATTTTAATCCCCATCTCAACTAAAGAAGTTCTTACTTCAAAAAATCTAAATACACTGCAGTCATCGCCAAGGAGTATTCTAATTAGCATGGAAACACTATAAAATTTAACGCTCGCACCTAATTTATATTACCTTAATTACTTTGGCATTTCCTTTCTTACAAGAGCAGATGGCAGATATAAAATCATAATCAAACAAGGACATCGGCAACTGAGGAACAACAAAGAACAACTGAGCATTCATTATCTAGCCGCGGGACGGTTATGAACGACAGCAACAACAAACAACAACACTCGACAACCAAGCTGTTTCGTATACAGTCAGCAACATAACCAATCGTTAGATTTGCTACTTAGAAGATTGTATAATAATTTATATCTGACATAGACACTGGTTTTGGATGATTCAAAGGCAAGTCGCAGTGTCCTATGTAATTTATTTTGGGGTACCCCTGGATATCAATAACGGGTGCCTACGATCGGACCTCGGCTCTACCCTAACCATAGATTTTGCACATAATTTGCGCTTCTGTGTTTCTATTTACGTAAATAGGACTACTGGACTGCCTACCTAGATATTATTAATTTCTTTGAGGGCCCCAAGGTAGTTACAGCATGCTGCATGAGTCATAGCCTCTCTGTGATAATATAAGTTAAATACTGCAGGCAGATTTTGTTGCTGTCTGTGCCTACTTAGAACGAAGCTCTACATTACTCCGTTGCACTGCGGTGCGTAGCCACTAGCCGCAGACTATGTTATAGATATATCATATGGATATGGCATATAGCCTGTTATAGATATGTCACATTTTTTTAATTAAAATATAAGGGAGCAAACGAGCAAACGGGTCACCTGATGGTAAGCAACTACCGTCGCCCATGGACACTCGCAACATCAGAAGAGCTGCAGGTGCGTTGCCGGCCTTTTAAGAGGGAATACGCTCTTTTCTTGAAGGTTTGCAGGTCGTATAGGTCCGGAAATACTGCTGGTGACAGTTCGTTCCAGAGTTTTACAGTGCGCGGCAGAAAGTTTTCGTTATCGATGCGGAACGATAGATAATATATTATGAAGTGGTTATGAGCGTTATCGCACTCTTGTATTGAGTTAGCGTTAGCACAACAAATGCGGCAAACAATGCGTTATACCAACGCCGCATCAACGCAACTGCTGTGGCTTCGCCCTACATATCGAATTCCGATCAGCGATGTATGAAAGAGATAAAATTTTATGTCAATTGTGTAATAATTTTCAGGTTATCGCGTATAGCACTCGTTACTCAGTGTCTACCACGTATCACATAAAGTTCAATGTTTTGTTTCATGGCCAATTACTATGTATGTCAGTGATTCATAAAGTAAAAGTTGTTGAAATTTTTAAGTGAAGGAGTAAATAACGGAATTGGGGTGCTGTCTACTTTATGGCGCGTTTAAATTTTGTGACGTCACTGGCTCTTAGACTATTTTATTTTCGAGTAAATAAATGGCATCGTAAAATTGTAATATCGCGTTGTTTTTGACTTGATTGATCGGAAGCGGTTGGACCAATTTTGATGGAATTTTGTACTTATTAGAATAGGCTTGAAATTCGGCCAACATCTATAATATTTCATGCCTGAAAGTAATACATGGCAAAAGAATAGGGATGATGACAAGGTCCAAGATTTAGCGAATTTTGTTAATAAAATAAAGAAATCACGGTAAAAAATAAGTATTCCCAAAATTTCAGCTTGATAGCATTTGTATTTTTTTTTTGTTATGCGCCTTAAAAGTTGGATAATCAAGTCGATTTTTTTTTCAATTAAATTTCTTAATATTTGTATACCATTCGATAACTTATGCAATTCAAAGCAACTTTTGTTATAAAACCACTTTCATAAACGCAATATTTAATATACCTACCGAACAAAATTCTCTCCGGATCCATACAAACTACGAAAGAGTGACGTCAGTCTTTCGTAGCACTTTGTATGGAGCGTTTCGGGCAGGTCTATTTTATGAGATATTTGAAATTGTCATATCTTGGTGAATTTTTAAGCTATCAGAGTCATTCTTTCAGCGATGTTTCTAATTTTTAAGGGTCTTTCAATTACCAATAGGAAAAAAAAATTGTCATCATGCCTATTGTCGGGTCAGCTAGTTATAGTCAAAGTCAAGCAAGCAAGCCCTAGAACAATTTTTTTTTAATTACCAACAAGCTAATTTTTGTGAGTAGCTTCATTTTGATAAGACAAACAACATTTTTATCTGCGAAAAATCTTGAAAGTGTTCAGTTCAGTTTTCACGGTGCATTTTGTCCATAACAGAGTGTGTAGTAGTAAAGGAGCATATTGTATGTAAACAAACAAAAAATTTTCCTACTTGGATTATGTAGTATAGAAGTAAAGCAACACAAAATATTATAATAATCCTAACGTCGTAGGTTAGGATTATTATAATATTTTGTGTTGCTTTAATTCTAAACTACATAATCCAAGTATGAAAATTTTGTTTGTTTACATACAATAAGCTCCTTTACTACATACTTACTACATGGACAAAATGCACCGTGAAAACTTTTCATTAGGGTTTGAATGTGCTAATCTAACCACTAAGCAATATAGAGATTTATTACAGAATATAATCTAACTACTATAATCTATAGCGAATTAAAAAAGATATCATACTCGTAATTATAAAGGTCAAAGTTATTCACAAGTCTGCAGAATCGTACTCCAAGTCGTCGAGAAGTTTGATTAAGAAATTTTTGATATAATTCATTTAAAACCATCCCTTTTCTTTCGCTTCGGGCTTTATTACTTTTACAAAGTGCAAATTATATTTCTTCAAATTGTATCGCTAATTAAGAATGTTACTTTTACAAGTCTTTAAGATGACTTTTTAAGTTGGTGTGAAAATGTTTAACTTTATAAATCAGAATTTTAATAGTATTTTCGAGGTGCTCCTTCTTTCTATATTCTATCTTACCCTTTACTGCTCGGTTACTGTCTAGTGCCTACTGGTTATCTTAGTCTAAGGGCATGTTCAGACGTGCGCGTTTTCCTAAGCGCTACCGCAGAAAACGCGCACATGTAAGCGGGCCGTAACTCTACTTTAAGTAATTAATTAAATTAAATTTATTTTCAAAAGTTAAAAATGCCAGTGTTTTTAAGAAACGTCAGTAAAGATTTAAAATTGTTGCAAAGAATTAAAAGTCACATTTAAAATTTGAGGTTGTCTGGGGAGAGATTACAGAACAGTACGAAACAGAAGATGGTTGTTTTATGCTAATTTCAAGCTATTGGAATACGTCGCGTAGAATATACTTTTTTAACAAAAACGCAATTTCAGACTTCAGCATAAATTATTATGTGCTATTCGTAATAATATTTTATGAATAACTATTATATACTTCAAAACAAACCCCTCTCTCCCATATTATTCCTGAAATAATTATATTAACAGCTCGGTCGTGGCTGTCAGAGTCTTTCAAACAACTTTATCAACATATCGATAAAGACACGGATGACAGCGTTAACGTGGAGTACATAATATTATTATTATTTTTATCTTCATCTACTGCAGGTACTACAAGCTACAGATTAACTACAGCTACAAAATCAGGTCCATAATCCAAATGTTCAAGCGATCGACATCTTAAATAACCAAGTTATTAATGTTTTCATATTTTGTATCAGATGTAATCTAAGTCTGTACAAGTTTGATTGCTTTAGAAATAAACAGCACAATATAAACATGAAACAGTAGAGTAACTCAGCTGTGTCTATAAAATCAAATTCGCATAACTCATATACAAACTTCATACTCAACTTTAACGTGATACTTCACTTTTTACTGCAATAAGAATGGGTTGCACCAGAGGCGTGGTTATAATTACAGTTATGGTCAAAGTTATGGTTATAGTTAAGGCTAACTTAATTTTAACCTTAACTTTGACCACGGAATAAATTGAGAAAAAAGAAAATATTTCGATATAAGTTAGAGCGGTTATGGTTATCGTTAAATATGGCGTCCTTAACCAAAGATTTGATATTTTTCACTGTAGTTATAGTTAAAGTTAAAGGTTAAAGTTACAGTTATAGTTGAAGTTAGTTGGTGCAACCCACCCTAAGTTGTCTGAAAATACCACGCCGCCGCGCCGGTTGAAGAAAAGAGACAGTGGACTTGTAAAACAATATATTATTTACACCAATTAAATTCTCTGCCGCTTCCTGCAACTTACAGCTATTGGCAAAGCCATATAACACTTATGTTACGTTTCTGTTGGGATGATGATAGTCTACTGTATATAACTTATACTGGTAAATAGCTTGCATCCAAATACTTACGGCCAGCTTTATCTTTTCCTTTGAGAAGTTTTAATGGCGTATCTACGTTTAAATATACTTATTTAAAATTAATTCAATGGAAGCTCCGCCAAACGAATAGTAATAACATCATGTAAGAGTTTAAGGTATCTCTGCTACTTTGTATAAAAAAATTTCACCTTTTTCGGACCTCCTGTCATTGGCAAAACTAAAAAAATGCAAGCACGTTACGCCGGTTTCACACAAGGCCAGTGCTCACACCAGCGCAAATTCTGCTGAATTATTAAAAATATTCAAGATCTGCGTGTCTTTGTCCGGCATATTGCAAACGTCACGTGACAGATAGAGACAGCGGACCTTAAATAGTTATATAGTAAATGCGAAAGTGTGTCTGTCTGTCTGTCTGTTACCTCTTCACGCCCAAACCGCTGCACCGATTTTGCTGAAATTTGGCTTAGAGATACTTTGAGTCCCGGGAAAGGACATAGGATACTTTTTATCCCGAAAACGGTTCCCGCGCGATAAACGAATTTTGGCGCAACGGAAAGCGGGCGTCACTATAAATATCTTACAATTTTATCCTAATACCCAAAATTCTTAGACACTTCGTTCCATATGTCGTATCCTGGTTTAAAACGATGATCGCCGTAATTTGGCACCCAGCCATATCTCATGTGAGCTATTCGATGCTGGTTTAGAGCATATAAAATGCTAATAACCTCGTTATCTTTAATCTAAGCAGCTATTAGCTCGACGCACTGTCACAGTAGTTAATACAAAGACTATGATAAATTAACATAGTCAATTGACAGTATGTAGATCAGGGACTCAACATATTGAGTAATAGGACGTAGATTTATTAGATTTGCCATATATGTATTTGTAGACCTAATATAGTATCGAAGTTCGAACCGAAGTCCAAACAGCGCTGAATCGCGATATCGAATTTTCTGTGATCGGTGCGACAACTTTTCAATGACAACGTCGTCAATGACGTTGCTTACGGCCTGAGCGAACGTGCCACCTCGTTTTCTCGAATTATCTTCATTTCGAGATAGCATAGAAGAAATATAGCTGCTGAAATATGAACAAGTCAAATGATGGCAGATTTCTTTATCATTTTCATCATTATAATATCTCGCAACTAAGTTGGAGAAGTCGGTTATACGCTTTACGAGGTGTTTGTCTTTTTGGTGTGATTAATTTTCGAAATATTGAAACTGATAGAATTATTGCTGACACTAGTATGTTATTTTTTTATATAAAATAAGGGGGCAAAGGGGCAAACTGGTCACCTGATGGAAAGCAACTACAGTCGTACCATCAGAAGAGGTACAGGTGCAGTTATGTAAACAATTTATATCAAAACACTACAAACACCCACGAACTAATATACGGGAACAGATTTAAATAATTGTCACCACTGCAGAGGCGGCCATGTTTTTTTATTTTCCATTAAACAGTGACCCAGATGTGGTCGAAGGCTACACAAATGTCAAGAGGACCGTGGATCGCACCTGTGGCGAATTATAACATGTCCACAGTATATATTACAGTAGTCAAACAAGTATTTTATGACACTAACTCTACATACATACAAATATTATAAATGCGAAAATGCGTCTGTCTGTCTTTTACCTCTTTACTGTCAAACCGCTGAACCAATTTTGCTGAAATTTGGAATAGATAATATACTTTGAGAGAGGAATAAACGAATTCTAGCGAAACGGAGTTGCGGACGTAATGTAGCTAGAAATAAATAATTAGAGACAACTTTCGGAATACTAGTGATAGATAAACATAAGTTTAAAAGGAAAGGGCATACAAAATAAAAGAGATTTATTGCTGCAAAATGTACCATTCCTATGAATTAAATACATTTCTCAGTAGCTAAGTTGTGAACAACATCTAATAACATAACATATTAACATAAAAAATATACGAATGTAAAAAAAGAAACATCATAAATTCATAACTCATGAATAAAAATGAAGGCTAATTGTAAAACAATGCGAGAAATTTTAAGTGTTGTACAATGTTTATTATGAACTTGACATTCTGAATTAAATCTGTTCTGTGACACAATCGTGCATAACCTGTTATTTGTTAAGAACTGTAACACTATAATTTGAACAGTTAAAAATACTTTTACTGAATACAGATTAAAATTAAATTTGTTAATGTTTTCCAGCTAGACTGTTAGCTAGTCTAGAATGGAGCTTGTAGAGTCAAGTTTGACTCCACTTGACTTAAAATGTGCGGTTCTCGCGGGATTGCATTATGGTATTAATTATATCAATGCTAATATTATTATAAATGCGAAAGTGTGTCTGTCTGTAAAACCGATTCACGCCCAAACCGCTTAACCGATTTTGCTGAAATTTTGTATAGTTGATACTTTGAGTCCCAGGAGAGGACACAGGATACTTTCTATCTCGTATGAATGTACTAGTACGGGAGCCCTAGAACTTTTTTTTTTTTTATTACAGACCTATCGAGGAAAATTTTTGTGAGTAGCTTCATTTTGATAAGACGAACAACCAGTGGCGGATTTACAGCCGGCCGCTGTAGGCCCCAGGCCATGTGCCGCCCCTTTCTCAGCACCCATCAATACTAGATACATAATTCATGAATTACTTTATTCTCATTTTTAGGGTTCCGTAGTCAACAAGGAACCTTTAAAGTTTCAGTATGTCCGTTCGTCCGTCTGTCTGTCCGTCTGTCCGTCCGCAGTTTTGCTCAGAGACTATAGGGCCTACAAAGCCGTAATCGCCATGAATGCACATCTTCATGACGCCAACAAAATGGCTTAAAAAATCTTTAAATTTTTTTTACGGTACCTCCCCTATACTTACATTGATTGCGGGGGTGATTTTTTTTTCGCGTCTACCCCACCGTATGGGGTGTCGTTGGATAGGTTTTTTTAAAATATTACCTGTATTCAAAGATCATTTTCCGATTTAGGAATCCATTTGTGAAATAATATAAAGTTTTAAAGTGAAAAAAATCGTTAGGGTCCAGTGTCCCCCCCCCCCCCCCTTCTACCAGCTAAACGGTTGCTTCTGGAAATGTGAAAAAATTCACGGGAGTAGGAAATATGCTGAATTTAAAAGGAAAACTATCACGGCTAAGAAGACGCCATAAGTTATTGAGTAATAGTCGATCAACTAAAAAAGTGTATTCGGAGAAGTACAAAGGAACTTTTCGTTTAAACTTCATCCAATTTGCTTAAAATATCAGCTTCTATGTTAAGAAAAGCAAGATCGTTTAACCTCTGCTCAGTCTGCTGAGTCATTGTTGTGCGTAAATAGTTTGTGGCGGTACCCACAATTCGCCTAACAATCCTGCATCGCGCTATCGAAGTTTCGGAGAACGGCAAGATATTATATACAACGTCTGAAATGACGTCAGTGCTTTGGCCTGCCCGAGCATGCTATCTCTCCCGGTCGGAAGCTCTGCCTTTTCGGCCGCCACTAACAACGTTAAATTGGTGACCAGTGACCACCAACAAGAAAACGCATCCTTCTGGACATTAGTCATCATTAGACATCGGATTATATGCACGATCAAAGTGCCGAAATATGCATGCAAGTATTCACGATAAATGGCCGAAATATGCACAATATAAATGTCACTTATTATTAAAATTATAAGCAGACATCAAGCATAACCGGGTCGCCTCGACCATAAGCCGCGTTGGGCGTCCGCGCCGATTGAACCCGTGTCTGGCTTGAACGGGGCAGCCATAGGCTACACTCTCCTGGTCATTGCACGCGTAGCTTGCAATATTCGCTACAAGTTTTTAGCTCTGCGCAAACAAGAAAATGCTCGCTCTCCTGTAAGTACACTGTACAGTTGTCAGTTACTGGTGGGTGTACACACAAACATACGAAGAGCAATATCCACGTTTGGGTAAATGCCAAAAGCATTGTCCACGCTGTGCCTTTTTCTGTTCGTCAAGGGCATGCGTTATAGCGCAGTCAACAGCGAACGTGAGGCATGCCCGCGACGCATGCCCTCTGACCGTATCCAAAAACAAAAATGAAAATGTTCGCGTTGCGTTCGTTGACCCATTCAATTATTGAATGCGCCAAATCGAAAGTTAAATGAAAGAAGATGACGAAGGGTAAAAAAGGGACCCTATTACTAAGACTTCGATGTATGTCCGTCTGTCCGTCTGTATGCTCCAGACTGCAACTCAAGAACGGTAATAGCTAGAGAGTTGAAATTTTCACAGATTGTGTATATCTGTTGCCGCTATAACAACAAATACTAAAAACAAAATAAAATTAATATTTACAACAAACGTGATTTGTTTGGCCTTTTTTGCTCTATATCAATAATGGCAACAGGTAGGTATTATGTGTACTTTAATATTTAATAATAATATTAAAACAAAATAAAAAATTAAGGGTGGCTCCCATGCAAAAAACAAATTTTGGCCTAATTTTGCTCTATAATAGTACGGAACCCTTCGTGCGCGAGTCCGACTCGCACTTGGCCGATTATTTATGCTGCAGTGAGAACGAAAGTGAAGACATTCTTCTGTAAAATTGTCTTCTAGGTTTTCGACTAATATCGTCGACTTCTGAGATGCTTAGATTCGTCAGGTCGGTAATGAAGTAAAATTTATAGTAATTTATAAGCATCCCGACGACGTCAAAAACAAAAACAGCCATCTGGCTGTACAAAAACCCGCGCCAAATTTTAATAACCGAGAAACCACCACGCATCTTTACTGCACACCTGAGACCTTGTAGTTTATGTTTTTTAATTACCAAAATTTCTTTTGTTAAAAAACAAAAAAAACATACATATTATCTATATTAATATTATAATAATTGGGAGGAGTTTGTTTGTTTGTTTGAACGCGCTAATCTCAGAAACTACTGGTCCGATTTGAAAAATTATTTCAGTGTTAGATAGCCTATTTATCGAGAAAGGCTATAGGCTATATTTTATCACGCTAAGATTAATAGGAGCAAATAAATAGAGGAAAATGTGGAAAATGGAGCATTTTTATGTTATTTGGCACACATGAAGAATAGACCACGTGAAGGGACAGGCTATTTTTTTGCGGAAAAATTCTAAATTACGCGGACGAAGCCGCGCGGAACATCTAGTAGGTAATAAAACTTGATTCCAGTACATTTTATTTATACTTAGATGGAGATTCAGATATTGAGACCTTATTCATTATCAAAATATAGTGTCTGTCCAGAGTCGCGCCCATTGCACTATCATCACACTACAGTCACACCAAGTCACACCCATTACAATTTTTTTGCACTATTTGCCGCCTCTTATATCTGGCCGCCCTAGGCCCGGGCCTACTGGGCCTTAGGGCAAATCCGCCACTGCAACCAACATTTTTATTTGCAAAAAATCTCGTAAATGGTAGCTAACAGAGATAGAAAGGATTTCATACTTTGGTTTGATGGTCCTAAAATATGGATTGTTCTATTTAATTTTGTAGGACAATGTTACTCTTAAATTATATAACTAATAACCTATCAATATACAAAAATCAGCTCGTTAGGGATCCGTTATAGGGTTCTGTAATCAACAAAACTTGGTTGACTTATATATTTTAAGAGTAACATGGCCTACAAATAGAACAATCCATATTTTAGGACCATCAAATCAAAGTATGAAATCATTTCTATCTCTGTTAGCTACCACTTTCGAAATTTTTTGCAAATAAAAATGTTGTTTGTCTTATCAAAATGAAGCTACTCACAAAAAATTTGCTTGATAGTAATAAAAAAAATTGTTCTAGGGCTCCACGGTTCCCGCGCTATAAACGAATATTTGCGCAACAGAGTTGCGGGCGTCATCTAGTATTATAATATTATAGAAAATTATTATGAATTAATAATTATCAGTTTTATTGTATAAAACTGTGATGAAATAAATTAATAACTTCCTTATGACGTAAATAATGTAATACTATTGTATAACGGTACTATTACTATTGTATGGAACACTAGATGTTAATAGTAAAAACCCTGCACGTTACGAAATATTTAATAATTGATAGGACTTGTCCCTGAACATTGTTGAACGATTAATATAAACTAAACATTATTGTCAAATGAATTATCCATACTAATATTGTCAAGAGTGCCTGTATGTGTCGGCTAATATTGTAGGGTGGGTCTTATGTGCATGCAGGGCCCCCGCTACCATAATATGTGCAATGTGTGTAATGCACACGGGTGCCATTCTCTAGGGGCGCCAAATCGCCATCTTTAGGGGCGTCAAAACCAAGGACACAAAATTTTGCCTAAAGGGGCGTCAAAATCCTTTTTTTGCACACAGGCGCCAGTAGCCCTTACGGGGTATGTCTGTTTAAGCTTATATAATCGATGTTCATTGAATTTTGTTTGGAGTTTTCATCGGACATAACATTAAAACAGTTTTCAGCCCGAAAAAATATATGATTCTGGAGCGACAGGTGAAAAGATTTTCATTGCAAGGTTTTCAACTTCTGAATAAATAAATTACTATGAATAAAAATTTTATAAATCGATGCTCAATCAATAATAATGCTGATTCATTCATTGATTAACCCGTTTTTAGGGTTCCGTAGTCAACAAGGAACCCTTATAGTTTCCTTCTGTCCGTCCGTCTGTCCGTCCGTCCGTCTGTCCGTCTGTCCGTCTGTCTGTCCGCGGTTTTTCTCAGAGACTATAGGACCTACAAGGATGTAATTTGGCATGAATGCACATATTAATGATGGCGACAAAATGGTACATGAAAAAAAATTTATGGTACCTTCCCTACACATCAAGCGGGGATGAATTTTTTTTCGCATCCACCCCATTGTGTGGGGTGTCGTTAGATAGGTTTTTTTTTTAAATATTATGAGTATTCATAGATTATTTTCCGATTTAGGGATTCGTTTGTGAAATATTAAGTTTTAAAGTGGAAAAAATCGTTAGAGTCCAGTGCCCTTCTACCAGCTAAACGGTAGCTTCTGGAAATGTGGAAAAATTCACGGGAGTAGGAAATATGGTGAATTTAAAAGGAAAACTATCACGGCTAAGAACACTTCCTAAATTATTGAGTAATAGTCGATCAACTAAAAAAAATGTTTTCGGCGAAGTATAAAGGAACTTTTCGTTCAAATTCCTTTGAAAGCAACTGAAATGTTGTTTTTTTTTTATTATTTTATTAAATAAGTGGGCAAACGAACAAACGGGTCACCTGATGGTAAGCAACTACCGTCGCCCATGGACACTCGCAACATTAAAAGAGCTGCAGGTGCGTTGCCGGCCTTTTAAGAGGGAATACGCTATTTTCTTGAAGGTTTGCAGGTCGTATAGGTCCGGAAATACTGCTGGTGACAGTTCCTTCCAGAGTTTTACAGTGCGTGGCAGAAAGTTACGCGAAAAACGCACTGTGGAAGACTGCCACTCATCAAGGTGATGAGGATGGTATGTTTTTCGCGTGGGACGATGGCGAAAAGTTTCAGGTGGTATGATTCCGAACAATTCCTCAGAGCACTCCCCGTGATACAACCGATAGAGAATGCATGTTAGTAGTGTAAAACACGTTATAAATGTGCATTCATTGACCATACATAAATTTAAAAAAAAAACAAGTGGTACTACGGAACTCTCCATATATTGCGCGTGGCTCGATATGCACTTGGCCGGTTTTTTTATTTTGTTCTACCAAGTAACAAAATACTTTTTATGTCCATACGAAAGTTTAATGGAAATTAAAGTTAAAATAAACTTAATTTCCGAAATAAAATCGTCGATAAGTCAAGCAGTTTACACTACAATGAAATTTAAAACCCTCAATAATGGCGGGTCTTATCGACCCGACTGGCAAATGTCCAACGCTCCGGTGACGTGTGTCGCAATTAAGGGTATTTCGTACCTAGCAGCTGGCAATTGCCAAAGATGGCCGTGCCAGACGTCTGGCAAACCTCAAGTATGCCGCCATTTTGGAAATTGATGACTTTGTAGCAATTATTGGGCGCCAAAATGAACATTAACTTTTTACGCACCTCTTACATTATGACCATCGGTAGAGATCAACTACAATAACTTGGCGCGCCCGTCCAAAATTCAAAACGTTTGAAGTGCGTTGTCAAAACGACTTGAAGTGCGTTTTCTTGCGCAGTAGGCTAGTTATGATTAGTTGACCAACAAAACTGAAATATTACGTGTAGTGTGATTGGTTGAATACTTAGGTACTACATACAAACTCTTTTATAGGGATGTGACTACACACATTGAAACAGTCATTTGGAGGGGCGCGCCATGTTATCGTAGTTGATCTCTACTGGTTCTATTCATCGATATACAGAATGTCTGTCTTGTCTGTTTAGTATATTATTAATTGACGTAATCCGCAATTTTTCTCAGACTATGGTTTCTGCCGGAATTACAGCTATCCTATAACGCAGAATTCCTTCATATATGTAGGAATTTGTAAATAAAATATTTGGAACGTGATTATTAGTTTTAATTATAAGCACATGAGGTTTTTACAATTGTACAGAAGCGCAAGAGCGGCAAAAGACAAGAGAGAGTGACATTGACTTTTACAAAGTGACATCTAGCTGACAGATGACAGCTGTCAGAAATACAGAACTAGGGTTGCGTTCCATTTCCAATACCCACCCCAGAACGCAATCCCATATTTGATACACAATAACAATGTTTATCTACAGTTGTTCCCTTAGTCAATATATCTGAAATATTTTCCATACCCTTTACATAACAAAACTTTAATTTTAAATTACTAACATGTTCTTTCAGAAAATGATATCTAATATCAATATGTTTGGATCTAGGTAGATAACAATCGTTTGCAGTCAGTTTAATTGCACTTTGATTATCACTGTAAATAACTAGAGTCTGTTTACACTGTGCTCCGAGTTCGCCCTGTAACTGTTGTAGCCATAGAGCTTCTTGAGCTGCAGACGACATAGCCATATATTCGGCCTCCGCTGTAGACAATGCCACTGTCTGTTGCTTGCGCGAACACCATGACACAGCACCTCCCTGCAACATAAACACATACCCCGTGCACGATTTTCGGTCTTGTGCATCACTTGCCCAATCTGCATCACAGTAGCCTGTGATTTTACTCGGACCATGCTTGGTATATGTCAGTTTATAATGTTTTGTGCCTTGTAAATATCTCAGCACTCGTTTTACTGCTGCCCAGTGCTCAGATGTTGGCTCTTTATTGTATCTACTTAGCGTGTTCACCGCATATGCAATATCTGGCCGAGTAGCTTGAGCTACATAGAGTAAACATCCAATTGCATGCTGATATGGGCAGTCATATGGCTCTTTATTATTCACATCAAACTTCAGCCCAACTTCTATAGGTGTTTTTACAGCTTTACACTCTGTCATGTTAAATCTTGACAATATTTCTGTAATGTATTTCTCCTGATCCAACATAAATGTACCTTTACTTCTCGATATATTTAATCCAATACACTGTTGAGCTTCGCCCAAATCTTTCATATTTAATTTTTTACATAAATTACTTTTTAACTCTGTAGTTAACGTTGGCAAAGAACTAAATATAATCAGGTCATCGACCCATATAGCTATAAATATTCTTCTTTTGTCATCATAATTAACCGACTTCCAAAAAACGAGGAGGTTATATGTTCGGCTGTGGATATTTTTTTTTTTTTTTTTTTTTTTTTTTTTTTTTTTTGTATGTTCAACGATTACTCCGCCGTTTGTGAACCGATTTTCGAAATTTTTATTTTGTTGTATTAGGTTTCACTCCAATTTGGTACCATGTTCACAAAAGTGGTGACCTGATGATGGGATCCAGGAGTAATCGAGGGAACTCCTCGAAATTTATATGGAAACATATGGTGATTTTGGTTTTATGTGAAGTGTACTAAGAATGTGCTACCAAAAAGTCAAATATTGGGTCAAGGTATACCATGGTTTCAAAGATGCTGAGAGAACTCCTGACTCTTTATAGATACACGTTTGGGAGTTTCGGCGTTGTTTTAAGAACAGAAAGCATATGCTACCATGCAATTCAAATTCATCATCATCATCATCGTCATCATCATCATTACCACGTCATGTTAAGGTCACCAATGTCTCATGGCACAAAATAGATAATAGTACAAGGCATAGGTATGGATACAATAATAATAATTATGTACATAACAACACCAATTATTATAGGCTGTTTAATATACACGGCGGTCGGCGCCGCAGAGGCAACGGCGACGCGTACGTAAACATCGTATTCAAGTTCTAACTGGAATGTCAGGGCATGCGGCATGCCGCCAGAGTAGACAGAATGATAGAGTATGCCGACTTAGAACTGATGTAATTTTTTTAAGTTTGACGTATTATGACAAAAGTCGTCGCTAGGGTCGTAACCTACAAATTTAGTTGTTTATATTTTGGCACATGCAAAGAAAACTGTCAGAATTCAATTTCAAAATCTTATTTTTAAAATTAAATTATACCAGCCAGCGCGCCAGCCTTTAACTTATCCTGGCGAAACACGAAAGAAACGACAGATATTAATACTCGTCAGTCTCATAGCAGTCGAAGTACTGGTAGTTATGTCTATTGTGATGCCGCGCTGCGAGCATTTTGCAGCACGTGTTCACTTAGATCTTTTTAAATGTATTGTTTAAATTTATCTATCTACCTGATATTTGGGCCTTGGGGTATGCCGTATGACTCATATCAGTCTTAACAAATTGTAATAAGATACGTAGAATATACGCAGTACCACCGACGACCACTTATAAATTCGCGGACTATGACGGAGGTCAACTTAAGGTGAACGCAGATTTGGCCGCACCGCACGCACCGCAGTCGCCGCATTCGGAATTCTTTATATGAAGTTATAGGCAAGCTCGCATACCTACCTACCCGCGCCGCAGTCTTCGCAACTTCATAATAATATGAAGAATTGCGAATGCGGCGACTGCGGTGCGTGCGGTGCGGCCAAATCTGCGTTCACCTTTAATAACAATTATACGAGATCAATTACCACTCAATATTATGATTTATGTTGTCAATTCAATGCTCACTGCTCACACCAAGCTCACTGTTGAGTTGTCAGACCTCAGTTGCTTACAAACTTTCAACAACACAACGAAAATCTGTTACAAGTTACAACTACCTATATAAAACTTCTACGTACAAGCGATAGCGCGACACAGGAGCGCCTCAGTGACATCTAGTGAAGACAATATGAAACTATTTTTTATACAATTTGAATTGGCACTAACAGTTTACCTACTAGGTAACTAAAAAGAGTGAAATTATTATTTTTAACAAAAAATTAAAACCGACTTCCAAGGTAAAAACAATATTAATAGCATCCTTATAATATGAACTAAAAAGTATTAAATAATTTTTCCTATCTAATATGTAGTGCCTTTTCCCGAATTCGGCTAAACTTCAACTATTTCTGTACTCAATCTTCATAATTTTGAAGTCGGTGCCAGTTCCAAAAGTTTCAAATTTTCTGTCAAAGAAATAAAGATTCAGCTATATCTGGTACCGACTTCAAAATGATGAAGATTGAGTACAGAAATAGTTGAAGTTTAGCCGAATTCGGGAAAAGGCACTACATATTAGATAGGAAAAATTATTTAATACTTTTTAGTTCATATTATAAGGATGCTATTAATATTGTTTTTACCTTGGAAGTCGGTTTTAATTTTTTGTTAATAAACACAGGGATCAGTTTTTGATTTCTTAATTCCCATCTCTTCCAATACTTTGCTAAGCTTGATATTCCATAGTCTGCTCGCCTGTCTGAGCCCATAGATGGACTTAAGCAAACAGCATACCTGGTTTCCTTTAGCATAGCCCTCTGGTTGTAACATATATATATCAGTGTCTATTTTTCCTTGCAAAAATGCAGATACAGCATCCATTTGATGGACCTGTAAATCATACTGTGCCGCCAGGGCAAACAAATAACGTAGAGAAGTATACCTGACAACTGGAGAGTAAACTTCGTGGTAGTCTATGCCTCTCTTTTGTGCATAGCCTTTAATTACAAGTCTTGCCTTGTATCGGGTGATATCTCCATGTTGATTGGTTTTAGTCTTAAAAACCCATTTGCATGGCAATGCCCTTTTCCCTGCCGGCAAGTCAACAAGCTTCCATGTATGATTTTCCACCAAAGAATTGTATTCTTCATCCATGGCTTTTCCCCATTCTCTAGCTTCCTTTGAGGTTAAAGCTTCCTCTACACTTTGTGGATCTGAAACATTCATATATAAGCATAACAATCCCGTTTCTTGTTGCACTTTCCTATTACGTGGTCTGAGGGTAATGTTGCTAAATTGTGGGTCTAGTTCTGGTAAGCTACGGGAAGGATGATAGCTATCGTCATGCTCACCGGTATCAGTTTCATACTCTCCTGAGCATTCATCTTCACTCACCGATTTTTCTAACTGAGGATCATGTGAGTGAACTTCCAACTTGGCTGACTCGTTATCCATAGGGTTTGCTGTAACAGTACATTCCTTAAGTTCATTAGTATTTTCAAAGAAAATAACATCCCTACTCTTTATGACCTGATGAGTTGTTGGATTCATAACTCGGTAGCCTTTTGTATTTTCGCAATAGCCTACAAAAATCATCTGCATAGCCTTTTTGTCCCATTTTAATCGTTTCTGCTTTGGTACATGCACCATTACCTTAGAACCAAATATTCTCAAATGACTCAGGTTTGGTTCTTTTCCTGACCATAATTTATATGGTGTAGCGTCTTCTAAAACTCTAGTAGGTGAACGATTTACTAAATATGCAGCAGTGGCTATGGCTTCTGCCCATATTGGTTTATCTAAGTTCGCATAGAACATCATGCATCTAGCCTTTTCTACCAATGTCCTATTCATGCGTTCAGCGAGGCCATTTTGCTGCGGGGTGTACGGAGTGGAGGTCTGGTGGATGATACCACATTTAGTCAAATAATTTTCAAAATTTGAATTACAGTACTCTTTGCCGTTATCGGTTCTGATGGCCTTGATCTTATCATTCAATTGTTTTTCTACTTTACTTTTAAAATCCTTAAAGACTTCTAAAACGTTGAGTTTGTCTTTCATGAAATAGATAAAGACCATTCTAGAGTAGTCATCTATAAAGGAAATAAAATATTTCATACCTCCATATGAAGTATTTTCCATTGGACCACACAAGTCGGAGTGTATAACTTCCAATGGCTTGGATGCTCTGGTACCTGAGTGCTTGAATGGCAATCTTGTTTGTTTCCCTTCGAGACAAGAATGACACTGGATATCCTCATGCAGCTCTTGTGATATTTTTACTCCCTCCGTACACTCTGGTAATCTTTTTAGTGCTGAAACATTTAGATGGGCCATCCGAAGATGCCATAAATTAATACTGTTTTCATTTACCTTTTTAGCAGCCCAACAAGCAGCTTCATCCAGTTCCGAGTATGTATTCAGAATATACAATTTATTAAATAAAGTTGCAGAGCACAATGTTTTCCCATTTTCATTTTCAATATTACAGCCATATGCATGGAAAGTCACCTTGTATCCAGCTTTTGTGATAGTGCTAACAGACATCAAATTTGCTGCTAAACCAGGAACATAAAGAACATTTTTTAGTTGAATCTTATTATGTTGTGAAACATTAATACTGATGTCTCCAACACACTCCACTGACAATGGCTCTCGGTTTGCCACTGTAACTGTCTTGACTATTGGCTTTCGTACATTGCACAACCATTCCTTGTTGCTACACATATGCATGGAAGCGCCCGAGTCGATATACCATTTCTTATTTGATTTGTTATCAAACACTGAGAAAGCAGCTATAAAACTCTCTTGTTCATTGTTATTCTTAGATTGCGTTCTCTTTGGCTTTTTGCAGAACTTTGCCAAATGTCCATATCCATTGCAGCTGAAACATCGAGGACCTTTAGTCTTAATGGGTGGCTTAGATTTGCTGTTATATGTTTTATCATTTTTGTTATTTTTAGGGTTAGAGTAAAAAGCACTGTTTGAATCCTCTATCTTAACTTCTTGTAATAACTTTGTTTTGATAAAATCCGCTCCAATTTTAGCTCCAGAATTTTCCAATCCCATTATCATTGGTCTGTACTCGTCGGGTAAACCAGCTAACATCAACGTGCCGAGCCACTCGTCATTAACTTCAAATCCTATATTTCTAAGTTTGTGTGCTGCATTCATTATTTTACTCACATACTCTTCAATTCCATTACTAGATTCAAGTGAAGTATTTATCAATTCTTTCAACAAGCTAACTCTTCTTGTCAACCCGTTATCATCGAAGGCTTTATGCAAATTTCTCCAAACCTCTTTGGCTGTCTTACACTCCTGAACATGGACGTAGTTTTGAGTGTTGATAAGCAGGATTATTTTGGATCTGGCCTGTATATCTTTGGCTGGGTCGACTGTAGTGCCCTCGCTAGGTTCAATGCAACTCCATAAGCCCTCATGCTCCAGATATGTTTTTACACAGAATTTCCAAGTTGTGAAATTGTCTCGGCCGTTCAACTTTTCGAGATTAAACATATTTGAGCTCGACATTTGGGTCCCTTGCAATACAGCGTATAATACGTGCAAGTTTTCTTCAACAATCTAACCTCAATGCGCCACGGCTCACCACGCGCCACGCGGTAGGTAAAACTTCCGGAATCACGTACTTTTCCACGGATATTTTATTTTCGGCGAACCACGCTCTGCTACCATGTAGGAATTTGTAAATAAAATATTTGGAACGTGATTATTAGTTTTAATTATAAGCACATGAGGTTTTTACAATTGTACAGAAGCGCAAGAGCGGCAAAAGACAAGAGAGAGTGACATTGACTTTTACAAAGTGACATCTAGCTGACAGATGACAGCTGTCAGAAATACAGAACTAGGGTTGCGTTCCATTTCCAATAATATAATATATCACCCAGAGCGTACACACTTTCGCACTATTAATAATAATAATAATAATATCTATGGACGCTTCACACCACGTCAGTCTGGCCCCGTGCTAAGTACCTGAAGGACTTGTGTTACAGGTACCAGACAACGGAAATATATTTAATAATTGTATACTATACATATATTTAAGATTTTTATTATACGATACACATATTTAATACACATCCATGACCCAGGAACTTCATAGACTTTTTTGTTCCGTCGGCGGGACTCGAACCCGCGACCTCCGGCCTGAGCTACCGACGCGCTCACCACTGCGCCACGGAGGTCGTCAATTATTAAACTACTTCATCTATTAAAATTATTGTTGATTATTAATTTTATTAGTGCGAATAACGCCCCTGTGGTCCAGTGGTATAGAGCGTCGCTCTTGACTTGGATGTCGTGCATTCGATTCCCGTGTTGGAAACATATTATTTCCAAGTTTGGTTAGGACAATGCAGGTCACCTGATTGTCTGACAAGTAAGATGATCCATGCGTCGGATGGGCATGTAAAAAGTCGGTCCTGTGCCTGTCGTGTCGGTCTTCCGTCCCACTAGGTTATGAGAGTAAAAGGAATAGAGAGTGCTCTTGTGTACTGCGCACATACCTGGGCACTATAAAATTACTCCTGCGTACCTGGCCTGGTTTTCAATGAAAACCGACCACCGTCACCGAAACCGGTGTGGGGAGTATTATTTGTTATTATTATTAATAATAATATTGATTATGTATGCCAATAAGAATTGACATCGTCTTAGTAGGAATCTTAAGATATTAAATTCTTAAGATTCTATTAATTTTCACCTGCTCCCAAAACCCTTACTGTAATGAAAAGATTCCCAAACTCGATTTAAAGTTTTTTAAAATCTTCTTGTTATTTTAAATAAATACCAGTAATAGCTTCGATTTAAAACTTTTGCAAAATTAGAGCTTCTCAAATAATTTTAACAAGTTCAATTTACGAAGTATTAAATCTTTACCTCGAGTTGTGTGGACTTAAACTTTATGACAAAGCAATACTTTGCATTGTAAATTGTAAATAAGAATTTATACCGACTTAATTTTTTTAATTTAAAATTCAATAATAATTCCATTAATAACTAGCAGTAGCTCCGCTTGCATGAAATTAGGTTACTTTGACTTTTGCTCCTTTGAATTATGCACATTTTTAAATTTACATCAGCATTTTTAGGTGCTTTCCCCAGATTCAAAGAATGTCCATGCCATATTTCTTTGAAATCTGCAAGCAGAGGTAACAGATAGGCACACTTTAACACTAATAATATTAGTATGGTTCCATAGGTTGTAACTTGTAAGACATTATTACGTATTATAATACGCTACCGTGAGAACAGCAAGCAGAGGTGAAGGTTGGTGTAAAGGTCCCCCACCTCCCTACAAACACCGAGTCATACATTAAACTTGGTTCTATATGTTGCGATAAGCTATTATTAATGTACCATCGAGGAAATTGATTCCTAGGCAGTTGACGGACCTACGTCATTTGGTCGGCTTATGTCAATTCAATGTTAGCGTTTGACTTAACGCGACCAAATTACTTAGGTCCACCATCTGCCTAGAAATCAACTTCTCTGATAGTAGGTACAAATTGTTACTATCGAGCCTACAATAATGTTTTACTATTAATAAATTTGCCAGCAGAACAAACATTACTTTTAAGAGTAAGGGTTTCAGACCAATCGCGACGCGTAGATATGCATTTCGAAATAAAATATTTTGTATGGATTTGACAGATTTGCAAGACGTCTAAGGGCTGGTTTACACGTATTATGTAGATAAGTAGTAACTAGATTTGAACTTAATTTGAAGTGCCTAGGCCTGCCCGAAATGTGTCAAGTGACAAGCCCCGCCTGCCAACTTAACAAAAAATAGTCAAAATTCTAATTTCCATGTTAGTACTTAACTGTGTGTTTACATGCAATAAATAACTTAAAATTTAGTTAACTACTTATCAAAAACCAGCCATTACGCAATTGAATTCTGTCAATTCAGTACAAATTTAGAAATGCATCTAGCCGGTACGCGTCACGTTTCGGTCTGAATTGACCCTAAGTGGTAGCGTGTATTTGGGAACTACTGAGTCACAGTGACTGTTATTATAGTAAATGTACCCAAAATGATTTGTGTGAAAATATTATTTACACTGCCCTGGATACTGTATCGTGAATTCGTCATTAATCGCGTTACGATCAATAAAATTATTGTATTACCATTCGCTCTATTTTTGCATGAAAACCATCCGTCGTCATTTCTCACAAACTGGTATATTTTATAAGTTGCGCTAAACTAGCTTACATTGTAAAAAATGTAACGTTAGCTTTGGCCCTTAAAAAGTTAAAATTTCCACTCCGACGCCTATTTCACGCTTAAAGAAATACTGGAGTGGATCCTGTTAAAAATTATTGCTGGAGTTCAGTTTTAGACCTGCAAGTGTTAGGTAGTAGCAAAAGGGGTTTCGTATATTTCCCAAAATTTATAACATAAATCGCAATGTATAACACATTGCGATTTTGTGCCATAAATTTTGGAAAGGAAATTACCTAATCCATACTATTTTTATGAATGCAAAATTGATTCCATCCGTTTGTTACCTCTTGACTTCAGCTTTTAAGCTGCTCGAACACGTTTAAAGAAAATAATAGGTATGTATAGATTTGCGCCCCAAGAACCCTCTTTTGGCAGTTGAAATTAGCAAGTGAAGATAATATTTCAACTTCATGTCAGGGTAAATCCAAGGGTTTGGGATTTTTACCCACTATAACTCTGCAGCACCTTTATTCAACACAACAGAGAGGCTATAAAACTAACGGCCCCACTCAGAGGCATTTAAAGAATTTTATGAAGATTTTGACATAAGCTCCATGTCACATTGTGCGCCAAAATCTTCGTAAATTAAGGTTAAGTAATCGTTTAATTCTCTAAGTACGGATGTTAGCGTGTTTTGTTATTATGCTCTTGATCTAGTCTAGACGATGATAGGTCAATCAAAGACTCAGGGTGGTGAAAGCAGCACCCTAAAGATAAATTCTTTTATTTATTTGTACAGATCTCTAAAGATGTAAATAAAGTTTACTCTGAGTCGATGAGAGGCCTAGCGCTTATGGCAAGAGGCGGTAAGAGGCGATGTTTTATTTATGAGTTTACAGAGGACCAAGTAACATTAAACTTTCATAGCTTTATCAACTTTATATTTCTTTGTTAGAAAAGATTCTAAAGTTCAAAGGTCCTTACTTTTGATGCGAAAAATTTGTAAGCTGCTACTAAGTTTTATAATTCGGTGATATTGGAATGTTATAACGCATATACCTTGTCACTTTAGCCTCTGAAACTACATAATAATATAATAAATTAATAATATTATTAAACAATTAAAACATTCTAGGAAAAAATACGATTTTTTGTGTCGTATTGTAATATTATCACGATAAAAATTAAATAAAAAAATAAATCAAGTAATTTAGGTAAAAAATAGCACGTTGCGCTCCAAAACAGATGTTAAGGACGTCGGCATGAAAGCTGCAAAAGCCGCAAGCATCCTGACCGTTGGGCAAAGGTCACCAAAGAGTGGGTACCAGTGGACGGACGACGCCGCCGTGGACGGCCTCCAAAAAGATGGCAAGATGAACTGGATGCCTACAAGCCAGGCTGGTCTGCGGTGGCGTTGGAGCGAGACAGATGGAAGACCTTGGGGGAGCAGTGGGATAGTATACCTAAAATAAAAAAAATTAGGTAGTCCCACTTTCGCATTGTTCAGAATTATTTTTCAATACACACAAGTAGGTATTAATACTAATTATACCTACGTAATTTAAGGAAAACTAGTTTTAAAAACATTTTTACCTAATTTCATTTCAAAAGTCAGTAGTAATTTTGAAATCGAACTTAGTAGTTACCTTTAAATACTTTCACTTCTTAATGTACTCATAACAAGAAGTACCAATTAAAGTTCAAACGAAGTTTTTCACGGTCGGCAAATAAGTGCAAAAGTATGTACATTGTACGTACTTCGCTAAGTGCGTGTACCTATTTAAACCTTATTGTCATAGTCATAAGGTTAAAATGTGGTAAGTACTTTATCAGGTATATTGTGCTCCCTGACCCCGTTACGTATTCGGCATAATCTAAAGGTCACGAAATCGCCTTTTGACAAAAAATAAAATGCTTTTACAGAGGCAAATTCGAGGTCCGTAAGAGGTTTCCGTCATCTATATTTAATACAGGTTCAGTTACTTTAAACCAACGTTGTCCCATAAAGCTTACAATAGCTAGAGAACTAAAATACATGATGTCAATGTCGTTGATAAAACAAAATGAAATCTAATACTTTACTAAACACATTTTAATTTTATACATAGCAAAATTAAAGCCAAAATATTAGATTTTATAAAAAACTAGTACACTTTAGATAGTTGAAAATTTAACGCCTTAAAGATTATAGTGGTTAGTAATTATAATAATAATTATATTTCTTCGCTTCATTCTTCGATATATAATTAATAAATAATTATTAATAATTAATAATAACCAGTAGTACCTCTGTATCTGCTAGGCAATCGCGTTTTTTCAAAGACGTATGTGGGTAGTTGAAAAACTACCCGCACGGTCGATCACTGGACGTTCCGGCATGTCCCACTCTTTGTTAACGCGAGGCAACGCGAGCACGAATACTTAGTAACCATGCCAAAGCGCTGCATTTGGTTATAATTATTATTAAAATGATTGAGTCAGTGGTGGAAGTAACTAAAGTCAGTGTTATTTTATCGTGTAATAAGAAAATACATGTAAGTACTATTAAATACTTAAATAAACGGCAGGCACTACCGAGGCCTAGACGAGTCAAGTATATTCAATACTAACCGGCTTGTACTGCGACCGCGAGTCAATAAACGTACAATGTGTTTGGACTGCGAGTCTTTATACACGATCTATAATATTATGTATGCTTTATCTGTTCTATAAATAGAATTATAAAACTATATGATTGCCGGATTGGGGGAAACAACTGCAGGTGATTACTGCAATTATTTTAACTAACCGGCACGTACTGTGACTGTGAGTCAATAAGTACAGTGTGTTTGGACCGTGAGTCCTTTTACAAAATCCAAAATTCTACAATATGCATCGGAATTGATTGCGGATCTCTGACGATGTTTTACCTATTCTATAAATAGAACTATATGTTTGTCCTATTGGGGGAAAAAACTGCAAGTTAATTACTGCAAGTTTAATTATATATTAAGTTATTTTATAAACCGCCATAATGTGTGGATTGACTACGGGTATCTAAGCACAATTAATATGCATCGGAATTGACTGCGAGTCTCTGACGATGCTTTATCTGTTCTATAAATAAAACGATACGTTGGCCGGTTTGGGGGTTAACAGCGAGTTATTTTATAAACCGCTATAATGTGTGGATTGACTGCGAGTCTCTAAACACAATCCTTATGCATCGGAATTGACCGCGGGTCTCTAACGATGTTTTATCTAAATAAAAATACAGTACAATACTATGTTGGCTGGTTTGAGGGAATTAACTGCGAGTTAATTACAATTTAAAATATATTGATATTTTTCAAATCAACATTATGTATGGATTGACTACGAGTCTCCGATAATGCTTAAAAATAAAAAAATTGCAACTACCGCGCGTTTTACCCGCGCTCTTTGTTCTATAAATATAACTACATAATTATTATTATGATATTAATATCTTTGCCGTTGTATATGTGGTGTTTGTATAGAACTTTTTATATTTTACCTTTTTAATAAGTATTGTTTCTGGTCTATTGACATAAAATTGTCAGATGCCATTCTGTAAGTAAATATCTTTCCTTCAGCATGTACTAAGTTGTTTAATTGCTAAAAATACGCAGATATCTTAGTATAGAGAATAGCTATTTCGAGCTAATAACTAGATAGACTGCGAGTCTCATCAGTTAACAACCAATGCGCGTCTCGCGCGATCCTTTTGTTCTAAATATAGAACTACGATTATGATTTACTATGTCTGCCGGTATATAATTATTATTATTAAATAAATCTTGCACCAATTTTGAGACCCGGGATACACCGCGAGTGTACATAACGAAACTTACTTATTATCTACGTAAAGTTATAGTTACTGCCCTCAATTTTCGATTATAACGAGCTACCCCAATATTTATATTTTTAGGTCACTAAGACCAAATAATCGGGAAAATATCACTAAAAGTGACCAATATAGATACGGGACGGTCAGGTTACGAATGAACCCGAAGCCTTCCCGAGTACCGGCACTGATAGAACCGGACCAGATCCGGATAGATCCAGGGGTCCTACTGACGTTAAGTGCACCCTCGTTGGATTCGCCAGATTATTGTTTTAAATGATCCCAAAAACGATAAAGTTAAGCTACTGCTTATAAAACATTCCTTATAATAAGTGTTGCAGATCGATTCCATTTCGATCGATTATAATCATTATAGATCTCACCTAACAAAGTCTCGACATGATCAGACTTATCAACAGTATCTGATAATAATATATTATCAGAAAAGACAACTTCGTAACGGAAACCTATAACACTCAGACTCGATAAGTATTGTCTCAATATCAGACCGAGATTATTATTGTTTCGTTGGATAATTCCAGTTCTCAGAGACAAATTAGTACATCCCATCAATCGGGTACCTTTTGGGCTCTGGCAAACCCTTCCCGCTACCCATCAAAAAGGGGGGGGGGGGCAGAACTGGTTACCGTCGGCTGGCGCCGCTAGTACTGTACCGCTACAATCAACCTCTTTCTAGTTCAAAGAGCGTTGAGGCGACTAAACGCTCAACACCGCAGCCGTAGTGCTGGCAGTTAATTTTATATATATTTTATAGATGTTACTATTATAATTATTGTGGGCTTTACACAGCTACAAAATATTATACAGTCAACGTGAAAGTCTGTTTTCACTTGTAAATCGTTAATTTTAAATTACGTTATTTTTTTAACCTAAAAATGTTTGTTGCGGCCCGCGACACCAAGACCAAAAATGTTTGCGGCCCGCATGAAAAATAAAAAAATTAGGGAACTTCGTTCCAAAAACAAAAACAGGTTGGGGACCACTGGCTTAATTTAATATACATCATGACATCAATAAACTATTAGAATTTAAAACTATATCTTCGTGTACCCTTATCGAAGGTTACCTTATTTCAAAGATATTTTTTTTTTTTTTTACAATTATTGAATTATTTTAAATTTGAAACCACTTCGTAAGTTTATTTCAAAATTACATGTTAATTTGGAAAATTAACTTTTAAGGCTTTCAAGCCAATACCCAAAAGTGGATATCTAGCAAAAATAGATTTAAGAGCCTACTTCTTGTTTTCTATTAACTCACTAGTCGATCGAAAGATTTTAATTAACGGATTAAGAGCCGTAGGTCATACAAACTATCAGATGCGCTTACATTTCATATTTTTTTCTCACAAAAAATATAAAGAATGAAACTAGACCAGGCGTAGGCTTTATCTAGACTAGACTTACCACGCTTTAACAATATCAGTATTCTTCAGCCTCAGGCGCCCTCTTTTTGCTAACGTTTTATTGTTAATAGTGCCATGGATGTATTAAACCCACAAAAATATGTAAATATTTAAGTCTTGACGTTTATAATGTATATTATTATAACAACAGTAGCTGTCCCGGCAAACGTTGTTTTGCCATATAAAGTATTTCGCCCATAATATTATTATATTATTGAAGTGACTATACCTACTAAAGAGTATGTCACCATGGCAAAGTTCATGATTGCTATCCCGTCGCACAAACAATAGTCGCCGTCAGTCTCGAGTTGTAACAATTTACCATTATTTATTCAACAAATGAATACACTTATTAATATAAAGATAAAAGAGTAGATGTTGCCTGATTCTCAACCCTAGTTTGCTAAGATTCACGAAAGTCGGTCGAGCCGTTTCAGAGGAGTTCAACCATGCACACCGTGACATGAGAATTTTATATATTAGATATAGTATATAATAATATATGCCTATTAAAAACAAAATAATATAGAACAGTTAAATCAATTGATAGATATTATGACACCTTCATATCCTGATTCCTGACCCCCGGCGCGGAATGCAACTAGTTTTAAGCGATTAAAATATTTAATACTAAATAAAATATGCAATGATAAATACGATAACAGAATCACACTTATTCTTGAATAATAATTGTTAAAATATTCAGCCTGGTGGACCGAGAACACAATAGTCTCGACTTTTAATCGTATTAATATGCAATAATCACACTATCGACGACCACAGAGCTGGACCCAGTTAAAGCAGTAGACTCCTTAAAATTTATTCTAAAATACTTTACTTCGACTTAGATTTTAGATAAATATTCTGTTTAATCTTAATAACTAAATAGACTTATTATAGAGACCTTCGTCCGCTCCATCGGAACCTTAGCCAAACAATTTGACTGGCTGGCATTTGAATGGCTGTAATACGAATCACGATATTATCTTCTACAGCCATCACTGTGCACTGTCATTGTTTATGAACAATGTTGACTTTATTGGTTGGTGACATTGGCTCAGATGAATGTGTGAAGACTGAAGCGTATTTCGAAAGAAGCTTTCCGGTAAAAATACCTGTATAATAAATACATACCTGAGTAGTATAGTACCCGGGATCCACTTATAAATTATTTGTTTTTTCTTGCACTCTGTACCAACTGAATACTGGTCATTGACTTAAAACTTTCTGCCTAATAAAACTCGGCAAAATAAAAAAATTGCGGTTTTAAATAGCGGTATCGAAATTTATATTACAAAGACATCAACTCCCGGGCGTGATTGGATCGGTGATGTTATTAATTTATGTAATTCTTTTTTATTAAAAAAGAAGTTTCAAGTTATATTTAAGTTATTACGCTGTGCGATGGTTATTCAAGATTATATTAAATAGGATAAAGCAGGTGCTGTGCGAGATCGGCGCAGCGTCGACACGAGCATCGACACGAGCGTCGACACGAGCGTAGACACGGGGACTGAAACTGGACACGTTTAATGACGATTAGTAAGACGACAGTCGAAAGGCAGGACTAGCGACTCCAATACTTTCGATATTTTCCTTAGCCATAATTTTATCGACGAACAAAGTTTCGCTGAATCAGTTATAATATTATGTATAATCACCATGATCCCAGTATGTTATCATTTAAATCACAAACCATAGAGGTCTCTTACGTTTCGTTTCTGACTATTATTATTATTTATTGTTAAATTCTTTCTCCAATATAATAATGATTACTATTCATAATGAATATGGTATTTCGTAAAAAAAATCTTTCTTTCGTTACTCTGAAAATCTACTGGTTAATAATTATATATCGAAGAATGAAGCGAAGAAATATAATAAATGATCAAACGAACTTACCAAGTGAAGTTCGATCATTATTATATGAGTCGCTTCATTTAAAGATATAATCTCCCTCCCACCCAGTCTGCACGAAACTATGTTTGCTGCAGTACCCAAAGAGGGAAAGAAAGATTTTTTGCATTACTTCTCTCTAAACATAATGAGACATGCCGGAACGTCTAGTGATCGACCGTGCGGGTAGTTTTTCAACTACCCACATAAGTCTTTGAAAAAACGCGATTGCCTAGCAGATACAGAGGTACTACTGGTTAATAATTATAATATAGTGATTTTTATTACAGTTTTATTTTTATTAATGCTTGATACAAAATAAATTATCTTCACTTGTTTTAACTATCATAACAAAATCAAACCATCATGTAACGAAAAGTTCCGGAAAACTTGTTATGCTCCTGATATTTTGTTACACCTAGGAGTTCTTATAATTTTACTTTAGTACATTCGCCAGTATTTCCTTGTAGCAGTCATACCTATTTAAAAAAAATGCTGTCCGGAAACGTTAAATATCCGTACTAATGTTATAAATGCGAAAGTGTGTTTGCGTCTGTTTGTTACCTCTTCACACCCAAATCGTTGAACCGATTTTGCTGAAATTTGGCATGGAGATGCCAAATTTCAGCAAAAATTTACTTTGAGTCCCGGGAAAGGACATAGTCATACTTTTTGTCCCGGAAAAATGTACGGTTCCCGCGCGATAAACGAGTTTTGGTGCAACGGAGTTGCGGGCGTCATCAAGTTAATAATATTATGGATAACTAGATTATTCTTTCTACAATAAGTAGCTGTAGTATAGTAACACCATAATGAATGCAAGAAACTCAAGGTGTCAAAATCGCGATATAGTACAAGTTCCAAGCGCGTATTATTGACACCTTCTCGACTAACTTGTACTGCTAAATTCATTCATGTTACAAAACTTTCATGGTCGAAGTTGACAATCATTTTTAGGGTTCCGTAGTCAACAAGGAACCCTTATAGTTTCGGTCTGTCCGTCCGTCTGTCCGTCTGTCTGTCTGTCTGTCCGCGGTTTTACTCAGAGACTATAGGACCTACAAAGCTGTAATTTGGTATCAATACACATATTAATTATGGCAACAAAATGGTACATGAAATCGTAAAAAAATATTTTTTTATGGTACCTCCCCTACACATCAAGCGGGGATGAATATTTTTTTTCGCGCCCACCCCATCGTATGGGGTGTCGTTGAATAGGTTTTTTTTAAAATATTGCGAGTATTCTCAGATCATTTTCCGATTTAGGGACCAGTTTGTGAAATATTAAGTTTTAAAGTGGAAAAAATCGTTAGAGTACAGTGTCCCCCCCTTCTACTAGCTAAACGGTTGGTTCTGGAAATGTGAAAAAATTCACGGGAGTAGAAAATATGCTGAATTTAAAAGGAAAACTATCACGGCTAAGAAGACTTCATAAGTTATTGAGTAATAGTCGATCAACTAAAAAAAAAATTATTCGGCGAAGTATAAGGGAACTTTTCGTTCAAATTCCTTTGAAAGTAATTGAGATGATGTTGTTAGTGATGTAAAACACGCTATAAATGTACGTTCATTGATCATAAACAAATTGCCAAAAACTAGCGGTACTACGGAACCCTATATCGCGCGTGGCCCGACACGCACTTGGCCGGTTTTTATTTTCCTTAACTATAAACAATTTTGTATAAATCATAATTTCATTACGCCTAGTCCGCAATCGTAGAATGTTATTACTTATTACACTTGAATTTCATAACCATTTAACATACTCGGGTCTTAAATTATAAATAATAAGGTATGTAAAAACTAAACCATAATTTACCTTATAAGTTAATATTGTGACCTGAAAATGTCTTGAAATAATCATAATATGCTCAAGGCAGAATTTACTCAATTAAGTAATTTTCAAATGGCGAGTACCTAGTGGGATATTTCATCTAATTATGAAAACACTAAATATATAGTTACTTTCCGCAATTTTTCAATATCGCGGAAATTGTGTATTTTCCTGGACAAAAACTTCCCTATATCCTTTCCCGGGTCTTAATCACAATCGATTCAACGGCATTCTACCAAACAGAAAAAAAATGTACTCGAAAAAGTGACATTTTCCCCAGACCTACCCAATTTCATCATAATCGGTTCAGCGGTTTGGGCGTGAATAGGTAACAGACCGACAAACACACTTTCACATTTATAATATTAGTATGGATGGATGCTTCATACTGTGCTAACATACAAAAAAAAAACCACAGCCGAACATATAACCTCCTCGTTTTTTGGAAGTCGGAAAATAGCAAAGGCTTATCAGAATTTTAATGAGAATTCTCTTGCAAAATGAATAGTTTACCAAGTTTTGCTTTTTATTTTGTAAGGATTATTATTTTAAGCTTCGATGTATTAAACCAATTAACAATTTAATTTTAAACTAAAACAATATAACTTCTACTTTATTTATGACGAAGTTAGGCATAATTCACAAATAAAAATATTATGATCATTTTTTGAAAATTGACTGTCGGAACTAAAAACCAACTCAAAATTTACATACTTTTAAATGTTAATTGAACTTAATTGTTATAAATTACATTTTTGTAATTATTTGCAATTGATTACTTCTATCTATAAAATATGTAAGTTAATTATTATTAGTATGCTAATACACATACATAGAAAACTATACTGATATAATTGAAAAATCTAGATCTCTGAATTAGGTTCGGTAAGGGCGAGGCTGCACGACTGACCTGTCCGCTGTCCGGGATTGCAAAACTAAACATATGGGTAAAGCTGTGGACACACTAAACTTTCATATATATTATCTTTTTATTTGTTTTTTTAATATTTTTATCGAATTAAGACTAATCATAACGAAAAATACCTAACATCCCCCACTCCGACCGGCACAGCGGCAGCGGTGCGGCGTTGCCATACATGGTGCTTGTGTGCGTACGACTAGACGTATGCGAATAGACGTATGCGAATAATAATTCCATAAGTTGATAAAAAATGCTATGCAATAGCTTTACCGCGGCAGCCCCCAAGTTCCACATGTATTTATTTTTTATTTTTGTAAACAGCTAACTACATTGACTGTTCGTTCAATTAAATGGCCAGTCAATATTTTTAAGAACGTACGTGACAATATCGTACGCACTTCCGTTTGGAAGCCGGCCATATTTGTATAGTCCGTCAATCCGTCAATGCCAACCACGGCTGCAATGCGTTTCAATGTTACAATATTGGATATTATGTTGGTAAGTAATATTTTCCCAGAAATCCTGCATCGGAAATTCTACTAACCAGTTATTGTAATAGAATAAAATAAAAATTTACCTACCAATAAAATAATTTACGATGTAGTATGTACTTCCTTTCAAAGTTTGCAGTTTCCTTTCTCAATGTTGCAAAATGGTTCGAAAAATAATTTGTGCATCTAAAAACCTTGACAATAATTTTGATTGTTTATGATAAGACCTTGCAAGTTGCATTACATGACGCATGTTGAGAGTCAGACTATTTCTCAATAGAAATGATTATCGGACTTAGATATCAAACTTCATTTTTCTAGGTATGCTAGACTCATAATATTATCAGTATTAGTCTATCTTTTAATAGTTAATCGAGTCTAAATCCTTTTAGGCTTGCAGTTTTCTAACAAAGGAGGTATTTTTATTAATGGAATTTTCATATTTAATAAGTTTATTTTTCTTTGAAAAAAGAAAGTAAGCTGTAGATCAATTTTGTTTAAATAAATACACCTTCGCCATTAACTATTATATCTCTATCATTTTCTTTAATGTTAGTTTTACATGTACACGGGGCTTTATCTTTTGACAAAGCTTACACGTTTGCCCAACCATCTGGACGCAGGTTTATGTGCACGATTGCCTATTACTTTACTTTTCGACATGATTCATACGTTACCTACCTTTTAGGGCCGTATCGCAATAGCGAAAACTCTTTAACTATTCTATTAGTTGTTGAAATATTTGTTATTTGTTTGAGGATAGTAAAAATGAAAATAATGTTCAAATCGCTTTAAGTTTTCCGATAATGCTGATTTTATTCATGGCCTTTCAATATTTGATATAATAATAATTCAACTAATGTACTTTTTCCTTTTACTTTACCCTATTAATAACCTAACATAATATGAGTTAGAACTTTAAAACCAAGAATATTTAAATAAAAATGAACCTGCCAACGCAAAATCACCTAAACGAACACCATTCTGTTTGATATAATAATTATCTGAGACTCCACTAAGCGTTTGTAAATCTCAGGAAATTAGCAATTAATTGTGCCAACTCAGTTGTTGAAAATTGGCGCTTAGAATCCCTCGAAGGGTTTTTACGGACACCCGCACACAATTAACTACGATAGTGATGCTACTAAGGAGAATTTTATTCAGAGACATCGTCATCATTATCATTGTCTGCGTCATTAACATCATCATTATGATCTTCCGTGTCATCTTTGTTATCACTATCATATTTGCAATCTGCATCATCGTCATCGCTTTCATCGTCTGTTTCAACATAATCATCTTCATAATCATTGTTTTCCGAATAAGACTTTAAGTGGTAATGACTTTTACCATCGATCTCAGATCTCATCCAGTAAGTGACATATTAGTTAAATACTAGCTTCAAAATATAAAGAACCTCCTCGTACCTACATGGGGACGACCGAAACCCAGTGCCGTAAATAGGGCGGTGCCACCGGTGCCCATACACAGGGCGCAGACTCTGGGGGGCGCAAGCATGGCCAGACCAACGGAGGTCTCTGGCCCTGGAAGCATTGCTCTAGGTACCTATAATGTTATCTAAAAAAACAAGGGCACAGTTATAGAAGCTCGCACAGTGCGCAAAAAAGGCTATTTACGGCACTGCCGAAACCCATATACACGTATATGGGGCCCTAAGAACATAAAGGCTGGGCCCACTTCACGTTGATCCATTATTACACAATGATTGCGAAGCAGTTTATTCGTAAATAGCACGCAAATATTTTGACGTCAAATATGGACAATCATAGACGAATATGAACAATTTCATAGTCGCCATGGTCCATTAGTTAAACAAGGAGTTTAGGTTAGCTTAGCAACGAAGTCTTGTCTCAAAGTAAGGAATAGACATCGTCTAGATATCGACGCAATATTCCCAATCTCAACCAAATCCTAGTCTGCTCTAATCACTTGGTATATTAATCATCGAATGGTATTCCAGCTTCTATTTAGGTATAGGGGCAGTTATATCCTTAACCTGCAACTCCGTTGCGTCAAAATTCGTTTATCGCGGGAACCGTGCATTATTTCGGGATAAAACGTATTCGATGTCCTTTCCCGGCACTCAAAGTATCTCCGTACCAAACAGCGGCTTAGGCGTGAAGAGGTAACAGACAGACACACTTTCGCATTTATAATACTAGTATGAATGGTGTGCTGGAATCTGACGGTCAGTTTTTTAAATATTCTGAAAAATTGTTACATCCATTAGACACTTAGTTTTATCCTAGTTGTCTATAGCTTGTGCCGAAATATACGTATATTGATTTTTACTATTTTTTTGTAATTTTTATAACGATAAGGATGGAGCAAGACACAAAATTTTACGTTATTTATGAAAATTTGTTGGACGTTGCACAAATTTTGATCGAATTTAAATAATGTTTATTATCGAATTTAAATACATGATACGTTACATAAATTTTGATCGAATTTAAAGGTACTTATATAAAAATTTTAAAAATTACAATATCTTAATTTTATGGAATCTTTCCCAAAAATTGTCATAAGCAGAAGACTGAAAGCTCAAAAAAATTAAAAACTAAAAGTTTTTTAATGTTTTCCCTAGGCATATTTTATATAGTAATTTTAGTTTTTATTATTCGTAGGTAATTTATCATTTATTTGAATCATACCTGTTATAAAAACCCATATTCTATGCTAGCTAATTGCACATAATTATGTTAGCGCTAGCACAATGTCAATGACTGGGGTTGGACGCTATATAAACGAAGGTTTGTGCTTAAATGTATCAGTTAGTTCTAACGGATTCAGTAAAATGGCAGCTAAGGTACGGTTTTATTCCTATATCAGTCTATACTTTACAGTCACGAGAGTAGTGCAGTCAACTAAATAGACTAAAACCAACTAGGTAATCCCTAAAAAGCAAAAAAAAAAATTAGCGCTATTTTTTTTAATCAGTGTTTTTCTGAAATCACGTGGTTCGTATGTTATGTTTGTGTAATTAAATGCCTTCAAGTGGTTTAGAACTCGGATATCGGTTTTCGACTCGGTGATCCTCGGTTTGATTCCTGCGTTGGAAAAAATGTATAATTTCTATAAACAAGAAAGATTTGTTCCTATATTATATCATTATATGAACTACGAATCCACTTGGGCAATATGACACCTGTAGCTTGGGTTCGATTTTTTTAAATAAATAAACTAAATAAAATCGGCCTTCAGCACTGAAATTACTGGAAACACTATTACCACATTTCAAATCCATGGTGGAACCAGGCTAAATAATCTTAAAATAAAAAGAGCTCCAGTAAAAAATGGAAGCAGTCTACATTAAATTCGTAAAGCATAAATTTCCCATTATTTTAATGCTTTCATTTTTGAAGCTTTAACTATAAATACGGCAAAAAAAAATTACTACAATTACATTTCCTAAATTCCTACTTGTATTTTATATAATAATTTCATAAGGTATTATAACTCTTTGCTTATATTTTAATACAGACTTGGTAACGTCGGAACTGAGCAAAATTTATATTATCGCGGGGTAAACGTACATAAGTAACATTTTCCGCAACCAAACTATCCTATGTCCTCTCCCATCTCGCAAAGTATCTCTACGCCCGTCGCTCATACTTCAGTCGTAAGCTAGAAGAGGCAACAGCCCCCCTTAGACAAAGTATCTTTCGTTAAAAACGATGACGAAATTCGTTATCAAAATGTATGCGGTTTGACATATTAAGGGCTGGTTTACACGTATTAAGTCGATAAGTAGTAACTAAATTCTAATTGTCATCTAGTTTAGAACTTACTAAATTTTAACTTGCTACTTGCTACTAAATTTTGTGTTTACATGCAATTAACAACTTAAAATTAAGTGAAAATTTAGTTAACTACTTATCTACTTAATACGTGTAAACCAGCCATAAGTCATCGCTAAATGACATTTCGCTTGCGAAGACTGATGTCAAATCCCATACATTTTGATAACGAATTTCGTCATCGTTTTTAACGAAAGGGACTTTGTCTTCGGCCTTAGATAGACTTTCGCATTTATAATATTAATAAAAATTAACTTTTTTGCAGTTGATAGTTCTGTTTTGCGCTCTCGCGACGGCCCGTGCTGGTGGGATTTATGGGTCCTACGCGGCCGCTCCCGTAGCGTACGCCCCTGCGCCCATCGCTACATACGCCGCTGCTCCCGTCATCAAGAGCTACGCCGCCCCCGTGATCAAGAGCTACGCCGCTCCTGCATACGCCCCATCAGTGGCGTACTCAGCTCCAGCTGTGTCCACCATCTCGTCCTACTCAACTCACACCGCCCACGCCCCAGTGGTTAAAGCCATCGCCCCTGTCTCGACGTATTCTGTTGCGCCGGTAGTCAAGAGCTACGCTGCCCCAGTGTCCTACGCCCCATCTGTGTCCTACTCCGCCCCTCTGTCCTACTCGCACGCCGCTCCAGTGTCCTACGCTCCATCTGTGTCCTACTCCGCCCCTCTGTCCTACTCGCACGCCGCCCCTGTAGCCTACGCCGCCCCCGTCGCCTCTTATGCCCATGCCCCAGTGGCGTATTCGGCTCCGGCGATCTCCCACCTCGGCTACGGCAGCCTTGCGGGCCACGGATGGTAATAATCTGTATGAACCTAGATTTAATGTATATATTTATTTTTATATCGAAAATACAATACTCTAAAAAATTATGTTTGCATTTTATTTTTATAATTATTTATAATTACATTTCCAGTATCTTTAACTAAAGTGTAAACAGTTTCAGTCTTCAACTTAAGTTAAGAATGAGGACGTGTAAAATTGAGAAAGAAAATATGACAAATTTAACTCAAAATCTATCATTAGGCTTCCTATTTCTTAGTATACTTCAGCTACTGCTGGAGTATAGTAGGTAGTAGTATTATATTATTAGTAGGTAGTACCTAATACACCTTAGAATATAGCACAAATTGCATATATGGTATACGTCAGTAGTTGCTAGTAGTAAATCGTGATCAGGCTATAATCAATTACATTTATCTTGACGTTAACTATGTAATGGATCAATGACCTTTTTATTTACATACATCTCTGTAGCTGCAGCTTAGCTTAGCTTAGCGCTTAGCGGCAATGTTAAAGGATCTTAGTAGCAGTAGAAATGGAACTTCGTCTGTCTACAGAACAGTCCACGATAGTTAACAGCTGTCATTTAGGTAAAGTTAAAGGTAGGATTATACTCATTGTATACTGATGCGATGTCGCTTTTCAACTGTTTTAAATATAACGACTAAGTTAAAAACCAAATAATAGCAAAAAAGCCTCAGAGGAGTTATTAGCATTAGTTGCAGCTATATCGATACTAATAGCTGGCTATAATTGACAGTAAGAATTTTTTTGTGATTATTTGCTTTAAATGCATAAAATGATAGTTCTCTATGTGATTTACATAAGTTTTAATAAAAATAATAACAATCAATATATCCAGAAACACAAAATTTATATGTTTGGCTTTTTGTTTCTCGCGCCACTTATTCTAAAACGATCCGGATTGGCTAATGTCATGATGACGTCATAGGTGAGTAACGTCGTTTACATAACAGATGGCGGCTTATTTGAATTTTGAATTTTTATTTACATATTTCTTACGAAATGCGCATTTTAAAATGAAAAAAATATTTTCGATGAACTTCTGGAAATTAAAAATCTGTCAAATACCCTATTATATTATAAATGCGAAAGTATGACTGTCTGTTTTATCTATCTGTCTGTTACATCTTCACGCGCAAGCCGCTGGACCAATTTTGCCGAAATTTGGTATAGACATACTTCGAGTTACAGAAAAGGACATAGGATATACAGCCCTGTGTTACTCAGACCGTGACTCGTGAACTGCATTTAAGAGCTGACATAATCTTTTGACATTATATATTAAGAAAAGTATTAGAATCTTATGAAAAAAAAATCTGATCGCAGAAGTTTAAGCGTAGGCCAATAGTCAGTAAGTATTCATTCAACAATCATAAACCTTAGAAAAAGTAAAGGTATTATAAAAAACAATACATAATATAACACATCAGAGACAAAAAGAAAAGCCAATAACCTTCTGATCGTAGCTTATTATGAAGTATGAAGAACATGCTTCTGAAAAATGACATAAATCTTAGTAGACTAATCGTTGCATGAAATAATACAAAAAATAATAATAGTCAAGGCAATGATAGCATATCTTGATCTTTTCAGGGCATATTATTACTGCTACAAGACTGCTACTCCGCTTATCGCTTTGATGGTAAGATTATATCTTGCTAGATGACGCCCGTAACTCCGTTGCGCCAAAATTCGTTTATCGCGGAGGAACAGTAGATTTTTCAGGGTTAAAGAGTATCTTTGTCCTATCACGGGACTCAATGTAACTCTATATCAAATTTTAGCAAAATCGGTTCAGCGGTTTGGGCGTGAAGAGGTAACAGATAGACAGACAGACACACTTTCGTATTTATAATATTAATGTGGATGTAAAATATATTTTTTCAACCACATTTGCACAACGACAACGCTGCAAAACAGATTCCGAACACGTAAAAAGTAACGTAAAACTGACGATTACGAAGTTAATGTCAACGTCATGATGATTCGTTAGGTGTGATGTGTGAAAATTAGGTCAAGAATAATGATGACATTGATTTGAGCTAAGTCCTTTATGAAATGATACTTATTTCTATATTGTTCTGGACAGTAGAACTTTCAAGATTACAAAACCGCATTTTAGCAAAAGAAACAGAAAAATTAGTTGAGACAAACAAAGTATTTAGTAAAAAAAATAATTCCTTTACATTTTTCATTACAAAAGTATAAAAGTCAAGAGAGAAATAACTAGCTGCCCCAGAAGCACCTGAAGGAGCGATTTTGAAGCTTACGAATATATAATATAGACATAGATCAGCTGAAAATATTCGTTTAATTTAAAAGTTGATTTGCCGCACTCAAAGATTAACACTTTACAAGTTACTATTTACTGCTCTCTCATACTACATCCATTACAAATTACCGTAAAATTAATCTGCACAATATCGACTCATTTCCGGCAATTAAAATACACTCACGATAAAAATAACGAGAGATTAACAAAAAGTTGCAAAAAGATCGTTCCGTTTCCTTCGGTATTCGGAGTATCGGTTACGAAACAGCCTTGACATTGAAAAGCCGCTTGCGGCGTTCATCGCCTTTTAACCAGTTTGTTTCGGCGGTATAAAAGCTTGTGTAAGTGCTCCAAAAAAGTATTCCAACCAGAACAGTCAAACAAACAATCATGTACTCCAAGGTACAAAGAAATTTTAAATTCGAGTCAAGTGCAAAAAGGGTGCTCCAAAAATCACGATGATCATTTTTGTGTTCGATCAGCGTTGATTACTGCATAAGATTTTTGTTAAATTATAAACAGTGAAAGGATTACGCATAAAATGTTTTTCAGTTGATCTAATCTTACTCATAATTTTTGATCCCATGTGTTTGTTGTTGTTTGCAGGTCATCATCTTCCTGTGCGCCGCGGGCATCGCCTCCGCCGGCAACCTCCTGGCCGCCGCCCCCGTGGCCTACAGCGCCCCTGTGTCCTACTCATCCCAACTGACCCACGCCGCCCCCATCAGCTACGCCGCCGCCCCCTACGCCACCTACGCCCACGCTCCGGTCGTGGCCAAAGCCGTCGCCCCGGCAGTGTCCTACCAGTCCATCTCCCGCTCCTCGTCCTCTCTCGGCTACGCCGCGGCCGCCCCCGCTGTGGCGACTTACGCCGCTAGCCCCGTGTACGCCAAGACCATCGCCGCGCCCGCTGTCTCCTACTCCTCGGTCGCTCACGCCGCCCCATTGGCCTACGCCAGGAGCTACGCCGCCCCCGCTGTCGCCACCTACGCCGCTAGCCCCGTCTACGCCAAGACCATCGCCGCGCCCGCCGTGTCCTACTCTTCTGTAGCTCACTCTGCCCCTATCTCCTACGCCGCTAGCCCCGTGTACGCTCACGCGCCCGCTGTCGCTACCTATGCCGCTCACGCGCCCGCTGTCGCCACCTACGCCGCGCACGCTCCCGCTGTCGCCTACTCCGCCGCCCCAGCCGTGTCCCACGTCACGTACGCCGGTCTTGGTGCCCAATACGCCTGGTAAATAAAGGCTTTGGATTAAGTTGTACATAGATAATGTTGACTGTTGCTACTTATTTATTTTTTAACTCGAATAAAAATTGGAAATATATTTTTGGTTTCATTATTATTTATTATTGACACATCATAAAATCTCAATTTATAACACATTTCTTACCCTGAAGTTTGTTTGTTACCATTTGTATCTAGCATCGAAGAAATTGATTCATAGGCACCACCTTATGTTACTATAAAATATAGGGGTCATAAACAGGTAAATCTTCAGCTTTTATAAAATGACGAAAGTCTGGCTGTCGCTGGCTCTTGGGTTTAGTAAAATTTTACGAAGCTATAATAATAATTTAAAGATATAAGATATTATGATGAAATGCAAAACCGTAAAAACACGATCACTCTTCGTACTTTCTGCAGAGGTAACATGCAAGCTATTTCCTGTAAAATAGGTGTACAAAAATCGATAACTAACATATCTATCTCTATAAATTTTAACATTTTTTTTTTAATCTATCTCTGGCCCTTTTTCCCTATTTGATACTTTTGGCCTATTTATGTACTTACTCTTATTATTAGTATCCGAAGATTAATCTTCATTGTGAGAATTTCAACAGATACAGCGTATATCTAAGCTTAGTATATCGGATCGTAGTTCTATAGTTTAGGCCGGCCTTTAGTACATAATATACTCTATCGTGTTTCATCCTTCTCTGTAGCTTTTGCATATAAGATAGGTATGATTGTGTTACCCATATTATGTTCCCCGTGTTCCATTAATTTCCGTTTAATTTGAACTTTTTTTATTGACCTATAAGGCTTCCTTCTCAAAATCAGGCAGCGGGGCGGGAGCAGCACGTTCCAATGTATTTATATGGATAAGTCGTCTAGTGCGCCGCGCACCGCGCGCCGCTGTTTTCGAGTCATGAACGCGCCGCCGCCGCTCTCGCCCCGCTGCCCTCTGATTCCGAGACTGAAGCCTGCTGACTTACGAGTACATTGATTGTATTAGCTTATACTTTCAGTAGTTTTTGCATTGAAATGGTAATCACATAACTCAAGTTGTACTATCAGGGAAGCTGATTCCTATGCAGATGGCGGACCTAAGTCATGTAGTCGGCTTATGTCAATTCAATGTTAGCTGTGATCGGTCGGCTGGGTTTGACGTAACGCAACCAAACTACGTAGGTCCCCGATCTGCATAGGAATCAACTTCTCTGATAGTACCTCAACAATATTAGTTTATTACTACCTAATTAGATACAGATATTATACAAGAAACATTAATAACAACAGACATACCCAATAATATACAAATCGATATTTTTTCAAACTGAATCGTCTTGTCGAATCGGATACCTTATTAAACGGTCCGACGTAGCTGAAATTTATATTCGGAGCCTTACCGCCGATTACTTTCGGTCTCGGAAGCTCTGAATACGATTCCGGTATATCATAAATTGACTTCTTCCCTAGTTACATTCCAATGACCTGTGATTTTGCTCCCGATATCATCAATATAGTAAAATAAGGAATTTACTGTACTGTATTATTTGTTTGTTTAATAGGCTTGGAAATAACACTGTACAGATTTCGATGAGATTTTGTAATAACTTTTTCAGAAAGTATAATATTTTGTGCACGAGTAATGCATTAATATCCCTTAGTTAGCGACCTGTCCAAATTTACATATTTTATTTGTACAAATTATAGAAATTATACTGATATAATCTGGGGGCACGGCAGTGCCCCAGCCAAGCTTTTTAGCAAAGGCACGGCCGTACCATACTTTTCTCGAAGCGGTTCGCGGCTATTTCACACCCCCTTTATCTTCGATGTTAACAAAGCTTTAAAATTTCGGTCACTAGGAGCAAGTATTAAAACTAGCTTACCACTATGATAATTATAAAATAAAGAAATCTATTGATACATTTACTGAATGTTGATTTAAATCACAAAATAAGTTGAAGGCTTGGCTTGAATGTGATCTAAAAACTTTTTACGACAGAAGTATTGAGCTATGCAATATTTTGCTTGGCTCCTTTTACATTTCATGTTTTGGTGGGGTTTTTACAAATTATACTGATAATGCTATTCAAATTAAATAATTGAGTAGCCTTCTTGTTGATAGATAAAAGCTATCAACAAAGAGACTACTAGTAAAGCCTTTATCTAAGATTTAAAGTATCACAATATACCCCAGCCACCCATACTAATATTGTACCTTAGTGCGAAAGTGTGTCTGTCTGTCCGTCTGTCTATCTGTATGTTGCCTCTTCACGCCCAAACCGCTGAACCGACTTTTCTGAAATTTGGTATGGACATACTTTGAGTCCCGGGAAAGGACATAGGATACCTTTTATCCCGGAAAATGTACTGTTCCCGCGCGATTAACGAATTTGACGCCACGGAGTTGCGGGCGTCATCTAGTAATAGATAAATAGCATGCGTATTCATAGCTATTAAGGACACAAGACTCCGTTGTTATTAGGTATATTTTAATGTCAAGGGTTCCGGGGCCGGGGCACAAAAACACGGCACGACGTCGTGCGGCGTCGTACGGCGCCGTACGGTGCCGTGCGGACGCGCGTCGTAAAAAACCCACGCGGCCGTGCCGTAGAAACTCACGTAGAAATTCAAGATGAGTTTCTACGGCACGACGTCGTACGACGCCGTACGTCGCCGTACCGTGGGTTTTTTACGACGCGCGTCCGCACGGCACCGTACGGCGCCGTACGACGCCGTGCCGTGTTTTTGTGTCCCGGCCCTTAGTCGCGTTAGGTTTGACCGATTTGCGTAGGGTTTTGTTAGCATTATTATAACTTGCTAATAGATAAATACTACAAGTACTCTTTGCAACTTTTCTATTCGAGATATTAATGTTAACCATGTTTGAAATTTTCATGTAAGTAGTTAGATACAAAAATCTATTTTTTAGTTATTTATATTTATGTTTATGAGAAGATGAGCAAAATCGTAAACGATGCTTGAACCTTTATTAACTGTTAAAGTGACGCCGCGTTAAAGTAAAAAACCGTGTTGGATATGTTTAAGATGACGACCTCCGTGGCGCAGTGGTGAGCGCGTTGGTAGATAAAGCGGGAGGTCGCGGGTTCGAGTCCCGCCGACGGAACAAAAAGTTTATGAAATTCCTGGGTCATGGATGTGTATTAAATATGTGTATCATATAATAAAAATCTTAAATACATGTATAGTATAAAAGTATTAAATATATTTCCGTTGTCTGGTACCTGTAACACAAGTCCTTCAGGTACTTAGCACGGGGCCAGACTGACGTGGTGTGAAGCGTCCATAGATATTATATTATTAAAAAAAAAAAAAAAAAGATTGCTTGTTTTCTATGAGAGGATTCGTTGCACAATATAATAGGCTACTAGTATATTCACCATCGACGTCCAACGAACGCTAATCCAGATTATGATTGCAAAAATATAATGACATTGACATGCGCTCACGGCGACGATGTAAAGATACGCCTAGTATATAAGCACGAATAGGAACAACCGAAATTATTCTAATCAGAACAACGGAACAATCATGTACTCCAAGGTAATCAGAAGTCAAGTCACGTCCTAAAATTAGGACTCAGCTTACCCCAAGACGTGTTTACAAATTTGTAGTTTTAACCCAAATAGTGTGATCAAAAGTTTCCCCCTCAAATGGAAAATGATTTTATACCTTTTACTTTTTTGTTTTCTTATCATTGTAATGACTCAGATTAAGAAAAGTTTATGGTTTTTGCATGCATCGGTTTTGCAAGTATTAATTTAAATGTTAACTTTTTGTGACCGATAACCTTCAAATTGTGTTATTAAATTGTCATAAGACTGGCTTTAATAACATACCTTGCGCCTAGATTATAATACTTAAACAAAAAATTGTCAGTTAAATTAAGTTTAAATTCAAATAAGTATTTTTTATGGTAAAATATATGTACTAAAAGTAAACCTGTCGTTATCATAGCCGTTTAATAGTTGCTGAAACGTTGGAAAAATAAAGTGCCTGTGTACTTTTGTGGCACTGTTAAAATCGACGATGTGTCTTAAATAAGCGTTTGCATTTCAGGTAGTAATTTTCCTGTGCGCCGCAGGCATCGCCTCGGCTGGCAACCTCCTCGCTGCGGCCCCAGTCACCTCCGTCTCATCATACTCGTCCCACACCACGGCGCACGCCGCTCCCGTTAGCTACGCCGCTCCCCTCAACTACGCCGCACCCTTAGCGTACACCGCTTACGCCCACGCTCCCGTCGTGACCAAGAGCTACTCCCCTGGCGCGGTGTCCCACCAGTCCATCTCTCGCACCTCCACCAGCCTCGGAACATACGCCGCCGCCGCCCCCGTCTACGCTAGGAGCTACGTACCCGCCGTTTCTACTTACGCTGCCAGTCCAGTGTATGCTAAGACCATCGCGCCCGCTGTCTCCTACTCTTCAGTGGCTCACGCCTCCCCATTGGCCTACGCCGCGAGCCCAGTCTACGCCAAGACATACGCTGCCCCTACTGTGACTACCTACGCTGCCAGCCCCGTGTACGCCAAGGCTATTGCTGCACCTTCGGTCTCATACTCGTCAGTGGCCCATGCTGCCCCAGTTACTTACGCCGCAAGCCCAGTCTACGCTAAGACCATCTCTACGTACGCCGCTCACGCACCCGCTGTCGCTACCTATGCCGCTCACGGCCCCGCTATCGCTACCTACGCCGCTCACGCTCCCGCTATCGCCTACTCTTCCGCCCCAGCCGTATCCCATGTCACATACGCCGGCCTTGGCGCTCATTATGCCTGGTAAATAATGATAGTCATCACACATCAGTCATCACCAATCACAATAAGTTGTAAATAAATTATGCAGTTAAAATTATGTTATAAATCTGAAATAAATTATTTATAAGAAACGATATTTTCTAATTTATTTTCCTGTAATAAGTAATAACAGTTATAATTCTGAGACAACATCTGAGTAAAATTAAACCCCAGACTAAGATTATTCTTCTCTCCAAGCTTAAGCTTTAATTTTTTTACGATTAACTTATGTAAATCGTAATAAAACATAATTTATTAAGTTTTATTTATATATAGAGTCTTAAGCCAGTTGTCACATAATAATTTTATACAATTCAAGTCTGCATAAAGTGTTCCAGAAAATTAGTTTTAAGATACCGAAATTAATGCTTAGTTGGAAATTTTACTGGATATTTGCGAAGACTTAATTTCTTTTCATTCAAATTTTTCTAAAGCTGTTGTTAGGCTTACAAATAACACGAGTCATCCAAATCTAAATAGCATGCTTACAGTCAAAAATAAATTGGTTATGGGTTAAAAGCTTTTTAATAATATGGAAATGTAGAGTGTTGTAGTCCACGCATTTCGTATGTACGTCTCGAGTATTATTTCAGAGACATACTTAAACCATCCACATACTTAAACCACTTATTTATTAGTTCTATGATGTTGGAATGCAGGGGCGTAACTACCGCCGTATAAGTTGTATCGATTATACCGGGCCAAAATGCGTTAGCAAAAATTAATAGAAATTTTCTATTTCTTTTGTTAAACAAAATATGAGAAAAGTAAAAATGGCAACCTCTTCTAAGGGCTCTCGAACAAATTTTACATGGGGCCCAGCTAGGGCACGCTACGCTTGTGTTGGGATAATAAATAATAATAATAATACGCCACATTATACAATCTATCTATATCTATACTTATTATAAAACAAAGTCGCTTTATTTCCCTCATGTCCCTTTGTTCCCTTTAATCTTTAAAACTACGCAACAGATTTTGATGATTCTTTCAGTGTTAGATAGCACATTTATCGAGGATGGCTATAGGCTATATTTTATCACGCTAAGACTAATAGGAGCTAAGAAATAGAGGAAAATGTGGAGAAAACGGGGAAAATTATTTGAAAAGGCTAACTTGAACGCGCTACTCTCGGGAACTACTGGTCCGATTTGAAAAAATTTTTCAGTTTTAGATAGTCCATTTATTGAGGAAGGCTATAGGCTATATTTTATAACGCTAAGACTAATAGGAGAATGTGAAAAAAACGAGGGAAATTATTTCAAAGGGCTTATCTCGCGAACTACTGGAGCAATTTTATGTTATTTGGCACAGATAAGAAGTAGACCACGTGAAGGATCATAAGCTATCGATTTTAATCATTTTTTCAGTGGCTATATTATATTTTATACCCGTGCGACGCCGGGACGGGTCGCTAGTACAATAATAAACCACAATCTTGTTATAGCACTTGCTGTTGATTGAACTTCTATTAATTATTATCTTTGATCCACTTTTATCGCTAATGATATTTATGTTGGTACAGCAATTCAAACTGTAAGAAGCGATTGGCAAAGTTTTCCAATAAATATGAATCATGGACCTCATTGAAGTCATTAAGCCATGGTCTTGTTTCAGCAGACATTTTGTTTGTATATTGCCTACTATAGGGATACTAGGGAACATAGATAACACAAGCAAACAAAATAGAAAAAAGTGCCTGGAAACTAAAACCTGTACCTGTAAGAAGACGTGTAAGAACTCTGTGCCTTGATCGTATGTTTCTAAGAAATTTTCTATCAGCTCAGGTTTTTAAGATATTTAATTCCAAATTTTCAAAAAATCTCTTCCTTTTTTGCCCTCGACAAGAAAGAGGTGGTACGAGGTGGTAAGTAAGTAAGTGTGCATATTTGTTAACATTCACAAAATATCTACCGAACAGTTTCTGATAAAATGATTTTCAAACCACAAGTTAAGACTCTGTATTAACGCAAGCATACCCTTAAACAAGCAAGAAGAATATAAACAACCGCTATCCTATTGCAAGCAATTCATTTGTTGCACATTTCTATAGCTCAACATAGAGCTGTAGCTTTATTTAATTTTTCACATTTTGACACTTTTTTATTACATGTAATATATATTATATCCCTATCTATCTTTTAAAGGAAAATGAATCGTTAATTAGTGTGTTTACGCACATTTAGCGCCAACATCACATCAAATTATGACAGGATGACGACCGTCGGGACCACTCATGGACCACTAGTTTTTAATAATACTAAATAAAAAAATTAAAAATGTATATTGACAATTTATTTGAAAAATTTACTTGTGAATTGTGATGCACCTTAGGCACACTCACCAATAAACGACTCCAAAAAAAGTGAAGACATGCAAAATATCCCAAATTGTATAGGGTGGCCAACAAAAACATATTAAAAATCATGTAGTAGTATGTGCCGTTCCGCTTATATCCCGTTGCGCTGTTCATTTATACCTGGAGAACCGTATATTTTTCTAGGATAAAAACTATCCTATGTTTTGTTAGGCATGAGGAAATTACAGACAGACAGATAGACAAACAGACAGACACTCTTTCGCATTTTCCACTAACCATAACTGTCACCGACTAGTAAATATCACAATGACTGTAAATCATATTCAAGCTCAATTAAACACATGCAACCAACGCCCAAACGATATATTTTATGCAACGTACCTGCGTGAAATTCATCCTTGACATTGAGATACTTCGCTCAGGGCGATGAACAAAGTACGACCACCTTTCTGAATGAATGTATATAAGCACACGTGTGCTCCACAAAAATTATTCCATACTTAACAACGGAACAATCATGTACTCCAAGGTAAAGTTGAAATACTCTACCCAAAGTCTACATAATAACTAGAAGGACAATAATAATTTTATTTAATTAATTAGCAATTTCTTGATGGAAAAATTTTAATTATGCCAATATTAATTGAAATAATGGCCAAGAATTTCGAATGAAATTTTATGTAGAAAGCTTACGACAAAAAATTAATTAGTAGACATTTAATATTACCTGTTACGGTATGATATGAATTTGTGAATGATTCGCACTTAAAGACCATGAAATACATTGTGTTTCGATGTATTTTCTTAATAAGTATAGATATTATTATTATTAAGTAGGTGAGAGTTACTATAACACAAAATATTAACCCTTTCAGGTCATCATCTTCCTGTGCGCCGCGGGCATCGCCTCCGCCGGCAACCTGCTGGCCGCCGCCCCCGTGGCCTACAGCGCCCCTGTGTCCTACTCGTCCCACCTGACCCACGCCGCCCCCATCAGCTACGCCGCCGCCCCCTACGCTACCTACGCCGCCGCCCCCTACGCCACCTACGCCCACGCTCCGGTCGTGGCCAAGGCCGTCGCCCCGGCAGTGTCCTACCAGTCCATCTCCCGCTCCTCGTCCTCTCTCGGCTACGCCGCGGCCGCCCCCGCTGTGGCGACTTACGCCTCTAGCCCCGTGTACGCTAAGACCATCGCCGCGCCCGCTGTCTCCTACTCCTCGGTCGCTCACGCCGCCCCATTGGCCTACGCCAGGAGCTACGCCGCCCCCGCTGTCGCCACCTACGCCGCTAGCCCCGTCTACGCCAAGACCATCGCCGCGCCCGCCGTGTCCTACTCTTCTGTAGCTCACTCTGCCCCCATCTCCTACGCCGCTAGCCCCGTGTACGCCAAGACCATCGCCGCGGCTCCCATCGCTACCTACGCCGCTCATGCGCCCGCTGTCGCCTACTCCGCCGCCCCAGCCGTGTCCCACGTCTCATACGCTGGACTTGGCGCCCAATACGCCTGGTAATAATCGACCGAACTGTACATGATTGTTGTCTCTTTATTAAAATATTGTTACGATTGTACTTGTAAATATTTTGTAATAAAATCGTAGTAAATATAACATAATATTTTAATTCCCTAGCACTTATCGAAGCCATTCATCCGTTTACTTAAAAATTAAGCTAGCTTTTTCCCTAAAAAAATGATATTTTTTTTTCGAAAGGGTCTAAGCTACTGGTCTGGTTAAGACCATGGTAGTTTAATCGTGGCTATAACTAGTCTGTTGCTAGTTGGTTTGGAGATAAACAATGACCCCCTGGCCCTGGCCTGGCCCCCTCCCCTAAAGTTACACGTGTGACATTCTAATCGGGCAATATTGGGGAGAGCTACAAAAATAAGCTATTTTCATCTGACGTGGGGACACGGGTCCTTTAAGAAATCTAAACAAGGTAACTATACATAATATAACACCAATTATAGTAGATTAAATAAAGCTATACTAAATGCCTAAATAGTAAATAATAATATAATAATTAATGTTACACACGTATGCAAATTATATTATGCAACAAGTGGCTAATGGCAAACATTAATCATATTGTATGGTTCAAAATCAAGTTCTCCTGCACATAATAGTACCTACTGTCAGAAACATGAATTTGTTTAATAAGAAAACAGTTAAAAATATAATATACAGGTGTAACAAAAATAAGTGATAATACTTTAGGGTGTGTACGTGTTCCTTGTAGAGAGTTCACTGTGAAAGTAGCAGCGTTGAAAGACCAAAAATTTTTTCACTTTTGTATGGGGAAACTCGTGACGTTCGGGCCCTTGCCCATACAAAAGTGAAAAAAAAAATTCGTCTTTCAGAGCTGCTACTTTCACAGTGAACTCTCTACAAGGAACACGTACACATCCTAAAGTATTATCACTTATTTTTGTTACACACTGTATATGTTACTGTAAAAGCTCGAACTTCGGTAAATCTTAAGATTTAAGTGTCAATCTTAGGATTTACCGACACGAGTTCTGCCCTGATACCAGAAAAGACCGCTACGTGCAAAACGCAACTTTTGGTAATTGACAAAAATAGCGGGAAAAGAGATTTCTTGAAACGCATTATGATTAGTTAAGATTTAATTATTGATTAAAATAAGTGACCTTACGTGGAATATTTTCGTGTTCTCCTTTTCTATATAATATGTTTGTAAGGTAATTTAAAATACAAATTTCTGGTTTAGCTTAGCAAATAAATAACTCTTTCATTCATGCTGCTAGGGTAAAACGCAGTTACCTCGACGGTAGCCGCCATTTAGCGTATGATTTCTGTCTTAAAATTTTGATATACCTATTTTTTACATGAATCATACGAAAAATTGCCGCTATGTCGCCTAACTGCTTTATAGATTATTACGTAACTGAGAAGAAACAGATTCATCAATCAAAAAACACCATTATATAACATCAACGGCATTTTTGATTAGTTTAATCAAAATTAGTTTAAAAATTATCAGTATAATACTAAAACAGAAAGCAGTTAAATGCACTGCCCACTTAGTAACTGTATTTTAACTAAGTTTTCGACTCCAAATAATTCTAGTCATTACCTGAAAAAACCGTTAGATTAAAAATGCAACAACAGAAAAATATTAAATTTGATCAAAAATAAAACTGTAATATCAAAACAAATTGTTTATTTGTGAAAGAAATTTAAATGCTTAATTTATTATTTGGTAATAAATTGTAAACGACATTAAACATCTTAACAATCAATAGAATTCTAACTGACTTCAGTCTTATTAATTTCTGGTAGAGTACCGTAACTAAACATATGAAAATTATAAAAAAAGTAATGAGCCTGAACTTAGCAGACGGCAGACAAAAAAAATATTTGGATAGGGATATCTGCGAGCCCAGGTAAGTTTTTAGAGTTAACTAAACTGATAATTGTGTGTTGTCAAATTATTTAAACATGATAATAAATATTTTTTTTTACAACATACGAAAAAAAATTTAAACAAACAAAAATTTTTTGGGAAGCTCTCACGCAATTTCCTATTGTTGAAAATTTATAAAAATTTGTAAATATGCTCAATTTTAGGTTCTTTAAAGATGATATCGATTATTTTTTTGATTTTTTATTTTGATCATTCTGGGGCTCATAACTCTGTAAATAATCAGTAAAAAAAGAAAAAAACATTTATCATGTATTTCCCTGTCAACATTCGAAACATGATATTTTTTTGTTTTTTTATTTTGTCACTGAGTTGATGGATATCCGTATTTTTGTTTTTTTATTTTTTTTTGGCGACGGATATCAAGGTTAAAAAAAAAACAAATGAAAAAAAAAAAAATCTCATATCTTCATTTTCAAAAGATCTAAACATGACATTTTTCAGAATTTTGATTTTTTAGTTTGTTTTTTTTTTGTCCCAAAAATTGTTAAAAACTAAAAAAAAAAAATTGTTTTTTATGGAGTATGGAGTACAAACAAATACAAAACAATTATTTTTTTTTAGTTTTTGACGATCTTTGGGACAAAATTAAAAAAAAAAAACATAAAATAAAGATAATGAATGAACAAATGAAAAAATCAAAATTCTGAAAAATATCATGTTTAGATCTTTTGAAAATGAAGATATGAGAATATATTTTTTTTCAAAAAAAAATAAAAAACAAAAATACGAATATCTATCAACTTAGTGACAAAATAAAAAAAACAAAAAAATATCATGTTTAGAATGGTGACAGGGAAATACATGATAAATGTTTTTTTCTTTTTTTACTGATTATTTACAGAGTTATGAGCCCCAGAATGATCAAAATAAAAAATCAAAAAAATAATCGATATCATCTTTAAAGAACCTAAAATTGAGCATATTTACAAATTTTTATAAATTTTCAACAATAGGAAATTGCGTGAGAGCTTCCCAAAAAATTTTTGTTTGTTTAAATTTTTTTTCGTATGTTGTAAAAAAAAATATTTATTATCATGTTTAGATAATTTGACAACACAAAATTATTGCTTTAGTTAATTCTAAAAACTTGCGTGGGCTCGCAGATATCCCTATCCAAATATTTTTTTTGTCTGCTGTCTGCTAAGTTCAGGCTCATAAAAAGTAACTTAAAATTACACATTCAAAATAAAATATTTATCAAAAACTTAATTGTAATGAGATCAAAAACATTACTTCTATGAGAGATCAAAAAGTAGATACTTATATTAAAAACTAATCATTAATCAGTCTCTTCGTTATTTATATTAGTAGTTGGTATTCTTTTCCAGAATGTAAGTTTATGAGAAGGCATAAGTTTGGCTAACTTGGTTAAAATATTCAGTTTTCTTGTTTCTGATATTCCTCTCGCACTTTCTCTAGGCGTCAGCACTTCGGGAACAGATCCATTTTTTTGGTTTAAGGTAAGTGTCTTTTAAAAAACAAACTTCAATATAATCGCTGTCAAAATCCGATTTGTATAACATGTTGTAGCTTTTTCGTTCAAAACTAACTTGAACGATATTTTTCATGTACACTCTTGGTGTTGAAGTTTGAATTCTTCGATTAGAATTAGAATAAAATTTCGTTCGTATTCCCCCCTTCACTCCTCTCGATCAACATAAATAGCGGTCTTCTTGTTTAGTATTTTAATTAAACTGCGTTTATAAAATGCTATCATGCAAATATTTTAATAATATCCTAAGTTAAATGACGGTCATAGTTTTGTTGTGTAGTTTTTTAGTTTGATTTATTATTATGCTACTACGCTAAAAGACAGTTTACATACCATAACGTGGTTCTAGTGTATGACGATAATTTAGCCGTTTTATTGCTTATAATGGAAATGATTCTGGGCAAAAATTTGCTACGTATTAAAGTCGTTATTGTTAAATAACGGTTTTTATATTTATCATAACCATTTCACGGCATTCTTGTGTAGTAGTTCACCAACCATGTTTTCAATTTGTACTAACATATACATCAGTTAAGATATGATAACATGTTTATAGCTTAGCAATTTAGTTTAGCGGCTTTTTATCTTATGGCCATCTCTAAAAAACTGAAAATAGGGGTCTCATAGCGGTAACTTATCTCAGAAACTAATAAACTTAAAAATATAAGTCAAATAGAACCAGAAAGCTGACAATCTGCTTAGTTTACACATAAAAAATAAAAAAAAACGTATTTTTCACGTAGCGGTCTTTTCTGGTATCAGGGCAGAGTTGGTAAATGTAAGTATTTCTAATGATATGACGATTTTTCGAACATTTACCATTAAAATTCAGTTTATGCTAGGTTTTACTACTGTCAACTGGTAAATGTTGGTTTTAGGAATAAAACAATGCCTTAACAAACTATAAGACAAAACAGGTAGTAATAGTTAACATAATGCTTACCTAACCTACTATAATTCAATCAATATTCTTCTTGTATTTGGTTTTAAAAAAAGTAAAAAGGCAATCAAAATATGTGATTAATTAATAAGTAAGGTATGTACCTAAAACAAAATATTTCACTAGATGGAAAGCAACTTCCGGTGCCCATGGACACTCGCAACTTCAGAAGAGCTGCAGGTCTGTCGGCCTTTAAGGCGACGCTTTGATAATTTGGCTGTAGCGATATCGATTTTTCTCAGCAACGACTAAAGTTAAGAAATTAAAGTTCATTATCAGTATTCATCATGTACCTGTATCCTTCATGTTCTTTGAATGACCCATAGCATAACACGATTGGTCAACTTTTATAACACAGAATAATCAATCAAAAAGACCTCTGTAAAAAAGGGATTCCTATTTTAGCAACAGAGGAGAGTGATTTAAGCTTCCAAAATTTGTACATAGATTGGTTCAAGCATACACTTTAATTTACCCATAGCTTATATTTATGGTTTTTAAATTACGCGACAAAAACCATTTTGTCGCTTACGCCCTTTCCATTTTTTGCTGTTCCATTGCTTGTTTTCTATAAGAGGCCGGGCCGGCGCACAGCGCAACTGTTTCATGCCGGTTTTCTGTGAGTCCGTGGTATTTCTTTGGTCGAGACGGCCCATTCGTGCCGAAGCATGGCTCTCCCACGGTTAATACAACTTTAATATTTTATAATAATATTAAAATAAAATAAAGATTTAATGTTTTTGCTCTATAACAGTACGGAACCCTTCGTGCGCGAGTCTGACTCTTACTTGGCCGTTTTTTTCAACACATAATACCATACCATTATGGTTAGTAAACTTAGGCTTAAATTAGGTAAGAACCTCGGAATTCGAGACACCCAGCTGAAAGTCTGTAAATATTTGTATATTGGCACCCTAAATGTTGACTCAAAACCTATATAATATGGTGCGCAACTATTAAATTTCAAGGTCAAAAGGTCACAAAAATCGGTTTTTTGCACTGTAGGTTTTGACTTTTGAGACATTTAGGGTGCCAATATACAAATATTTACAGACTTACAGCTGAGTATCTCGAATACCCAGGTGAACTTACTATACTGATTGGACAATTACTGTAAATCCTAAGATTTACCAACTATATGGTGGTAAAAGTTCGTATCGCAAACATTTTCGGACATTTACCATTAGGGATTGGTAGATCTTAGGTTTTACTAGAAAAACTTAGGATTTACTGCAGTTCGAGCTTTTACAGTAACATATATTATAATATATCCATAAATATATCACTAGCACCATATTATAACGAGTAGTTCTACGCATAATATCTTATATGTATATAAAATTCTCGTGTCACAATGTTAGTCCACGAACTCCTCCGAAACGGCTTTACTGATTGTCACCAAATTTTATATGCATATTCAGTAGGTCTGAGAATCGGCTACTGGGTACTTTATATATTGATAAGTGGATTTGTTGAATAAATTATTTTTAATAAAAAATTAAAACCGACTTCCAAGGTAAAACAATAATAACATCCTTATAATATGAACTAAAAAGTATAAAATAATTATTCCTATCTAATAGTGCCTTTTTCCGAATTCGGCTAAAACTCAACTATTTCTGTACTCAATCTTCATCATTTTGAAGTCGGTACCAGATGAATCTTCTGTTCTCTGACAGAATATTTGAAAATTTTGGAACTGGCACCGACTTCAAAATTGTGAAGATTTAGTACAGAAATAGTTGAGTTTTAGCCGAATTCGGAAAAAGGCACTATTAGATAGGAATAATTATTTTATACTTTTTAGTTCATATTATAAGGATGTTATTATTGTTTTACCTTGGAAGTCGGTTTTAATTTTTTGTTAAAAATAATAATTTCACTCTTTTTAGTTACCTAGTAAGCAAACGCGTACTATACGTAGAATAATACACCTGTATATTATTCTACGTATCATATTACAGTCACACTTACAAAATATTATAATATCAGCTGCAGCCTGCAGATAATTTTAAACAATACATTAAAAAAAATCGAAGTGAACACGTGTGACGTGCTAAGTAGCCGGTCACCGGACTAGTTTCAATAGGCTGGCACTCGCTCGACTTGTCGCACGTGACACGCAGCGCACATAGTACCTCCGTGAGTAATTTGTATTCTGTGCATAGTACCCGGCCCGCGCCCGCGCCGCCGCGCCGCTTGCTTGACAGCCCTGGCAGATATGCGATGCGATGCGTTATTATACTATGAACGCTAAACGCAATGCAAAAGGTTGAAATTAGGTTGTTTTCCAGAATATCTCGGCGAAGTGAAACAGAATGTTAGATTATCGAAGCAACTTTAACTTCTCAGGAGTAATGTCAAATGTGTGCCTTATGCTCTGGAGATAAGGTTGAATTTGGTAACATTGGTGAGTGGTGACCCTGACGTGGTAATGATGATGATGATTATGAATGTAATTTGCATAGTAGCATATGCTTTCAGTTCTTAAAACAGCGCCTAAATTCCCAAACTTGTATCTATAAGGAATCCGGAGTTCTCTTAGTATCTTCGGAGCCATAGTATACCTCAGTGCAAAATCTTGCGTTTTGGTAGCATATGCTTAGGATGCTTCTCATAAAATCAAAATCACCATATGTTTCCATATAAATTTCGAGGAGTTCCCTCGATTACTCATGGATCCCATCATGAGGTCACCACTTTTGTGAACATGGTACCAAATTGGAGTGACACCTAATACAACAAAATAAAAATTTCGAAAATCGGTTCACAAACGGCGGAGTAATCGTTGAACATACAAAAAAAAATCCACAGCCGAACATATTATAACCTCCTCGTTTTTTGGAAGTCGGTTAATAATAGTAAATTATTACAACTCGAGACTGAGGGCGACCATTGTTTGTGCGACGGGATAGCGATAGACGTTGCTATGGTAACATACTTATTTAGTCACTTCAGAAAAATAATATGGGCGAAATCACGGATTTAAAAAAAATCCGAATGGAGCATTACACTATAAAGAGGTGAAGCATGCAAGGTACGACAATTTCGTCACAATTTCGTTTATTGTACACGTGACCGACACTCACACACGCAACTAGGTACTACAACCCGCTGTCATTGTACATAGAGTGACGGCGCCAATGACACGCACACATCCTACACGGGCGGCCATTACTAGGCTTCACTCGGGATTAGACAAGGTTACATCCGTATTTTTTTTTAATCCGTGGGCGAAATAGGTACTTTATACTATGGCAAAGCAACGTTTGCCAGGACAGCTAGTAGATTTATATTACAAAGAAAATCTCACAACTTTTCCAAGCAAACACAAGAAGGTAATTTGGTGATCAAACAAAATTATTGTATCGACACGTCACAGAAATTTCCTAAAAAATTCCTATTGAGCCTTTGAGCTGTAGGCTTTAAATTTTTTTAACCAAACTCATTTTATTGTTCTTTAACTACACGATTTATTGTTTAGACTGTACATAACGTTATTAATATAAAATGTGTACAAATTATAATTCTCACTGAACAGTTTTAAATTGGATCAAGTATAATCTAGATTCTAGGTCAATATAGTGTTAAATCATTATACAAGATTTGACCTTATAATTTAATTTACTTTTAAATCTATCCGTCCATAACATGCACCATTAAAAGGACAAGTTGGAACCGAGCGACACGCGACAACTGCAGACGACGTGTCGTCGCGACACTACTGGTTTCTATGTATTTCTATGAATAATTGAAGACGTGAGTGGAAGAATCGAACAAGTAACATGCGGACAATAACTCATTTTTCCCTTATTATTTTAATAAAACTTGTAATTTATCTACTTCATAACCTAGCTAATATTATATCTGGCTACACACATAATCCATAGTTTTTCTATCCATACTTATGTTATTATAAATGCGAAAGTGTGTCTGTCTGTCTGTCTGTTACCTTTTCACGCCCAACCCGCTGAACCGATTTTGCTGAAATTTGGTATGGAGAGTCCTTTAGTCCCGGGAAAGGACATAGGATACTTTTTATCCCGGAAAAATGTACGGCTCCTGCGCGATAAACTAATTTTGGCGCAACAGAGTTGCGGGCATCGTCTAGATTCAAATAATTTTTCCGGCCCTAAAGCCTCCATTTAAGCAAAAAAATGGGAAGTGGGAAGTTTTTCATGTTACTTACCTTATTCTTTCACTCACGTCTTGAATTATTTTCGCTAGCTTCATAAAAATACAAAGAAACTTACGTAAGTAACTACTTTTATTTCGTAGGCCACTTGTACCATCGAGGAAATTGATTCCTAGGCAGTTGACAGACCAACGTCATTTGGTCGGATCATGTCAATTCAAAGTTTTACGCGACCAAACTACGAATCAACTTCTCTGATCTGATCTGATCATAGGCCAATGTAGAGACTGGAGAGTATGTACCTCTACTTATGTGAACTCGTTGATGTACTTTTTTTTCAGATAATAGACATAATACTCTCTCAGATTCTAGTACATAAATAGTTATGTACTAGAATCTGAGAGAGTATTATGTCTATTATCTGAAAAAAAAGTAAATCAATTTACAACATACGTCCTAATATATGATCTAGGACTCAAGACATTCAGAATATAATTAATTACCCTGCAATTACAATTACTTTACTCACTGCTTGAAAGGATAATAAATGTAGACAAATAAAAATTCAATAACTGACTGAGTTACCTTATAAAATAATGTTATACAGTATCTAACAATACAGAAGAGGGTCGTCTTTGTTAGACGTACCAGAAAGACTTCACAATTCATATATTGTTCACAAACTCACAGAGAAAAGGCCAAGAAATTGTGTCGTGAATCTCAATAAAGTAAAATTACTATCACACAATGAAAACAACATTATTAATAGCAAATAACTGGAAAGTAGCCATTTTGGGTCTCGTTATTTTTTATGCAGGATTTATAATATATTTATCTTAAATTACCTGATTATAAAAAAAATACGTTTTACGGATATAACCACTATACAACCAACAATGATTAATCATGGGCGCCGCTGGGAATCTCGGGATCAACAGAAATTATTGAAATAAAAAGATTTTGTAACCCTATTACCATGCCGTGCAAGGATAGTTCGTAATCTTTTGGCACTAATTGTATTCTGTTGTCGTAAATAGACAGTCACTGTTGTTCGTAAAAAGTAAGAAGAAAAGAAAAGAAAGAAAACTAAAATCTGCACCCCTTGGAAATTATTTCTGCCGGCGCCCATGAATGATTTACACATTTTGTACTATCAGAGAAGCGAATTTCTAGGCAGATGGGGGACCTACGTAGTTTGGTCACGTTATGTCAAACCCAGGCAACAGATCACAATTAACATTGAATTGACATGATCCGACTAGAATAATTAATGTTTCTCGGTGGTACCTATAAAATATTTATATATTTTAACTTGTTTTGGGTTAAACTTTATCAACAACTTACATAATGGTTCATAATATTTTATTTTAATTAATTTTTTAATGGATCCCGTGTAGGCTAGTTCGTTTATTTTGAAATTGAATTATATTTGGTGCCTGACTTTTTTAATATTGTTTGCACATCTGATAAAATATTTCAGGCAATATTAATTACAAAAACGGGTATTGCTATTACACTATTGTTATGACTTTATTAAAGAAAGTAGATATTATTGTGATAATTCTATTTAAAGACTAGCGGCCCGGTACGTGCTTCGCTACGTATAAAGTGAAATAATGACGTATAATATCTACTTTCTTTCGAAGGAAATAATACAAAAAACAGAACATCGATCCATTCCTTAAAAAAATATATTACTTAATTGCTAGCTATTTACAAACTTAATCCAAAACATTTGGATAAACAATATTTTTGTTTTTCCATTTTGAGTGCGAATTACTTTCCAATTCCACTTACGTTCCACTTGCGTTCCAGAGTGGGTACTCCCAAACGGCTGGGGGTACCCACTCTGGATCAGGCAACATAAAGTTGGCCATGTGAAAAACATGATTCTTCCAACTTCACACCACAAACATTAATTGTGATTATCAGCTGATGGCATGTACGATCGAGAGCAATTTAAAACAATTGAACTAATGCGTGACAGCCATGCCACACGACTAACATCATCACACAATACATTGGATAAGAATTTTTAAAACTATCGAATACTTTATGATTAAGATTGTTATTTAAACGTGGGACTATCTAGTTGAAAAAAATGATAATTTCACTCTTTTAAGATAGTAATTATATAAGGCTTTCTGTTAAGACTTATGTGATCTGCTTAGTGACTTTGGATCCAGGATACACCTTCATAATACGAAAACTCATAATTTCAGCTGACTTCACTACCACCACTTAGTAACCGCAATACTAAGTGTCAATTTATACTACTCGTAAGTCGAAACTCGAAGCGCATCGACTCACTAATATTGAACATAACAATTAATTCAACGTTAACTCTAGAACGTAACGCACACAGTCACGTGACATTGGTGACCCTGATGTGGTAGTGATGATGATGGTGATGATGATGAATGTAATTTGCACAGTAGCATAAGCTTACAGTTCTTAAAGCAGCGCCCCAACCCCCAAACTTGTTTCTATAAGGGGTTCGGAGTTCTTTTCAATACCTTCGAATCATGGTATATCATGGTGCAAAATCTTACTTTTGGTAACATATGCCTGGAATACTTCATACAAAAGCAAAATCGGCATATATTTCCATTTAAATTTTGAGGAGTTCCCTCGATTACTCCTGGATCCCATCATCAGATCACCACTTTTATGAACATGGTACCAATCCACGATTATACCCTATACAATAAAACAAAAAATATTTCCCCGTCTAAAAAATCTAACCATTTATTGAGTTCATTTGTCACAAAAAATGTGATAAATGAAGAACCACTCGACCGATTTTGTACAAACACATAAACCATCTAATAAGTAGTCCGAACAAACCCTGAAAATTTTGTTTGGATAGGTGAGCCCGTTCTTGAGTTATAAAGTGACAACGAAAATTGTCACTTATTTTTATATATGTTACTGCTAATGTGCGTAAACCAGTTAGACTGCAGATTAACAAGATATTCTGCTGATTATCTGGGTGAGTCAGTTAATGTGCAAAAAGTTTATTCTATTCTTACATTAACGAGATAATCTACAGAGGTATTCTGTAGATTATCTCGTTAATGTAAGAATAGAATAAACTTAGAAGGTAATCTGCGGACTAACGACCATGCATGCGGCAAATTGCATAAAACCGGTTCTTGTTTGAATAAATATTTAGTTGTATGGAATTATTTTCGGTGCCGGTTGCCGGAAATGCTGCCGGCGCCTATTCGGCAAACATCGTTTGTCAAATGACAGAAAAATGATCAAAACCATCAGTCTTACTTAACTACTTAGCCAAGGATACCGAAAGGGGGCTCGGGGGGCGCAGCCCTCCGCCAAAATAAAACACAATCCAGAAAGTCCAAAAGTAGGTTAGGTTAGGTTTGAACTTAGACCACAACACCCAGAAATAGGAACCTGATAATTCTGGCTCCGTCAACTGATAATTGAAGCTAGTTGTGCCATATGAGGGTCATTGGTCTCTAGGTATGACTGATGATGGATCTGAAGATCTGAGGTTGAACCTCTAGAGTGCAATTCCTAAGCGCAGCCCCCCACCAAAACAAAAACAAACACAATCCAGAAAGTTCAACAGTAGGTTAGGTTAGGTTAGAACTTAGTCCACAACACAAAAGGAGCCGAGTGAGCCGACCGTCACAAATTGTCTTCCGCAATTTAACGATGTACTATTCGTTACTATTCAAACTAACTAGGTGAAGTGAAGAATAAGCTTTTTTGATTTAAACTTCACACTTTAACGTATTGTTTATGGACATCTGCAGTTTACCTCGTTAATGTGCATATTATCGTATTCCGCATTCTAGCGGTAACATATATATAGATATATAGATTTTTATTAGTAATTTAATTCTTAATCAATTTTCTCAAACTATCCAAGCTTCCTAAAAATATTACAAAAATGAAGAGGTAAAGACAATAACGTATAAACTATAACTAGCTATATGACCGAGCTTCGCTCGGTATTAAAAAAAAATAAAAAACACATAAAATGACATTTTATGAAAATGATTCCTAGCTAGATCGATTTATCGCCCCCGAAACCCCCGATATACTAAATTTCATGAAAATCGTTGGAGCCGATTCCGAGATTCCAATTATATATTTATATACAGGGTGTCCCAAAACTCAACGATAATCTGGGACCGGATGAATGGCCAAGTTACACCAGTTCCGGGAAAAATAAAATAAAAATTCCATATCACTCAGTTTAGCGATAATAGACAATTTTGTAAAAAAGTCGAAATTCGACACCCTTAGTCGCATTTTCAAGTCCTGTGATCACCAATGTCACAATTTCGCTGTATTTTTTTTTAATTTTGAGATCTTCATTAACGATGCTATTAATCGCAACTACGAATTAATGCAAGAAACATCGTTAATTTAATAAAATAAGTTAAGTTTCAGTGAGTCATGGTTCACAAAAATATTGTTAGTGAACTTTGACACTTCATTTTGAAAAAAAAATTTACTACACTACCCTTGGCAAGTTATTTCAAAAGTTGGCGCATTTTATCAAGATTTAAAAATGGTGTAACACTAGCCACTTTTCTTGCCATTAAAATTTTTATTTCTCATTTTTTCCAAATTGAGCTCATTTTGAACAACTCAAGATAAGGAATTTTTGTTATTAAAATTTGTTATTTTTTGTTTCTGGTCTAAAATAAAATTACTATTTTTAGTAAAGATGTAATTCAGTCAGTTAATAACCAATCTTATTGTAAAAAACATAATAATAATTAATACAATAATGAAAGAACCGTCGTAAAAATTTATTTAATTATTCACCTTAAACTACAGTAAATGTTTGAATTGTTTGCCTCCGGCACGAATACAGGCTAAGCAACGCCTTACAAAAGACCAATTCGAACATTTATTGTAGTTTAAGGAGAATAATTAAATAAAAAGTTTTACGACGGTTCTTTCATTATTTTATTAATTATCATTATGTTTTTTAGTATAAGATTGGTTATTAACTGACTGAATTACCTCTTTACTAAAAATAGTAATTTTATTTCAGACCAGAAACAAAAAATAACAAATTTTAGTAACAAAAATTCCTAATCTTGAGTTGTTCAAAATGAGCTCAATTTGGAAAAAATGAGAAATAAAAATTTTAATGGCAAGAAAAGTGGCTAGTGTTGCACCATTTTTAAATCTTGATAAAATGCGCCAACTTTTGAAATAACTTGCCAAGGGTAGTGTAGTACATTTTTTTTTCAAAATGAAGTGTCAAAGTTCACTAACAATATTTTTGTGAACCATGACTCACTGAAACTTAACTTATTTTATTAAATTAACGATGTTTCTTGCATTAATTCGTAGTTGCGATTAATAGCATCGTTAATGAAGATCTCAAAATTAAAAAAAAATACAGCGAAATTGTGACATTGGTGATCACAGGACTTGAAAATGCGACTAAGGGTGTCGAATTTCGACTTTTTTACAAAATTGTCTATTATCGCTAAACTGAGTGATATGGAATTTTTATTTTATTTTTCCCGGAACTGGTGTAACTTGGCCATTCATCCGGTCCCAGATTATCGTTGAGTTTTGGGACACCCTGTATATACAAGAATTGCTCGTTTAAAGATATAAGATAGTGCACTAGATGACTAGACCAAATAAAATATTCTAAAATCAAATTAACCTTACAATTATTGCCCAAATTATGCATAACTATATCATATTAATTGGGCAACAAAATGTACATAACGGAAGCATTAGTGGTATAAATACTAGGGCAAGTTGTATTTTGATTATTCAGTTACCAACATAACTAGAAACATGTACGCCAAGGTAGGTGACGACAAACTCTTCTATTCTGTAATTCTTCTTAAGTGATCTTTATTGTAACAAGTAACGACAGTTTAGGAGGAGTTGAGGAACTCTTGCTTAGAGTGAAGCATTCTAATATTTGTTTTTTTTTTCAGGCTATCGTCGTTCTGTGCGCTCTGGGCGTCGCCCACGGCAGCGGCATCCTGGGAGCCGCCCCCCTCGCCTACAGTGCGGGTCTCTACGCCCCCGCCGTCACCACCTACGCCGCCGCCCCCGCTGTCGTCTCCAAGACCATCACTCCTGGATCTTCCTCCTACTCTGCCTACTCCACTGACATCGCCCACGGATCTCCAATCGCCACTTACGCCGCCGCCGCTCCCGCCATCGCCACTTACGCCGCTGCCCCCGCTGTGGCCACTTACGCCGCCGCCCCCGCAGTCTACTCCAAGACCATAACCCCTGGATCCTCTTCCTACTCCGCCTACTCGACTGACATCGCTCACGGCTCTCCCATCGCCACTTACGCCGCCGCCCCCGCTGTGACCACTTACGCCGCCGCCCCCGCCTACACCACTTACGCCGCCGCCCCGGCCTACACCACTTACGCCACCGCCCCCGTCCACGGTGCTGGTCTTGCCTACTCTGCCCTCCCCGCTGCCCGTCTTGTCGGTGCCTACGGTGCCTACGGTGCCCACGGTGCTTGGTAAACTGGTAACAATCCCAGCTGTGGATTGTGCAGTCCAAAAAAGATCCCAACATGAATTACAGTCTTGTAAACATGTTTTTAAGTCAAATGTTTGTAAATATGTATATAATAATATAAGAAAATAAATGTATTGCGAAACTCATATTTAAGTTTTTTAATTTCAATAATTCAGGTACACCTATGATTCATTGACCATTGACCAGACAGACAGACGAACAGACGGACGAACAGACCGAAACAGCTATAAGGATTCCATGTTGACTACGAAACCCTAAAAAAGAGGATAAACTTAAAAACAAATTTGAAATCTAATTAATTTAGTGACCCATAAAAATTCAAATAAGGTGCATTAGTGAGAGTTAGCTTGTTTAATATTAAGCCTGTCTTGCATCAGTTACATTTCTGATAAAAAACGTAATTTACTTCCTAATTTTCAGTCTTTGGCCTACATTCTAATTCATTTATTTTGACTATAATATACCATTTATGAATATGATGAAATATTAAGTAATTCGCTAACAGTGAAAGCTTTGTACTTTAATTTTTTGCAAGTGTTTATAATAACGCCTTAAATTCTAAGTTCTATTAGCTAAATACTTTAAAATGATAATTATTATATTTAAATAATCGATGTATCTTACTAAAGTTAAAATGGCAGCTGTCCTTATTTTATTGCTCACATAAATAAGCAGTGACAGTCTGTTAGTAGAGTAGAGTTTTAATTTTAATTAGCGTTCTACTTGCTAATATGAATAATATCGTGGTGTGTGAAATAATTTTATTACCATTAAAAATAGCGAATAATCATAGAGTTACACATTCGTTTTCAATAATTTTTATTACAAAATATAATTACAACTTTCATAACAAGTATTAAATATTATCAACAGGTACGATAGTTTGCGATTCCTTTGGTTTACCATCCGTGGCCGGCTCCGTAGCCGTAAGACAGAGCAGGCGACGCGGCCAGAGAAATAGCAGGGGCGGCCGAGTAGGACAGAGAGGGAGCGGCGATCGTGGAAATAGAGGGGACCGATGCGTAGGATAGAGATGGAGCATACGCGCGAGCTACGGGTGCAACAGAGTAGGAGCTGGAGATAAGAGGAGTGGAGGCATAGGCGCGTGCTACCACCGGTGCTGCTATGCTCTTAGCTACAATAGGAGCAGCGGCCGCGTAAGTCACAGGGCTTGTATGCGTTTGTACGGACTGGTAGGACACAGCTGGGGCGGAAGAGTAGCTAGCCACGGCAGGGGCCGCAACAGTTTTGGCGATGAGAGGGGAGCCGTATGACGCCGCGTATGAGGCTACCGGAGCCGATACCACACTGGAGTACGCGGGGGCGTAGGACACAGGAGAAGCGGCGTAGCTGGAGTAGGCAGGGGCTGCGATGGTCCTGGAGATCAGGGGTGAGGCGTAGGACACGGGGGCAGCAGCGTAGCTGGAGTAGGCAGGAGCAGCTGCGATGGCTCTGGATATAAGGGGGGCACCGTAGGACGCGATGGGGGCGGCGTGGGCCGTGCTCTGGACTGAGTAAGCCACTGAGGCGGGGGCGCCGTAGGCGATGCCGCCGCCCAACAAGTTACCGGCAGAGGCGATGCCCGCCGCGCACAGGAATACAATAACCTGAAAACAAATTACAACTTACTTAGATTATCACAAAATATGGTAACACGTTTTTGTTTCCCAGCAGCAGCAGCTGTGCTAAATAGAGAGTAAGTGTAAATTTTAAAATCACTTGTATTTTTAGATATTAATTTATTTATTAAATTACAATCTAAATTATTCTTCTGAATTCATATTCTGACGAAACTTTCAAACTTTGAATAATATACAAACTAAATTGCACTAAAATCATATTATAATAATTGAAGAACATAAAAAAATATAAGACACGATAATCACAACTTTTTGATATTTAACAAAATATAGTAATTAAAAGGATCTATTTTAAACTTCATCTAATTTATAAGTAATTGATTGTACTGACGGTTCTTGGTGGAAATTCATGTTGAACACTAATAAAACAAACTTTTTCTTGCACTTTATCCACTGTATTAAGACATTATTATAACTTTTTAACAAATTACACGACCGGTTTCGAAATTATTGATTATTGATTACACCTGATGATGAATAATTTCGAAACCGGTCGTGTAATTTGTTAAAAAGTTATAATAATATCTTAATATAGTGGATAAAGTGCAAGAAAAAGTTTGTTTTATTAGTGTTCATCTAATTTATATTAAACAATTTTAAATATAAAATATCCCGCACCTTTGAATACATGTCGATAGTTCACTCCACTGTAGACCTTCTAGATAGCACACTCACTTTTTATACCTTTCAGTACAAGCTAGTACTTTAGTATGCACAAATAAATGCACTAACGATACGGGTCAACGTAAAATATGCTGCACTGAGTTGTAATAAGGGTTAATTTTGTTAATAATTCAAAATATGTTCAAAAGCTCAATCTGTAACAATGTCAGGGTGAGTCTTGTCCACATATGCTCCAGATTGTTAAACAACTTGATTACCCAATTATCGAAACCTACTAAAATATTAAACGCCAGATATTTATAATAAACTAGCTGTTGCCCGCGACTTCGTCCGCGTTAACATAGTATAATAGCGGAAATAGATAATTTTTGCCTTTTTATGGTCCCATTTTGATGTAAGCAACAATCCCAGGAAGGGATTACTCATGTACGGGCCGAAGGCAAAGTCTCCCGCATATTATGATACTCGAAAACTGTGTGTTTTGTTTATGTTAGAATTAATTCACATTTATTTTCAGAAAAATTTTGCACTGAACGAAAGACAAAGAAAATGTCTAGGGAACAGTGATTTTTTTACTCGATTGAATTATGTATAAAATAACGACGATCAAAAAACTATAAAACTGCATGAGCGCCTGAGCGCAACTGAAAGCCTTTGCGCCTAAGGGGGAACTTTGGAATTTTTGTCTATCGAGTGATTTTCATGATATTGTGTAATGGAATATTAACTCCACTGTGTTAGATCCTCATCTAACACAATATATTTTTTTCAGAATTTAAATTACTATATTTTTATGTCTCCTGTCACTTTAAAATCTTGAAAATCGTCCGTTTCTGGAAATACAGGCCCTTAAATTAAGGTTTACCATATATTATGACGTATAAAAAAACTACTTGCTAGATCTTGTTCAAACCAATTTTCGTTGGTAGTTTTTATAGTAATATTAGATGATTTTTTTTTGTTTTAGATGTACCATCGAGGATTTTTTTTTAATTGATTTATCAATCTTTAATTGATAGACCAACGTTATTTGGTCGAATACTTATGTCAATTCAATGTTAATTGTGATCTATCGGCTGGGTTTGACGTAACTCAACCCAACTACGTAGGTCACCGATATGCATAGGAATCAACTTCTCTGATAGTACCTATGTGGACCCCTAAAATTTTTAATATTTTTTTCATTTTTGTATCACATTAATGCGGTTCACATATTAATACGTCATCTACTTACCAAGTTTCAATAGTACCCAAGTATAGCTCTAGTTTCGGAGAAAAGTGACTGTGACATACGGACGGACAGACAGACAGAGAGACAATATGATGAATCTATAAGGGTTTCAGTTTTTTGCCATTTGGCTACGAAACCCTAAAAAAAGGTTATCAATTCGACCCGTATGTATTTAATATTTCCAGAAATGCCTAGCTTTCGTATATTGAGCCAAATTTCAAGTGTATCTTATGTATGTATGTTGTATGTATGTTTTATATTTGTGTTCGCATAATATCTCCGGATCTACAAGTCCGATTTAAGCGATTCTTTTTTTATTGTACTAGGTATTGTTCAACTAAGGGAATACAGAATACTGTAAGTTTTCATTGAATCTGTGCCAAACTATATCATTAAAATATCTTCGTTTCTAATTATTTTATTAAAAACAGCATATTTTGTAATAAGAATTATTACTACGTTGTATTGTTAATCGACATACTTGGGTATTGAAATTAAAACCTAGCTTATAAGGGTCAAGTTTAGCTCCAGTTATAATTGGCATGTTGTTACGAAATTCGGTGTTACAATATCGAAACCTGTACGGTTATTATTGTTTCAGATAATATATTGCATCATTTTTTATCCTGTGAATAATATAAAAGGCAATAATTTTTTTAATCAAGGCATACTTTCTTCAAATTACCAACAGTCAACATGTACTCAAAGGTGCAGAGATATTACAGATTTATTCACTTTAAAAAGTGGCAATAATTAAGTTTTTATGACAATAAATAAAATGGTTTACTTGCAGTAAAGTTTTCTAAGCTTTAAGGTGCTCCCAGACAGAAGTTATTTAATGTTATAAAATATTGTGTAACACGATAACATTTTATAACATCGTGTAACATCGTGCAACATGTCAAAAAATAAACGTGTCTTTTGTTATAATTTGTTAAAAAAATGTTAGACAAAAATGTTATCTGATGTTATATAACTTCTGTCTGGGAGCAAGCAAATTTAAAAGTGTTTAAGATGGTTTCTAATTTTCATTTTTTATCTTTCCAGGTTATTGTATTCCTGTGCGCGGCGGGCATCGCCTCCGCTGGCAACCTGCTGGGCGGCGGCATCACATACGGCGCCCCCGCGTCAGTGGCGTATTCAGTTGGCACAGCCCACGCCGCGCCCATCGCCTCCTACGCCACCCCTGTCATCTCGAAAGCCATCGTCGCCCCTGCTATCTCCAGCTACGCCGCCGCCCCTGCTGTGTCCTACCAAACGATCTCAAGACACTCCAGCCCCATAATCTCCGCTGCCCCAGTGAGCTACGCCGCCCCCATCTCAGTCGCAGCCCCAGTAGCCTCGTATGCCCCATCCCACCTCAGCTACTCGTCGGCCCCAGCGGTGTCCTACCAGTCAATCTCGAGACACTCATCAGGTTTGGGCGGATACGCTGCACCCATTGCTACATCCTACGCTGCCCCTATTGCTACGTCCTACGCTGCTGCCGCTCCCGTGATCTCTAGGTCCTACGGAATTTCCTCATACTCCTCACCTTTGGCTCTCGGATCTTACGGATCCTACGGATCTCTGGGGGCGGTCAGGTCTATTGGATCTCTAGGGTCAATTGGATCTTACGGATCCCTTGGAGGACTCAGATCCATCGGATCCTACGGATCCATTGGTTCTTATGGATCTCTTGGAGCAGTCGGATCTATTGGATCTCTCGGATCGATTGGATCGTACTCAACTCTGTCTCATGCTCCGATCGCAAGAATCGGTGGACTTTCCGCGTACTCTTCCCCAGCTATTTCCATCGCCTCTCCCGCTCTATCCTATGGCATCAGAGCAGGACACGGATGGTAAATGTTACTTTGTAGATTTATGATGTTACCTTGTTGAACGTTATGAAATTTTATTGTTAACATAATGACATTATGAAGAATAAATTTAAGAATTTTTAGTTGCAATTCGGTTGTCTTATTTTACGTTTTTTGAAGTGAAAACTTCTTTAGCGGCGTTGAGCACTTTTGTGGAATGGGTAAAAACTGTGAAACTCGCGTCAGATTCTCGTGCTGATCGAAAAACCTTGGAAAAACCGTAAGACGGTTGGAGAGTAATGTTTTGTGTCGAACTCGAACTCGAACTCGAACTCGAACTCAAACTCGAACTCGAACTCGAATTGATTGTAAGGGTTTCGATTAATTAAAAAAATCGTTTTTTTTAAATTGATTTTCATAAAAAATGGGTTAAAATTTAAACGATTGTACGGGTTTCTATTAATAAAAAAAAATTGATTTTTTAATAATCGATTTTCATAAAAAATGGGTTAAAAAATGCACAACGTTAATAATTAAGTTTTCACTTCTGCCGGCACTCCCGGAGTGCAACCCGTCTTTTTTTATTTTTACATAATATAATGCTTATGTACAGTTAAATATTTACTTACTTAAAATAATACATAGTATATTATGCTTTTATTAGTATTCACATTTTGTACAAAAGGCCTAAAGGAACGACATCGAAATCAAAAACTAGAAATTAAAACTATAAAGTATTTTTAATTATTATTTGCTAGAAAACATAAGTAATTACTAAACACAGTATTCATGAGTAACATACTAGTCAAGGAACCTTTATTTAATCTGTGACCTACTTATGTTTATAGACAAAGTTGCAGCAATCTACGATCAAGTCGAATGATATTAAGTATTAAGATACATAATGCATATTATAAGACCGCTTTCGGCATTTATTAATTCTAATTGGAAAGGCCTACATGATAACTTTATAATCTGTGGTAATTTTATTGAATAACTTCCTTTTAATAATTTATTTTATATATTTTTTTTTATCCTCAGATAGGTTGTAACTTCCTTGTCACATCAAAGCTTTCATATTAAGAGCGCCTTCACATTACGTCGCGACTCGCGAGCAGTGCGGCTAGGCTGCAGCGCTGCTGCCGCGGCAGTGCTTGCGACGTAATGTGAAGGCAGCCTTAAAATTATTATGATAAACTAGAAACGGCCAAGTGCGAGTCGGACTCGCGCACGAAGGGTTCCGTGCCGATATAGAGCAAAAATAGGCCAAAAATTGTGTTTTTTGTATAGAAGCCACCTTAAATTTTTATTTTATTTCATTATTATTCTTAAATATTAGAGTAGTAGTATAGATAATTAAGGCCTTTGTGAAAATAACAAGTGCCTACCTGTTGCTATTATTGTATGGGAGCCAGTGAACTTTAAACTACATGGGAGCCCCCTTTTAAATATTAATTTTATTTTGTTTTTAGTATTTGTTGTTATAGTGGCAACCAATATAATACATAATCTGTGAAAATTTCAGAACTCTATCTATAGCGGTTCTTGAGATACAGCCTGGAGACAGACAGACGGGCAGACAGACGGATAGACAACGAAGTCTCATAAATAGGGTCCCGTTTTCACCCTTTGGGTACGGAACCCTAAAAAGAAACAGGAAGTGTTAGTTTTTAGAATAGGCTCTGAAATTACTGAACCGATTTTAAGATACTCATTCACGTCTTTCAAGACGTTTCAAGAAAGATTCTATACGCGTATAGAGTTGTATGTAGCAACTAGTATAAAGAAATGGTTACGTTCAATCAAACGATGGTTACTATTTTTACGATAGCTATAGGTAGGTACAATGATCCAAAACGGGCAATAAAAATCAGCTTTAAAACATCAAGGACCTCATAAACAAGGTTTGAATCACGAAAGCGCAATACAAAAATATACAGAAGTGTAACTTTACCATAACTCTTGAAATTAAAATTCATACTAATATTATAAATTCGAAAGTAGGTCTGTTTGTCCGTCTATCTGTCTGTTGCCTCTTCACGCCTAAACCGCAGAACCGATTTTACTGAAATTCAGCATGGAGATTCTTTGAGTTCCGGGAAAGGACATATTATGACTTTTTATCCCAGAAAAATGTACGGTTCCCGCGCGAAAACGAATTTTGGCGCAACGGAGTTGCGGGCGTCATCTAGTAAAAAATAAATTATTATCTAGAAAATAAAGAGATACTTAACTTTAAAATTACTTAGCTTAACGCATACTCAATGTAATACCCACGGATTTTAAAAAAATACGGATGTAAACTTGTCTAATCCCGAGTGAAGCATAGTAATGGCCGCCCGTGTAGGATGTGTGCGTGTCATTGGCGCCGTCACTCTATGTACAATGACAGCGGGTTGTAGTACCTAGTTGCGTGTGTGAGTGTCGGTCACGTGTACAATAAACGAAATTGTGACGAAATTGTCGTACCTTGCATGATTCACCTCTTTATAGTGTAATGCTCTATCCGTGTTTTTTTTTAATCCGTGGTAATACCGAAATCTTATATTCTCTATGCGAGCAAAAAACTTTGGATACCTTTTGACGAAAAATGCGGAAACGTAGGTGATTAAAATTTTGCACAGTTATTGTTCATATGGTAAAGGAGTGCATCGAGCTAATATTATTTTAAAATTATCATTTTATCATACATATTTTTAACAAATAAAACATTACACACACTACAACACACACACTAGGAGATTTTGATTGACAAAGCTTATACACACAAATTGTACTCTTTTGTCAAATTGAAAATAGATTTAGTTTTTTTAGCTAGCTGGTGCCCGCGACTTCGTCCGCGTTAGCATAGTAGATTACGTCCCAAGTATTATTTTTCAAAAATATTCAATATACAGAATCGACTTTCGTACGATTTTATTATATGTATACATAGATGTATAGATTTATTTTTTTATTTATTTATTTTGTTCAATACTGTATACAATAATATTACAAAATACAAGAAATCTTGCCGCAAAAACTACAATGAGTTTATCTGGACAAGATGTGGTCGCATTAGTTAACTTTACTCAATAGATGTTTTTTAAGTTGCCGTCTATATTTACACTTGTCCCGATACAACTTTTGTAGGTCTTCTGGCAGCTCTTCTACAAATGAAGGTATTAATGTGCTTCCGTAATAATTATTACAGTTCGGCTTAACAAATTTTGTTTTACAGGTTTGTCTTAAAATGTCTTGTTTTGTTTTTTCTTATTTTTTTCTTTTGTCTTATTTATTATATTTGTCTTATTTTTTCTATTAAAAATGTAGGATCATTAACTTCATTTAAAACCGCAAATTTAACAAGATCAAAAATGTGCATGACATTACAATACTCAAATAAGCCTTCCTAATTTGTTTTAAATTTATTTTTAACCGGTTTAGGTACAATCACTTTTAATATGCGTAACATTAATGAATGTATATTAAGTGACTTTCAAACGATCTTCCATAACTACTCAGTCTATAGTTAACAACCGACTGGGCCAGCGATAAATAGAATAATCTTAGGGTTCTGTAGGGTAACTTGTATTTAAGAATATAGATTTTACTGAGTACAGATCTTAATTTCGAGCATACATGGTCTATGTGTGGCTTCCAACTCAGTCGGTTGTCAATTATGAGGCCGAGGTATGTATGTTGATTTACTTTTTCCAATGCTGGACAATTGCGTTATAAACTACATTTGAATGAAAACAATCGTGAGTATGTGCTATAATCGTGGGGGAGGTGAGAGGTACATTATGAGCTGAATGAATATGTATGAATTTAGTCTTTTGTGAGTTTATTATAAGCCCCACATCATGTGCACATTTACAAATAAGATTGTAAATTTTTTGTATGATATTTTGAGCTTCCTGTATCGATTTATAGAAGATGAATATTTATAGAATAGAAGATGTGTTAGTTTGTTCGTAAAAAGGAGAAATAAGACGCAATACAAACGCCACGACGAAACGACCGATGCCAAAGCTCGTCACATATTAATCAAACGACACTCGAAATCGGTAAAGATAAGAATGATAAAAGCGCGTAGCAAGGCAAGGAGTGGAGATAGATACAAAGTGTAAAGGACAAATTTATAGGAAATTTTATGAACTTTCATTATTTACCAGACTTTTTTTCTCTACGATGCGCCGTTTTAGCGATATGAGCAAAAAACTAAAAATATATAAAATTGAGCCCCTCCCCCCACCCTAGGTGATATCGTTAAAATTTATAGCCTTTATGTTGACCCGACCTCTAAGTAATATTCGTGCAAAATTTGAAGTAAATTTATCCAGTACTTTCTGAGTTTATCCCGGACATACATACAGACAAACAGACAAAAATTCTAAAAACTATATTTTTGGCTTCCATATCGATTGTAGATCACGTCCCAAGTATTATTTTTCAAAAATATTCAATGTACAGAATCGACTTTCCTACGATTTTATTATATGTATAGATAAATACTGTTAGGCAATTATCACACGGCCAGTCTGTCATCATTTGACTTTAAAATATCAATCTGAGACTGTCGCAGGAACTGTCTAAAAAATAATAAAGTCATTATTTTGACAATAGAATATATTAAAATTTGAAACTTATAATTTAATTTTTTATTTGAGGTCGAATTTTGACCATTGGGCGATCTCTAGTAGAAAATTGTGAGACGTGCGCGTGCATACGATTTGAGCGCTCTTGTATGATCGGTCTTGTGTACCTATATTATTATAACGTCTGAAATTACGTAATAATAAAATAATAATTAAATAATTTGTGCGATCTAATAATTGTAAGGGTTTTGGTTTACTGTATAATATAAGTATACTATGACATAGCTGATAGGATATGAAATATTCAGCAGACGATATTGGACATTCTGTTCTTTTATGGCCTATGTGTAATAAATATGTAACGCTATAATATTTTACATGAAACAATTGAAAACATTGCTGGCAATGTGACGCTTTATTTGGTTGCATTCTGGTTTAGATGGTTGTTAACACAGATTATGAGGTTGTTAATAAATAAGGAGTCATTAATATTAATAACTAATCAGCACAGTTAATCGAAATTTAGTTTTATTCTGGCTGTTTTATCTTATTGTTTTTCTATAAAAAAATATATACCTAAATCACCTAATTTTTGTAGGATCACAGACGAGTTATAACTTATACAATTATTAGTCTATGGCCTACCATTTTATCCTAATAAAGGCATCGAGCATAGGCACACAATACAATTATCTACCTTATCGGTTGTTTGTTGTTTGCTTGATCAATGATCATTAACTCCTCTTATTTCTAAGCCTTCTTTTCACTTTGGTCCTGCTATTCGCCGGAATCATTTTCTTATCTAAAATTTGGACGTCCTTGCCACTTTTCTTGAGTAGTATTAAAATTTATTTATTGATAGTGGTGTAATTATAATACCAGTGCTACTATAGATATAATAAGAAATATATATATTTTTTTATTCCTTACTACTTATAATATCAAACGAGGCTTGTAAACGTTACGTAATTGGTCAAACTGACTCAACACTTTGTAATATTTCTTCTCAATAATAATATAACAATAAAAGTTCAGAACATTTAAAAAACCTGTATATCTACATTATATTTTTTTTATTATATTCAATAAATAAATTATTTACAAAATATATTTAGGCATTTCTAGTCTACCAGGCTCCATGAGCGCCATAGCCGATGCCGCCGATAACGGGAATACCGTGAGCGATGGCGGGGGCGGCGGCGTAGGACAGAGTGGGAGCGATCCCGTGACCGAGCGAGATGGCGGGGGCGGCGTAGGACACAGCTGGGGTGACAGAGTGAGCTACTGAGATAGCAGGGGCGGCGTAGGACACAGCTGGAGCGTGGGACACGGCCAGAGGAGCCGCGACCACAGGTGAGCCGTGTGAAGTGTGAGTGGTGTAGGACGAGTAGGAGGTGGCGGGAGCGATGGCCTTGGACACGAGGGCGGGCGCGGCGTACGAGGTGAGCGCGGGCGCGTAGGACAGAGCTGGGGCGATGCCATGGCCGTAGGACAGCGGAGCCGCACCGATGAGGCCACCGGCGTGCGCGACGCCCAGGACGCAGACAGCGATGATCAACTGAAATAATAAAATATTTACTGAAATAATAAATTTTTATTTATTTTAAATATTTTTTCCAAAATTTATTTATAATAGTTGTTATTTGTACACGCAAAAGGTTCTTAGTTCTTATTATATCAAGTTACATATTAAATGATATTATGTTACTTGATATAATATTCTGCCTCTAAAAAGGCCGACAAAATCATGTCTTAAACACTGAATTATCTTAGCTATAATTTTTTAATGGCTGATTTTCACTTTGTGTTTTAGGAAATATTTATATTTAATTACTTTATTGTTGTATTTGATATTAACACACCTTAGCGAACATGTTGTAATTGTTGTTATGAGACTGAATGCATTTTGCTCTGATAACAGTGCTTTTATAGTTGCAGCCGTCGGGTTAATCGCCAAATTCATTGTCAGTGACCTTGTTTTGGGAACAAAAAGTTCAAGAATTCATTTTTTAATAAATATCAATTCGCAAATACTTTAGGTTAAATCTTATAAATGTAGTTATTTGAAGGTATGCAAGTACTTAGAAATAAATTACTTCATAATATTATTGATGATGGAACCCGTTACAACTTAACTATACTTAATAATATTTAGTACTGTAACGGCCTCCATCTTCAATACTATGAAATAATCACTATTATTTATAATCAATCAAAAGGCCCATAAAAATGACACGAAAAATTGTAAAATTTCAACAGCATAAAATATTACAGTAGCGAAATGAATTCACAAAAACATAATAATGACTCAGGACTATTGTCTCTTAGGTTTAGGCTTGCTTATACGTGTAAGTAAGCAATGAAAATATGAAAAGTACAGTCTAATTTTATGCATAATTTTATGTTACACTTACTCCTACTCACCACTGTAAATTTTCATTCTAATGTTGACTAAAGCATGTTAACTTAATATTTTTATGTAACATAATTCAAATTTGAAATTACTACAATAAGCTGATATACAAACGTAGTAAGTGTCCAGTTATTTTTTATATTTTTCGTGTAAATAATATTTGGGCCGAAATTTACTGCGAGTGCCGAAAACTTGTTCACCTTGACAATGAAAGTAGTTTCAGTGACCAGTCGATATTGTTGTAAGTATAAAAGCGGCGTTACATGCACTTGCAAATGCATTCAGTGTTACAGAAACAAAAAACAACAATATGTACGCTAAGGTGTGTTTATTTTAATGATTATTTACATAAACTTAAAAAAAACGTAGAAAACGATAAGTACTCTATCAACGTGAACTTCATAACTATTTGTTTAAACAAGCAATTTGATTTTCTAAAATACTTAATATAATTTTTAATTAAAAATTATATTATTTTATTTCTAATGAACAAAGTTAGATTTAAAATTTATATAAATTAGAATTAATTTCTATGGTATCTTTTATTTTTCAGTTGATCATCGCTGTCTGCGTCCTGGGCGTCGCGCACGCCGGAGGCCTCATCGGTGCCGCTCCGCTGTCCTACGGGCACGGCATCGCCCCAGCTCTGTCCTACGCGCCCGCGCTCACCTCGTACGCCGCGCCCGCCCTCGTGTCCAAGGCCGTCGCTCCCGCCACCTCCTACTCGTCCTACACCACTCACACTTCACACGGCTCACCCGTGGTCGCAGCTCCTCTGGCCGTGTCCCACGCTCCAGCTGTGTCCTACGCCGCCCCGGCTATCTCAGTAGCTCACTCTGTCGCCCCAGCTGTGTCCTACGCCGCCCCCGCCATCTCGCTCGGTCACGGGATCGCTCCCACTCTGTCCTACGCCGCCGCCCCCGCCATCGCTCACGGTATTCCCGCTATCGGCCGCATCGGCTACGGCGCTCATGGAGCCTGGTAAATACAGCTGAAACGGTGTAAAATGTTCCTATTTATTTATTAAACAATTTATATAAATATAAACTTTTTGTTTTAATTATTGTTTGGTGTATGATTTCATTCATAGCATAGATTTAATACCTATATGTCAAAAAACGAAAAACAAAATTATTATTCCAAGCTAAATTCTATTTTTAAATCAAAAGCACTATTTTTAAATAAATAAATAAAAGTCAAATTGTCATCTTTAGATATAGACCAGCACGAGTCGGCGCATGAGTACCGACAACTATTCCACCTCAATTTTTTTATGCGATCCTCTTCAAATTGCCCTCCTGATGATATAAATGCATGTTGCCATGGTGCAACCCGGTGCCATATTGTTTAAACAAACATTGTTTAAACAATTGTAAGGAATTCTTATTTTTCAAACGAACAAATTTTTTTTATATTCTTTATTAAAATACAAATAAAAAAGGTCCTATGACTTTTTACGATAAAGTTAATATTTTTAAAGATATGAATTTTTAAAGGTTCGAAAAATCTCAAATTTGGGTACATTCGACCCATGAAAAATATATTTAAAAAAGTAATAATGTCTAAATAACATATATTTTTAAATTCACTATACAATAGTTAATAATATCTTTAGTAGAGATTTAAAAAAAATTCATTGTTTATATCTTTTTTTATCTTAGCAAAAGTAGACAAAAAATTGTGTTTTTTGTATGAACATAAACATTTACTTTATTTTAATTTTATTATTAATTAGTAAAGTACAAATATAAATAAGAATTTTCTGAAAATTTCAAGTGCCTAGCTGTCACCATTATTGATTACGAGCAAAAAAGGCTTAAAAATCACGTTTCTTCTATGGGAACCCAACTTAAATATTAACTTTATTTTATTTATAGTATTCGTTCTTATAGCGGCAACAGATATACACAATCTGTGAAAATTTCAGAAGTAGCTAGCTATAGCGGTTTTTGAGATAGAGCCTGGAGACATACAGACAAACGGACAGACAGTATCTCAATGTCGAATGAATAAATGAATGTCGGTCGAATGTACCCAAATCTGAGATTTTTCGAACCATTAAAAATTCATATCTTTAAAAATATTAACTTTATCGTAAAAAGTCATAGGACCTTTTTAGGGTTCCGTAGCCAAAATGGCAAAAACGGAACCCTTATAGATTCGTCATGTCTGTCTGTCTGTCTGTCCGTCCGTATGTCACAGCCACAGAAAAGTGGCTATTGAAACTATTGAAACTATTGAAACTTGGTAAATAGATGTAGTCTGTGAACCGCATTAAGATTTTGATACAAAAATGGAAAAAATATTAAAAATTTTAGGGGACCCCATAGGTACAACTGAAACAAAAAAATTTTTTTTTTTCGTCTAACCTATGCGTGTGGGGTATCTATGGATAGGTCTTCAAATATATAGACTATTGACTTGATTGAGACTTTCTTCCAAAGTGATAAAATGTGTCCCCCCCCCCCCCCCCCTTTTAATGTAGGGGCATGATAATTGTAAAAAAATATATGATGTACATTATTATAAAAACTACCAACGAAAATTGGTTTGAACAAGATCTAAGAAGTGGTTTTTTTTATACTTACGTCATAAATGGTAAACCTTAATTTAACTTTCATTAAATCAAGTAAAATATAAAAATAAATCAAAAACCTTTTAATTTTATAGAAATAAACTTTATTGCTGCTGCGGAACCCTTCAGTGGCGAGTCCAACTCGCACTTGGCCGGTTTTTTATTGGTATTTCAATAAAAAATATAAAAAAAAATGTCCGGTTGAAAAATAACAATTCCTTGCAATTGCTTAAACAATGTTTGTTTAAACAATATGGCACCGGGTTGCAACATGCATTTATATCATCAGGAGGGCAATTTGAAGAGGATCGCATAAAAAATTGAGGTGGAATAGTTGTCGGTACTCATGCGCCGACTCGTGCTGGTCTAATAACAATTTGACTTTGCAATGTAGCAATTAACTCAATTAATTAACATATAAATTATAACATAAATGACCCATATTTCTATTGTAGAATATATTATTTACAAGTGTGTCTATTACTTCTTTCCTTTTGAACTGCAGAATCAGTTTACTTCTGTATAACTTGACCCTCGGCAAAATACACATTTAAATAGATTTTATCCCAGAAACAGTATGGTTCCAACGTAATAATCAACAAATTTTTGCCAATTTAAATTACGACAAAATTTTTACTCTAAAGATCTACAAAGACAATAAAATTGTCATGAGATAATTTCAATTCAACGCGTCGATAACCACAATGTATAATGTTATTTGAGTAGAGTATTTCACAAAGAAGGACGCATGGATTAAACCTCTTTAACGAAAATCGTTCAACAGAAAATTCTTTTTAAAAAATACTCATACGCTCCGCAAAACGTTTTATTAAATTCATTCGACCGTTTCAGGTTGAGGAAAAATAGGTAGGGCGAAATTAAAATCCGCTAAAGAGAGCTTCACCTCAAAAGAATTTCAGTATGTAAAATTAATAAGTAGTGGTTACGGGCCCGAAAAATACATAAAAGGGAAATGTTTTTCAGGTGACTTGGTCTCTTGTTATTTCGATTTGATATTTAATAGCATAACTAGAGACCAAAAATACATAAGAGGAAAATGTTTTTCGAATAACTTAAGGCGACGCCTTGATAATTTGGCTGTATATGTATATGTATATTAGCTGTATTAGCTGTATATGTATATTAGCGATATCGATTTTTCACAGCAATGACTAAAGCTAAGAAATTAAAGTTCAGTGTCAGTATTCTCATGGCTTTGTCTTTGAATAATTACCCATAGCATAACGATTGGTCAACTTTTATAACACAGAATAATCAATCAAAAAAACCTCTGTAATAAAAGAAATTCCTATTTTCCCAACAGAAGAGAGTGAATTAAGCTTCCAAAATTTGTACATAGATTGGTTCAAGCATACACTTTAATTTGCCCATAGCATATGTGAAATGTATTTATGGTTTTAAATTACGCGACAAAAACCATTTTATCGCTTACGCCCTTTCCATTTTTTGCTGTTCCATTGCTTGTTTTCTATGAGAAAAAACAAGCAATCTAAAAGATAGGTATCCGACACGGTTTGTTACTTTAACGTGGCGTCACCTTAATCCTGATTCCTGATAATACCATTTAATATTAAGAGTTGCATAGCTATTTTCTAATTTGCATGGCTACAAGAATTTTAAATATGAAATAAATCAATAACGCGGTTACGAGAAGTTTAGTATCACAAAAATATTTCTGTCATATTATTTCTAATACAAGTAAAGCACTTGATTTATTTCACTTTGCAAAATCTGTTTTTAAAACAATGTTTTAGAAAATTACTAGCTGTCCCGGCAAACGTTGTTTTGCCATTTAAAGTATTTCTACTTCATCAGTTGATACAAAATCTTGCACCCCTCTTTTGTCCCCTAATAGGGGTGGGGGGGAAAATTTTATACACCAGATGTTAAGTTGGAAAAACAGTTAATAATATGAAGTAAGTCCATTAAAGAAAAAAGTTTGATACAAAATCTGACTCCCTCTTTGGTCCCCTTAGAGGGGTGAGGGGGTGTGATTTTTATACACCAGATTTTGAGTTGGAAGAAGACAAATAAATTTGCGAAAACCGTATGCAAATCGGATCAGTAGTTTTCGTGTTAAAGCAAAAGTCTTTTACAAAATCTGACCCCCTCTTTCGTCCCTTTAGAGGGGTGGGGGGAATTTTTTTTATACATCAAATGTTAAGTTGGAAGAAGACAAATATATCTGCGAAAACCGTATGCAAATCGGATCAGTAGTTTTCGTGTGAAAGCAAAAGTATTTTACAAAATCTGACCCCCTCTTTCGTCCCTTTAGAGGGGTGGGGGGAATTTTTTTATACACCAAATGTTAAGTTGGAAGAAGACAAATATATCTGCGAAAACCGCATTCAAATCGGATCAGTAGTTTTCGTGTGATAGTGGAACAAACATACAGACAGACAGACAGACAGACAAAAAAACTAACCTCATTTTTGGCTTCTATAGCGATGTAGTAACACCCCTCGCTTATTATTTTTTGAATATCTTTATATGTACAGAATTTTCATTTCTACAGTTTTATTATATGTATAGATTGTACAATTCATGAACTCGTAAGAGTCAGACTTGGTTTGGTACTTGGTACATGATTTGGTTGTGAATCACAATTCAGATTATGTAAGGGTTTCTATAATATCATAGGTTTGTTAACTAATAGTCGTTTAGTAGGTAGTACACCGTACTAAGAAAGCTAATTTTTTGAGGACAATAATTATTATCGTAGTTATTATCATTGTTTAAGTTTAGATGTTTTGAGAGTTTGTAAATAAAATATTATAAAGATTCTGTTAAGTAATTATTTTATTTTCAATATTTACACAATATTTATAACGTAAGCTTTATTTACATTACAGCATAATAAATACATAAGTTTCATCGTAGATTCAGTTACCAGTATTGTATTAGCCATAATTATTAACCATTATGGTTCAAATTGTTCTTAATTTTTTGGTTGACGTCTAAAAGTATATAAGAATCACAACATATTATTTACCAGGCACCATGGGCACCGTAGGCACCGTAGGCACCGTAGGCACCGTAGGCGATGGCGGGGGCGGCGGCGTAAGTGGCATAAGCGGGGGCGGCCGCGGCGTAAGTGGTGTAGGCGGGGGCGGCGGCGGCGTAAGTGGCTACTGGAGATCCGTGGGCGACGTCAGTAGAGTAAGCGGAATAAGAGGAGGATCCTGGAGTGATGGTCTTGGAGATGACAGCGGGGGCGGCGGCGTAAGTGGCCACAGCGGGGGCAGCGGCGTAAGTGGCCACAGCGGGGGCAGCGGCGTAAGTCTTGGCTACAACGGGGGCGGCGGCGTATGTGGCCACTGCGGGGGCGGCGGCGTAAGTGGCGATAGCGGGGGCGGCCGCGGCGTAAGCCACACGGGAGCCGTGGTTGATGGAAGTAGAGTGAGAAGAGTAGGAGGAGGATCCGGGGGTGATGGTCTTAGTGACGACGGCGGGGGCGGCGGCGTAGGAGGTGACGGCGGGGGCGTAGAGACCCGCACTGTAGGCGAGGGGGGCGGCTCCCAGGATGCCGCTGCCGTGGGCGACGCCCAGAGCGCACAGAACGACGATAGCCTGAAATAAACAATTTTGTTAGAATTTTTTGCTTTATAGAAGAATCGCGAAATCCGATGTAGAATGCACCACCTACCTTGGCGTACATGTTTGTTCTAGTTATGTTGGTAACTGAATGATTAACATACCACTTGCTCTAGTATTTATACCGACGTTACTTCCCCCTGTGAATGTCTTTCTTTGTCAAGGTGAGACGAACAGCGACTTCACAACAAAATAATGTTTGACAAAAGTACATTCACTTCGCTCGTATAACACTCACGGATGCAAAAATAATTATTCATAAGGTTAAATACCAATAATATGCTATGTAATTCCGTTGCAAAAATTTTTTAATCACTCTGGCATTTTTAAGTCGGTAAAAAAGGGTATTTTAGTTGGTATTGGCAGAAAATCTAATAACCCAAAGATTTAAGAGTCAAAGGAATTTCTTTGGGTTTTGAAACAAAAAGTATGTGCAGTATCGATAAAAAAATCGTTGATCAAAATAAAAGTCCTATTCGAAAAATTTAAATTTAGTTTTAAAAAAGTTTTAATAACAATAATTAATATAATTTTTGTTCATATTCAAAGCTGTTTTAACTATGTCAAGGTTGTTTTGACCTTATTTATTTTATTTATTGATGATTATATTTCAGCGCTGTTACTTTCACAGTGTACTCTTTACAAGGAACACGTACACACCCTAAAGAATTATCGGTTGTCACTTAGTTTTGTTACACCCTGTATAGTTCAGTGTGAAAATATCAGCTGGACATACGACCTAGTGTCACATATTACCTACTCCCTAGTTACTATAGGGACCGTGCAGAGCGATGACACTGCCACTAGTGACGAATAGCCGTAACTTATACGAAAATTTTATTGTCAATCCCAAGTCAAGCTACGGAAAATTATAAGATTTCTTGAGAAATTTGAGTATTTTCAAGAATTGAAATGCACTGTTGTATTCCCGGATGTTCTCAACATACAAGAAAAATAAAGATTAATCGAACAATGTAAAATTTTACTATTTTGCTGGCTTATTGAAAAACGAAAGAAATGGATAAAAGCCGGTTAAAATATACGTAAGTATTTAAAGAGTTCCATGAATGATAAGTGTAGACTCGTAAAAACACTGCATTTTGTAGATTATAACCGTAAATTCATTTTTGATGAACCGAATATGAACCTAACCTATAACCGTTGCTTCTTTCAGTAAACATCCAAACTGGCTTCCATCTAAATTGATATGCCAATTACACATAAATTTGCATCTAAAGTAAGGATAGTTTGGAGAAGTCCTGCCAGGAATTCAACACTGAGGATAGTATTGAACTTTAACCATCTTGTCAAAGTGCTGGTACTCAAAAGATTGATTCTTCAAGTAAAAAAAGATTAATAGTGCAGTCTTTGTGTGCTATTTAAAGAATACTTAAATGGTGTTTGCACTGAATATGAGGTCCAGACTGAAATTAGTTAAAAATAGTGACAGACAAAAGTTGTGAAGATGGTATCGAGCGAATCGCAGAAGGCTGATGAAATAAAAGCATTTATTTTAGTGAACTTGTTTTATTTTATTAATCCACAAGCATTTTCAGTAATTATTATAAGTATTTTTGCATCTTCATTATTTTATTGCAATATTTACCTACCTATCAAGTTTTTACTTTCTATGCTGATGGATGCTACTAATTACTTTTTCAGATATTTTCTTAGATAACTAGATATAAGCTTTATACATTTTTATTCACGCTTTCGTTCTTTGTTTACTGTTAGAAACTCATTCATACTCAATATTATAAATGCGAAAGTGTGTCTGTCTGTTAGCACTTCACGCCCAAACCGCTGAACCCATTTTGCTGAAATTTGGTATGGATTTACTTTGAACCCCGGGAGACATAGGATACTTTTTATCCCGGCAAAATGTACGGTTCACGCGCGATAAATGATTTTTGGCGCAACGGAGTTGCGAGCGTCATCTACTTTTTTACTTTAATCCTTCGATCGCGGATTCTTGGAAATCTGTTGTTGTTCTCGCGGCCGCATGTGGCCACTTGGGAGTGTAAGTATTAATAAAAAAATCACTTAGAAAGGCGCGCTTAGCCGGGGTCAAAGAGAATGCAAAGCCAAAGTCACTCACAAGTTACTTCTTTTACTCGCATCGTGTCGCTGCTGTCGAATTACGACACCCTCTATAGTTTCTGCACGGTCCCTATAGTAACCAGCGTCATGAATTTTTCCATATTGTCACAGGCTACACGGACAAATTCTCATCAATCTGATCCATCAATCTGACTGACGGAATATTGATGGTTATAAAAAGTTAATATTAAAAATACGATCAATCCATCAATCCGAGTTGTACACGATCAAATTTTCGTCAATCAGTCCTAGATTGATGGATCAGATTGATGAAAAATTGACCGTGTAGCCGCTGACTATAGGTAAGTAAAAAAGTTATGCTTAGCACAATCCTACGCGTCAGTGACGGAGCGTCGAGTTGCGTCAAGTTGTCAAATGTGTTTTTTTTTATGTTACGCTCAAAGACCGAAAACGCTCAGTGAGCGGAAAAATAGCCCACAACTCGTTCTGGCTATCACAAAAAGGCCATAACGCGAAATTCGTGTCGTGGCTGTTATGCTATTCATTTTTCTTGATTTGTTCTTGAATGATTAATCGTCCATTGGTATGGAAGATTAAAGAATTACCACACGTACTACAAAATATTTTTTCTTTTACTAAATCACTGCATAACGTGGTTATCATTACATTATTTATAAAATATACATAGGGTAGTTCCATACTATCCGTACTAATATTAATATCTGTCTGTCTGGTGCAACGTGTTGTTGTTTTTTTAAATACCTATAAAGTAATCTGATCTCAATAAATAGTAAAAATATAGTTTTATTTTAATTAATATAATTTAAATATAATACTACTAGTTGATGCCCGCTGCTGCGTTGCGCCAGACAGACAGAGAGACCGACCGTATTAATATTAGTACGGATAGTATAAAACTATGGATATTTTATAAATAATAATGATAAACACAGTTATGCAGTGATTTAGTAAAAGAAAAAATATTTTGTAGTACGCGTGGTAATTCAAATATAATCTTCCATACCTATGGATGATTAATCATCAAGAAAAACGAATGGCATGTCAGCCACGACACGAATTTCGCGTCATGGTCTTTTTGTGAATGCCAGAACGCGTCGTGGCCGTTTTCATTAGACTTTAGAGCCACGACGCTAAATTCGCGTCGTGGGTGTTTCACTGTGACCACAACGCGTTGTGGGCTATTTTTCCGCTCACTGAGCGTTTTCTGTCTTTGAGCGTAACATATACAAAAAACACATTTGACAACTTGACGCAACTGGACGCTCCGTCACTGACGCGTAGGTTTGTGCTAAGCATAAGGCCGCGTTTCCACTGAAGCGGAGCGGAGCGGAGAGGAGCTTAGCGGTGCCCGAATTGACCAATCGTGCTATTCCAGCGGAATGACAGCGAAGATTTCGACCATGGTGATTGGTCAATTCGACACCGCTAGGCTCCTCTCCGCTCCGCTCCGCTTCAGTGGAAACGCGGCCTAACTCTTTCAACGCTGTTACTTTCACAGTGACTCATACGCACCCCAAAATATTATTATCAATAACAAACACACTACAACTTGTATCGTGTTTGTATTTCTGTATGTTTGGCAAACATACAGAAATACAAATTAACAATAGCAAACTTTGTTTGCTATTGTTAATTTATACTGTGTTGTTTGATTGTCAAATACTTATACTGTACTAGATGACGCCCGCCACTCCGTTACGCCAAAATTCTTTTATAGCCCGGGAACCGTACATTTTTTCGTAATAACATAAAAAGTATCCTATGGGCTATGTCCTTTCCCGGGACTCAAAGTATCTCCATGCCCAGCAAAATCGGTTCAGCGGTTTGAGCGTGAAGAGGTAACAGACAGACAGACAGACAGACAGACAGACAGACACACTTTCGCATTTATAATATTAGTATGGATAATTGGATACACTTAAAAAAATACAAGTTAATAGTAACCTGTATTTTTTTAAGTGTATTCACTATACAGCGTTAATAATAATAATAATAATGATAATAATAATAATAACACGTAAACAAAAAAAAACACGTATATCCACATACAAAAATCCGTCGTTATTGATACCTGCTCCATCGTTCGCTGCTTCCTAAACCCGTTATCATCTTTTACTTCATCTCAATCTTAACACTTTTTATCATTAATCCTGATTCATGATAAAAAGTCTTCATACTTGGCACAAGCCCGTACCTGAATCATTTCCCCGGCTAGTAGCCGAGACACTAACTCTTCTACATAATAATAATAATAGTTTATTCATGCGTTAAGACAATACACAATATTAAAACTAACAATAATTTCACAAATTTTGACAACAACATCATAATACTTAAAGAAAAAAAAATCATAAATAGGTATATATAAAGATTAAAGATAAAGATTATGTAATAAACTAACTAACACAATTTTAACATTTACATTTTTACAATAACTAAACAATTAGGTATAAAATAAAACGAAGAATACAAAAACTAAAAATAAAAAATAAGAATGGCATCAGTAGGCAGTGTACTGTGTATTGCTTAACACAGAAATGGAATACCAATCAGGTTTATCACCGCAACGCAGAAACACCACGGTACCTGATCTTCCGTGGTTCCGTAAACGTGTGACGTGCAACAAGCCCAACAGACAACTTATTAACTAATAATAACAATACAATAATAATAATTGTCGAACAGGCGCACACAACCCATGCGCGCCCGTGATATAACCAGATAGTGATTGAGGTGAGGCATGTACCTATTTCATGGACTTCAGTGCCTGAATTGACATAGTGCGGGGAGCTCGCGCAGGTGCGCGCCCGCGCCGGCTATCTCTGACCTACTTAATAACAATCCCACCAAAAACATACCTGTTAAAAATGGGGCCAAGTTCCTATTGGTTAATTATTCGCCTTAAAAAAGAGTTGAAATCCAATCCAATGCCAAGTTTAGATGCATTTCAAAATCGATCATAATAAACATTAAAAATTAATTCAAATATTGTTGCTCATGAAACAACAGGGCTTTAATTTTTTGATTTTTTTTTTATTTAAAATTATTTTTTGTTTTCAGAGCTCGGTAAGATGGCGGTAGAAGGTTGTTCCAGATCTTACTTGCCAGGTATCTGAAGCTACCTCTAAATGCAGAAAAATGATGATGATGTGGCTCTGCATATTTGCTTGATAAGCAAATATGCAGAGCCTCTGGTAATAGCCTGTCTCTCACTAGAATGACGATTTTTGATTTTGGTTGTTGCATTGCTTAGCTAGCTAGCTGAGTGTAATATATTATTAGGTTTTATTATTCGTAGATATTATTATATTCATAAAAATATGTCAGCTATTATCTTAAATTTTTATGCATATTTCTCTCAAAGGACTATGAGAAATTAATCAGGAGAAAATTTTGAATAAAAAAATGAAGGATGAACATAAAAGACAGAAATGATATTTAGAATATTTTTTATTTATTCATATTTTATGTTTTAAATATATCTATTTACAACATTAATAACATAGTCTGTAAAGATTCAGTTACCAATCATAATGAAGCCACTACAATAAGGGCTTACAAAATTTTCATTGTATACTATTCTTCGAGTTTCCATATGGCAAATTGAATTATTTATATCCAAGTCTTAAAGTCATTTACCAAGCGCCGTGAGCACCGTAGGCGATACGGGCTGATGGGATAGCGGAGTAGGCAAGACCAGCACCGTGGACGGGGACGCTGGCGTAACTGGTGTAGGCGGGGGCGGCGGCGTAAGTGGCGTACGCGGGGGCGGCCGCGTAGGTGGCGATGGGAGAGCCGTGAGCGGTCTGGGTAGAGTAGGAGGAGTAGGAAGACACAGCTGGGGCAATGGTGCGAGAGACGGCTACGGCGGGAGCAGCAGCGTAAGTCTTGGCTACAACGGGAGTGGCGGCGTAGGTGGCCACAGCGGGGGCGGCGGCGTATGTGGCGTAAGCGGGGGCGGCCGCGGCGTAGGTCGCTACTGGAGATCCGTGGGCGACGTCAGTAGAGTAAGCGGAATAAGAGGAGGATCCAGGAGTGATGGTCTTGGAGATGACAGCGGGGGCGGCGGCGTAAGTGGCCACAGCGGGGGCAGCGGCGTAAGTGGCCACAGCGGGGGCAGCGGCGTAAGTCTTGGCTACAACGGGGGCGGCGGCGTATGTGGCCACTGCGGGGGCGGCGGCGTAAGTGGCGATAGCGGGGGCGGCCGCGGCGTAAGCCACACGGGAGCCGTGGTTGATGGAGGTAGAGTGAGAAGAGTAGGAGGAGGATCCGGGGGTGATGGTCTTAGTGACGACGGCGGGGGCGGCGGCGTAGGAGGTGACGGCGGGGGCGTAGAGACCCGCGCTGTAGGCGAGGGGGGCGGCTCCCAGGATGCCGCTGCCGTGGGCGACGCCCAGAGCGCACAGAATGACGATAGCCTGAAAAGAAATCTTCGTTATTATTTTGTTCCGAGATTAAACTCTTGAAATCTCAGCTAGCAGTCAACGTACCTTAGCGTACATGTTTGTTCTAGTTATGTTGGTAACTGAATGATTACAATACATCTTGCTCTAGTATTTATACCGGCAACACTTCCCCGTAGCTCAGTCTTTCATTGCCAAGGTGAGAGCTTTCATTACCAAACTAAAGTACGTTCACTCCGCTCAAGATTATTTACTGATGCTAAAACATTTTTTGGAAGGTTAAATATAAATATTTTACTTCAATTAATTGTGTTTATTCAGGTTGATTCATTTTCACTTAGCTTTAACGAGGAAATTAAGGTATGATTTTGTTATTTACTAAGAACTGCCTGGGAGACCGAACTTTACTTAGAAGTTAGATATTTAGTTACGTGTGATATCTATACTTATTATAAAACAAAGTCGCTTTTTCCCCTCATGTCCCTTTGTTCCCTTAAATCTTTAAAACCACGCAACGGATTTTGATGATTCTTTCAGTGTTAGATAGCCCATTTATTGAGGAAGGTTATAGGCTATATTTTATCACGCTAAGACTAACAGGAGCGAAGAAATAGAGGAAAATGGAATGGGCTAACTTGAACGCGCTAATCTCAGGAATTACTGGTCCGATTTGAAAAATTCTTTCAGTGTTAGATAGCCCATTTATTGAGGAAGTCTATAGGCAATATTTTATCACGCTAAGACTAATAGGATAATGTGAAAAAAACGGGGTAAATTATTTGAAAGGGCTTATCTCGCGAACTACTGGAGCAATTTTTATGTTATTTGGCACAGATAAGAAATAGACCAAGTGAAGGATCGTAGGCTATCCATTTTAATCATTTTTTCAGTGGCTATATATTTTATACCCGTGCGACGCCGGAGCGGGTCGCTAGTTTAATAATAATTTGTTTTAAAATTGTCATGAAACAAATCGTCCGAAATTATTATCATACGTTGCCCTATGTAGAGGTGGAACTTCTCTCCAATAACTGTAAAATTCTCTTAGCAAAGTGATATATCCAACGGTAAAAAAATCTGACGAAATTTTCAAGAATTTAATTCCCTAATTATAGTACAGACTGGTGTTCTCTTCTTATTATCTCTCACCTCAGGACTCTTCCTAAATGTAATATTGGACACTTTCAATATAACAAGAACAAGCCCAGTTGTTCTAAAGCGGATCAGACTTGATTGTAGAATATATATCGGCTTTGGTAGATATACCAAATCATAAATTGTAAGAACGTTAGAGTGTGTCAATTTTTTTATATTATATCATAGCCAACAGTCTTCAAAAGTTATTTTTTTGTAGTTGACATATTGTATAAATAATAACTCCCACACCGGTTTCGGTGACGGTGGCCGATTCCATTGAAACCAAGGCCAGTCACAGAGGAGTAATTTTATAGTGCCCAAGTGTGTGCGCAAGACACAAGAGCACTCTCTATTCCTTTTACTCTCATATTAACCCAGTGGGACGGAAGACGTCGGTCTTCTGTGTGTGTCGACACACACATCATATTTTATCCACTCCATCCGTTTACGTTTTCAATTGATTTCTAGAAGAATCCATGCAACAACATTAATATCTTGCCAATTCCCATGAACGATTATCGCTAAAATCCTACGAAATACGTGTTTAGGTGTTATAAATACACTCAATGTTAACTAGTAGTTCAAAACCTTGTTGCACATAAAAATTACGATTAACATGAAGTAGATTTATTTTAAGAAAAAGGCAGTGTACACAATATACTTACTTGACGCAGCGAAATTTGCCGCAAGTATAAAAAAATACATTTGAATATAATATAGGTACAGTGTGTTCCCACTTCCCACCGTTTTTTTTTTTTTTAAAGAAGGCAGGTCACTGTACCCCTGACGTCACTGCGACCCATGAGGATCTATTGTGACTCCTTCGCACTAGAGTATCATCGCCAACCCAATACTGCTCATAAATTGAACGATATGGTTGGGGTTGGTGCCATGAATTTCCTCTGTGGATGAGTATTCGTGGCGACCAAGGTGCCTGTTCCTGCTCTGTAGTAGAGCCGGACAGTCGAGGAGAAGGTGAATAGGTGTTTCATCCTCCTCCTCACAGAATCTGCAAGTCGTTATGCTACAAATACCCATTCTGTTTAGGTGTTTGTTGAGCATGCAGTGCCCAGTTAGGCTTCTGGTAAGGATTCTTAATTGGTTCCTACCGAGGGTGAGCACTAATTCTGATAGTTTCTCGTTGAAGCCAGGAATTAGTGCCTTGGAGTGTTCAAGGCCAGGGGTCTCAGCCAATTGCTTCCTGCATAGTCTGTGACCCCATTCCTTGCTTGCTTTGTGGTACTGGGAGCTATACCACAGACTGGTTCTGGGCCATATATGAGACTCTCGGCCCCAAGCCTAGCCAATTCGTCAGCGGTTTCATTGCCGGGGACGTGACTGTGGCCCGAGACCCATACTACGCGGATGTTGTTGTTCCTTCCCAGCATGTTTAACGTCTCAATGCATTCCAGAACTAATTTGGCTTCTGCGGCAAGTGCTTTAAGTGCAGCTTGACAATCGGAGAAGATAAAAACGTTTTTATTAACTAGAGCCATCTCCAGGCTTTCTAGTAAACAACTGAGGATAGCGAAGTCTCCCCCAAACAGGCGTATTTGCCTTTTGGTGCCCGTCCCCCGACTCCAGCACGGTTGTCTTTCCTTGATCCATTCGTGAACCAAACTATGTTACTAGGGCGGACATCGATTGGGATTTTTCTTTCCCAGTCCTCCCTGGAAGGTATAAAAACCTGGTATTGCTTCGAAAAGCCATGCACCTTGATCCTGGCATCTGATGGCATGGCCATGACAGGACTGAGAGACTGTTCCAGCTGTCGAAATGGGGTGGAGGCCCAATTCGTCCTGCCCGCCGTCCTGGCCCTGACTTCCCAGCATTGTTCTCATAGAAAAAGTTGTTCATTTTAACGGGCTCATTTGATGGTTTCAATGATAACGGTGTTTACACTAACATCCTGTATATTTTATTCCCTTAATCAAAACGGATTTAAAATTTTTCAGTTTTACTACCATATCCTTTACTAGTTTATTAAGAACAGCTTCTTACATGTAGTTTAAACTTTAAAGATCGAAAGTGACCACTGAACTAAGATATAAAAATGCAGTTAGCTGAAGGTCGTGGCGAATTGTGCGTTAAAATGTTTTGTGTCCAAACACCTTTACACACGAGAAGGAATTAATTAATTAGTAAATTTTATAAAACGCAACACTATATTTTAATTTTTAATATTCATCACACCGACCGGTGATTATAATAAGGTATTAAAGTATAATTATATAATAATATAATAATAATAATAATAATATCTATGGACGCATCACACCACGTCAGGCTGGCCCCGTGGTAAGTACCTGAAGGACTTGTGTTACAGGTACCAGACAACGGAAATATATTTAATACTTTTATACCTTACATATATTTAAGATTTTTATTATATGATACACATATTTAATACACATCCATGATCCAGGAACTTTATAAACTTTTTGTTCCGTCGGCAGGACTCGAACCCGCGACCTCCGGCTTGAGCTACCAACGCGCTCACCACTGCGCCACGGAGGTCGTCAATAATATGTAGAGCAATTTGCAATTTTTTATTTTTTTATTTTTGTGCATTACCTATTTTACGAATATTTCATACTGAGTTCCTAGTTTCATAGTTTATAAATGAATAATATTAATTTCATCGTAGTATTTCAAAATACAATTTAGCAATTTCTATATACTATAAAGACCGCAAATAACTTGTAAATTGTAATAATATTTGGCAAATATCTCATTAAAAATCTTTTGTAAACAAATTAAAACAACGAAGTGTTAAAATAATGCAATGATTACAAGCCAAAAGTTGTTAATTGTTTTCACAGTCTTAACACGACTTATGACCGACTTACATGTCTATTCACAACATTAAACAGTTGTAATTTTTTAATTAAGACTAATAATAACAGTTATTATGATTAGGCAAGTGTCTTCTTTTGCAGTCGGTCAATAAAGGAAAAAGAGCTACTTTTTGTAGGTCATTTCAAACATGTTAAAAAAAGTAAAAACGAGAAACTTCTCGTTAAATATATTTTAAAAACAGTTTTTACCCTCTATGTTCAGAAATGAAAGCTTTATGTTAAATCACACTTTATCTTCTCATTTTTTCTGTTTTTTTATTAAATACTAGCTGTCCCGACAAACATTGTTTTGCCATATAAAGTATTTCGCCCATATTATTTTATTGAAGTGACTAAATAAGTATGGCACTATAGCAACGTCCATCGCTATCCTGTCGCACCAACAATGGTCGCCGTCAGTCTCGAGTTGTAATAATTTACTATTATTTATTCAACAAATGCACTTATCAATATAATAAGTAGCCAGTAGCCGATTCTCAGTCCTACTGAATATGCATAATATAAAATTTGGTAAAAGCCGTTTCGGAGGAGTACGGCAACTAACATTGTGAGACGAGAATTTTATCTTCTCTTATATATAAAAATGGATTTTCAAATGTGTTAGTCGCGCTAAAACTCGAAAACGGCTGATTTTAGTCTTAAAATATTCGTAGAAGTCCAGGGAAGGTTTTAAAGTGGCACGAAGTTCACCGAGACAGCTAGTATAAGTATAAGAGATAATTACTATTGAAACTGGCGTGAATTAACAAAATAAGAAATATTGATAACGGTAAATTGTGTACGGCGATAATTTTCAAGATTTTAAGCATAAACTTATAATGCTAAGTTTATGATTTTAAGTAATATCATAGACTAAGGTAATATAGAGTATTTACGTAGAAAGGAAGCAATATAAATATTATGGTAATTATACCGTCAGCCACCGGAACTAAAAACTACATGTAAAGGTCACTTGCCCATAACTACTTAATATTGTTTATTGCCAGTTAGACATTGATATTTAATTGAGCAATGAGCAATATTGTATTTTATATTTCGGCTCATTGAATCTAATGTCAAGCAAATAAAGCAATCTTTTAAATATCCGCGAAAAATAAATGGCTATTAGATAGAGTCATGATAGCATCATGGTCATTAGAACAATTTTGAATATTTTTTCTTGAAAGTTACAATATTGATAGTATAGTTAGCAATTCAGACATGATAGTAAGTATGTATCCCTGTAACATTATTTATATTTCTGAGAGTTAAGACTCTATTACAATATGTAACATGGCGTTATGTTAAGCTACACTGTATTCGGCGAAACATGGCGGCAGCAGTCGTTGACTCCCTGTCAAAAACTTGTCATTTTCTTTACAAAGCCGCGATTGACATCATTTGACACTTCACTATAAATCGCGGTTTATATAGAAAATGACAAGTTTTTGGCAGGGAGTCAATGACCGCTACCGCCATGTTTCGCCGAATACAGTATAGTAATAATTATATTGTCTAAATGTACATTTCAGAATTAAAAAGCGGTGCATTGCTTAGAAAAATTAATGAAATTAATGAATTGAGAAATATTTCAACAAAATAGGAAAATGCCCTTCGTGGATCGTAACTTTTCATGCTGAAAACAGTGAAATAAATTCAACTTCAGGATTGTAGAATAAAAAATTAAGTTTTCGGTTTTGTGTTTATTTACAGTTTGTAAATATCACCTTAGATTTACTATGATACATATTTACATAAGTCGTTTTGTTTTTAGTTCAATTACCAGGCGGTACCGTAGGCGACGCGGGCGACGGAGGGAACGGCGCCGTAAGCGACGGCAGACTTGACGAGGGGGGCGGCGGCGTAAGTGGCCACAGCGGGGGCGGCAGCGTAAGTGGTGTACGCGGGGGCGGCAGCGTAAGTGGTGTACGCGGGGGCGGCGGCGTAAGTAGCCACAGCGGGGCCGGCGGCGTAAGTGGTGTAGGCGGGGGCGGCGGCGTAAGTCTTAGTTACGACGGCGGGAGCGGCGGCATAAGTGGCCACAGCGGGGGCGGCAGCGTAAGTGGCCACGGCGGGAGCGGCCGCGGCGTAGGTGGTCACAGGGGAGCCGTGAGCGACGTCAGTGGAGTAAGCGGAGTAGGAGGTGGATCCGGGGGTGATGGTCTTGGAGACGACGGCGGGGGCGGCGGCGTAGGTAGTGACGGCGGGGGCGGCGGCAACGACGGGAGCGGCGACGGTCTTAGCGACGACGGGGGCGGCGGCGTAAGTGGCCACGGCGGGAGCGGCGACGACAGCGGGGGCGGCGGCGGCGTAGGAGGTCACGGTTGAGCCGTGGTTGACGGTAGAGGAGTGAGAAGAGTAGGAGGAGGATCCGGGGGTGATGGTCTTAGTGACGACGGCGGGGGCGGCGGCGTAGGAGGTGACGGCGGGGGCGTAGAGACCCGCGCTGTAGGCGAGGGGGGCGGCTCCCAGGATGCCGCTGCCGTGGGCGACGCCCAGAGCGCACAGAACGACGATGGCCTGAAAAAAAAAGAAGTTTTGTTAGATACTCGGCAACCACGTCAATCTTCTGCGCACGGTTCTTAGTCATCACCTACCTTGGCGTACATGTTTGTTCTAGTTGTGCTGGTAACTGAATAATGCCAGTATCTTGTGCTCTAGTATTTATACCACTAAGACTTCCCGCTGAGGACTTTCATTGCCAAGGTGAGCGACTCGCAGCTCTCAAATGTAGGCGGCCGATCAATGGTAGAATTTAGTGTCGCTTTTGTTTCGATCAGTGCAAGGAAATGTTAATAGGATCGACATTACCGCCTACGCTCATAGTGGTTATTGTTTTGAAAGGATTTTGAAAATATTTATTCATGTTGTATATTTATATCGTAACTAGATGACGCCCGCAACTTCGTTGCGCCAAAATTCGTTTATCGCGCGGGAACCGCAAATTTTTTCCGGGATAAAAAGTATCCTATCACCTATGTCCTTTCCCGGGACTCAAAGTATCTGCATGCCAAATTTCAAAATCAAAAGCAAAATCGGTTCAGCGGTTTTGGCGTGAAGAGGTAACAGACAGACAGACAGACACACTTTCGCATTTATAATATTAGTATGGATGAACATTAGAAGCTTGCTTAACCTGTTGAATGGTAAGATGGTACTCCTGGTTTCTGTATTCCTAGATGCCTTTGAGCTTTCGGACAAGAGATTTTTAAAAGATTTAGAAACTTTTTAGAGTAGTTCTCTTAGCGATACGATAAATACAAACCTTACTAAACAGAGCTAATAATATTATAGTCTACCAAAATCGTCACACTTCTTTTTGGTTGCGACATAGAGTAAAAGATAGAGCTTTCTTTGAAAGCTACTATGACAGGAACAATTTTAATTCTACTTTCCAAACTGTATTTATAAGTAAAGTTAAAGTGATTTTAAAAATCATTTTCATAATTTCATGCATAAGTATCGATAGGAGGAAATTCTTATTTTGAAGTTGGGGTTTTGTAATGTTAATAAGATTAAGAGACCATTTTGAGAACAAAGGTACTATTCCAGTCCTGTAGGTAATTAAGTGAAAGTATTTTTTATAATTCCAGTGCTGTTAAGGTCACACGTCTTCCGCGCTGTTCTGGTATTCCCGCTTATTATATTTTTTCTGCATTCATTATACATAAAGTCCATACAATTGTTTCCATAAAAGTAACATACATACACACTTATCTAAGCTTTTAGTGTTTATGAAATTATAGCGTTTATCGCAGCATACTGTACGGTGCCAAAATCATGCATGGGAGCCTTAGAATTCATAAGATGTTCACCATCTTATGAATTCTAAGGCTCCCACTGACCGTCGACGGCGCCCGAAATTTATAAGGAAGCGTTATGACGCGTAGCGGTTTGCGCTGATATCAATTCATTTATTACAGTGACGGAGCTGACAGCAAGCGGTCAGCGTGAAAGTGAAACTATAAAAAGCAGTTAAGTCTAATATTTTCCACCTACTTATCCTTCCTATCCTGACGATCTCTGTGGCGAATCGAATCCCGCCGACAGAACAAAAAGTTTTCAAAGTTTCTGGGTCATGGATGTATATTAAATATTGTGATGTGTAAATATCATATTTCCGTTGTCTGGTACCTGTATCACCAGTCCTTCAGGTACTTACCACGGGGCCAAACTGACGTGGTGTGAAGCGTCCGTATTAATTATTATAATAGTTTTTAATCCAGAATGATGCCTTAAATATCTGAAATTAGTTCTAGGCTAGAATATGTTCTATCTACAACATCTGCAGGCTGCAGCATAAAATAATACCAAGGTCCACGAATTTGCAATATCTTCCGAAGGTGGTCGCATGCCCCGTCATATTTTACCTCGGAGCTTCTGTATAATGAACCTTACGCCTTTAACATAGAGGTGATATGTAAAATAACTTAGAGCGACCGTAGCCAATATCGCTATACGATATTTTGAGCATTTTGCAATATCCTGTGAATTTGCACATTTATTTAAAACATGAAAAGAATAATGTCCTTATAGCCAAATTATCTGAATTCTTGTTTTAATTACTGATTAAGACTTGCGTAACATGACCTCATAGTATTCCAATATTCAAAGCAACACAATAATCTATATAAGTACTTATTCTAAAATAAAGTCGCTTTTTTCCCTCATGTCCCTTTGTTCCCTTTAATCTTTAAAACTACGCAACAGATTTTGATGATTATTTCAGTGTTGGATAGCTCATTTATCGAGGATGGTTATAGGCTATATTTTATCACGCTAAGACTAATAGGAGCGAAGAAATAGAGGAAAATGTGGAAAAAACGGGGAAAATTATTTGAAAGGGCTAACTTGAACGCGCTAATCTCAGGAACTACTGGTCCGATTTGAAAAATTATTTCAGTGTTAGATAGCCCAATTATTGAGGAAGGCTATATGCTATATTTTATCACGCTAAGACTAATAGGAGAATGTGGAAAAAACGGGGTAAATTATTTGAAAGGGCTTATCTCGCGAACTACTGAAGCAATTTGTATGTTATTTGGCATAGATAAGAAGAAGACCACATGCAGGATCATAGGCTATCGATTTTGATAATTTTTTCAGTGGCTATATATTTTATACCCGTGCGACGCCGGGGCAGGTCGTTAGTATCATAATATTTTAAAGACAAATAATCTATTTTCTATACTTCCTCTCCGTCAAGTACCCCTTCAAGCTACCGCTGAAACGATTTTGTTTAGTATGAAGATACTTTGAGTCCCGGGTAAAGGTATTGAACAGTTACTATCCACGTAAAATGTATGGTTTCCGTATGATTCGGTGGAACCAAGTTGCGAGTTCTCGGAACTTGCAACTTATTCCCACCGAATCATACGGAAATCCATTACATTACATACCAACATCTACTTAGTACTAATATTTTAATACTAGATGACGTCCGCAACTCCGCTGTGCCAAAATCCTTTATCGCGTGGGAACCGTAGACACATTTTTCTGCGATGAAAAGTATCTTCTGTCATTTCTCGGGATTCATAGATTTCCATACCAAAAGAATTTAACAAAATCTGTTCAGCGGTTTGGGCGTGAAGAGGTTACAGACGGATAGACCGACAGACACATTTTCGCATATATAGTATTAGTATTTAGTACGGAACATATTCAAAAGTAAAAGATCGACGGCTAGATCCCACAAAATTGGCGTTGGAAAGTCGGTTTGATTTCACACTTTTGTTCTATTTTCTCGTTCATTGACATGGGTCCAGTGCGAGCGATGCCTTTGCAAAAACCTATCGGACTCCTAGAACTAAATTAACAAAAACTGCAATCAGTCTTGATGAGAAATTTCTAACCGACAGTGCGACAGAATATAGAACCTGTATGATAAAAATGTGTGATAGACACTATAATAGCTCTTTACACTGATTTCTGTGGGGAGTAATTTTATAGTGACCAAAAGTATCCGCAATGGACAATGTTGTCTGTATTCCCTTGGGTATTCTTAGTAACAATTACTTAGTAAGAGATCGGTTACAGCTTGCTAGCAAATATTTTTTAGTAACCATTTGACTCATGGATCTTCTTTCTTACAGATCGATCTTTGATCAGACTGCATTGTGTCTAATAGGACCAATCAGGTTATTTATAATTATTTTACGTTTCTGTTGGTGCGAAAATCTAACTAACAACTTCAGAGTCCTGAGCTAAAGATTTAAGAAGTTAGAACCAAACTCTTTGTTCTACATACTACCTGACTGATGTAAGTAGGTATAATATGTACCGTTATTTTTTAAAGTAGAACTAATATACACCTACATAGATTGTGGCTAAACATTAATCACCAGAATCATATTTCATCCGGTAAAGCAATCCATAAACGTATTAAAACGAGTGTAACTACATAAAAATTTATCTCCAATCACTCGCAAATACCAAGGTTACATTTATGCTCCCGATTAAAAATGCTTTGTAATGTGATGTAAATGGACAAGCATTTTGATTTGCGAACGTTTAGCATTGTCGGGAAATCTATACTTATTATAAAACAAAGTCGCTTTTTTTTCCTTCATGTCCGTTCCCTTTAATCTTTAAAACTACGCAACGGATTTTGGTGATTCTTTCAGTGTTAGATAGTCCATTTATTGAGGAAGATTATAGGCTATATTTTATCACGCTAAGACTAATAGGAGAATGTGGAAAAACGGGGGAATTTTTTTGGAAGGGCTTATCTCGCGAACTACTGGAGCAATTTTTATGTTATTTGGCACAGATAAGAAGTAGACCACGTGAAGGATCATATGCTATCGATTTTAATCATTTTTTCAGTGGCTATTTTATACCCGTGCGACGCCGGGGCGGGTCGCTAGTTGTAAATAAGTTATTTCTCGTGTAAAATAATACTTAATTTATTAATATAATATTTCGATTAAAATCTAACACAGGTCAACTTTGACGTAACAATAATCATATGTACTACTGCTAAAAGGTACATAGGTACTTTGTAATTTTTAAGAGCTATAAAGTTATAAGATAAAACATCTTCAGAAAAGCTTAAAATATATTTCGTTGATAGGGAGGACTTATTAAATTAGTGTTTTATTAATACGTATCAGTTATCGAGATCAAAAATGTAACATCCATACTTCCATACTAATATTATAAATGCGAACGTGTGTCTGTCTGTCTGTCTGTTTTTGTCTGTTCAAACCGCTGAAGCGATTTTGCTGAAATTTGGAATGGAGATACTATGAGTCCCGAGAAAGGACATAGGATACTTTTGTCCCGGAAAAATGTATGGTTCTGCCGCAATAAACAAGTATTGGCGCAACGGAGTTGCGGGCGTCATCTAGTTACCTATATTTTGTTAAAATTTCACCGTCCTGCCTGCCATTCCGACTAGCTAAGGAGCCAGGTGACAGACAGCCATCAACTATAGCGCTTTAAGACCAACATAACCCTAATAGATCACCAACAGAGCTGCTAACAAGGACATTGAAAGTAATTTTATCATACTACAATTTCTACCTGTACGATCACCTTCTGAGGTCTTTGACCAAAGCCAACATCATAAATGTCACTCTGTAGGCGTTTAGAGTCCGCCTTTTACTTCTTATCGCAATTAACAAGCAAGGATATTATAAGCATTGATGTTGCTTGTGGGAAAAAATTTTTAGGCATATTGGCTCATATTGGACATTTTTGACATGGAAATCGAAGTCATGTTATCCATCTTTAAAATGCTCAACACGCTTTTCAAGTTAATCATGGTCCATGGATATGCAGTGCGCCGGCAGAAATAATTTCCAGGGGGTGCAGGTTTTAGTTTTCTTTATTTTTTTTCCTTTTTACTTTTTACGAACAACAGTGACTGTCTATTTACGTCAACAGAATACATTTAGTGCCGAAACATTACGAACTATCTTTGTAAGGCATGGTTATAGGGTTACAAAATGTTTTTTATTTCAATAATTCCTGTTGATCCCGAGATTTCCAAGGGGTGCAAGTGCACCCCCTGGCACCCCCCTGCCGGCGCCCATGTCCATGGATCATGTCGTTATCTCTTTCTTCGGTTAGCAAAAGCCAATAACCCTGACTGATGCAACTAGGCCTGCTATTTTACGTCATAATTAGTGCAAGATTATTTTGCATAATAATTATTATTACACTGTGACTTGTAATTCGTGACTCAACAGACTTATAATGAATAATTCACCTACTTCCCATTATGCGTTTCATTCAGATAATAAAAATAAATTTTAATGTGATTGTTCTCTACTAAGTTACTGCTGTTTTTTTTTCAACCAAAATAATTACAGTTGTAGAACTTGAAGTCCCTTTAAAATCTAAGCTCTAAGGCCTAAACCAGTTTACATAGACCCAAACGTATAAACAGATAATTTAATGGCTCACAACCTTAACTTAATCACAGTAAATGTCAAGTGACATACAGTAGTTAAACCAGAACGCAAAATATCAGTTGCTAGCTAACGCAATAGCAACAAGGTATTTATAATTACACTTATTTCGTAACGCGTGTAGCTTAGGACTTATTACTCAGGAAATAAATCCAAAATAATAACGCAAACTTGCAGAGTACTTCGCTATTTTATAAAACGTGTAATTATAATAATATTTAACATTTTGAAACATTTTTAAGTTTTATCGTAAATTATAAAAGCGCCATCTGTTTATTACTGCTAAAACTAAATAAAGGATCTTTCCCCGAAACTTAGAATGATATTTTGTACCTATCAAAATTCTACCCAAAAGTAGCGGCACAAGCGGTTTGTATTTCATTAAAATATAATACCTTGAATATGATATAGGTACCTATTACTGCAATGTTTACACGCTACTCGCTAGACAGCAACACCAGCCCCCTGACAACTGCCAGTTGTCTAAGGGGCAGGTAAGATAGTAAACAAAAACTCTCTTCGACGTGTGCCAGCGTTTGTCATATTACCTATGTAAGTATTATGATGTGCGCGTGATGTCGGATTTTGTTCCGATTATTATTTACAGTATGTGCTAGTAGCGCCCTCTGCTCCGACCTATAGGTAATTATTCTCTATTGAAAAGGGAACAATTTAGTAGGTTCCTAGAGAGCAGGCTGTTAGAAACTGCGAACTACAAAGACTCGTATGTACCTACATGAGTCATGACAGTATGCACTCCGTATTAATTCTAGAGATGTCACGAATATTCGGCAACTATTCGGTATTCGGCCTATTCAGCCTCTTTTTTTTGCTATTCGGTATTCGGCCGAATAATACGCACTATTCGGCCGAATACCGAATACCAAATCATGCAAAAAAAAACACGCTAAATTACTCAAAATTATGTATTTATTTCCAAATTACAACACTTTAGTAATTAAAATTGATTAGTAGTAATGTTGTCATGGATAAAAAAAGCTTTTCAGCATTTTTTGGTAGCAAACGATTACGTTTTTCATCGTAAATGTTACCAGCCTCAGAAAATAACCTTTCACTATACACGCTACTTCCAGGAGAACAAAGATAAACTTTGGCAAATTTCGAAAGGTTTGGGTATTGTTTTTCGTTGCTGACCACCACTTGAAAGGATCGGCCTTCCGATCTAGGCGAATTATTTTCAAATAAAAATCCAACTCGTTTGCGACAGCATTCTTCCCCAGGTCCTCAGCATCATTAGCATTTCACATAATATTATCTGTAGCAACTTCATCAAAGCAGTTCCAGAAACTGTCGTGTATTTCAATAGTCCTATTATTGTCATTCAAGTTTCTTTTCTTACGAAGTGGAGAAGATTCGTCATCGGTACTACTCTTAGAGCATTAAACCAGGCTGGTTTAATGCTCTAAGGTACTATTAGTTTGTTAGCACCCCGCCCCGCGCACGCCGTCGTCGCCTGCCGCGCCAACCACCACCACCACCAGCTACCGCGCCCCCGAAAAGTGTGTAAGTATTTCGTGCCGAATATTCGGCTGCCGAATATTCGGCGCTTCAGCCGACAGCGTTGCCGAATGTTCGGTATTCGGCCAATTCACTATTCGTGACATCTCTAATTAATTCTATTGCTTACTTATTCACTTTCATCTATGTAGAGATCAACTACGATAACTTGGCGCGCCCCTCCAAATGACTGTTTCAATGTGTGTAGTCATATCCTTATGAAAGAGTTTGTATGTAGTAAGAAAGAAAGAAAGAAACTTTATTTGGTAAGAATGATTGTACATTTATAAGAAGAAATAAAACATTTGAAAACCGTATCTACCAAATTGGTGCTTACTCAGCATGTGTTGCGATCAATCGCAACGCTGGTTTTCAGTAAGCGCCTTATGCATTAAAATATGTAATAATGTTACGGATACGGACACGTGGTGCCATCTAGCATCGGACCAGCGAACTTACCAAGGGAACACAGACAACGTAGATCCCCTACTCGATACTAGATGGCGCTAGGTGTACCTACGAGTAATTTCTAGAAATATCTCATGCTTGTTTACGCATATCGGGTTTATTCTGGGACGTTCCGGAATTTTCTGAGATTCGATCCGGCCCGTATAAATATTCGCAGACAGTCCAGCCGGAATTCAGTTTGATACAATCGATCATCAAGGCGACTTCGAAGTGAGAACAAGTGATCAATAGTGAGTGACAGTGATAGTGCTTAGTGTTTGGACTTAGTGATTTGTGTGAGCTAGTGTTTGTGAATAAAGTCTTCAAGAGAGTCACCAGGTCTTTCTCTCCGAATCCAACGAACCCTAGCACGTAACAATAATATAAAATTAACTTTTAAGAATAGTGAATACACATTTAACAGTCTTGACTCTTGACAGTCTTTAAAGTCTTTAAAACATAAACAATAGAATTAATCTTTAGCAAATCTTTAACAATAACAATAATATCAGTGTAAATCACAAATAGCCATTAACACAATATTATCACATCACTCTGCTAGCATTAAATATAACTTATAACAAAAATAATATAATTGTATAAATACAGGAACTAGAACTGTGTTGGATTCGCAGTAGAAATATTATTAAACGGAGTTTTTTTGTTTGTTTAGAAGATAATCGCGCAGTTTACGTTTGAACGTGACAATTGTTAAGCAGTTTCTGATAGGGTGAAGGAATATTGTTCCAGCATTTTGTAGCCATATATTTAAAACTACCACGGAAAGCAAATTTACTAAATGACGGGTATATAAGCAGATCGGAATTTCAGACATCTCGCTTGGAAAAGTTTAATTTCTCATATAAGTACATTGGCCGATGAGTTTTAATTACACCAAACAACAAGGAGGCAAAATGAAGTGTCCGTCGGTTTTCCATTTTTAGAAAATTGGCTTTGTTGATAATAGTATAGTAAGTATTCAACCAATCACAGTACACGTAATATTTCAGTAAATGTCACTTATTACCAAGATTTGTTGATCAACTAATCATAACTAGCCTACCGCGCAAGACAACGCACTTCAAACGTTTTGACAACGCACTTCAAAGGTTTTGAATTTTGGAGGGGCGCGCCATATTATCTTAGTTGATCTCTAAGCAACTAAGCACGCTTGTACTGTGTATTCTGTGATGTTTAAGCAAAAACCCTGTCATTTCATTTCTTTTTTTTTCACGCGTTAAGAGCCCCCGAGACGATCAAACGGTTTGACTCAAACACGTAAATTTTGGTTTGACTCAAACCATTTTGTCGTTTACAAAGCTAGTTTAAACGGTTTGTCAAACATTTACGTGTTTGAAGCTCGTTTGATGAAATTTCATATTTTTGTTGTGTTTGACGCGCCGTTTGATCGTGTTCTGATGCGTTTGAACAAACTTTATACCATTCTTTGGAGTAGGTACATTATTTTTAACCGACTAAAAAAGAGGAGGTTATCAATTCGATGCGTATGTATGTAATATTTCCAGAACTGGCCAGTTTTCGTATATAATGTTAGTCCATATCAGCATCTGAACAAATGTGCAAAATTTCAAAAGTGTATGTATGTTTTTATGTTTGTGTTCACATATCTCCGGAACTACAAGTCCGATTTAAATATTTTTTTGTTGTACTATAATAAGTATTGTTTATCTTGGGAGACTTCTGCAAGTTTCATCAAAATAGGTTTAGTAGTTTATGAGATAGGGAATTTAATTCTCAATTTCGTACAATTTTTAAGTCGATTTTGTCTTTTAAAAAATAATATTTATTCGTCACAAGACGTGTACTCCACATCGAGTATTGAACCAAACTGCGCAGTTTCGTTTGACAAACCGTTCAAACCGACATCAAACGGTTGCATCAAACACGTAAGGTTTGAATCAAACCGTTTGATCGTCTCGGGGGGCCCTTACATTGGTACAAGCGTCATACAGTAGCGGGCATCGCTTCACTTCTTTTTTTTATGAATTAAGGGGGCAAACGAGCAAACGGGTCACCTGATGGAACGCAACTTCCGTCGCCCATGGACACTCGCAGCATCAAAAGAGCTGCAGGTGCGTTGCCGGCCTTTTAAGAGGGAATAGGGTAATAGGGGAGGGTAGGGAAGGGAAGGGAATAGTGGAGGGTAGCAGAGGCGGCGCAAGGCGTGGGCGGTGTGGGCGACCGCCCACGGCCTCGCGGTCTAAGGGGCCTCGCGCTCCTTGGGGCACGAGGTATTTTTTAAAGGATTTACAAGTTTTGATACTCAAATATTCATAAAAAAGGTTTACCTATAAATATAAGTTTGACTAACTATCAAAAAATTATTTCTCTCCAAAAATCCGTTTTCTCGCGTCATTTATCAGGGGGCCTCGCAAGATATATCTTGCCCACATCAAATGTTGGTCTTGCCCCGCCACTGGAGGGTAGGGAAGGGAATAGGATAGGGGATTGGGCCTCCTGTAAACTCACTCACTCGGCGAAACACAGCGCAAGCGCTGTTTCACGCCAGTTTTCTGTGAGAACGTGGTATTTCTCCGGTCGAGCCGGCCCATTCGTCACGAAGCATGGCTCTCCCACGTATAAAACTCCACTTCACTGGTCCAGAGTTAGATCCGAAGTCCGAATCTATACCTAATGTAAGCATTAGCCTGTCCTTGTCGGTCAGGTCGCTTTTCCAATATACCGGACTGAGACAAGCCAGACCTTCACTGTATAAACATTTTTATTGGTCAGTCGGGTGTTTCAAACAAGTCTACTCCAGCGTCCAAGAGAATATCAGTTAGCTGTTAGCAGTTAGAGGTAAAAAGGCTCCTATACTTTATTACTTTTTATTATTAATATTATAATATTATAATTCTGCAGAGTTTGTTTGTTTGTTTGAACGCGCTAATCTCAGGAACTACTTGTCTGATTTGAAAAATTATTTTACTGTTAGATAGCCCATTTATCGAGGAAGGCTATAGAATAATAAGAATAAGAATATATTTATTTTGACAACACACAAACATACACAAAACAGAACAACAAATAATAGGTATATAAAAAAAGGACTTAAAAGCTACATTTGTATATTATGTATATTATGAGATGTCAGAATTGGCCCCAGCTCAGCTATACGCAGCAGGCAAGCCCGCTGCACTGGTATTCTGCAGGGGCCAAAGAGTGACTTCACCACATAATAAACAGGGAAAACAACACGACTATACCAATAATACAACAATAAAACAAAAATAATACAACAATGTAGACAACAATAGACAAAAAAACACAAAAAAACGAATACTAGTAATAAATGGTGTACAATTATAAGGTTTTTGCCTATGTATAATATAGGCTATATTTTATCACGCTAAAACTAATAGGAGCGAAGAAATAGAGGACAGTGCGTTTTTCGCGTAACTTTCTGCCGCGCACTGTAAAACTCTGGAACGAACTGTCACCAGCAGTATTTCCGGACCTATACGACCTGCAAACCTTCAAGAAAAGAGCGTATTCCCTCCATCCACCTGCAGCTCTTCTGATGTTGCGAGTGTCCATGGGCGACGGTAGTTGCTTACCATCAGGTGACCCGTTTGCTCGTTTGCCCCCTTATTTAATAAAAAAAAGGAAAATGTGGAAAAAACTGGTCTGATTTGAAAAATTCTTTCAGTGTTCGATAGCCCATTGATCGAGGAAGGCTATAGGCTATATATTTTATCACGTTAAAACTAATAGGAGCGAAGAAATAGAGGAAGATATGGAAAAAACGGGGGAAATTATATTATATGAAAAGGCTTATTTGAACGCGCTAATCTCAGGAACTACTGACCCGATTTGAAAAATTCTTTCAGTGTTAGATAGTCCATTTATCGAGGAAGGCTATAGGCTATATTTTATCACGCTGACTAATAGGAGCTAAAAAATAGAGGAAAATGTGGAAAAAAACAGGGGAAATTATATGGAAGGGCTTATTTTAACGCGCTAATCTCAGGAACTACTGGTCCGATTTGAAAAATTCTTAATAGGCTATATTTTATCACGCTAAGACTAATAGGAGCGAAGAAATAGAGGAAAATGTGGAAAAAACGGGGGAAATTATAATATGAAATTGCTTATTCTCTTTAGAACTACTGGAGCAATTTTTATGTTATTTGGCAACATGAAGAATAGACCACGTGAAGGGGGGTATTTTTTGCGGAAAAATGTACGGTTGCGTGAAATTCCTAAATTACGCAAGCGAAGCCGCGCGGAACATCTTTATATAATAAAATCGTAGGAAAGTCAATTCTGTACATTGAATATTTTTGTACAATAAATAATACTTGGGATGCGATCTACTATGCTAACGCGGACGAAGTCGCGGGCAACAGCTAGTCTACAATAAAAGACCAATTTATTACACAACATTTATTTGTCTTTTAATTGACAACATTGAATACCACAACCTTATAACTAACACCAATTTGTGTCTAAGACACTAGAAACAAGCTCAACAAATAAAATATAGTTTACAAATACCGAAAGATTACAAATGGTAACGAAAATGTCCATCACAATTCTTTTCAATAAGCCACGTCCATGGGGTTTACATTTTCACTTATGGGGAACGCACCGGAACTACTTTCTCATAATATTATTATTTATTATGTTATACAGGGCCCCCGCTTCCATATGTGCAATGTGTGCATGCACACGGGCGCCATCCTCTAGGGGCGCCAAATCGCCATCTTTAGGGGCGCCAAAACCAAGGATACAAAAAATTGCCTAAAGGGGCGCCAAAATCCTTTTTTTTTTCACACAGGCGCCAGTAGCTCCTACGGGGGCCCTGATGTTATATATGTCACCGTAAGATTGTAAACACCGCGAGATTGTAACATGGACAAGTGATGGATTGTAAACAGTTTTCCGGTGGTTTTAAATTATTTCGTATTTAAAATAACTTCAATGCCAAATGATGTATAACATAGAATAAAATTTAGATATATTTAAAGTGCTGTTTGAATGTTCGGTTATTAAAATTAACCTAATTTATAATTCAAACTGCACTTTAAATATATCTATATTCAATGATATACATCAAATATTTAGGCAATTGAAGTTATTTTAAATACGAAATAATTAATTTAAAATCACCGGAAAACTGTTTGTTTACAATCCATCACTTCGCCACATTATAATCTCGCGGTGTTTACAATCTTACGGTGTCATATCATATAATATTTTACTACGTTCAGGCCCACTAGCTTCAATTTGGGTTAAAGTTAATCCTGGGTTAATTTATAATATTGAGTCATTTCTGCCGTTCCTCGTGTTTAAGAATGACTTGAAATTTTAACACAGTTTTACTTTAACTCATATTGGCGAGAGTAGGCTTTAGAATAGTTTTTATCATTTGTAATTTTAGAATAATAAAATATCAATCATAAAAGGTTATGCGCACAATGGGAATAAACTGTCGCGGCGAATTTTTACGCACTTATGAAAACTAAGGAGATATTTAAAAAGAAAATAACTTAGCGACTGTTTTGCAATACTAAATAATAATTAACAAATTATAGCTACATACTAAAGACTATTATTTTTCTTTGTGTGCATTCAGGTATTGTAAGATACTTAAAACATAATAGGTTTATACAAACAATCAGAACTTTTAACAACATGCTTTTGACGTGGGAGAGCCATGCTTCGGCACGAATGGGCCGGCTCGACCGGAGAAATACCACGTCCTCACAGAAAACCGGCGTGAAACAGCGCTTGCGCTGCGTTTCGCCGAGTGAGTGAGTTTACCGGAGGCCCAATCCCCTACCCTTTTCCCTTCCCTACCCTTCCCTATTTCCTTCCCTATCCTCCCCTATTACCCCTTAAAAGGCCGGCAACGCACCTGCAGCTCTTCTGATGCTGCGTGTGTCCATGGGCGACGGAAGTTGCTTGGTGACCCGTTTGCTCGTTTGCCCCCTTATTGCATAAAAAAAAACATAATTCAACCTTGACTTATAAAATAATTTCGTTTAAAATATTACGTAATTAGAATTTCTAGAAATATTGTAAAATCTAAAACATTAACTTCTAAGGAAGTAAATATAAATCCTAACATAAAATGCTAACTAAAGATGAAAATTGTCTTAACAAAATGTCTTTGAAGTGTAAAATAAAGCACCCTATTAAGGCGACGCCTTGATAATTTGGCTATAGCGATGCCGATTTTTCTCAGCAATGACTAAAGCTAAGAAACTAAAGTTCATTGTCAGTATTCATCATGTCTTTGTCTTTGAATTGCCCATAGCATAACACGATTGGACAACTTTTATAACACAGAATTATCAATCGAAAAGACCTCTGTAAAAAAAGGGATTCCTATTTTTCCAACAGAGGAGAGTGATTTAAGGTTCCAAAATTTGTACATAAATTGGTTGAAGCATACACTTTAATATGTGCATAGCCTATATGAAATGTATTTATGGTTTTTAAATTACGCGACAAAAACCATTTTATCGCTTACGCCCTTTCCATTTTTTGCTGTTCCATTGCTTGTTTTCTATGAGAGGCCGGCCCGGCCTCTCATAGAAAACAAGCAATCTAAAACATATCCAACACGGTTTCTTACTTTAACGCGGCGTCACCTTAAAGGATTCAATTTGAGGAAACATCCAAGGTAAATTACTTATAAAACAAAATACTTATAACATTACTAACAGCTTTGTCGTTTATGGTAATGCGGCATTCATGATTAACAGCTAAAAAATAACATATTAACCAACTAAATGTATCTGTTACCAACTTGAATCAAGGCTGTGAGTCCACAAAAAAAACTGATTTTGTAACCTATTGGCGACAGTTTTCCTCTGGTGGGTTCATAGCCTTATAATAAAATAAGTCTATCTTTTGACGTGGAATAAAATAAAACGGTGGGGTTTAGTCATTGTCTTAAAAATATTTAGAGGTAAGATAATAGTTAACATACGTTGGTTTATCTTACAAAATGTATTATTGTTCAAAAGTAATTTTACTTCTTTTGTGACATAACATAACGCTAAACTCACGTTAAATTAAATTGCTATTGTATGTCTCGTTCTTTCAATTTGAGTACATATTTGATACTACATAGCTTCATTTATAATCTCTTTAGGTTATTATCAATATTAGAATTAGTTTTTAACAAAAAAGTAGTTACTTAAAATTTCTAGTTTTTTTTTTTTTTTTAATTCCATACTTACTCTGGCTTATATAACCCTAACAAGAGATCTTAGATAAAGACCTCGATAACATTCGGCCCTGACAAATTATATCACCAAAGTAAGAAAATACATTTTTCAGTTTTAACTTAGAAGTTGCTTTGAGCAACATTTGAATTAAAGCAACAAGGCAACTTATTCAACTGTGTTTCTAGAGTAGGTGGCCACCACAAAAATTACTACACCAAAAATAGATTAAAAGCAAATTAGAACAGTAAATGACTTATGTCGACAAATTAAAGATAACTAACACCGTCATATTATTATAATTTTCTACAACATTTAGCTCATACTATAATATTATGTTGAATGTAATAATACATGACACTGCCAATATTTTGGGCTAACAAGAATCTTTAAAGGTTTTTTTAACAGAAATTTAGGTACCATTCGTACAGAAAAAATCGAAACATATAGAACTCACTATTTTGTGCACAGAAATAGTCAATACACAAAATTGTATGAGCAATGACCATTTGTCAGAAATTGTTAGATACAGTATTTTTCCTTAACACTTAATACTTATTTTTACTACATTTATTTCTGATCATAATTATTATAATGGACATCCAATTCTACTACATCAATTCAAGTTGATAATATTATAGAACTTTTAACATGTTTCTCGATGCTACATCAAATGTATATTAAATATATCAATAGTTTATTCTATTAGACATATTATTTTAATAATTCGACATCAATATAATCAATCGGAAAATACATTCATATATTATTTTGTAGTAGTATTTTAAAAGCATATAGACGGTTTACATCCCACAATATATTTCTTACATATAAATAAGTATCAGAGTAGACACTAAGGAGTACCTCGACTTCAAACAAACGGGCGAATATACGTGAGTTGGGCACGACTGTCACTTTCAACATGTTTCAGACACGGACGTAAAAAAATATTTTTTTACGTCCGTGGTTTCGCAATACTTAGTAACGCATTAGTACGGCGCGCGCAGGCCGATAAGATATACTATGTCAAACGTATCGAGATCTCTTTTGAATCGGCCTACTCGTTAGTTGTTTACTCTGTAAGTATGTAAGTATGATAAATATAATATATATAATACAAGATTGTCACACCAACTACTATAAAACCAGCCTAAACCAGTTTCCACCAAACTTTACCGCAATATGCTACATAAAACAGGCCTTCGTCGTAACTAGACTGGTTGAAACCGGTATTCGTCTTTACCAGAGTAATTGAAACCGGATTTAGCCGCAACCAGAGTGGTTGAAACCGGTTTTACTGTTACTAAAATTATTTAAAGTGGTTTTAAAACCACTAATAAACTGGCCTATACCGGTTTTTACTACAAGGGTTATTTACATTTACTGCGTTGGCAATCTCATACAAAGATTTCTGCCTTTTTAATTTTTTTTGATATGTGCTCGTATTATTCATATCAGTAACATTATAATAGAATCTTATTCTATTAAAAAAAAAACCACAAGCGTTTACAAAGCAGAGCATATTATACTCTCTGCACAGAAATTTTATACAAGTTTAATTTTTAGCACAAATTGGATTTCAAAACATTTCCTTAAATCTATGTAACATTATGAAGCAAATATTTGCTTTCAAAATTCTTACACTAAATCTTAAACTTATAAAATTATTTACATAAACATAATAAGGTATATAACAAAAATTGTGTAGACCTAACAATAGTTCGAAAAGTTTGAAGTCTTTAAGAAAAATTCCCTGTAATAATTTTTAAACTAATAATAACTTATTGTACAGGCTGTAGGATGTTTGAATATAATTTATAACATTGTATAATATTACGTAACAAAATTTGTCTTTTTTTGTAAAAAAATATAGGGGCTAGCTTAATCTTTAAAATTTCAAAAGGTTAGGTTACTTTTGTATAGTGATAGAAAAATACACGTCATAATATAGTACTGTTATAGGAGTATAGAATTTTGATAGAAACAATATTTCTTATGAATAAATAATTAAGTTATGGGGTCATCGTATGAAAGTTTTTATTGAAATTTGAAGTCCAAAAGGTCACTCAAAAATTTCGTCGCAAACCGAAAACTATGTCAAATTAATTATGTACGATGTAAAATATTATAAATTATTCTTATTTGTAATATTTTAATACAGTTTGAGCGATATTTTGTACTACAAGAAGGGTACATTCAAAGAATTTTAAAATATTTTAGCATAATTATACAACAACTACAAGTAAATCTATAAAACATTACTATTAACATCTTTTATAAAATACACGGACGCAAGAGAGTTTGGCAAACGAAAGATTAAGCCTTATAAATTGCTGCAAAATTTTATTTGTGTGGCAACATTCTGATTCTAAAAAAAATTAACCTTACCTTAACCTTAATTAAGACTGTATAATAAACAAATTTTATCGTTGTTAATTTTTATACATGACTTTGACGATAAAATATTCTTATTTATGGCGGATAACGAGTAGAAAGTTGCCATGATAAAAATTTTGAAAAAATGCAGGCTTTTCTTTCGAGTTCGTTAGATTATTTACAAAATATAATCCAAAGAGATATTTTATATAACAAATAATTTCGTGTTTTCGATTCAATACTAGTAACATTTTAAAAAGTTATTTTTCTCAAAAATAAAAGCCCAATAGACGACCTTAACCAAAAAGTTGACATTGATAACTGCATTATATCTCTTTCTATATCATCTATCTCGCTCCACCCTTTTCACACATAGTAGGTATAACACGTGAATAAAAGTTATCAGGTAAATTGACTTCATTATGAAGACATACTCCCTGTCACTTTTACCCTGCTGTCCTTAAATTCCAAATATTATCATACGTTTTTCTTAAATCTAAAGACTGTTTTTATCATCATAATCAACCCATGTCAAATAAAACGTCGTCACAAAAGCAGAATGTTTACTACAGTAACAAAGACGACGATGGACTGATAATAATGATATGAACTAGAACAACATTGTAAAATAAACTCAAAACGAGATCGTTTTTAATTCTAAATACATTCATAGATTTGTATAACAATATAATTTCAATTTTAAAACTAACTTATCCTTAGTTTTAGCGTACAACAAAAAAATACCAGACATTGGCAATTTTCTTATTATTGAAAAAAGAGCGTATTTTATCATTTTACACGACTTTACGAAACGAAAATTACAATCAGTGTTAATCTTAATATAAAATTTGGTATGGAGCTCCATATATACCAAAAGTTATATTAAATTTAACGTAACGATTATATTTTTGTTGATACTACGGTGGGAGTTATTTGGACGATGATTTAACCCGCATGTTGTAACCCATTCAACATATTTTATTATTATAGGACACATATTATATACTACCTAGAACATTATTATCGGGCCAAATTGGCCAGCAGCTATTCATATTATATAACATTTAACAAACAGATTGCTTCTACTACAAGTTACAACACATTTCGGATAACACATAATATTATGTATTTAATAATAACAGCGTATGTACTAAGCTAAGCGATACGTCTGAGCGTACGCAATTTAAAACGCATACGTATTTTGTAACGCATACGAACCCTCGAGCGTATACATAGCGTGCGAACCATAAAACGTATACGTATTTTCGAGCGTACACGTACCGTTGAGCGTATACGTACAATATCAACTTCAAAACGTATACGTACTCTTAGGCGTATACGTACCCTCGAGCGTATACGAAATATGCGACCCATGAAACGTACAGGTACTAATAAGCGTATACCTTTTAGCGTGTACGTAGTGCATGTATGTACGCCGCAAAATATGCTTTAATTACGATACCTCTGCCTTCCAAACCTATTTTGCTGCAAACGCTTATCCGGTAATATGTATGTGTAGGAGGCCGGGACCGTATATACAACTGTACCCGCGACCGACTCTCGACCGTATACGTTCAAGCGTTCCACTCGAATCATCACACCGTACCTCGTGAACGTAGAGTCAGCTGCCGGTACCAATATTGGTATAATATTACTAACGAAATGTGCATGAGTTGTACCAAGATAACTCTCAGTATACGGCTGCGGCACGAAACGACGTCGAAGCGGAGACTGAGGTATATCATTAAAAGAACTAGGTTCATAATTTGGTTCACCAGGTGGATATCCAGCGGGGACCAAGTGGTAACCAACAGGTCGATATCCCACCCCGATCCACTGGTACCCGTCGACCCAGGGCTGGCGCTCGTCACCAAAAAGTTGATAGTGATCGCCCTCAAAGTTGCCATCACCCGTAGATACGCTTTCATCATCCATAGATACGTCATCACCTAATGGCTGACCATGGCCCGACAGCGGGCGGTGACCGAATCAACCCAACTCATTGGCGAGCAGACTCGTAGCGCTGACCTTGGCCGAAAGTAGACCAGGGTTGGTCTCGCTGTAACTGAAAAATATATCTTATTAATATTCTTATTACATAAACACTTATCCAACTCTATTAAAAAAAAGACGGGTTGCACTCCGGGAGTGCCGACAGAAGTGAAAACTTGATTATTAACGTTGTGTATTATTTTTTATAACCCATTTTTTATGAAAATCGATTTTTAAAAAATCGATTTTTTTAAATTGCTTAATCGAAACCCTTACAATCAATTAAATTTTTAACCCATTTTTATGAAAATCGATTTTTAAAAATCGATTTTTTTAATTAATCGAAACCCTTACAATCGATTAAATTTTTAACCCATTTTTTATGAAAATCGATTTTTAAAAATCAATTTTTATAATTAATCGAAACCCTTACAATTTTTTAACCCATTTTTTATGAAAATCGATTTTTTTAATTAATCGAAACCCTTACAATCGATTAAAAAATATGGACAATCGAAAAAAAACAATCGATTCGATTAATCGATTTCGATGTTACAACACTACTCTCCAACCGTCTTACGGTTTTTCGATCAGCGCGAGAATTTGACGCGAGTTTCACTTTTTTTACCCATCCCACAAAAGTGCTCAACGCCGCTAAAGAAGTTTTCACTTCAAAAAAAAACGACGAAACACTTCGAGAAAAGGTGTGCCCTTGCGCTTCGCTTAGCTCGTCTCGGCGGATTACTATTATTTATTAAAACTTTGGTCCATGGTTTAAATTGATGGAGTTTTCCTACCTTTAATGATGTAGGATGTTAATGAAGTAGGCAATATTTTGATTTTAGTTCTAAAGGGAAGACCGCACTAAGCGACATCACGCTGCAGCGAAGCGACGCGACGCGTCACGGCCAAATATTACATGTATGAAATCGTATGAGGTAAGCAGCATAACGCGATCTGGTAAAAATTGACGGAAAACTGATCGTCTAACCCACGGATTGATGGACTGGTACTTTTTATAAGCATCAGTACTCCGTCAATCAGATTGATGAAAAACTGATCGTGTAACCTACGTCATAAGGGTGAATGTATGGATCTATCAATCAGCTAGCATTTGTCTTTTGTATGTAGAAAATAAATACTTACCGTAAGCCACGTTCTCGCAACCGCTTCTTCACAGCCGGCTTAATCTTAGGCCTGCCATTGCTGTGCAATCCACGACCAGTTATAAAGAACAACTTCTGGTATCTTGGGCCGTTTTTGTTTCGCAGAATTTGGATGTGCTCATCAAGAAATAGATCCAAAGATTCCTTAGCTTCATTCACGTGCAAGAAGTGAAGATCTACAGTGTCACCTTCATTACCACTGTGTGCGTGAAGCTGGAATTTAAAAAGTTTTCACATCAATTACTAAGGACCTTATAAGTAAAAGGAGCGTCCGTGGCCTAGTGAGTAGACCTTTTGTTCGCACTTGTAATGGGTGCAGGTTCGATCCCGGGTGGAGGCGTGCACCAATGAGACATTTTCTGATCACATGTACATAATACGGACACTCATACGGTGAAGGAAAACATCGTGAGGAAACCCGCACATAGTTGGTCCCAGACGTATTGACTAGTTCTTTCCTCTGGGCTAGGATGACTATGTTGCGAGAATGCCGTATGTGCTTGGGCAACCATACGGACATGTAAAAATCTTGTCCCAGGCACTACAGTATTTGAGGAGTGGTTACTTCGCTCTGAAAATACTGTATAAATCATCCACAGGATGTAAAGACCTAGTTTTATAAGTAAAAGATAAAGTAGGCAAGGTAAACCATAAAAAGATACGATAGACTAAGATAAAATAAGAAAAAATGTTACTCAAATTAAAAATAATAATGGCAAAGGTAACAGGTTGTAACAGCTGTTACTGCACTTATTTCATTTATAATATTTTAAGCAATCATTAAAATATATGAATTATACATTATAATTTACATTATAATCTAAAGTACTATATTGTGAGAACAAAGGAAAAGAAGAAAACATGGGCGCGCAGGGAAGCAGGGGCGAGGAAGGAACGAGCGAGAAGCAGGGATGTGGGGAAGTGGGAAGCGGGGAAACTGCAAGCGGGGAGGCGGAAAGCGAGGAGTGCGGAAAGCGGGGAGGGGAAAGCGGGAAGTACGGTATAAAATGCAGTGATTGCGGGGGCGATGTAAAAAGGATGCGCGCAGACCGCACCCAAAACCCCACCCAAACTGACCCGGTTTTTATGCGCCTGTGCGTTACACGCCCAGCAACAAGTTACATCATATTTTAATGGTATAGTCAAAACCATGAGACATTGACAGACAAAAGAAGGGGCATATCGTACCCACTACCCACCACTTACACCTTGATCCTTGACACAGATTATATCAAATGAAGTATTTTTTAATAAAACGTCGATGTATGAATTATTTATAATATTAAAATTATAAAAATTCATCGCTTCGCAGCACTGGGAATAAAATTTATTTATTGCCTCATTGGAATACCTTATACCTACTCCAAAGACGCGATAAATGTCAAGTTATTTTAAGAATTATTCATAACAAATCTTAATCACATAACACATTAGCCAATGCAATCAAAAATAATAATTTTGTGTTAAACGGGCTTTGGCCCACCACACATACCCACCACTGTATCTCCTGTGTCCCAGGATCGACAGCGGTATCCAACCACAAAAACCCTTTGATATGATCTCAGGGAGCCCGAGGGACATGCTAAATCTGTCTTGGGACCCGCAACGAAATTAATCAGAAGAAAATAGGAGGAGTAAGAAGATTCCAATTTCCCTCCCCATAAAAGCGGGAGACAGCACAAAGTTGCAATGACCGAAAGTCAAAGAACTTAAGGGGGAGCACCACGGAAATAAGGTTAATAATCGTGACTCCTAAGCTAAAGCTAAGTTAATATCGGAGTTTATTGTGTTTGACTGTTGCCAATAATAATTGTGACAAAAACGCTTGAAGGCACGGAATTTCCTAGCGCTATCCACGAGATCACCGTAGTATGCGACTCCAGATGTACAGAATAGGTTGTTTAGCATAGTAGTTCTTTCGTCCTGCCAGAGACTGCACTCCCAGAGAACATGATGAGCGGTTTATTCAAACATGTTGCCTTCGGTCGAGCACTCGCACATGGGTGAAGCTACTAGTTTAAATCCGTAAAGTTTGGCCTTAAAATTTCCATGACCGGTCAGGAATTGAGAAACGCAGTGATCAATATCCATCCAATGTTTGGATAGCCGTTCACGAATATTAGGGAAAAAATTATAAAGATGACGCCCTTTGGTGGAACAGTCCCATCGCGACTGCCATTCGGAGATTGGGCTTTGCACAGAGTTTTCTAAAGGTTCAAACAATCTTGCTATTTTAATTTTATCGCGAGCGCTTAAAAAGAAAGGGTTGTCAATGTTTTTGTTATGATAATACATTGTCGCACGACGCTGAATCTCAAGGTCAACGGGTAAGACTCCGGCTAACACAGGCAAGGCTTCGGTGCTTGTGGTCCTATAAGCTTTGCATAAGAATATAAGAGCAAGACGTTGTGTGAAAAAGACATACTTTTGTGTTAACAAAAGGCTTGCTACTAATTGTGGCTACTTTGTTTGCCATCAACTTATTGGCCTGCGTCACGAAACATAATAATAGCTCCCACACCGGTTTCGGTGACGGTGGCCGGTTTCATTGAAACCAGGCCAGGAGTAATTTTATAGTGCCCAAGTGTGTGCGCAGTACACAAAAGCACTCTCTATTCCTTTACTCTCATAACCCAGTGGGACGGACGACCGACACGACTGACGAGAGATCAGATCACCTTACTTGTCAGACAAAGCCTGCATTGTCCTAACCAAACTTGGAAATAACATGTTTCCAACGCGGGAATCGAACCCACAACCTCCGAGTCAAGAGCCGCGCTCTATACCACTAGACCACGGAGGCGATTTGAAACATAATAAGCTAAAAGCCTGAGACAATAGCGCCATCTATCCTTTGTTATTCATTTGGTTTAGAATCCGTTGCTTTGTTTGCATTTATTATAATTTCTTAACTTATAAAGAGCTTCGAAGATTTTTTCGTAGAATATAAATAGAAATTATCTTAATCACATTATCAATAAAATTGCGCAGGTATCACAAGTAGTATATAAATGGAATTTACTTGGTGTAAAGAAAGTTATAGAATAGACGAAACGAGGCGTTAGTTCTAGTCAAAATGGGAGATTTCGAGATAAAGATTTAAAATTGACTATTATTTCATAGATATAAGAAGATTCAACATTTTAACTACACAGAGAGGCGCCGCTATTGCAATGGATTAAGTATCTCATTAATATAATATTAATATTAGTGCAGTAAGGAAAGCTAAAATTTCAATAAAATAAAATATCGCTTACATGTATGAGAGAAGCCGCAGCGTAGCTGTTCGACTGCTCGTATTTCATCTTATGGTAGGCAGCTATTTCGCTGTAAAACGTCGCAGCCGGGGTCAAACCCCGCCGCATCAACTCCTGAGCCTTCTGGTGCGACCTACAACCAATCGTTTCTGTCAAAATCCATCCAATCCAAAATGAAACGGTCGTCGTTGAAAAGCCTCCTCTTTATCACTTCCATTCTCGCACATGTAAACAGACGTAGAGGTAGGACTGTAATGACGTGTACACAAACACTAGGTCCCGACTCCCGGGACGCTAATCGATACCCGGGTCTAGATTGATCGGACGCCTAGGGCATTCGCTATTGATTCAGCTATCTATATGCACTTGCACAGATGCACTCATAACGCATGCGTTCGCTAGACGCTGGATAGCATCCGGATATTATTGATTCATTTAAATTAGGTCAGGACATCCAGGGTATACACGAGAGCAAAGCAAATGCGTAGTAGGCAACAAAGGAAAGAATATTCTAGAATCTAGAACATTTTAGGCAAAGTAACATGGCCTACCTACGCGTCATTTGTTTGCAACTTAAACATGTAACAAAACAATTTCTGGACTCAATAGGAGACGAAATAAGAATGAGAACCAATGTTAGATACTTAACACCAGCCATTTTAATTAATTTTTAATTAAATTAAATATATCCCAAATTATGTCTTCCTAATTTGTAACCCCCATACTAATAAAAATATTTATAAAAGAATCTACTTGTCTTTGTTTGACCTGTTGGAAAAGTAACTTGACAGACTAGAACAGGATCTTGAACAGTTATGTGCTGCGTAAATACTTAATAACTTTATTATTAGGAGGGTTGATGTACGATTATAAAAATATAGATATTAGATAACATCGCAAAGAGTATCAACAAATCTACGCAATAAATACAATACATAGGAATCATCACAGATAAAGATATCTGAAGTATCAGATAATTACATAAATATCTAAAGACGCATGGCAATTCATTGGCGACACCTGGAATCATCTTTATATAATATTATCTAGAGTAGCCTAAAAATACATTCAAAGGCGATACTTACATATTCCTGAATTTGAGATGTTTTTCAGCCTCTTCGCGGTATTTCCTGACAAGATCCATATTAATTTCTTCATTTTCTGGCAATGGAGGCCACTCAATCTCCGATAAAGTCTGCAAAAAAAACAATCAATTTTATTTCATGCGTGTTCGTAAACTTGCACGTAAAATACGTACGTGCCCGCAAAATGCGTATACATAATACATTTAATACATAAAAAATATTACCGTTTCTTCTTTATTAAGCAGCTTTTCTCTTTGTTCATTTTCGTTGTCCATTATGAATTTCGATACACCATTATGTGTGAGCATTATGTCTGATTTTCCTGTAGATAGCAACAGGGCCTGCAAATAGTCTTAATATGTCAATTTCTCTTATAATCCCACATTTTTATAAGACATTATTTTTAACAAAATTTTCACATAATAAATGTAATTTAGTTTTTCTACCTCCACAGTTATTTTAAAGTTGTTGTCGTGCGCCATTAAGATTTCTGATAATGAATCTTCTGAGAGGTCGGGAAATAGTTTTTTAAGTTTATCTCTAGACAGTTTAGCCGCAAGATCGCTGGGTTCGTTATTACGCCATTGCGCAACATCTTTATGATACAAAGAAAGTGCATAATCCATATCCATGATTTCTTTGAAATCCGGTATACCGGGCTCATCGGCAGTCCTAAGTAGTTCTGCTTCCTTTTGAGCCATTTGTCTGTAAAATTCGCATAGTAAAGGTAATTATAATTTTGATTTTATCATTTAATGCATGCTATGCAAGTACTAAGCTATAGTGACAAAATGACAAAATGATTGAAAACACTTTTAATGTGAATAAATTATGTAATTGATTTCCTAACCTCATCAGATCAGATTACATTAACCTACAAAAAATAAAGAAAGCCATTAACCATTTGAAAGCAAAACCCATTCCTTTTAATTTACCTTGCGAATTCTTCGTCTTGTTTTACCATTATCTCTAGCTGTTTGCTATTTTCCTCTATCTGAAACAACAGAGACTCAATCCATATAGCATTAAGTTCGTTTAGTATGGAAATCGGTACATTAATTTTCGTAGATATATTACTACTGTACACCATTTCTTTCCATCCAAAGTGTTCATCGAGCTGTGACATCAAATCTTTAGTTACATCAATACTTATTGTTTTCTCAACTTCATCAACAGTTGATATAGTTTCATCATCACTTTCATCAGTATTATTTGATGTGCTGTGTATAGCTTGATCATTTATACCGTCATCTGGTATGTTAGATGTGCTTGGCAAGTTTTCTTTATTGGTATCGGCTTCAGTTTCATCTTTACAGGTTTTAACCACTTCTTCTGAAACATCATTTTCGCCGCGAAGATATTTTCTGATTTTCAAGCTATGTTTTGAGTAATAATCATCAGATATGACTATGTTTTGCTCTATTTTTTGCTTTATTTGAGCAAAAGCATCAGAATTATTGTTGTCTTTTTTAATTTTTCTCTTTACTGGTAAAGAAGATGACATTTTTGCTTCAGGCGATACAGGCGACTCTGGTTTTATTTCTTCTGCTGTATTGTGATCTGGTATCACATTGTACGCAGCGACACAATCACATTCAATGTTTTCACAATTCTCGTCATCATTATCAGACTCCAGTAGTTCGTCATCTTGTATGCCTGATTGGTTTTCACTCATATCACTGAGGACAATATCTACTGCCCAATTTACATCTCCATGACATTTGTCAAATACATCTTTTAAGGCAGACCTGGGGATATATTTAAAAAGTTTTCTAAACTCGTTGAAATGTTTATCTTCGTTTTTGCAACGAGGAGTATGCATCACTTCATTTATGGTTGAAGTACTCTTATCTAACATCCATTTATCAGGAATTTTTAAGCTCCTCTCAGTAACAAAGAACTCATTTATATCTCTTGGTGTAGCCGTGATAACTTTGAATGGGTTTTTGAAGTCAGACAAAACTGTATCACCAATTTCCATACTAGTACCAGATGTTGACATTTCAATTAGTGGTGCCGAAGACTGTTCTGCATGTGAAGTACTATTTTCATCCCACGTCGGCATAAACATAGTCCAATCTTGAAGATTTTCCATTGGTGGAAGCAGATTTTCACTTTGCAGTTTTTTTTCTGATCTTAATTTCCTTTGTGGGAGATGTTTTGTTTCTTCTGTTAATTTTTGTTTAGTCTCTCTCATATTTTGTTTTGAAGCGTAATTATCATCCCAATTTTCACCATTATCCCATTCACTTTCAATTTTAGCTACTTCTTCCAATTGTTTTTCTACTTCTTTGTAAACATTAATATTTTCTAAATTACTTTCTATGCTTGTAGATGTTTCTGGGGCACTTAGTTCAGCTGCTGAATTATTCATATAGGCTTCTTTTGTCTGTTCATTTAAAGCAAAATTTTCACTAAACTTCAAATTCTGCATTTGCCTTTCTATATTACTGTTGTTTTCTTGTTGTTCTAGAGCACCACTGCTTTGTGGCTCTAGTATGCCAGCATTATATTTTATCTGTGATTCTGACAGCTCAACTGGCCTAGGTATGAATTCAGGAGTGGATCTTCTGACATTAGATATACTATTGATGGAATGACTAAATCCCAGAGAGGCAAGTAAGCTTTCACATGTTGCAGGTTCATATCTATCCAACATATTTAGTATTGAATGTGTGGGTACATTATGGACATTTCTTTTTACTAGCTGACCAACTTTCTTAGCCCATGGTGTGTTAGGTTCTAGGATAACTAGAACATAACCATTATGAACACCTACTTTTACATATGGTTGCATTTCCCAAATCTCCATATTTGTGTTGTCAATGATGATAGGGCTGATTCCTTTGCTCATTGCTGCATATGCTCGTTGCTGATTCCAGCGATGTGCTTCAGGAAGGTAAATACGGTTAAAGTTATATCTGCCACTTTTCATAAAGTAATCATCAGTGCTAAATATATGTAGGCTCCAATAGCCTGGAACAAGGTAGCCGTAAATTGTATCAATAATGTTTCTTGCCAAATGAGTTTTGCCGCTTCCAGCAGCTCCTCTCAATATTATCAGAGTTCTAATGCCATTCTCATGCAGTTTTAAAATTTGCTCCATTTCTTTTGTTTGGCGTTTAACCTCAGGAGGTTTCTTTGGTATTTGTTTAGGTATAGCCCCAGATGACGGAGCTCTTAAAATAGCTTGGCTATACGCCATGGTTTCTGGCTGTAATGTTGTATTTCCAGTAGTAGTTTCTTCTGATTGTATATTATGTGAATTTGTGTCACTCATAGTATCTGTTAATTCGTTTGGTTCTGGTTTGCTTGATTGATCTTGATTTGGTGTACCATCATCAGTTGTTATGTTCATAATGATATTAGCTGCTTCTTGAACTGAAATAGAGATTTAAACTATTACTTACCACATTTAATTGATTATACTTTAAAAACAAACTGGGATGGCAGGCTCAAAAAAATCAATAACATCAGATCAACCAGCGCACCTAGGTTTTGGTTCATTTATTTTTAATTACTCGACACTTTAAGATTATAGTTTATAAAGAATATTCCAGTTCCAGGAGTGTTTAGAAAGGGCAAATATGGTTTGTACACAAGTTTTGCTTGGTTCAACCAAAGGTCAAACTGCACCCACGGCAGTCCTGGCAGATACTGAGGACATGAAACAGGGATATGTGTAAGATGAACAGTATTGATTTTGCAGCAATGACATTTCAGCCTATGTGCAGTATGCGCGCAATATTTCAAACTTGCTCTGCACTTTCTACTAAAATAGTTTCACCTTAATAACTTACATAACGTGTAAAAGAATTATTTTATAAGGGCTACGTTAAAGTAGATAATAATACTCACGATCTCCACCACAGCTCTCCGCAATAGAAACAATAGCATCTTTACATAAAACTTCACCAAACATACTCAGTAAAATTTCCACTACGGAACTGTAATCAACTTGGTTATTCAGTTCCTCCATGGTCACTGTAAGCCTATACGACCAGTTAATTTGATAAATTGTTCGTTATACGCTATTACAACATAAAATAGAAATGGATTAAAACTTCGCGTTGCAAAACTCATGTTTCTTTCACAAAAACAAAATTCTACACGACGCGACTGTCAACGACAGTTGAGAGAAATGAGAATAACGTCAGAGTGACAGTTGAGACATATTTTTTTTTATTTAATTAATTTAATGGGTAGTTTAAGGCTTATTATACGGTCAATATTATCACCGTCAGTACCACAGAGTACTTTTTTATATATATGAATAGAGGTACAACTCGACGGCCAAATAGGGTAAGACAAGTGGCGCTCTCTGGAAGTAGGTTTTGACAACTTTTTGTCAATATATATACCTACATATAGCATTGGTTACTGGGTTTAGGTTGCTTTTTGTTTGTTTTTATAGGATGTTTTTCAATAAATAAAACACTGACAACCGTAATTGATATAATTTATTTTTTTCTTTTAAAACATTTCATATATAATTTTTTCGCTTTCAGCATAAACAAATCCGTATCATCATCACACTCTCTCCTATTCATTAATATTCTATTTATATTCTTACAGTAATTGTAAATGAAGAATCTGCAGGATATATTGATTAAAAAATCGATTAATTTTTCTTTATGCAGTTCACATTTTAAGAAATCAAATTGTATGTGAATAAATATCACTGTTTTAATTATTTTTTTTAAATATTTTTATCTAAGCACTTTTTAATTATTGTGTAATTTATATCCTGCAGATTCGAAACACAAGGGAATCGAACCCGCAATCTCCTAAGTAGGCAGATACACTAGCTACTATGGCATCCACAGAGTACTTTTTTATATAAGGAAGATCGTCTCGTACAAGTTTTTTTTTTTACAAGAGAAAAGCAGCAGAAGCAATAATACTCACATGCGCGTTAAAAACTTAACGCATGCAAAACAAGACGGATTATTGTTATCTTTCGGATTCCATAAAAATGGGCATGTTTCTTACAAAAGAATAAGCTCCTTGAGGTCATCAAGCTCTAATAGGCTACTTGACCTATTTTTTTTCTTCATTCTAATCGCTTCTTAATCATTCATTTTCACTAAAAAAACTAATATTTTAATATTTTAAACAGTAGAAACCCATAAAAATGTTGATTGAAAAATATGCCCTATATATGGCGCCGAAAACACTGTCCGCCATTGTGCCGCCATAGTGTGACGTCATGTTTTTGTATTTTATACTTTCTTTATTGAAAAAAGTTTTATGTGCTAAACGTACGAGTCTAACAGTGCTTAAAAAATTGAAAAAGAATTTAGAAATCATTTGTAATGTTGAACACTTTTGTAGAAAAGTTTTGGCCATTTCATTTCCTAACTACAATAAATGGAGATAATAATTATATAAAACTGGTGTTTTATTTGAATTATTCAAGAAAATATATTTTATAAATCCTTCTAGGCTTATTCATATTATTTATGTACAAATAAACTTACATATAACGAGCGCGATAAATAAAAGATATTAAATTAAATTGGATGACGTCACATCCAGATCGGAAGTACCGCAAAAGCGTTTTCGTCAGTACAATTCCTATTTTTATAAAATCATATTTTAAAATCGACTTTATTTATCAATCATAAGCTTTTATTTCACGATAAGGGTGAAATACAGTTTCCTAGGCCAAGTTCTACTAGAAATATGCATTTTTTCAATGAAATTAAATATATGTCAAGTAGCCTATTATTGTTACAAGAAATTTCTATCTCATTATTAAGTATGTTTATTATGAAAATTATATTTATGAATTCTGTATATTATCTGCATATTATATTATACTAGCTATATGACCGATGAACGAACTCGAATTCAAAAATTTAATACTTTTTTGTGAATGAAGGTAGAAAAATAAAAAATCCTAGTTTACGAATCACGCGGCGAGAGCGTCCCTACCTATATAAAAAGCAGTGTCGTCTTCGCGAGTGTCAGTATTCAAAAACGAGCCTCTCAGAACGAATCTCTGCTCGAACGCGCCGCCTAAAAAAAAATCAACTTCTACGTCGTTACTATGCGCGATAGCCTATAGAACTATTTAATCAGCCAAGTGTGAATGAGTGTGTGTGTGTGTAAATCTGTGTCAAGAAAAGAAGAGAAGAGGGCCCTCGAAGCGAAGCTACGGAACCAAACTGAGGTTGGTGAAATTATCTGCTTTTCCCGTCTTTATTCCCGAGATACAGTCCATTCAACTTAAATGAGAGGTTTTCTTATTTTTAATCTCCACCAGACGGCGCGACGATAGACACTTCTAGATTTTCTATTGGTTCCCCACCGATCTGAAATTATCTGTAGGTTGGCATCAGGGCTTCATAACGTTATCGAATAACAGAAAAAATATCGTTACGTACCGTTATTTTCATAATGGTAGCCAGATAACGTTATTTTTTTAACGATATTTAGTAAAATAACGTTATATTTACCGTTATTATTATAACGATATTTTTTCGTTATGTTTAAACGAAAAAATATCGTTATAATAATAACGTTATTTTCTGGTACCAGGTATGCGATCGTGCACGGTGCACTAAATCTCACTCGCAGCCCACTTTTTTGCGAGATTTGTGTGAAAATACAAAGAAAAAAATTTAGAAAATTTTCCCGCCTGTCATGACTTTCTTGACGGACTATAACGTTATCAAAGAACATATATTTACCGTTATAAATCCTATATAACGTTATAGCATTAACCGTTATTAATATCAATTTTTAACGTTATTTTTAATATCGGGTAAATTTTCATAACGTTATTTAAGCCCTTGAAGCAGTAACGTTATGAAAAAATAACGTTCTTTGAAGCCGTGGTTGGCATCACGGATACATATTGGTTGTTTCTAAAAAATATCAGTGTACTGTCAAGTGTGGCATAAATCAAAATATCTTAAACCTAAGCGATCATTGGCCTAAGCGATTAGGTCAGTATACTGGTAACAGTTTAGGAACAGGCAAATTGTCAAACTGACAACTGATAGAGTTGGAGTTTTGGCGGGCATGTGAAAGAGTGCTGTTGTGTTTTTGTATTATTTTCCTAAAAATTGTGTTAGCTGGGTTTTTAATGTGTAATATTGGTAGAATATTAACCATTAGATATTCGTGTTCATGCACAAGTGTAGGAAAGTGATGTAATATCCAGAAACGTGCTATTTTGTGTTCCCTCCGAAACTCCATCGAAAGTTTCAGTAAAGCGTCTACCACTTTACTGAATCGACCGACTTGACTCCTTGACTGTATTGACTTTTACTTAGACTTTGACTAGACTTTAGACCTGACGATACATGAAAACGATGATGAAAATTATAATAGGAGGAATATGGTTTTCCCGCCATATTCCTTACCTTTTTATCTTGTCTGTGGCACAACATACACATCCTTTGTGTCAAGTTGCCAAAAAAGAAGAAAAATTATTTAAATTAAACTGATAGAGTTTTGGCGGGCAGTCATGGGCATGTCACTTTCAAACTCCTACTTTTTATTGTTGGTGTGGTTTTTATTATTTTTTCCCAAATTGTGTTATTTGGGTCTTTGATGTTCATTATTGGTAAAATATTAGCCATGAAATACCCGTTTACTGGCACAAGTGCAGATAAAATGTTGTCAAAACCAAAATGTATAATTCCTGTGATATTTGGTGTGAATATCGGTAAATAGGGCTATTTCTTCCGTGAGTTGAAACTAAAACGTCGTTGTAATAACTTTGTTAACCTAGTCATTGGAATATTATGGCGTCGTTTTCAAATTGAAATCAAGTTTTACATTCTTTTGCCCAGTTTTGTAGCAATTATTGGTGGTATTACCGATAGTTGTCTACCCATACGCCATCTAGTTACTAAATGGAAACTGTTTGACAATCAAATTAAAAAGTTAGGAGGCGAAACTTTTTATTTTAGCAATAGCAACACTCTTTTGACATACAATTTGGAAAAATCGTATTTAATAGTTTTTATACATTAAAAGTACTTTAAAAGTACTTTTATATAGTATATGCAGGACGAGAGCGAACTATAAATCTTCGTCATCGACGAAAAGGAAAATAGATGATATCTCAGGCGATAAGTACAAACCCTTTAGTAAGCCTTCGTATTCTAGAAAATATCCTGACAATAATTGCAGCGGAGAATTTATTGTCTTCGTCGAACATTGTAATAATACAAAAATAGGAAACATGAACCCCCTTAGCCTTTCGAAAATTTTCAAAAACGCAAAAGGAGTTTATGAAAGAGCTAGAATAAGCGCCCGCAAAATAAAAATAACTTTCAAACGAGCGGCATTGGCTAATGATTTCCTCAATGCATCATTTATTCAAGAAAACAATCTAAGAGCATATATCCCAGCAGCCTCTGTGGAAAGGGTTGGGGTAGTTAGGTACATTCCTAAGGAAATTAGTAATACGGATTTATTTGAAAAAATAAGTAGCGATATTGACATAACTGGTATAAGTAGATTTATGAAAAAAGAAAATAATACACTTGTTCCGTTAAATACTATTACCTACTGTTACCTTTTCTGGCACTGTATAACCACAATGCAATAGGCTACTTGACCTATTTTTTTTCTTCATTCTAATCGGTTCCTAATCATTCATTTTTACTAAAAAAACTAATATTTTAATATTTTAAACAGTAGAAACCCATAAAAATGTTGATCGAAAAATATGCCTTTTATATGGCGCCGAAAACACTGTCCGCCATTGTACCGCCATAGTGTGACGTCATGTTTTTTGTATTTTATACTTTATTGAAAAAAAGTTTTATGTGCTAAATGTACGAGTCTAACAGTGCTTAAAAAATTAAAAAATAATTTAGAAATCATTTCTAATGTTGAACACTTTTGTAGAAAAGTTTTGGCCATTTCATTTCCTAACTACAATGAATGGAGATAATATATAAAACTGATGTTTTATTTGAATTATTCAAGAAAATACATTTTATAAATCTTTCTAGGCTTATTCATATTATTTATGTACAAATAAACTTACATATAACGAGCGCGATAAATAAAAGATATTAAATTACAAATGGGATGACGTCACATCCAGATCGGAAGTACCGCAAAAGCGTTTTCGTCAGTACAATTCCTATTTTCATAAAATCATATTTTCAAATCGACTTTATTTATCAATCATAAGCTTTTATTTCACGATAAGGGTGAAATACAGTTTCCTAGGCCAAGTTCTACTAGAAATATGCATTTTTTCAATGAAATTAAATATATGTCAAGTAGCCTATTTCTTAGATGGATGGAGATATAAGGTTCATAATTATATACCTCCAGTTCTACAATGTTTTAAATGCTTACTTTTCAATCACTCTGCAAAATATTGTTTTAATGAACAAGCATGTTCTAAATGTGCAGAGAATCATTCCTATAAAGAATGTGCATCAGAAGTTTTAAAATGTAAAAACTGTGGAGGTAATCACCTAGCTATTTCTAAGGAGTGCCCAATTAAGGCTTCTAAAATTAAGAAAAACATATCTTTGAGAAATAATAATTCTACTTATGCAGACATAACAAATAATTTAACATCTTTCCCACCTCTGACAAAAACTAAACCTCAAAATGTTAAAATTGTACCAGAAAAGATATCAGCCCAGGACATTATTAATAATCAAAAAATTTTAGAAGCCATAATAAGCACTTTGTAAGTATAGGAAATTCTAATGAGATTAATACTACAACACATATTAAACAAACATTCATTAAAAACTTTAATAAGTAATGGATAGTATTAATATTGTACAGCATAACATCCAGAGTTTAAATAATAAAAAACATTTACTTCAATCACTCTTAATAGATAAGGAAATAGATATAGCTTTATTAAATGAAACATGGCTGAAAACTTCAAGTCCTCGGATTCATTTCCCTGGGTATAATTTCATTTTTAAAAATGCTTCAAATGAACACTGAGGAGTGGCAATAATTATTAGGAATTCTATAAAGTATGTGCAGCATCCGACTCCAAATTATCAAGATATACAGTCTGTATTGCTATAACCATAGAAACAGGTATAGGTTCCATTACTGCCCTCATAAGAAAAAAGGCCGCTAAGTGATTTTCGCGTATTTCCAGGTTTCGGTACCACTTGACTAAGCAAAATGAGACGCATCGACGTATCTTGGATCTATATTTTTACGGTTTATTGTTCCAGAGATACGTTAAGCTTAAAAGCCGTTAACTAGCAGTTCTAAAATTATGTCATAAGCAAGAAAACAGTTACCTGAATTCACTAAACTTTAAGGCCGATAAGTGACTCTAACGACTTTTTTGTTCAGTATAATGTACTTTTGTTGTTGAAGTGCTAAGCTAAATGACCGCAAAGTGAATAGAATAAGCTATAAGGCAGCTACATGAGTTTAACCCCTTTATTTCTCAGCATCGATTCCCTTTTATTGTTCTTGTTACTAAGCAATAACGCCGCTAACTGTAGTAACAGAAGCTATAAGGCGGCTAAGTTAGTTTAATAGCTTTATAGTTTAGTTTGTATGATTAAAATTATAATTTTGGATGAACCTCAAAAGCCGCTAAATCACTCTACTAAGCTATAAGGCCGCTAATTGATTTTTAATCAATGTGGCATTAGTTCCAAAAACAGGGCATACATGGTATTAATAACTGAACTGGTTATCTGACAGATATTGAAATCGACGTACTTTATTCTGTAACACAAATTCGCTAGTAGATTGCACAACTGTTTTTATTTATTTATTACTCTTGCAAACTTTATGATTACGTTCTTAAATAATTATTATGTTAATCTACGAGTATTTTATCCTGAGACTGAAATCCCTTGGACGGCCGTCCGTGTTATCACCGTAAAGGCCTGTATTCACTTTGATTAGTGCAAGTGCAAGTGACTAGTAATTGAGGCAGTGGAGTGCAGTGTGTAGTGCAAGTAGTGTCCAATTCTTGTTTAGTGGCTCTTTAGTAATTTAATTTAGTAAATTCAGTAGTAGCTGTCAACACGAGCGTCCAAGTTTCAAAAATAAAACTGCCATTTTGACATGTCCTTAATTTTTAATATTGGTTTTATTAAAAACTATTTGACCATGAAGTATTTTTATATGTCCTTTCCCAGGACTCATAGTATCTCCATGCCAAATTTCAGCAAAATTGGTTCTGACTTCTGAAGTATAAACGTGAAGAGGTAACAGACAGACAGACACACATTCGCATTTATAATATTATTAGTATATTAGTAAATAATAAGTATGGATTAGTGGGAGGAGTCGCAGGACGCTCTAGGTGTCGTGTGTGGATCATGCTACATTGATCAGGAAACTGCGCTACTATGGCATAAAGGACTCAGCTCTTAGCCTCTTGACTTCTTACCTTATAAACAGGACTCAAAGGGTTGAAGTAAACTGTAACAGGTCCAATGGAACCAAAATAGAATTAGGTGTCCCACAGGGATCTATTTTAGGCCCATTTCTTTTTCTCATCTATATAAATGACTTACCTTACCTTGTTAAGGAAAATGATAATGAGATAGTACTTTTTGCTGATGACACTTCACTTATTTTTAAAGTGAAGCGACAACAGTCAAATTACGACGAGATAAACAGTGCTCTCTCAAAAATAGTACATTGGTTTAATGCTAATAACTTACTTTTAAATTCCAGTAAAACTAAATGTGTAAAGTTCACTTTGCCCAATGTTAGGCAAGTCCAAACCAATGTACTATTGAATGATGAGAAGATGAATTTGGTAGACACCACTGTATTCTTAGGTATAACACTTGATAGTAAATTACAGTGGGGTCCTCATATTGTTAATCTTGCAGGTAGGCTCAGTTCTGCGGCATATGCAGTCAGAAAAATTAGAGAAATTTCTGATGAAGACACGGCACGATTAGTATATTTTAGTTATTTTCATAGTAGAATGTCATATGGAATCCTTTTATGGGGAAGCGCTGCCGACATTAATACAATATTTGTGCTGCAGAAGCGAGCCATACGCTCTATTTATAAAATGTCTTCTTTTGAATCTCTGAGAGATAAATTTAAAGAAATTGGTATTCTAACTGTTGCTTCTCAATACATTTTGGATAATGTAATATATGTTAGAAAAAATATAAGTAAATTTAAAGCTAAAAGTGACATTCACTGTAGGAACACCAGAAATAAGCACAAGCTGGATTTGCCGATGATCAGACTTAGTAAAGTTAGTAAATCTTTTAAAGGTCAGTGTATACGCCTGTACAATAAAATCCCAGAAAACGTTCAAAATCTTTCGATTAATAAATTTAAAAAAGTAGTCAAAGAACGTTTGTGTGCCAAAGCCTATTATAAGGTCAATGATTTCATAAACGGTGGCACATCTTGGGAGTAGGATGGCTGCTTGCAAGGCTACTTCTAAATCATTATAATATGACTTACAATAATCATGTATGGATGTTGACATTGTATAATAATTTTAAGTTACAATTGTAAATTTTATTTTAAAAAGATTAATTTTTTTTCTCACTTTTTGGTAAAAAGTGGGACCCCGTGCGAGTTTCTTACGCCGGTTCTTCTCGCCGGGATAGTTCCCGAACCGGTGTTAGGCACCAGTAGTATCAACGTTCTGAAAGTATTTGTTGCAAATCTATTCGGAAATAAAACAATTTTTATTTTTATTTTATTTATTTATGGAAGTAATTGAAAGGGTGTCCTTTTGTACTTTTAATAGGTATATATAATAATGATATAGTATATCTGTGGACGCTTCACACGGCACACCACGTCAGTCTGGCCCATAAAGTTAATATACCTAGGGGAATAATAGTAACAATCTCGAGCTGTCAAACGAAACCAAAATTGGTTTTCATCTGTCACGCACTTGCACTCGCAAAAAATAGAACACGCTTTTAATCACGTTACTACGCAGCCGACTAGTTACTTGCACTAATCAGTCACTGTCCACACTTACTTTCTACTAATCACTCATCACCTGTACTAGTCACCTGCACTTAATCACTAATCAAAGTGAATACAGAACTAATCACGTTACTACGCAGCCGGCTAATCACTTGCACTAAACAGTCGCTGTCCTCACTTACTTTTTCCTAATAACTAATCACCTGCCCTAATCACTTGCACTTATTACTAATGAAAGTGAATACGGGCCTTTACGTGTACTAGCTGTATTAGCGCGGGACGGTAAAGATGTACAAGATTTAAGTAACAAGAATATGTCTGTTAAGTATTAATTCATGTTTATTGTTTATATGTAAAAAATGTGAATTTAGAAGTTAAATTTTTACGTTTTTTTAAATAAAACTTGATTTTTTTCACTTGCTGATAAATTTTTATTTTCTTCTAATTTATTATCATCCTAAACAAGAAAGCGGCTAAATGAGATAGTTTGTAAGTTAACTGCCTTTTATCTTAGTTTTCCTGTGGTTCTTTTCTATTTTATAAATATAGAACTAAACAAAAAGGCGGTTAAATCACATAACGTCTTTTACGGGTAGTTCCTCAGACAGAGTTTGAATCGTTCAACAGAGGCTTGAAAGCGGCTATTGTTGTTTAGCCGCCTTTATGCTTATAACTAAAACTGACACTAAGCAATAAAGCCGCTAAGGTATACTTAACTGCACTTTTAGCTTAGTGATAATAAAAAAGTATACACTGTTATAAATACGTTAAGTACATTTTACCGTTTTTTCAAATTGTGTAACGTCATTCTAAGGAAATAATATATACAGATAATACGTAAAAAATATTGCTATTATGTGACAATATTTCAAAAATTTTATCTTTCGTAGAATTCAAGAAATTAAGTTTCGCAGGTTTTTTTGCGTTTTCTCAAAAAGTGCTTTTGTGGGTTAGCGGCCTTTTTTCTTATGAGGGCAGATTACAATCCTTTGCATTTACAGTCCACCTAGAAACAAAATTAATATAACAAAATTAAAAAACAATAATTAACAATCTTCCTAAACCTATTATCATATCGGGTGATTGTAACGCCCATCACATAGCTTTTGGTTGTACAATAAATAATACAAGAGGACGAGACTTGTATGAAGTTATAGATGAATATAATTTATGTATTTTAAATACAGGTTGTGCTACTACAGTAAGTAGACCAAACAATAACACTTCTGCAATTGATGTTACACTAGTGAGCCCAGAGCTGGCTCCCTATTGTGAATGGTATGTCGGTGAGGATCCGTTGGGAAGTTATCACTTTCCAACTTTTACAAAACTTAATACTTCTCCTATGCAATATGACATAAATAAAAATGTAAATAAGTATTTATTCAAAAAAGCTAACTGGGATAAGTTCTTTAATATGTCAAATGATTTATTTCAAGATTTTGAATATAATTTACAAAATCCTTTAGAAAGTTATAATCATTTCTGTGATCTACTAAACACTTTAAGAGATGAATGTGTTCCAAAAATTATAATAACTAATTCATCTAAAAAAATTTAAAAAAGGGTACCTGCTCCGTGGTGGAATGATATTTGTGATAGGGCTGTAAAGGATTGTGGAGAAGCTTTGGAAAAATATAGAAATAATTTGAGTATGGAAAATTATATAAATTATAAGAGATTAGATGCATTCAAAAAAAGGATTATAAAAGAGGAAAAGATAAAAAGTTGGCAAAATTTATGCTCTACATTTAATAGATCCACCCCAGTCACAAATATTTTGAATTTTATCAAAAAATATAAGCGTGTAGATTCTAGCATAAATAGTAAATGTGATAGTTTTGTACCAGAATTTTTAGACAAATTTACAAATGATGAAGTATGTGACAGTTCATTAGAAGATATATTTAAAAGTAATAATGATAGTGAATATTTCAACTTTTTCATGAAAGATTTTAGCTGGGATGAATTTCATAGTTCCTTAATGTCAAGAAGAGATTCTACTCCTGGACTGGATAATTTACCATATTTAATGATTAAAAATGTACACAAAAACGCACAAGTAGTTCTTCTTAATATCTACAATCACTTATGGTCCAAACAAGTTGTTCCCGACGAGTGGAAAACTCAGTGTGTTTTGCCCATTCTGAAAGAAGATAAGCCAATCCATGATCATAATTCTTACCGTCAAATATCACTCACTTCATGCATAGGAAAAGTTTTTGAAAATATGATAAAAGTTAGGTTAGACTACTTTACAGAAACTAATTCAATATTACCAGATTTTCAGCTAGGTTTCCGTAAAGGAAAAAGTACAGTTGACGGCTTTGTTTCATTTCTTAATGATATTAAGAATTCTTTAATGGCTCATTCAAATGCAATTTGTGTATTTTTAGATGTGCAAGGAGCATACGATAATGTTAATTTGTCTGTACTTATAAAGGTTTTAAGTGAATTGGGCATTCCTGGTAGATTTTTAAATTGGATATATAGATTCTTGAATCACCGTCTTGTCTATGTGAAATTTAATGATATACTACATGGTCCAAAATTTGCACATAAAGGCTTAATGCAAGGAGCAATATTGTCTCCAATCCTGTATAATTTATATTATACATCACAAATTTGTAAATATGTAAAAGTATTAGGTGTTAATGTTCTACAATATGCTGATGATATTGTTATATATTGTATTAATCGTCTACTACACTCGGCCAATTGTAATATTAATTTAGCTCTTAAGCAACTGTTAAATTAATACAATAACGAACTAAAACTAAATATTAATTCTTCAAAAAGTTCAGTTATGACCTTTGGTAAAAGTCAATGTAATGTTCAAGTTAAATGTAATAATGAAGTAATCTCAATAGTAAATGAACATAAATTTCTAGGTATAGTTTTAGATGACAAACTCAAATTTAATAAACATATAGATTATATATGTAATAAAGCTTACCAGCGACTCAACATATTGAGATGCTTAGCAGGAGTTTTTTGGGGTGCTGATCCAAAAATTCTCTCAATGTTGTATAAAAGTTTAGTTAGGAGCCACTTTGACTATAGTTGCTTAGCATATATTAATGCTAGCGCTAGTCTTCTAAAAAAGTTAGATATAATTCAAAATCAAGCGCTGCGCATTATAACTGGTGCGATGAAATCCACCCCGATAAACTCAATGGAAGTTGGAACTTGTATACCTCCTTTATTCTTGAGACGACTCATGTTAGCTAAGAAATACTTTGTTAAGATGATTGCAATTAAGTCCTCACTTCCTGTAAGAAAACTGAAAGTATCTGAGGAAATAGCTCACAGAACACTTTTACTCCTATCGGAGAAGAATGACAACTCTATACAATCAGTTTTTACTACCGCCATCTATATGCAGCCCGTACCGTACTAATCGGAAAAAAATGAGCGCGGGAAATTTCAAATTATTAGTGCGGTAAATTTAAATTCTATAGTTTTAAATGGGGGTTCTTAAAGGGTATTTTTTAGTTATAAGAAAAACTAAATAGGTAAACCTATTATTCGGACTGTCGTTTACCTATTTAGCTTTTCTTACAACTAAAAGTTTACATAATATGAAATAAAACAAATAGGTATATTAATAACATTTTGGTTTTATTGAAAGTTCACGTCTTACATTCTCCATTTATAAAATATATTACTTGAAGGAACAGACTCTTATAAAATAAAATATTACTGCTACTTACAGATATATTTAATAGAATCAGGCAATACTTTGCAAAATTTGAATACTTTAAAAAGTGTATTTATTTATACAAATATTACATACTAGATGACGCCCGCAACTCCGTTGCGCCAAAATAGTTTATCGCGAAGGAACCATACATTTTTCCGGGATAAAAAGTATCCTATGTCCTTTCCCGGGACTCGAAAGTATCTCCATGCCAAATTTCAGCAAAATTGGTTTAGCGGTTTTAGCGTGAAGACAGACAGACACACTTTCGCATTTATAATATTAAGTATGGAAGTATGGAATAAAAATTATGTGTAGAACTTTGTGAATCAGTTTTTCTTACATTTTGTTCAACCATACATTTCACTCAACATTAAATTTAAAATGCTATACTTAACAAAATATAACATATTATTATATTTTCTGTGGAGAATGCTTACTTGGTATTTTGTATGCAATTACTGGTGTAAAATAATTTTCATTTTAAGTTTTAAAGAAGAAGTCGAAGCTTCTTCAGCAAAAGAACGGTTTTTTAAAACGCAGAATCTCTTTATGCATATAAAAAACACATAGTTAATAATTGTTTCCAAATTGTTATCTTCGTGTAAATTGCATGGTTGAATAAAATCAAACTTGACAATACTATTTATGCGATCTAAAATTTTTATCTTTATCATTTTAACAAAGGCATTATCTTTTAAAAATTATTAATAACTGATGCACATAACTCTACACAGAAAATAAAATCTTTATGGGCATAATTTAAAGCTTGAGAATCCGTTCCATATTCCCTGTTTGCGACAAAATTGTGTGTTATATCTATGTTATCACTAACAAATATTTTTCTACATATTTCACAATCCTTCAATGGTAGTTTCTTTAATATAAATCCCGCCACATATGCACATGCCTGTATTTCAGGATTGTTTGTGTTTATTGCTTCATCAACTTCAAAATACAGAGCATATGACGTTGAAGATGATGAAGCAGTAACAACTGAGTCTTTTTTTTTCCTGCGCAGACTGCGAAACTGACAAGAAGCTATCAAAATTATTAATTATAACATTGTTGTCAGTTTCGCAGTTTCCAGTAGTTCCCATATGTGATAAATTACTAATTATGGCAGCTTTGAGCCCAGCTACAAATTGTCCGCATGTAGGGTTTGTGTTTGAGCCACAGTTCCCACGAATACACCCAAAAAGATTTTCTAGGGCATCTTGTTGGAGTCTTCTTGTAGCTAGGCCTTTCACATTATATTTTTTACTTAAATTTCTCCATACCCTTTCTACAGCATTTAGAGTCCATATCCAGCCCTCTAGCGATGGAGGTTTACGTGGACTGCCTATAAATTTTAGTGTAGAAAAAAAAAAATCATTTTTTGAAAGAAAATTAAATGGGGGCTGGTTGCTGTTAAGTTTGTGGCATGACATTTTCCTCTTCTTAAATCCGATGTTTCACTGTTTAAACAGTCAAATATTTTGTCCATATTGGCAACAACATTTGCTGTTGTTGTGGCTGCAGCTGTAAGGCTTCCTGTAAATGAAAATGAATGTATTAGAACGGAAATAGAACCTTATCTTTATTTAAATACATTTTTAAAGTAGTAGGTAGTGTATTATTTGATATAAAAGTCCGCGACAAAATCCGTAATTGTTAAATCTTATAATATCATGAGTGATACTCGCGAAAACTTAAGAAATCATTAAAGTAAAAGTTGTTGATATTATTTATATAATGATTGTATCGAGTTATCTATATATATATTAATACGTGAGAGAAAAACTTTGTAACCCTTTTTACAAATTTTTACAAACTTTTAAAATGGGAAAACATACGTGCATGAAATTTCACACAGTTACAGTTTATATGGAGAAGGAGTGCATCGAGCCAATATTATTTTAAAATTATGTTTTTATCATACATTTTTTTAACAATTAAAACGTTAAACACATTACAACATACACACTAGGAAAGATGACAGGTTTTTGAGTGACAAGCCTATACATTACGAATTATACTCTTTTATTTATGGTTGAAGTCTGTTGACAACAAGTTGACGAATTGAAAATGGATTATAGTTTTTTATTGAATCTAAGGGTATGCGCGCACGGGCAACTTAGTTGCTCGGCGATTTATTTGTCTCTTTCGCGAAATAAATAAAAAACCGAAGAAAGCGTCGAAAAATAGAATATTGGGTGCATCCATTATGGAGCGATCGGCTATGTATATGAAATTTAGAGCATACCCAAAGACTTGATCGAGAGACAAATAAATCGCCGAGCAACCAAGTTGCCCGTGCGCGCATACGCTTAGATACTAAGGTAGTAGTCGTAATGTCATTGAGAGTAAGGTCGAATTTCGACCATTGGGCGATCTCTAGTACATTTATGATTTAATTATACATACATACCATCAGATATTTTAGAGTACAATCCAGCTGCAACTGAATGGCTCAACACTTGAGCAGCTAAATTTACTTTCATTTTTTGCTTCGTATTGGGGTCCAAATGGTCTTTTCTAAGGCAGGGTGCAAAAACAAAATTTGGGTTCTTAGAGTCCATTTCATAGAATTGTTTTATGTGCTCCCATTTAGCAATCCCTGTAAATAAGAAATTATTAGCAAAACAAGAAAATCATATTATTAATACGTAGTGAAAAACTTTGTAACCCTTTTTTATGAAAAATGGGGAAACATAGGTGCATGACATTTCGCACAGTTATAGTTTATATGGTGAAGGAGTGCATCGAGCTAATATTATTTTGGATTTATGCTTTTAACATACATTTTTTAACAAATATAACATTGCACACACTACAACGTACACACTAGGGACAAGCCTTTACATACGAATTGTCTAGATTTATAGTTGAAGGTTGTTGTCAAACTGAAAATAGATTTAGTTTTTTTTATTAAATCTTAAATCATAAAGTTAATATACTTATAGGTATATTACCTTTATGTCTTAAATACTGTTAGACAATTATTACTGCACGGCCAGTCTGTCATCATTTGACTTTATTAAAAGTAAATTTTTGACAATAGAATATCAATAGAAAAGCGTTGGAAACTTATATCTGAGTCGAATTTCGACCATTGGGCGATCTCTAGTATAAAAAATTATGTGAAAATATTAGCTTCCTTAAAACCATATTGAATTTAAATTTTTAAAATTAAAACTACGCAATATTGATGTGTAGAATAATGCCCTAACTTACCTCTTCCTGTCTGTAGGCTGGAGTTTGTCTGTACTGCATTCGATATGTGGTGTGTCATAAATTGACACAATTTCTTTATTTTGTAAAGTTATATAAGGATGTTCCATAGATGCCCCCAAGATTGAAAGTGCTCTCCTGTTGACACCATCCATGTCACATACTGTAGCTGAAATATTTACACCGGCTTCATGACACTGATGTAGTACCTGAAATAATATAAATTCGATATTAGGCAATACATAACATAATAATGTAATAAGTATATATATTAATACGCGAGAGAAAAACTTTGTATCCCTTTGACGAAAAATGGGTAGGTGAATGAAATTTTGCATAGTTAGTTTATATGGTGAAGGAGTGCATCCAGCTAATATTATTTTGAAATTATGTTTTTATCATACATTTTTTTAACAAATAAAACATTACACACACTACAACACACACACACCAGGAAAAATGACAGATTTTTGAGTGACAAGCCAAATTTCGACCATTGGGCGATCTCTAGTAATTAATAAATATAAGTGTGATAAATTATAATCAATACATTATAATTAATAATACCATACAATAATATAAACTTTAGTTACCTCTTTAATTATAACAGCTAATCTATCTGCTGTAACAAAACCACTAGAAAAATAATGGGCTAGAGGCTGCTTAATCTTCTTTCTTATTCCTGCTAATCATTTTAACAAAGGCATTATCTTTTAAAAATTATTAATAACTGATGCACATAACTCTACACAGAAAATAAAATCTTTATGGGCATAATTTAAAGCTTGAGAATCCGTTCCATATTCCCTGTTTGCGACAAAATTGTGTGTTATATCTATGTTATCACTAACAAATATTTTTCTACATATTTCACAATCCTTCAATGGTAGTTTCTTTAATATAAATCCCGCCACATATGCACATGCCTGTATTTCAGGATTGTTTGTGTTTATTGCTTCATCAACTTCAAAATACAGAGCATATGACGTTGAAGATGATGAAGCAGTAACAACTGAGTCTTTTTTTTCCTGCGCAGACTGCGAAACTGACAAGAAGCTATCAAAATTATTAATTATAACATTGTTGTCAGTTTCGCAGTTTCCAGTAGTTCCCATATGTGATAAATTACTAATTATGGCAGCTTTGAGCCCAGCTACAAATTGTCCGCATGTAGGGTTTGTGTTTGAGCCACAGTGCCATCTATTTGAGAACAATTTATCGAACCAAAGACAAATAAGGAAGTATAAACTACTGGTCCCTACTCAGAAAAAGAATATATTCTCTAATAGTGCATACTGTATGGCAATAAAATTATATAATAAATTACCTAAGGAATTTAAAGACAAAAGTTGTACAATATTTAATAAAATGTTATTTAAATTACTTATACAAAAATGCTATTACACAATCAATGAATACTTTAATGACAAAGAAATGAATAATTATAGTACCTAATGGAATTATTGTAAAGTTATTAAATTGGTATTTTTTGTATTGACATATATTAATAAATTAATTTATTAAATAAACAAAATTGATGCAATGATGACTACTATGATTACTATTATTATTAAAAACTATTGACATTTGACATTGACTTTGAATTCATATCATGTAAATGCTAATTAATTATTATTGACATTATTAATATCTATTAGAATATAATAATAATAATCATACCAAAATAAAATAAGATGATGTAATTCATGACATTAATATTATTCATTGACAAAAATTAAAATTGTTTATGTTAGAAAAAAGCACGAATTGACATAATATTATAGTAATAAGTTTTTTTTTTTTTTTCATAATAATTATTTGTTAAAAATAGGATAATTCAAAATATAATAAGATAAAAGGCTAAATTATAATTAGTGTTTAATATAAGTAGATAAATTGTAATTAAAAAACTGTATAAAATTTGCACGCCACCTAAAGGCAAAATAAGAGAGCTTGTTCACATAACTTAACATCATATTGTACCTTATTTCAGCAAATAAACGATTTCTATTCTATTCTAGTTCCCACGAATACACCCAAAAAGATTTTCTAGGGCATCTTGTTGGAGTCTTCTTGTAGCTAGGCCTTTCACATTATATTTTTTACTTAAATTTCTCCATACCCTTTCTACAGCATTTAGAGTCCATATCCAGCCCTCTAGCGATGGAGGTTTACGTGGACTGCCTATAAATTTTAGTGTAGAAAAAAAAAATTTCATTTTTTGAAAGAAAATTAAATGGGGGCTGGTTGCTGTTAAGTTTCTGGCATGACATTTTCCTCTTCTTAAATCCGATGTTTCACTGTTTAAACAGTCAAATATTTTGTCCATATTGGCAACAACATTTGCTGTTGTTGTGGCTGCAGCTGTAAGGCTTCCTGTAAATGAAAATGAATGTATTAGAACGGAAATAGAACCTTATCTTTATTTAAATACATTTTTAAAATAGTAGGTAGTGTATTATTTGATATAAAAGTCCGCGACAAAATCCGTAATTGTTAAATCTTATAATATCATGAGTGATACTCGCGAAAACTTAAGAAATCATTAAAGTAAAAGTTGTTGATATTATTTATATAATGATTGTATCAAGTTATCTATATATATATTAATACGTGAGAGAAAAACTTTGTAACCCTTTTTACAAATTTTTACAATTACAAACTTTTAAAATGGGAAAACATACGTGCATGAAATTTCACACAGTTACAGTTTATATGGAGAAGGAGTGCATCGAGCCAATATTATTTTAAAATTATGTTTTTATCATACATTTTTTTAACAATTAAAACGTTAAACACATTACAACATACACACTATAGTCGGGACATTTTAATAGGCCACATTTGACAGTTCATCAAAATTGTACCAGGTAACCTTATAGCGACGTACATAAAAAATAAATATTTTCGTTTTGTTATAACTGCACAATTGACTAACTTTTTTCAATGACGATTACATATTTATTGTAAATATGACCGATACGAATTATTTAACGATTTGCTTTTACTGATAAACAATTCTAAACGTAATAAACAAATTCTGATCTTAATAATTGCACGTCGTTACAATGTTACGTTAGCTGACCTTTTTTCTTTTTAAACTCTAGGGAAGTTACCCTAAAAATTGGAAGCGAATAAATAGTATCTATGCATTGATTACTTGTAACGAAATATCCCCATAAATTAATAACCACATTGTGAAAAGTAACACATATTTATGTGAAATGAATAATGATAATACTACATTTAACAGTTTTTATAATTCAAGCGAATAAATGCATTTTTTTTTTGTAAATCATGTACTTGTCTTATTTTGCTCCTTGAATTTGCAAAAGAAAAAGTAATAATGGGACAGGAGTTTGTTTAAAACGTATAAAATTTAAATATTTTATTTCAAGTCCGTATCGATTTATTCGTTTTGGTAGATGTTTTTACGCAGCTCACCTCACTATGGAGATTAATCTGACAGATGTCAAATGTGGCCTATTAAAATGCCCCGACTGTAGGAAAGATGACAGGTTTTTGAGTGACAAGCCTATACATTACGAATTATACTCTTTTATTTATGGTTGAAGTCTGTTGACAACAAGTTGACGAATTGAAAATGGATTATAGTTTTGTGTGCGTCCCCCCAGAAAGCC